>JANUYF010000014.1:11065282-12282782 GCA_026167975.1 Phrynosoma blainvillii
CCATTCTTGGCTCCCTTGAACCCCATTTTGGGAAGGATTCCTCCTCCCTTAAGGCGAATCCCATTGATTTCAAGGCAAATGGTTAAAGAGACGCACGCAGAAAGGCAA
The DNA here is from genome assembly GCA_026167975.1 of Phrynosoma blainvillii. Lineage (NCBI taxonomy): Eukaryota > Metazoa > Chordata > Lepidosauria > Squamata > Phrynosomatidae > Phrynosoma > Phrynosoma blainvillii. The sequence continues at coordinate 11,065,391 of JANUYF010000014.1, forward strand.
TCAATCCCATCTTTCTTGACGTTTCTTGGAACGGCCCGGTAATTAATTCCTAGGAACGGCCCCAGCTTGAATTCCCGTTCTTAAGCTTGGATGCCAAGGGGAAAAAGGTCTGTCTTGGGTCTTGGGGGGAAGGAAAATATGGGGGTCCTTTGGGGCTTGGCTCTTCTTTCGGAGCCCAAAGGTCTTTTTAGGGCCGAAAGCACTTTGGAAAAGGGGAAGGAAAAAGGGAAAGCAAAGGAAGGAGGAAGGAAGGAGGCTTTCGGTTGGGAAGAAAGAGAAAGAAGAGGAAGAGGAGAAAGAGAATAGTAGTAGTAGTAATAATAATAATAATAAGTAATAGAGATGATGACAATAATAACAAAGAATAGTGATGATGATGATGATGATGATGGTGATGATGATGATGATGATAACAACAATACTAATAAGGAATAGTGGTGGTGATGATGATAATAAAATAACAATAACAATAATACTAATAAGGAAGATGATGATGATGATAAAATAACAACAGTAATAATACTAGTAAGGAATGGTGGTGATGGGCGGGCTATAAATAAAAAATAATAATAATAATTATTATTATTATTATTACAACAATAATAATAATAAGGAATAGTGATGAGGATGAGGATGATGATAAAATAACAACAATAATAATACGAATAAGGAATAATTATTATAATAAAACAACAACAATAATATTAATAAGGAATAATGATCAGGATGATAATAAAATAATAACAATAATACTAAGAAGGAATAGTGATTATGATGATAATAAAATAATGACAACAATAATACTAATAAGGAATAGTGATGAGGATGATAATAAAATATCAATAATAATACTGATAAGGAATAGTGATGATGATGGTGATAAAATAACAATAATAAGTAATAGTGACAATGATGATAATAATAAGTAATATTAATAATGATAATAATAAGCAATAGTGATAAAAAGAACAACAATAATGATAAGTAATAGTGATAAGAAGAAAAACAACAACAATAATAAGTAATACTATGATGATGATGATGATGATGATGATAGGGTCTGTTAAAAGGGTCTTCCTTCCTATCATTCTTCCTCCCTTCTTGCATTCCTGTCATCCTCCCTTCTTTCCTTCCTATCACCCTTCCTTCCTTCCTATCATCCTTCCTCCCTTCTTTCCTTCCTATCACCCTTCCTTCCTTCCTATCATCCTTCCTCCCTTCTTTCCTTCCTATCATCCTTCCTTCCTTCCTTCCTTCCTTCCTTCCTTCCTTCCTTCCTATCATCCTTCCTCCCTTCTTTCCTTCCTATCATCCTTCCTTCCTTCCTTCCTATCATCCTTCCTCCCTTCTTTCCTTCCTATCATCCTTCCTTCCTTCCTTCTTATCATCCTTCCTCCCTTCTTTCCTTCCTATCATCCTTCCTTCCTTCCTTCCTTCCTTCCTTCCTTCCTTCCTTCTTTTCTCTCTTTCTCTCCATCCTCCATCCTCTGTGGTTTAGAAACAAGTAGACAGAAGGACAGACCAGAGCGCAAGTGGAGGCTTTGCTATGAAATACAGCCAGAAAGGAAGCTTCTCCTATTCGCACACAGTCAGAAGGAGGGATGCATCCTTTTATTTTCCTTCTTCTTCTTCCTAGTTTTATTTCACATCTGAATATCCGGCTAATAATAATGTACTAACAACCTGCCAATAATAACCTTAACAATACGCTTATATTATTAATATCACAGCACCGGTAAATATATCCAGGGAACCAGAGCATCCTTAGGGAGTTTATTAGGCTTCCCCTTCAGACTATATATTTATTTTATTTCTGTGCTGCCTGTCTCCCAAAAGATCTCTTTATATATAATCTGATATATATATATATATATATATATATATATACACATACACACACATATCTGTCAATCAATCAATGCATCTATCTATCTATCTATCTGTATAGCTGTATATATGTCTATATAACCTGGGCTGCAATCTTATGCGTGCTTCCCTGGGTGTAAGTTCCCTTGAAGACAAAGGGGTTTGCTTTGGAGTAAATAGGCAGAATTTTAACGCACAATGTATTTTCTTTCCGGTGATGTCCGCTCAGATGCGCAAAGTTTAACCTCTTTAGATGAGGCATAAGGGCTCAGATCTTGCCTGGAAGCCACATTCCTCATCCCTAAATCCAAATTTTTAAGGTATACGGAGGAGGAAGGAACTGTCCAAACCGCCCCTGAGTATTCCTCGCCTAAGAAAAGCCTACGAAATTCATGGAGAAGCCATAAGTCAAGGGGCGACTTGAAGGCACATATATATATATATATATATATGCGCATACATAGAGGATGTGTCATTCCCCTCCACCTAAACTCAAATGCATGGATTTTGGAGGTATTTTGGGGCAGGGACTTGGTTTCCACACTTGGAGCGTGTTCGGTTTCCTAGGCCTGACTCTTTCCATTCTTATCTATTTCTTATTTCGGAGCTAGTCAGAGACAAGAAAGAAACCCTTTCCCTGCAGGCAACCCTCTCAAATTATTCCACCCTTTTACACAAAAATAAATAAATAAATTATTTTAACACGCTTTATTGAATTTCCAAATAGACATAAACACACACACACACAAAGAAAACAAAGGAAAAATTAAAAGAAAAGAAAAGAACACACAGAAACACATATAACAAACAACAGTTATCATCAATACTCAGATTTCCTTATGGCAGTATGCAGAAACATTTAACGCAACTGTACTCTTGATGATAATAATAATAATAATAATAATAATAATTTTTATTCCGCCCGTCTGCAGCGCAATTGGGGCGGCGTACAACAAGTTAAAACAACATCACAAGTTAAAATCACATCCAAGAATCCCCTTCCCTAACCCAACCATCCCTTAAAAATCTATTAAACTATTAGTAAATTAAAATTCAAGATAAAAACAATATAGTACAGAGGTGGAAGTAGCAGCTTGGCAGAGGCAGTTAAAGACTCCTTATACTTTCTTTCTCTTTCCTTCTCCATTCTTATCTTCTTATCACTCAACTTTAGGTCACACTACGCTCTTTTTCTCCTAACCTTTCCTTCATAGACACCGCAAACATCTTGACCTCCTTCTTTGCTTTACTTTGACTATTTCTACTTGATTTCTGGACTCCTTACACCAACGGTGCTCCAAAGCCCATCTTTCGAAATCGAAGCTTTCCTAAACTTTTGTTGTTATCTCTCCCACACACTTTCCGTGACCCTCCTCTTTGAGCCTTAACCCTTCTTTACGGACTGATCCGTCGTAAATATAAATTATTCCCCATTTTTTAAAATAACCAAAGCTCTAGTCAAGGAGACTGGGTCCGGGGTTAAGGCCTAGCTGTCGGTCGGACTTCATTCCACAGAAGGGATTCCTCAAACAATTGCTAATATATTGTCGAATGCTGGCGTCGGGATTGGTTTTGTCGTTGTGTGTCTTCCACATTTGTTTCCGACTTGTGTATCTCCTTCGGTGAAATATTCCACAAGTAACAAGGCCAAGGCAGGGCTCTTTCGGACTACACAATCCGTACTCAACAACAGGTTTTATTGATTAGTCGACTGACCGAATCAACAATAAAATACAGTATTTCAAGGACTACGCCATAAATTATAGTATTTCAAGGACTACGCCATAAAATATAGTATTTCAAGGACTACGCAATCATAGTGCTACGGTTCCACTTTAGCTGCCATGGCAACATCCACTGGGATCCTTGAAGACGCACGACGACACAAGCAATCTGGTTTTAAACCAATCTTTCAATCTGCTTTTCAGCGAATGGGTACCAACTACGACTCTCCCCCCCAAAATTATGAATCCAAGTCCCATCCTAAATCAATAGGGACTTGGTCTTAAGTCAACATTTAAAGTCAACTCCATTGATTGTCAACACTTCTGTCAACATTGATCGGACGAAGCTACTTTAGCAGGGACTAAAGCGGTTCCCAATCTTGTGGGTTTTTTTGGACTTCCACTCCCAGAAGTCCCAGCCAGCTAGGAATTCTGGGGGTCAAACTCAAAAACATCTGGAGAACCAAACTTTGGGAGCCACTGGACTCAACATTGGGTTTAGGCCAGGGGTAGGCAACCTTTTTTCCCCTTTAAGGGCCGAGGGACTTCAGCTCCCAGAAGCCTCAGCCATGTTGGCCAATAGTCCCATGTTGGCCAATAGCTCCTGGGATTCTGGGAGCTGAAGTCCCTCGGCCCTTAAAGGGGACAGGTTGCCTACCCCTGGTTTAGGCCATGGGTCCTGTTTCATTCCATTGGATTTGATTGTTTTACGTATTGTCAGTCTTTGCAAGACGATGCACAGAAAGAAGCCAACGAAGGATAGCTGTTGTCAAATATTGTATCCATCCCAACACTTTATCCTACAACACAGGCCCAAAGATGCTCTCCAAGGTCTAAATGTCAATAGTAGGAAGAAACGAGAGAGATGTGGGCGTCTGTCTCTTCTTCTTTTCCCCTCCTGTCGAAATGTAGATTGCAAAATTAGAAGGGCTAGCCAACTTCCTTGACTTGCTTTGGCTCCTGCGCCTTTTTGACAGTAACTTGAGCTGCAGATCTTCCTTCCAAAGTGCGACGTCTTGGCTTATAGGGAGAGTTCAGGCTTGATTTCTTCTCCGGCACATTTATTTGTCTTTTTAGCAAAGACTCGGGTGAGTCTTTGTCTAGCAAGTTGGCAACCCTAATGCCAAAAAGATGGTGTGGACTGGGCTGAGAAATAGTGACTTGCTCAAGGCCAGAGGCTGCTTCTGGCACTAGTAGAGTTGATGGGGATCCAGTTCTTTCGACTGCTTCCCCTGCGGCTTCAGTCCCAAGACATTTTGCTGCCTGAGGCAGGGCAGGAGGTGACACCCATCCAAGTCGCAAGGACCCAAAGTGAGCCAATTTATTTTGGCACGTGAGGCAGAAAATCCCACAGGCGTTTCTATGGCTAGCCAGCAAAAAACAAAACAAAAAAAACCCTGTTGTTAGCGGCTGTCAAGTCGATTTATGGCAACCCAGTGAATGAGAGGCCTCCAAGTCATGCTGCTCTCAACAGCGCCGCTCAGGTCTTGCAAAGTCAAGGGGCGTCCTTGATGGCGTCTATCCACCTGTAATAGGGCCTTTTCTCTTTCCCTACTACCTTCTGCCTTCCAAAGCATTATTATAATTTCAAATGGGTTGTGTCTCCTCATGATACCCCTACATATTTGAGGAATTAGTTTTGTAGAATTAAGCTAAGCCTTAACCCTGGATCCAGTTTGTATCATCATCTCTATTTTCATCATCCTCATCGTCATCATCATCATCATCTTTATTTCTATCCTGACTTTTCCCCAGTCCTGGACTCAAAGTGGTTTCTTGTTGTCGTTGTGTGCCTTCAAGTCACTTCCAAGGCAAACCTATCAAGGGGCTTTCTTGGCAAGATTTGTTCAGAGGGTGTTTTGCCTTTGCCTTTCTCTGAGGCTGAGAGAGTGTGACTTGCCCTAGCTCATCCAAGGTGTTTCTGTGGTGGAGCAAGGATTCAAACCATGGTCTCCAATGTCCTAGGCTAACACCCAAGCCACTACACACACCACTTTGGCATGCTTCAGGCCACTTCCAGTGTGCCTTATTTTGTTATTTACTTTGCTAGTCTAAGGCTGAGAGAGGCTGAGAGAGTGTTCTGATAACTAGACTATCAGAAAGTTTCAAATTGCTTGTCCGTAGTACAAAACACGAGTGAGATCTCACACACTGTGCCATCAATAAAGTAAGTCGTACCCGTCACATTGGAAAAAGGCATGATGTTATCCCTCATTACTGGTGCAATGTAACTTTGTTATTGCCGAGAAGTAACTAATTAAAAGTAGTTCGCTTTTGGTAACGATTTACTTTAAAACGCTGCCATTATATGCCGAGAGGGATAACATCATGCCTTTTCCGGTGTGCCTTTTATGATTTACTTTATTGATTTATATCCCAACTTCTTCCAAGGAGTTTGAGATTCACATCCTTTGATTCTTCATCAGCCCTGCCAGGGGGAGAGCGAGCTCTTGGGGGTCACTAAACTACAAATCCCAGAATTCCACAGGGGACGCATTCAAGGTTTCTATTGCAGATTATTTACTCCGTTATGGTCTTCCATCACCTAGACATGATCAGGATGACTAAAAGATCATCTAGAAGTGAAATGTTTCTCTCCCCGCTACACACACAAACCCTACTTGGTGAATCTAGAACAAGGAGTAACTGGTTGGGAAATCAAATGCCAAAAGGTGTTTTTCAACATCCATTTAGGACTTTGGCCCCAGCTTCTCCCAGTGCAGCCCACCAAAGACCTTTCCCCAAAAGATTACCTAGCATTTGGGAGGTCAGTATGCTATAGTGGTTTGAGCATTGGATTAATCATAGAATCATAGAATCATAGAATCCTAGAGTTGGAAGAGACCACACGGGCCATCTAGTCCAACCCCCCTGCCATGCAGGAACTCCCAATTAAAGCATCCCCGACAGATGGCCATCCAGCCTCAGCTTAAAGACCTACGACTCTGGAGACCAAGGTTTGATTCCCCATTTGGCCATCGGTGACCCCGGCGCGTCACACACTCTCAGCCCCAGAAAACCCCGTGATAGGTTCACCTTAGAGTTGCCATAAGCCAGAAACAACCTGAAGGCAGACAATATCAACAAAACATGGAGAAAGTTGGTCTCATGCCCCTTCTCAGCCACCCTGTAGGGGTCTGTGCATAAGTCTCCAGCTTTCTTTTCCCTGGCTTTCAATTATGCCCAGTGGGGAGTGGTACTCTGCACATGCTCAGAGACATTTGTTCTTGCTAATGCCACCCAGCTGACTTTGACTTGTGGCAACCCTAGGAACGAGTGACCTCCAAGAGTCGCGGTCAATAGCTCAGGGCTTGCAAACTCAGGGCAGGCATCACTTTGGATTAATCCATCTGTAATGCAGTCTCCTTCTTTCCTCCTCACTGCCTTCCACTTTAACATTTTCTTTCCCATTGACTTACATGGGACAGCCCAAGTCCAGTTGCCTCATTCGGGTCATTTTGGTTTCCAGTGAGAGTTCAGATTTGACGGAAGACCCATCCGTTCCTCTTCTTAGGCAAATACCCAAATGTTACCAGTCCTAACTTTTAAAACAAATTCTAGGGCAAGCTTTATGCCTCATCACTCTCATACAGTCGGCCCTCCTTATCCACGGGTTTCTTATCCACGGATTCAAGCATCCACGGCATGAAAATATTCCAAAGCAGTACAAATTCCACATAGCAAACCTTGATTTTCCATTTTCTATAAGGGACGCCATTTTGAAAGGCCATTATACTTAATGGGACTTGAGCATCCATGGATTTTGTTATGGAACCGAACCCCGGCGGATAACAAGGACCCACTGTATTTGTTTCTTTCCATTGGTGCTAATAAAATGCTAATAAAATGCTAGCTGCTTTATTTTATTATTAAATCCTGCGCACAGGGAGGGCTTTGGAAAGGCCTGTTTACCCCAATTTATCTTTTCTGCGTGTTGGTTTGCTTTAAAATGCTCTTCTGGTTATGATTATTACCTTCTCTAAGTATCTTTTACTCATTATGTGACAACAGAGGGAAAGATCTTTCTCCGTTACGGTTGTCCCGTCTGTGAAATGCTTTCCTATGGAGGCATCACTGATGCTGGGTTTCCAACCAATGAACCAAAAGGTTTATTAGTAGTAGTATTAGTATTTCTGGGTATTTTTATTTGTTCCTTCTGTAATTTTTCCCCCCATTAACTTTGAGGTCTTAATTTCTTTTTTGGCACTTTGTGGTTCTATGGCATTTTTCTTGGCTACGTTTGTTGTTCACAGTCCTATTTTCTTTTTCCAAGGACAATGTTAAAGTATTAGAGGGTGCCTCCGACCGATTAAAAAGACCAGAAAGTCCCCGATTTGGTTCTTGTTCTTTCCGGTTTTTCTTTTGGAGATCCATACATGTTTTGTTTAACCCAGAATATTTTCTGTCAGCTCCCGGTATGATCAGGCACTTTATACTTTTATCCAGGTCGGTTTGTTTGAACCCAGTACAAAATTGGAAAGAAAGGGGACAAAACCTGGGACTTTTGGATCTTTTTAACCACTCTGGTTGCACCTTTAGGCAAGACTTTGGCAGAAAAACTGGGTCGCTGGAAAAGGCTTTTTAAAAACTGCTCCGTCTCATTTCTTCTTAATAATTTGTAATCGTTTTTTTGGAAATTGTTTCTTACTTTGTTTTAATTCATCTCTTTCTGCATGTAAAACCATAGCCCCTTTGGTTTTGTTCCTGTTCTTTCCTGTTTTATTTTGGAGAGACATGCATGTTTTGTTTTATGCCAGAATATTTTCTGTCGGCTCCCTCCTCACGTCCTACAGTGCATTTGGAAACCTTCTGGAGGATAGATAAATGTGTGTGTGTGTGTATATATATATATATATATATATATATATATATATATATATGTTGCAACAGATAGATCGATAGATCCTGGGAGCCATAAAAACAATCCTAGGGTTGCATGCTGTCTCTGTGCCTCACTTTGCCGAAATAGAGGGATATTGTTGTCCCTTTTGAATAGTCTTCCCACACCTGACACCTTCCTATTCTGCTGGCTATGGATGATGGGAGTTGAGATCCAACACACTTGCAAGGCACCCAGATTGGGGATGGTTGCACCTGAATTTGTTTGTGCAATCTTGTCCATTTTCAACCTCATTCTTGGTTGTTAACCTCTGGCCTCTTTTTCTTTGAATTTTACATAATTTTAAATATTGCTTCTTTTGCCCCCCCCCCCCTCCAGGTGTTTTGGGACCAAGTGTGCCGGCTGTGCGCAAGGCATCTCCCCCAGCGACTTGGTCAGAAGAGCCAGGAGCAAAGTCTTTCACTTGAACTGTTTCACCTGCATGATGTGCAACAAACAGCTCTCCACCGGCGAGGAACTCTATATCATCGACGAGAACAAATTCGTTTGCAAAGAAGATTACCTGAGCAACAGCAACACTGCCAAAGAGAACAGTTTGCACTCAGGTGAGGAACGTTTATCGGCTTTTCGTGGAATAATCTAACAGTGGGAAGAGCAGCTGTCTCTCTCCTAACTGTTGTTGTTGATCTGAGGCAAAAAGTAGAAGGATAGGTTGTGGCAGGCTCTCATTTCAAATAGCTTCTGACCATCTTCCAAGAATTTTACAACAAGGAAGATGGAGGTCATGGCCATCCTACACAAGCTGTCTTCTGACCATCTTCCAAAAATCTTACAAGGAAGATGGAGGTCATGGCCATCCTACACAAGCTGTCTTCTGACCATCTTCCAAAAATCTTACAAGGAAGATGGAGGTCATGGCCATCCTACACAAGCTGTCCTGAAATGATCACTCATCTAATATTGGTAGATCTGCCAGTAAATCTCTAAGGAATTGACTAGGACAAGGTTATCCATTCATAACAGCCCTTCTTCACAGTCTGGCTGAGGGCCCCATCGTTTTCATAATATGATTCGGGCTTTCATTCGGATGCTAAAAGGGGTGGGAAGTGGTTAAAACAGAAGCCATGTCCCTTGATTTGTGGCTGGAGGGGACCATCAAAAATACTTTATTAAATGGGCCCCTGTGACCTAGCAATTTTCAAGCAGTCCATCAGAGAAGACATAACAGGTCTGCTGCTGTAAATAGGTTGCCCTATTTTTTTCAGACCCTGTCATCTTGAAAACAAGAACAGTACAACCCAGTTCTGTCTGTGATCGTTCAGACACAAATCCTTCCAGGCTCAAAAGGACAGATTTCCAAATATCTGTACTCTGAAATTGAGCCAAAGAGTGCAATCTTTCTACCCTCTAGCATTTCACAGATGAAAACCGGGGCACTTGGCGCCAAGCACAACATCACAGTGTGGTCAAGATGGCAAAAGTTATCAATGAGGAAGAGCACACAAGTTAGAAAAGGCTGCAGCAGTTTGTTTTTGCCCGAGCCTACTGGGAAAGGCAAGACTATTCCCCCTTTCTCTTCTCCCTTGCTAATAGAGTGCAAACTGATTTTGCACTTTGACCTCAGTTTGGAGCAATTGAAGGAAGCTGAGGACAAAGGGGGAAGGGAGGAGGAGGAGGATGGAGAAACTGGGACATTTTTAATGTAAATTGTGGGTTGAGGGAGGATTAATCAGGACTGTCTCTGCCAAATTGGGAGAGTATGACTCCCCTGTGTTTGTCTATTCCAAAGTATTCAATAGGATGTTGAGGTAGGAGCAGATATATACATACTTACGTACTTACCTGGGATTGAGTACAATGAGACTTGCTTTGGAACCATAAACATGCATAGGACTGAACTGTTAGTGATGTGTTTTACAGCACTGATATAAAAATATAGATCAGCATTGCCAAGAATAGTGTATACTCAGATTCAGGGGAGCCATCATGATAGTACTTTGGGGCAGATGTCCAGTCCCAAAAGAAGGCATGGCAAAGCTCCTCTGTATAAATCTTGCCAAGAAATCCCCATGGTAGGTTCACCTTATGGTTGCCATATGTCAGAAACAACCTCAAGGCACACAACAACAACAACCTATGGAAATTTATTCATGCATAAGACATGCATATTTCAATTGCACTGACTCACAAACTAGTGAACAAATTATTGTGATTTAGTCCCTTATGAAAGTATGTGTGTGTGTGTGCCTTCAAGTTGTCTGTCGATTTATGGCAGGGGTAGGCAACCTTTCCCCTTTAAGGGCCGAGGGACTTCAGCTCCCAGAAGCCTCAGCCATATTGGCCAATAGTCCCATGTTGGCCAATAGCTCCTGGGATTCTGGGAGCTGAAGTCCCTCGGCCCTTAATGGGGAAAGGTTGCCTACCCCTGATTTATGGTGACCCTTTCGTAGGGTTTCCTTGGGCATGTAATATATTCAGAGGTGGTTTTGCCAGTTCCTTCCTTTGAAATATAGTTATCTGGGGCTAATAAAATGGGGCTTGTTGAGTAGGAGATGTGAACAAGATGCTCAAGACTCCAGTTGTTATCTTAAATCCCATGCAGTTATTCCTGGAACTAAGCACCCCGAGATTTACCTTTGAGCAAAAATACTTAAGATTGCATTTACAGTCCTCAAATATAAAGCAGTTATGACTAAAGTCCTATACACCTTGCAAGTAAATCCCACTGAAGTCAATGGGTGTTACTTTGGAGTAGACACACATAGGATTGTATGAGAGTCATTGTTGTTGCTGAAAGCTATGTCTGAGGAGTAAGCTGCTGTGGTGGAGCTTACCTCCAAAACAAAAATATCTGAGATCTTGCCTTTTGTTGTTGTGTGTCTCCAAATCATTTCCCACTTATGGCAACCCTAAGGTGAACCTATCATGGGGTTTTCTTGGCAAGACTTGCTATTGCCTTCCACTGAGGCTGAGAGCATGTGACTTGCCCAAGGCCATCCGGTGGGTTTCATGGCCAAGCTGGGAATCAAAGCCTGTTCTCCAGAATCATAGTCCAACACTCAAACCACTGTGCCATACTGGTATCACACAGGTATGATGGCTGAGTATTAATCTCAGTATTCTTTTATTTAGGTATCCCTTAGGTACTGTCTTTGGATGGTATCCAGGCTGCTGCCACATTGCAGAATTAATGCAGTTTGACACTGATTCCATGGCTCCATCCTATGGAATCTGGGGATTTGTAGTTTGTTATGGCACCAGAGCTCTCTGAAAGAGAAGGCTAAATATCTCGCAAAACTACAAATCTCAGAATTTTATAGCACTGAGACATGGCAGGTAAGGCAGTGTCAAACTGCATTAATTCTGCAGTATAGACACAGCCCCAGTCCCTTCCATTCATCCTTCTGCCTATCCCTTCCTTCCCTTCCCTTCCCTTCCCTTCCCTTCCTTCCTTCCTTCCTTCCTTCCTTCCTTCCTTCCTTCCTTCCTTCCTTCCTTCCCTCCTTTCTTCCTTCCTTCCTTCCTTCCCTCCTTTCTTTCTTTCTTTCTTTCTTTCTTTCTTTCTTTCTGTCTTTCTTTCTTCTATTTCATTCCAAGTGTCCTAGCTGAGGAAAAGCAGAAAGTGATTGTTTTGTTCCCTGGGAGCTGAGAGAAGGCACTAAGTTTCTTTGCAGAAGGGGATGAAAGTATCAACAACAACCCAGGAAGGAGCAAAAATGACAGAATAGCTGGCAAATATTGGAGGTGAAGCGATGGCTTGCAATACACACGATTAAAGGTGTCTCTTCTTTTCCATTTGCTCTTGGGGGAGCTTGAGTCAAAAGCATCTGGAGACGGAGCAGATCAGAGAAAGGTACATATGCAGAGTTTACCGTCCACACTTTGTTGTCAACCTGTTGGGAGGAGCAGCCAGAGGTGTCTATGGTTCTCTTCCTTTTCAACTTTCCCTTGGTGGGAAAGAGAAGCAGGAGGAACTGAAAATTGGATTTCCATTTTGAAGTGCCGGGGAAGATCAGAGAAACGCACCTTCCTTCCGAGAGGGAGAGCATCAGACAGAGGGACATACACATATTGTGGCAGACTTGTTGTGTGGCGTGAAGAAATTCGCAGGGCCTGCAAATGTTTGGCCAGGCAGACTTGGCATAGGGGTGTTGGTGTGTCACTTTCACACCCGAGTGTCACAGCACATGTGTAAAGTGTGGACATTTCTGGGGTTCGGGAAGGAGGGAGAAGAAGGAGAACAACATGGGAGCAATTTTCACTCCACCAGGAGAAATCGTTAACACCATTTCCTGCCCTCTTAAAGTAAAGAAAGAAGAAACGGAGAAGAAAGAAAATTGTTTTCCTTTGGAAAATACAAGGGTTCCCCCCCCAGCCCAAACCAAATCCCATTGATCTCTGTCAGGGCCATTGAAAACACAGATTTAAAACCTGAGCTTTAAAAAAAGAAAACTGTAGTGTTGTTGTTTTTTTTTGCATTAGAGTTCACAGAGTCAGAGAATTGTGGTCCCAAAGAAACTTTTCCAAGCCGTGCTTAATAATACAGTACGTCATATACTGAATTACTTAGGAGCAAGTCCCATGAAAGAAAGTCCACCTGGTGCAGTTGTTTGAGTACTGGACTAGGACTCTGGGAGATCAGGGTTCGAATTCTGCTCATCCCTGGAAATTGACTAAATTGACTTTGGGCAAGTCTTACTCTTGGCCATGGCAAGCTTCCTCTGAGCAAATTTTTCTTCTAAGAGCCAACATGGTGTAGAGGTTTCAGTGCTGAATCAGGACTCCAAGAGACCAGGGTTCAAATCCCAACACAGTCCTGGAAACTCACTGGGTGACCTTGGGCAAGCCATAAGAAAAAACCCTATGAAATTCATGCGGTTTGCATAAGTCAACAGGCAACCTGAAGGCATATACAGAGAGAGAGAGTCTTACGTTGGAAATTATTTGAAGGCACGCAACAACAGCGAAACAAAGTCCCACTGAACAAACCATTGGACAAACCATTGGTAGATCAATGATCTAACTTTTGGGGTGCATCTACGCTGTAGAAAGCATGCCATTTGACGTCACTTTAAGTGCTGAAACTCCATCCTATGGAATCCTGGGCTTTGTAGTTTTGCAAGTTCTTTAGCCTTCTCAGGCAAAAAGTGCTGGTACCTCACCAAACTACAAACCCCAGGATTCTGTCGGATGGAGCCATGGCAGTTAAACTGGTGCTGGACTGCATTATTTCTACAGTGTAGATGCTAAGGTAAGTAATATCTTTTGCCTAAGGTAGCTCCCTGGACTCCTATTTAAATCAGCCATCAGGACTGAGAACTTATTTTATCTCTAGAGCAGGGGCCATAGCTTAGGAATAAAACACATGCTTTCATACCTTCCAGTTTCCCCAATTTGGCAAACACAGTCCCAGATAATCCTCTGTCAGCCCACTTCTTCAGCTCTTCTAACATGTCCCAGTTTTCCATCACTTTCCCCCTTCATCCTCAGCTTACTTCAACTGCTGCAAAGTATATTTTCAGGGGATTTTTTTTTCCCCAGGGAAAAACGAACTGCTGCATCCTCTCCTTGCATGTGTTTTTCTTCCTCATTCACAGCATTTGCCATCTTGACCACCCTCTGGTGTTGCTTGTCCCAGTTTTCGTCCATGAAATGTCGGAGGGTATCTGTAAGAGTGTTTGCATTCAGCCTAGTTTGTCCAACTAGCCTATGAAAAAGCTTTTTGTCTGAAACCTCCAGGGGACCCTTCCAATAAAAGGATTTAATAAAGTGCTCCACAAAGCTAGGAAAGTTACTGAAAAGGTGCCACTATGTTATGTTCACAGTTTTTAAAAACATCTTGTATTTCTTCTCTTTTTCAATTAGATTTCAAGCGTGGGCTAACAAAGTAGAGACTCCAGCCCTAAATCTAAAATAACATTAAAGGCCCATCCACACTACAGAATTATAGCACTATGATTCCACTCTCCACTGTTCTGTGGAGGCCTGGGAATTGTAGTTTCCATAGAGGCATTTGCAACTCTCAGCCACAAGACTGGAGTTTCCCCAAACTACCAACCCTTGTTATTTCTGAATTTATTTTCAAGATCCATACACATACAAATCCCATAGGAAGGAACCATGGCAGTTAAAGTGGAATCGTTGTGCTATAAATTTGTAATGTGAAAGGGCCCATAATCCTTCAGAAATACAGAGCATATGATCCTATGTCGAGGGGGAAGGAGAACCAATTTGAAGCTTGATTCACAAAGCAAAGTCAATGGTTGCCAAAGTCAATGCATTTGGAGGTACACTAAGTTAGCCCCAAAGTCCTAAATTCCATGGAGGTTGCTGAGATTTATTACTAGGAATACAAATTGTGGATGCATAACATTTGATCTGATTCTGGCAAAGCCATCTAATAATTGCAGTGAATGGAATGACAAAGCCTATCCATCAGTGGAACAGGTTCTCAGACAAAGGAAATGAGGATTCAAGGAGACGCCAAAGAAATGATTCACACAAGCCTGTTTTATTGCTTTGCTTCCAGGGCATCATGTGAATGCGTTAACCCAGATCCAGAGCAAGGAAGTGAAAAGCTCTCCATCTGAATTTCATTGCGTTTCTTCAAATCCCACCTTAGATCCATAGAGTGGGAAGGCTTCCCATATGCCATCTTAGTTCAACTCCTGCTCAATGCAGGTACTCACAATGCTTCCCAAACTCAGGTCCTCCAGGTATTTTGGACTTCAGTACCCAGAAGCCTCAGTCATCTCGGCCAGTGGTCTGGGATTCTGGGAGCTGATGTCCAAAATAACTGGAAGGCCAGAGTTTGGGAATCACTGATATCAGGGAGCTGTCCATCCTCTTTTTGAAGACATCCAGAGACAGAGACCCTATCACCTCTAAGTCTTTTTTCAATTGTACACATTTTAAGCTAGTTTCATTAATACACAATTTATTTCGTAGAAGACACACCACGAGCTTTGCAAACATGGAGATTTCCGAGGCCAGATGTTTTTGTCTCTCGGTGCCTATGAATGTTTATATCAACATTTCTCCTTCTCAGTTAGTCTTTAAAAATGGTTCTTATATGCCCTTTTCCCCCTTTCTAAAATAGATAAACATGGCTATCTCTCTGAATATTAACAAAAATCCATCAGTGAGACCTTTATTGGCCAACCAATATCACTGATCACTGATGGGTTTTTGTTTGAATTTGCTAAATGGCCAACACACCTACCCCTGAATGTTTTCTCTGAATACTACTTTGTCTCTCAGTCAGACTTGAGACTTGTCTCTCAAGCGAGAGAGTATGACCTGCCCAAGGTTTCCCAGTGGGTTTCCATGACTGAGCAGGGATTTGAATCCAGGACTTTAGTCCAATGCCCAAACCACTCTGGCTCCCTTAAAATGTTTATTATTCTGAGGAGGTTTGCCATTGAATTCCCCTGAAGCCGTGGACACAACCAGACTGGTTGAAAAGTCCAACTTTTTGTTCCTGTTCTTTCCGATTTTATACTTACTGGGTTCAAATAAACTGACCAGAAGAGCTAGCAGGAAAAGTCTCTAATTGTACTGAGTGTCAACATAAAATATTCTGGGATAAACAAAACGATGATGGATCTCCAGAATAAAATCTGAAAGAACTGGAATGAAACCTGGGAGTTTCTAATACCGTATGTTTCATTGGTCTGGATGCATTCTCTGAGAGGTCCTGAGGTTTTATTTCTGGATGAGTGAGGGATTCAAATCCTGGTCTACCAGAGTCCTAATCTAAAATTCATACCACACTGGTTCTTGAAGATTATTTCAGATTGTCATTGCCTTCTTCAGAGACTGAGAAAGTGTGACTTGCCCCAGGTCACCCAATGGGTTTCCATGGCCAAGTGGGGATTCGAACTCTGGCCTCCCAGTGTCCTAATCCAACACTCAAACCATTACTCTGCACTGGCTCTGTATGTCTACATTGTTGTTGTCGTTGTTGTTGTGTACCTTCAAGTCATTTCTGATTTAGGGCAACCTTCAAGCAAACTTGTCATGGGGTTTTCTTTGCCGTCAGATGTATAAATATCATGCCACAATGAACCTCTGGGCCTTTGACATACGTGTGTGTGTTTTTCTCCTTCTTCTCCTAGCCACAACTGGCAGCGATCCCAGCCTCTCCCCAGATTCCCAAGACCCCTGCCAGGATGATGCCAAGGACTCAGAAAGCGCCAACGTGTCTGACAAAGAAGTGGGCAGCAATGAGAACGACGACCAAAACCTGGGGGCCAAACGGAGGGGTCCCCGCACTACCATCAAGGCCAAACAACTGGAGACCCTCAAGGCTGCCTTCGCTGCTACCCCAAAGCCCACTAGGCATATCCGAGAGCAGTTGGCACAAGAGACCGGCCTGAACATGAGAGTCATCCAGGTATGAAGGTCGGACTGGCGGGGCAAGTCCCCCCATTGAGAAATCTGGCATGGGGCAACCAGGTGAAGGAATGTCCCAGGCAGCGATGGCTCTGCAGATATCTCAAGAGCCTTTTGAACTCATAGAGGACAGGGCTATGGCCCTTCCGGTGTGTGCATGTGTGCCCCTACATGAAAAGCAGAAATTGGGAAAGGGGTCACCAATGAAGCAACATGGGCACAGTCTTGCCATTGGACCTAACCACAGTCCATGGGTATGGTCAAGAATACAGTTGGCCCTCTACATTTGCTGGAGTTAGGGGCACAGGACCCCTGTCAAACTGGAAGAAAACATGGATAAAAAAACACCACTTTTTAACCAGAGGGAAAACCTCTCTAGGAATCTCTAGGTCCTCCAGAAGAGCTCTAGGTCAATATCTTCCAGACTCTGGCCACAGAATCATGCTGGAGGACCTACAAATGCCCAGAGAAGTGTTTTCTCTAGGTTCTCTGGTGCAACTCTATGTTCAACTTCCAGCAGAGTTTCTCTGGAGGACCTAGCAATTCCTAGAGAGAACATATTAATCCAATGCACGAATGATCAAAGCTGCAAAAGTCAAAGAGCCACAAATGTGGAGGGCCGACTGTACTTGTTCATTGGCTTCGACCACAATAAACCCAGCAAAGCTTAAAATGCTCTTGGCTGCGCATTCCCAACCACGTTTATTTGTTTTATGCATTTGGTTGTGGGATGCAGCGGCACCCTGACCTCACCTGGAACAGGGTGTGAAGTTATAAAGCTCCTGCCAATAGCAACTGCAATAAAACCATAAATTAAAAAACACCAGCCGCTAGCATGCTTGGGCATGACAACTGGTTAAATTGCAATGTTTGCCAGCTGACCAGTCTGAAACAACTGGTCCTGCTCTTCTGCAATTTAAGAGGAGGGGGAAAGCCAGCATGGTGCAGTGGTTTGAGTGTCGGACTATATGACTCTGGAGACCTGGGTTTGAATCCTGACTTGGCCATGGAAACCTACTGGGCTTGAAAATACACAACACACACACACATATTGTAAAATATCGGTGAGACTGGGACAAAACATGGAAGGAGAACCATTTCCAAACTGATGTCAGCTGATGCAGAGAGCAGCTTTCAGGAAGGAAGCGTTACTTAAGATTGCCACATTTTTGGCCCTGCGAAGGCGATAATCTCTCTCATCACCTTTTCCATTTGAAGTTAATGGTATCATGGCCCTCCTGATTTCTGAAGGAAGGTGCCAACTCCACCCCTGTCTAGTACCCAGGTACTAAAATACTTCAGGTAACAAAATCAGTGTGTCCCTGGGCATGAGGAGTTTGGCCCCTTGCTATTCATATTTCTTTGTTTCCCAAATTTCGAACCCTTGCAGTGACTCAAAACTCCTACTGAGGCTTGGCCTCCCAAGAAAAGAGTCAGGCAAAGCCACCAAGGGAAAGGAAGAGAAGGCAGCAAAATCAAAGAGTGCCTCCCAAATGTTTGCCCTCCCGATGTTTTGGATTTCAGATACCAGAATCCCAAACTCTTCTTGACTACATTTCCTGGGGCTTCTGGGACCTGGAGGACTAAACTTTGGGCATCATACAGTGGAGGGTGCTGTAGGTCTCTTTGCAATGTTAGGACCATGGAGAGGGAAAGGAAATTACCATGTGTATGTGTGTGTATTCCCATTGATAGAGAATTGATCATTGATCCTGCATTGATAAATGTCCCCCGGATGGACCCCTGAGCCAAATGAAGGCAAAGGGGTCCTACAGTACTTTTTCATCCATCACAGCTTTTGCACCTTCTGGAAGTGGGTTTTGAATGGGCATCTGCCTAGGTTTCCAGGCTGAATTTTGGCCCCCAAAGCCTCCAGCACTCAGAACTGGATGGAAGAGACCCCAAGGGGACATCCAGTCCAACCCCCTTCTGCCATGCAAGAAGACACCATCAAAACACACAGCTCTCCAAATCCCAGCCCTTCTGCCACTCTCCTCCTGGACCTTCTCCCTTTCCAAGGTGCCCTCCTTCACCCCTGCCTTCTCTTTTTCGCTCTCCATGCCAGGTTTGGTTCCAGAACCGGCGCTCCAAGGAGAGGCGCATGAAGCAGCTGAGTGCCCTGGGGGCCCGACGGCATGCCTTCTTCCGCAGCCCACGACGCATGAGGCCGCTGGTGGACCGCCTCGAACCCGGAGAGCTCATCCCCAACGGGCCTTTCTCCTTCTACGGAGGTGGGTAAGCACACTTGGGCCTCCAGTGGCCTCCTCCACTGGGGCTGCATCCACACTACAGAAATAATCCAGTTTGACACACCACTTTAACTGCCATGTCACAAGGATATGGAATGGTAGTTTGTCATGGCATCAGAGCCACAAATTTGTCCTCAGATGCCCTCTATGGGGTGTGAGGGGCTTTCCCACCATATTTTGTAGCCTTCCCTAAACCAATTTAGGCTCAAGAGAGGCTTAAAAATAATAATTTAAAAAAAAAAACCTGACAATATAAACCAATTAAATTGAATGGAAATATAAAAAAGATCCCCAAGGAGCAGCATGTTTGCATTTGTGGAAGTGGGGATATTGTAGACACCATACACTGTATGCTACTTTGTAGGGGATATAAAGCCCCAAGAGATAAGTTTTGGAAGAGAAGTTTAGAACTCGTACCGAACCCAAAATGACCTGGAGAAAATCACTTACTCAGTATAGCTAATACAGCTAAGTCTGTTATGTACAACACTGCCAGATTCGCTGTGAAAGCAAACAAACTTAGATTAGATTTTGAGGATAAAGGCCTGCATGGGAATCTGAAATAAATAGATTATACTAATTCCAATGGATTACATAACATTGTGATATGTTTAGTATGAAACATTTTTGTAATTGTAGTGCAAACATTTTCGCTTTATATGTTAGAGGGCTATCTGTGACTGTAAAAGTTTTAAAAGGTGTTAACCATTTTTATAATTTGATGGTTATAACCTGTATATGGTTGTCATGAATAAACTGTACAATATTTTTTTAAAAAAATGACAGGATGTGATTCCCACTTACATACTTCATGTTGTTAAATAAATCTACCCTCTGGAAGGTCCAATAAAATGGTAAAAATACTCCCCCATGTCCCCTAGAAGATAAAAACCATGTTTTGTTTTTAATGGTATCTGGAAGAGAGGAAAAAATCCCTTGCGAATACCTTTTGGCCCTTAGCCAGGACTCTGGTGCGAAAGCGTCAAGAGGGGAGAGAATAATGGTGGAATGGCTCTGATCATAAATACAGATATGCCTAATAAGTGTAATGCAATCAATAAAATGCACTTTAAATGGAAGCACAAAATATATATTTTAAAAGAAAACAGTTCCACAGGGGGTCTGGTCTGCTGCTTATTGGCTTTTAATGGATCCTTCCCCAGCGTACAAGTTATTTATCACATTTCAAAACTTAGGACTTGGTCATTCATTGACCAAAAGAATATTAAAAAGTGGGAACATTTCCTTCTTTTAGTCTCTCTGCATTCCTCCACATACCAATAAATTAAAGAGCTAGGGACTCACTTTTTTGTTGTTAGTTTTTTTGGGGGGTGTCCCCCCCACACACACAAAAAAAAATTCAGATAGGTTCCCTAAGGACCCTACAGGCAGAGTAAGGTGGCTGCCTCAGGCGGCAGATTTTGCATGGAGAAAAGGGTAGCACCTTGATTCACTTTGTTGTCATTGAATTGTCATGTCCGGAGATGAGGAGAGATGATGGAGAGGATTTGTGCCAAAATAATTGGATTAGTTTTGAGAACTGGGGACATTTATGACAGGGAAGGGGTGGCATTTGCTGCTCTGCTCTGCCTTAGACAGCAAAATGTCATGGGTCAGCCCTGGGGGCTCATAGTATTTTCATCCAATGGATTAATGGGAAATGAACCCGATCCCACTTTCCTGGGGTTCTGGACTAATATCCAAGGACTTGGCTCCTTTTAAAAGGTAGTTGAATGGATGTTTGAGTAAGACCGTGCTATACATTTAGTAACTTTACTAAAGGACTAATCTTATGCCCATTTATTCAGATGCAAATGGTGCGTGGTGTGGGTCGGAGTGGTTGTTTCCCTTCCCATGTGCATAGCGTTAGTTATGAATTAGAAGTTTGCCCAGATATGTTGAACTGTCCTTCTTTTTTGTGGTGTAGGAACTTATCCCTATTGTTTCCGTGTTATTTCTGCATCTGGTACCAAAGTTTGCAAGGAAGAGTTTGAGACCTGGTTTGCCTTTTGACGACTAGTTCTTTGCAGTGTAAGGCCTGACTAGTAGCTTGAGGCCAGGTAGTTTGTACTGAGCAAGGAGCCGCTCAGCTATGGAAACCCACTGGGTGACCTTGGGTGAGTCACACACTCTCAGCCTCAGGGGAAAGCAATGGCAACCCTCCTCTGAATAAATCTTGCCAAGAAAACCCCAAAACGGGCTTGCTATACATTGCAAGGGTGGCAAGAGAGAGTTACGAGTAGAGCAGTGAATATGTAGCTTTTCACCAACCCAGAATCTTGTTATGGGTATATAAAAGAAAGCAACTGTCCTTTTCTGAAGAAGATAATGCCACTAAATATTTCCGTTTGCATTTCCAGTCACGTTTCTAGCCCTCATGAGGCTAGGAAACATCCTGAAACAATACAGATAAAAGTATAATGAAATTTCAGGAGCCAAGAGGAGTCATTGAGTAAGGTTCAAATGAGTAGGAGTTGGGATACTCCTGAGTTGAGACCTTAGTAAGACAGGCAAAAGTTGTTTGCCCTTATACCTGACTGAGAGAAAGAGAATAAATGTTGCCTAATTTTGCAATATTATTTTGCAAATGTCCTTGATTTGCCTAATCTACGCAGGCAGCCAAACTCAGCATTTCTTCACAAAGAAACTGGGTTATCGTGGGCACACCGAATTTTTATTACCATGATAGGTGCGGCGTCTCTAAGAATGCAACGATTTTACATCTGCGGATGTCAACACCGTACTTGGTTATAATGCTTGGGTGTTTATAGATTGCATTTTCATATTCCAAAGGCTTTTGGACAGGTATTTATCTCAGTAATCCATATGTCAGCATCAACCCTGTAAGACAGGCTTCAGTTAGGGAGTAACTACTTACAAAGATCATGTTACCCGCAACCGAGTCATTCCCTCAGCGACAAAGGCATAACTACTTTACATCATGGTTGAATTCAAAGATATAGCCATGTTAGTCTGTAGGATCAGTATGTAAAGAGATCTTGTAGCCCCTTTGAGACTAGAAAGAAAGAAGCTGGCAGCAGGAGCTTTCCTAAACTTCACTCTCTTTCCTCAGATGCATTTGGAGGAAGTAGATTTTAGTCTAGGAAAGCTCATGCTGCCAACTTCTTCCTTTCAGTGAGTCTCAAAGGAGCTACAAAATCTCAATATACTGTATATATTTGTGTATAAGTCTAGAAATTTTAGCCAAAAATGTGGCCCGAAAAACCTGGGTCGACTTAATCCACGGGTCAACATAAGTACTATACATTAACTCTTACTTAAAAAGGAAGCATCCCCTGGTGATAATATTATCTGTCCTGGAAGCACTGATTTCCATCTCCTCTTCCATCCATCCATCCTTTTAGTGTGAGCACCAACAGATACTCCTTCTGGAATTTTGTAAGTTCTTTGGCATTATTTTCCTTTGCTTTGTCCTTTACATCCTTTGTTACATGCCCCTAAGTTTTACTCACGACTTACCCACGGGTCATATCGAAATCCATAATTTGGGCCACAAAACCTGCCCTCGACTTATACATGAGGTCGACTTATAGCCGAGTGGTACTTCACGCGACAATTACAATTGAACAAGATATTCTTTCGTTCCTTTTGCAAAGTAACTTTTGGTGCGCGTCGTTTTCGTAACTGCAGTTTCTTCTTTAACCCCTATTGCGTGCCTCGGCCAACTTTTTTCTCTCTCTTCCATCCGCCAGATTATCAGAGCGAATACTACGGACCCGGGAGCAACTACGACTTTTTCCCACAAGGACCTCCTTCCTCTCAAGCTCAGACGCCGGTGGATCTCCCCTTTGTGCCGTCCTCGGGGCCATCAGGCACACCTTTGGGGGGGATGGACCACCCTTTACCGGGACACCACCCTTCCAGCGAAGCTCAGCGTTTCACAGATATCTTGTCCCATCCGCCAGGTGATTCGCCCAGTCCGGAACCCAACTTACCCGGTTCCTTGCACTCCATGTCGGCAGAAGTTTTCGGCCCAAGCCCGCCGTTTTCTTCGATATCCGTCAACGGTGCCGGTGGCAACTACGCTAACCATTTGTCGCATCCGCCCGAAATGAACGAGGCTGCCGTATGGTAGCTTTAAACGTCCGGACTGGGCTCGGATCTGAGCGTCGGGCCAACCTTCCTCCTGCTTATATTGAGGTGTACAGAAATGAGTTCAAACATGGAGGACGCTTTTTTTGTTCCTGACCTAAGACAATATATATTGTGTTTTTTGGAGGAGAGGGGTTCCCTTTTACCCCATTTATTCTTTGGTTAACCCTGAGAATGAACTGGATCGCTCATTTCAGGTCAAAGTCCAGATAAATTTTTCTGAACACCGGGGGGAAAGGGACAATCTTCATAATACAGAATGAACAGGAAAAGGAAAGAAAGAAAGAAAGAAAGAACACTTTTTGTACTGAGTGAAAAAAGACACTGATGAAGTGGATGTGTTTCAATACTACTGCCATATATTTATAGGATGGCATATACTGGGCACCCGTGTCCATTGGATGGTAACTCTAGGAATCGGGTAAGGAAAAAACAACTTTTTCTCAGACAGAGAAAGAAACTCACACTGAATAAAAGACAAGGTCAATCACAACAAGAAAAGAAAAGCTTCAAGGGATTTCTAGCAGTTTTTGAAGTCATGGTTTTGTCACTTTGTTTTGCCTTTGAAAGCCGAACACGATCCACGACGGCAGACTTTTAAGCCTCGGAAAACGTTGGGTGAGGCAAAAGAAACGTCGGGGTTGGTTTTTTTGGCTGTTATTTTTTGGGAAGTGTTTTGGTTTGGTTTGGTTTTTTCTTTCGTTTTTGGCCAAATAAATAGCAAATATTTAAATGTAAGCCCTCAGCATCAACTCTTCTACCTTCTCGGAGCAACACACACCAATAATCCTCAAAACCCAGAAGTCTTTTGTTAGGCTTCTAAGTTTTTAAACAAAAGCAAAGACTTGAAAGAAACGAACAACAAAGTATTCTACCTTCACGGAAATAAAAGCTAAGCAAACAAAAAGAAATAAATAAAAAGACTATGGAACTAGAAAAAAAAAAAACAGTCAACTGTTTACGTCGAATGTTAAATTCAGGAGCTCAACGTTTTACTAAAATAAAATAATAAAAAAATCCTGTTTTAGAACCTCTTGTTCAAAAGCAAAGTGTTTTGAGCAATCAACCAAAATAGTTTTGTTTTCTTTTCCTCTTCTTCTTCCTTCCTTCCTTCTTTCTTTCTTCTTCTTCTTTTCTGTAGATGTTATGAGACATTACAGGGCTTGTGTTTCACTGTGCTAGTTTGTAAAGGTGGTGTTTACAGAAGGCAAAGAATAATAATAATAATAATAAAAAACCTATAAAAACCAGATAGTTGCCAAATAAAACAATTCTAGAGCACAAATATTCTTTTTTGGGGGGAGTGTGGCACCCGCAGCCCCGGGAAAAATAGGAAAAAACAAATGTTTAAAACAAAGTGGTACAAGGTTAAGGGGGGAAAAAATTAACATCTTTGCTATTGTTTAGTCCTGTTTAACATGAATGGAATTGTTAATATGACTTATATAGACCCACACAGGTTTTATTTTTGTGTCTTTAAAAGAAAAAGAAAAAAAAAGTCCAGAATATTTAAATTTTATGGTCAAATATGCAGTCAGCAGCTGCTGCTTTCCCCCCCCCCCTTTATATATTAAATTTCTCATATGTCTTTTATTGTTCAAATAAAACCTAAGCTTGTGTGACCTCCAGTGCATATTAGACCATTCACTGTATGAAAAAGGGGGGGCGGGCGGGAAGGAAGGAAAGGCGGATTCCAAAATTTGTGAATTTTTAATAAAACTAGAAAATCTGATGTTTAGATAACCTGTGTTTCATTCAGTGCTTTCAATGGTTTATGTCATATTACTGTGAGGAATTGAGATAAGGATGCCTCTTGTAATGTTGCACAAAGCTTAAGATTTGTTTTGTAGGTTTTTCTACGCGTCATTTTTTTGGAATTTAATATTTAATATTAAATATTGTTGGATATTCTTTAATATTCGGAAGGGAGATGGAAAAGGCAGGTAGACCGCCGTTAAGAAAGTACTAGATATTAACCCAGGGCCTTACTTCTTTAACAGAAAATTTGGTACCAGAGGCAGAAATAACTTGGAAAGACTAGGGATAGTTTCCTACGCCACAAAACAAAGAAGAGCGGTCCAACATGTTTCAGCCAACTTTTTATGCAGAGCAAACAATGTGAAGTTACACAACAAAGTGAAGGTAAGCTTTCCATAAGTATCATGTTAGATATGGGGCTGGTTTCACATCTTGCGTTGATGTGGAAATCCTAGACTAGAACCCAGCAGCCTATCTTCCAGGTAGGATCATGTTCTAACCATTGCAGAATGTCACAAGGCAACTGTTAATGTGCTTTTAGGGTTGACTCAGACCCATGGTGGCCTTCTCCGAGGGTTTCTTAGCAAGATTTTTGTAATGCTTTTTTAAATCCGAGAGCCACTTTGGGTCCCTTTGGGGAGAAAGGCGGCATAGAAATGAAATTATTACTAAAAATGTATTTGTTTTTTGTCTGAGGCTGAGAGAGTGCGGCTTGCCCAAGGTCACCCAGTGGGTTTCCACAGCTGAGCAGGGATATGAACCCTGATCTCCTAGAATCCTAGTCTTACACTTAAATCTCACTGTGTCGCACTGTTATGTGCCTTCACGTAAACACAACCCTATCCTGATGTTTCCTTGGCACGATTTATTCTGACAAGGTTTGACGTGGCCTTCCCCTGAGGCTGAGAAAGTGTGACTTGCTTAGGATCACCCAATGGACTCCCATGGCTGAGCAAGGATATGAACCCAGGTCTCCCAGAGTCCAACACATAAACCATTTCACCGCTTTGGTTCACCCAAACAGGACATATAGAGTGGGTCCTTGTTATCCGCTGGGGTTTGACTCCAGGACCCCCGTAGATAACAAAATCCGTGGATGCTCAAGTCCCATTGAATACAATGGCATTGTGAAATGGTGTCCCTTATATAAAATGGAAAATCAAGGTTTGCTATTTGGAATTTGTATCTTGAATCCATGGATAAAAAATATGTGGGTAAGGAGGGCCAACTGTACTTTCAAAGGCCATCTTCTTAAATATATACATTTAAGAACAAGAGCTTGGGGAAAGTTTTGGGGTTTTTTGACCATCCAAGAAAGTAACGTTTCCAAACCCTGCTCAGAAGAAAGACCCATTGAATTTGGTGGAGCTTCCTTCTGTTTAAAGTTTGTAAGACTAAAGTACTCATATGGAGTATGAGCGCAGCAAAACATGGCAGTCCCGTTCTCTTATTAATTGTTCTCTTATTTACTGCTTTCCTATCCTGGAAGTATGGGAAACACATATCCTAAAGGGACCAGATCTTGGAAGCCGAGCTGGATCAGCCCTGGTTAGTCCGTGGATGGGAGACCGCCAACAAATATCAGGGGCTGTAGGCTAGATTTCAGAGGAAGGAACTGGCAGAGCCACACATCTGAGTATTCCTTGCCTAAGGAAACCCT
Organism: Phrynosoma blainvillii; assembly: GCA_026167975.1. Lineage (NCBI taxonomy): Eukaryota > Metazoa > Chordata > Lepidosauria > Squamata > Phrynosomatidae > Phrynosoma > Phrynosoma blainvillii. Next base: position 11,091,995 of record JANUYF010000014.1, read on the forward strand.
GTGAAATTCATAAATTGAATTATAGGTAACCTGAATCCAGGTGCACACACATAGCGGAAGAAATACGTTCATTTTGTGCTTGAGAGGTGTTAGATGAGCTGTTCTGGATTGAACCCTCTCCCAAATGAATTATAGCACAACACCGTGCATAAATAACTAAGGCGACACAAGGCTTTTTGTTTATGCAGAAGACTGTGTCACAATTTGAGATGAATGCTTTCCTATTGTGTGACCAACAGTTCCCCCGCCTTCATCCAAGGCATCCAGAAAAAGCTGAGGTCCAATTAAACAAATTAAACTGGTGTCCAGTTAAACTAAATCAGGGACGAGAACGGTGTGGTCCTCCAGTTCTTGTCAAAAATGCAGCTCCCAGTATTCTTCACCGTTGGGATTTGTAGTCCAACATGACCTGGAGAGGCAATAGACTTTGTGTTAAGGTGCTACAAGAATCATCTTTGCAGCAAAAACAGATGAATGCAGCTGTCCTGAGAATCCTAAGCATTGTTTCCCCAGATGTAAACCCCATTAAACACAGGTATTAAGGGTTGTTGTTGTGTACCTAATAATAATAATAATAATAATAATAATAATTTAAGTCATTCCCTATTATCATGGGCTTTTCTTGGCAAGTTTCTTCAGAGGAGGTTTGCCATTGCCATCCTCTGAGAGAGTGTGACTTGCCCAAGGTCACTCAGTGGGTTTCCAAGGCCGAGCCAGGATTCGAACCCTGGTCTCCAGAGTCATAGTCCGATGCTCAAACCACGACACAACCCTGGCTCTCCCAGGCCTCTCTGTTTTGGGACGGGTGGGTTAGCGTTGCTGCCACCAATAAAAGTGGCTCCTCTTTTGAAAGATGCTCACCAAAGCATGCTTCCTCCTATTATAGTGACCACTTTCCTATCTTGGGCTGAAAAGCATGAGTCTTGCACTCTGGCGGGTTAGAAAATGCAATTTTTGCCCAGATCGATAGATCAGCGTTGTTTCCTGGCAAGGCTGAATGCTTCCGTAAGTCCCCATCTCTGCTATCGAATTTTCAGCGCATTCTGTATATATGTTTGTTGTTGCATTATCCCACTTGGTTGGGCAGCGGTCCTTCGTACGTGGATAAGCCACATTGAACTTAGGTAAATACACTTAAAAACGGCATGTCTGCACCTGTTTCTTCTCTTCTAAACTTCATCATATGGTCGTGCATTTTGTGCCAATGCATAGACGTTGGAACAACCGCAGCAAGAAGGTTTCACCAACAATACCAAAGATAGGGGGTGCTTTAATTGGGAGTTCCTGCATGGCAGAATGGGGTTGGACTGGATGGCCCTTGGGGTCTCTTCCAACTCTATAATTCTACGATTCTATGATAGAAGGGAGAAACTAACCAAGTTCTGAGCTATGGTATGTTAACTCAATACTATATATCCCAAGCAAATGAAAGCACCACTTAAACATGATACCGAATTATATTTACAAGGACACCATGTAGCTAACAGTGAACACCATCAAATAGCCATACAAAATAGTAAATAAAACAAGAGTTTCTCATTTAAAGTCCAAATGTCCTTCTGGCCTCTGCTGAAGAAAACAGGTAGTAGTAAATGGAGGCTGGCGGACTAAGTTTCACAGATGGTAAGTAAGGGTCTCTTTAGTCTTCATAGTACGGTTGTTGTGTCAATGATGAGGAACATCATTTTGGAATGTAATCCCTGGTCCAAAACCCACTGCAGAAATGGTCCAGTTTGAGACCGTTTTAACTGCCCTTGCTCAGTGCTAGGGAATCCTGGGAATTGTAGTTTATTGTGCCACCAGAGCTCTTTGACAGAGGAAAACAAAACTACACTTCCCAGAATTCCCTAGCATTGAGCCGGGGCTGTTAAAGCAGTCTCAAACTGGATTATTTCTGCAGTGTGGTTTTGGACCTAAGTTACAAGGATGCATCTATCTACACTGTAGAAATAATGCAGTCTGACACCACTTTTAAGTGCTGTAATGCCATCCTACAGAATCTTGGGATTTTTAGTTTTTTGGCAGAGAGGGTAAAAGACCCTGCAAAGCTACAAATCCCAGGATTCCATAGGATGGCACCACAGCACTTAAAAGTGGTGTCAAAGTGCATTATTTGTACAATGTAGATGCACTCTTGCAACTTAGTTCCAAAGCGCACTGGAGAAATAATCCAGTTTGACACCGCTTTTAAGTGCCATGGCTGCGTGCTAAGGAAATCTGGGAACTGCAGTTTTATTTTCCTCTGTCAAAGAGCTCTGATGCCACAATAAACTACAGTTCCCAGAATTCCCTAGCCCTGATCCAGGGCAGTTAAAACTGTCTCAAACTGGATTATTTCTGCAGTGTGTGTTTTGGACCTGTTACCTTTTGCTGTTTTATCTGATTCCCATAGTTCCCAGAATTCCATAGCACTCAAAGTGGTGTCAAACCACTTTTATTTCTGCAGTGTGGATGCAGCAGCCATTGAAGCTGTGTTTAAAATGCATCAATTCTACAATGCAGATGCATCTGAGTGCCACAAAAACCCTGCAGAAATAATCCAAATTCGAGGCCACTTTTAACTGTCCTGGCTCAGGGCTAGGGGATTCTGGGAACTGTAGTTCTGTGAGGCATTTAGCCTTCCCTGTCAGAAACCAACACTCTTTAGTCCATGTTATCAATACCATTGTTTATTTGAACCTAAATGTCTGTAAATAAAGAATGGGCAAAAGAAGGATAATATTCTAGAACAGTGGTTCCCAAACTTTGATCCAAAACCCACTGCAGAAATAATCCAACTTTGAGGCCGCTTTTAACTGCCCTGGCTCAGGGCTAGGGGATCCTGGGAATTGCAGTTCATTGTGGCACCAGAGCTCTCTCTGACAGAGAAGGCTTAGTTCCCCACAGAACCACAGTTCTCAGAATTATAGAGCATTGAGCCAAGGGCAGTTAAAGCGGCCTCAAACTGGGTTATTTCTGCAGTGTGGCACTTTCGGCCCTCAGAGTGGGGCCTTCCTCTCCCTCAGGCCAGATAACCGTTGCCATAGCAGCCACGGGGTCTCCCAGTGCCCCTGCTCGGCGGCCGTTGGCCACGCCCCCCTGGCGCTGGGCGGTCCTAAAATGGAGGCGGAGAAGAAGAAGGAGGAGAGGAAGGCCACACAAAATGGCGGCGCCCTTGGCTGAGGAACTGGAACGCCTTCTTAACCCGCTGCCCCGCGCCCCCCCGGACCCGGAGGACGACCCGGAGGACGGTGAGGACGGAGAATAGATAACTGTTTACTCATATATGCGTATAAATATGTGTCTGTGGGGAATTTAGGGGTTTCTCACCGCTGAGGAGGAACTGTTGGTTGGGGCTGGTCCTTAGGCACGTGCTTTAACGGGAAAGTCTCCCCGGACACGTGTGTTTGGGGGGGAAGAGAGGAGGTGTGTACGTCTGTATGAGTCTCCCTACTGGAGACGCCTGTATGTGGGAAAGGGGGGAGGTGTGTATGTCTGTATGGGTCCCCTTTCTGGACACGTGTGTTTTGGGGAAAGGGGGAGGTATATACGTCTGAATGGGTCTCCCTTATGGATACATGTGTTTTCGAGAAAAAGAGAGGGATGTACGTGTGAATGGGTCTCCCTTCTGGACGTGTGTGTTTTGGGGAAAGGAGGAGGTATATATTTCTGAATGGGTCTCCCTTCTGGACACGTGTGTTTTGGGGGGAAAAGGGAGATATGTACGTCTGAATGGGTCTCCTTCCTGGACACGTGTGTAGGTCTTTTGAAATTATTGTAGCCTGTCCTGAATCCTATTGTGGGGAAAAGGTGGGATATAAATACTTGAAATAATACAGTAATAATATGGGGGGAGGGAAGGAGGAGGTATGAGTCTCCTTCCTGGACACATGCTTATGTCTTTCTAAATGATTATAACTCACCTTGGATCCTGTTGTCACTCAGTGGCTTTCCAAGACTGAGTCTGGATTTGATCTCCAAAACAATTCTTCATTACAGGACACAGACCCCACAAGTTCAAATTAACAACATACAAAAGATTACAATACAAAACATGGTCCAGTTAGGAGGATAGCCCCTAAAATTGTCCAAACAGTCTATAAACCGTGCAGGCAATACTCATTTCAGACATCTTTCATATGGAAGTTAATGGTTCTCTTATTCCGATAGTGGCTGTTGTCACACTGCAGAATTAGTCATAGGATGGTAAAGTTTGAAGAGACCCAAGGGCCATCCAGTCCAGCCCCCTGCCATGCAGGAACTCGCCATCAAAGCACCCCCGACAGATGGACATCTAGCCAGCCTCTGTTTAAAAACCTCCAAAGAAGGAGACTCCACCACGTTCCAAGGCAGCATCTTCCACTCTCGAACAGCTCTTACCACCAATAACACCTTTCTAATGTTTAGGTGGAATTTCTTTTCCTGTAGTTTGCATCCATTGCTCTGTGTCCTAGTCTCTGGAGCAAGAGAAAACAAGTTTGTTCCATGCTCAGCATGCTCAAAATATCCCTAAATATTTAAACGGGGGGAAAAAAATAAATGCATTTGAGATGTGTTGCTGGAGAAGAGTGCTGAGGATCCCATGGACAGCAAAAAGAAGAAATAGGTGGGTCCTAGAGCAGATCAAGCCTGAAAGGAGGCAAAGATGACTAAACTGAGGCTGTCATACTTTGGCCACTTCATGAGAAGACATGACTCATTAGAAAAGACAATAATGCTGGGAAAAATGGAAGGAATTAGGAATAGAGGAGGACCCCATGTTAGAATTAGGAAGAGAGGATGGACCCAAGGAGGTCATGGGAATGAATTTGCAGAAACTGAGAAGAGCAGTGGAAGATCAGGGTCGAGATCAATTCAAGGGTAGGTAACAACAGCAACAAATCACATTGCCACCTTGAGTCCCAGCAAGTTGGATATAAGAAAATATAATAATAATAATAATAATAATAATAATAATAATAATAAATCCCCAGTCTGAGGGGAAGGCAATGGCAAACTTGCTCTGAACCAACCTTGCCATGACACCCCATGGTCACCATAAGTTGGAAACAACTTGAAGGCACACAACAACAGCAGCAGCAGCAGCAATGACCAACAGTCGCTGGGCTGTAACACTGCCAAAGGAAAGGGTTGGGAACTTTTGCAAGGAGAAGGCATTCAGACCCATGGCATGCATTCAGGTCTCTTAGGCATAGCCAAGAAACCAAGAATGTTATTTTTATTCTGGCCCTTTGAAAAAAGCTATGGCTTACCCTCACTCTTTCTCCTGCACTTTATTTGTTTCTTAAAAGCTGTGTAAAACCTTCCAAACTTGCAAATAAACTTGAAGGAACGCCTGTCTCGTTCTTGATTTATTCCCTGTACCCAATTGCAGTTCAGTGTTGCCTTGAGTGCTTAAGGGCAATTTAATCCTATATAGGCTGTGTTTTATTTCCATCCCCGTACCCCAGCAAATAGTCTCTGTCAGTGGGGCATTAGCACTCTCAAAGACACATTAGAAAAGCACTTAGCGATGTCGAGCCAATCGGATCACTTGATTGGGTGAGCAACTCTAACCCTATGATTTTATGTGCAGGGTGCTGTGCAGATGAATGAAAATAAAGCGAGAACAGGGTTTAATAAGGATTCCTGTTTGGCATAATAATCTGTCCTTTGAAACTCGAGATGAGATGATAGAGTTGAGGAAAAGAGGAGAGATCAGAAATTGTAGATAGAATTGCTCAGGCTTTCTAGCTATTCTAGCATCTCTTACAGGGAAATCTTTGTGTTTCCCCTTTTCCATTTGCTTTTTTGTGAAATAACACTGGCATCCATTAAGAACTTTTACGTAGAGTTACATAGCTGACGTCTGTAGTGTCTGTGTTGTTGGCAAAATTTAAATGTGTTCATTATTGGTAACACAGTCAGTCTTCCGCATTTATGTATGTAAATGTGTATTTTAAGCATTCCATTGCTTTAATTTGTACTGTTTTTGAAAATAGTGTTTTAATTGAAGGTATCATTGAATCATAGAATCATAAAGTTTGAAGAGACCCAAGGGCCATCCAGTCCAACTCTCCTTCTGCCATGCAGGAACTCACAAAGCACCCCCGACAGATGGCCATCCCACCTCTGTTTAAAGACCTCCAAAAAAGGAGACTCCACCACTCTCTTGAGTGCTTTTTAAATCTTTGTACTCCATATTGTTTTAGATTCCCCCCCCCCCATCTAGATTGTAAACCGCTCTGTGTTCCATTTGGGAGAAAAGCAGGATATAAATCAAATAAGTATGTAGGAAAACCTTCTAAATACAAATTACCCCTTTCTGTGCCACAAGACAGCTGTTAACATTTGGTCGTGATGCTGTCACGAGTTCTAAAACCCTGGTAGCTAAGGCCAAACTTGGAGTACAGGACAAGCAAAATATGGTGTGGGGGTTAAGTTACAGGGATAATTTGGGGAGGGGACACTGGTAATGTACACTTAAGGTGATTGGAGAGTCCCTTTCTACAGTGATAGGATAGGAAAAAGGAAGACACAAGCTGCAGCAAAGGGAATTTGACCAAATAGCCATAAAAAACGTCACCACATCTCCCCTTTCCTTCCCTGTACAGCCACTGCAGCCAGAATTGTTGACAAGTTTGACGAAGGAGTCCTTGAAGAGGATGTCTTTTCTGTGGGCCACATACGGAAAGGGATTTCTGCAGACCTCTTGGATGCCGATAAGCGATACCATGGAAGAGCCACCTCACGGAAAGCTTTGGAGGATGAGCGATGGGGAGAAGCTCCGCTGTCAGGTAAGACTCTGGGACACTTCTCTTGCTCAGGTTCTTTTCCTAAAGTCCCAAACCTTGTGTTTGAGAGCCAAGGTTTAAACATCTTTCACTGGTAACTTTGGTAGCAAATTTTCTGTTAAAGAAGTAATGTCCAGGAACATATCTGTTGCTGAGGTATATCTATAGTTTTCCTGTCCACTCCTTTCCTCCTATTGGTCTGTAACCTACAGCACCTGCCTTCTAGGAAATCCTGTGTATGAGTTGCACAATTTATTGTTTTACTGCATAGTTGTTTGTTTTTGTTTTTTACGTTTGGTGTCTTAACAGTGGCCTGGGTGGTAATAATAACAAAATCTTGGGTTTGAAAAGCCCACATAGATTTCCACCACCCTGGGACGCATTTCTTATCTCGTCTTTCCTTCTAGCATATCCCTTGAGTATTTCAACCATTTAGTATAACGTTTTAGGGATATTACACAGCTGCTTGTCATGTCCCGAAACATTGATGTAATATTTTGCTGTTGTGAGGGGTTCACTATCAGGTCTTCATCAGAGAGAAATTGGCAGCCTGTTTTTTACACTGATGGATCTCTCAGAAATTGTATCTTCATCGTGTATAATTCTGTCTCCCATTGTCTGTATAAAGATGTGTGTAAGGGAGCTTGATCACCTTATAATGCTCACCCATTATCTCATTATTGAATGGGAAAGGCTGTCAGCTAATCAATAAGTCTGATAATCGTTCAGCCACTGCAGCAGCGGCAAAGTGCAAGTTTGAGGTTTCAATCTGAGAAAGATTTACTAATTATTCCCATTCTCAAATTTTTGAATTCAGAAACACAGCTGTATGAATCTAGAATATCAGTATGCAAAGGGATATTGTAGCACCTTTTGAGGCTATATGCAAAGAGAGTTGTAGTGTAAGCTGTCATAGACGTGATCTACATACTCGGATGCATCTGAAGAAGTAGGCCTAGGCTGCATCTGCACTGCAGAAATAATCCAGTTTGACACCACTTTAACTGCCATGGCTCAATGCTTTGGAATTGTAGTTTTGAGAGATATTCAGCCGCCTCTGTCAGAGAGCTCTGGTGCCACAATAAACTGCAATTCCCAGGATTCCCTAGCACTGAGCCAGGGCAGTTAAGAGGTCTCAAATTGGATTATATCTGCAGTGTGGATGGAGCCTCAAGTTTATGTTACTTCTTTCAGACTTTTGAAACAGACATACATAAAAATGTGCAACATAAAGATCAAGCTTATGCAAATAAACAAATTCAGCTGTAAAATCAAGGAGTTATTGTAAGAATGGTAACAAATAATAAAGTTTGCTATTTTAGTTACATTTTTTGCTAGACATTTGTGTAAGTTCTTTGTTATTTTTAGCAAAAAACAACAAAGAACTTATAGGAAATGTAGCAAATAATTACTGAAGACTGGCAGCTGTGGATCATGCACAACTATGGCCAGGTGTGTTTTTTGGATTTGTGTTTGAAGCCCTGCCCTTTTGTTTGTTGGTTCCTCTAAAGAATTAGACCTAAGATCTAAAACTTGGCCTGAAAGCAAATTAAGAATGTTCCCAATAAATAAAGCAACAACAAAACAGGCAGAAAAAAGTGGAGTTTTTTTAATCTGCTGTTGCACAAGTTTTGTTTTTTTAAAGCACATACGGTACTGTTTGTTACAAGCTGTCTTGGAAATTAGGGATGGTTGCTTTTGCAAACTGTATTAGACTGGCATTAACTGTTGCTTTTTTATCACTGATAGATGAAGAAATTTCAGGCGAGGAGGAAATGGCAGAAGACGATCACCTTGACGGTGAACCTCTTGAAGAGAACCTGGATGAGGATGGTGTAGAAATGGAGGAGGAAGAAGATGGGGAGATGATTGTTACTGGTCTTGACAATGGCCAGGAGGAAAAGAAGGAACCCGCAGAGAACCAGAAGAAACCATCTTTTAGTTTCCAGGCTATTGATGATTTTGAGAAATTTGCAGAGGGAATGGATGAAATAGAGAGTGAAGAAGAAGAAGAAGAAAGCAGTGAAGATGGAGGGAGCTTGGAGGAAAGTTTCGATGAGAGCAAGGAAGAAACAGCGGCTGTGGATGAGAACAAAGATGATGGAACGTTGTTAACATTCTCTAAAGACAAAGTGATTGAAGAAGTAACAAAAGGAAAAGCTGTGAAAAATCAAATAGGTCAGTAGACGACGTGTTTTCTTTTGGGGCTCTGATGAGGGATTTTGGTCTCTTAGAGAATTGGTGGCATTTTTTTCCTCGGGAGAGCAGAGATAACAGATTGAACCAGAGATGGACAAATCCACCAATTTCAGTAGCTCAGATTGTTTCCGTCGTCAGCACTAATTTCAGCAAAGATGATGTTCAACTCAAAATTTAATGAGTCAGTATAATCAAGGTGGTATAAGCAGTCTCTCCATAATTCTGGTATCATATTGTAATTCCTTAACGGTCTTGGGAGAGCCAGTGTTGCATAGTGGGTTGAGCATTGGACTAGGACTCTGTGGAGACTAGAGTTTGAATCCCTGCATGGCCATGGAAACCCACTGGGTGATCTTGGGCAAGTCACACTCTCAGCCTCAGAGGATGGCAATGGCAACCCCCTTCTGGAGAGACTTGCCAAGCAAACCCTATTATAGATTTGCCTTAGAGTTGCCATAAGTTGGAAACAACTTGAAGGCACATAGGGAAAAGGGAAGGCACAGAGTTGTAAGCCGCCCTGATTGGAGTACCATTGGGTGGGATATAAATAAATTTTATTATTATTATTTTATTATAACAACAGCAAATGATCTTGGCCCATTAAGAACTTCTGCATACTCCAGATATGGGTAACCGATAGTGAGGATGATGGGAGTTGAGATCAGCACCCTGGGGTTTGGTTTATTGTGTAATACAAGCTTGGTGACTGTGGTGGGTCTGGAATCCCATTTTCTATCCCTGAAAACTCTCCCAATAGCCACACAGATTGCTAAAAACAGAACAAATAAAACCCGAAGCATCCAGAAATTTATTTTTAGTTTTGAAGAAACAATTTTTTTGATGTTAAATTGCAGGGATGTGTGTCTTCAACTAATTTAAAAGGGAAATTGCCTCTCATAAAAAATTTCAGGAAAGGTAATCTACCTTTTGGTGATGTGGGGGGGGGGTATAGAAAAAAGCATGGTGGGGACTTCCATACTGCCTCTAGGACACACATTGCTCACACCTGGTGCAGTGTGTGTTTGTGTGAGTTACTGCATGTTTCTTTCAGACCTTAATTATAATTCAAATAGATGGTCCACACACTTGTATTTTTACCAGACTGAGGACTGGGCTTGCAACATTTAGGAAGATATATGTTAATCTATCTAAGGAGTCCAAAAAAAAAAAAAGAGGGAATAATGGGTGTCTTTTTTCCTGACACATTGCTCTCTGAAAGACATGGGTGTAGAAAATATGAGTGAATGTGTTAAAGCAATGTTCTTTTTTCTTCTCTGTTTTCCTAAAGCCCTCTGGGATCAGCTGCTGGAAGGACGAATTAAACTGCAGAAAGTCCTCTTGACAGCCAACCAGCTTCCACAGCCAGATACTTTTCATGAATTTAAGAAAAGAGGAGGGCAGGAGTTTGCTGATGCACTCAAGAACAGTAAGAATCTCTCTTTCTCTCTTTTTAAACCCTTACAAACAAAGGGAAGTAATTTAAGGGAAGCATTTTAATGTATTAATTATTCAAATTAGGCAGTTTGTCTAAGTATGCTTATTCTGTATAATTTATCTGGGTAGGAGGGAGCTAGGTATGTTGCTGAAACCTCAGTTGCAATCCCTGGAAAACCTTCTCTGGGTTTTAATCTGTTCTCCCGTTTTTGAAAAAAATTTTTAAAAGCCTCCTTGTAGTTTGGCTGCCAAATCTGCTTCCATGACTGGATGGCCAAATTGTAGAAATCTTTTATTGTCCGTGTGAGATTGCAAGATTTTCTACATGGCTCTTGATACATTTAAAGCACACATGGACAACTGTGGAAGGCTAGGGAGCTACATTACTTCCCTTCGGAGTCCTTGAAGGGCCCAGTACTGGCTATCAAAACAGATTCCACTGCCATCAAATATCTAGATGCAAAGGCAACAGAGTTCTTGCTTCTCTTTCCTTCTCATCACCCTCCATTCCTTTCCCTGAATTTGGTGATCCATTAAAGCTCTTCTGACAGGTTACAGTGCTACATGGCTTGGGTCCAGGCTATCTGCAGGACCTTATCTTCTTTATGAGTCCATCAGAGGTCTAAAACCTTCTGGAGAGATCCTTTTCTCTGTCCCACCAGATAAAGGCTCTTATAGTGGGATCAAGGGAGAGGATCTTCTTGGTGGCTGCTCCCAGACTTTGGAAATCCCTTCCTGGGGGCCCAGGATGACCCCATCCTTGCTCTCCTTCCATAATCAAGTTAAACCCTTTTTATGCCGTCAGGCTTTCAGAAACTGACTGGGGTGGGCTTTAAATGATGTATGGTGGTGTTTTTAAGGTCTGTATGTGGTCTTCTAATGAACTTTTAAAATGATTTTAGCGTTTAATGTCTTTAACTTTATAAGTATTTTAGTTGTTTTTATGTTAATGAGTGTTTTGCATAGCTTTAATCTGTATTGTTTTAAATGTGGCCGTTAGCCAATTTGGTTCTCATTTTTGAGAGAAAGGGTGGATATAAATAAAATGGCAACAACATCAACAACAACCTTTATTTACCAAGTTATGGTACTAATTCTCCAGTAAACAGTTTAAGCAGTTTCTCAGTGCATTTGCTGATCTACATCAGAGGAAGTGTTTTCTACTTCACAGTTAACTGTAGCTTGAAACCAAGCTTCCTCCCTCCCTCCCCCCCCCCCCTCCGAATTTTCTTTTTTGGTTTAAAAGGCAAAGTCCCGCCAATAGTAAGCCTGACCTTTTAGTAAAACGTGTGCCATTAAAGTATTTAATGAGATGCATTACAAACTGTAGTGAGCGGCGTGTTTCATTATAGGTCCAGAAACTGCGATATCATTAAAGACCTTTAACAGAAACAATGGTTGACATTTTGATATTTCCCATAAGCAAAATGCAGTTCTGAACATTGACTTTAATATATAAATTCTGAAAAGAGGGGCGATTTTGTATATGATAAAATATTTAATTTTTTAAAATAAAAAACAACTGGGGAAGAAAGGAGGGGGGGTAATGGTAAGAAAAAAGATCAAGCATTTTGCCATAGCGCCTGTCAATGGCTGCTTTTAGCTCAATAGCATTAGACAGTCTAATTAAAAAGTCCGTTAAAAGAAACTTTATTGGCTTAGCTGTGTTTTGGATTCTGAAAATTTGCTAGAAATTTCAGGCACCAGCGATTATTCTAGTCCTATAATGATCATCTTTACTTTAATCCTAAACATGTTTATCTTTGTTTTAATTTTTGTTATTAAGTTGCCCTATAGCTAATAGCTCTTAATGTGATGTACAGTAAAAACACAATTGAGATTCAGATTGATACTGCGTGAAGTAAAGCCAATGTATCGTAATAGAACACTCAATTGGAAGTAGCAATTGTTTTAGTTTTAGCAGAAGCTAAAACAACAAGTGGAAGGCCAGAATGGAGTAGTGGTTTGACTGTTGGACTATGACTCTGGAGATTAGGGTTTGAATCCCTGCTTGGCCATCAAACCCACTGGGTGACCTTGGGAAAGTCACACTCTCTCAGCCTCAAAGGAAGGCCAGAGCAGACCCCCTCTGAACAAATCTTGCCAGGAAAACCTCATTATAAGGACATCTTGGGATATCCATAAGTCAGAAATGACTTGAAGATGCACAGCAAACCCATTTTTTTTAAAATAAAAAACTACCAGTTGAGTCTCCCTTATCCAAACTGCTGAAATCTGAAATATTCCAAAATCCAAAATTCTCCACATGATAGTGATACCCTTGGTTTCTGTTGGTTCAGTGTACACAAACTTTGTTTCATGCACAAAATTATTAAAAACATTATGAATAAAATTAGCTTCGGGCTTTGCGTATAATAAGGTGCATACAAACATAAATGAGTCTCACGTTTAGACTTGGGTCCCGTCTCCTAATATATTTCATTAGGTATATGCAAAAATTCCAAAATACTTCTGGCCCCAAGCATTTTGGATAAGGGAGGCTGTACCAGTACCATCATGTTAACTTCAGTATGGGTTGTACCAGGATGGCATACCTTTTATCATACAGGTTGTACCAGACGCGTGTGTGTGATACAGAATTTTAAATGGGTACAAAAGTCTCTGAAAAAGCATATCAGCCACAGTCTGCAGTGATTCCACCAGCTTCCCCCTTAGGTTGTCCCTTTTGTATCTTGCCTTACATACCACAGCATGCTCCGGCTCTTTTCAAGCTGCCTGTGGATCTCGGATCCTGGCGGATGATTTACTGCAAAATTGCTTATAAATTGAAGTCGAAAATGTTTTGCCGACGTGGCAGCTTTCAAGCTTCGCACCCATTTGTCACCCAGCATTTCCCTTTGTGTATAGAACAGGAATTAATTAGGCTGCACCGCAGGGGGAAAAAAGTTTATGGCTATAATTTTATATAGGGTGGTTTCTCTTTTTCTTCTTTTTAAAGGGGCAGTGCTGTTTGTTTGGCCTTTTGAGACCTGGTTATCCGGGCTTTCTGACCATTCTCAATCCTTTTGCTCCTCTCCTCACAGGAAATAGACGTAATGAGCCTCTTGTACAGCAAGGCAGACATCCAGCAACCAATTGTGACTTAGCAACTGGATATGGCAATTGAGTAGCAGGAAAATTCAAAGACATAGCTGTGTTAGATCTGCAAAGGAATCTTGTTGGACCTTTGAGACTGAGAGAAAGAGGTTTGTAACATAAGCTTTTGTAGACTCAGTCCAGTTGCATCGGATGAATCAGATTCAATCTACAAAAGCTTTTGCTACAAACTTCTTTCTCTCAGTTAGTCTCAGAGGTCCTACAAGATCCCATTGGATAGTGGGAAGATTGGTCTCAGAGGTCCTACAAGATCCTTTTGGATAGTGGAAAGAAAGTGCTTCTGCAGTCTGGTGATATGAGCGTTATACCTGGAAAGGAAAGACCAAGTTCAAACCTTCACTCTGTCAGGAAACTTGCTGGATTACTTTGAGAGCTGGTTATTAGCTCTTGGCTTTCCCTAATTTAATAGCTGAGCTCAGAATAATGTGTTACAAAAAGAATTACCTTACTTAATTCCTTTCCTCGCTATTGAAGATACATCTTTTGTTATGTTACAGCAATCCCCAAAAAGATACTGTTTCGTGTTCCTGTTAAATGTGTTATAAGGGTGCAAGACTAAGAGGAAGAATTAAATATATGAATTAAGGGGAACATATAATTTAATATGAATTAACACATTGTAAAATGTTGCAAGGTATCTTTCCCTTCCCTAACTAGAATGCTTCTCTTTCTTTTCTTCTCTTCTGGAACTTCTCCTCACTGCTATATAGTGCTAAAGGGACTCTTAAAAATCTCCCCTCACATGCGGACTCTGCTGTTTCTATCATAGCACCTGCCCTGTGACATGTTGCTGGTTTTGTGGTTGCTTTTACAGCTGACTTGCTTTCAGAGCATGATTTCAGAGCCTTAGGTGCAACTGTCTAAAGCAGGGGTAGGCATCCTTTCCCCTTTAAGGGCCGAGGGACTTCAGCTCCCAGAATCCCAGGAGCTATTGGCCAATATGGCTGAGGCTTCTGGGAGCTGAAGTCCCTCGGCCCTTAAAGGGGAAAGGTTGCCTACCCCTGGTCTAAAGTGACCCCCCCCCCCCCCCAATAACTATTAGATTTGCATTCTCTCTGGCCACTGTGCCTTCCTCTCATCTCTAGCAAAAGTGAGGGTGCTTATGTTTAGGATCTTGCATGTTCAATTGATGCCCCCCCTTTCCATAACCAATGCAAGAAAGAAGTAGCAATCTGAGCTTGATTTGCACATTAAAGAGACCCATTAATTAAAAATTCCACTCCCTGGTATGTTCCCCCAGGATTCCTCTATTCTTTATGTAGAAAGGGAGCACTGGGGTGTGTGGTTCTCTGTTGGGTGTTCATGTCAATTGCATGCCTCACATTGATCTTTTCTGTGTTTGTTTTCTTTCTTTTTTTCTTTTCTTAAAAAGGATCTTGCTGAATTTCCATAGGACTGTGTTGATTCTCCCCACCCCATCTCGCCCCAGCCTGGAATGCATCAGGGGTTTTCAAGGGAAGGAAAATAGGGATATTGGGTTAGAGGCCCAGTGGGAAATTTAGTTACAGAAACCCAGCAGTTGTACAGGACAAACTTACAGCAACGTAACTGTGCCGAGAGTTATGTTACAACAGAGTTATACTATATATCCAGGGGTAGCCGTGTGAGCTGTGTAGCAAAGTACAATAACATCCAAAATCCACAAAACAGTGATGATACCTTTATTGGCCAACCAAAATGCACAAAATACATGTTGGAAGCTTTTGAAGCTCCACTGGCTTTCCTGATGAAGAAACCAGTGGAGCTTTGAAAGCTTGCAACATGTGCCTTGTGCATCTTTGGCTGGGCCAATAAAGGTATCGCTGTTATGTGGATTTCAGAATTATATTAGGTTTTTGTTGTTGTTTTTTATATAATTTTATTAAGATTAAAACTTGTTACAAACATACAACCATACAAACAACACAAACAAATACATAGACAAAACTATCATTAGATAGTAAAAAAAAACAACATCCATTCTTATGTGCTTACATACTACAAAAAAATATATCAAAAACAAGAATTAGTAATTACTGTTTCTTGAATATATTTGAGTTGGAATAAGATGGAATCCTTTTTCCATCTTACTGCTGAATTGAACAGCTGGAAGGGACCACAGGGACTGTTGAATAAGACAAGGAATTGTGCTGTAACACTACTTGTGCGACCCTGCTTAGGACATCACCATTGTGCTATCTCCTAGAAAGAACACCTACTTATGCATCAGCATAAGTCGCATGATTTTGTCTTCAAAAACTGTTGTTACTACTATTGGTTCCAAGTGCAGATGTGAAACTTCATTCTCCTTCACCCCCAAACATGTTTCTTCTGGCCTTCACATCTCTGGTTCTAAGGGCCCCCTGCCAGAACAGTGAATATTTTTATGTCTGCAGGGCACAAAGACAATTTTCCTTGGTAAGAATTTCTTCTTCTTAATGATTTACTATTTATATTTATAGCCTGCCTTTACTTCTGTGAGCTTCTGTTGGCAAACATGGCCCTCTTCCTCTCTATTTTATCCTCCTAACAACTCTGTGAGGTAGGTGAGGCTGAGAGGGAGTGACTGGCTTGGAGTCATCCAGTTAATTTCATGGCTCAGTAAGAACTAAAACCTGGATCCCTGAAGTTCTACTTCAGCTTTCTAGTCGGTGAGCCACACACAAAAAAGTCTGGTTTGACAGTACAAGAGGGATAAAAATAACCATGGCAAAATGGTCATAAGACAGGCAGAGTAGTCAGAATGGGTTGTGGTTAGAAACGGCTGCTTAAGCATTCATGTATTTTTTTATTATTTAAAGCATTTTTATATCAGTTTCTTAAGAAATGCCAGAATGCATTAAATTCGGTTGCCCTGCAAGCGTGCTGCAGTCTTTCCCAGGTGATGAACGAGGGTGTGCTTTAAAAATGTAAGAGTTTGGGAAGAAAAAGAAACATAGGTTTTTATCTATACTGGTGTACTTCAATTAACAAAGTAGGCATTAAGGCATTACTACTTGAACAGAAAATTTGATACCAGGGCAGAAATGACATGGAAAGAATAGGGATAGATCCTACACTACAAGAAATGAAGAGTAGTTCAACATGTTTCAACAAGCTTTTTGTCCAGAACTAACACTGCACACAAGTAGAATGAAACAACCAGGTAAGTCTTGCATAAGTAAACGAAAATATTTGAAATCTGCTAGACACCACTTGAAAGCTTCTTCCCAAATGCGCCCAAGATTTGTTTTTTCTTTCACCACCCTCCACTTACGATTTTTATTTTGGTGGCCAAACATATATTTGCTTTTGAACCATGCTAAGGGTAGCTGGTGAGATAAGCTTGTCTAATGTCCCTTTTTCTCTTCATTTTGGTGTTCATGCACGAAAGGGATTCTGCAGGTTGCTGCAACCTGAAACCAAAAGACTGTGTTTCTCCAGTCCTCCTCCATCATCTTCCCAATGATGCTGCTGGTAAAATAAGCTTCCATAGAAAGAGGATGAGGAGGAAGACGGGTGGGGGCTCTATGAAAAGACTTTGTACAAAAAAAAAGAGCTTCTTTATCAGAGGCTTTGTTAAATGAGGTATGCCCATATTTATGTATATGCTTGTTTGGCACTTGATATAATCAGATCTATAAGAGGCATGCATTAAAATGGGCATCTAATTCAATGTTAAATGAAAGCACTTTAAAATTGATTCAAAACTTACAAATGCAATACGGTATCATGGCACAATACAAAAATGAAGCCATTATTATGAGCTGGGGATTATCTGCTGCATAAACAAGTATGTCTTCAGTGGCCTTTGATGTTGAAGACAGCCCCTGCCTGTCTCCCATTAAGAAGGACTTGTTTTAGACGGTTTTCCACCAAGCATACAAAGCACAGGTCATTTCAGGTGCAGCTGCACAGGAGTAAGTCACGTTGCCTTTAGATGTGGCGTGCACAGCTCCGTTCTAGGCTTGAATTCTCAGGAATAAGTCTTAGTACAGTAGCTTTGCATGCTACGAAAAAGAGTTTATTTCCATTCCCACAGCTTTGTGAGCTGCAAAGGATAGCTGAGTTCCAGATAGCAGCTTCTTAGGCTGCAAAAAGGTGGGTAAGTAGCAGGATTTCTGGAGATCTCCAGGTTTCCTTCTGGTAGTAGAATCACTGCTAGAGTTGGAAGCCTATGCCTTCATGCTATTGGGGAAGCAGCTGGATTGTTACTTAAAACAATGTATAAATCATTTAATCTAGTAATGGGCATGGGGATCTATATACATTGGTCCAGGGGTAGGCAACCTTTCCCCTTTAAGGACCGAGGGACTTCAGCTCCCAGAGCCTCAGCCATGTTGGCCAATAGCTCCTGGGATTCTGGGAGCTGAAGTCCCTCAGCCCTTAAAGGGTAAAGGTTGCCTACCCCTGCATTGGTCCTTCCACATTCGCTGTGATCAGGGGTGAAGGACCTGTGAATGTGGCAAAACCGCAGATAAAAAACCCCACTATTCTTTTTTCATGAGAGAATACCTCTCTAGGCTCTCCAGTGCCACTCTATGGTCAGAGGTTGATCATAGCATCACACTGGAGGGCCTACAAATGCCTAGAAAAGTGGAATTTCTGGGTTCTCCAGCACAACTCTATGATCAACTCCTGGCAAAGTTGTGCTGGAGGACTTAGAGATTCCTAGAGAGAACATATTAAAGCCACAAAAATCAAAGCCACAAATCTGGAGGGCCAACTGTAGCTCTAACCAGTCTGACGCAGGAGCAGAAAGCAAGCAGGGAATTAAAGCAGCAAGACACATCTTACAGGCCATGCTTTTTTAATCCCTCTCCTCTGGCCTCATCTTGATTTCTCAATAGGACCTTGTAAAAAAAATAATACTGTAGTATGTCTCCTGGTTGGTTTTGATGGTCCAATGGCCTTACCTAGGATATCCATGGGATATCTCTGAGCGAATCTGAAAGCTGTGTTTCAGCTTCATTTTCTTCGATCCTCCTGGGCTGTAAATGCAATGGAGGCGTTAGTATTTGCAATCAGTAAGGAAAAGGAACAGTGTTTGGGACTCTTCCCTTCAAACGCCTACCTCTGGAGTAATGCGAGAGGACGATGGGATGGGATGGCACTGGTTCTAGAAGAACCTACAGAAAAGCCACCGCCCAACTTCAGGGGATGATGGTGGGTGACGTGCTGGAGCGATGGCGTAATTCTTTGTTGCCGAAGTTAGAGGCCTTAAAATGTTAAAGCTTATTGTTATTCCGAGTTGATAATCTCTCCCTTGCTTTAATAATTTTTCCTCATGCCTGGATGGCCCGCGAGTTGCACGATAATCACTCACACAGCTTTGTAATCAATGCCCAAAGTAATAGGATTCCGCTGGCCAACGGCAATTAATAAATTTGTGTCTTTTTTTAAAACACTAGCAAGTCGGGCCTGAAATACGACTGACTGCCTTTTGCTCATTTGCATATTTATTGCAGTGGAAAAATTCTTGCGGAATGATTGATGTTGAGCCTGCCTCTTGAATTCCAAGCAGCGCATTATTATGAAATGAAAAATGCCGGCCATACAGTTGATTAAAGTTGAAGACAGTGGAATCGGTGTTTTTTAAGATTGTGGGAGAATTAAAGGCATATTTTAATAGATGTTGACAAGAAGTGAACTAACAAAAGCAAAGCAAAGGATTTGCTTGAAAAGATTTAATCAAACGTGTTTCTTGGGGGATTAATTGCTGGGGATGACTAGTACCCGAGGGTGGGGGGGGGGGGTGGCAAGAGAAAGGCAGGCAGTTTTTTTGTTTGGGGGGGTTGGCTTGTGGGTGTGAATGAGAAGTATTGTTCTTGGACCAAAGTATTGAGCATTGCATTTGACCTACCATTTAACTCTGGTCCCAGGGCTGTCTTTGAAAAGGAAAGGAAATAGTCCCTCTTAATCCAAAATGTCCTAGTTGGAGAGTGCGAAGTGACTGATTTTGGGGTTGGCCTTAATACTTTGTTCTGATGTTATAAGAATATCTTCAGATGATTATTTGTTTGCAATATTTATATGCCACTTTTTTTTTTTAAATCCCTCAGTGCATTATGCATTGAGCATTGAGGTGGCAGCTGTGTACATTCACCATTTCTCATATATTGCATTATGGTGGCATTTGTTGTAGAGCAGGGGTAGGCAGGGGATCCTGGGATCCTGGGAGCTGAAGTCCCTCAGCCCTTAAAGGGGAAAGGTTGCCTACCCCTGTTGTAGAGAGTGTGTAGTGCTAGCATTGCATAACTCCACTACCAGATAGTTACACTATGCTTTTGAGGTATAACCGTACCAATTTGTCCAAGTTCTGAGCTTCAATTTTCTGCCTAGGAATGAAGGGTAACCATTTGGTTACCTGGACATGCATTCGAACATGATAATGGGGTAAGGCTGCAACCTGCGATGATTCCTGCCATTGAGAACCAAGCCTTCCACTATATCTTTATAGTCCCCCCATCTGTTTCATTCTGTCTTGAGTGGTTATTCATGATGCTAAGAGTTTGATAGGGCCCTAAAATGTATTTATTGGAGGCAGTTTCGCTCCACATCTCAGCTGAAGAAGTTCTCACGTAGCAGGAATGGAAAATGGGATGAGGATGGGAAGTGCGCACATTTGGACACTGATTTTGCAAACTACAAAATGCCTTCCCTCCTCCTTCCGAAGGGCTTCAGCTGCCCAACATTGGGCAATCTTATTCTATCTTCCCAGCGATTGAGCAGCGCCAGATATGACATGGTTGAATTTGATGATATTCGTCCACTTTTACAAGCAGCGGCCAATGGAAAGGAGCATCTCATGGAGACGTGGCATCACTTCATGCTTGTTAGACATGGATTATATACTTAAAATACAAGATAATCCAGGCTTACCTAGAACACACCATAATTTGTTTTAAGGCTTACTTTGTGGAGGTTTTATATTGTTGTAGGATTGGGTATAGGGTTGTTGGTTGAAGATGGAGATTTCTTAACTGCTGCCCAGTCAATATTTGAATACTTCTGCAGCTGCCCATGGTGGTTTCTCACAGTCCTGAGCATTTGGACATTCATAAAAGTAAACATTACTACGAACAATACAAAGAGCCAAGTAAGGATGTAACTTTGACCAGGCTTACAAAGTGGAGGGGGCCAGATTTGTGGATTGGGTTTCTCATGGTCCACTATTCATTTTAATTCAGACTGATGATAAACAAATACAGCAGGGAGAAAAATGTTACAAAAGCGGAAAGAGCTGAGATTGTGGAAGACACAGTGTAGCCTTGTATCAGTAAACCAAAGTCAATAAACTTATTTATTTTTAGACCAAGTTCCTAGTCCTTCGAGCTCTGTGGAAGGAAAGATTATTCTGCAAAGTTCTTTAAAAACAGAAGAGTGTCTACATGGTTCCCTCACAGCTTCACTGCCTTTATTATATTTCTTTTCAAGGGAGGGATCTGAACTCTGTGGTGGAGCACATTTTGCATGTTGAAAGTCATTTTCCAGGATAAACTGCAAATGTGGGCAATGGTGGCCCTCCAGCTGTTATTTTCTACTGAAACTCCCATCTTACCTTAACACTATCTTATGGTGGGATGGGAATTAGAGTCCAGCAATATCTGGAGGGCGGCAGTTACATATCTCAGAGTTAAATGGATCAGCTAATAGGTAACAGGAGAAGATTCTTGTCTGAGGAGTCCAAGGATTACTGGGCTATATAAATAGCCTGGCTGTGGCCCTATTCAGTCATTTTTAAAGCATGTTCACTTAATGCACAAGGAAGGGATGTCCTCTCCATTCCTAGTGGTAGTAATGCACCTGATACTGAAGACTTCCGTCACTAGAAATCCTACTTTAGTTTCGCCTGCTTTAAAAGATGCGATGAATAGTGACTTGTGGAATGATCTTTTCTGTGGTGGCACCCTGTTCATCTCCTGCGAGAATTCCCTCTGTTGCCTTCATTGCTAAGTTTAAGGTTGATTTTCTGCACTTGCCAAAACCTTTTCCCAGTTTTGGGACTACCTTTCTAAGACTTCGATTCCCCATCATTCCCAACCAGCATGGTCAATGGTGGGATGAGTCCCAAACACCTGGAAATGCAAAATAACACAGACTCAATTTTAGGTTACTGAGGAAAGTAGCGTAGGCTAT
This sequence comes from Phrynosoma blainvillii, assembly GCA_026167975.1. Classification (NCBI taxonomy): domain Eukaryota; kingdom Metazoa; phylum Chordata; class Lepidosauria; order Squamata; family Phrynosomatidae; genus Phrynosoma; species Phrynosoma blainvillii. The sequence goes on from JANUYF010000014.1 coordinate 11,113,594, forward strand.
GATTTTGTTTTCTGCTTTGTCTGTGGATGCCTTTCATGCTTCACCTGCTGCTTTTAATTATGACTATTGCTACCTGATGGTTCCTTCATATTCTTGTGCTGCTGTTTCATTTCTTTTGTCGACCTGCTGTTATGTTTTAAATGTGATTTGTTTTGTTTTTAATGAGTTTTGTTGTGCTCCACTTTGGAACTTTTTAAAAAGCAAGAAATAAATCTCTGGAACAGTAAACTTCTTATTAGAAGACCAATCAAATGCTTCAGTGGACTCTTTGTGGGATAATGGATCTCATTCTGCCCAGCCTGCAAACCACAAGCGCTGTTGTCTGACTCTCTGCAACCCTTTTTAGTGGTAGGACTACAATTCCACAACGTCCCAACCAGCATGGTCAAGGTTGTGAAGCTTTAATATACTGTACTGCATCTGAAGCCGTGGATTTATATATGCAAAAGCTCATGCTAAAATAAAAACCATTCGTCTTAAAGGTGCTGCCACATTCCTTTTTTCTTCTTCTCCTCTTCCCTTCCTCCCTTTTATACTTTTCAGATGGAGGCTCTTTTAGGGCCAAGCTTAAATATAGACAGCATTGTATTTTTGCCCACGTTGGGCATCAACTGCAAACTCAAGACACAACCCACCCCACTTCTCCAACTTAATATACCTTGCAGTGCTTTCCACTATTCAGGAACAAATGTGTAAATGGTCTTGATGGAGAAAACAATTTCCCCAGTTCATCTCTGCTTTGTTTTTTTCTGGAAAAACCTGCCTGAAAATACAATTGCTCCTTTTATACTTTTGTAGGTGTATGAGCCCTTTTGCAACTGTGGACAAGTTTGTCCTTTTGGAAATGAGATGATAGGCTAAAGGCCGTGGTAGAGAGGTGGGTAGACAAGCAGTGAAGAGTCTACAATGCCGTTCTGGTTTTCACCCCCAGGCATAAATGGTCATCTGGAAATAACATGGTGTACCTTCTGCTAGGTAGAATTTAATGCAGAAATGATAGAACAGTCAGCTTCTGCATTTCATGACATCAATTTTCCCCCCTGTACAGATTACAAAGCCCTGAAGGCTTTATTGAGAAGTCTGGTGGATCTCCAGGATGAAATGTTGCATCAGTACTCCGGGACAAGGCATCTAGTAGATGGACAACCAGTAAAAAAGGAGAGGTAAATGTTAAGCAGCAGTGTGTTCAAGAGCTTATGAGGGTTGGCATTGCCGCATCTGTTTTAAATAATATGCTTTGCTAGCTTTCAGACAACTTCTGTACAAAAAATAACTGATCAGCAAATTGGATGTGTTGGACTACAGTTCTCTCTATCCTCACCACTTTTCATGTCAGCTGTGGTTTATGGGGATTATAGTCTTATGAATAGCCTTCCCTCTATCTCAGCTGCCACTGCTATGGCTTCTCGAAGGAGAGAAGAGCAGCCAGGCACAGCTACAGCATGCCTAGGCCTAGCAGTTCAGGAAAGGTTGGTTAGGACTGATCACAGTGCATCATGATGTGGAGCCCTGTGGCATTGCATTGACCTTTGTGTGTTAAGGGAAAGTAGTAGAACAGATATGTGGAACAGCACTGAGGGTGGCATTTTAAAATGTTTATTTTACCCTTAGTGATGAAGATATCCCAAGCAGCACTGATGAAGAAGCTGAAGGGAAGGAGGAAAGTGAGTTGAAAAAGAAGGCGATGCAAAGGCCACCCAAGCGGAAGCTTGAAATGGAAGAGTATCCAGAGTTTGCAGCCAAGCGTTTTGCTGAGTTCCGGGTCTATCGGAACAACACCTTGCAGAAGTGGCACGATAAGACCAAGTTGGCTTCTGGCAAACTGGGGAAGGCAAGAGTACTTATTGTATTATAGTAAAGGTTTGGGACCTTTGGTCTGAGAGAACAATGTACAATTGTAAAGTTACAATCAAGGACAGGGAAAGTTACCGTTTCTGGACCATGGTTCCCAGAATTTCTTAGACTGCATAGCTGGTGTTTGTACTGGCTGCAGAATTCTGGGAGTTGCAGCCCAGAAATGTAATTTTTTCAAGCTCTGGCTAATCTTAGGTCCTGTGTGTTTCGGCCTAAGAAACATTATTGGATTGTGGACTTGTTGGGACAGCTCTTAGCTGCTGTCCTTTGGCATCAGTGCAAGCAGAGAACAAGTGTGTACACATGTATGAAGAGTGCACATCCATGGAAGGGGAGACATGTATATGCTGTGAAAAACTATGAGGGTGCATGGAAAGTGCATCTTTCATTGTGTATGGGACAAAAGTAGAAGTCTTTTTGGACAAAGTCTCTTGGGTGCATCTGAACTGTTGAAATAGTGCAGTTTGACACCAGTTTAATTGCCATGGCTCCATCCTGCAGAATCCTGGGATTTATAGTTTGATGAGGCACGAGCACTGGCAGAGAAGACCTTGTAAATCTACAAATTCCGAGATTCAATAGGATGGAGTTATAGCACTTAAAGTGTCGTCAAACTGCAGCGTAGATGCATTGTAGATGGTTATCTGGAGGCTTGTTAGATGGCAGTAAAGTTCAGGGAATGCAAAAGTGGATTATGGGAGGTGAGATTTGTTTAATAAGACTCACTTTCCCCCATGCATGACATGCAAGCAATGAGTTTGTGAACAAGTTACATGCATGAGCACTGTTGTATTGAGAAGCAAACACTTTTAAGCTTATGGCACCTTCCAGGGAAACTTGTGGGGTGTTTCCTACAATAATGTTGCACTACTAACACAAGTACAGCACTTTTTGACCATGAAGACAGGGAGCTTGTTCATACTAGATCAGGTTGTTTCCCCATCCACCCCAGTAGTGTGTGTTTTGACAATTGTCTAGTCTCTCCTATCATTCTTGTTTAACTGGAGGGGCTGGTGATTGGATCTCAGACTGTCTGCATGCAAGGCAAGTGCTCTACCACCACGCTATCATCTGAACAGATTACCCTGTTGGGTTCCACTACCATTGTAACTCTTTAAGTCTTTGTTTCTTCCCCCCCCCTTTTTTTTTTTTTTTGACATGCACAGCATTGCAAAGACAGGCTTGACGTTAGGTATCATTTGTTCACAAGGTGTAGTTCTGTATGCATTTGGCAGTTGTGCCGTGAAACAAGTCTATTATATGAACCTTTCTTCTTTCTGCCTGCCTTGGGGACAGTATTTATATATAATATAATATAAATAAAACCTACTCTGCACAGAAATCCAAACGAAATCCCCAACTAAAGCCTCTCTTGTAGGAAACGCTTTATGCTTATCCAGTGACACAGAAAGATAGAGGGCGGGGGGATGTTAGTGCCTTGAGCAGCAGCTTTCCCTGCGTTATCTGACACTATTTAATGTTCTTGCAGGGTTTCAGTGCCTTTGAGCGTTCAATCTTGACTCAGATTGATCATATTCTGATGGACAAAGAGAGATTACTCCGGCGGACACATACCAAGCGGTCGGCGTACAGGGTATTGGGGAAGCCGCACCAAACACCCGAGCTGTTGCCGGAAGCTTTGCCAGGACAGACGGTAAGGGATTTCACCAGATGGAGGTGTGTGTGGGAAACAAAATTGGGTCTAGCATTTTCAGCAGGCATACTTGAAGAAGGTTGCTGGAAGCAGAGAGATCAAGATGAAATCTTGATTTAATGGATTAAAAGATCTTTGAGTGGGCAAGAGGAGTTGCAACATGATGGTTTTAAGTATCAAAATGATGATCCATTTGGAATTTGTTCCTGCACCTTTAAAAGGTTGTCGAGGATATCTTTTATGTTGTATAAAAGATTGAGATAACACTTTTGGGACTTGAAGAGGATGTGTGTGTACACGGATGCCTTTTGCCACCCGTTGCTTAAAGCTGTGAAGTTGGCCCACTGTATCCACAGATTCCACCAACCACAGTTTGAAAATGTTCACACAAAAAATCCAACAAGCAAATTTTGATTTTTGCCATTTTATATAAGGGACACCATTTTACTATGCCATTGCATATAATGGGACTTGAGCATCCACAGATTTTGGTAGCCATTGAAGCAGATACCAAGGGCCCACTGTAGTTCTCAACCTTTCACCTGCCAGATGTTTTGGATCTGACCTTGCAGAATCCCTGGGCATATTTTATGTATACCCATTTAGTGTTTTCCCCACCAAAATCTTTGGGAGAAGTTACATTTTTTGCACTACAACTCACAAAATCCCCCAGCTGGAGATTATCTGAAAAAGTGGCCATGGTTGCTGGATTGTATGGGAGTTGTGGCTCAAAAGTAACTTCTGCAAGCTCTCTTGTATGTTTGTTTAATGGTTGACTCTTTGGTGGGAAACCACTACAAGACTGCAGCTGATATTCCAGGTGGGCACCCTGGGATTTTGTTGTTGTCGTGAAAGGAGAATCTACGTTGGGCATGGAGTTCACAGTGAGATAGAAAGTAGCTGATGTGCTTGGTAAAAATGTATTGGGGTGTGTGGAGACATGGTGTATGGGCTGAGTTTGCCCTCGAAAAGGGAGGATGGTAGGGAATAGGCCATGGCCTTGTGCCATCTCTGTTAAATATCTACACCTCTTAGATGGGCACTTAGTGGGCCAGATGGATTGATTTATTAAAATATTTATATCTCGCTCTATATCCAAAGATCTCGGGGCTTGTTCCAGAAACACAGGGAGACACGAATGGCTCAGGGACCATCAGCTGCCAGTCTTTCAGCAACTTCATTAAGTTGCTCTGAATTTACGGCAGGAGAGCAAGCAGAGTGTGAATTGTATTATAATGAATAAATGAAACACTTCATGTATATTGTCATGAAGGCAATGTGGTTCTGGAAGGCACTAAGGGAACCTTTGAACTAACATTCTAGCCCAGTGAATCCTCACAGTCATGTCTTCTTTCTTTCTCTCCCTCTTGACGTCCAGGAGGCCCTTCCACCAACTATGTCAAATGCACACCTCAAGGACCTGGATGAGGAGATCTTTGATGATGATGACTTTTATCACCAGGTAGGGCTGTGTTACATTTCTGATGTGCTGATTTTTAAGACACCTGAACATGATAAGAACTTGCCTGTGCTGCTTTACCCAGTCAGCTCAGCATTATGTGCCAGACAGATTCTCAGATTTTTCTATCTCCGTGAATACTAATGTTTTGTGGGATGCCTTTTATATGCCACCTGTGCAACTGTAGCAATTCAAGAGGCCCATAATTTAAACCAGAGCCTTCCATATGTTTTGAGTTGCAGCTTCCATAATCTTTCACCATTGGCGGGATTGAACAGGTTCAGAAGGGAAAGGCATCTGAAGAAGCCATCATTGCCCACTTGTCCACCTTTATTAATGTGGGGTTGGTGCTGCCTCCGCATCCTGGTTAAATCCTGAAGCAGTCCTACAGAAATAGCAGCCTACAAAACATATGAATATTCAAGAGTCCCTGGCACAGTGTAAATTTAGATTGTTTGTATCCTTTCCCCAGTTCCAAGAATGGCTTTTATTTATTTTTTCAATTGTTCCCAATAACTGTGCGCCTACTAACTACCAATTGCCTATTGATGCTCTCAGTGTAGTACCTTAATTTCTACATTGTTTCTCATTTTCACAAACCCCCAAGTGGTTTCCAAAGCACAGAAACAATTGAGTAAAAACACATTAGTGCAACAGAAAATAGTATTCTGAGCAGCTTACGACTGGAGGAAAAGCCAAGGGGGAAAAGATACTTTTTTGGACATATCTAGAACATGCCAGCATTGAGGCTGTTCCACAGAGTATGGATCAGATCTTGGAGAAAGCCTGTTTCTGTGCTATCACTGAATAAAATTCATAAAGATTGCAATTTTGGGATTGCAATATTTGCTCTTTAAAGAAAAAAAATCCATACCCACTTCTGTTTTCAAACATCTCTGGATGATATTTCAACTTTAAAAGGCTGGTTGTACATCTCAAGGTGAGGAAGGGCACGTGGGTCTTTTTTTAGCATGCGGATCCTCATCTTTTTCATGATATGAACATGGCAGCCTGCTTGCACTCACATATTGTCTCTAGATGGATTGGGGCGACAGAATTATTCCTCATTATCGCAGCCTCTTTAGTGTGCAAAGTACCAGACACAGTGCAGCTCGTAATTCAGTGTGCTTAAGCCATATTGATTTAATTTGGTCCCTGAATGTTCTCAGCTATGTGCTTGATCATGCCTATTTTCCTCCTTCCCACTCCTCACTCTCAGTCCTCAGTTTTGAATTGTCTGAGCAGCAGCCCTGCAGTAAGTCCTTTTTGCTTTTCCTTTACTGACATACAAGCACAAGAAATATGATTTGACATAAGTGCAATAGAAATCCCATGGCTGTGCTTATTTCAAAGTCTGGAGGCACATCTGTTCATCTCAGTAAGCCATGGTTTGGCATAGCCATGATTTGCTGCTTAAGTCAAGAATTGCCTTGCAGGTGAACAACCTGTGGTTTGTCTTCCCAATTTCCCATTTGGTTTTTCCCCCACTCCTTTTCTCAGCTCTTCTTGTGGGAAAGCTGAGACACAAGCCACAGTTGTAGGTTTAAACATCACAGCGTGCATGTTCCTTCAAGTCTTATGACAACCCAGGAATTTCATAGGGTTTTCATATCCAAGGTATATTCAGAAGTAGTTGCCTTCCTCTGAAATATATCCTATTTACCTGGCTTTCCCTGATGGTCCCCCATCCAAGTACGAATTACGGCCTGGTCTGGCTTAGCTTCCAAGCCATAGCTTTAGCAAGCCAACATTCATAAGCCACTGAAGTTAAAATATTTATGGCTGGTTAACAAACAATGGCTTGTAAGCAGATCCACATTCATACACGATAGCAAACCATACTTCACCAAACTACATCATAATTTGTTATGACCTGCAAATGTGGTTTTTATTTCTTATAGCTTACACATTTTGGAGTCAAAACAAAAATTCCGTGGTCTAGAACTTTTCGATTTACATAAGATTATTTTTAATAAAGCCAGAGTCTCTCAGAAAGGCAGACTTCATGAATCCTCCCCATATTGATGCTGCTAAAAAAAAACCAGCTAGTTAGAGGATGAAGAAGAAGTGGGGTTGAGTGAGCATAAAAAAGATTTTGTTAAAAGGAGTTTCTTTGTCAGAGGCTTTGCAAATTAGGAGTACAGCAATCGTAGGGTCTGTGTGAGCTCAGGCTGGAATTGGATAGGAATTTACTTTGCACATCTTTCATAGAAGTATATGTTGATAAAAGTCTGAAACAAAGAGGGAAGCAATTGGCCTGGGAGAGGGAGATGGCCAGGTAGAGCTACCCATGGGAGTGCAAGAGGAACTGGCTGAGATTTGGCATTCAAGAAATCGGTGGTGGGTTTGTTTTCATGTCTCCCCCTCATTCAGTTTGGTGCTTCTTGGCTTTAGGGGTGAGGTGTCTCATCTCAGTCATCCCCTCCATAGTTAATTGGGGTGCCAGGGTTAATCTAAATTAAAACTTAAACTAAGAGAGGTCTTGGAATGAAGAGAAACCACCTGAGTTTAAACAAATGGAGCTGCCGTGAGTTGTTACATGCTTTGTTATTTCATCTGTGTGTGGCATGTGTTTGCTGCAGCAACTAGAGTACTTCTATTGCACATGCAAATGGAGACATCTTTTTTAAAAACAACAACAGCTGTCAGCACCACCTCCATCTTACTCCATCCTCTGCCCGTTGATGTTAGCCAGCCCCTGCTAATCGGAGTAAAAGGGGAGATGGTTCCAGATGCCAACATCTGGCAGCTTCGCAAGGTGTGGGGCTTGGCTCTTAGGTAGCTTCCTCTCTCTAAACATGGTCCTTCAGGAGTGTGGCGGCTTCAGTCACTTACCCAGATTTGGCAACAGGGCTGTGACAGTTTACATGCGCATCTCATACATCATGTCCAGACATCTGCTCAGCCGGGAGGCAGATGTACTGGGGCCATTCTCTCCTGGCTTTCTCCCTCCTCTTGTTCCCCTCTGCCACCTTCCCTGCCCTCCTCCCAGCCTTCTCCTCTTCTCCCCCCTTCCACAATATGCTTCTTGGGAGAGATGATCTGTAAAGATTACCACTTCATTGTGTCCAAGTAATTGAGAAGATGCCGAGCCCTCTTGACAGACGCGGCGGAGTACCTGTTCCGCTGACCTGGTTAATTTTCTTCTGTTGAGCAGGATTTGGCAGAGAGATTGGAACTGAAGTCTTACTCAGTGATAAGGCTTGGAAGAGGGAAATGCCGCTGTATGTTTTCTGTCACCTCCCAATTAAATTGGCCTCATAAAGGGCATTTTCTTTTCTTCTCTTTTTTTCTTTCCTTTCCTTTGTCAGATGGAGCAGAGAAGCTGTTTCCAAGAGCAGGCTGGGGGAAAACTCAGGAGGCTGGATTTGACCTCGGCCCATACTCTGGTTAAGTTGCTTTACCTCCCTTGCCTCTTTTGGGTGTCTTGTGATGGAGCAAGACTTATGCCTTTGTATTGCGCCAACGTAGGCTGCATCTAAACTGCAGAATTAATGCAGTTTGACATCTCTTAAAGTGCCGTGGCTCAATGCTGTGGAATTCTGGGATTTGTAGTTTTGTGAGATATTTAGCCTTCTCTGTCCGAGAGCTCTAGTGTTAACTACTAATCCCAGGATTCTATAGGAGGGATCCATGACAGTTAAAGCGATGTCAAACTTCATTGTTTCTGCAGTGTGGCAGCAGTCATAGCATATGTGGAAGTACCTCCAGAGTCTAGCTAGACACGTTTTGAATAGGGCCAGGTTTTCATCAGGCTCAAAAAATGTCCAGCTATGTCCAGATGACTTAGGAGGGATATAATATAGGATTATATAGTTACTGAGGCCTCTGTGTTGTTAAGACTACAGGTGCGCCTCTGTTTTCAAGGACTTGAAGTCTGCGTCCATTGCCCGTTTGTGGATGGGAAATGGAGGGGGATAAAATGGGGTGCGCGGCCACGAGCACACGTCCCCATTCAAGCCTATGGGGCTTGAATATTTGCAGGTTTCGCGTGGGGGAGGTCCGGAACGGATCCCCCACGAAAACGAATTAGCAAGAGGAAAGGGACTGAAAGACAAGGGAAAACGTAGCTGATACACCACAGCAGAGGAACTCCAGAACCATAGATTTTATTTAGCTGGGAAGGATTGTTTTTCATTCTGTTGCCCCATTTTTTTTAGGGGTAGCCTATACAAGATACCTTGCTAATATGACAGGTTCAGTTCCAGACCACTGCTGTAAAACAAATATTGCAGCCCGAGCGCAGGTAACAAAATGGCGCCGGTTGATTTGCTTGATTCAGCTCAGAGTCCCCCTTAAGAGCAAGGCGAGTACAGAAAATAATAAATGTGACTATAAATGAAAAGCACTGTGTTAGCAAAGCACTGTAAAGTGAAGCACCTTACTTATGCCAGTATATAGGGACCTAAATCTCCTTAGATTTTGAGGTCTAAAAGCTGAAGATGCGGGAGCCCTTGGGAGTCCAACCATTGCAGCCCTTCTACATCATCCAATGTGTGGCTGCAGATCTTTCTGTCTAGCCTTGTCTTAATGGCATTTGTGTGCCTACGTCTGACACGTCAAGGCAGTTTCTGCATGCTTACCGTCTTTACTGCTTGCATTTCTTCTCAGCCCTGAAGAAATGTGGTGAACATAAAATGAAATTTTGTGTGTGTGTAAGCATGTACACACACACACATCAAGATTTCTTGATAATGCTTTGTAGAGGAGTAATTACAAAGTCCAGCAAACTATTACAAGTCAATAATGGAAGCTCTCTCGCTCTCCCCCCCCCTCCTTTCTCCCATCCCACACTGCTCTTTCTTTCTGACAAGCTGGGTTTACCTTAATTAAACTGGTGAGCGATTACTATGGACAGTTGATCTTGTGACTCTCATTAGATGCATTTAGAAATTTTGCGGAAATAGGAGATGCCTCCAGCCATCCTATAGGTTAATGGCAATACAATAATCTTATCATAGGCATGTGTCTTTGGGACGGCTGAGTAGATGGTTAATAGCACATTTTAAAGCTTGGTTTGGTGAGGCTTTTTCTTAATGGGTTACTAAGAAAATGGCACCTTTTTGCCATTTGATTTTCCACAGTTAATGAGAGGGTTTGAGGCTCATTGGTGGGAGCCACTTGAGTGTGTGTGGGACCTGAGCTAGGAGCATGGGCAACCCATATCTGCTCTTCAGAGCAGCTGGCAGTCTGTATTGCTATATTCATAGTAAAATTGGAATAAACAGCATATAGTAGACCAGTGATCTGTGTAGTCTTAATATGTCCTCCACAGCAGCCAACTTGATGACTTCCAAAAACCTGCAGCTGTCTGAGGCAGGGTAGTGCAATGGTTAGAGTTCTGGGCCTAGATTTGAGAAATCCAGCTTCTATTCCCCGTATAAAAACTCATTAAGAGCCATTCAATCTCTCACAGCTATGACCTGCCTCACAGGGCTGTTGTGAGGATAGCATGAGAAGGAGAGGAATTGGTGGAAAGGGATGATACAAATTTTAGCTAATAAATCAGCTGGACATAAAGGCAGGAGTCCCTGTACACCATTACTGCCCAGGAACTGGTATTTCAAAGGTATGCTGTCCTTGATCTAAACCAGGGGTAGGCAACCTTTCCCCTTTAAGGGCCGAGGGACTTCAGCTCCCAGAATTCTCAGCCATGTTGGCCAATAGTCCCATGTTGGCCAATAGCTCCTGGGATTCTGGGAGCTGAAGTCCCTCGGCCCTTAAAGGGGAAAGGTTGCCTACCCCTGATCTAAACACTCCCAGTCTTCACTCTGATTTTGGTTGCTTAGTAGGTTTGGATGGGAGAAAGAATCCTACCTGAAATCTCAGAGTGTTGACAGTTAGGGATGGCTAAAATGTGGCTCTGTAGGTGATGTTAGACTGCAACTCCCATCAGCCAAACCCAGCATAGCCATTGGTGAGGAATGCTGGGAGCTGCAGTCCACTGATGTCTGTCTGGGAGGCTGCATTTTGCTCAGTACTTGTCTCAGTACAAGGCATCTTCATCTCTTTCAGAATTGCATGTAACCATCCTCTCTAGCAGTCTGTGGTTTTCCACAGTGCCTTTGGTGCTGCCCTAATGATCTTCCCAACCTTTAGATCACTGTACAAACATACATGGTTCAAATCTCAGAGAACAGCATTTAAAAAACTTAAATATAAAATTCTGCTTCACTCCAGGCTGCAGGTGGGTTTTCTTTCATAGTATTGGATACTTCTTTATCTCCAAGTTCCAAACAAGAGCCAGCACATCTGGAAGAAGGAGGGTTGCAGAATGCAGATGCCACCCTTTTTGAAATACTTGGATGCATTGGGAGATGTAGTGGATGCTCCTTCACCCTTCAGTGCCTGTTGTGTACCCAACTAGAGGTTGGGTTCAGGATAATGGGCATTGTAAGGAGATACCACCAAGGATAAACAGCCACTGCCGTGTGGTCTCCCAGGACATTTCAGGATTTAAAGGAAGAGATTAACTCTAGGTAAGTGCTACTAAAAATGTGATCCCTGGATCAGAGCCTTTGGGTACCACTCCCTGGCAAGTATACAGGAAAGAAATAAACACTTTTAAGCCAATGGGCACACATTTAGTGCCGTATGGAGGAATACTGCATCAGATAGTTTGAGAAGCACTGCTCTCAGTGACTCTAGGAGCCAGAGGCAGAGTAGAATCATAGAGTTGGAAGAGATCACAAGGACCATCCAGTCTACCCCCCTGCCATGCAGGAATTCTCAATCCAAGCATACCCATAGCTTTTCTTTTTCCCTAACAAGGTAGCTTTCCATATGCAAGGAAACCTTTGGAACAAACCCAGGTCGGGATGAAGGAATAAAAACCAAATACAGAGTTCTTCATTCCAGAGAATTCTGAAATAGCCCACTCAGTGAAGGACTGTACCACATGCTTTCAGGAGCATTCCCCCTCTTCCCAAATCCCTTCATTCATGACAGGCCTTCTGCATAGGCACAAGATTTGCTTCTCGAATACATAGCTGCAGATGGCGCGTGCAATTGATCCAAGCTGCGTACTTCAGACAGGGGCTGACAAAACAGTATCAGGAACTTGTCTCGGGGAAAGTCATACGGTACCATTTCGATCTGGGTAGAGTGGATGGAAGCCTCTCGCTACAGTTTTTATCCCAATTCTTCAATTACTGCTGTTCCCTGCAATTCCTTTACTCTGTCTTGGCCTTCGCACATCGGGGGCTTCGTGCTGATAGTGTGATTTACTTGCACTTCCTACTTAATAATTAGACACTAGGAGACACCATCTGTCATTCCTAATGGAATACGTGGGGGTCTGACTAGATTTTCTCTGTTTTGGCTAATAAATTCTAGTTGGGATAGCTGAGCGTAATGAAATATTACAACTTCAGGAATGTTGGGTGTCTCCCCTCCCCGCTTTTCTCCCCTCTCTTTTTAAAGGCCCTGTGCCAGAATTAAAAAAAGGGAAAAGACTGCTGCTACCTTCAGTAAATTAGTTTATCATTCATCCTGTATTTTAAGCCTTCACTTGGCTCTCGAAAATGGTGCTGGGGGGCGGCTGTGAGGCCGTGAACCTGAAAGCAGAAAAACTAATCAAATTTTTAAAAGACCAGAGGCAGCGCCAGCCAGACTTATCTTCAGTGGCTAGCCCCCTGGCCAAGTTTTATTTCAGTCACTTTTCTGCGCAACTTTCCTAGGTTTTAAAAAGCACACACACACACACACATACACACACACAGAGGCCAAGAGACTATCCAGAAGTAGTGGTGGCTTTTTAAATTTCAGTGTCTTTACTGACATTCTCCTTTTTCTTTTTTGGGATGGTGGTGATGTTGGCCATGGAAATTTCTAGCATATCTTAATTCTGGAGTGGAGGTGAGACCCAGAATTGGGATTGGCACCAGCCATTTTGTTACCTGAGGGAGGGCAGCAGGTGCTACCCTACTAAGCACATCAAGGTATTTTATATCCAGCAAGAGTTTTGGCCACTGAGAATGAAAAACAGAAAGGCTCCCTGGCAGTAAAAATACACACTCGCAAATTCAGTATGTACAGAGATCTTGTACTAACTGAAAGAAAGAAGTTGGCAGCATGAGCTTTCCTAGACTTCAGCCTACTTCTTCCAAATGCAGCTGGGGAAGTAGACTTAAGTCTACAAAAGCTCATGCTACCAACTTCTTTCTTTCAGTCAGCCTTAAAGGTGCTATAAGATCTCTCTGCATACTAACTCTACAGACTAACATGGCTGTGTCTTTGCATACAATCACAAATTGCATAACTTTCATTACACTGGAAACCAGAGGTGGGGAAAGTTTGGCCCATGGGCACATGTGGCCCTAGAGCAGTGATGGCGAACCTTTTAGAGACCAAGTGCCCAAACTGCAACCCAAAACCCACTTACTTATCGCAAAGTGCCACATCCCTCTGGCTTTCTAGTAACAAAGTCTTGCAAACTCTGTGCTGGGGCGACACCGTGGGTACCCACAGAGAGGGCTCTGAGTGCCCCTTCTGGCACATGCCATAGGTTCACCACCACTGCCCGAGGGTCAGTTTTGTGTCCCCCGTATTTATTTTCCATTTGGGGGTGGGAATAAGATTTTCACTTGAAACATCCACACCTCTTGGGAGGAGGTATACATGACCATTTTTGCTATGTTTCTTCACAGCTCAAGGCTCTTTTAGGCCCAGGAGAGACCTTTAAGGAACAAGGAAGTACCAAATGCATCTGAGGAAGTAGACTGAAGTCTAAGAAAGTTCATGCTGCCAACTTCTTTCTTTAGTTAGTCTCAAAGGTGCTACAAGGTCTCTCTACATACTATTCTACAGACTAACACAGCTATATCTTTGCATTCTACCAAGGAAGTAAATGATAATTTCTGAGAATAGGAGCCATAGGACAGCCTCCCAAGGTCCCGCAGGGATGTGAGTATGCTCTTCCAACCCCTGGTAGTGTCCACCCTGCCTAGAGTCTGTTCTACCACACTTTTATTCAGGACCGTTTAGGATTTGCACCCCTTGCAAGATGCTGTGTTCGTAGCTCTGGTCAGAATGGACAGTTACAGCGAGATACTTCTGCAGAAGGAATAATTTGTTATGGCTGCTGGATTACCGTAACTGCTCTAAAATTTCAGTTGGAGAAGGAGAAGGAGAAGGAGAAGAAGCAGTGATGCTGTAGAGAAGAGGTAGAAGTGTCCAAAAAGCAGCCAGCCTTCCCCGCTCTTGCCCCTTTTTGCAATGCTTCTTGCTCTTAATGCTGGTGATACTGGCTGGGAACTGAGCAGCCCCTTTTCAGTCCATCCCTTGGAGGGCAAATTGTTTACAGAGCGATGTCGCCACCACTACATAGGTTTAATGTCTCCCGTCTGCGTAAGGCTGGCTTCGGCTCTTGTATTTAGCTGCCAGGAGTGACGGTGATGAAGTGGGAGAGATAAACTGATAGATTGTGTGCCAGGAAGATGTTGGGGAATCAATCAGATAAACAGGGCAGAGGGAGAGAGAAAAGGCTTGCTGGGTTGCGTCTCCTCCTCATTCTCCCCTGCTTACTCCCCTGCAAGAACAAAGCGTGGTTCTTTCTGGCCCTTAACAGATCCCAATGTAATTGCCGTGGTAATAATAACTTTCTTCAAGGGATGGTGGGGATAGCAAACAAGGGAGGGGGGAACACCAGGGGAGGGGATTGATTGTCTTTTCTTTGTTTTTTTAAAAAGTGGAATTTTTAAAAAGTTGTTGAGAAGAGAAGGTGTGGGGTTTTAATATGGAGGGGGGAACTTCATATTTATTTGATAACACTTTCTGAACAGGGTGGTCACATTATTGAGTTTCAGCAATAGGAACAAAAGCACCACTAAAGGCTGACTAATTTATTATAGCACAAGCTTTCGTGGACTATAGATGTGGAGCCTATTTCATCCAGTGGACGCTCATGCTCTTAATACATTTGTTTGCCTTTAAGGTGACACAGGACTCTCTAGTACACAGTCGGCCCTCCCATATCCGTGGATTCTGCATCCACGGATTCAACCATCCACAGCTTGAAAATGTTCTTTTAAAAAATCCAAAAAAGCAAACCTTGACTTTGCCAGTTTATTGACTATGCCATCATATATCATGGGACCAGAACATCCACAGATTTGGGGTTCCATGTGGGATCCTAGAACCAAATTCCAGTGGGTACCAAGGGCCCATTATATTTGGCAAAATATATATTTGCTGAAGATACAATTAAATACCAAAGTCAGAATCATCCAGGCCCACAGTGAAAGAAGCTGACAGGAAGAAAGTCAACTCATTTGAAATATGGTTTTCAAAGGCATAGCCCTGTTAGTCTCTTGCAACATAAAAAAGGAGGAGGGTAGAGGGAGGGGGGGGGAAAAAGAAAAATAAATTTGGCAGCCCCTTTAACCGGTTTTTATTTTCATATCAGCTTCTGTGAATGTAAACCCTTTTCTTTGGATGCAATAGAGCGTGATAATAAATGTTCAGGTATAAAGCATGTTGACACAGTTGTGGGCCTGGGATGGGATGTAATAGGATCCAGAAAGATGCAAATCATTGCCCTAAATTTTCAAAGAGCTTCGTCTTTCAGATCTTTATGGTGGTCAGTTAGTGCTGATGTGTGAAAGCAATAAATCTACTCACTCAAAGTCAGTTTCCCAGGGTTCAAAACTCTCTCTGAGAAGACTCCTTTTGTTACATGTCCAGTAGCGAGGACCCTTGTATTAATTTATAGCCCTTATATATTAATATATAAGGCCCTTGGGGTCTCTTCCAATTCAGATTCTGCCTCACCAGCTTCTCCCAGTATGTTTAAAAAGGCCACAAAATGAAAGTTATGAGAGTGGAGTTTGGGGGAACAAAAAGTTTCCTTGGATGCATTTTAGAAGAAGCTTTCAAGGGGTCTCTAGGAGGTCCACCATGTTTTTATTTACTTATGCAAGGTGTGTTATTGTTGTGTGCCTTCAAGTCGTTTCCAACTTATAGCAATCCTAAGGGGTTTTCTGCGGCTGAGAGGGTGTGATTTGCCCAAGATCACCAGCGGCTTTCCATGGCCAATTGGGGAATTGAATCCCAATCTACAGAGTCCTAGTCCTACGCTCAAATCACTACACAATGCTGGCTCTTGGTGTGATTATTTTATTTCACATGTGCATATTGTTAGTTTTAGATTAATTTTGTGCCGATACATGCTGAACTGCTTTCCTTTTTTTTCTTCTTTTTTCTTTTTGTGATGTTGGAACCTCTCCCCATTCCTTCCCCAAGTTATTCCTGCCTCTGGTACCAAATTTTCTGTTAAATACGTCATGCCCAGGAACACATTTGCTTTGTTACCTGAATTAAATCTGTACTTTTGCATATACACTCACCCCTCTGTTTTTGCGGACTTGAAGTCTGTGGTCTTGGTTCTTCACCTGGCCGCACATGGGAGCGCACAGCCATTCAAGCCAGTGGGGCTTGAATATTGACGAGTTCCCATTTTCGCGGGGTGGTGGTGGCCCGGAACAGATTCCCCACAAAAACGGAGGGGCACGTATATTTATATTTGCAGCCTCAGTCATGAAGACTAGGAGCTTGTTCCCCCCCCCCCCTTTTAAAATGAAAACTTGGGTTATTAGGAATATACTGGGTTTCATGGTGTCATGCCTTATTAATGATAGGAATATGGCCACGTCCTCCTTTCTGTTTGGTGGCTCAACACCACTAGCTTCTTTAGGACACCCCTAGCAATGCCTAGTAAGAAAGGACGAGTCTTGTCCATTATCTGACACTCCTGAAACCAAGTGTTGGGGTTTGAGATCTTTCCCAAGCCGGCCACCACTGGTGCGAAGGCAGATATTGTACCCACCTTTCTCCCTGTGGAGTTTTTGCTTGACCTTTTAAAGGATCCTTGGCTGATGTAGATGGGGTGCATTAAACTAATCATAAAATGATGAAGGGAATGTTGCAGAGCTCATTGGTTTGTCTGAAATTAACAGTAGTACAATAAGTCTTCCTAATGGTGCTCTGTGTTGTGCTTCCAAGCGGGTTCTGGTTTCTTCCTTTTTACACCCCTCCTTCTCTCACTGCAAAGACAACCCTTGCTCCCCAGCATTCCTGAACAAGATGCCATTGAAAGCTGTTCTTTCCAGCCTTTTCAAAGGTGGTAGCTGGCAAGACAACATTAACACCTAGAGCCTTGCTGTGTGTCTTCAGGTCATTTCTCCAGTGAGGGAGAGTCCACCACTCTCAAACAGCTCTTACTATGACAAGGTTCTTCCGAATGTTTTGGTGGAATCTCTTTCCTTGTAATTTGAATCCATTGGTTTCTGTGGAGAAAAGCTTTGAAACAGGATCCCTGTCCAGTCTGTGCATCCTCTTGTTCTTTGCATAGGCTGTTTGTTTTATCTGCAAAACATTAATCATCATTTTAAAAAGGTAATGTGTGAGCCGTTCTGAATTAGGTTGGTGTTAAAAGGATAGTGATTAAGGCGAGCCACTCCATCTTTGCATTTTCATAAATCATGGTTTGTCATCTCTTCCGATTCCCTTTACACTGATTTGTTAAGTGACCTTAAGCCAGGATTCTGTTGTCTGGAACATAACGGAGAACCCTTGTCTTAATACAAGGGTAGAAATGAAGGACTGGGAGGGGAGGCCGATGTACTCATTCCCGATTCTTTCTCCTAGCTTCATAAACAATAGTTACAAGCTGAGCAAGAAATCATTTCAACCAGCCTGCAAGTTCAGAATCCTTTAGCTTTGCATTACTTTTCTTTCTCTTGCCCTCCAATCATGGCTTTCAACCATCTTATTTGTTTTTTGTTTTTTATAGCTGCTGAGGGAACTTATTGAACGTAAAACCAGCTCCTTGGACCCCAATGACCAAGTAGCAATGGGCAGGTAAGCTGGGACTGCATTTAGCATCATTTCCTTATGAACTGAGACTGTTCGATTCGATATTGGTCTGAAGCCTTTCGTCCAGATGTTCCACCTCCAAAGATTAGGCGAATGGCAGTGGCAGGCGGGATCTTTTCTGCACTTGCTTTCTGCTTGGTCTCTGCAGGTTTGCTTTTCATATTTAACATGATGGATGTTTTATCCTACTGGGCTTTCACCTGATAGCTTTTTTTGGGGGGGAGAGGGGGACCCTGCTTTATGACTAACCTGCTTTCTGTGTAGTTGTGTTGGGCAAGATCCAGTGGTGTGCATCTAATGGATACTGCCACTTCCACCAGTCAGCAAATATCCCTATAGACCACATATACCACTATATAGACTGGAGCTGATTACAGCCTCCATGACTATTTTTGCAGCCCTGACTCCCCAAAATCTGAGTCGACCTTTGTCCCTCCTTGGGTGTGTGTGAGAATAAAAGAGCATAGATTGAACTCCCTTTCACAGAAACCCCTGGAAGCAGCACCTCTCCTTTTAAATTGGTTGTAGGGTCTCTGGGTTCATATTAAAAAACAAACCCACCCCTATTCTTTGAAAGCTGAAGTCTTTTTTGTTTTGACTTGGTGGCATTTTTTAAAATCAATCTGTGTGGGTCCTAGAGAGTCTCAGGGCAGAAATTGCCCTCTGGTCTATCTGCAGTTGACTACTTCTGCCATACACTCTATAAACCTGCTGCAATGGACTGGAAAACACTCTGAGGCAATTTTTTGGCCCCATGGAGAACTGCAGGGGAAGAGGTAGGGGAAGAAAGTCCTGATCCTGATGGTGTTGGATCTTGAGCTAAACCATTGGATTGGATTTTCCTATCTTGCGGTTCTACCAATGCAACCTCAAATGGCATTAGACTCATCCTCAGCTTTTGATCAACCACTGCCTTGCTAAGGACAGTATAATCAGTAGTCACATTTTTTGAATTCCATAAGGCTTGTAGCCTTTCCACTATGTCTGTTGGATGCTGGGTGAATATCTTTTTTCTCTCTCCCTTCCCTCTGGGAGACAATTTCTACCAGCTGGGCTGGAGGAATGGGAGAAAATGACTTAGGACTGCAGTTCTTATTGCGTCAAGTTTTGCCAAAGATGTTCTGCAGAGAACTGGCGGAGGCAGGGAGAGATAAAGTCCGCTGCTAGTTCCAAACATTTTTATTTTTAAGCTAGAAAGTGGCATCGGCTTTACCTGATTTACTCGTTGGAGAGCCCAACATCGGTTGGGGGAAATCTCAGAATCCAATTACCACAATCTTAATATAATCTTAATTACCGTAATCTATTTTATTGTAAAGTCAGATAAATGTGCAATGTAATCACTGCTTAAGTGCAGGGTGTGTGTGTGTGTGTGTTTGGAGGATGGGGGGGGGGGCTGCATTCTGTGAAATTATAGCGTAGCGAGGCTTCCATAATATTCCAGACATGCCACCAAATAAATTTGGCACAGAGCACTCTAAAAACCCAGGCAATATTTTAACGAGGGTGGAAATGATTCTGCCAACCTGCCCGAGCATTTCATAACGCAGCAAATGGCTTTTCGGCAGCAAATTCTGTTCTTTTAGCACTTTGAGCTGCTTTTTTTTTCCATTTGATGTTGTGTGTTTGTTTGTTATTTCCTCCCTCCCCTCTATGATCCTGTTGTTTTTAAAATGTGCTTCCAAATTATAGCTGGTGGCTGTTCTTAAATGTTCATTAAATAGGATTTAGAAATGTGGTATGTGTATGTATCTGTGTTTAATTCCCCCCCCCCCCCCCCCCAAGCACAGAACTAGAGGGGAAACACACATACACACACACTGCATTACATTCTACTCCAGACATGCAGGGAATGAGCTTGAAAATGAGCTTGAAAATGTGCCAATTTTTTATTATTTATTTATAGAGCATTTAAATCTACTGTATACCTTTGTACGGCTCTCAGAGCAGTTTACATATAAATAAAAACCCAGTCCCTGGCCTCAAGCTTACAATCTAAAATGGTGCGGCACAAAAGGAAAGGGGCAGCTCAAAGTGCTAAAAGAACAGAACTTGCTGCCGAAAAGCCATTTGTTGCTTTATAGGGAGAGAAAAGGAGAAGGAGAAAGGAGAGGCGCAAGTTCTGGATTTGAGGAGGTTCTCCAGCCTGGTGGAGTGGCTGCTGGCTGACATTTGGGAAGAGACCTGATGGAAGTGGCTTCTCGATAGGGGCCCTGCTTTCTGTCTCTCCTTTCTTCTTCAGCCTGGTGTGTTAGCTCTACATTTCTCAGAACGAAAGGCCAGATTTCCCTTGTGCTGCACAAGTACCCTTGTGCAGCTAATGTGGGAGACATGAAGCTCCTTCCTGACCCTTTTTTCTTCCCTGGGTGACCTCTACCCTGTCAAGAGGACATCTCTACATACTAGGACCGGGTGCAGTTGGCACCCTATATAACGGTGACTAAGAGAACTCAGTCTTGGACCATGTTGAAATTGGAAAGCTGGATCTTGAGTTGTTGCCCAGCTCCTTCCCAAGCCACAGGGGAACCCTCATGGTTGCCCTCCATGGATCACAAGAATTAATAAACTTAGTATTAGAGCACATGGGTTGTTTTCAGAGAACTCCAGAGTTGGCACCTGGTTTTGTGATGCATGCCTTCAAGTCATTTCTGACTTAGATTGACCCTAAGATAAACATATCACAGGGGGGTTTCTTGGAAAAATTTGTTCAAAGGGGGGTTACCTTTGCCTTCCTCTGAAGCTGAGACAATGTGACTTGCCCACAGTTACGTGGGCATTTCCATGGTTGAATGGAGTTTCGAAGCCTGGTCTTGTATCCTAACCAATGTGAGGGGACCAAGGCAGCTCATGAAGGAAAACAAACAAGTAAGAATAGCATAAAACAACTAAATTGGCTCAAAACATTAAAACACAATTGGAATATCACAATTTTAAAAAGCAATACATTGAATAATATGAAATAATTACAAACATACAAAAAATAAAACTGGAGTACCTCACCCCCATAAGAAGACTGCCTGCAAACTATTATTCATTTAAAGCCTGCTTAAACAGGAAGGTAGAATTCAAAGATATAGCTGTGTTAGTCTGTAGAATCAGTATGTAGAGAGATCTTGTAGCACCTTTGAGACTCACTGAAAGAAAGAGGTTGGCAGCATGAGCTAAACAGGAAGGTTTTTACCTGTTGGCAAAAAGAGTGCAAAGAGAGGGCCAGCTTAGGTTTTCTGTGGAAGAGAATTTCACAAGGTGGGAGCAACTGCCAAGAAGGCTGTCTCCTGTGTCCACACCAAATGAACCTATGATGGTGGTGGGATCAAGAGGACGCCCTCCGTTGCGGACTTTAAGACTGTAGCAGGTTTGTATAGGGACATACCATCTTTCCAGTCGTCTGGACCTCAGCTGTGTTAGAAGAGAAGAGTTGTGTTTGAGCAGACCTATGCTGTCCATTATTTTGTTCTTCTAGTGGGCAACCAGGTTGACCTAGTGAAGGAAGCCCATCGTGAGAGCAATACCACCCTCTCTCTCACACATGTTCTCCACCAATTGAAATGGAGAGGCATGTCCCCTCTGAACCTAGAGGCAACATAACACCCTCTTTACTAATAAGTACAGCTAAATACAGTTGAAACAGCAGAGATGCATATTTTTGATAAAGAACTTAGGACAAAGGAAGGAGAAACACCTTCCTGCTCCTGCTTTTTAGGATCCTTCCAAATGAATCTTGCTTTCCCCTTCTTTCCAGGCAGTGGTTGGCAATTCAGAAGTTGCGGAGCAAAATCCGGAAGAAGGTGGATACAAAAGCCAGCAAAGGAAGGAAAATTCGGTGAGTGTAATGTGCACCTTTGATCTCCACATCTGCCCTGTTGTTGTCTTCCTTTTTCCTTTGGACACCTACTGCATTTTGGTTTAACTCATGCTACAGTTTGCTGTGTTATTATTTATTAATAGCAGGTTTTAAAGGATTCCTCCCTCACAGGTTTAATCAGTTTTATATGTATATATTGGGCTGGGTTGTAAGAATCTTTCCCCCCAATTGCTGTTTGAAACGATTCTGTTGTATTTGAAATGGGATCTTGTAGTTTTATGGAGGAAGTTTCATAGTAGGAAATTTCTAATGTCTCCCAGTGATCTTCTCCTAAGGTTTCTCCTATTAATAGTGGAAAAACTACAGTATGAAGATGGAGGGGAATGATGGGTTTTCTTCTCCTGTAGTCCAGTTGAGCTACAGAGAAAAGTGGTAGAATTCAAAGATATAGCTGTGTTAGTCTGTAGAATCAGTATGTAGATTGATCTTGTAGCACCTCTGAGACTCATTGAAAGAAAGAAGTTGGCAGCAGCAGTTTTCATAGACTTGCATCTGTGGAAGTAAACTGAAGTCTCGGAAAGCTCCTGCTGCCAACTTCTTTCTTTCAGTTAGTCTCAAAGGCGCTACAAGGTCTCTCTACGTACAGAGAAAAGTGGATGAGGCTTCAGAAAACACACAGAAAGTGACAAAAGGCTTCATGAGGTCCTTGAGTTTGGAGGTTGTGCAGTCCTATATTAGGGGCACAGAAATTTACCACCGTTTCCTCTTAAGCTGGAAAATAACATAAGTAGCTGGTGGAACTATTGCTAGGCTAGTCTTTTTGGAAGCAGGACTGTCCAGCTGGCTTTGACCATTTGTCTTCTCTGCCACATTATGTGTCTATATACTTTTGATCCAGACGTAGGTATTTTCTTCCTGTTGCAGAGAAGATGGAGAAGCTGCCATGAGTTGAGGGGTGCATGGTTGAAGGAAGAGATGTGCAATGTTAACCATCCTTCTTCAATTTATTTTTTATTTTTTTTGGTGAGCACAATGATAAATCTTGAGCTGAGATGGCACTTGATGGAAAGTCAGTGGAGTCGGGCTGGGTCAGGCCTGGCATAGCAATTTTTAAGATAGATGTCATAAGATAATTTATGAAAAGAGGGAAGAGCTGCTTTGTTGGGGCCCTAAAAGCCTGTAATTATTGACTATCAATATTCCTCCCTGTCAGCGTCACACACAATCGCAGATGTATTCATGACTCAGTCACAGCCTGCTGTCAAGAACCCTACCACCCTGAGCTAAGCGCGTAAACCTTTTGGGGATCTTTTTTCTCCTTTCCCCCACCCCCTTTTTTTCTTGAGCAGGAAGATCATCTGTGTCTGTGGGATGAACTTCATGTATTTATTTAGGGTTAGCAAACTGGAGTAGGAATTCCACCCACAGCTTACAAACTTATATTTGTATGATTCCACCCACAGTATCGATCTCGAGTGTTGTTTATAAAGAAATAAAAGCAGTGAGTTGTGTAAGCAAGGTGCTTTTGAATCCCAGTTACTCAGCTTTGCAGAAAATAAGCCATATCTCAGAAGAAGAAAGTAACTCTTCTCAACTTGTGAGCTAGTAGGTAACCTGAAAAGCCTTAAGAAAGTTGCAGGATGATTTGAAGGACACTGTCCTGCTATATGCTCCTGCTTGCAGCTAGCCCTACCATTAGATGGAATAAGGCTGTTGCTGTTGCCCCAAATTTCCTTGGGAACATGTCTTCATAAGTGGACTTATTTCTGCGGGAATTAGGCAATTCCATAAAGTCTGTGTTACATTACTATGGGATTGGGAAACCTACGGCCCTCTAGGTTCTAACGAATTACTATTCCCACTATGTTTGGCTGGTGGTGAGGCAGGATGGGACTAGTTATTGGTAGAGGAGTCGGCAAACTGACTATGGGACCAAAGTACATTAGTCCCAATGCGTATTAAGGCCAGTGGTACAATAGGGAGTGATCTAAAGAGCTCTAGCGTTTTTATCTTCTAACAATGTTTTATCTGGATTTATTAAGATCTTAATTTGCTAGCTGTTTTATTTTGCCTTGTCTTTTTAAGCCCTGCTTTATTTATATTTGTATTATTTTAATTTATTTCCTGTTTAGTGGAGGTTTTTTTACTGTGTTCTTTGTGCATTAAGACCACTGTGCATCAGGACGCTGACTATAGAGTGCCAGCATGAATAGTAGACCCAGTGCTCATCTGGACACTCTTGCCAGCATCCTCTTCCACATCTTTGCAATTTACTGACAGGGTTCCTTAGCGCCTCTGCTATGTAGATCAGTAAATGTAAAGTTACGTCATGTCAATATCAATATCGTTATCGTTATATTTATTTGCATCCTGCCTTTCTCCCCAAATTGAGACTCAAGGCAGCTTACAGTTTAAAAATAAAATAAAAACCCAGCTGAAAACATGCAAGAAAAGAACATCAAAAATGAGATTAAATGTGACAATATTAAAATGATTTAAAACTACACTTAAAGGATAAAATATTATTACGAGATGAATGGCATTTCAAACAGTCCCGTCTAAAACAGGACAACACCCTCGGCCATTCTTTTCAAACTTTCCATTTCAAAAGCCTGTCAGAATAAAAAGTACCTCGGGCATTAGGCTTTTGGCTTCATAAAAGTGCAGCATATTCCTCTTTTAATTTATTACTGTATTTTATATATTTTTTACAGTCAAGGAGAAGGGGAGATGTTAGCGCTTTCTGCCCTGCAGGCTAAACTAAGTCTAAAGATTGATGCCCTTTGATTTTGGGCAGGTCCTCAGCTCAGAAATCAAAATGTATTGAGCCAGTTCAGTGCTGCTTTTGGACTAGAATTCCCAGAATCCCCCAGACAACAGTGAGGCCACATAGAATTGCAGAGATCTCCTTTGAGGGGGGCATGTTCCAGTGGTGGAGTCTGCCAGTCTAGCCTGCTCCACAGGATTGTTGTGGAAGTAAAAGTGGGTAGAAGGACCGTGAATGCTACCATGCATTCTGCAGGGAAAAAGCAGTGTCAACGCGAGTTCAAAAATACCAGCATATTTTAGCAGACAAGTCTTATGGCATTTTGACCTGTTAGGATGGGGTTGGGAGAGAACTGTGCAAATCTAGGAAACCATCAAATGATGAGCATGGAAAGGAGATGTGCCTGAGGATCCCTACCGCTGACATAACATGTGGTAGCAGTGTTTGTTCTTTTCTTTCTGAACAGTCCTTTAATTCATCCTCGCTGAAACTGTCTATCTTCTTTTTCCAGGTATCACGTCCACAGCAAGCTAGTGAGCTTCATGGCTCCCATTGACCACTGCACAATGAATGATGATGCCAGGTTAGTAAGCGGTTAATTATGCTTCTTGAAGGGCTTTGTGACAGCTTGATATTGACCTGTTCTTCAGCCTGTCACCATCTCAGGTTCTTTGTATCAGTTAGCTATTTGTCACAGCAATGCAGGCCCTCTGTCCAAGCTGAGCCAGCTGTGTGTGGGTTGTTTTTTTTTAATTTTTATTTTGTTTGCTTTTACTCTTGAAATTGCACACTGTGTTTCTCCACAATTCAAGGGCTCTGCCCTTGATGTTTGTGGCACAGATGCATCAAGTAGATCTTGGTTTGTTTGTCCTGGTTTTAATCTCCATCCATTCGAGCTGCATTGCTGAATGTATCTCATTGTTTTGGGGTACCTTACAAGAGGACAAAAAGAGCCAGGATGGTGTAGTGGTTTGAGCACTCAACTGTGACTTTGGAGACCAGGGTTTAAAGCTGCTCTCAACCATGGCCCTTGGGCAAGTCATACTCTCTCAGCCCCAGGAGGAGACAAAGGCAATACCCCCTGCCCCCAAACAAATCTTGTCAAGAAACCCCTTTGATCGGTTTGCCTTAAGGTCGCCATAAGTTGGAAATTGCAAGAAGAGACACAGCAACAACAAGAGAACTGATTTGTAGTGATACAAAGCCTGGCTGATGAAAGCTCACACCACACTACAGATGTGCAAGAAATTTCTTGGGCTCTCATTTCTTGATGAAAACATCATTTTTGATCTCCAAAAACTGGCGGTGGGACAAATAATGTCTTGCCTTATAAAGCTGCACGTTTCTGCTGTTTGCAGTGCCTTTCTGCAAAGAAAAATGCGCACAAAACCTGCATGCCTTTGAGAAATGTACAGGCTCCAAAATCCATCTATTTGAAAGAGGTGCACAATCACACTTCATTGTGGTTGTTTCTGTTTCTGACTTACGGTGACCCTGATGTGAACCTATCACAGGGTTTGATTGGAAAGATTAGTTCGGAGAGGTTTTGTTTTTGTCTTCCTCTGAGGCTGAGAGGGTGTGACTTGCACAAGGTCACCCGGTGGGTTTCCATAGCTGAGTGGGGATTATAATCCTGGTCTCCCAGTATCTTAGTACTCAATACACGATGCTGGTTTAGTTCATGGGAAAATGCATAAAGATTTTTTTAAATCATAATTTTCACGATTGAAATGGGGGAAATGGTCTTGTCACACAATTCAGAAGTGGCATAATGTGAGGCTCCTCATGGGATTCTAAAAAAGCTATCAGAAATGAGACTGACAGGTTTTTGCATCTGTAGTTAACAGTGGATTTATTAAGGTTTCCACAGTACTTTGGGGTCAGTCTGGTATTTTGTCCAGCTGATATCACACACTGACTGCTCTGGAAAGATCTTCCTTTAAAAATTACAAAGGATCTCTTGGCACCTCAGAGATGTATAAATACAGAACGACAGAAGCTGGATTCTAATGTTCAGATGTTCACAACACACTTTTTCCCCCCCATCGTTAAGATGCCATAAGATGCTTTGGAAGAGTTTGTGTGATCATTTGTCACCTTAATAAACAAAAGATATATCCAGTTTGCTCCTTCCATTTGCATCAAAAGAAATCTTCCATTAACTACAGCTTCCTCTTTCATTCAAGCTGGGTAACTATGGTCCAAAACACACTGCGGAAATAATCCAGTTTGAGGCCGCTTTAACTGCCCTGGCCCAATGCTAGGGAATCCTGAGAACTATAGTTTTTTGTGAGACATTTAGCCTTCTCTGTCAGAGAGCTCTGGTGCCACAATAAACTGCAATTCCCAATTGAATCGTTTCAGAACAAAGGAGTTCCAAACCACGATTCGATTCGGGTAGCTTGAGCATTTGAAGACAAAGTGAGCCATCTGATATTTGATGCAACAGACTAGTTTGGCTACTAGTTCAAGAAGTGTTTTTTGAAATGCATAAAAGAAATGAAAAATAAAACTGAAAGTACTGATGAGCACAAGATGCCGAGTATCCTGATAATCTGCTGTTTTATGGTATAGTCATAGAGCATGTATAACCTTGGTGATGTCCATCATTGTTTTATGGAACCCACAGTATATTTTAGCACATGCGAACAATGCAATGTTCAGTCTCAAAGTCTGACTGAGTTTCTACTCCCCCACCCGACCCCCCCTGCCTTTTGTTTCATATGTATGTATAATTCTTGCAATGCAAAGCCCATATACGCATGAAGGAGGGAAAGGTAATGATAACACCGCTTTCTTTAGTGGCAGTCAGAGGTAATTTCATTGTTTGCAAGTGTGAATTACTAGATTGAAAATGCAAATACGCATTTCACAGCGGTGTGATCATGCGCTGAGCTTTTTGCTCAGTCATTTTGGAGGCTTGACCCCAAAACAAATAAAATCCCTTTCAGCGGGAAGTGCTGCATGTTTATAGTGTGAAAAATCGGGAAAACAGCACCGTGCTTACAGCCTATAAAATAAATTAATTGTTGTCGGGGGGGGGGGAGGCAGAAGATGGGGGGATATATTAAGGGCGCATACACGGTTGGGAATTGCTCTGAATCAGGATGGTGTACAACTTATAAGACAATAGCTTGTGGTGTAGGAAAACACCTTTTCCATGCTATGATGGCACCTAATAGAGCAGCCTTCCCAGACGTGGCATTCCCCAAATGTCTTGTGCTACATCTCCTGTAAGTTTCTCTTGATCCCCCCACCATCCCAGGCCTTTCTGGTGAAGACACAGGAGAAAGTCTTCACAATTTCTGTTCCCAACCTGTGGAACTCCTTTCCACAGGAGGCTATGGCCCTCTCTCTACTCTCCTTTCCCTGGCAGACAAAAGGCCTTTCTACTCCGTCAGTGGGTGGTGGGGAGGCTTTTGTGTGGTGCGTGTTATGTTTTGAAAAAAGCGATTTTATACTTTTTAAAATGCAGTGGTATTTTACGGTGGCGTTTATGAGAGCCAGCATGGCATTGTGGCTTGAGTGTTGGACTATGGCTTTGGAGGCCAGGGTTCAAATCCTTGCTGAGCCACGAAACTCACTAGATATTTACTTGTTGAACTGCTCCTCTATTTGGCAAAAACGGCATTGTGTGCAGAAGCATTGATTGTTTTCTTGCCCTTTTTGGTACTAATTGCAGCACGGTCTCACCTCTCCTTCGATGTTTCATCTAGTATATAGCATTGCTGCTGCTTTATTTAAGGGCAGGAACAAGGAACAAGTGTATCCTGCTCACCCAAAGCTCTATATTACCCTAAACAAACTGTTGCCAGAGATGAATAGTGGCATTCAGACTGACATACACTAAGGCAGGGGTAGGCAACCTTTCCCCTTTAAGGGCCGAGGGACTTCAGCTCCCAGAAGCCTCAGCCACATTGGGCAATAGTCCCATGTTGGCCAATAGCTCCTGGGATTCTGGGAGCTGAAGTCCCTCGGCCCTTAAAGGGGAAAGGTTGCCTACCCCTGCACTAAGGGGAAGAGATCATGGAAGAGAGTTAATCCTGTTGTCTTTCTAATACCTTAAAGGCACCAGATACCGTCGGATCGTGGGAGCTAAGCAGGGTCATTGCTGGTTAGCACCTGGATGGGAGACTGCCAATGAATACCAGGTGGGTTTGCCAGTTCCTTTCTCTGCATTATAGCCTACAGCACCCAGTATTCATTGGCAGTCTCCCATCCAGGTACTAACCAGCAATGTATTTCTTGCCTAAAAGAACCCTATGAAATTCATGGGGTCACCACAAGTCAGCAGATGATTTGAAGGCACATATATAGACCAGATCCCGTCTGATCTTGGAAGCTAAGCAGGGTCATCCTTGGTTAATACTTGGATGGAAGACTGCCGACGAATGCCAGGTGTTGTAGGCTGTATTTCAGAGGAAGGAACTGGCAAAACTACCTGTGTTTCTTGCCTAAGAAAACCCTATGGAATTCATGGGATCACCATAAGTCAAAGGTGACTTAAGGTACACAGTGTGTATGTATGTATGTGTATATTTGCACGCTCACACGTACAGACATGCACACCTTCTCTCCCTCCCAGGAGCAGGGGTTCAGGTTGGTGCAGCTATTGCCAAGTAAAGTGGGGAGAATTTGCTGAAACAGGTTGGTGATTTCTCCCCCCCCCCCCCCCAAATCTAGTGACTCAATTTCCAAAAAGTGCAAATTGGAATTTTCTCAGGGAGCTCCTTAAAAGATATCTTAGTGAAGATCTTTTTTTAAAAAAAAGGAGAGATACACTCCAGCAGGTAAACTAAGCTGATCTAATCGGATGGAGCAAGAAAAACTGGCCACTCCCTTTTAACTGCATTGTTCAGGGTTCTTGTTGCTGCTTTATTTATTTATTTATTAAAGGCTCCCTCCTGTTCCTTATCAGATGACGGGACAAACATAACTCACGACGGTGATTTTGATCTGTACTTAAAGAGGATTACAGCTTTGCATTAACTTGGATTGACACGGTTTATAATTTGTCCATTGATTCAGAGGCCGGCGGACGTATGCGTGGGCACAGCCTGTGCGTTGCAGATGGGGAAAGGCAATTTGTACATAATTTTAAAGAAGCATCGATTGCCAAAACACGGCTTTTTTCTTGTCCATACATGTATGTAGTTGAACCCTGAAAAGTGGTCGTGTTCAGTGGTACTTTCTTCTCCGGGCTAAGCTTTTAGACTCAAAGGTGGAGGGTATTAAGACAGTCTCTGGACGTATTTATCCTGTCAATGACTTTGTTGTTGTGTCCCTTCAAGTCATTTCTTATGGTGGTAAACCTGTCACAAGTTTTTCTTGGCAAAATTCATTCAGAGTGGGTTTACCCTTGCCTTCTTCTGAGGCTGAGAGAGTGGGACTGTATATAGCTGTTTCAATCATTCATTTGTTTTTGTTTTCCTAAGGACCGTTCCTGTTTTAAGTTTCCTAAGGACCGTTCCTGCCTTTTCACTGCATTGGACTATCAGGGCAACTGATAATTCAGTGTTAGCGGTCACACCAAACAAATAACTACAAAAGGATGTACAAAAGAACAAAAATAAGAATTCTTTAACACGATTGAACAGATTGAGGAGTGAAAGCCTGGTAGTACATGGCTTCTTTATCATGCTGCTGAAAGTACTGTAGAATAGAATAGAAATTTATTACAACACATAGCCAGCATAGTAAATAAATAAATAAATAAACAGATTTACAGAAATCACCAAAATTACAAAAATATATTACAGGACAACTGAACAAATATAAAATACACAATTTAAAATAAGAATGCTATCCATTCGTGGTTTAGGACATTAGTTTGTACAACTAAGAGCCACCTCAAAGGCCTTTGTTAACTTTACCCAATGGAGCTAAAAAGCTGCTTCATACATGTATGAAGTCGACATGTAATCTGCTTGGACACTTGTGTTTGGAGACTTTTTAGGGGTATTGGAGACTAGTCATATGCCCGTTTTGTAGTGTCACCATATCTTAACTCTTCTGCATCTACCTGTTTAATCTAGATAATCTATATAATACTCAAAATAGAGGGCAGTCAGCCAAAAAAGTATTGTAGTGCCTTGCTAGGCAAATGCGTCTAGTGGAGTAAGGGCAAGTCTTGGGATGTTACCACAAAGAAGGACCTGTCTTTAGTATTGACCCCCCAAATTGTTGAAGGCAGGAGCACCTAGAGAGGGGTTTTGTTAGTGGATCCCAACAGAAGGGACATCCTAGTATTAGAGAAGGCAGTCCCATTTGAATACCCAATGTCAACAGTTTAGCCTGGTATCTTTGCTAACACTGATCGCTTTCACATCTGTTTTGCAGAGTTCCCATCGAAGACATGTGCTTGGCTGGGCTAGAGAGACCTTTATTCTGATCCATCAAAGCTTAGTTTATGCTTTTACCTCATGACATAGGTGACTTTCATGTCACTTGGGCGATGAAACCATTCCTGGTCTTAACCTATACTTTAGAGCTGTCCAAGGTGCTGAAGTCCATCTCTCAAATAGCTCCAGCCTCATGAACAGAGAAAAAGCCAGAGAGGCTTAGAGCAGTGATTCCCAAACTTTGGTCCTCCAGATGTTTGGGACTTCAGGTCCCAGAATTCCTGATGGTTGCCCAAACTGGCTTTCTGGGAGCTGAAGTCCAAAACACCTGGAGGACGAACGTTTGGGAAACACTGGCTTAGAGGTTTGAATGTTAGAGTATGACTCTGAAGACCAGGGCTCAGCCATGTATGGGTGACTTTGGCGACCTTGGGCAAGTCACATTCTCTCAGCCTCAGGGGGAGGCAGTAGCAAAACTTCCTCTGAACAAATCTTGGCAAGAAAACCCCATGATAGATTTGCCTTAGGGTCGGCGTAAGTCGGAAACAGCTCGAAGGCACGCGGCAACAGCAGTTTGGACTGAAAGGGTTCACTGTCTTTCGGCCCAGGAATGACCATGGCTTTTCTATGGGTCAGTGTTTGTGTGGCATGAAACCTTGGCAGAGCAAAGTAAGTGCAGCACGGAAGGTACTTGTCAGGGCCACTACACTGTGGGAACTTACTCGCCTCCTCCGTGAGCCACTGAAAAGGAGTAGGTCGCCCACTCCGAGCGGGGAGGATGCGTTCTCTTGGATCACGCTTCCCTGTGTTCGTAAAGCTGACTTCCTCTGTGTCAGTCACAGTCCCATCGTGCTGTGAGCGG
The DNA here is from genome assembly GCA_026167975.1 of Phrynosoma blainvillii. NCBI lineage: Eukaryota > Metazoa > Chordata > Lepidosauria > Squamata > Phrynosomatidae > Phrynosoma > Phrynosoma blainvillii. The sequence goes on from JANUYF010000014.1 coordinate 11,145,209, forward strand.
CAGGGGGTGCGCGCTATGAAATCCAGGCATTAAGGGATTAATACGTTTCTGTGACACAAGAGTTGGCGGGGGGGGGAAATCTTCACAAGATTCTAGACTTTACTCGGCATATTTTGTACGTCTGGTATTAAGAAACACTGTGTGGCTGGATTAGTGGAGGAATTTGGAGTTTGAAGCTGCCAGTCCTGCTATCTCTTCTTCTTGCAACAACAGGGAGCGAGCTGAACTTTTAAAACATTTCATGCCACCACTAGTAGTTTTAACAGTGTAAGTATTTTTGAGACTTAACCGTCACAACATTGTCACTTATCGTCTGTCGCAACATCCCTGCAAAGTAGGCCTTGTCCACTGTTGGGGGGGGGGACGGTGGGGGTTTACGACACTACTTTTACTGTAAAGGCCAAATTAAAAAGAAATTCTTGGAGGCTGCATTCCAGTGATGGACAGGTCCAAAGTGAACAAAAATATTTTAGCTAAAAGGTCTCATCTTTAAGTAAACCTTAAGAGTGATACCTCAGCTTTGCAGAGTGGAAAGAAAAACATATACAGGCATACCTTAGTTAACACAGTGTACACTGTAGGAATAATGCACTTTAACACCACTTTAACTGCCATGTTGCCATCCTACAGAATATTGGGATTTGTAGTTTTGGGAGACCCCCACGCTCTTTGGCAGAGTTGGCTAAAGACCTTGTAAAACCACAAATTCCAAGATAGAGCTACAGCACTTAAAAGCGGTGTCAAGCTGCATTATTGCTACAGTGCAGAAGCTCCTTTCTGCAAAGTCTTTTTATTCTGCCCCTTTTCTCCATGCCCTTTGTCTTGCTATACTTTTATTTTATTTTTGCTGTGCCAGATTTTCTCTTAAAAAGGTAACGCGTAGGAGAACATTCATGAACCCCAAGGTAAGCCAACCCTGCTGTGTTTTGGGTGACCTCTTGGACTTTTTGGTAAGCAGGTCCTCGCTTGATAGCCACCCCAAAAACTTCTTTTAAGTTTTGGTACAGCCTCCCTTAGGCTGGGTGCACTTCATCAACACATAGCAAATATTATCTTACTACAGGTACCCACTCATTCTGACTTCTTGATCCCCATAAGGCTTGTCTCCTTGGACGTTGTCCTGAAGATGAACCACCCATCAACCCTTCCTAGACCCTGCAGAACAGAGAAAGTTGCAAAAATGAACAAAACCCCACTGTTAATGTACTGGAACCCTTTCTAAATAAACATACAAGCCAACCAACATTTCCCCCTAAATAAATAAATAAGCAAACTAACCCTTAAAGAGCGACAGGATGATTTCTCGTTTTTCCATGGCGAGACAATTTGTCATCTCTTGGATACAATCTCTTACAAAACAGTCAAGCTGTGAAAGAGAGGAAATCATCCCAGACGCATGGGATATTAAAGTACACAAAAGATGGGGTGTGTGTGTGTTCCTCCCTCCCCTTTCTTTTGTGTGTGTGTGTTGCAATGATTAATTTGCCCAGATTCCCATCCAGGTGGGAAGGAAAAGGGAGGGGAGGAATAAACCATCAGGGAAGTCATAACTTCAAATATATGGTTGTGCCATTGATAGGACTGGAATTTAAGGCCTAAATCCACTTACAGACCCATAGAATCAGCTACTTAACTTTAAATCAAGATTTACATTATTCTCATTTACCATTATGATTCCCATATTCACCAAATGCATTCATTATTCCCGTATTCACCAAATGCATCTGAGGAAGTAGAGTGAAGTCTGTGAAAGCTCATCCTGCCATCTTCTTTCTTTCAATCATTCAGTCTCAAAGGTTCAACAAGATCTCTACAGAATTATTCCCATTGATTCACTTGGTCCTCTCTTGTTGGGAATAGCAGCGGGATTTAGGCCATAGGACTAAATTCCATGTCGGGGGAGTAAAACAGAATCCAGTAGCCTCTTGTAAAGGTTGATTTCATTCTCCTGGTCAACAGATAAAGGAAAGGAGAAGCCAGGCACTAAAACTTCCCCGTGGGACCAATGGAAATCTTGGATGCCAGACTAAAGGTGTCAATTGCATACAGACTTTTAAATTTACCATCACAACAATTATGACCAGAATTGTGCTTACAGGACTCTCAGGATGCTAAATTCTGCATTCAGTTCAGCTGCAAATTGGATGGGAGCAGAAAGTCAGAATGCAGTCTTAATAAAGTATTCCTCCTCCTTGTTGTTGACCAGTGCCACGCTCCTAAATAGCCATAGAATTGGAAATGCAAAGGCATCCAGTGGCTTACTAGTCAGTTGGCACCCCTAATATTACTGGTCATGTCTCACCTTAACAAAAAATATGTAGTTATTACATATACAGGGCTGGAATTGAGAGCCCTTTGCCTTTGCCTTGGAGTCAGACCTCAGATAAATTTATCAGAAAAGTAACCCCAATTACAGCTGCGAGTACTTTTTGCACACTCTACAGTCTAGGGAATAAGGATCTGGGCTGCATTGCTGAGGGCAGCGATCTGTAAACTTTGGTCCCCAGGTATTTTTTGGACTTCTGAGTCCTCACAAGACATGGCCGATGGCCGGGGGTCCTGGAAGTTGTAATCCAACAGCATCTGTAGGACTCAACACTAAGAATAACTGATTTGCGGGGCAAAGCTCTGTAGATGTTCAAAGAGTGTCGGGCTTTACGGAGCACTTTGCTTTGCTCTGTGTCTTTGTTGGAGTGAAACCATGGATGGGAACATTCAGTCTCCTTCAGCTCTTGCTAAATTAAAAGCTCCTCAGTTCATTTTTTATGTAAAATGGGGGATGGTGTGATGACCACCAGGGACAGAGTAGCGTTGGGGTGCTGAATTTGGGGTGCTGAGATGGCATTGTGCGAGGGAACCAGTTCTACATGGTCCATCACCCCTCTTGTCTCTTTCTGTGCAGAATCAGTTGGTTTGTTTTTAAAAATTTGTCTCTGTAACCCTTTCTTCCAAACCTTGATGCTTTCCCTTGGAAATTATCTTGTTCAGAGGAGCACAGTTGGAAGCCACGCATTCATTTTTGGAACACAAACTGGGGCTGAAAAGCATGTTCGTGTGACGGTGTGCGTTGCGAGGAGGAGCAAGACACAGAAGGCGGCATTGCTCCAGACCTTTTCTTCAAGATTTAGCCTCTCTTCTGATTTCTGCTCAAGTTGCTGGTTAATTTATGGCCCGGGTTTTGCCCCATATTCTCTGCTGTGTTGTGTGAGTGGTCATGCATAAGCCTTTTTCTTGCAAGCTGGCAGTTAAATGAGGGTGAGATTGCCACCTAGCGTTTTCTTTTTCTATTGTATTTTTATAAGAGGAAGAAAACCTGGCAAGGAAGGAGAGAATATAGGTGGTTTAGAAAATACCCCCATACTGTACCCACCTTTTGACATTTTTCTTCAGTAATGAGCATTGGCCTAAGTATCCTAAAGAAACCAGATCCTGTCTGATCTTGGAAGCTAAGGAGGGTCAGTTCCGGTTAGTACTTGGATGGGAGACAATTGAATACCAGATACTGTAGGCTATTTTTCAGAGGAAGGAACTGGTGGTCAAACCACCTCTGAGGATTCCTTGCCTAAGAAAACCCTATGAAATGCATGGGACCTCCATAAGTCAGCTGGTGATTTGAAAGCACGTATACACAGTAAGCATTTAACTGTTTCATTTCTGTATGTTTTACATTGCCCTTGGGTGAGGATTAAACTAATCCCATTTCTGTGTCTATTGTATGGACGTACAAACACTCTGGCTACCTTATCCGTGGAGCTGCTTGTCCTAGGATCCTGTCAAGGCAGAAAAGTACATTGTGCGATTTGCAAAATCATGTACATTTAAGTGGAGCTTGCTCTTGCTTGGTCCCATTCGTTGCAAAATGTTTGCTGTTTTTCATTATTCACCATCCTTCCAACTAGTCAGAGGATGAACAAGAAAGCCCATCCCTCTGTTACCAGTGAATGTCGTAACTCTGCCAGCTTTTGAAACTTTGCTAAATGCTTTCAAAGTGTCCCTTTTTATGAATTGTTGTGGTGATGGAGTGGCTTTTTAAAGAAAGGAGTCTGAACCCTTTAACTGGCGCTCTCTCAGGATTGTGGTTTACACTCAGTTCTTCCCATACATTTCAAATAGGAAATTTTGGATCAGGTCTACAAAGAACTTCACAACCAAAGCAGTTCTTACTGGTTGCAAGGACGATTTTGTACAGTCTCTGTGCAACTCTTTCCCTCAAAGTTGGGGTTGGATCATCATTGACTATTAATTTATGGTTGTCACTTGTGGCTCACAGCGATTGCTAGGACCCAAAAGAGGTCTTTGAACCTGGGATCTTCTCCATGAAAAGTATATTCTCTCCCACGGAGCTTTAGTCCCTTCCATTGTGAAAAAAGATATCCGTCTAGGTGGCCAGCAGGATTTCATCCCAGTCCCCCAAATAAAGCAAACTCCTGGTCTTCACAGTTGTAAAACTGGAAATCCAGTTTGCAAAATATTGGATATTGAGGCAGATTAAAATAAATTTTTATACTAACCCTTCTTGAGCGCAAAGCTGTTTATAACCATCAGCCGCTCCTGCTGCTTAAGGAGACTAGAAGGGAACAAACGCTGAATGTTTTGGTTACATAGCAAGGGAAAGTGTAAGGAATTTAAGATTTTAATGGTTGTTAAACCTTGCTCATTCTGAACTTGGTTAGTTGATCTTTGTTTATAAAGCTATTGTCACCTGTCCAGCCTCTCAGAAGTTGGTTAAAACTCCCTTTTAAATCTTGCCAAATGAAAACATCTTGATATCATCTGTACATTTTTAGAAAAGTAAATTGAAGGACAAGAGGCAAGCCTTTCTTGTGACCGCTGTTGCAAAAAATCAGGGAAACAAAATTCTAGCCTCATAGATAACAGCAAATAATGGATAAATAATAAAAACGTAAGCCAGCTCTAAATTGCACGGTGCGAAACAAGGGAAAATATCCCCATCTCAACCTAATAATAATAATAATATGGACATGATGAGCCTGACCTATAAGCCATTATTTTGCATTTGCCTTGTTGCATCCAACATCTAATACATTTATGCTATTTATACTTTGACTTATTGCACAAGGTTTCAAAGAGGTCAGCAGTATCAAAAAAAGAAGAGCAAAGCAAATACCAACACAGAAAACAAAAGCCACAATTAAAATGACCAGAGGAATAATACAAAGTTGCAAATGAGGCAAAACACCATTTGAAATCTGTAATGTCTTTTTTGCATCCTCAGTGCAAACCGAGCTAATTTGAAGGCATGCGTTTGACCCTTAAAAGTGCTGCGGACATTTGTTTTTAACACAACGCAGCCTTGTGTTATGGATTCAATTTGGGATGTTCCCCCTCAAATCTTTGGCTAACAAAAGCATATAGACTAGCTAAAAGGCACTGGATTTGAACCTTCTAGAAACCACTCGAAAGCTTCTTCTAAAAGGCATCCAGGGATTATTTCTTTCCTTCTTATTGTTTCCATTTTAGTGGACAGATGTATAGACAGACATATGCTTCATATATATATATATATATATATATATATATATATATATATATATATATATATATACATACACACACATACACACATACACATACCGTACATACTCAGGGGTAGCTGGTGAGGTAGGTCTATCTGTTTGTCCCCTTCCTCTATGTTTTGCTGTTTGTGCAAGCCCAGTAAAGGATTTTGGAGGTAACCAAGCAGAGTCCCACTCTTTCTTAGCTCAAGCTTTCTTGCATCATTTACTGCCGACACACTGCTGGCACCTGGCACCGAAAGTCTCTCTTTCTCCAGCCCTCCTTCACCATCCTAGTGAGAGGAGAAGAAGGAAAAAAGTGGGGTTGGGCAAGTATAAAAAGACTTTGCAAAAGGGAGCTTCTCTGTCAGAGGCTTTGTTAACTGAGGTATGCCTCCAAGTAAATATTTCTCCCATCAGAAACAGTGACTCCAAAGAAGACAAGGGAGAATGGAAGTTTAAACAAGGACTAGGAGGATTTGGAGAAGCTCTCCCACGGCTGGATCACATTCAGGTTTGCTCTTTAGAAAGGTGTGACGCTCCGGAAGAAAGCTGAATGTATGGGGGGAAATACAGGACCAGTGTGGTCTAGTTTGAGTGTTGGACTGGGACTCTGGGAGACCAGGATTTGAATCCCTACTCAGGTATTGAAGCCCACTGGGTGGCTATGGGCAAGTCGCACTTTCTCAGCCTCGCAGGAAAGCAGTGGCAAGCTGCCTCTGAATGAATCTGGTCAGTGACAGAAAGTGTGGTGCAGGGATTTGAGCACTGGGCTAGGACTGGGGGACCAGGGTTCGATTCCACCCCCCCCCCCCTCAGTCTTGGAAACCCACTGAACTTGGTTTCACTCTCTCAGCCTCAGAGGAAGGCCATGGCAAACCTCCGGTGAACAAATTTTGCCTAGGATAGGGTTAAATGTACATGATTTTGCAAATCGCACAGTGTACTTTTGACTTGACTCAAAGGCACATAGCAGCAGCAGCAGCAAACAAAAGTATGTTTTATCAGTCAGTATATAAACTTATTATAAACCATATTCATTAATTAAGAAGCCACAAACTTGAACCTCATTTTACACATTTTTGCTCTCTTAGGGATGTCCTGGATGAAAAGGATCTGCTATGTATTGTAAACATACTGAGCTAGAATGGTATAGTGCAGGGGTTGGCAACCTTTCCCCTTTAAGGGCCCAGGGACTTCAGCTCCCAGAAGCCTCAGCCATGTTGGCCAATAGCTCCTGGGATTCTGGGAGCTGAAGTCCCTCGGCCCTTAAAGGGGAAAGGTTGCCTACCCCTGGTATAGTGGTTTGTGCATAGGACTAGGGCTCCCAAGAGACCAGCGTCCTCATCCCTAGGCACCCATGGAAACCCAGGTTACACTCTCTCAGCCTCAGGAAAAGGCCATGGCAAACCCCTTCTGAACAAACCTGGCCAAGAAAACCCCATGATAGGGTCACTGTCAGTCAAAGAAGACTTGAGAGCACACAACAACAACAGTAAATGTACCAGTAAAAGAATCTGAGCCCCAGTCGAGGTCTGCTTGGGTGTGGATTCCCATGTTCAGCAACCGTTTCCTTGTAATAAGAACCATCCCTTTCCTGCAACATCTGGAGCATGCAACCCAACAGTCCAAACGCTGTCTGTGGCCAGATTAGGGTGGCCTCTTTTCCTCGGCAAATATCCTAATTACATTATACATTTGCATTTCTTTTTGCTCCTGCTTTGGTATGTCAGTACCTCCGCTAATTTTCCCATGGCATCTGTAGGTCTTCTTTTCTTCTGTAAAAGAAGTTTTACGGTAGACGCCAGGAATCCCTGCATGCCTTGAGCTAGCTTGGCTAACAGCGCTGCCTCTATCCTTTCTCTTCCCTTTTTTAAAGAAAGGCATAAATAATTAAGCCAAGGTATTCGCGTGTTTTATGGCAAGCGGCTCGTGATACCTTTTTTCCCCCTCCCCGCCCCCTCCTCTCCGAAACCAGGTTTTATGATAATACAGTAAAAATATTAAATTAGAAAATGCCTCACTAAGGGTGATAAAACCTTACCGCGGTGGAAATAGGTAATTATCTCCGGCTCTGCCTAAAATGACAGTTTAACAGAAATAAAAATGTTACTGCTCATTACTTGCTTTTGTAGGTTGCAATAAAGGGTAAGTTAAACTTTAATTCAGGGGAGACCCCTGTTTTGACCCCTCCGCCTTCCGCGCGCTCTTACCTTGGGAGTAAGTGCTATTAATTACTTGCGGTCTAGGTGACTCCTTGGCGCTCGACTCCTTGGAACACCCTCCGCCTTTAGAGCCGCCTGTCGGGCATACTGTCCACTTGGCCCCTCGTTCTCCGGTTTGATTGATATTAGGAACGGGAGAAGGACAGAAGCAAGGCAGGACTTGGCTCTGGGCCTGGCCTGAAGGACCCAGGGAATACCGGCGGCTTTTCTCATCCCATCAAAGTGGAAGCTCCTTGCAGGAAAATGGCTGCAGAAATGGACATGATGGTCTGGAGACTGGAGGAAAGTGCATGTGTCTGGGGAGGAGGCAGGCAATGTGAGGCTCCTGATTTATTTATCACAATTCAGAAAAGGATGTTGAGAAGCTGGAGCATGTCCAGAGGAAGGCGACTAAAATGGTGAAAGGACTTAGGGAGCTAGATATGTTTAGCCTAGAGAAGAGATGGTTAAGAGTTGATATGATAACCCAGTTGTAAGTATTTGAAGGGATGTCATACTGAGGATGGAGCAAGCTTGTTTTCTGCTGCTCCAGAGAATAGGACCCAGAGCGATGGATGCAAGCTACAGGAAAAGAGATTCCATATAAACATTAGGAGGAACTTTCTGGGGGTAAGAGCTGTTTGACAGTGGAAGACGCTCCCTTGGATTGAAGCGGAGTCTCCTTTGGAGGCCTTTAAACAGAGACTGGATGGCCATCTGTCGGGGATGCTTTGTGAGTTCCTGCATGGCAGGGGGTTGGACTGGATGGCCCTTGTGGTCTCTTCCAACACTATGTTTCTGTGATTTATTTATTTCATTTTATTTCATTAATATGTCGCTCTTCTCCCGGAGTGGGACCCAAGGCAGCTCACAGAAGGAAATCAATTCAACTCTACCAATGTTCTCTCTAGGCATTTTCTAGGCACTCCAGGGTGATTCTATGATTCTGTGGTAGAATTCAAAGATATGGCTGTGTTAGTCTGTAGAATCAGTACGTAGAGAGATCTTGTAGCATCTTTAGATTAACTGGAAGAAAGAAGTTGGCAGCAGGAGCTTTCGTAGACTTCAGTCTACTACCTCATCTAAATGCATCTGAGGAAGTAGATTTTAGTCTAGGAGAGCTCATGCTGCCAACTTCTTTCTTTGAGTGAGTCTCAAAGGTGCTACAAGATCTCTCTACGTACTGTTATTCTGTGGTATGCTTCCTGTAGAAGTTGACCATAGAGTCACACCGGAAGACCTAGAAACGCCTAGACCGGTGCTCTCTCTAGGAATCTCTAACTCTTCCAGCATGACTCTGTGATTGACTTTTGCCAGAAGCCAACCCACCTTGTGGGTTTCTGTGGCCGAGCGGGAATTCGAACCCTGTTCTCCAGAGTCACAGTCCAGTGCTCAAACCACAGCACCACAGTGGCTCTCTACATACAACTTTATTTTTAATTTCTTTTGTTGTTAGTCCATTGGTTCCGTAAAAGTCGTCCCATTCCCACCGTTTTAGTGCGTTCGGTTGCTTATTATTGTGTTGTTTCCACGCAATCCTTTCCTCCCAAGTACTGTGTCAAAGAACAAGATACATGAAAACTAAATTACAGCCCCGCACTGCCTGCCTGATTGAATCCTCCTTTCCAGCGCCATGGTCTCATACATCCTATTAAAATATTCAATCTTGCTCCTTTCCTTGAAAAGCCTTGTCTGGAAAGGGCAAACTTATAGGGAAAAGGAAGAAAAACAAACCCTCATTCCCCGGAGAGATGGAATCTAGCCCCGGCGTGGTATTTGCATATTTCTGTGCTGCAAGAGAGTGGCGCTATGCAAGGCCTCCTCGGCGCTGGCGTTTATTAATAAAGATTGCCAAATGCATTTTTAATTATCCGGCGGCCTTTCTTTGCCTCTCTTCATTTGAAGTGTTGGGTGATGCCCTCCCTTGCCTCTTCTAAATTGACCTTGCAATTGACTTTCCCTTCTTCTACATCCACAGGGTCGCTATGGTTTGGGGTTCACTCAGAGGCAGTTGACAACAACAAATCCACCCCCCCCCAAAAAAATGTTTTTTGGTTAACCCTCTGTTAGCTCAAAGCTGGACTACTCCATCACACTTTCTATGGGGATTTCCTAACTCTTCATATCAAACTTCCTCAGCCTGGTAATCTGCAAGATGTTTTGCGCTGCAACACCTTTGCCTAGCTGGGGATGATGGGTTTTGTAGTCCAGTAAATGTGGAGTGGGCTAGGGTTGGGGAAGGTTTTCTTTGAATTGAGGGTGGAGAACCTCTTTAAGCCTAAGGGCTGAATTTTAGGAAAGTTCTTTCAGGCTGTAATCTAATGGGGTGTGTGTTTGTGTGTGTGTTCAAGTTGTTGATTTATGATTTCTTAGGCAAGAGATCCTCAAGAGGTGGTTTTGCCAGTTCTTTCCTCATAAATAAAGCCTACTGTACCTGTCATTCATTGGTGGTCCTCCGTCCAGCTACTAACCAGAGCTGACCTGGCTTAGCTTTCCAGATCACACTGAATCTGGTGCCTTTTAGTGTATATAATCAAATGGCGGTCAGGACAAAAAGCCGGGACCCAAATTACCTTTGTGCTTTAGCTTCGTTCTTCCAATAACTAATGTCCAAAACACAGTACAGAGAATAATCCAGTTTGAGACCGCTTTAACTGCCCTGGCTCAGTGCTGGGGAATCCGGGGAATTGTAGTTTATTGTGGCACCAGAGCTCTCTGACAGAGAAAAGGCTAAATGTCTCACAAAAACTACTTCAGAGAGAGATTTTAGATAAGGAGAAAAAGCTATATAAATGGTGGGGAGCCACCAAACGATGGTTCTTTGGGGAGCTAGGCATGGTCATCTGGCTACTCCCAGAAAGAGCAGCTTGTTCTCCAGCCTGGATTCAGGACATGGGGGTCATCTCCTAGGAGGTATGGGGCAGTGGGAGGGCATTGCCTCCCGACTGGCTGGGTGCTTGGGGTGTTTGAACATCTTTGATCCACATTGAGGCAAATGTCAACCTTTCCTTATGCTCTTCTTTATGTTAACATCCCTGCAGTTAGCATTTCAAACATCCAGGCTGCAAACCTGTTGGGATCTTACATCTTCCTCAATGAACTTGCCTCTGGGGGAGTTGCATTTGGGCAGTTTTACGCAACTAGAGTACAGTAGCATCCATATCCAGTGAGACGATGCTCTTATGTTATCGTGTACAGGAGCCGGCAAAGTGATTCTCGCCGTACCCATTTTCTATTTTGCTCATTTACTTTATTGTTTTTGTTACCCCGATGAGGCTTATGGGTTAAAATAAATAATATATTTCCCTCTTTTCTTTCCCTGTCTTCTCTCACCAGAACGGAGCTGTACCGGTCTCTCTTTGGCCAACGGACCCATCTTGAAGGAAGAGACAAGCCTTAGCGTTGGGCAACGATTGTCCCTGGCTTCTGGATCTACAAGAGGGGAAGTGTTCACCGTATTTGTAAGACCTCTTCACAGTTTCCTCCAACACACACACACACACACACACAGCTGACGGAACCACCACGGTCACTTCCAAAACACTTGATGCTTGGCGTTTTGGAGCATCGCCAGCGGCACGCACCATGCTTGATCAAACTGGGGAAATGAGCACAGATCTCTCCTTCTCTGTCAAACCCCTTTGAAACCTGCCCTGGAGGGTGACCCACTGCAGAGACGCCCTCGGGCCCACTTTTGCCCTTGTATTCCCACAGTCAGTGTTCGTTGCTTGTATTGATCGGCTGTCGGATCGTGTTTGGCAGCCGCTCCGCCGGAGCCCGCTTCCTGGGCAGCGATCAAGCACACATTGAACGCAAAACTAGCCCCACGGGCTGATGCCTGACCTCATATTTTTGGGCAGGGAGAGACTGGTGAAAGGAAGCCCCGTACAGCCACATTGTGCACCAAAACCCTTGCTTTTTACATTCACCAGAGAACTCTGCTTCACCTTCCATAGTGGAACACCTTGAGTTTGTCCCAGAGCCCTGTGGAAAGAAATCAGAATAATGTACATATGTCTGGAAGAAGGTCTCCCATACTTTGGATGGAGGCAGGCTTTGTTACCCTTGGTGTGGTTTTGTATCTGTACCAACTGACATATGGGGAACAGGCACATGTTTCTGCACTTTGTTAAGGAGCGGTCACATCAGAAATAGTTAATTTAACAGTCTAAACTTCTAAAAAATGTATCTTTTAAAGCCATCTTCTGAGCAGTGTTTCCTAGGAGAGCTAAAATGGGAATCCTCCTCTCTCTTGCTACATAGATAGATAGATAGCAAAAGAGAGGAGGATTCCCATTTTAGCTCTCCTAGGAATATATATATATATATATAATTTGCAACCTATAAATACTTGTAGGTGCCCCCCTCCAAGCATAGATCTTGAGGTATTTAATTATTTTTGCTAATGGGCATTCATGGAGGAGGACTCCTTCCCTCTCCCAGTAGAGGGATGCTTCTATGCAGAGGTGAAGCCTGATGTAAATCTAGCCGAGGGAAAGATGATTCACTTGTTTTTATTCAGAAGGTCAAAAAGCTGGGAATTAAATCCCCATAAAGTGGATTTATTAGCCTGCTGTGATCAATCTCCAATGGAGATTATTTTGCATAAGTAATAGGCACATATGTATGTGATAAGACAGCATCTGCATTGATTATCGTCAGTCCCCTCCTCCAAAAATTGAATAAAAGATTAATTTTGTACACAGCCACCACAAACTTCTGTATAGGTGCTTTTTAATGGTCAGCATTTGCATTTTAGGATGACCAAGGAGTTTTTTTAAAAATAAAGTTGCAGTGCATGTAGTTATCAAAATAAGGCAGGTTTAAAGAGTGTTGCACATACATTTGTACTCAATATGGAGTTTTGCTGCTGCTGTTAGTCTTCAGGTTAGCTTCTGCTTATGGCGACCATATGAATGGGCCCAAATTATCGGAAGGACCATCTGGAATTTTCTTTTTGGGACCAGCCATCCTCAAAGGAGAAAGGGCCCTTTTGGTGGCTGCTCTCAGCCTCTCAAACTGCCTTACAAAGGGAGCTGTTGACTTTAACAGGCAAAGGCCTTTTTATTTGTACAGGCCTTTGGCAGTTGACTGGCTGCTGGTAAAGGTGGATTTTTAAAAACTAGGTGAGTGCTATACAAGCCCATTTTAATGCTATACTGTATTTAATTGTATTTTTCCATGATGATCGTTTATTTTTCTTTTAAATCTGTCCCTCTTGTTCTCTGCTTTGGATCTCTGTTTTGGGATATTGACCAATCTATCAATATAGCTCACCTTTTTATCTGCTTGGAGAGAGACTACTCCTCAGTTCCTCTCTGTTCCTCCTCCTTTTCACTCTCTTTTTTGAGTCAATGGGAATCTCAGGGAAGCCTAAAAATCTTGTTTGTGTAGCCCTTCCCCGGGTTTGCTCAGGTCTGTAGTGCCTTGGTAGCCCAGGTATTTTCCAGTGTGCAATTCATACAACAGAAATGCCTTGGCTGCAGCAAGATTAGGAAGAGTTGCTAGCCAGTGAAAGGCTGCTTAGTATATTGTCTAGCCTTTAAAGCCCGCCATTAATTAAGAAATTCACTCTGACACGCATTTTAAGCGTTGCATCTCCTCCGTCGGTGGGGTGTGTGGGTTGTTCCTTTCTCCAGTCTTGATTAAAATCAGGCCTCTCGCTTACGAATGAGAACAACTAGGTCTGGAAACCACCAAGCCCTATGAGGAGGGTCTTAGGGAGTGGGGTATGTTTAACTTCGGGCAGAGAAGGCCAAGGGGTGGCATGGTAGCCCTGTTTAAATACTTGAAGGGGTGCCATACTGAGGCTGGAGCAAGCTTGTTTCCTGCTGCTCCAGAGATTAGGACATGGAGCAATGGAGGCAAGCTCCAGGGAAAGAGATTCCACCTCAACATTAGGAAGAACTTCCTGAGGGTAAGAGATGTTCAACAGTGGAAGACACCTCCTCAGAGTATGGTAGAGTCTCCTTCTTTGGAGATTTGTAAACATTGGATTGTGTCTTCCTGCAAGGCAGAATGGGGTTGGACTGGATGACCTTTGGGGTCTCTTCCAACTCTATCATTCTATGAAAACCTGAGAAAATCCAGAGAGAGCAGGGTTAGGTTGGGGTGTGGACTGACCCTACCCAACGTCATGTTCATTGTTTAGATAAGGGATGTGTAAGCTCATCTTTGTTAACGGTTCAGACCATATTTATTGAGATGGGAATTGGCGTTTCTTAGCGGAATAAGTTTAAATATTATCTGGTACAAAATAGGACATAAACAGGGTACGTTTTCTTTCTTTCTCTCTCTCTCGCCTACTCTCAGTTGTTTTGTTTTGTTTTTTGGTTTGGTTTTAAAATACGACCAGTGTCTGTGTTCAGGTCTGCACAAAGGACACGCTAATCCTTCAACGCATCACTTAACTCAGATTATGTAAATGTGTATATGTTTTCTTACTTCGCATAATTGCAGTTGTGGGGTGCTCTCAGTAGGACCACAGTATAGTGCCTTATCTATGGAAATTTTTTCCCCCTCTGTCTTGAAGGTGGCCTTCAAGATTTTTCAACCGAGTTTTGGAGCCTACCTTTGCAAGCATAACAACTAGAAACTTGGCTCATTGCTATCTCTTGGGTCGCTTGCCTTTTATTTAAAGGAAGCAAGCGTGGTCACAAAATGGAGGTCCATGGGCTCATAAATAACAACAGCCGCTTGTTTGAGGGTGTGCGTCTTTCAAAGCTCCATTTAGGAAGTGAAATCACAATGTGAATTCTGTTTCCATGGACTCCCGAGCGGTGGAACGAGGAGGACACTTATCCCCAGCAGAAAATCGAAGGCCTTTCTCTCCCCCCCCCCAACGCCACCCCCTCCAGGATGCAAAAAGTATCTGTGTCAAGGTGAGTATTGACTTTTGTCTTAGAAAATGTATGTAGCATGGATGAATAAATCTTTATGCGCATTTGCAGCAAAGTCGGAGCCGTAGATCTTAGAGAACCGCATTGATTTTTCTCCCCTTTTCTTCCTCCCTTCCCTCCTTCACACTTCTCCCTTTCCACATCTGCTGAAGGTGTCAAAAAATTGCCAGGCAAAAAAAAACACCCTTATTTTTTAAAAATAAAACAAAACCCAAACGTCACACTTGACCTCTTGGAGTGTGCCATTTCTGTGCCCGAATCCAGATGACACCTTTCTACTCTAAAAGGCTTTGAGGGTCATGGCATCCTTTGCTAGAACAAACCCCCGAAGAACTACGCCAGGGAGTGAAATAAGGTTGCATCTGGCTGTTTTCAGGAAAGAGCGCCAGCCTTTGAATTAGTATATCGCTGGACGAAAGGCAGAGGAGGTTGATCTATGGCTGTAATAACGTCTCTGTATGTAGGAGAGGAATATCAAGCACGTGGTGGAGGGTAGGTTGGAGTTTCAGTGTATTGAAACTGATATTGGATGTCAGCAACAGAAGAGAGCCTGTTGGCCCTTGTTCCTTTTCCTAGGCTTCTTAGAGGCATTGGATTAGCTGTCCTAAGAACTGAGGTGTTAAAGTAACTACGTAGGGGGAGATCCTGAAGCCCTCCAAGGCACTTTATTTAACTTAAACAGTGGCCTAGACTGCCTTGGAGGGTGGTGCACTCTCCTTCTTTGTAGGCCTTTAAACAAAGGCTGGAAGGGCATCTTTCAGGAGTTGTGTCTCCTGGCTGGCATGGGGGTGGACTATATGGCCCCTGGGGTCCCTTCCCACAGCGATTCTGTGATATACGCACCATATGAATATGCACACCAAGAAGGATATTGTGCTTTTCAGTTTGGGGTTTTGGTACCGTTCGTACCATTTCCCTGGTCCTTGTTTCAGAATTGCTCAAGATGTGTATAATTGAAGTGTATAAACCCCACCACCCCCCGAGTTTAGGAAAGATACTGTAATTTTAAAGTGATAATAATAAACATGACATATATTTAAAAATAGAAAACCTGGTGTGTACCTAATAGATAATGAACTAGAGCTGTCGACCAATTAAAGAATTTTGAGTTGATTAATTGTCCTCCTTGTAACTAGTGGATTGATTTACCGAATCAATTAAATTTAAGACATTTGCATATTATCGCAATCTTTAGTTCAGGTGCCTCTTTGAGATATTAAAGGCCTGTATGAGATAACGTATAATTTAATAAGCAAATCCACCCCCCCGGTATTAAAATGTTAAAATGGAGGGGGTGTCGCTTAGAGGTGGACCACTCGGCTTTGCGTTTGGACAGGCCTCCCAACGTTTTCGACAGGACTTTGTGATAGCAGGGACCTTTGTCTTGTTTCCTATCACAAATCAAGAATACCATGACCTGCCCAGAGTTTTGAAAAGATACTTTCCCTTCTTAGACTGCAGCTCCCAGAATCCCCAACCAGCAAGGGAGACCTTTTTGACTGTAAGAGACGTTTGATTGCTTCAGTGGATGGTGGACGCTTCTCCTTTGGAAGTCTTGAAACAGAGGCTGGATGGGCATCTTTCAGGGTTGGCTTAGTTGTGTATTTAGTTGTGATTGGACTTTGTGGTCCCTTCCAACGCTACAATTTTATGACCAACTGCATTGGTCCCAACAGATGGTACCAGAACCTGCTCTTGAGGAAACATCTCCGACACCACTCCCATAGTGCACAAATCCCATCCTTTGAAAAACAGAAGTCGATGGGGAACCAGTCCTACTTGTACCGTGATTTGAGCAGCGAAATGGTCTCCATTCCTGCTCTTTCAATAGGCGACCTTAGGTCAGCAGCCATCTCTCAGCTTCACTCTCCCAGCATGCAGTGTCAATAGTTGAGTGCTGACTTAGCTGACAGCAGCGGTCCCCAAATTGTGCTCTTTAAGGGATTTTGGACTTCAGCTCCCAGACTCTTGGCCCAACATGGCTGAGGCTTCTGGGAACTGAAGTCCAAAATCTCTTAAAGGGCACAGCTTGGGGACTGCTGCCTTACAGGGTTATTGTGAGTGTAATCCTCTGAACGCTTTTTGAAGTGGTGCACCATATAAACGCTAACTGTGAGATATAGTTTTCTAAGAATAAGGAAGCAGTGAGGTCAGCGTTCATTCTTGGCGTATATATATATATATATATATATATATATATTGCTTTTCTCTTTTTGACTCCGCTGTCCTTTCTCCCCTCGCCTCCTGCTGCTCTTGGGTTTCTTTGCAGGCCTGAATGGATGTTTAAAGGCTAGTATGAAAAACACTCTAAAATGCTGATAAGGTTTGTTTCATATTCCTGGACGAGATAAGCAGTGGGGGCAGAGCGAAATTCAAAGCCCTAGCAAGGGTACTCTTGCAATTTTGACTTATCAGTGTTTAAGCAGGCGTTCCCTTTCCCCCCTGACCTGGGTAGAAGGACACACCGAGAGCCCCAAAGAAAGAGGCTTCTGCTGGAAAGGGAAAGCGGTTTTCTCCACTAGCCTCCTGAGTAAGGTCAGTTCTCTTATGTGCTCCGATAGAAAATCAGTTTGTAGCCAGAGGTGGCAGGAGAAACTCCGGTTTGCCAAGTGGGATCCAGTAGCCAACCTGCCACTGAGGTCTCTCAGGGAATGGGATCGCTCTTGAAGGGAAGTCTGCAGTTGTTTCAGGCCAGGCTCCGGAGGCAAGGCTTGCCATCATGAATAGGAATGGCTTTGGCAACTTTGTGTGCTTTGCGTGTGTGAGAGAAGGAGAGAGATCAGCCTAGTGCATTCTGTAATACACACAGTAAATGTTGCAACATTTGAAAACCATCTTTTAAAAATGCACATTTTAAGAGGAAAGCTTTGCGTTTTCTCTTCCTCTCACTTTTTAAAAATGGGAACACAATCCTGCTCCTCCTTGGCCTTTAAGGCACACAAACCACACAAAGACTATGTTTAAAACAAAAGTACCGACCCCCCCAAAAAAAGTCAAATGATTCAGAACGCCATCTAATGCAATGATTCCCAAACTCTGACTTTCAGGGTGTTTTGGACTTCAGCTCCCAGGATCCCAAGCTGGCTGAGGCTTCTGGGAACTGAAGTCCAAAACCCTTGGAGGACCAGAGTTTGGGCATCACTGATCTAATGAGTAATACAGTTAGCTCTCCCTCCACATTTGCTGAGGTTAGGGGTGCAAGACCCCCTTGGAAGTGGGGAAAAATGTAAATAAAAACCACTATTTTTTTTTTATACCTGTCTAGGAATCTGTAGGTCCTCTGTGGTCAATATCTACCAGAGGTTGGTCATAGAATCACTCCGTGAGACCTACAAATGCCTAGAGAAGTGTTTTCCCTAAGAATCTGTAGGCCTCCAGTGCAACTCTATGGTCAACCTCCAGCAGAGTTGCTCTGGAGGACTTAGAGATTTCTAGAGAGAACATATCCATCTAATCTGCAAAAGTCAAAGCTGTTCACAACAGTGTAGAACAGTCATTCCCAAACTCTGGTCCTCCAGGTGTTTCGGACTTCATCTCCCAGAAGCCTCAGCCATCTTGGCTAGTGGTCTGGGATTCTGGGAGCTGAAGTCCAAAACACCAGGAAGGCCAGTGTTTGGGAATCACTGCTGTAGGTGGTGGTCCTTGGACTAAGACTCCAGGAAACCAGGGTTCTTAGCCATGGAAACCCCCTGAGCGACCTTGGGCAAGTCACACTCTCTCAGCCTCAGAGGAAACCCTCTGAAGAATTCTCTCCCAAGAAAAGCCAAGGATGGGCTGATCTAAGTTAGGAGTCAACTTGAAGGCACACAACACCACTCTCTAGCCTTTCTCAGGCCCTCCTTTGCTCCGTCTCTCTCTTTCTGTCAACCCATCTTGTCCCCCCCATAGATTTGTAGTCTTATAGGGCTCCTGGTTATTTAGGGGGCTGGAAGTAATGAATGGGAAGCAACAGACTTTTCTCCCCAGGCAGCATTGATGTGAATCCTTATAGAATCTTTTTCCTGATCCCTGGCTTTGAGGGATCAGAAGTAAGCCGGTGTTGGCGTTGGCATGAAGAGTGGTTTAATATTTAGCTGTCTGCGTAATTAGCTGCCTAACTCGATTTTCTTTCCTTTTCTCAGCCTGTCTGACATGGTTTGGGAGATTTCCCTTTTTCCGTTTCGATAACTGTTGGAATCTGATATCGTTGAGCCTTTTGGTAGGATTCACCCGTCTGCAGAATTAACTCACAGTCATCCCAGATAAAGGTGATGAGCAGGACAGTTCATAGTCACCACTTCCATTCTGCTACTTGGAAAAACTTAATACTTTGGGCAGTATATGGAGGTAGGCTAATAGAGCGGTTTTGATGATGCCTCTGAAATCTTCCTGCACTTTGTCTTGTTTGCCCTTGTCCTGTCAAACCTGTTTTCAGAGCCATGAGGACTAGAAACATTTTTAAAAACAAAATGCAAACTAGAGGTTAGAAAAGTGCTATCTTTTGGATGGACAGTACACAGGAGAATGCAAAGGAGACAAGAGGCTTCACATGGAGTAACACTTGGTACAGACCCTGTGCCCAGTGCTTAATGTTTGCCAGAGTTAGCACTGGGCACCCATCTATTTTCAATTTCAGTTTCAAGGCACTGGACTCTGACTTCTTAAGATCTAAATAGCTAGCAGTTTGAATATCTAAAAGATTACCTCCTGCAACAACCTGTCTTGTCAAGACCTTCTTGAAGGTAGGGAGTTTCCAGGTGCTTCCATCTTAGGTTCAGCAGTTGCCTCACCAGATCAGTGTCATATGTATGTGCCCCGTATTTTAGGTTTTTTTCTTAGTCCTGCTTTGTAAAAAGACTGTGGGCTTATTAATGAAGGTCCCAAACACCCTGCAGAAATCGTCTGGTTTGAGACCGCTTGAACTGCCCTGGCTCAGTACTCGGGAATCCTGGGAATTGGAGTTTCTTGTGGCACCTGAGCCTCTCTGACAGGGAAGGCTCAATGTCTCACAAGACTACAGTTCCCAAATTTCCTTAGCATTGAGCCAGGGCAGTTCAAGCGGTCTCAAACTGGATGATTTCTGCAGTGTGTTTGGAATCATAGTATATGTAACTATAAATAGCATCTCCTGGCCTCCCCTCTGCCCTCCCAAAACCTTACGGAAACATCATTCACTTAAGCTCCTCTTGCCAACAGAAGGAGCCTCCTTTTTCCCATGCAGCTGATGTCTGGCAAAGTAAGTGGGGCATTAGGATTGTAGCAATAGTGTCATAATCACAACCAAGTGTCGGTGAATACAGAACAGGGGCAGATGCGTACATCTACCGAACTGTTCCATATTTGATTTGGACTCTCTTGCCGCAACTGGATTTGGGTGGGCTCCTCCCCTGACTTGGGAGAAGGACATTTCCTAGAGTAAAAGAAGTGGGACTCTGGGGCAGGGCTGTCTGTTTTGCCTGTCAAAAAAGACATAGGCTCCCCAAACTTGGTAGCCAAACTCTTGAGGGCTATCTTTGTTGTAATGGGAGGGGGCAAGTGGTCATAGAGCAAAATGGCCACGCATTGGTGTCCACCAGAGAGACCTCTTTCTCCTCCTTGTAGGTCTTTTTCACCTTTGAGCACCTCAGGGCTCCAAAAAGTGAAGATTTAGAAGAAATGGGCACCCTTAGAACAGGCTTACTTAGGACCATCTATGAGCAGCTAGCGTGAATTTCTCAACAGAGTTTAAACCCTTTAGTGTTTGCAATACCTTCCTTCCTTCCTTCCTTTTCCTTTCTTTCTTTCTTTCTTTCTTTCAGAAAGCTTTCATGTATTACTGCCCTCGGAAAGGGATGGATGGATGGAGATGCAAGGTGAGTGTGGTATAAGGATGGTCCTCCCAAACAAACCAACCAGAAATGGTTCACAAACATCATGCTAAAACTGGTGCAGGATTCCAGCTTTCCGACAAACAACTTCATTTCCAAGGGTGGCTCTAATTAGCTTCTGAATTAGTAAAGTGGCGTTCCTCTTTCTCCTCCTCCTCTTCTTTCCTCCGAAGCCCAGACCGGCAAAAGCCCCGAGGGGAAGCTGCCGCCAAGAGAAAGAGAGAGAGAATCGCATTTCCAATTATTTTGTTGAATTGCTAATTTAGTTATTGTGGCTGGCGTAATTGTGATGGGTATTGGGTGTGCAATTCAATTTGTTTTAAATATTTGTGGGAAGGCTGATCGGTAATGGAGCTGACCTATTTCGCAGCCTGAATTGAGAGAAAGGGGACTCAAACAAGGAGGAAAAGGGGGAGGAAGAGACGGAGGGGGGGAAAAACAGCAGCTACAAAGCCGCCCGGGTTTTTTTGTTTTTGTTTCAGTTTGTATTTTGATCTCTCTTCATCTCTCTTAAGCCACAAAAGGTTTAAATTAAGAGATGATCGCACTTTGATCTCCCAGCCTTTGAAAGCTTTGTAGCTTTAGGGGTACCCTCCCAGGCATTTTTGGAATATGGAGATATTTTTAGGCAAAAGTGTTTAAATATGCATTTCCACAGTTCCCTTTCTTTGGCTCTTAAACGGGTATTATGTTTGCGAAAATGATTTGTGTACTTGAAAACACACACACGCACATAATAAACACGCACCCTTCCCCAGATCTCATTGTGGTTCAGCGGAAAAGCACAAGAGATGGTGGGGTTGTGTGTCTGTTGATACAATTGGACATCACTTCAGTGTAAATGAGGACCCCCTTTTGAAAACCCACACATGACAGGAGTAAACAGAGCCATCTATGCGTGCGACTTCTCCAGTCGGGATAAAACGGCCCCATTAGCTACACCTGCAATTAAATGCAATGGGGGAAATGGCTTGTGTGTGTTGTGCAGCCATTTGTAAAACACTTTTAATGGACCCAATTGTGAAATGTGCCTAAGAGTGCTTGATCCAAAGGCTCGGGAAAAGGGGGCTGTTGTGTGGGAGGGAGGCTGAGTGGACTTTCTGGGTTTGATAGTATGTAAATAGAATTTTATTGTGGCCTTCGCTTAAACAACCAAACCGCTGTCTTGTCGATGGGGCCTTGTATCGCATGGAGCTGGTTTTCTATGGGTTTGGGTTTCCAGTGCTAGGCCACCATTACTAGATTGCAGCCGTCGCGTGTGCTGTTGGTGAAGAAGACCCACGTCTTTGAGCAGGGATTGGAAGGGGTTCTGGGGAGAAAAGAAAATGGGGTCTGGAGGAGAAAAATTCAGGTAAAGCAGGACTGTGTTGCAAGCCTTACCTGCTCTGTAACGGGGTAGCCTTTTGTATTTTGTATTTTTGTATTAAGAAGTCACTGTTGAGTCCTTCCATTTTGCCATTCACACCACACAACACAACAGCAACGCTGTCCTTCCACTTCAGCTGCCTCGGTTCCATCCTCCATAGTCTTGGGCTTTGTCGTTTTGTCAAGCCCTAGAGCATTGTGATTCTCAGACTTTGGTCCTCCAGGTGTTTTGGACTTCAGCTCCCAGAAGCCTCAGCCAGCTTGGCCAACAGTCAGGGATTCTGGGAGCTGAAGCCCAAAACATCTGGAAGCTCCAAGTTTGGGAACCATTGCTCTAGCGTCCTGTTTTTAAGTACACAAATAAATACTTCTCCCTAAACTAGGTTTGCATAGGAACCAGGGCAACTAAAGAGGAATAATAGTGCTATAGTTTTGTAATGAGAAAGGTTTGTATTGTATTTGTAAGTCACCTTGAGTCCCAATTCTGGGAAGGAAGATGAGGCTGAAGATTGAAAGTCATGCCAAGGAACACAGAGATGATCCAGTTGCTTTTATTAAAAGAAACTTGAGGTAAGTGAAAGAACTTCAGCACCACAACTTATCCCAAGACAGGCACCAATTCATAGTTCTTTGGGTTGGTTCAACTGAGTGTAGCTTTTATTTATTTCCCCTGTGTCTGCTAAAACTGTACTGGAAATAATAGTATGTAGAGAGATCTTGTAGCACCTTTGAGACTAACTGAAATAAAGACATTTGCAGCATTATTTGAGTTAGTTTCAAAGGTGCTACAAGATCTCTCTAAGTACTGATTCTACAGACTTAAGACGGCTATATCTTTGAATTGTACTGGAAAAGGTAACTTTTAACTTTCTGTCCTCTTCAGAAGCGGGGAAGGATGGCATTCCCCCAGCACCACTTGGGTATGCTTAGCAGTTAAATGCATTTGTTTTGCACATGTAGAAGCCTTTCTTATCTTAGTGGACTCCAGCATTATTTCAGACAGCTCCTTTTCACTGTCATTTGTTATCCTAGCAATGTAAGGGGTCCTACTTTGTGCCTGTGGCTGACATGGTGCCCACCTTGTCCGTGGCGTTGCCACCAGACTAGATTTTTGGAGCTTGGTAACACCAGGAGCTCCTTTTTTTGTGGGGGGGACATAACAGTATATGAGGATCCCCCCTTTGCTAATTTTGCAACTGGAAAAGAACAGGCAGCCATTTTGGGGCAAAGACTTGGAAGAACTGGACATCTTCCCCTTTTGGGACTCTGTTTGGCTCTTTTGCAGTGTCACAACTTAAAAAAGAAATGTTAGATGTATATCGTTTGCAGGTTGGGCCATCCTGGTTTAAACTCGGCTGAACTTCTCCTCTTCAAGCAGGTATTTGACCAAGGCTTTCATTTCTTTTGGTAAAATAAACAGAAAGCCACCTTTTTTAGGAAATAGAAAGTAAGGCATGGTAGTGGTGCTGGTGGGGGTTTAAGTCCTTTTTAAAATTATGTTTGAGGAGCCAGCTCCTTTTGTGGGATTCAGCAGCTGCCTTTTCAAAAACCTTCTAACTATTCAAAGATAATAGCCGTGTTAGTCTGTAGAATCAGTCTGTAGAGAGATCTTGTAGCTCCTTTGAGACTCAAAGAAAGAAAGAAGTCGGGAGCAAGATCTTTCATAGACTTCAGTCTATTTCCTCGTCCAAATGCATCTGAGGAAATACACTGAAGTCTCAGAAAGCTCCTGCTGCCAACTTCTTTCTTCCAGTGAGTCTCAAAGGTGCTACAAGATCTCTCTACTTCTGAATATTGTTTTTGGAACAACACTGTTTTATCACTGTGTGTGTGGCTCTTTTGTAAGGGCCTTTGTTTGCATTATATTGAGTAGAATACTAGGATGTGCATTTGATAGGGCACTGTTGTCAGTCTTGGCTCTTTGCTGCACAGTCGTGTATAGAGTTGTCTTCTTCCAGCGCCCATCTTCTCCTCTTCAGACGGATCCTTCTCTCCTCCTTTTGCACTGGGACCAAGGTACGTGACTTTTACTTCCTTTCTTCCTTTTTAAACAGTTGACCATCTTTGAGCACATGGAGCTTGTCTCCTCTCTGTTTGTTGCCCATCATCTTCCTTTGACATCATTTAGAAATATACACACTCATCTTGGTGGTGTGGGGTGGATCTAGTATAGATGTAGAGCAGAAATGGTCACCTGGGGTTGGGAAAGGCGGACCATAGCTTCCCTTGTAAAATTGGTCCAGTGGAGGCTGAGGGTTCCTGTAAATGGCCCAAAGAGCACCTTAGCCCTCCTAGAATCACTTTCCATCACCGCCCACTTTGGGAATCCTAGAACAGCGATTCCCAAAGTGGGCAATGGTGGAAAGGGCCTTGAGGGGGAAAGGGGGCAGCCGGGGATCACTGCACTGTCCTGGACTACAGCGAGCCTCAGTTCCCACAGCTGCTAGGGATGGAAAGGGTGAGCTGCAAACAGCAAGGCCAGCCACAAACCTTCCGTAGTCGAAACACCAGCAAAACAGAGTCCAGAAATCAGTGTCAATCAGTCTAAGGTCAGGGCAGGCAGCAATCAGCAAAAGTCCAGTCCGGTCCAGGGTCAAGGCCACAGAGTTCCACAAGGCAAGAGCGAGAGGCACACAGCAGGAAACCAGGAGCCACACTGACCATAGTCTCCCAAGAAAACTACAATACATCTTAACACTGAGGAAGCCTCTTGCCACTCCTTAAATAGTCAAATCCTACCTCAGTGCCAGCTGAGGCTTGTTAAGCAGCTGCTTTTCAGCCAGTCTCCTGGACCTGCGACTGCCAGCACTCTCAGCTCTCCTCTGCCTGAAGGAAGGCACTGGCTCTGCTGTATCTTCCTGATTCTCCCCACTAGGCAGCTGAGCCTCCAAGGAAGGAGCACTAGGACCTGGCTGCTCTGGGGCTGGGAGAACCGGGCTTGGCTCAGGCAGATCAGAATGAGAGCCAGGTGGAGCCTGTATCTCTTCCTTCTCTGGAGGAGACCCATCCTCCGAGTCCTCCTCATGGCTGGCCATGACATGCACAGCCTTGCAGATCCCTTGTGGGGTAGTGTCTCCCACTCTTCCTCCCCACAGGAGCACAGGCTCTCAGCCACCGCCTCTTTTATGGGCAGTGGTGGTTGGGAAATTCTCACAAGACTCGGGTGCAGGGCATTATTTCTCTGTCTGCGAGGGGCACTCTTTGGGGACAGGTTGACTGACCACCTGGAGCGAGGCGTTAGAGCACTTTGTGCCCAGCAAAGTCCAGAAGGAGGGACGGACGGACTTCTGGTAAGGTCTGGAGGGCCTTAGGAGTAAGGGGGCTGTCCTCATGAGTTTTTACTCAGGTCTTATCCTGAGGACTCATGGGGAGAGCCCCCTTACTGCCAAGGAAACACCTTTATGGTGTTCTGATGCTATATCTTAGCCTGAAGATAGTTTGGGGCTATGCAGTGTAAGTTATGAGACCAACTGATAGGTTTTTTACATCAAAAGATGATGGGCAGCAAACAGAGAGGAGACAAGTTCCTTGTGCTCCAAGATGGTCAACTGTTTAAAAAGCCAGCCACCTACAGGGGCTGAAAACAAATAGAAGTACACTTAGACTATAGCATTTAAAAAGATAGTACAACATGCAGTCAGTAGACTAAGGGCCTTTGCACACTGCCAGAAATAGTGCACATTTAACTGCCCTGACTCAGTGCTAGGGAATCATGGAAATTATATTTTTTTCTGAGATACTCCATGATTCCTTAGCACTGAGTCAGAGCAGTTAAAGTGGACTCAATGTGCACTATTTCTGGCAGTCTGCAAAGGCCCTGTGATATACAAATAGAGCTTATCAAGGGTATACATGCATCCTTTGAGAGAAATCACTGGAGTCCTAACCACTCTCCAAATTACAGGACAAATGATATGTTCTGTAATTTGGAGAGTGGTTACAACTCCAGTGGTTTCTCTCAAAGGGTATGTATAGTATAGCCTTGATAAAGTTTACTGAGTGTTGTCCTTTCTTTTTAAATACTATGTGTACTTGTGTACTTTTGTTTGTTTTCAGCCCTGAGGGTCAAACACTGAACAAACACTGCTAAGCAGTTGTTTGGTGCTTGGCCAAGTGCTTTGTGTTCCTAAAAAGATGATTCCTCCTCCATCACAGAAACAAACAACACTGGCAAATACCGGACACTTGTATTTGGAAGGTAAGGCAGGATTAGTAAGAGACACAGTGGGCAAAAAGGGGTACAAGGCGAAAATGGGGAGGGGGCATTTTTGAAGGAACTCAGCCTTCCCCCCCCCCCCCTTACATACACACACATATACAGATGTAGGGCCTCGGCAGACGACTAATAGAGTCGTCTTGGAGGCCAGGAAAAGGAGGGGCAGCCTCACGCGTGGCGCCCCTTCCTCTTCCCGAGGTTGCCCTCGGAGCTGCCGGCCCTCCACATGGCCGGCGCTCCGGGGGCAACCTCCCGCCGCAGCGTCCGGACATGCTGCGGCGGATAAGTCAGGGAAAGTGCACCCTACGCGTTTAGGGCGCACTTTCCCTGACTTATGAAAGGAGCGCTGATTTAGCGCTCCTTTCAGAGGCGCCGACGGTGCGCCTCGGTGAGGCTGCCGCGGTCCCGCGGCGCACCGTCCCAGGGTGTCCTGGACGCCCTGGTGTGCTTCCCCCCAAAGTAAGACCTCATGGTACTAAAGTACCTTTCATTGTCTTTGTAGGAGCTGTACAAACAAGTTAGTTGGTCCAGTCACACTTTGTTAAATAAATATCATATATGATGTCATCCATCAGTTATTCTGCAGAGTGAAGTCTTTTGGAGGAGCTAGAAGGATGGATGCTCTCTTCGATTTCCAGTCTTCATTTAAAAACAACAAAGTCCAAGAAATGTGGAAGTCCATCCAAGGTGGGAGCGGCCCCCCGGAGCCCTTACGTGGAGGCGGGGGAGTCCATTGTGGAGAGGATGCGCACAATCTCAGCCCGCTGGGTGGGGGATATGTGCTGGGTCATGTGGACGATGGAATCCATGGCAACTTCCGGATTGGCTTGGACCAAGCTAGGGAAAAAGAGACAGAGAGAATATACCACCCACGCATTTGCCAAGCTGGAGATGGGTAAGGGGACTAGGCTAGAGCCCAAACTTTGCCATCCTTGGTACAAATCAAAGGCCCTACACTTCTCCCCAGGGACCTGGGCTAGAGATGTGAAAACGGGGGGAAACTGGAAAGAAATTGAAAAAAGGAAGGAAATCAACTATGGCATGTATTTTTTTAGCTAGATTTAGGGGGGAAATAGTTTTTTGTGGCTTTTCTGGACTATGTGGCTGTGTTGTGGAAGAATTTATCCCCGACAAGAAGATCCATCAGGGATAGATTCTTCCAGAACACGGTCAAATAGCCCAGAACCCCCACAAAGTACTGTGGACGCTGGCAAATGTTTTTTTCCCTGGGCCTTCCCATCTCTAGACCTGGCAAAGGAATCAATCAGTCAAGAAAACATGGAGCCTTACCTTCGGATCTGTTTGAGGATGTAGTCGCGGGAGATGTACTTGATGTTTTCGTCCACCACAGAGCGGGCGCCTTCTTCTTCGGTCAGCTGTTTCTCCAGCCACTCCACCAGGTCTTTGTTGTTGTCCCACAAGTACGCCTGTCGAGAGAGAAAATCAAAATAAAAAAGAGGAATGATGGCTCAAGTTGTTCTGGTTTGACTTAAGAGTTTTTATCTTTGGGGGTGGAACAGCTCTGAGCCATTGTCGCTCTGTGTGTAGACCAGTCATTCCCAAACTCTGGCCTTCCGGATGCTTTGGACTTCAATTCCCAGAATCCCAACCCAGGATGGCTGAGGCACCTGGGAACTGAAGTCCAAAACATCCGGAAGGCCAGAGTTTGGGAATGACCAGTGTAGAGTGTTTGTGGTGCCTGTTTGCAGATGCCCAGAGTCCTACTCAGCAAGAGAGATTATTCTCCACATTTGGAAATAACCCATGTTACCTACCATGTAAGGAGTGTCCTCAAAAGCCAAAGTCGGGATGGAAAGCTGAAAAGAAGATCAACTCACCGGAAACGTGGCGCTGAACCAAAGTGCTACAAACCCCAGAGGCTGCTAAAAAGACAAATAAAGGAGTCCAAAAGCAAATCCAAAAAGCAAGTCTGAACTCTCTTCTCCTGGAAGCCAAGTTGGCTAAACCGAGGGCCTTTGCAGACTGCTAGAAATAGTGCAAATGAAGCATCGCAAAGTAATGATGTTAGCGTGTTAAAAGTATTACAGTGAATACTAGCCAAGTAGATTCTATATAGGATTTACGATTAGGAGACATTTAAGAGATCAAGTATAGGATAGAATATATTAGTGGAGAGAAAAGGATAGGGCAAGAGCTACTATACTTAGGGTGAAATAATAAAGGAGTAAGTAGGGGACATATAAGAAGTCAGTATATATGTTTTAAAAAATAGAAGTGGTAGTTAGGAAGTCAAATTGTCTGCAATAGTGTGTAATCTTAGTTATTCTCGTTTGTTTTTAGTAAACAGGGTATGTAGGGATGGATGTTTGAAGGTTAGATAAGTAGTAGATGGTCTGAGAAAGTGGGATAAGATGGATTGAGAAGGAAAGAACAGAACGATTGTGAAGAGTGGAAGAGGTTAGGATTAGGTGCAGGTTTGTAAGGAAAGATGGAGTATTAGTAGAGGTTGAATTGAGGAGAAAAAGGTTATTAGTGGTTTCTAAGCTATTTTATTAATGCTATTGTTTGTATTGTCTGTATTTTCTTTTTGTTTGTTGTTAAGTGTT
This sequence comes from Phrynosoma blainvillii, assembly GCA_026167975.1. Taxonomy (NCBI): domain Eukaryota; kingdom Metazoa; phylum Chordata; class Lepidosauria; order Squamata; family Phrynosomatidae; genus Phrynosoma; species Phrynosoma blainvillii. Next base: position 11,173,822 of record JANUYF010000014.1, read on the forward strand.
GATGTTTTATTAATAAAATAAAAAATAGTTCAAATTGAGTCCACTTTAACTGCTCAGGCTCAGTGCTAAGGAATCATGGAAATTGTATTTTTTCCTGAGACATTGAGCCTTCTCTGTCAGAGAGCTCTGGTGCCACAATAAACTACAGTTCCCATGATTCCCTAGCACTGAGCCAGGGCAGTTAAAGTGGACTCGATTTGCACTATTTCTATTTCTGGCAGTCTGCAAAGGCCCTGAGAGTGTTATAAAGAGATCTTGCAGCGCCTTTGAGACTTAACTGAAAGAAAGACCTTGGCAGCGTTTAGTCTAGGAAAACTGCTGCTGCCAATGTCTTTCTTCCTTTCTGTTAGTCTCAAAGGTTGCTGCAAGATCTCTCTACAGACTGATCCTACAGACTAACACGGCTATATCTTTGACTTCTGAGACAGTGTGGACACAATTCATTAGAGAAGACAACAATTAGATAGAAAGCAGGAGGACAAGAGGAAGGCCATCTTACTTACCGGTGAATAAGAGCCATGAAAGAGGAGAAGGTGACTTGGGGTGTGTGTCTCTCATTCCTAGGATCATCCTAAGTCCAAATTGGTTCAAGGGCCATGAACAACAACTATGAGGACTCTTTCTCCTGCAGACTCAAGAGTTAAACCCAGAGTCTCAAATAATATAACTAGCTAGGACTGAACCAGATGGATTAACAGTTGTCTTTGGTCCAAGGCAGCTCCCTATGTTTCCAGCAAGAAGACTCCCCAAATCTGTCCAGATCGCCCTGCCTCAGTGTTATGGGGCCACTTCCCAAGCCTATGTATGTATGGTTCAACCCCGCTTTTTAAAAACTAAAACCACAAACAGGAAGCTCCTTCACTTCCTTTTAAGTATAGCTTCTAGTCCTCATGAGTTACAAAGACATGAAATAACAAAGAGCGTCGTGACTCTTGGTCGTAACCAGGGACGAAACCTAACCCCCATTTTAGGAGCGATGAGCGTTACAAGACGGGTCAAAAGTGCCTTCAGGGAAAAAAAACCAGCGGCAAACCTTTCCTTTTCACAAAAAGTGTGTGTGTGTTTGTGGAGGGGAGATCATTTAGCTCTGTATTTGCTAGGTAGTTGACTATATAATCATTCAGGAGTGTGTTAGAAGCCTAATCGCCTTCTCGCTGCTTCTCTTTGCCTCTCATTTTCTTTACAAATCATTTAAGAATCGTTAATGGTTTCCGGAAAGGGGGAAGAAAAGAAAAAAAACCCACGTACCGCCATTAGCACTCATTCATATTTATGTCATTTTATTTGGGTAATTAAACACAAAAGCTCGTCATTTAAAGGTGCACTATCCTTCTCCGTTATACCGCTAATGAAGTCAAAGTCGGAATGACAATGAATTCCGCATCGTGATTTAATCGGCGGTCGGGTCAGAAAGCAGAGAGGAAGGATCTGGGGCCGCAGATGGCTGCCCCACTCCTTGAAGGAAAGCCGGAATACATCGAATACATGGGGCATCTATAAAAACCTTATATCCATTCATCTCACTTGGCGTGTGTAGGGCAACGCACCCCGGCATACGCCAAAGACAACCTGATTCTGGCCCAAAGAGCAAGGCCAGGGTCAGTTTGTGGGCCTTACCCTGACCAAGAAGAGTTAAAACTATGGGCTCGGATGAACTATAGGCTGTCTAGTTACTTTTTTACAACCAAGAGAGGCAAAGGAGTTAGTTGTGTCTCTCTGCAACCTATATGTTGGTCCTCAAGCTTTGGCTCCGAGGTTTTTAATTTGAAGGCTAAAGCATTCATTCGACAATCTTCCAAGGAAAGCTATTTAAAAACTTGGCAGCAAAGGAAAAACAATGGCAACGGCACATAGTTTGCAACTATTATTGCAAACCGCCCTGAGTCCCTGTACTGGGAGGAAGGTGGGGTGTAAATAAATAGAGTAATAATAATAATAATAATTGTTATTTTTAAATGGCCATTGCTGCTTTGGTTCTCCCCCCCAGGGCCGAGAGTGTGGCCTTCCTCCTTCCAAACTGCAAAGGAAACTGCCGCTTTGTGGGCCAGAGGAAGGCTAGGATTTGCCCCAGAATGCCAAAGCTTTTAGTTTAGGGGAATATTTAATACTCTTATTAATCATTTTTAATCCGTTTGCCTTTAATTAAGAAACAGCATGATGCTTTCCTATCAACATATGCCAGGGAGCAGATTAATTGTGGCTTAAGATAACTCTCCTCGATTGGTGTAATGTATTCGCTAACTAGATGCCTGGCTTTAAAAAGCGAGAAAGAGAAAGCTCAGAGCCCTCCAAAGCGGAGGACAAAAGTGTCTCCCCTTCCTCCAAATGCATACTCTCTCTTTCTATCCCCCCCTTTTCCTTTTCCTTTTCCCTTTCAGCTCTGATACGATCGGTGTATTTAGTTTGCTCCTCAGGTCACAAAACAGAAAGGACAGAACAGGGGAGCCCTAATAATCCCTGCCCTGAAAATAGGAAAGGGAGGCAAGCGGAGACAGAAAGGAGACCCACAAATGTTCATTTCTTTGCCAAGTTCCTCTGTTAAAGGTGTGGAAATGAAAGGGACAGAACAAACAAAACAAAATTGGAAACCGTAGAGGAGTAAAAGGAAACCAGGTCCCACTTGATGGCCCAGATACTTTTATTATTTTAAAAAAGCCCAATGCGTTTCGGCCTTGGGGCCAACTTGGCCTTCTTTGGGGGCTGTTGTAAAATAAATAAAAGTACATTTATTATAATTGTGGTATTGGGACAATGAGTTTTCTATCGGATCTGTTGATTGTAATCAACGATGATGAAAAATCAAATAGAATCTATTATATCATATCACATCCCTATTACCAGAAGTGTCTGCACTCTCAACAATATGAGTATTAGGAGGAAGGGACTTGGGCTTTTTAAGATAACACTTAAAGTTTTTGGACCATCCCCAGCCCCCGGGACTTGCTTTCCTTTTACTCCTCTAAGGTGTAGAAATGGCCACCGGCGTTTCCGAAGGGGAAGGAATGCGCCAGAAATGCACCAGTTCCGGTAAAATACCGCTTGGGGATTGGTAGCCAAAATAACCTGAGCCGGGAGAGATTTAAAATGTAACTTTCTGGGCCAAATTGGGATTGCAGGGGTTGAGCCTAGAGCCCTGCTCTTTGTACCTTGTACTGGATTCAGCCGTCTAAATGTTAGAAATGTGAAGTTTGTGAAGCAATGTGCCAGATTCTCCAGAGATAGCATGTGTAACAGTGTTTTTTTTCTGTCTTACCTGAGGCTGCAGGTGCCATTCCTGAGAAGCTGTTTTCTTTGTTGTGGAAACCACGTCAAAGAGATGGTGTAGCCTCCTTTCATGGCACGGACTCACTGCCTCATGCTTTCCCATCCCATTACCCAGGAGCACCAAAGGACCTCCATGTGCTCCATCAGAAACACAACCCAGATAGTGGCCAAGGGGCCAGTTCACACATGCCACTTCTCTCCCCCCCCCCGCCCCCCAAAAAGTATGTCCCTAAAGCTTTATTGTTTTATTTAGGCACACGGTAAAGGCCCACTATAAAGCACTGTCCATTCCACACAATCCCAACAGACACACCAGTCGCAGCAGCCAAATTTTCATCACACTCTGGATAATCTTTAAGACTATTAAAAGACTTGGATTTGCCATGCTTTGCCTTTTCACTTTACAGAACCAGAAAAAGATGAAATGTTCTTAAGTGTTTGGATACGCCGCTGTAGTGAGTTGGTCCTCGGCCACCAGGCAGATGGGCTCTGGAGTCCTTGTGAGCATCACAGCCACATGTTAACAGCTGTCCAGTGTCACAATTTCTACTGTGGGATGCCTTAGCTTGGCAGTTTGAGGCTGGGAATGGAGTCGGGGAGTGGTTTTCCCTCTGTTGCTTACCTCTTTGCACAGTTCTCGGAGTTGTGAGAGGGAGACAGGTCATGCTTGCACTCTTTGGTCTTCTTTGAGTCCCGTCTTCCATCAGAGTTACCTTGGAGGGGATGAACCCCCACTGAAGGGATCCCCATTTAGCTAACCGTGGAGTAAGAAATTGTTGGCCGGGGATAATCTGGACAGAATCGGTGCTTTAAGGGCCCAGATTCACTACTCTTTGTGAGGGGATGCTAGGGCTCTCCAGCAAAAGGGCTGGGATGCTTCTCTTCTGTGTACCTTCTGCCTCAACATCAATAAAGCTTATCTTGTAGCAGTAATGTGTGTAAGTGTTCAGCACCCTTTTTGGGCAAGTCTGGAACTCCAAGCCCCCTACACCAAGTAAGCATAAGCAAAAAGGAAGTGTTTTGTTCTCACCTTGACGGTGCCTTCAACTTCCACAAACCAGCGCCTCAGCATCGCTTGGATCTGGCCGTCTGTGAGTTCAGGGTTGGCGTCGTGGATCTTCTTCTTGACCAAGTCCTCAAGGAGAAGACGGCGCAGTCTCCAGTAGAAGAAAGTGCGGGACGTCTTCCACTCTAAAATATCCTGTATGCGTTATGAGACAAGACACGACACATTGAGTTTCAAACAGAGGTAGAGTCAAGGGGCAAAGCTCAGAGTACATTTTACGACATGGCAATGGCTTATGGGCCACACTCAGGACATGAGCTTGCTAGAGAATACACTCTGGGCACGGCTTTGCTAGACATAGGCAGTCGCCTTGTTAACATAATAAATTGTCAAGTCCCCTGGGGAGCTCAACTGTCAGGCAGAAAATTGGAACGTAAATATTCTTGACAGATGAGATTAAATTGGATAAAACAAGATAGGTCTGGATATAATAGAGAAGCACAGTTCTCCAAAAGGAAGGTACAACAAGGTGAATTTCCTGAAAAAAAATAAAATCGGGTCATTGTTCCTACAAGGGAGGGAGACTTGGAAGCTCCCAGGCCCACATTTTTGTGGGTCTATTGCATGAAATCTGTTGGGAGAATTCTCTGACCCTCATACTGTGATCCCCAAACTGTGCCCTTTAAAGGAACATGGAGTAGTCATCTAAACCAGCGGTTCCCAAACTTTGCTCCTCCAGATGTTAAGGACTTCATGCCTGCTGACCAAGTCCAAAACATCTGGAGGGCCAAAGTTTGGGAATGACCGATCTAGATTGCCTCCCCCATAACTGTTCTGCATTCCTGATCCACTTTCCTAACCAGATGTGTTGGAAGTACCAGTGTGCTCCTTCATCAGCATGGGGACACTGGGAGCTTTAGTCCAAGACACCCAGGGGAAGATAAGCTTTAGATCAGTGATTCCCAAACTGGCCTTCCAGATGTTTTGGACTTCAGCTCCCAGGAGCCTCGGCCATCTTGGCCAATGGGCTGGGATTCTGGGAACTGAAGTCCAAAACATCTGGAAGGCCAGACTCCGGGAATCACTGCTTTAGATAACACTGATTATTAGATGATAATAATCTAATAATAATAATAATAATAAATAATAAGAAAACACTGATTATTTAGATAATACTGAGCTGGATGGACCAGTAGTCTAAACTGCCACGGAGGCAACTTTCTAAATTCACGTATGTTTATTTGTTACTTCCCAACTCGGTGGATCTCAGCAAACTCGCTTTAAGTGCTGTGAGACTTCTCCATTCAGAACTTAATGGGGGAAGGCTACCCCCCAAAGGCTTTTAATAGGAGTGCCCTTGGCCGAGGCCCTCCCTTGCCGCCTCTTTGGGTTGCTGCGAGGACCTCCGCGGCTGCAATTCAACGCATGTCCGCACACGCGGGAGCCTTTTTGACAGCAGCGGCAGCAAGCAAAGGATTCATAACACTTACCGTAATGACACCTTTCTCCTGCATCCGTCCGGGCGTGTCGTGCAAGTCAGCAAACTGCACGGCTACCTGGTGGTAAATGGGAATTAGGAATTCCTCCCGTTCCTTCAGCTTGCTCTCCAGCTCCTTCCGCTCAGCCAGGCTTAGCTCTGGGGTGCCTGGAATCAAGAGAAAAGACGCCTGTCAGAGGAAGGAAGAAAGAACGAAGGAAAAAGAAAGAAAGAAAGACTTCTTCCAACTGTATCAGGGAATAAAAAATAACCATCCAAGAGTGCCTTTCAAAGTGCCTCCAAGACTGGAATTTCAAAAGCAAGGAGTACAGTGTGGAAGAACTGTATATGAAGACTCTGATAAAATATGTTGTTAAGATTTGTCCCAAAAGTGGTTTTGCCAGTGCCGTCTTCTGAGGCTGAGAGAATGTGACTTGCCTTCGCTCACTCAGTGGGTTTCCAAGGCCGAGCCAGGATTTGAACCCTGGCCAGGGTCATAGTCCAAGGCTCAAACCACTACACACTACATAGACTTAGAAATAACTGTGAAGCTCTGTGAGATGGATGAACCGACACTTGGAGAGGCTGTAGTGATTCCCAAACTCTGGCCTTCCAGAGGTTTTGGACTTCACTTCCCAGAATCCCAACTGAGGCTTCTGGGAGCTGAGGTCCAAAGCACTCCTTGGAAGGCCAAAGTTTGGGGATCGCTATAAGACACTGATTCCCAAACTGGCCTTCCAGATGTTTTGGACTTCATCTCCCACAACCCCCGACCACTGGCCAAGATGGCAGAGGCTTCTGGGAGCTGTAGTCCAAAACATCTGGAAGGCCAGAGTTTGGGCATCACTGCAACAGTTTTGGGGAGGTTGTGAACCCTTTGGGAAATGTGACGGAAGCGATGAATCGCCTCCTAGGAAAACCTATCATGGGGTTTTCTTGGCCAGAATGAAAGTTTGCCATTGCCTTCCCCTGAGGCTGAGAGTGTGTGACTCTCAAAGGTCCTGTCCTGAGTCTTCTCACCTGCGGATGTATGGCACCTACCCCCTTCGTTCTTTCTCCTCTCCCACTATTTTTGGTCCTTTCAATCCCAGTGGTTTTTCATGGATTTATTATGCAGGTCCTTTTTTTATTAAATGCAGAATGATTATTATTATTATTATTATTATTATTATTATTATTATTATTATTATTTTGTTTTCCTTGCACTCCATCCAGAGACTTACAAGGCGTGTAAATTTTTAAGAGGCAAACAAGGTGTGTAGGAAACCAAGAGAGAGCACCGAGAATCACAGCTTTTGTCTTAAAATGTACAAATATCGACTTGCACAGAGTTTGTTCAGAGAAAGCGCGAAACAGGTTTTAATTTGCAAGGCGACATTTTGACAGACGCACTCCTTACCCACGTTTTTGCAAAGAGAAGCCAGGCAGGTCTCATACAGAAGGAAATGGGTCAGCTTGGCACTGGTGTGTGTGTAGATAGATAGATAGATAGATAGATTTAAATATAGGCCTATTGGCTTCTATTTTGTGTGTGTGTGTGGAGGGGGAACACTTTCCGCCGTCGTTGAGGAAGCAAAGCCTCCCGCCTTCCAGAGCGTCTTCGAGGTAATGATCCAGGTGAGATTAACAAATATGTCAATGTCTATTTTCTGCTTAATTTAAAAGCGGCGTCTCTAAAGATTTCTGGCTCCCGAACCCTGTTCTCCCGACAGAAAGAAAAGAAGGTAACAGTGAAGGAAAGGAGGGGGAGAAGAAGGGGCCGAAAGAGTGATTATCCTCTCATTGATTGATTGTCGGGAGCGTTCCTTATTCACTGGGAATTGTAAAAGGCTAAGCTCTCCAATCGATGCCTTAAGCCTCCGCTACAATTACATCTCAGGGAATGGCTTTCTTTCTTTCTTTCTTTCTTTCTTTCTTTCACCGCCAGATCTCCTTTGGTCCTAACAGTTGACGATGGGGAGAGGAGTTGCTCTTTTCCCCTTGGGACAAGCAAAGAGGTTTGAGCACTCCCCTTTATGATGCCTTTGAAATATTTCATAGAAATTCTGTTTTGTGAGATATTAAACACGGCGACAGGTCAGAAGATTTGGTACATATCAAAGGGATAATAAAGGGGAGTGCTCACACCTCCTTCCTTGTCCCGAGGGAAAAAGAGCCAGATTTTTCCTAATTCCGGAATGTTGCTAAAATTTAATAAAATTTGGAGAGGGCAGCAAAAGTATAGGGACTTTTGCCAGGTTTTTTTCTTATTCCTCAGATGCTCCTAATATTTCTTTACACTCGTTACTAAATTTAAATTCTCTATAAATACATACACTTACTAGTTTTGTTTTAGTGGCTTCTCTTAATTTCATTGTATTTATATTTTTCTTTCTTAACTATATTTAATTTCTAAATATCAGCAACTTGTCTTAATTTTTTGTATTTATATTTTCCTATCATAATTATATTTAATTTCTACCCCCAACTACTTTTTAAATATTTCTTAAGAGTCATTACTAAATTTAAATTCTCAATAAATATATACACTTACTAGCTTTGTTTTAACGACTTCTCTTAATTTCTTTGTATTTATATTTTCCTATCTTAAACATACTTAATTTCTACCCAACTATTTTTCTAATATTTCTTTACACTCATTACTAAATTTAAATTCTCATCTAAATATATACACTTACTTTTAGTGACTTCTCTTATTTTTTTGTATTTATATTTTCCTATCTTAAATATATTTAATTTCTACCCCCAACTATTTGTAATATAAATTTAGTAATGCGTGTAAAAGAAATATTAGAAAAATAGTTGGGGGGAGAAATTAAATATAGTTAAGAGAACAAAATATAAATACAAAAAAATAAGAGAATTTGCTAATAGTAAGTGTATATATTTAGATGAGAATTTAAATTTAGTAATCAGTGTAAAGAAATATTAGAAAAATAGTTGGGTAGAAATTAAATATTTCTTTACACTCATTACATAAATATTTGTAGAGAATTTAAATATAGTAATGCGTGTAAAAAATATTAGAAAAATAGTTGGGTACAAATTAAATATTATTTTTTTACACTCATTAGTTAAATATTTGTAGAGAATTTAAACTTAGTAATGAGTGTAAAGAAATATTAGAAAAATAGTTGGGGTAGAAATTAAATATAGTTAAGATCGCAAAATATAAATAAAAAAATCAAGACAAGTTACTGATAGTAAGTGTATATATTTAGATGAGAATTTAAATTTAGTAATGAGTGTAAAGAACAATTAGAAAAAAATAGTTGGAGGTAGAAATTAAATATTATTTCTTTACACTCATTATTTAATTTAAATATTTGTAGAGAATTTAAATGTAGTGTAGTGTGTGAAATAAATATAAGAAAAATAGTTGCGGGTAGAAATTAAATATTATTTCTTTACACTCATTACTTAAATAAATATTTGTAGAGAATTTAAAGGTAGTAATGTGTGTAAAATAAATATTAGAAAAATAGTTGGGGGTAGAAATTAAATAATATGATAGGAAAATATAAATAGAAAAATTAGAAAAACAGTTGGAGGTAGAAATTCAATATAGTTAACACAGCAAAATATAAACACAAAAAATTAAGAGAAGTTGCTAATAGTAAGTGTAAATATTTAGATGAGAATTTAAATTTAGTAATGAGTGTAAAGAAATATTAGAAAAATAGTTGGGTAGAAATTAAATATTATTTCTTTACATTCATTACTTAAATACAAATTTGTAGAGAATTTAAATTTAGTAATGCATGTAAAAGAAATATTAGAAAAATAGTTGGGGGTAGGAATTAAATAATATGATATTAAAATAGAAATAGAAATATTAGATTAATAAAATAAAAATGTTAGAAATATTCTAAATATTTTTCTATTTATATTTTCCTATCATAATATTTAATTTCTACCCCCAACTATTTTTCTAATATTTATTTAACACACATTACTACATTTAAATACTCTACAAATTCTATTTTTCATATTTAAAATTTTATACATCAGGGTATTTTTCAGGTCGAAAATTTTATATTTTTAGTTTAAGTTAATAATATATTTATTACATTCGTACCTTTAAACATATTCCATTTTTCATATTTCCAATTTTATTCTGCTACTGCAAGCCCATTTTTAGAATTTTAAAAATATTTTCATTTTTTGACATTTTCACCTGTACTATACATCAGGGTATTTTTCAGGTCGAAAATTTTATATTTTTAGTTTAAGTTAATAATATATTTATTACATTCGTACCTTTAAACATATTCCATTTTTCATATTTCCAATTTTATTCTGCTACTGCAAGCCCATTTTTAGAATTTTAAAAATATTTTCATTTTTTGACATTTTCACCTGTACTATACATCAGGGTATTTTTCAGGTCGAAAATTTTATATTTTTAGTTTAAATTAATAATATATTTATTACATTGCTACCCTTAAGCATATTCCATTTTTCATATTTCCAATTTTATTCTGCTGCTGCAAGCCCATTTTTAGAATTTTAAAAATATTTTCATTTTTTGACATTTTCACCTGTACTATACATCAGGGTATTTTTCAAGTCGAAAATTTTATATTTTTAGTTTAAGTTAATAATATATTTATTACATTCGTACCTTTAAACATATTCCATTTTTCATATTTCCAATTTTATTCTGCTACTGCAAGCCCATTTTTAGAATTTTAAAAATATTTTCATTTTTTGACATTTTCACCTGTACTATACATCAGGGTATTTTTCAGGTCGAAAATTTTATATTTTTAGTTTAAAGTAATAATATATTTATTACATTGCTACCCTTAAGCATATTCCATTTTTCCTATTTCCAATTTTATTCTGCTACTGCAAGCCCATTTTTAGAATTTTAAAAATATTTTCATTTTTTGACATTTTCACCTGTACTATACATCAGGGTATTTTTCAGGTCGAAAATTTTATATTTTTAGTTTAAAGTAATAATATATTTATTACATTGCTACCCTTAAGCATATTCCATTTTTCCTATTTCCAATTTTATTCTGCTACTGCAAGCCCATTTTTAGAATTTTAAAAATATTTTCATTTTTTGACATTTTCACCTGTACTATACATCAGGGTATTTTTCAAGTCGAAAATTTTATATTTTTAGTTTAAGTTAATAATATATTTATTACATTCGTACCTTTAAACATATTCCATTTTTCATATTTCCAATTTTATTCTGCTACTGCAAGCCCATTTTTAGAATTTTAAAAATATTTTCATTTTTTGACATTTTCACCTGTACTATACATCAGGGTATTTTTCAGGTCGAAAATTTTATATTTTTAGTTTAAGTTAATAATATATTTATTACATTCGTACCTTTAAACATATTCCATTTTTCATATTTCCAATTTTATTCTGCTACTGCAAGCCCATTTTTAGAATTTTAAAAATATTTTCATTTTTTGACATTTTCACCTGTACTATACATCAGGGTATTTTTCAGGTCGAAAATTTTATATTTTTAGTTTAAAGTAATAATATATTTATTACATTGCTACCCTTAAGCATATTCCATTTTTCATATTTCCAATTTTATTCTGCTACTGCAAGCCCATTTTTAGAATTTTAAAAATATTATCATTTTTTGACATTTTCACCTGGTCGAAAAATTTATATTTTTAGTTTAAGTTAATAATATATTTATTACATTCGTACCTTTAAACATATTCCATTTTTCATATTTCCAATTTTATTCTGCTACTGCAAGCCCATTTTTAGAATTTTAAAAATATTTTCATTTTTTGACATTTTCACCTGTACTATACATCAGGGTATTTTTCAGGTCGAAAATTTTATATTTTTAGTTTAAATTAATAATATATTTATTACATTGCTACCCTTAAGCATATTCCATTTTTCATATTTCCAATTTTATTCTGCTACTGCAAGCCCATTTTTAGAATTTTAAAAATATTTTCATTTTTTGACATTTTCACCTGTACTATACATCAGGGTATTTTTCAGGTCGAAAATTTTATATTTTTAGTTTAAGTTAATAATATATTTATTACATTCGTTCCTTTAAGCATATTCCATTTTTCATATTTACAATTTTATTCTGCTACTCCAAGCCCATTTTTAGAATTTTAAAAATATTTTCATTTTTTGACATTTTCACCTGTACTATACATCAGGGTATTTTTCAGGTCGAAAATTTTATATTTTTAGTTTAAATTAATAATATATTTATTACATTGCTACCCTTAAGCATATTCCATTTTTCATATTTCCAATTTTATTCTGCTACTCCAAGCCCATTTTTAGAATTTTAAAAATATTTTCATTTTTTGACATTTTCACCTGTACTATACATCAGGGTATTTTTCAGGTCGAAAATTTTATATTTTTAGTTTAAGTTAATAATATATTTATTACATTCGTACCTTTAAACATATTCCATTTTTCATATTTCCAATTTTATTCTGCTACTGCAAGCCCATTTTTAGAATTTTAAAAATATTTTCATTTTTTGACATTTTCACCTGTACTATACATCAGGGTATTTTTCAGGTCGAAAATTTTATATTTTTAGTTTAAGTTAATAATATATTTATTACATTCGTACCTTTAAACATATTCCATTTTTCATATTTCCAATTTTATTCTGCTACTGCTAGCCCATTTTTAGATTTTTAAAAATATTTTCATTTTTTGACATTTTCACCTGTACTATATATACATCAGGGTATTTTTCAGGTCGAAAATTTTATATTTTTAGTTTAAATTAATAATATATTTATTACATTGCTACCCTTAAGCATATTCCATTTTTCATATTTCCAATTTTATTCTGCTACTGCAAGCCCATTTTTAGAATTTTAAAAATATTTTCATTTTTTGACATTTTCACCTGTACTATACATCAGGGTATTTTTCAGGTCGAAAATTTTATATTTTTAGTTTAAAGTAATAATATATTTATTACATTGCTACCCTTAAGCATATTCCATTTTTCCTATTTCCAATTTTATTCTGCTACTGCAAGCCCATTTTTAGAATTTTAAAAATATTTTCATTTTTTGACATTTTCACCTGTACTATACATCAGGGTATTTTTCAAGTCGAAAATTTTATATTTTTAGTTTAAGTTAATAATATATTTATTACATTCGTACCTTTAAACATATTCCATTTTTCATATTTCCAATTTTATTCTGCTACTGCAAGCCCATTTTTAGAATTTTAAAAATATTTTCATTTTTTGACATTTTCACCTGTACTATACATCAGGGTATTTTTCAGGTCGAAAATTTTATATTTTTAGTTTAAGTTAATAATATATTTATTACATTCGTACCTTTAAACATATTCCATTTTTCATATTTCCAATTTTATTCTGCTACTGCAAGCCCATTTTTAGAATTTTAAAAATATTTTCATTTTTTGACATTTTCACCTGTACTATACATCAGGGTATTTTTCAGGTCGAAAATTTTATATTTTTAGTTTAAGTTAATAATATATTTATTACATTCGTACCTTTAATCCGATTCCATTTTTCCTATTTCCAATTTTATTCTGCAATTGCAAGCCCATTTTCAGAATTTTAAAAATATTGTAATTTTTTGACATTTTCACCTGTACTATACATCAGGGTATTTTTCAGGTCGAAAATTTTATATTTTTAGTTTAAATTAATAATATATTTATTACATTGCTACCCTTAAGCATATTCCATTTTTCATATTTCCAATTTTATTCTGCTACTGCAAGCCCATTTTTAGAATTTTAAAAATATTTTCATTTTTTGACATTTTCACCTGGTCGAAAAATTTATATTTTTAGTTTAAGTTAATAATATATTTATTACATTCGTACCTTTAAACATATTCCATTTTTCATATTTCCAATTTTATTCTGCTACTGCAAGCCCATTTTTAGAATTTTAAAAATATTTTCATTTTTTGACATTTTCACCTGTACTATACATCAGGGTATTTTTCAGGTCGAAAATTTTATATTTTTAGTTTAAATTAATAATATATTTATTACATTGCTACCCTTAAGCATATTCCATTTTTCATATTTCCAATTTTATTCTGCTACTGCAAGCCCATTTTTAGAATTTTAAAAATATTTTCATTTTTTGACATTTTCACCTGTACTATACATCAGGGTATTTTTCAGGTCGAAAATTTTATATTTTTAGTTTAAGTTAATAATATATTTATTACATTCGTTCCTTTAAGCATATTCCATTTTTCATATTTACAATTTTATTCTGCTACTCCAAGCCCATTTTTAGAATTTTAAAAATATTTTCATTTTTTGACATTTTCACCTGTACTATACATCAGGGTATTTTTCAGGTCGAAAATTTTATATTTTTAGTTTAAATTAATAATATATTTATTACATTGCTACCCTTAAGCATATTCCATTTTTCATATTTCCAATTTTATTCTGCTACTCCAAGCCCATTTTTAGAATTTTAAAAATATTTTCATTTTTTGACATTTTCACCTGTACTATACATCAGGGTATTTTTCAGGTCGAAAATTTTATATTTTTAGTTTAAGTTAATAATATATTTATTACATTCGTACCTTTAAACATATTCCATTTTTCATATTTCCAATTTTATTCTGCAATTGCAAGCCCATTTTTAGAATTTTAAAAATATATTCATTTTTTGACATTTTCACCTGTACTATACATCAGGGTATTTTTCAGGTCAAAAATTTTATATTTTTAGTTTAAGTTAATAATATATTTATTACATTCGTACCTTTAAACATATTCCATTTTTCATATTTCCAATTTTATTCTGCTACTGCAAGCCCATTTTTAGAATTTTAAAAATATTTTCATTTTTTGACATTTTCACCTGTACTATACATCAGGGTATTTTTCAGGTCGAAAATTTTATATTTTTTGTTTAAAGTAATAATATATTTATTACATTCGTACCTTTAAACATATTCCATTTTTCATATTTCCAATTTTATTCTGCTACTGCAAGCCCATTTTTAGATTTTTAAAAATATTTTCATTTTTTGACATTTTCACCTGTACTATACATCAGGGTATTTTTCAAGTCGAAAATTTTATATTTTTAGTTTAAGTTAATAATATATTTATTACATTCGTATCTTTAAACATATTCCATTTTTCATATTTCCAACTTTATTCTGCTACTGCAAGCCCATTTTTAGAATTTTAAAAATATTTTCATTTTTTGACATTTTCACCTGTACTATTATACATCAGGGTATTTTTCAGGTCGAAAATTTTATATTTTTAGTTTAAGTTAATAATATATTTATTACATTCGTACCTTTAAACATATTCCATTTTTCATATTTCCAATTTTATTCTGCTACTGCAAGCCCATTTTTAGAATTTTAAAAATATTTTCATTTTTTGACATTTTCACCTGTACTATACATCAGGGTATTTTTCAGGTCGAAAATTTTATATTTTTAGTTTAAATTAATAATATATTTATTACATTCGTACCTTTAAACATATTCCATTTTTCATATTTCCAATTTTATTCTGCTACTGCAAGCCCATTTTTAGAATTTTAAAAATATTTTCATTTTTTGACATTTTCACCTGTACTATACATCAGGGTATTTTTCAGGTCGAAAATTTTATATTTTTAGTTTAAGTTAATAATGTATTTATTACATTCGTACCTTTAAACATATTCCATTTTTCATATTTCCAATTTTATTCTGCTACTGCAAGCCCATTTTTAGAATTTTAAAAATATTTTCATTTTTTGACATTTTCACCTGTACTATACATCAGGGTATTTTTCAGGTCGAAAATTTTATATTTTTAGTTTAAGTTAATAATATATTTATTACATTCGTACCTTTAAACATATTCCATTTTTCATATTTCCAATTTTATTCTGCTACTGCAAGCCCATTTTTAGAATTTTAAAAATATTTTCATTTTTTGACATTTTCACCTGTACTATACATCAGGGTATTTTTCAGGTCGAAAATTCTATATTTTTAGTTTAAGTTAATAATATATTTATTACATTCGTACCTTTAAACATATTCCATTTTTCATATTTCCAATTTTATTCTGCTACTGCAAGCCCATTTTTAGAATTTTAAAAATATTTTCATTTTTTGACATTTTCGCCTGTACTATACATCAGGGTATTTTTCAGGTCGAAAATTTTATATTTTTAGTTTAAATTAATAATATAATTATTACATTGCTACCCTTAAGCATATTCCATTTTTCATATTTCCAATTTTATTCTGCTACTGCAAGCCCATTTTTAGAATTTTAAAAATATTTTCATTTTTTGACCTTTTCACCTGTACTATACATCAGGGTAATTTTCAGATCGAAAATTTTATATTTTTAGTTTAAGTTAATAATATATTTATTACATTCGTACCTTTTAACATATTCCATTTTTCATATTTCCAATTTTATTCTGCAATTGCAAGCCCATTTTTAGAATTTTAAAAATATATTCATTTTTTGACATTTTCACCTGTACTATACATCAGGGTATTTTTCAGGTCAAAAATTTTATATTTTTAGTTTAAGTTAATAATATATTTATTACATTCGTACCTTTAAACATATTCCATTTTTCATATTTCCAATTTTATTCTGCTACTGCAAGCCCATTTTTAGAATTTTAAAAATATTTTCATTTTTTGACATTTTCACCTGTACTATACATCAGGGTATTTTTCAGGTCGAAAATTTTATATTTTTTGTTTAAAGTAATAATATATTTATTACATTCGTACCTTTAAACATATTCCATTTTTCATATTTCCAATTTTATTCTGCTACTGCAAGCCCATTTTTAGATTTTTAAAAATATTTTCATTTTTTGACATTTTCACCTGTACTATACATCAGGGTATTTTTCAAGTCGAAAATTTTATATTTTTAGTTTAAGTTAATAATATATTTATTACATTCGTATCTTTAAACATATTCCATTTTTCATATTTCCAACTTTATTCTGCTACTGCAAGCCCATTTTTAGAATTTTAAAAATATTTTCATTTTTTGACATTTTCACCTGTACTATTATACATCAGGGTATTTTTCAGGTCGAAAATTTTATATTTTTAGTTTAAGTTAATAATATATTTATTACATTCGTACCTTTAAACATATTCCATTTTTCATATTTCCAATTTTATTCTGCTACTGCAAGCCCATTTTTAGAATTTTAAAAATATTTTCATTTTTTGACATTTTCACCTGTACTATACATCAGGGTATTTTTCAGGTCGAAAATTTTATATTTTTTGTTTAAATTAATAATATATTTATTACATTCGTACCTTTAAACATATTCCATTTTTCATATTTCCAATTTTATTCTGCTACTGCAAGCCCATTTTTAGAATTTTAAAAATATTTTCATTTTTTGACATTTTCACCTGTACTATACATCAGGGTATTTTTCAGGTCGAAAATTTTATATTTTTAGTTTAAGTTAATAATGTATTTATTACATTCGTACCTTTAAACATATTCCATTTTTCATATTTCCAATTTTATTCTGCTACTGCAAGCCCATTTTTAGAATTTTAAAAATATTTTCATTTTTTGACATTTTCACCTGTACTATACATCAGGGTATTTTTCAGGTCGAAAATTTTATATTTTTAGTTTAAGTTAATAATATATTTATTACATTCGTACCTTTAAACATATTCCATTTTTCATATTTCCAATTTTATTCTGCTACTGCAAGCCCATTTTTAGAATTTTAAAAATATTTTCATTTTTTGACATTTTCACCTGTACTATACATCAGGGTATTTTTCAGGTCGAAAATTCTATATTTTTAGTTTAAGTTAATAATATATTTATTACATTCGTACCTTTAAACATATTCCATTTTTCATATTTCCAATTTTATTCTGCTACTGCAAGCCCATTTTTAGAATTTTAAAAATATTTTCATTTTTTGACATTTTCACCTGTACTATACATCAGGGTATTTTTCAGGTCGAAATTTTTATATTTTTAGTTTAAGTTAATAATATATTTATTACATTCGTACCTTTAAACATATTCCATTTTTCATATTTCCAATTTTATTCTGCTACTGCAAGCCCATTTTTAGAATTTTAAAAATATTTTCATTTTTTGACATTTTCACCTGTACTATACATCAGGGTATTTTTCAGGTCGAAAATTTTATATTTTTAGTTTAAATTAATAATATATTTATTACATTGCTACCCTTAAGCATATTCCATTTTTCATATTTCCAATTTTATTCTGCTGCTGCAAGCCCATTTTTAGAATTTTAAAAATATTTTCATTTTTTGACATTTTCACCTGTACTATACATCAGGGTATTTTTCAAGTCGAAAATTTTATATTTTTAGTTTAAGTTAATAATATATTTATTACATTCGTACCTTTAAACATATTCCATTTTTCATATTTCCAATTTTATTCTGCTACTGCAAGCCCATTTTTAGAATTTTAAAAATATTTTCATTTTTTGACATTTTCACCTGTACTATACATCAGGGTATTTTTCAAGTCAAAAATTTTATATTTTTAGTTTAAGTTAATAATATATTTATTACATTCGTACCTTTAAACATATTCCATTTTTCATATTTCCAATTTTATTCTGCTACTGCAAGCCCATTTTTAGAATTTTAAAAATATTTTCATTTTTTGACATTTTCACCTGTACTATACATCAGGGTATTTTTCAGGTTGAAAATTTTATATTTTTAGTTTAAAGTAATAATATATTTATTACATTCGTACCTTTAAACATATTCCATTTTTCATATTTCCAATTTTATTCTGCTACTGCAAGCCCATTTTTAGAATTTTAAAAATATTTTCATTTTTTGACATTTTCACCTGTACCATCAGGGTATTTTTCAGGTCGAAAATTTTATATTTTTAGTTTAAATTAATAATATATTTATTACATTGCTACCCTTAAGCATATTCCATTTTTCATATTTCCAATTTTATTCTGCTACTGCAAGCCCATTTTTAGAATTTTAAAAATATTTTCATTTTTTGACATTTTCACCTGTACTATACATCAGGGTATTTTTCAGGTCGAAAATTTTATATTTTTAGTTTAAAGTAATAATATATTTATTACATTGCTACCCTTAAGCATATTCCATTTTTCCTATTTCCAATTTTATTCTGCTACTGCAAGCCCATTTTTAGAATTTTAAAAATATTTTCATTTTTTGACATTTTCACCTGTACTATACATCAGGGTATTTTTCAAGTCGAAAATTTTATATTTTTAGTTTAAGTTAATAATATATTTATTACATTCGTACCTTTAAACATATTCCATTTTTCATATTTCCAATTTTATTCTGCTACTGCAAGCCCATTTTTAGAATTTTAAAAATATTTTCATTTTTTGACATTTTCACCTGTACTATCATCAGGGTATTTTTCAGGTCGAAAATTTTATATTTTTAGTTTAAGTTAATAATATATTTATTACATTCGTACCTTTAAACATATTCCATTTTTCATATTTCCAATTTTATTCTGCTACTGCAAGCCCATTTTTAGAATTTTAAAAATATTTTCATTTTTTGACATTTTCACCTGTACTATACATCAGGGTATTTTTCAGGTCGAAAATTTTATATTTTTAGTTTAAGTTAATAATATATTTATTACATTCGTACCTTTAATCCGATTCCATTTTTCCTATTTCCAATTTTATTCTGCAATTGCAAGCCCATTTTCAGAATTTTAAAAATATTGTAATTTTTTGACATTTTCACCTGTACTATACATCAGGGTATTTTTCAGGTCGAAAATTTTATATTTTTAGTTTAAAGTAATAATATATTTATTACATTGCTACCCTTAAGCATATTCCATTTTTCATATTTCCAATTTTATTCTGCTACTGCAAGCCCATTTTTAGAATTTTAAAAATATTTTCATTTTTTGACATTTTCACCTGGTCGAAAAATTTATATTTTTAGTTTAAGTTAATAATATATTTATTACATTCGTACCTTTAAACATATTCCATTTTTCATATTTCCAATTTTATTCTGCTACTGCAAGCCCATTTTTAGAATTTTAAAAATATTTTCATTTTTTGACATTTTCACCTGTACTATACATCAGGGTATTTTTCAGGTCGAAAATTTTATATTTTTAGTTTAAATTAATAATATATTTATTACATTGCTACCCTTAAGCATATTCCATTTTTCATATTTCCAATTTTATTCTGCTACTGCAAGCCCATTTTTAGAATTTTAAAAATATTTTCATTTTTTGACATTTTCACCTGTACTATACATCAGGGTATTTTTCAAGTCGAAAATTTTATATTTTTAGTTTAAGTTAATAATATATTTATTACATTCGTACCTTTAAACATATTCCATTTTTCATATTTCCAATTTTATTCTGCTACTGCAAGCCCATTTTTAGAATTTTAAAAATATTTTCATTTTTTGACATTTTCACCTGTACTATACATCAGGGTATTTTTCAGGTCGAAAATTTTATATTTTTAGTTTAAATTAATAATATATTTATTACATTGCTACCCTTAAGCATATTCCATTTTTCATATTTCCAATTTTATTCTGCTACTGCAAGCCCATTTTTAGAATTTTAAAAATATTTTCATTTTTTGACATTTTCACCTGTACTATACATCAGGGTATTTTTCAAGTCGAAAATTTTATATTTTTAGTTTAAGTTAATAATATATTTATTACATTCGTACCTTTAAACATATTCCATTTTTCATATTTCCAATTTTATTCTGCTACTGCAAGCCCATTTTTAGAATTTTAAAAATATTTTCATTTTTTGACATTTTCACCTGTACTATACATCAGGGTATTTTTCAGGTCGAAAATTTTATATTTTTAGTTTAAGTTAATAATATATTTATTACATTCGTACCTTTAAGCATATTCCATTTTTCATATTTCCAATTTTATTCTGCTACTGCAAGCCCATTTTTAGAATTTTAAAAATATTTTCATTTTTTGACATTTTCGCCTGTACTATACATCAGGGTATTTTTCAGGTCGAAAATTTTATATTTTTAGTTTAAGTTAATAATATATTTATTACATTCGTATCTTTAAACATATTCCATTTTTCATATTTCCAACTTTATTCTGCTACTGCAAGCCCATTTTTAGAATTTTAAAAATATTTTCATTTTTTGACATTTTCATCTGTACTATACATCAGGGTATTTTTCAGGTCGAAAATTTTATATTTTTAGTTTAAGTTAATAATATATTTATTACATTCGTACCTTTAAACATATTCCATTTTTCATATTTCCAATTTTATTCTGCTACTGCAAGCCCATTTTCAGAATTTTAAAAATATTTTCATTTTTTGACATTTTCACCTGTACTATACATCAGGGTATTTTTCAGGTCGAAAATTTTATATTTTTAGTTTAAAGTAATAATATATTTATTACATTGCTACCCTTAAGCATATTCCATTTTTCATATTTCCAATTTTATTCTGCTACTGCAAGCCCATTTTTAGAATTTTAAAAATATTTTCATTTTTTTACATTTTCACCTGGTCGAAAAATTTATATTTTTAGTTTAAGTTAATAATATATTTATTACATTCGTACCTTTAAACATATTCCATTTTTCATATTTCCAATTTTATTCTGCTACTGCAAGCCCATTTTTAGAATTTTAAAAATATTTTCATTTTTTGACATTTTCACCTGTACTATACATCAGGGTATTTTTCAGGTCGAAAATTTTATATTTTTAGTTTAAAGTAATAATATATTTATTACATTCGTACCTTTAAACATATTCCATTTTTCATATTTCCAATTTTATTCTGCTACTGCAAGCCCATTTTTAGATTTTTAAAAATATTTTCATTTTTTGACATTTTCACCTGTACTATACATCAGGGTATTTTTCAGGTCGAAAATTTTATATTTTTAGTTTAAGTTAATAATATATTTATTACATTCGTATCTTTAAACATATTCCATTTTTCATATTTCCAACTTTATTCTGCTACTGCAAGCCCATTTTTAGAATTTTAAAAATATTTTCATTTTTTGACATTTTCACCTGTACTATACATCAGGGTATTTTTCAGGTCGAAAATTTTATATTTTTAGTTTAAGTTAATAATATATTTATTACATTCGTACCTTTAAACATATTCCATTTTTCATATTTCCAATTTTATTCTGCTACTGCAAGCCCATTTTTAGAATTTTAAAAATATTTTCATTTTTTGACATTTTCACCTGTACTTCAGGGTATTTTTCAGGTCGAAAATTTTATATTTTTAGTTTAAGTTAATAATATATTTATTACATTCGTACCTTTAAACATATTCCATTTTTCATATTTCCAATTTTATTCTGCTACTGCAAGCCCATTTTTAGAATTTTAAAAATATTTTCATTTTTTGACATTTTTTCAGGTCGAAAATTTTATATTTTTAGTTTAAGTTAATAATATATTTATTACATTCGTACCTTTAAACATATTCCATTTTTCATATTTCCAATTTTATTCTGCTACTGCAAGCCCATTTTTAGAATTTTAAAAATATTTTCATTTTTTGACATTTTCACCTGTACTATACATCAGGGTATTTTTCAGGTCGAAAATTTTATATTTTTAGTTTAAGTTAATAATATATTTATTACATTCGTACCTTTAAACATATTCCATTTTTCATATTTCCAATTTTATTCTGCTACTGCAAGCCCATTTTTAGAATTTTAAAAATATTTTCATTTTTTGACATTTTCACCTGTACTATACATCAGGGTATTTTTCAGGTCTAAAATTTTATATTTTTAGTTTAAATTAATAATATATTTATTACATTGCTACCCTTAAGCATATTCCATTTTTCATATTTCCAATTTTATTCTGCTACTGCAAGCCCATTTTTAGAATTTTAAAAATATTTTCATTTTTTGACATTTTCACCTGTACTATACATCAGGGTATTTTTCAGGTCGAAAATTTTATATTTTTAGTTTAAAGTAATAATATATTTATTACATTGCTACCCTTAAGCATATTCCATTTTTCCTATTTCCAATTTTATTCTGCTACTGCAAGCCCATTTTTAGAATTTTAAAAATATTTTCATTTTTTGACATTTTCACCTGTACTATACATCAGGGTATTTTTCAGGTCGAAAATTTTATATTTTTAGTTTAAGTTAATAATGTATTTATTACATTCGTACCTTTAAACATATTCCATTTTTCATATTTCCAATTTTATTCTGCTACTGCAAGCCCATTTTTAGAATTTTAAAAATATTTTCATTTTTTGACATTTTCACCTGTACTATACATCAGGGTATTTTTCAGGTCGAAAATTTTATATTTTTAGTTTAAGTTAATAATGTATTTATTACATTCGTACCTTTAAACATATTCCATTTTTCATATTTCCAATTTTATTCTGCTACTGCAAGCCCATTTTTAGAATTTTAAAAATATTTTCATTTTTTGACATTTTCACCTGTACTATACATCAGGGTATTTTTCAGGTCGAAAATTTTATATTTTTAGTTTAAGTTAATAATATATTTATTACATTCGTACCTTTAAACATATTCCATTTTTCATATTTCCAATTTTATTCTGCTACTGCAAGCCCATTTTTAGAATTTTAAAATATTTTCATTTTTTGACATTTTCACCTGTACTATACATCAGGGTATTTTTCAGGTCGAAAATTTTATATTTTTAGTTTAAGTTAATAATGTATTTATTACATTCGTACCTTTAAACATATTCCATTTTTCATATTTCCAATTTTATTCTGCTACTGCAAGCCCATTTTTAGAATTTTAAAAATATTTTCATTTTTTGACATTTTCACCTGTACTATACATCAGGGTATTTTTCAGGTCGAAAATTTTATATTTTTAGTTTAAGTTAATAATATATTTATTACATTCGTACCTTTAAACATATTCCATTTTTCATATTTCCAATTTTATTCTGCTACTGCAAGCCCATTTTTAGAATTTTAAAAATATTTTCATTTTTTGACATTTTCACCTGTACTATACATCAGGGTATTTTTCAGGTCGAAAATTTTATATTTTTAGTTTAAGTTAATAATATATTTATTACATTCGTACCTTTAAACATATTCCATTTTTCATATTTCCAATTTTATTCTGCTACTGCAAGCCCATTTTTAGAATTTTAAAATATTTTCATTTTTTGACATTTTCACCTGTACTATACATCAGGGTATTTTTCAGGTCGAAAATTTTATATTTTTAGTTTAAGTTAATAATGTATTTATTACATTCGTACCTTTAAACATATTCCATTTTTCATATTTCCAATTTTATTCTGCTACTGCAAGCCCATTTTTAGAATTTTAAAAATATTTTCATTTTTTGACATTTTCACCTGTACTATACATCAGGGTATTTTTCAGGTCGAAAATTTTATATTTTTAGTTTAAGTTAATAATATATTTATTACATTCGTACCTTTAAACATATTCCATTTTTCATATTTCCAATTTTATTCTGCTACTGCAAGCCCATTTTTAGAATTTTAAAAATATTTTCATTTTTTGACATTTTCACCTGTACTATACATCAGGGTATTTTTCAGGTCGAAAATTTTATATTTTTAGTTTAAGTTAATAATATATTTATTACATTCGTACCTTTAAACATATTCCATTTTTCATATTTCCAATTTTATTCTGCTACTGCAAGCCCATTTTTAGAATTTTAAAAATATTTTCATTTTTTGACATTTTCACCTGTACTATATACATCAGGGTATTTTTCAGGTCGAAAATTTTATATTTTTAGTTTAAAGTAATAATATATTTATTACATTGCTACCCTTAAGCATATTCCATTTTTCCTATTTCCAATTTTATTCTGCTACTGCAAGCCCATTTTTAGAATTTTAAAAATATTTTCATTTTTTGACATTTTCGCCTGTACTATACATCAGGGTATTTTTCAGGTCGAAAATTTTATATTTTTAGTTTAAATTAATAATATATTTATTACATTGCTACCCTTAAGCATATTCCATTTTTCATATTTCCAATTTTATTCTGCTACTGCAAGCCCATTTTTAGAATTTTAAAAATATTTTCATTTTTTGACATTTTCACCTGTACTATATACATCAGGGTATTTTTCAGGTCGAAAATTTTATATTTTTAGTTTAAAGTAATAATATATTTATTACATTGCTACCCTTAAGCATATTCCATTTTTCCTATTTCCAATTTTATTCTGCTACTGCAAGCCCATTTTTAGAATTTTAAAAATATTTTCATTTTTTGACATTTTCGCCTGTACTATACATCAGGGTATTTTTCAGGTCGAAAATTTTATATTTTTAGTTTAAGTTAATAATATATTTATTAAATTCGTATCTTTAAACATATTCCATTTTTCATATTTCCAACTTTATTCTGCTACTGCAAGCCCATTTTTAGAATTTTAAAAATATTTTCATTTTTTGACATTTTCACCTGTACTATACATCAGGGTATTTTTCAGGTCGAAAATTTTATATTTTTAGTTTAAGTTAATAATATATTTATTACATTCGTACCTTTAAACATATTCCATTTTTCATATTTCCAATTTTATTCTGCTACTGCAAGCCCATTTTTAGAATTTTAAAAATATTTTCATTTTTTGACATTTTCACCTGTACTATACATCAGGGTATTTTTCAGGTCGAAAATTTTATATTTTTAGTTTAAGTTAATAATATATTTATTACATTCGTACCTTTAAACATATTCCATTTTTCATATTTCCAATTTTATTCTGCTACTGCAAGCCCATTTTTAGAATTTTAAAAATATTTTCATTTTTTGACATTTTCACCTGTACTATACATCAGGGTATTTTTCAGGTCGAAAATTTTATATTTTTAGTTTAAATTAATAATATATTTATTACATTGCTACCCTTAAGCATATTCCATTTTTCATATTTCCAATTTTATTCTGCTACTGCAAGCCCATTTTTAGAATTTTAAAAATATTTTCATTTTTTGACATTTTCACCTGTACTATATACATCAGGGTATTTTTCAGGTCGAAAATTTTATATTTTTAGTTTAAAGTAATAATATATTTATTACATTGCTACCCTTAAGCATATTCCATTTTTCCTATTTCCAATTTTATTCTGCTACTGCAAGCCCATTTTTAGAATTTTAAAAATATTTTCATTTTTTGACATTTTCACCTGTACTATACATCAGGGTATTTTTCAAGTCGAAAATTTTATATTTTTAGTTTAAGTTAATAATATATTTATTACATTCGTACCTTTAAACATATTCCATTTTTCATATTTCCAATTTTATTCTGCTACTGCAAGCCCATTTTTAGAATTTTAAAAATATTTTCATTTTTTGACATTTTCACCTGTACTATACATCAGGGTATTTTTCAGGTCGAAAATTTTATATTTTTAGTTTAAGTTAATAATGTATTTATTACATTCGTACCTTTAAACATATTCCATTTTTCATATTTCCAATTTTATTCTGCTACTGCAAGCCCATTTTTAGAATTTTAAAAATATTTTCATTTTTTGACATTTTAACCTGTACTATATACATCAGGGTATTTTTCAGGTCGAAAATTTTATATTTTTAGTTTAAGTTAATAATATATTTATTACATTCGTACCTTTAAACATATTCCATTTTTCATATTTCCAATTTTATTCTGCTACTGCAAGCCCATTTTTAGAATTTTAAAATATTTTCATTTTTTGACATTTTCACCTGTACTATACATCAGGGTATTTTTCAGGTCGAAAATTTTATATTTTTAGTTTAAGTTAATAATGTATTTATTACATTCGTACCTTTAAACATATTCCATTTTTCATATTTCCAATTTTATTCTGCTACTGCAAGCCCATTTTTAGAATTTTAAAAATATTTTCATTTTTTGACATTTTCACCTGTACTATACATCAGGGTATTTTTCAGGTCGAAAATTTTATATTTTTAGTTTAAGTTAATAATATATTTATTACATTCGTACCTTTAAACATATTCCATTTTTCATATTTCCAATTTTATTCTGCTACTGCAAGCCCATTTTTAGAATTTTAAAAATATTTTCATTTTTTGACATTTTCACCTGTACTATACATCAGGGTATTTTTCAGGTCGAAAATTGTATATTTTTAGTTTAAGTTAATAATATATTTATTACATTCGTACCTTTAAACATATTCCATTTTTCATATTTCCAATTTTATTCTGCTACTGCAAGCCCATTTTTAGAATTTTAAAAATATTTTCATTTTTTGACATTTTCACCTGTACTATACATCAGGGTATTTTTCAGGTCGAAAATTTTATATTTTTAGTTTAAGTTAATAATATATTTATTACATTCGTACCTTTAAACATATTCCATTTTTCATATTTCCAATTTTATTCTGCTACTGCAAGCCCATTTTTAGAATTTTAAAAATATTTTCATTTTTTGACATTTTCACCTGTACTATACATCAGGGTATTTTTCAGGTCGAAAATTTTATATTTTTAGTTTAAGTTAATAATATATTTATTACATTCGTACCTTTAAACATATTCCATTTTTCATATTTCCAATTTTATTCTGCTACTGCAAGCCCATTTTTAGAATTTTAAAAATATTTTCATTTTTTGACATTTTCACCTGTACTATACATCAGGGTATTTTTCAGGTCGAAAATTTTATATTTTTAGTTTAAATTAATAATATATTTATTACATTGCTACCCTTAAGCATATTCCATTTTTCATATTTCCAATTTTATTCTGCTACTGCAAGCCCATTTTTAGAATTTTAAAAATATTTTCATTTTTTGACATTTTCACCTGTACTATATACATCAGGGTATTTTTCAGGTCGAAAATTTTATATTTTTAGTTTAAAGTAATAATATATTTATTACATTGCTACCCTTAAGCATATTCCATTTTTCCTATTTCCAATTTTATTCTGCTACTGCAAGCCCATTTTTAGAATTTTAAAAATATTTTCATTTTTTGACATTTTCACCTGTACTATACATCAGGGTATTTTTCAAGTCGAAAATTTTATATTTTTAGTTTAAGTTAATAATATATTTATTACATTCGTACCTTTAAACATATTCCATTTTTCATATTTCCAATTTTATTCTGCTACTGCAAGCCCATTTTTAGAATTTTAAAAATATTTTCATTTTTTGACATTTTCACCTGTACTATACATCAGGGTATTTTTCAGGTCGAAAATTTTATATTTTTAGTTTAAGTTAATAATGTATTTATTACATTCGTACCTTTAAACATATTCCATTTTTCATATTTCCAATTTTATTCTGCTACTGCAAGCCCATTTTTAGAATTTTAAAAATATTTTCATTTTTTGACATTTTAACCTGTACTATATACATCAGGGTATTTTTCAGGTCGAAAATTTTATATTTTTAGTTTAAGTTAATAATATATTTATTACATTCGTACCTTTAAACATATTCCATTTTTCATATTTCCAATTTTATTCTGCTACTGCAAGCCCATTTTTAGAATTTTAAAATATTTTCATTTTTTGACATTTTCACCTGTACTATACATCAGGGTATTTTTCAGGTCGAAAATTTTATATTTTTAGTTTAAGTTAATAATGTATTTATTACATTCGTACCTTTAAACATATTCCATTTTTCATATTTCCAATTTTATTCTGCTACTGCAAGCCCATTTTTAGAATTTTAAAAATATTTTCATTTTTTGACATTTTCACCTGTACTATACATCAGGGTATTTTTCAGGTCGAAAATTTTATATTTTTAGTTTAAGTTAATAATATATTTATTACATTCGTACCTTTAAACATATTCCATTTTTCATATTTCCAATTTTATTCTGCTACTGCAAGCCCATTTTTAGAATTTTAAAAATATTTTCATTTTTTGACATTTTCACCTGTACTATACATCAGGGTATTTTTCAGGTCGAAAATTTTATATTTTTAGTTTAAGTTAATAATATATTTATTACATTCGTACCTTTAAACATATTCCATTTTTCATATTTCCAATTTTATTCTGCTACTGCAAGCCCATTTTTAGAATTTTAAAATATTTTCATTTTTTGACATTTTCACCTGTACTATACATCAGGGTATTTTTCAGGTCGAAAATTTTATATTTTTAGTTTAAGTTAATAATGTATTTATTACATTCGTACCTTTAAACATATTCCATTTTTCATATTTCCAATTTTATTCTGCTACTGCAAGCCCATTTTTAGAATTTTAAAAATATTTTCATTTTTTGACATTTTCACCTGTACTATACATCAGGGTATTTTTCAGGTCGAAAATTTTATATTTTTAGTTTAAGTTAATAATATATTTATTACATTCGTACCTTTAAACATATTCCATTTTTCATATTTCCAATTTTATTCTGCTACTGCAAGCCCATTTTTAGAATTTTAAAAATATTTTCATTTTTTGACATTTTCACCTGTACTATACATCAGGGTATTTTTCAGGTCGAAAATTTTATATTTTTAGTTTAAGTTAATAATATATTTATTACATTCGTACCTTTAAACATATTCCATTTTTCATATTTCCAATTTTATTCTGCTACTGCAAGCCCATTTTTAGAATTTTAAAAATATTTTCATTTTTTGACATTTTCACCTGTACTATACATCAGGGTATTTTTCAGGTCGAAAATTTTATATTTTTAGTTTAAGTTAATAATGTATTTATTACATTCGTACCTTTAAACATATTCCATTTTTCATATTTCCAATTTTATTCTGCTACTGCAAGCCCATTTTTAGAATTTTAAAAATATTTTCATTTTTTGACATTTTAACCTGTACTATATACATCAGGGTATTTTTCAGGTCGAAAATTTTATATTTTTAGTTTAAGTTAATAATATATTTATTACATTCGTACCTTTAAACATATTCCATTTTTCATATTTCCAATTTTATTCTGCTACTGCAAGCCCATTTTTAGAATTTTAAAATATTTTCATTTTTTGACATTTTCACCTGTACTATACATCAGGGTATTTTTCAGGTCGAAAATTTTATATTTTTAGTTTAAGTTAATAATGTATTTATTACATTCGTACCTTTAAACATATTCCATTTTTCATATTTCCAATTTTATTCTGCTACTGCAAGCCCATTTTTAGAATTTTAAAAATATTTTCATTTTTTGACATTTTCACCTGTACTATACATCAGGGTATTTTTCAGGTCGAAAATTTTATATTTTTAGTTTAAGTTAATAATATATTTATTACATTCGTACCTTTAAACATATTCCATTTTTCATATTTCCAATTTTATTCTGCTACTGCAAGCCCATTTTTAGAATTTTAAAAATATTTTCATTTTTTGACATTTTCACCTGTACTATACATCAGGGTATTTTTCAGGTCGAAAATTTTATATTTTTAGTTTAAGTTAATAATATATTTATTACATTCGTACCTTTAAACATATTCCATTTTTCATATTTCCAATTTTATTCTGCTACTGCAAGCCCATTTTTAGAATTTTAAAATATTTTCATTTTTTGACATTTTCACCTGTACTATACATCAGGGTATTTTTCAGGTCGAAAATTTTATATTTTTAGTTTAAGTTAATAATGTATTTATTACATTCGTACCTTTAAACATATTCCATTTTTCATATTTCCAATTTTATTCTGCTACTGCAAGCCCATTTTTAGAATTTTAAAAATATTTTCATTTTTTGACATTTTCACCTGTACTATACATCAGGGTATTTTTCAGGTCGAAAATTTTATATTTTTAGTTTAAGTTAATAATATATTTATTACATTCGTACCTTTAAACATATTCCATTTTTCATATTTCCAATTTTATTCTGCTACTGCAAGCCCATTTTTAGAATTTTAAAAATATTTTCATTTTTTGACATTTTCACCTGTACTATACATCAGGGTATTTTTCAGGTCGAAAATTTTATATTTTTAGTTTAAGTTAATAATATATTTATTACATTCGTACCTTTAAACATATTCCATTTTTCATATTTCCAATTTTATTCTGCTACTGCAAGCCCATTTTTAGAATTTTAAAAATATTTTCATTTTTTGACATTTTCACCTGTACTATATACATCAGGGTATTTTTCAGGTCGAAAATTTTATATTTTTAGTTTAAAGTAATAATATATTTATTACATTGCTACCCTTAAGCATATTCCATTTTTCCTATTTCCAATTTTATTCTGCTACTGCAAGCCCATTTTTAGAATTTTAAAAATATTTTCATTTTTTGACATTTTCGCCTGTACTATACATCAGGGTATTTTTCAGGTCGAAAATTTTATATTTTTAGTTTAAATTAATAATATATTTATTACATTGCTACCCTTAAGCATATTCCATTTTTCATATTTCCAATTTTATTCTGCTACTGCAAGCCCATTTTTAGAATTTTAAAAATATTTTCATTTTTTGACATTTTCACCTGTACTATATACATCAGGGTATTTTTCAGGTCGAAAATTTTATATTTTTAGTTTAAAGTAATAATATATTTATTACATTGCTACCCTTAAGCATATTCCATTTTTCCTATTTCCAATTTTATTCTGCTACTGCAAGCCCATTTTTAGAATTTTAAAAATATTTTCATTTTTTGACATTTTCGCCTGTACTATACATCAGGGTATTTTTCAGGTCGAAAATTTTATATTTTTAGTTTAAGTTAATAATATATTTATTAAATTCGTATCTTTAAACATATTCCATTTTTCATATTTCCAACTTTATTCTGCTACTGCAAGCCCATTTTTAGAATTTTAAAAATATTTTCATTTTTTGACATTTTCACCTGTACTATACATCAGGGTATTTTTCAGGTCGAAAATTTTATATTTTTAGTTTAAGTTAATAATATATTTATTACATTCGTACCTTTAAACATATTCCATTTTTCATATTTCCAATTTTATTCTGCTACTGCAAGCCCATTTTTAGAATTTTAAAAATATTTTCATTTTTTGACATTTTCACCTGTACTATACATCAGGGTATTTTTCAGGTCGAAAATTTTATATTTTTAGTTTAAGTTAATAATATATTTATTACATTCGTACCTTTAAACATATTCCATTTTTCATATTTCCAATTTTATTCTGCTACTGCAAGCCCATTTTTAGAATTTTAAAAATATTTTCATTTTTTGACATTTTCACCTGTACTATACATCAGGGTATTTTTCAGGTCGAAAATTTTATATTTTTAGTTTAAATTAATAATATATTTATTACATTGCTACCCTTAAGCATATTCCATTTTTCATATTTCCAATTTTATTCTGCTACTGCAAGCCCATTTTTAGAATTTTAAAAATATTTTCATTTTTTGACATTTTCACCTGTACTATATACATCAGGGTATTTTTCAGGTCGAAAATTTTATATTTTTAGTTTAAAGTAATAATATATTTATTACATTGCTACCCTTAAGCATATTCCATTTTTCCTATTTCCAATTTTATTCTGCTACTGCAAGCCCATTTTTAGAATTTTAAAAATATTTTCATTTTTTGACATTTTCACCTGTACTATACATCAGGGTATTTTTCAAGTCGAAAATTTTATATTTTTAGTTTAAGTTAATAATATATTTATTACATTCGTACCTTTAAACATATTCCATTTTTCATATTTCCAATTTTATTCTGCTACTGCAAGCCCATTTTTAGAATTTTAAAAATATTTTCATTTTTTGACATTTTCACCTGTACTATACATCAGGGTATTTTTCAGGTCGAAAATTTTATATTTTTAGTTTAAGTTAATAATGTATTTATTACATTCGTACCTTTAAACATATTCCATTTTTCATATTTCCAATTTTATTCTGCTACTGCAAGCCCATTTTTAGAATTTTAAAAATATTTTCATTTTTTGACATTTTAACCTGTACTATATACATCAGGGTATTTTTCAGGTCGAAAATTTTATATTTTTAGTTTAAGTTAATAATATATTTATTACATTCGTACCTTTAAACATATTCCATTTTTCATATTTCCAATTTTATTCTGCTACTGCAAGCCCATTTTTAGAATTTTAAAATATTTTCATTTTTTGACATTTTCACCTGTACTATACATCAGGGTATTTTTCAGGTCGAAAATTTTATATTTTTAGTTTAAGTTAATAATGTATTTATTACATTCGTACCTTTAAACATATTCCATTTTTCATATTTCCAATTTTATTCTGCTACTGCAAGCCCATTTTTAGAATTTTAAAAATATTTTCATTTTTTGACATTTTCACCTGTACTATACATCAGGGTATTTTTCAGGTCGAAAATTTTATATTTTTAGTTTAAGTTAATAATATATTTATTACATTCGTACCTTTAAACATATTCCATTTTTCATATTTCCAATTTTATTCTGCTACTGCAAGCCCATTTTTAGAATTTTAAAAATATTTTCATTTTTTGACATTTTCACCTGTACTATACATCAGGGTATTTTTCAGGTCGAAAATTGTATATTTTTAGTTTAAGTTAATAATATATTTATTACATTCGTACCTTTAAACATATTCCATTTTTCATATTTCCAATTTTATTCTGCTACTGCAAGCCCATTTTTAGAATTTTAAAAATATTTTCATTTTTTGACATTTTCACCTGTACTATACATCAGGGTATTTTTCAGGTCGAAAATTTTATATTTTTAGTTTAAGTTAATAATATATTTATTACATTCGTACCTTTAAACATATTCCATTTTTCATATTTCCAATTTTATTCTGCTACTGCAAGCCCATTTTTAGAATTTTAAAAATATTTTCATTTTTTGACATTTTCACCTGTACTATACATCAGGGTATTTTTCAGGTCGAAAATTTTATATTTTTAGTTTAAGTTAATAATATATTTATTACATTCGTACCTTTAAACATATTCCATTTTTCATATTTCCAATTTTATTCTGCTACTGCAAGCCCATTTTTAGAATTTTAAAAATATTTTCATTTTTTGACATTTTCACCTGTACTATACATCAGGGTATTTTTCAGGTCGAAAATTTTATATTTTTAGTTTAAATTAATAATATATTTATTACATTGCTACCCTTAAGCATATTCCATTTTTCATATTTCCAATTTTATTCTGCTACTGCAAGCCCATTTTTAGAATTTTAAAAATATTTTCATTTTTTGACATTTTCACCTGTACTATATACATCAGGGTATTTTTCAGGTCGAAAATTTTATATTTTTAGTTTAAAGTAATAATATATTTATTACATTGCTACCCTTAAGCATATTCCATTTTTCCTATTTCCAATTTTATTCTGCTACTGCAAGCCCATTTTTAGAATTTTAAAAATATTTTCATTTTTTGACATTTTCACCTGTACTATACATCAGGGTATTTTTCAAGTCGAAAATTTTATATTTTTAGTTTAAGTTAATAATATATTTATTACATTCGTACCTTTAAACATATTCCATTTTTCATATTTCCAATTTTATTCTGCTACTGCAAGCCCATTTTTAGAATTTTAAAAATATTTTCATTTTTTGACATTTTCACCTGTACTATACATCAGGGTATTTTTCAGGTCGAAAATTTTATATTTTTAGTTTAAGTTAATAATGTATTTATTACATTCGTACCTTTAAACATATTCCATTTTTCATATTTCCAATTTTATTCTGCTACTGCAAGCCCATTTTTAGAATTTTAAAAATATTTTCATTTTTTGACATTTTAACCTGTACTATATACATCAGGGTATTTTTCAGGTCGAAAATTTTATATTTTTAGTTTAAGTTAATAATATATTTATTACATTCGTACCTTTAAACATATTCCATTTTTCATATTTCCAATTTTATTCTGCTACTGCAAGCCCATTTTTAGAATTTTAAAATATTTTCATTTTTTGACATTTTCACCTGTACTATACATCAGGGTATTTTTCAGGTCGAAAATTTTATATTTTTAGTTTAAGTTAATAATGTATTTATTACATTCGTACCTTTAAACATATTCCATTTTTCATATTTCCAATTTTATTCTGCTACTGCAAGCCCATTTTTAGAATTTTAAAAATATTTTCATTTTTTGACATTTTCACCTGTACTATACATCAGGGTATTTTTCAGGTCGAAAATTTTATATTTTTAGTTTAAGTTAATAATATATTTATTACATTCGTACCTTTAAACATATTCCATTTTTCATATTTCCAATTTTATTCTGCTACTGCAAGCCCATTTTTAGAATTTTAAAAATATTTTCATTTTTTGACATTTTCACCTGTACTATACATCAGGGTATTTTTCAGGTCGAAAATTGTATATTTTTAGTTTAAGTTAATAATATATTTATTACATTCGTACCTTTAAACATATTCCATTTTTCATATTTCCAATTTTATTCTGCTACTGCAAGCCCATTTTTAGAATTTTAAAAATATTTTCATTTTTTGACATTTTCACCTGTACTATACATCAGGGTATTTTTCAGGTCGAAAATTTTATATTTTTAGTTTAAGTTAATAATATATTTATTACATTCGTACCTTTAAACATATTCCATTTTTCATATTTCCAATTTTATTCTGCTACTGCAAGCCCATTTTTAGAATTTTAAAAATATTTTCATTTTTTGACATTTTCACCTGTACTATACATCAGGGTATTTTTCAGGTCGAAAATTTTATATTTTTCGTTTAAGTTAATAATATATTTATTACATTCGTACCTTTAAGCATATTCCATTTTTCATATTTCCAATTTTATTCTGCTACTGCAAGCCCATTTTTAGAATTTTAAAAATATTTTCATTTTTTGACATTTTCGCCTGTACTATACATCAGGGTATTTTTCAGGTCGAAAATTTTATATTTTTAGTTTAAGTTAATAATATATTTATTACATTCGTATCTTTAAACATATTCCATTTTTCATATTTCCAACTTTATTCTGCTACTGCAAGCCCATTTTTAGAATTTTAAAAATATTTTCATTTTTTGACATTTTCACCTGTACTATACATCAGGGTATTTTTCAGGTCGAAAATTTTATATTTTTAGTTTAAGTTAATAATATATTTATTACATTCGTACCTTTAAACATATTCCATTTTTCATATTTCCAACTTTATTCTGCTACTGCAAGCCCATTTTTAGAATTTTAAAAATATTTTCATTTTTTGACATTTTCACCTGTACTATACATCAGGGTATTTTTCAGGTCGAAAATTTTATATTTTTAGTTTAAGTTAATAATATATTTATTACATTCGTACCTTTAAACATATTCCATTTTTCATATTTCCAATTTTATTCTGCTACTGCAAGCCCATTTTTAGAATTTTAAAAATATTTTCATTTTTTGACATTTTCGCCTGTACTATACATCAGGGTATTTTTCAGGTCGAAAATTTTATATTTTTAGTTTAAATTAATAATATAATTATTACATTGCTACCCTTAAGCATATTCCATTTTTCATATTTCCAATTTTATTCTGCTACTGCAAGCCCATTTTTAGAATTTTAAAAATATTTTCATTTTTTGACATTTTCACCTGTACTATACATCAGGGTATTTTTCAGGTCGAAAATTTTATATTTTTAGTTTAAGTTAATAATATATTTATTACATTCGTACCTTTAAACATATTCCATTTTTCATATTTCCAATTTTATTCTGCTACTGCAAGCCCATTTTTAGAATTTTAAAAATATTTTCATTTTTTGACATTTTCACCTGTACTATACATCAGGGTATTTTTCAGGTCGAAAATTTTATATTTTTAGTTTAAGTTAATAATATATTTATTACATTCGTACCTTTAAACATATTCCATTTTTCATATTTCCAATTTTATTCTGCTACTGCAAGCCCATTTTTAGAATTTTAAAAATATTTTCATTTTTTGACATTTTCACCTGTACTATACATCAGGGTATTTTTCAGGTCGAAAATTTTATATTTTTAGTTTAAGTTAATAATATATTTATTACATTCGTACCTTTAAACATATTCCATTTTTCATATTTCCAATTTTATTCTGCTACTGCAAGCCCATTTTTAGAATTTTAAAAATATTTTCATTTTTTGACATTTTCACCTGTACTATACATCAGGGTATTTTTCAGGTCGAAAATTTTATATTTTTAGTTTAAGTTAATAATATATTTATTACATTCGTACCTTTAAACATATTCCATTTTTCATATTTCCAATTTTATTCTGCTACTGCAAGCCCATTTTTAGAATTTTAAAAATATTTTCATTTTTTGACATTTTCACCTGTACTATACATCAGGGTATTTTTCAGGTCGAAAATTTTATATTTTTAGTTTAAGTTAATAATATATTTATTACATTCGTACCTTTAAACATATTCCATTTTTCATATTTCCAATTTTATTCTGCTACTGCAAGCCCATTTTTAGAATTTTAAAAATATTTTCATTTTTTGACATTTTCACCTGTACTATACATCAGGGTATTTTTCAGGTCGAAAATTTTATATTTTTAGTTTAAATTAATAATATATTTATTACATTGCTACCCTTAAGCATATTCCATTTTTCATATTTCCAATTTTATTCTGCTACTGCAAGCCCATTTTTAGAATTTTAAAAATATTTTCATTTTTTGACATTTTCACCTGTACTATACATCAGGGTATTTTTCAGGTCGAAAATTTTATATTTTTAGTTTAAAGTAATAATATATTTATTACATTGCTACCCTTAAGCATATTCCATTTTTCCTATTTCCAATTTTATTCTGCTACTGCAAGCCCATTTTTAGAATTTTAAAAATATTTTCATTTTTTGACATTTTCACCTGTACTATACATCAGGGTATTTTTCAAGTCGAAAATTTTATATTTTTAGTTTAAGTTAATAATATATTTATTACATTCGTACCTTTAAACATATTCCATTTTTCATATTTCCAATTTTATTCTGCTACTGCAAGCCCATTTTTAGAATTTTAAAAATATTTTCATTTTTTGACATTTTCACCTGTACTATACATCAGGGTATTTTTCAGGTCGAAAATTTTATATTTTTAGTTTAAGTTAATAATGTATTTATTACATTCGTACCTTTAAACATATTCCATTTTTCATATTTCCAATTTTATTCTGCTACTGCAAGCCCATTTTTAGATTTTTAAAAATATTTTCATTTTTTGACATTTTCACCTGTACTATACATCAGGGTATTTTTCAGGTCGAAAATTTTATATTTTTAGTTTAAGTTAATAATATATTTATTACATTCGTATCTTTAAACATATTCCATTTTTCATATTTCCAACTTTATTCTGCTACTGCAAGCCCATTTTTAGAATTTTAAAAATATTTTCATTTTTTGACATTTTCACCTGTACTATACATCAGGGTATTTTTCAGGTCGAAAATTTTATATTTTTAGTTTAAGTTAATAATATATTTATTACATTCGTACCTTTAAACATATTCCATTTTTCATATTTCCAATTTTATTCTGCTACTGCAAGCCCATTTTTAGAATTTTAAAAATATTTTCATTTTTTGACATTTTCACCTGTACTATACATCAGGGTATTTTTCAGGTCGAAAATTTTATATTTTTAGTTTAAGTTAATAATATATTTATTACATTCGTACCTTTAAACATATTCCATTTTTCATATTTCCAATTTTATTCTGCTACTGCAAGCCCATTTTTAGAATTTTAAAAATATTTTCATTTTTTGACATTTTCACCTGTACTATACATCAGGGTATTTTTCAGGTCGAAAATTTTATATTTTTAGTTTAAGTTAATAATGTATTTATTACATTCGTACCTTTAAACATATTCCATTTTTCATATTTCCAATTTTATTCTGCTACTGCAAGCCCATTTTTAGAATTTTAAAAATATTTTCATTTTTTGACATTTTCACCTGTACTATACATCAGGGTATTTTTCAGGTCGAAAATTTTATATTTTTAGTTTAAGTTAATAATATATTTATTACATTCGTACCTTTAAACATATTCCATTTTTCATATTTCCAATTTTATTCTGCTACTGCAAGCCCATTTTTAGAATTTTAAAAATATTTTCATTTTTTGACATTTTCACCTGTACTATACATCAGGGTATTTTTCAGGTCGAAAATTTTATATTTTTAGTTTAAGTTAATAATATATTTATTACATTCGTACCTTTAAACATATTCCATTTTTCATATTTCCAATTTTATTCTGCTACTGCAAGCCCATTTTTAGAATTTTAAAAATATTTTCATTTTTTGACATTTTCACCTGTACTATACATCAGGGTATTTTTCAGGTCGAAAATTTTATATTTTTAGTTTAAGTTAATAATGTATTTATTACATTCGTACCTTTAAACATATTCCATTTTTCATATTTCCAACTTTATTCTGCTACTGCAAGCCCATTTTTA
Organism: Phrynosoma blainvillii; assembly: GCA_026167975.1. Classification (NCBI taxonomy): domain Eukaryota; kingdom Metazoa; phylum Chordata; class Lepidosauria; order Squamata; family Phrynosomatidae; genus Phrynosoma; species Phrynosoma blainvillii. The sequence continues at coordinate 11,213,084 of JANUYF010000014.1, forward strand.
GAATTTTAAAAATATTTTCATTTTTTGACATTTTCACCTGTACTATACATCAGGGTATTTTTCAGGTCGAAAATTTTATATTTTTAGTTTAAGTTAATAATATATTTATTACATTCGTACCTTTAAACATATTCCATTTTTCATATTTCCAATTTTATTCTGCTACTGCAAGCCCATTTTTAGAATTTTAAAAATATTTTCATTTTTTGACATTTTCACCTGTACTATACATCAGGGTATTTTTCAGGTCGAAAATTTTATATTTTTAGTTTAAGTTAATAATATATTTATTACATTCGTACCTTTAAGCATATTCCATTTTTCATATTTCCAATTTTATTCTGCTACTGCAAGCCCATTTTTAGAATTTTAAAAATATTTTCATTTTTTGACATTTTCACCTGTACTATACATCAGGGTATTTTTCAGGTCGAAAATTTTATATTTTTAGTTTAAGTTAATAATATATTTATTACATTCGTACCTTTAAACATATTCCATTTTTCATATTTCCAATTTTATTCTGCTACTGCTAGCCCATTTTTAGATTTTTAAAAATATTTTCATTTTTTGACATTTTCACCTGTACTATATATACATCAGGGTATTTTTCAGGTCGAAAATTTTATATTTTTAGTTTAAATTAATAATATAATTATTACATTGCTACCCTTAAGCATATTCCATTTTTCATATTTCCAATTTTATTCTGCTACTGCAAGCCCATTTTTAGAATTTTAAAAATATTTTCATTTTTTGACATTTTCACCTGTACTATACATCAGGGTATTTTTCAAGTCGAAAATTTTATATTTTTAGTTTAAAGTAATAATATATTTATTACATTGCTACCCTTAAGCATATTCCATTTTTCCTATTTCCAATTTTATTCTGCTACTGCAAGCCCATTTTTAGAATTTTAAAAATATTTTCATTTTTTGACATTTTCACCTGTACTATACATCAGGGTATTTTTCAGGTCGAAAATTTTATATTTTTAGTTTAAGTTAATAATGTATTTATTACATTCGTACCTTTAAACATATTCCATTTTTCATATTTCCAATTTTATTCTGCTACTGCAAGCCCATTTTTAGAATTTTAAAAATATTTTCATTTTTTGACATTTTCACCTGTACTATACATCAGGGTATTTTTCAGGTCGAAAATTTTATATTTTTAGTTTAAGTTAATAATATATTTATTACATTCGTACCTTTAAACATATTCCATTTTTCATATTTCCAATTTTATTCTGCTACTGCAAGCCCATTTTTAGAATTTTAAAAATATTTTCATTTTTTGACATTTTCACCTGTACTATACATCAGGGTATTTTTCAGGTCGAAAATTTTATATTTTTAGTTTAAGTTAATAATATATTTATTACATTCGTACCTTTAAACATATTCCATTTTTCATATTTCCAATTTTATTCTGCTACTGCAAGCCCATTTTTAGAATTTTAAAAATATTTTCATTTTTTGACATTTTCACCTGTACTATACATCAGGGTATTTTTCAGGTCGAAAATTTTATATTTTTAGTTTAAGTTAATAATATATTTATTACATTCGTACCTTTAAACATATTCCATTTTTCATATTTCCAATTTTATTCTGCTACTGCAAGCCCATTTTTAGAATTTTAAAAATATTTTCATTTTTTGACATTTTCACCTGTACTATACATCAGGGTATTTTTCAGGTCGAAAATTTTATATTTTTAGTTTAAATTAATAATATATTTATTACATTGCTACCCTTAAGCATATTCCATTTTTCATATTTCCAATTTTATTCTGCTACTGCAAGCCCATTTTTAGAATTTTAAAAATATTTTCATTTTTTGACATTTTCACCTGTACTATACATCAGGGTATTTTTCAGGTCGAAAATTTTATATTTTTAGTTTAAAGTAATAATATATTTATTACATTGCTACCCTTAAGCATATTCCATTTTTCCTATTTCCAATTTTATTCTGCTACTGCAAGCCCATTTTTAGAATTTTAAAAATATTTTCATTTTTTGACATTTTCACCTGTACTATACATCAGGGTATTTTTCAAGTCGAAAATTTTATATTTTTAGTTTAAGTTAATAATATATTTATTACATTCGTACCTTTAAACATATTCCATTTTTCATATTTCCAATTTTATTCTGCTACTGCAAGCCCATTTTTAGAATTTTAAAAATATTTTCATTTTTTGACATTTTCACCTGTACTATACATCAGGGTATTTTTCAGGTCGAAAATTTTATATTTTTAGTTTAAGTTAATAATGTATTTATTACATTCGTACCTTTAAACATATTCCATTTTTCATATTTCCAATTTTATTCTGCTACTGCAAGCCCATTTTTAGATTTTTAAAAATATTTTCATTTTTTGACATTTTCACCTGTACTATACATCAGGGTATTTTTCAGGTCGAAAATTTTATATTTTTAGTTTAAGTTAATAATATATTTATTACATTCGTATCTTTAAACATATTCCATTTTTCATATTTCCAACTTTATTCTGCTACTGCAAGCCCATTTTTAGAATTTTAAAAATATTTTCATTTTTTGACATTTTCACCTGTACTATACATCAGGGTATTTTTCAGGTCGAAAATTTTATATTTTTAGTTTAAGTTAATAATATAATTATTACATTCGTACCTTTAAGCATATTCCATTTTTCATATTTCCAATTTTATTCTGCTACTGCAAGCCCATTTTTAGAATTTTAAAAATATTTTCATTTTTTGACATTTTCACCTGTACTATACATCAGGGTATTTTTCAGGTCGAAAATTTTATATTTTTAGTTTAAGTTAATAATATATTTATTACATTCGTAACTTTAAACATATTCCATTTTTCATATTTCCAATTTTATTCTGCTACTGCTAGCCCATTTTTAGATTTTTAAAAATATTTTCATTTTTTGACATTTTCACCTGTACTATATATACATCAGGGTATTTTTCAGGTCGAAAATTTTATATTTTTAGTTTAAGTTAATAATATATTTATTACATTCGTACCTTTAAACATATTCCATTTTTCATATTTCCAATTTTATTCTGCTACTGCAAGCCCATTTTTAGAATTTTAAAAATATTTTCATTTTTTGACATTTTCACCTGTACTATACATCAGGGTATTTTTCAGGTCGAAAATTTTATATTTTTAGTTTAAGTTAATAATATATTTATTACATTCGTACCTTTAAGCATATTCCATTTTTCATATTTCCAATTTTATTCTGCTACTGCAAGCCCATTTTTAGAATTTTAAAAATATTTTCATTTTTTGACATTTTCACCTGTACTATACATCAGGGTATTTTTCAGGTCGAAAATTTTATATTTTTAGTTTAAGTTAATAATATATTTATTACATTCGTAACTTTAAACATATTCCATTTTTCATATTTCCAATTTTATTCTGCTACTGCTAGCCCATTTTTAGATTTTTAAAAATATTTTCATTTTTTGACATTTTCACCTGTACTATATATACATCAGGGTATTTTTCAGGTCGAAAATTTTATATTTTTAGTTTAAATTAATAATATAATTATTACATTGCTACCCTTAAGCATATTCCATTTTTCATATTTCCAATTTTATTCTGCTACTGCAAGCCCATTTTTAGAATTTTAAAAATATTTTCATTTTTTGACATTTTCACCTGTACTATACATCAGGGTATTTTTCAAGTCGAAAATTTTATATTTTTAGTTTAAAGTAATAATATATTTATTACATTGCTACCCTTAAGCATATTCCATTTTTCCTATTTCCAATTTTATTCTGCTACTGCAAGCCCATTTTTAGAATTTTAAAAATATTTTCATTTTTTGACATTTTCACCTGTACTATACATCAGGGTATTTTTCAGGTCGAAAATTTTATATTTTTAGTTTAAGTTAATAATGTATTTATTACATTCGTACCTTTAAACATATTCCATTTTTCATATTTCCAATTTTATTCTGCTACTGCAAGCCCATTTTTAGAATTTTAAAAATATTTTCATTTTTTGACATTTTCACCTGTACTATACATCAGGGTATTTTTCAGGTCGAAAATTTTATATTTTTAGTTTAAGTTAATAATATATTTATTACATTCGTACCTTTAAACATATTCCATTTTTCATATTTCCAATTTTATTCTGCTACTGCAAGCCCATTTTTAGAATTTTAAAATATTTTCATTTTTTGACATTTTCACCTGTACTATACATCAGGGTATTTTTCAGGTCGAAAATTTTATATTTTTAGTTTAAGTTAATATTGTATTTATTACATTCGTACCTTTAAACATATTCCATTTTTCATATTTCCAATTTTATTCTGCTACTGCAAGCCCATTTTTAGAATTTTAAAAATATTTTCATTTTTTGACATTTTCACCTGTACTATACATCAGGGTATTTTTCAGGTCGAAAATTTTATATTTTTAGTTTAAGTTAATAATATATTTATTACATTCGTACCTTTAAACATATTCCATTTTTCATATTTCCAATTTTATTCTGCTACTGCAAGCCCATTTTTAGAATTTTAAAAATATTTTCATTTTTTGACATTTTCACCTGTACTATAATCAGGGTATTTTTCAGGTCGAAAATTTTATATTTTTAGTTTAAGTTAATAATATATTTATTACATTCGTACCTTTAAGCATATTCCATTTTTCATATTTCCAATTTTATTCTGCTACTGCAAGCCCATTTTTAGAATTTTAAAAATATTTTCATTTTTTGACATTTTCACCTGTACTATACATCAGGGTATTTTTCAGGTCGAAAATTTTATATTTTTAGTTTAAGTTAATAATGTATTTATTACATTCGTACCTTTAAACATATTCCATTTTTCATATTTCCAACTTTATTCTGCTACTGCAAGCCCATTTTTAGAATTTTAAAAATATTTTCATTTTTTGACATTTTCACCTGTACTATACATCAGGGTATTTTTCAGGTCGAAAATTTTATATTTTTAGTTTAAGTTAATAATATATTTATTACATTCGTACCTTTAAACATATTCCATTTTTCATATTTCCAATTTTATTCTGCTACTGCAAGCCCATTTTTAGAATTTTAAAAATATTTTCATTTTTTGACATTTTCACCTGTACTATACATCAGGGTATTTTTCAGGTCGAAAATTTTATATTTTTAGTTTAAATTAATAATATAATTATTACATTGCTACCCTTAAGCATATTCCATTTTTCATATTTCCAATTTTATTCTGCTACTGCAAGCCCATTTTTAGAATTTTAAAAATATTTTCATTTTTTGACATTTTCACCTGTACTATACATCAGGGTATTTTTCAGGTCGAAAATTTTATATTTTTAGTTTAAGTTAATAATATATTTATTACATTCGTACCTTTAATCCGATTCCATTTTTCCTATTTCCAATTTTATTCTGCAATTGCAAGCCCATTTTCAGAATTTTAAAAATATTGTAATTTTTTGACATTTTCACCTGTACATCAGGGTATTTTTCAGGTCGAAAATTTTATATTTTTAGTTTAAGTTAATAATATATTTATTACATTCGTACCTTTAAACATATTCCATTTTTCATATTTCCAATTTTATTCTGCTACTGCAAGCCCATTTTTAGAATTTTAAAAATATTTTCATTTTTTGACATTTTCACCTGTACTATACATCAGGGTATTTTTCAGGTCGAAAATTTTATATTTTTAGTTTAAATTAATAATATATTTATTACATTGCTACCCTTAAGCATATTCCATTTTTCATATTTCCAATTTTATTCTGCTACTGCAAGCCCATTTTTAGAATTTTAAAAATATTTTCATTTTTTGACATTTTCACCTGTACTATACATCAGGGTATTTTTCAGGTCGAAAATTTTATATTTTTAGTTTAAGTTAATAATGTATTTATTACATTCGTACCTTTAAACATATTCCATTTTTCATATTTCCAATTTTATTCTGCTACTGCAAGCCCATTTTTAGAATTTTAAAAATATTTTCATTTTTTGACATTTTCACCTGTACTATACATCAGGGTATTTTTCAGGTCGAAAATTTTATATTTTTAGTTTAAGTTAATAATATATTTATTACATTCGTACCTTTAAACATATTCCATTTTTCATATTTCCAATTTTATTCTGCTACTGCAAGCCCATTTTTAGAATTTTAAAATATTTTCATTTTTTGACATTTTCACCTGTACTATACATCAGGGTATTTTTCAGGTCGAAAATTTTATATTTTTAGTTTAAGTTAATATTGTATTTATTACATTCGTACCTTTAAACATATTCCATTTTTCATATTTCCAATTTTATTCTGCTACTGCAAGCCCATTTTTAGAATTTTAAAAATATTTTCATTTTTTGACATTTTCACCTGTACTATACATCAGGGTATTTTTCAGGTCGAAAATTTTATATTTTTAGTTTAAGTTAATAATATATTTATTACATTCGTACCTTTAAACATATTCCATTTTTCATATTTCCAATTTTATTCTGCTACTGCAAGCCCATTTTTAGAATTTTAAAAATATTTTCATTTTTTGACATTTTCACCTGTACTATAATCAGGGTATTTTTCAGGTCGAAAATTTTATATTTTTAGTTTAAGTTAATAATATATTTATTACATTCGTACCTTTAAGCATATTCCATTTTTCATATTTCCAATTTTATTCTGCTACTGCAAGCCCATTTTTAGAATTTTAAAAATATTTTCATTTTTTGACATTTTCACCTGTACTATACATCAGGGTATTTTTCAGGTCGAAAATTTTATATTTTTAGTTTAAGTTAATAATGTATTTATTACATTCGTACCTTTAAACATATTCCATTTTTCATATTTCCAACTTTATTCTGCTACTGCAAGCCCATTTTTAGAATTTTAAAAATATTTTCATTTTTTGACATTTTCACCTGTACTATACATCAGGGTATTTTTCAGGTCGAAAATTTTATATTTTTAGTTTAAATTAATAATATAATTATTACATTGCTACCCTTAAGCATATTCCATTTTTCATATTTCCAATTTTATTCTGCTACTGCAAGCCCATTTTTAGAATTTTAAAAATATTTTCATTTTTTGACATTTTCACCTGTACTATACATCAGGGTATTTTTCAGGTCGAAAATTTTATATTTTTAGTTTAAGTTAATAATATATTTATTACATTCGTACCTTTAATCCGATTCCATTTTTCCTATTTCCAATTTTATTCTGCAATTGCAAGCCCATTTTCAGAATTTTAAAAATATTGTAATTTTTTGACATTTTCACCTGTACATCAGGGTATTTTTCAGGTCGAAAATTTTATATTTTTAGTTTAAGTTAATAATATATTTATTACATTCGTACCTTTAAACATATTCCATTTTTCATATTTCCAATTTTATTCTGCTACTGCAAGCCCATTTTTAGAATTTTAAAAATATTTTCATTTTTTGACATTTTCACCTGTACTATACATCAGGGTATTTTTCAGGTCGAAAATTTTATATTTTTAGTTTAAATTAATAATATATTTATTACATTGCTACCCTTAAGCATATTCCATTTTTCATATTTCCAATTTTATTCTGCTACTGCAAGCCCATTTTTAGAATTTTAAAAATATTTTCATTTTTTGACATTTTCACCTGTACTATACATCAGGGTATTTTTCAGGTCGAAAATTTTACATTTTTAGTTTAAAGTAATAATATATTTATTACATTGCTACCTTTAAGCATATTCCATTTTTCATATTTCCAATTTTATTCTGCTACTGCAAGCCCATTTTCAGAATTTTAAAAATATTGTAATTTTTTGACATTTTCACCTGTACTATACATCAGGGTATTTTTCAGGTCGAAAATTTTATATTTTTAGTTTAAATTAATAATATAATTATTACATTGCTACCCTTAAGCATATTCCATTTTTCATATTTCCAATTTTATTCTGCTACTGCAAGCCCATTTTTAGAATTTTAAAAATATTTTCATTTTTTGACCTTTTCACCTGTACTATACATCAGGGTAATTTTCAGGTCGAAAATTTTATATTTATAGTTTAAGTTAATAATATATTTATTACATTCGTACCTTTAAACATATTCCATTTTTCATATTTCCAATTTTATTCTGCAATTGCAAGCCCATTTTTAGAATTTTAAAAATATTTTCATTTTTTGACATTTTCACCTGTACTATACATCAGGGTATTTTTCAGGTCAAAAATTTTATATTTTTAGTTTAAGTTAATAATATATTTATTACATTCGTACCTTTAAACATATTCCATTTTTCATATTTCCAATTTTATTCTGCTACTGCAAGCCCATTTTTAGATTTTTAAAAATATTTTCATTTTTTGACATTTTCACCTGTACTATACATCAGGGTATTTTTCAGGTCGAAAATTTTATATTTTTAGTTTAAATTAATAATATATTTATTACATTGCTACCCTTAAGCATATTCCATTTTTCATATTTCCAATTTTATTCTGCTGCTGCAAGCCCATTTTTAGAATTTTAAAAATATTTTCATTTTTTGACATTTTCACCTGTACTATACATCAGGGTATTTTTCAAGTCGAAAATTTTATATTTTTAGTTTAAGTTAATAATATATTTATTACATTCGTACCTTTAAACATATTCCATTTTTCATATTTCCAATTTTATTCTGCTACTGCAAGCCCATTTTTATAATTTTAAAAATATTTTCATTTTTTGACATTTTCACCTGTACTATACATCAGGGTATTTTTCAGGTCGAAAATTTTATATTTTTAGTTTAAGTTAATAATATATTTATTACATTCGTACCTTTAAACATATTCCATTTTTCATATTTCCAATTTTATTCTGCTACTGCAAGCCCATTTTTAGAATTTTAAAAATATTTTCATTTTTTGACATTTTCACCTGTACTATACATCAGGGTATTTTTCAGGTCGAAAATTTTATATTTTTAGTTTAAATTAATAATATATTTATTACATTGCTACCCTTAAGCATATTCCATTTTTCATATTTCCAATTTTATTCTGCTGCTGCAAGCCCATTTTTAGAATTTTAAAAATATTTTCATTTTTTGACATTTTCACCTGTACTATACATCAGGGTATTTTTCAAGTCGAAAATTTTATATTTTTAGTTTAAGTTAATAATATATTTATTACATTCGTACCTTTAAACATATTCCATTTTTCATATTTCCAATTTTATTCTGCTACTGCAAGCCCATTTTTATAATTTTAAAAATATTTTCATTTTTTGACATTTTCACCTGTACTATACATCAGGGTATTTTTCAGGTCGAAAATTTTATATTTTTAGTTTAAGTTAATAATATATTTATTACATTCGTACCTTTAAACATATTCCATTTTTCATATTTCCAATTTTATTCTGCTACTGCAAGCCCATTTTTAGAATTTTAAAAATATTTTCATTTTTTGACATTTTCACCTGTACTATACATCAGGGTATTTTTCAGGTCGAAAATTTTATATTTTTAGTTTAAATTAATAATATATTTATTACATTGCTACCCTTAAGCATATTCCATTTTTCATATTTCCAATTTTATTCTGCTGCTGCAAGCCCATTTTTAGAATTTTAAAAATATTTTCATTTTTTGACATTTTCACCTGTACTATACATCAGGGTATTTTTCAAGTCGAAAATTTTATATTTTTAGTTTAAGTTAATAATATATTTATTACATTCGTACCTTTAAACATATACCATTTTTCATATTTCCAATTTTATTCTGCTACTGCAAGCCCATTTTTAGAATTTTAAAAATATTTTCATTTTTTGACATTTTCACCTGTACTATACATCAGGGTATTTTTCAGGTCGAAAATTTTATATTTTTAGTTTAAAGTAATAATATATTTATTACATTGCTACCCTTAAGCATATTCCATTTTTCCTATTTCCAATTTTATTCTGCTACTGCAAGCCCATTTTTAGAATTTTAAAAATATTTTCATTTTTTGACATTTTCACCTGTACTATACATCAGGGTATTTTTCAAGTCGAAAATTTTATATTTTTAGTTTAAGTTAATAATATATTTATTACATTCGTACCTTTAAACATATACCATTTTTCATATTTCCAATTTTATTCTGCTACTGCAAGCCCATTTTTAGAATTTTAAAAATATTTTCATTTTTTGACATTTTCACCTGTACTATATATCAGGGTATTTTTCAGGTCGAAAATTTTATATTTTTAGTTTAAGTTAATAATATATTTATTACATTCGTACCTTTAAACATATTCCATTTTTCATATTTCCAATTTTATTCTGCTACTGCAAGCCCATTTTTAGAATTTTAAAAATATTTTCATTTTTTGACATTTTCACCTGTACTATACATCAGGGTATTTTTCAGGTCGAAAATTTTATATTTTTAGTTTAAGTTAATAATATATTTATTACATTCGTACCTTTAATCCGATTCCATTTTTCCTATATCCAATTTTATTCTGCAATTGCAAGCCCATTTTCAGAATTTTAAAAATATTGTAATTTTTTGACATTTTCACCTGTACTATACATCAGGGTATTTTTCAGGTCGAAAATTTTATATTTTTAGTTTAAAGTAATAATATATTTATTACATTGCTACCCTTAAGCATATTCCATTTTTCATATTTCCAATTTTATTCTGCTACTGCAAGCCCATTTTTAGAATTTTAAAAATATTTTCATTTTTTGACATTTTCACCTGGTCGAAAAATTTATATTTTTAGTTTAAGTTAATAATATATTTATTACATTGCTACCCTTAAGCATATTCCATTTTTCATATTTCCAATTTTATTCTGCTGCTGCAAGCCCATTTTTAGAATTTTAAAAATATTTTCATTTTTTGACATTTTCACCTGTACTATACATCAGGGTATTTTTCAAGTCGAAAATTTTATATTTTTAGTTTAAGTTAATAATATATTTATTACATTCGTACCTTTAAACATATTCCATTTTTCATATTTCCAATTTTATTCTGCTACTGCAAGCCCATTTTTATAATTTTAAAAATATTTTCATTTTTTGACATTTTCACCTGTACTATACATCAGGGTATTTTTCAAGTCGAAAATTTTATATTTTTAGTTTAAGTTAATAATATATTTATTACATTCGTACCTTTAAACATATACCATTTTTCATATTTCCAATTTTATTCTGCTACTGCAAGCCCATTTTTAGAATTTTAAAAATATTTTCATTTTTTGACATTTTCACCTGTACTATACATCAGGGTATTTTTCAGGTCGAAAATTTTATATTTTTAGTTTAAATTAATAATATATTTATTACATTGCTACCCTTAAGTATATTCCATTTTTCATATTTCCAATTTTATTCTGCTACTGCAAGCCCATTTTTAGAATTTTAAAAATATTTTCATTTTTTGACATTTTCACCTGTACTATACATCAGGGTATTTTTCAGGTCGAAAATTTTATATTTTTAGTTTAAAGTAATAATATATTTATTACATTGCTACCCTTAAGCATATTCCATTTTTCCTATTTCCAATTTTATTCTGCTACTGCAAGCCCATTTTTAGAATTTTAAAAATATTTTCATTTTTTGACATTTTCACCTGTACTATACATCAGGGTATTTTTCAGGTCGAAAATTTTATATTTTTAGTTTAAGTTAATAATATATTTATTACATTCGTACCTTTAAAAATATTCCATTTTTCATATTTCCAATTTTATTCTGCTACTGCAAGCCCATTTTTAGAATTTTAAAAATATTTTCATTTTTTGACATTTTCACCTGTACTATACATCAGGGTATTTTTCAGGTCGAAAATTTTATATTTTTAGTTTAAGTTAATAATATATTTATTACATTCGTACCTTTAATCCGATTCCATTTTTCCTATATCCAATTTTATTCTGCAATTGCAAGCCCATTTTCAGAATTTTAAAAATATTGTAATTTTTTGACATTTTCACCTGTACTATACATCAGGGTATTTTTCAGGTCGAAAATTTTATATTTTTAGTTTAAAGTAATAATATATTTATTACATTGCTACCCTTAAGCATATTCCATTTTTCATATTTCCAATTTTATTCTGCTACTGCAAGCCCATTTTTAGAATTTTAAAAATATTTTCATTTTTTGACATTTTCACCTGTACTATACATCAGGGTATTTTTCAGGTCGAAAATTTTATATTTTTAGTTTAAGTTAATAATGTATTTATTACATTCGTACCTTTAAACATATTCCATTTTTCATATTTCCAACTTTATTCTGCTACTGCAAGCCCATTTTTAGAATTTTAAAAATATTTTCATTTTTTGACATTTTCACCTGTACTATACATCAGGGTATTTTTCAGGTCGAAAATTTTATATTTTTAGTTTAAGTTAATAATATATTTATTACATTCGTACCTTTAAACCTATTCCATTTTTCCTATTTCCAATTTTATTCTGCAATTGCAAGCCCATTTTTAGAATTTTAAAAATATTTTCATTTTTTGACATTTTCACCTGTACTATACATCAGGGTATTTTTCAGGTCAAAAATTTTATATTTTTAGTTTAAGTTAATAATATATTTATTACATTCGTACCTTTAAACATATTCCATTTTTCATATTTCCAATTTTATTCTGCTACTGCAAGCCCATTTTTAGAATTTTAAAAATATTTTCATTTTTTGACATTTTCACCTGTACTATACATCAGGGTATTTTTCAGGTCGAAAATTTTATATTTTTAGTTTAAGTTAATAATATATTTATTACATTCGTACCTTTAAACATATTCCATTTTTCATATTTCCAATTTTATTCTGCTACTGCTAGCCCATTTTTAGATTTTTAAAAATATTTTCATTTTTTGACATTTTCACCTGTACTATACATCAGGGTATTTTTCAGGTCGAAAATTTTATATTTTTAGTTTAAAGTAATAATATATTTATTACATTGCTACCTTTAAGCATATTCCATTTTTCATATTTCCAATTTTATTCTGCTACTGCAAGCCCATTTTTAGAATTTTAAAAATATTTTCATTTTTTGACATTTTCGCCTGTACTATACATCAGGGTATTTTTCAGGTCGAAATTTTTATATTTTTAGTTTAAATTAATAATAAAATTATTACATTGCTACCCTTAAGCATATTCCATTTTTCATATTTCCAATTTTATTCTGCTACTGCAAGCCCATTTTTAGAATTTTAAAAATATTTTCATTTTTTGACCTTTTCACCTGTACTATACATCAGGGTAATTTTCCGATCGAAAATTTTATATTTTTAGTTTAAGTTAATAATATATTTATTACATTCGTACCTTTTAACATATTCCATTTTTCATATTTCCAATTTTATTCTGCTACTGCAAGCCCATTTTTAGAATTTTAAAAATATTTTCATTTTTTGACATTTTCACCTGTACTATACATCAGGGTATTTTTCAGGTCGAAAATTTTATATTTTTTGTTTAAAGTAATAATATATTTATTACATTCGTACCTTTAAACATATTCCATTTTTCATATTTCCAATTTTATTCTGCTACTGCAAGCCCATTTTTAGATTTTTAAAAATATTTTCATTTTTTGACATTTTCACCTGTACTATACATCAGGGTATTTTTCAGGTCGAAAATTTTATATTTTTAGTTTAAGTTAATAATATATTTATTACATTCGTATCTTTAAACATATTCCATTTTTCATATTTCCAACTTTATTCTGCTACTGCAAGCCCATTTTTAGAATTTTAAAAATATTTTCATTTTTTGACATTTTCACCTGTACTATACATCAGGGTATTTTTCAGGTCGAAAATTTTATATTTTTAGTTTAAGTTAATAATATATTTATTACATTCGTACCTTTAAACATATTCCATTTTTCATATTTCCAATTTTATTCTGCTACTGCAAGCCCATTTTTAGAATTTTAAAAATATTTTCATTTTTTGACATTTTCACCTGTACTATACATCAGGGTATTTTTCAGGTCGAAAATTTTATATTTTTAGTTTAAGTTAATAATATATTTATTACATTCGTACCTTTAAACATATTCCATTTTTCATATTTCCAATTTTATTCTGCTACTGCAAGCCCATTTTTAGAATTTTAAAAATATTTTCATTTTTTGACATTTTCACCTGTACTATACATCAGGGTATTTTTCAGGTCGAAAATTTTATATTTTTAGTTTAAATTAATAATATATTTATTACATTGCTACCCTTAAGCATATTCCATTTTTCCTATTTCCAATTTTATTCTGCTACTGCAAGCCCATTTTTAGAATTTTAAAAATATTTTCATTTTTTGACATTTTCACCTGTACTATACATCAGGGTATTTTTCAGGTCGAAAATTTTATATTTTTAGTTTAAGTTAATAATATATTTATTACATTCGTACCTTTAAACATATTCCATTTTTCATATTTCCAATTTTATTCTGCTACTGCAAGCCCATTTTTAGAATTTTAAAAATATTTTCATTTTTTGACATTTTCACCTGTACTATACATCAGGGTATTTTTCAGGTCGAAAATTTTATATTTTTAGTTTAAGTTAATAATATATTTATTACATTCGTACCTTTAAACATATTCCATTTTTCATATTTCCAATTTTATTCTGCTACTGCAAGCCCATTTTTAGAATTTTAAAAATATTTTCATTTTTTGACATTTTCACCTGTACTATACATCAGGGTATTTTTCAGGTCGAAAATTTTATATTTTTAGTTTAAATTAATAATATATTTATTACATTGCTACCCTTAAGCATATTCCATTTTTCCTATTTCCAATTTTATTCTGCTACTGCAAGCCCATTTTTAGAATTTTAAAAATATTTTCATTTTTTGACATTTTCACCTGTACTATATATCAGGGTATTTTTCAGGTCGAAAATTTTATATTTTTAGTTTAAGTTAATAATATATTTATTACATTCGTACCTTTAAACATATTCCATTTTTCATATTTCCAATTTTATTCTGCTACTGCAAGCCCATTTTTAGAATTTTAAAAATATTTTCATTTTTTGACATTTTCACCTGTACTATACATCAGGGTATTTTTCAGGTCGAAAATTTTATATTTTTAGTTTAAGTTAATAATATATTTATTACATTCGTACCTTTAATCCGATTCCATTTTTCCTATATCCAATTTTATTCTGCAATTGCAAGCCCATTTTCAGAATTTTAAAAATATTGTAATTTTTTGACATTTTCACCTGTACTATACATCAGGGTATTTTTCAGGTCGAAAATTTTATATTTTTAGTTTAAAGTAATAATATATTTATTACATTGCTACCCTTAAGCATATTCCATTTTTCATATTTCCAATTTTATTCTGCTACTGCAAGCCCATTTTTAGAATTTTAAAAATATTTTCATTTTTTGACATTTTCACCTGGTCGAAAAATTTATATTTTTAGTTTAAGTTAATAATATATTTATTACATTGCTACCCTTAAGCATATTCCATTTTTCATATTTCCAATTTTATTCTGCTGCTGCAAGCCCATTTTTAGAATTTTAAAAATATTTTCATTTTTTGACATTTTCACCTGTACTATACATCAGGGTATTTTTCAAGTCGAAAATTTTATATTTTTAGTTTAAGTTAATAATATATTTATTACATTCGTACCTTTAAACATATTCCATTTTTCATATTTCCAATTTTATTCTGCTACTGCAAGCCCATTTTTATAATTTTAAAAATATTTTCATTTTTTGACATTTTCACCTGTACTATACATCAGGGTATTTTTCAAGTCGAAAATTTTATATTTTTAGTTTAAGTTAATAATATATTTATTACATTCGTACCTTTAAACATATTCCATTTTTCATATTTCCAATTTTATTCTGCTACTGCAAGCCCATTTTTAGAATTTTAAAAATATTTTCATTTTTTGACATTTTCACCTGTACTATACATCAGGGTATTTTTCAGGTCGAAAATTTTATATTTTTAGTTTAAGTTAATAATATATTTATTACATTCGTACCTTTAAACATATTCCATTTTTCATATTTCCAATTTTATTCTGCTACTGCAAGCCCATTTTTAGAATTTTAAAAATATTTTCATTTTTTGACATTTTCACCTGTACTATACATCAGGGTATTTTTCAGGTCGAAAATTTTATATTTTTAGTTTAAATTAATAATATATTTATTACATTGCTACCCTTAAGCATATTCCATTTTTCATATTTCCAATTTTATTCTGCTGCTGCAAGCCCATTTTTAGAATTTTAAAAATATTTTCATTTTTTGACATTTTCACCTGTACTATACATCAGGGTATTTTTCAAGTCGAAAATTTTATATTTTTAGTTTAAGTTAATAATATATTTATTACATTCGTACCTTTAAACATATACCATTTTTCATATTTCCAATTTTATTCTGCTACTGCAAGCCCATTTTTAGAATTTTAAAAATATTTTCATTTTTTGACATTTTCACCTGTACTATACATCAGGGTATTTTTCAGGTCGAAAATTTTATATTTTTAGTTTAAAGTAATAATATATTTATTACATTGCTACCCTTAAGCATATTCCATTTTTCCTATTTCCAATTTTATTCTGCTACTGCAAGCCCATTTTTAGAATTTTAAAAATATTTTCATTTTTTGACATTTTCACCTGTACTATATATCAGGGTATTTTTCAGGTCGAAAATTTTATATTTTTAGTTTAAGTTAATAATATATTTATTACATTCGTACCTTTAAACATATTCCATTTTTCATATTTCCAATTTTATTCTGCTACTGCAAGCCCATTTTTAGAATTTTAAAAATATTTTCATTTTTTGACATTTTCACCTGTACTATACATCAGGGTATTTTTCAGGTCGAAAATTTTATATTTTTAGTTTAAGTTAATAATATATTTATTACATTCGTACCTTTAATCCGATTCCATTTTTCCTATATCCAATTTTATTCTGCAATTGCAAGCCCATTTTCAGAATTTTAAAAATATTGTAATTTTTTGACATTTTCACCTGTACTATACATCAGGGTATTTTTCAGGTCGAAAATTTTATATTTTTAGTTTAAAGTAATAATATATTTATTACATTGCTACCCTTAAGCATATTCCATTTTTCATATTTCCAATTTTATTCTGCTACTGCAAGCCCATTTTTAGAATTTTAAAAATATTTTCATTTTTTGACATTTTCACCTGGTCGAAAAATTTATATTTTTAGTTTAAGTTAATAATATATTTATTACATTGCTACCCTTAAGCATATTCCATTTTTCATATTTCCAATTTTATTCTGCTGCTGCAAGCCCATTTTTAGAATTTTAAAAATATTTTCATTTTTTGACATTTTCACCTGTACTATACATCAGGGTATTTTTCAAGTCGAAAATTTTATATTTTTAGTTTAAGTTAATAATATATTTATTACATTCGTACCTTTAAACATATTCCATTTTTCATATTTCCAATTTTATTCTGCTACTGCAAGCCCATTTTTATAATTTTAAAAATATTTTCATTTTTTGACATTTTCACCTGTACTATACATCAGGGTATTTTTCAAGTCGAAAATTTTATATTTTTAGTTTAAGTTAATAATATATTTATTACATTCGTACCTTTAAACATATACCATTTTTCATATTTCCAATTTTATTCTGCTACTGCAAGCCCATTTTTAGAATTTTAAAAATATTTTCATTTTTTGACATTTTCACCTGTACTATACATCAGGGTATTTTTCAGGTCGAAAATTTTATATTTTTAGTTTAAATTAATAATATATTTATTACATTGCTACCCTTAAGCATATTCCATTTTTCATATTTCCAATTTTATTCTGCTACTGCAAGCCCATTTTTAGAATTTTAAAAATATTTTCATTTTTTGACATTTTCACCTGTACTATACATCAGGGTATTTTTCAGGTCGAAAATTTTATATTTTTAGTTTAAAGTAATAATATATTTATTACATTGCTACCCTTAAGCATATTCCATTTTTCCTATTTCCAATTTTATTCTGCTACTGCAAGCCCATTTTTAGAATTTTAAAAATATTTTCATTTTTTGACATTTTCACCTGTACTATACATCAGGGTATTTTTCAGGTCGAAAATTTTATATTTTTAGTTTAAGTTAATAATATATTTATTACATTCGTACCTTTAAAAATATTCCATTTTTCATATTTCCAATTTTATTCTGCTACTGCAAGCCCATTTTTAGAATTTTAAAAATATTTTCATTTTTTGACATTTTCACCTGTACTATACATCAGGGTATTTTTCAGGTCGAAAATTTTATATTTTTAGTTTAAGTTAATAATATATTTATTACATTCGTACCTTTAATCCGATTCCATTTTTCCTATATCCAATTTTATTCTGCAATTGCAAGCCCATTTTCAGAATTTTAAAAATATTGTAATTTTTTGACATTTTCACCTGTACTATACATCAGGGTATTTTTCAGGTCGAAAATTTTATATTTTTAGTTTAAAGTAATAATATATTTATTACATTGCTACCCTTAAGCATATTCCATTTTTCATATTTCCAATTTTATTCTGCTACTGCAAGCCCATTTTTAGAATTTTAAAAATATTTTCATTTTTTGACATTTTCACCTGTACTATACATCAGGGTATTTTTCAGGTCGAAAATTTTATATTTTTAGTTTAAGTTAATAATGTATTTATTACATTCGTACCTTTAAACATATTCCATTTTTCATATTTCCAACTTTATTCTGCTACTGCAAGCCCATTTTTAGAATTTTAAAAATATTTTCATTTTTTGACATTTTCACCTGTACTATACATCAGGGTATTTTTCAGGTCGAAAATTTTATATTTTTAGTTTAAGTTAATAATATATTTATTACATTCGTACCTTTAAACCTATTCCATTTTTCCTATTTCCAATTTTATTCTGCAATTGCAAGCCCATTTTTAGAATTTTAAAAATATTTTCATTTTTTGACATTTTCACCTGTACTATACATCAGGGTATTTTTCAGGTCAAAAATTTTATATTTTTAGTTTAAGTTAATAATATATTTATTACATTCGTACCTTTAAACATATTCCATTTTTCATATTTCCAATTTTATTCTGCTACTGCAAGCCCATTTTTAGAATTTTAAAAATATTTTCATTTTTTGACATTTTCACCTGTACTATACATCAGGGTATTTTTCAGGTCGAAAATTTTATATTTTTAGTTTAAGTTAATAATATATTTATTACATTCGTACCTTTAAACATATTCCATTTTTCATATTTCCAATTTTATTCTGCTACTGCTAGCCCATTTTTAGATTTTTAAAAATATTTTCATTTTTTGACATTTTCACCTGTACTATACATCAGGGTATTTTTCAGGTCGAAAATTTTATATTTTTAGTTTAAAGTAATAATATATTTATTACATTGCTACCTTTAAGCATATTCCATTTTTCATATTTCCAATTTTATTCTGCTACTGCAAGCCCATTTTTAGAATTTTAAAAATATTTTCATTTTTTGACATTTTCGCCTGTACTATACATCAGGGTATTTTTCAGGTCGAAATTTTTATATTTTTAGTTTAAATTAATAATAAAATTATTACATTGCTACCCTTAAGCATATTCCATTTTTCATATTTCCAATTTTATTCTGCTACTGCAAGCCCATTTTTAGAATTTTAAAAATATTTTCATTTTTTGACCTTTTCACCTGTACTATACATCAGGGTAATTTTCCGATCGAAAATTTTATATTTTTAGTTTAAGTTAATAATATATTTATTACATTCGTACCTTTTAACATATTCCATTTTTCATATTTCCAATTTTATTCTGCTACTGCAAGCCCATTTTTAGAATTTTAAAAATATTTTCATTTTTTGACATTTTCACCTGTACTATACATCAGGGTATTTTTCAGGTCGAAAATTTTATATTTTTTGTTTAAAGTAATAATATATTTATTACATTCGTACCTTTAAACATATTCCATTTTTCATATTTCCAATTTTATTCTGCTACTGCAAGCCCATTTTTAGATTTTTAAAAATATTTTCATTTTTTGACATTTTCACCTGTACTATACATCAGGGTATTTTTCAGGTCGAAAATTTTATATTTTTAGTTTAAATTAATAATATATTTATTACATTGCTACCCTTAAGCATATTCCATTTTTCATATTTCCAATTTTATTCTGCAATTGCAAGCCCATTTTTAGAATTTTAAAAATATTTTCATTTTTTGACATTTTCACCTGTACTATCATCAGGGTATTTTTCAGGTCAAAAATTTTATATTTTTAGTTTAAGTTAATAATATATTTATTACATTCGTACCTTTAAACATATTCCATTTTTCATATTTCCAATTTTATTCTGCTACTGCAAGCCCATTTTTAGAATTTAAAAATATTTTCATTTTTTGACATTTTCACCTGTACTATACATCAGGGTATTTTTCAGGTCGAAAATTTTATATTTTTAGTTTAAAGTAATAATATATTTATTACATTGCTACCTTTAAACATATTCCATTTTTCATATTTCCAATTTTATTCTGCTACTGCAAGCCCATTTTTAGAATTTTAAAAATATTTTCATTTTTTGACATTTTCACCTGTACTATACATCAGGGTATTTTTCAGGTCGAAAATTTTATATTTTTAGTTTAAAGTAATAATATATTTATTACACTGCTACCTTTAAACATATTCCATTTTTCATATTTCCAATTTTATTCTGCTACTGCAAGCCCATTTTTAGAATTTTAAAAATATTTTCATTTTTTGACATTTTCACCTGTACTATAATCAGGGTATTTTTCAGGTCGAAAAATTTATATTTTTAGTTTA
This sequence comes from Phrynosoma blainvillii, assembly GCA_026167975.1. Lineage (NCBI taxonomy): Eukaryota > Metazoa > Chordata > Lepidosauria > Squamata > Phrynosomatidae > Phrynosoma > Phrynosoma blainvillii. Next base: position 11,234,025 of record JANUYF010000014.1, read on the forward strand.
AGTTAATAATATATTTATTACATTCGTACCTTTAATCCAATTCCATTTTTCCTATTTCCAATTTTATTCTGCAATTGCAAGCCCATTTTTAGAATTTTAAAAATATTTTCATTTTTTGACATTTTCACCTGTACTATACATCAGGGTATTTTTCAAGTCGAAAATTTTATATTTTTAGTTTAAGTTAATAATATATTTATTACATTCGTACCTTTAAACATATTCCATTTTTCATATTTCCAATTTTATTCTGCTACTGCAAGCCCATTTTTAGAATTTCAAAAATATTTTAATTTTTTGACATTTTCACCTGTACTATACATCAGGGTATTTTTCAAGTCGAAAATTTTATATTTTTAGTTTAAGTTAATAATATATTTATTACATTCGTACCTTTAAACATATTCCATTTTTCATATTTCCAATTTTATTCTGCTACTGCAAGCCCATTTTCAGAATTTTAAAAATATTGTAATTTTTTGACATTTTCACCTGTACTATACATCAGGGTATTTTTCAGGTCGAAATTTTTATATTTTTAGTTTAAGTTAATAATATATTTATTACATTCGTACCTTTAAACATATTCCATTTTTCATATTTCCAATTTTATTCTGCTACTGCAAGCCCATTTTTAGAATTTTAAAAATATTTTCATTTTTTGACATTTTCACCTGTACTATACATCAGGGTATTTTTCAGGTCGAAAATTTTATATTTTTAGTTTAAATTAATAATATATTTATTACATTGCTACCCTTAAGCATATTCCATTTTTCATATTTCCAATTTTATTCTGCTGCTGCAAGCCCATTTTTAGAATTTTAAAAATATTTTCATTTTTTGACATTTTCACCTGTACTATACATCAGGGTATTTTTCAAGTCGAAAATTTTATATTTTTAGTTTAAGTTAATAATATATTTATTACATTCGTACCTTTAAACATATTCCATTTTTCATATTTCCAATTTTATTCTGCTACTGCAAGCCCATTTTTAGAATTTTAAAAATATTTTCATTTTTTGACATTTTCACCTGTACTATACATCAGGGTATTTTTCAAGTCAAAAATTTTATATTTTTAGTTTAAGTTAATAATATATTTATTACATTCGTACCTTTAAACATATTCCATTTTTCATATTTCCAATTTTATTCTGCTACTGCAAGCCCATTTTTAGAATTTTAAAAATATTTTCATTTTTTGACATTTTCACCTGTACTATACATCAGGGTATTTTTCAGGTTGAAAATTTTATATTTTTAGTTTAAAGTAATAATATATTTATTACATTCGTACCTTTAAACATATTCCATTTTTCATATTTCCAATTTTATTCTGCTACTGCAAGCCCATTTTTAGAATTTTAAAAATATTTTCATTTTTTGACATTTTCACCTGTACCATCAGGGTATTTTTCAGGTCGAAAATTTTATATTTTTAGTTTAAATTAATAATATATTTATTACATTGCTACCCTTAAGCATATTCCATTTTTCATATTTCCAATTTTATTCTGCTACTGCAAGCCCATTTTTAGAATTTTAAAAATATTTTCATTTTTTGACATTTTCACCTGTACTATACATCAGGGTATTTTTCAGGTCGAAAATTTTATATTTTTAGTTTAAAGTAATAATATATTTATTACATTGCTACCCTTAAGCATATTCCATTTTTCCTATTTCCAATTTTATTCTGCTACTGCAAGCCCATTTTTAGAATTTTAAAAATATTTTCATTTTTTGACATTTTCACCTGTACTATACATCAGGGTATTTTTCAGGTCGAAAATTTTATATTTTTAGTTTAAAGTAATAATATATTTATTACATTGCTACCCTTAAGCATATTCCATTTTTCCTATTTCCAATTTTATTCTGCTACTGCAAGCCCATTTTTAGAATTTTAAAAATATTTTCATTTTTTGACATTTTCACCTGTACTATCATCAGGGTATTTTTCAAGTCGAAAATTTTATATTTTTAGTTTAAGTTAATAATATATTTATTACATTCGTACCTTTAAACATATTCCATTTTTCATATTTCCAATTTTATTCTGCTACTGCAAGCCCATTTTTAGAATTTTAAAAATATTTTCATTTTTTGACATTTTCACCTGTACTATCATCAGGGTATTTTTCAGGTCGAAAATTTTATATTTTTAGTTTAAGTTAATAATATATTTATTACATTCGTACCTTTAAACATATTCCATTTTTCATATTTCCAATTTTATTCTGCTACTGCAAGCCCATTTTTAGAATTTTAAAAATATTTTCATTTTTTGACATTTTCACCTGTACTATACATCAGGGTATTTTTCAGGTCGAAAATTTTATATTTTTAGTTTAAGTTAATAATATATTTATTACATTCGTACCTTTAATCCGATTCCATTTTTCCTATTTCCAATTTTATTCTGCAATTGCAAGCCCATTTTCAGAATTTTAAAAATATTGTAATTTTTTGACATTTTCACCTGTACTATACATCAGGGTATTTTTCAGGTCGAAAATTTTATATTTTTAGTTTAAAGTAATAATATATTTATTACATTGCTACCCTTAAGCATATTCCATTTTTCATATTTCCAATTTTATTCTGCTACTGCAAGCCCATTTTTAGAATTTTAAAAATATTTTCATTTTTTGACATTTTCACCTGGTCGAAAAATTTATATTTTTAGTTTAAGTTAATAATATATTTATTACATTCGTACCTTTAAACATATTCCATTTTTCATATTTCCAATTTTATTCTGCTACTGCAAGCCCATTTTTAGAATTTTAAAAATATTTTCATTTTTTGACATTTTCACCTGTACTATACATCAGGGTATTTTTCAGGTCGAAAATTTTATATTTTTAGTTTAAATTAATAATATATTTATTACATTGCTACCCTTAAGCATATTCCATTTTTCATATTTCCAATTTTATTCTGCTACTGCAAGCCCATTTTTAGAATTTTAAAAATATTTTCATTTTTTGACATTTTCACCTGTACTATACATCAGGGTATTTTTCAAGTCGAAAATTTTATATTTTTAGTTTAAGTTAATAATATATTTATTACATTCGTACCTTTAAACATATTCCATTTTTCATATTTCCAATTTTATTCTGCTACTGCAAGCCCATTTTTAGAATTTTAAAAATATTTTCATTTTTTGACATTTTCACCTGGTCGAAAAATTTATATTTTTAGTTTAAGTTAATAATATATTTATTACATTCGTATCTTTAAACATATTCCATTTTTCATATTTCCAATTTTATTCTGCTACTGCAAGCCCATTTTTAGAATTTTAAAAATATTTTCATTTTTTGACATTTTCACCTGTACTATACATCAGGGTATTTTTCAGGTCGAAAATTTTATATTTTTAGTTTAAGTTAATAATATATTTATTACATTCGTACCTTTAAACATATTCCATTTTTCATATTTCCAATTTTATTCTGCTACTGCAAGCCCATTTTTAGAATTTTAAAAATATTTTCATTTTTTGACATTTTCACCTGTACTATACATCAGGGTATTTTTCAGGTCGAAAATTTTATATTTTTAGTTTAAATTAATAATATATTTATTACATTGCTACCCTTAAGCATATTCCATTTTTCATATTTCCAATTTTATTCTGCTACTGCAAGCCCATTTTTAGAATTTTAAAAATATTTTCATTTTTTGACATTTTCACCTGTACTATACATCAGGGTATTTTTCAGGTCGAAAATTTTATATTTTTAGTTTAAGTTAATAATATATTTATTACATTCGTACCTTTAAACATATTCCATTTTTCATATTTCCAACTTTATTCTGCTACTGCAAGCCCATTTTTAGAATTTTAAAAATATTTTCATTTTTTGACATTTTCACCTGTACTATACATCAGGGTATTTTTCAGGTCGAAAATTTTATATTTTTAGTTTAAGTTAATAATATATTTATTACATTCGTACCTTTAAGCATATTCCATTTTTCATATTTCCAATTTTATTCTGCTACTGCTAGCCCATTTTTAGAATTTTAAAAATATTTTCATTTTTTGACATTTTCACCTGTACTATACATCAGGGTATTTTTCAGGTCGAAAATTTTATATTTTTAGTTTAAGTTAATAATATATTTATTACATTCGTACCTTTAAACATATTCCATTTTTCATATTTCCAATTTTATTCTGCTACTGCAAGCCCATTTTTAGAATTTTAAAAATATTTTCATTTTTTGACATTTTCACCTGTACTATACATCAGGGTATTTTTCAGGTCGAAAATTTTATATTTTTAGTTTAAATTAATAATATATTTATTACATTGCTACCCTTAAGCATATTCCATTTTTCATATTTCCAATTTTATTCTGCAATTGCAAGCCCATTTTTAGAATTTTAAAAATATTTTCATTTTTTGACATTTTCACCTGTACTATCATCAGGGTATTTTTCAGGTCAAAAATTTTATATTTTTAGTTTAAGTTAATAATATATTTATTACATTCGTACCTTTAAACATATTCCATTTTTCATATTTCCAATTTTATTCTGCTACTGCAAGCCCATTTTTAGAATTTTAAAAATATTTTCATTTTTTGACATTTTCACCTGTACTATACATCAGGGTATTTTTCAGGTCGAAAATTTTATATTTTTAGTTTAAGTTAATAATATATTTATTACATTCGTATCTTTAAACATATTCCATTTTTCATATTTCCAACTTTATTCTGCTACTGCAAGCCCATTTTTAGAATTTTAAAAATATTTTCATTTTTTGACATTTTCACCTGTACTATACATCAGGGTATTTTTCAGGTCGAAAATTTTATATTTTTAGTTTAAGTTAATAATATATTTATTACATTCGTACCTTTAATCCGATTCCATTTTTCCTATTTCCAATTTTATTCTGCAATTGCAAGCCCATTTTCAGAATTTTAAAAATATTGTAATTTTTTGACATTTTCACCTGTACTATACATCAGGGTATTTTTCAGGTCGAAAATTTTATATTTTTAGTTTAAAGTAATAATATATTTATTACATTGCTACCCTTAAGCATATTCCATTTTTCATATTTCCAATTTTATTCTGCTACTGCAAGCCCATTTTTAGAATTTTAAAAATATTTTCATTTTTTGACATTTTCACCTGGTCGAAAAATTTATATTTTTAGTTTAAGTTAATAATATATTTATTACATTCGTACCTTTAAACATATTCCATTTTTCATATTTCCAATTTTATTCTGCTACTGCAAGCCCATTTTTAGAATTTTAAAAATATTTTCATTTTTTGACATTTTCACCTGTACTATACATCAGGGTATTTTTCAGGTCGAAAATTTTATATTTTTAGTTTAAATTAATAATATATTTATTACATTGCTACCCTTAAGCATATTCCATTTTTCATATTTCCAATTTTATTCTGCTACTGCAAGCCCATTTTTAGAATTTTAAAAATATTTTCATTTTTTGACATTTTCACCTGTACTATACATCAGGGTATTTTTCAAGTCGAAAATTTTATATTTTTAGTTTAAGTTAATAATATATTTATTACATTCGTACCTTTAAACATATTCCATTTTTCATATTTCCAATTTTATTCTGCTACTGCAAGCCCATTTTTAGAATTTTAAAAATATTTTCATTTTTTGACATTTTCACCTGGTCGAAAAATTTATATTTTTAGTTTAAGTTAATAATATATTTATTACATTCGTATCTTTAAACATATTCCATTTTTCATATTTCCAATTTTATTCTGCTACTGCAAGCCCATTTTTAGAATTTTAAAAATATTTTCATTTTTTGACATTTTCACCTGTACTATACATCAGGGTATTTTTCAGGTCGAAAATTTTATATTTTTAGTTTAAGTTAATAATATATTTATTACATTCGTACCTTTAAACATATTCCATTTTTCATATTTCCAATTTTATTCTGCTACTGCAAGCCCATTTTTAGAATTTTAAAAATATTTTCATTTTTTGACATTTTCACCTGTACTATACATCAGGGTATTTTTCAGGTCGAAAATTTTATATTTTTAGTTTAAATTAATAATATATTTATTACATTGCTACCCTTAAGCATATTCCATTTTTCATATTTCCAATTTTATTCTGCTACTGCAAGCCCATTTTTAGAATTTTAAAAATATTTTCATTTTTTGACATTTTCACCTGTACTATACATCAGGGTATTTTTCAGGTCGAAAATTTTATATTTTTAGTTTAAGTTAATAATATATTTATTACATTCGTACCTTTAAACATATTCCATTTTTCATATTTCCAACTTTATTCTGCTACTGCAAGCCCATTTTTAGAATTTTAAAAATATTTTCATTTTTTGACATTTTCACCTGTACTATACATCAGGGTATTTTTCAGGTCGAAAATTTTATATTTTTAGTTTAAGTTAATAATATATTTATTACATTCGTACCTTTAAGCATATTCCATTTTTCATATTTCCAATTTTATTCTGCTACTGCTAGCCCATTTTTAGAATTTTAAAAATATTTTCATTTTTTGACATTTTCACCTGTACTATACATCAGGGTATTTTTCAGGTCGAAAATTTTATATTTTTAGTTTAAGTTAATAATATATTTATTACATTCGTACCTTTAAACATATTCCATTTTTCATATTTCCAATTTTATTCTGCTACTGCAAGCCCATTTTTAGAATTTTAAAAATATTTTCATTTTTTGACATTTTCACCTGTACTATACATCAGGGTATTTTTCAGGTCGAAAATTTTATATTTTTAGTTTAAATTAATAATATATTTATTACATTGCTACCCTTAAGCATATTCCATTTTTCATATTTCCAATTTTATTCTGCAATTGCAAGCCCATTTTTAGAATTTTAAAAATATTTTCATTTTTTGACATTTTCACCTGTACTATCATCAGGGTATTTTTCAGGTCAAAAATTTTATATTTTTAGTTTAAGTTAATAATATATTTATTACATTCGTACCTTTAAACATATTCCATTTTTCATATTTCCAATTTTATTCTGCTACTGCAAGCCCATTTTTAGAATTTTAAAAATATTTTCATTTTTTGACATTTTCACCTGTACTATACATCAGGGTATTTTTCAGGTCGAAAATTTTATATTTTTAGTTTAAGTTAATAATATATTTATTACATTCGTATCTTTAAACATATTCCATTTTTCATATTTCCAACTTTATTCTGCTACTGCAAGCCCATTTTTAGAATTTTAAAAATATTTTCATTTTTTGACATTTTCACCTGTACTATACATCAGGGTATTTTTCAGGTCGAAAATTTTATATTTTTAGTTTAAGTTAATAATATATTTATTACATTCGTACCTTTAAACATATTCCATTTTTCATATTTCCAATTTTATTCTGCTACTGCAAGCCCATTTTTAGAATTTTAAAAATATTTTCATTTTTTGACATTTTCACCTGTACTATACATCAGGGTATTTTTCAGGTCGAAAATTTTATATTTTTAGTTTAAAGTAATAATGTAATTATTACATTCGTACCTTTAAACATATTCCATTTTTCATATTTCCAATTTTATTCTGCTACTGCAAGCCCATTTTTAGAATTTTAAAAATATTTTCATTTTTTGACATTTTCACCTGTACTATACATCAGGGTATTTTTCAGGTCGAAAATTTTATATTTTTAGTTTAAGTTAATAATATATTTATTACATTCGTACCTTTAAACATATTCCATTTTTCATATTTCCAATTTTATTCTGCTACTGCAAGCCCATTTTTAGAATTTAAAAAATATTTTCATTTTTTGACATTTTCACCTGTACTATACATCAGGGTATTTTTCAGGTCGAAAATTTTATATTTTTAGTTTAAAGTAATAATATATTTATTACATTGCTACCCTTAAGCATATTCCATTTTTCATATTTCCAATTTTATTCTGCTACTGCAAGCCCATTTTTAGAATTTTAAAAATATTTTCATTTTTTGACATTTTCACCTGTACTATATACATCAGGGTATTTTTCAGGTCGAAAAATTTATATTTTTAGTTTAAGTTAATAATATATTTATTACATTCGTACCTTTAATCCGATTCCATTTTTCCTATTTCCAATTTTATTCTGCTACTGCAAGCCCATTTTTAGAATTTTAAAAATATTTTCATTTTTTGACATTTTCACCTGTACTATACATCAGGGTATTTTTCAGGTCGAAAATTTTATATTTTTAGTTTAAGTTAATAATATATTTATTACATTCGTACCTTTAATCCGATTCCATTTTTCCTATATCCAATTTTATTCTGCAATTGCAAGCCCATTTTCAGAATTTTAAAAATATTGTAATTTTTTGACATTTTCACCTGTACTATACATCAGGGTATTTTTCAGGTCGAAAATTTTATATTTTTAGTTTAAAGTAATAATATATTTATTACATTGCTACCCTTAAGCATATTCCATTTTTCATATTTCCAATTTTATTCTGCTACTGCAAGCCCATTTTTAGAATTTTAAAAACATTTTCATTTTTTTAACATTTTCACCTGTACTATACATCAGGGTATTTTTCAGGTCGAAAAATTTATATTTTTAGTTTAAGTTAATAATATATTTATTACATTCGTACCTTTAATCCGATTCCATTTTTCCTATTTCCAATTTTATTCTGCAATTGCAAGCCCATTTTTAGAATTTTAAAAATATTTTCATTTTTTGACATTTCTATACATCAGGGTATTTTTCAGGTCGAAAATTTTATATTTTTAGTTTAAGTTAATAATATATTTATTACATTCGTACCTTTAATCCGATTCCATTTTTCCTATTTCCAATTTTATTCTGCAATTGCAAGCCCATTTTTAGAATTTTAAAAATATTTTCATTTTTTGACATTTTCACCTGTACTATACATCAGGGTATTTTTCAGGTCGAAAATTTTATATTTTTAGTTTAAGTTAATAATATATTTATTACATTCGTTCCTTTAAGCATATTCCATTTTTCATATTTACAATTTTATTCTGCTACTCCAAGCCCATTTTTAGAATTTTAAAAATATTTTCATTTTTTGACATTTTCACCTGTACTATACATCAGGGTATTTTTCAGGTCGAAAATTTTATATTTTTAGTTTAAGTTAATAATATATTTATTACATTCGTACCTTTAAACATATTCCATTTTTCATATTTCCAATTTTATTCTGCTACTGCAAGCCCATTTTTAGAATTTTAAAAATATTTTCATTTTTTGACATTTTCACCTGTACTATACATCAGGGTATTTTTCAGGTCGAAAATTTTATATTTTTAGTTTAAGTTAATAATATATTTATTACATTCGTACCTTTAATCCGATTCCATTTTTCATATTTCCAATTTTATTCTGCTACTGCAAGCCCATTTTTAGAATTTAAAAAATATTTTCATTTTTTGACATTTTCACCTGTACTATATACATCAGGGTATTTTTCAGGTCGAAAATTTTATATTTTTAGTTTAAGTTAATAATATATTTATTACATTCGTACCTTTAATCCGATTCCATTTTTCCTATTTCCAATTTTATTCTGCAATTGCAAGCCCATTTTTAGAATTTTAAAAATATTTTCATTTTTTGACATTTTCACCTGTACTATACATCAGGGTATTTTTCAGGTCGAAAATTTTATATTTTTAGTTTAAGTTAATAATATATTTATTACATTCGTTCCTTTAAGCATATTCCATTTTTCATATTTACAATTTTATTCTGCTACTCCAAGCCCATTTTTAGAATTTTAAAAATATTTTCATTTTTTGACATTTTCACCTGTACTATACATCAGGGTATTTTTCAGGTCGAAAATTTTATATTTTTAGTTTAAAGTAATAATATATTTATTACATTGCTACCCTTAAGCATATTCCATTTTTCATATTTCCAATTTTATTCTGCTACTGCAAGCCCATTTTTAAAATTTTAAAAATATTTTCATTTTTTGACATTTTCACCTGTACTATACATCAGGGTATTTTTCAGGTCGGAAAATTTATATTTTTAGTTTAAGTTAATAATATATTTATTACATTCGTACCTTTAATCCGATTCCATTTTTCCTATTTCCAATTTTATTCTGCAACTGCAAGCCCATTTTTAGAATTTTAAAAATATTGTAATTTTTTGACATTTTCACCTGTACTATACATCAGGGTATTTTTCAGGTCGAAAATTTTATATTTTTAGTTTAAAGTAATAATATATTTATTACATTGCTACCTTTAAACATATTCCATTTTTCATATTTCCAATTTTATTCTGCTACTGCAAGCCCATTTTTAGAATTTTAAAAATATTTTCATTTTTTGACATTTTCACCTGTACTATACATCAGGGTATTTTTCAGGTCGAAAATTTTATATTTTTAGTTTAAAGTAATAATATATTTATTACACTGCTACCTTTAAACATATTCCATTTTTCATATTTCCAATTTTATTCTGCTACTGCAAGCCCATTTTTAGAATTTTAAAAATATTTTCATTTTTTGACATTTTCACCTGTACTATAATCAGGGTATTTTTCAGGTCGAAAAATTTATATTTTTAGTTTAAGTTAATAATATATTTATTACATTCGTACCTTTAATCCAATTCCATTTTTCCTATTTCCAATTTTATTCTGCAATTGCAAGCCCATTTTTAGAATTTTAAAAATATTTTCATTTTTTGACATTTTCACCTGTACTATACATCAGGGTATTTTTCAAGTCGAAAATTTTATATTTTTAGTTTAAGTTAATAATATATTTATTACATTCGTACCTTTAAACATATTCCATTTTTCATATTTCCAATTTTATTCTGCTACTGCAAGCCCATTTTTAGAATTTCAAAAATATTTTAATTTTTTGACATTTTCACCTGTACTATACATCAGGGTATTTTTCAAGTCGAAAATTTTATATTTTTAGTTTAAGTTAATAATATATTTATTACATTCGTACCTTTAAACATATTCCATTTTTCATATTTCCAATTTTATTCTGCTACTGCAAGCCCATTTTCAGAATTTTAAAAATATTGTAATTTTTTGACATTTTCACCTGTACTATACATCAGGGTATTTTTCAAGTCGAAAATTTTATATTTTTAGTTTAAGTTAATAATATATTTATTACATTCGTACCTTTAAACATATTCCATTTTTCATATTTCCAATTTTATTCTGCTACTGCAAGCCCATTTTCAGAATTTTAAAAATATTGTAATTTTTTGACATTTTCACCTGTACTATACATCAGGGTATTTTTCAAGTTGAAAATTTTATATTTTTAGTTTAAGTTAATAATATATTTATTACATTTGTACCTTTAAACATATTCCATTTTTCATATTTCCAATTTTATTCTGCTACTGCAAGCCCATTTTTAGAATTTTAAAAATATTTTCATTTTTTGACATTTTCACCTGTACTATACATCAGGGTATTTTTCAGGTCGAAAATTTTATATTTTTAGTTTAAAGTAATAATATATTTATTACATTGCTACCTTTAAACATATTCCATTTTTCATATTTCTAATTTTATTCTGCTACTGCTAGCCCATTTTTGGAATTTTAAAAATATTTTCATTTTTTGACATTTTCACCTGTACTATACATCAGGGTATTTTTCAGGTCGAAAAATTTATATTTTTAGTTTAAGTTAATAATATATTTATTACATTCGTACCTTTAATCCGATTCCATTTTTCCTATTTCCAATTTTATTCTGCAATTGCAAGCCCATTTTTAGAATTTTAAAAATATTTTCATTTTTTGACATTTTCACCTGTACTATACATCAGGGTATTTTTCAGGTCGAAAATTTTATATTTTTAGTTTAAGTTAATAATATATTTATTACATTCGTACCTTTAAGCATATTTCATTTTTCATATTTCCAATTTTATTCTGCTACTGCAAGCCCATTTTTAGAATTTTAAAAATATTTTCATTTTTTGACATTTTCACCTGTACTACATCAGGGTATTTTTCAGGTCGAAAAATTTATATTTTTAGTTTAAATTAATAATATATTTATTACATTTGTACCTTTAAACATATTCCATTTTTCATATTTCCAATTTTATTCTGCTACTGCAAGCCCATTTTTAGAATTTTAAAAATATTTTCATTTTTTGACATTTTCACCTGTACTATACATCAGGGTATTTTTCAGGTCGAAAATTTTATATTTTTAGTTTAAGTTAATAATATATTTATTACATTCGTACCTTTAAGCATATTTCATTTTTCATATTTCCAATTTTATTCTGCTACTGCAAGCCCATTTTTAGAATTTTAAAAATATTTTCATTTTTTGACATTTTCACCTGTACTATACATCAGGGTATTTTTCAGGTCGAAAATTTTATATTTTTAGTTTAAGTTAATAATATATTACATTCGTACCTTTAAACATATTCCATTTTTCATATTTCCAATTTTATTCTGCTACTGCAAGCCCATTTTTAGAATTTTAAAAATATTTTCATTTTTTGACATTTTCACCTGTACTATACATCACGGTATTTTTCATTTAGAATATTTTATATTTTTAGTTTAAATTAACAATATGTTTATTACATTTGTACCTTTAAACATATTCCATTTTTCATATTTCCAATTTTATTCTGCTACTGCAAGCCCATTTTTAGAATTTTAAAAATATTTTAATTTTTTTATATTTTCACCTGTACTATACATCAGGGTATTTTTCAGGTCGAAAATTTTATATTTTTAGTTTAAATTAATAATATATTTATTACATTGGTATGTTTAAACATATTCTATTTTTCATATATAAAATTTTATTCTGCTGCTGCAATTATAATTTAAAAATTAGCTTGCAGTACCACACTGCAATTTCTACCCCAACTATTTTTCTAATATTTCTTTGACACACATTACTGAATTTAAATTCTGTTCAAATATATATACTTACTATCAGCGACCTATCTTAATTTTTTGTAATTATATTTTCCTATCTAAAATATATTTAATTTCTAACCCCAACTATTTTCCTAATATTTCATCAACATGAATTAATAAATTAAAATTCTCTACAAATATTTAAGTAAGGAGAGAAAAGAAATAATATTTTATTTAAATCAACTATTTTTCTAATATGTCTTTACACTCATTACCAAATTTAAATTCTCTTCTAAATATATATACTTACTATCAGCGACCTCTCTTAATTTTTTGTATTTCTATTTTCCTATCCTAAATATATTTAATTTCTACCCCAACTGTTTTTTATGTTTCTATTTATATTTTCCTATTTTAATTATATTTTATTTGCACCCAACGATTTTTGTAATATTTCTTTACACTCATTACTAAATTCTCATCTAAATATATACACTTACTATCAGCAACTTGTCTTAATTTTTTGTATTTATATTTTTCTATCTTAAATATATTTAATTTCTACCCCAACTCTTTTTATATTATTTATATTTCTACTTTCCTATCTGAACTATATTAAATTTCTACCCCAAACTATTTGTCTAATATTTCTTTCACAAACATTACTAAATTGCAATTCTCTACAAATATTTAAATTAATTATGGAGTGTAAAGAAATAATATTTAATTTCTACCAACTATTTTTCTAATATTTCTTTACACTCATTACTAAATTTAACTTCTCATCTAAATATATATACTTACTATCACAAACTCTTTATCTTTTATATTTATATTTTCCTATCTTAAATATATTTAATTTATATTTTGTTAACTTAACTATATTTAATTTGTACCCCCAACTATTATTCTAATATTTCTATTTATATTTTCCTATCATTTTATTTAATTTCTACCACCAACTATTTTTCTAATATTTTTTACACGCATTACTAAATTTAAATTCTCTACAAATATTTAAGTAATGAGTGTAAAGAAATATTTAATTTCTACCCAACTCTTTTTCTAACATTCCTTTACACGCAGTACTAAATTTAAATTCTCATCTAAATATATACACTAACTATTAGCAAATATTCTTAATTTTTTGTATTTATATTTTGCTAACTTAACTATATTTAATTTCTACACCCAACAATTTTTCTAATATTTCTATTTATATTTACTTATCATATTATTTTATTTCTACCCCCAACTATTTTTCTAATATTTCTATTTATATTTTCCTATCATATTATTTAATTTCTACTCAACTATTTTTCTGGTTTTTCTTTACACTCATTACTAAATTTAAATTCTCATCTAAATATATACACTTACTATTAGCAAATTCTCTTAATTTTTTGTATTTATATTTTGCTAACTTAACTATATTTAATTTCTACACCCAACTATTTTTCTAATATTTCTTTACATTCATTACTAAATTTAAATTCTTTACAAATATTTATTTAAGTAAGGCGTGTAAAGAAATATTTAATTTCTACCCAACTATTTTTCTAATATTTCTTTACACTCATTACTAAATTTAAATTCTCATCTAAATATATAAACGTACTATTAGCAAATTATCTTAACTTTTTGTATTCATATTTTGCTATCTTAACTATATTTAATTTCTACCCCAACTATTTTTCTAATATTTCTATTTATATTTTCCTTTCATATTATTTAATTTCTACCCCCAACTAATTTTCTAATATTTTTTACACGCATTACTAAATTTAAATTCTCTACAAATATTTAAGTAATGAGTGTAAAGAAATAATATTTAATTCCTATCCAACTATTTTTCTAATATTTCTTCACACTCATTACTAAATTTAAATTCTCATCTAAGTATATACACTTACTATTAGCAAATTGTCTTATTATTTTGTATTTATATTTTGCTATCTTAACTATATTTAATTTCTACCACCAACTATTTTTCTAATATTTCTTTACACTCATTACTAAATTTAAATTCTCTACAAATATTTATTTAAGTAATGAGTGTAAAGAAATAATATTTAATTTCTTGGCAGAACTCCCTATATTTCTGCTTCCCACTCCAATTTTTTTAAAATTTTTAGCAACATTCCCAAAATTAGAAAACTCCTACAGACCTCCCTATGCTGGTGCTTCCCTCTCCAAATTTTTATTAAATTTTAGCAACATCTGAGGAATCACAAAAAACCTGATAGACCTCCTTATGCTGTTGCTCCCCTCCCCAAATTTTATTAAATTTTAGCAACGTTCCCAAAAACATAAAAAGCCTATTGACCTCCTTATGATGCTTTATCCCTCTCAATTTTTTTTTTTAATTTTAGAATCATCTCAGGAATTAGGAAAAACTTGGCAGAACTCCCTATGCTGCTGCTTCTCTCTCCAAATTTTATTACATTTTAGCAACATTCCCAAAATTAGGAAAAACCCTATAGACCTCCCTACGATGCTGCTTTCCTCTCCAAATTTTATTAAATTTTAGCAATGTTCCCAAAATTATGAAAAAACCTATAGAACTCCCTATCCTGCTGCTTCCTTCTCAATTTTTTTAAATTTAGAAACATCTCAGGAATCAGAAAAAATCCTATAAACCTCCCTATACTGCTGCTTCCCTCTCTAAATTTTATTACATTTTAACAACATTCCCAAAATTAGGAAAAATCCTATAGACCTACCTATGCTGCTCCAACCCTCTCCAAATTTTATTAAATTTTAGCAAGATATGAGGGATCAGGAAAAACCTGATAGGCCTCCCTATGCTGCTGCTCCCCTCTCAAAATTTGATCAAATTTTAGCAACATCTCAGGAATTAGGAAATACCTGGTAGAACACATTATGCTGCTGCTTCCCACTCCTAATTTTATTAAATTATGCCACCAAAATTAAGAAAAACCCTATAGACTTTCCTATGCTGCTGCTTCCCTCTCGATTTTTTAAAATTTTAGCATCATCTCAAGAATTAGGCAAAACCTGGCAGAAATTCCTAAGCTACTGCTTCCCTCTCTAACATTCCCAAAATTAGGAAAAACCCTATAGACCTCCCTATGCTGCTGCTTCCCTCTTGAAATTTTATTAAATTTTATCAACGTCTGAGGAATCACAAAAAACCTGATAGACCTCCCTATGCTGCTGCTCCCCTCCCCAAATTTTATTAAATTTTAGCAATATCTCAGGAATTAAGAAAACCCCGATACTCTCTATGCTGCTACTTCCGATTCCAGATGTTATTAAATTTTAGCAATGTTCCCAGAATTAGGAAAAACCCAATAGATCTCCCTATGGTGCTGCTTCCCTCTATAAATTTTATTAAATTTTAGCAACATCTCAGGAATCAGGAAAAACCCAAGAGACCTCCATATGGTACTGCTTCCCTCTACAAATTTTATTAAATTTTAATAAAATATAAAAAATTTAAAATATTTTTAAAATTTTAAAAATTGGCTTGCAGTAGCAGAATAAAATTTTAAATATGAAAAATAGAATATGTTTAAACGTACAAATGTAATGAATATATTATTAATTTAAACTAAAAATATAAAATTTTCAATATGAAAAATACCATGAGTAATAGTATACGTTAAAATATAAAAAAATTGAAATATTTTTAAAATTTTAAAAATTGGCTTGCAGTAGCAGAATAAAATTTTAAATATGAAAAATAGAATATGTTTAAACGTACAAATGTAATAAATATATTATTAATTTAAACTAAAAATATAAAATTTTCAATATGAAAAATACGTTAAAATATAAAAAATTAAATTTTAACAACATTCCCTGAATTATGAAAAACCTGATAGACTTCCCTATGCTGCTGCTTCTCTCTCCAAATTTTATTAAATCTTAGCAACATGCCAAAAATTGAGGGGGGGGGACTTGTCAAACCTCCCTATGCTCCCGTTTCCCTCTCTAAATTTTATTAAATGTCAGAAACATTTCAGGAATTAGGAAAAACCTGATAGACCTCCCTATGCTGCTTCTTCCCGCTCCAAATTCTATTAAATGTTAGAAACATCTCAGGATTAGGAAAAACCTGTTAGACCTCCCTGTACTGCTTTTTCGCTCTCCAAATGAGTTTCCAGAGATGTGTTGCGGAAAGATACTTACAGGGCAGAGAGACTTCATGGATTTGCACAAGAAAGGGAAAGTGTGTGCTGTACCGTGTGTGGCCTTCCCTGACCTGGTATCCTCTTCCTCCAGATGTGCAGGACTCCAGAGCCACTTAAGAGGACATTAAGAGTTGTTACCTTTCTGGATTAGTCCAAGCTCCCATTCACAAACCACCATCCAGAAACAAAGGAAGCATTGCTTTTGCTCCTAAATGAAGGTACACACTGCCGTTTATTCTTTGAAACAGTTGAGGAACTACCACATCCATTCGGAAAAGACGGGTGACTTGCATAAGGACATATCTTTCAGAGACTCTGGACCAGGGGTAGGCAACCTTTTTTCCCCTTTAAGGGCCGAGGGACTTCAGCTCCCAGAAGCCTCAGCCATGTTGGCCAATAGTCTCATGTTGGCCAATAGCTCCTGGGATTCTGGGAGCTGAAGTCCCTCGGCCCTTAAAGGGGAAAGGTTGCCTACCCCTGACCTAAGTCGCATAGAATCATAGAGTTGGAAGTGACCACAAGGGCCATGCAGTCCAACAATGGGCTTCATAGTTAAAACCAGGCCTTTGGGTTGCGTCAGACATGAAACTGGTAGCCAGTGACGGTGTTTAATAGGGGAAATTATATGGTTCCTATCATTGACCCTGGTCAGTGAAGAATCATGAAACTAGGCTTGTGGTGGAGCTGGAGCTGGAGCAGGGGTAGGCAACCTTTCCCCTTTAAGGGCCGAGGGACTTCAGCTCCCAGAATCCCAGGGGCTATTGGCCAACATGGGACTATTGGCCAACATGGCTGAGGCTTCTGGGAGCTGAAGTCCCTCAGCCCTTAAAGGGGAAAGGTTGCCTACCCCTGGGCTAGAGGATAACCATCATCCCCTTTGGGGTTCAGGAGGGCTCATCCATAACAAATAGAAATTCAACTCTAGAAGGTTGTTCCTCTTGGTATAGTGACTGGCATGGGGGGAAGAGAGATGAGATGACCATACTCCTTTCTCATTCCTGTCCTCTGAACCCAACCTTTGCAAAGGAAGAGTGTGGCTGTGCTCCTAGCTATGATGACTGAACAGCTCATGCCAGAAACCAGAACTTGGAAATGTTACTGTCCTTGGCTGACAATGTGACTGACCAGGCTGGGCTTCTGGGAGTCCAAAAAAGGTACTCCCCCAAACCCTGCCAGAGATAAAAATCCTTCTATGAATTTGCCAGACACATTCAAGCTAGAGAATATAACAGTATTCTATGGGAAGGCGTTCCAATGGCTGACTGCAGTTAAATTAAAAATATATTCTTAGAGGTGCACTGGCCAGTTTGGAACACACACACAGATATACACAAATTTATCTTTTAAGCCTGGCTTGCCATTATTTCCCCTCCTGTTTCTTGTTAAGAATGTCTGTGAATAAACTCTCTGCAGAACGAGGAGATGGAAATCTCCTCTCATAAGCCTAGCTGGCCAATTTCGGACAGTTTCTACGCACCTAAAGCCAAGACCCGGAGCTACTCTTCCGTCTTGCCGTGCCACTCTCCCGCTTACGCTGGGGCTCAACACGTTGTAACACTGAGTGACATTTTAATAAACGCAGAAGGAGTAAAGATTTCAGTTAGGGCGCTTGAAAATTGATAATTAGCAGATCCGTGTCACATTATTCAATATCTTCCCTTCCTGCCCGCACCCCATGCCAGTGGAAAAACCCGGTGACTTTAAGAGGGGCTGACCGAAAACACAACATTGCCCTTGGATGATTTCCTTCCCTCCACCCATCCACCCATCCATGCTCACGCGTATCTCCTAACCCTCCACCCCACGCGAGCGGCACATGGGTGCCGCAGCCTCTCATGCCACAAAACAGGCATTTGGTGGAAATGACGGCAGCTATTCAGGGGTTAAGAGAGGCAGTGAACCCCCGGCTAATGAGCAAGTATGCAGCAGGCGGTGTAAGATAAATGGAACTCTCTCCACTTCTGCTGGAGTCAGCATGAACCGCGGCCCTGCGGCTTGTTTGTGGCAAATGGAGTGCGCAAAATATCAAAGGGCAGTGATCCAGAAGACGACCGGCTTTGACAAATTTTAAATTGGCCAGAAAGAAAAACCAGCAAAGAGAGAAAGAGAGAGAGAGAGAGAAATTATGCAATTCGCTGTGTCCTACAATCTTGACTCTTCCTGCTATTGCACAGCATTAGTGTGGTGGCGGTGGGGGGGATGTTTTTTGGGCGGGGGGAAGGCTGAACGCCACCCTCGCCCACCGATCGCCCAACACTAAGAGCAATTACGAGCCATCTAAGCAAGACACTTATCAGCCACTGAAGCTTTTAATGCACTCAGCTGTGTGCGTGGATGGCTTATGAAGGGGTTCACCTCTGGTGTCGCCATCGTTTTAATTAAGGCAGCAGGGTTTGCACAGGATTCATTAGCCAGTTTCTGGGAACACTGGAGGTAGCAGAAATTAACACACACACACATACTATGGCTCTTTAAAAGAGAGAGGAAAAAGGGCTTGGGAACCAGAAGCATGTTTTCTCCATAGTAAAGTGCTCTTTTTGTCTCATACGTGAATGATGCCTTTGGAAGGTTCAGCCCAAACCAGGAGGGAGGGAGTGATTTAAGGCTGGTCTCCTCTAACAGCGGCTGAATTGAATTCAGGGTGCAAGTTCAGCACGTCCGAGGGTCTTGTCTGCAGGAATCACGTGGAAGGAAGGAAGGAACACGATGCTCACCACTCCCCCCACAATCCCGCCTGCCACTGCTACAGGATGGAGAAGAAAACCAGGTCTCTGGAAGAGAGATGCCACTTTCTTAGTCGTACCCCCCAAATGCTCTTTTTCATATGGCATCAACACTTAAGAACCATGCCACTTTCACTAGTCAATTTCTTTAAATCAGCTACAAAAAATTACATTACCGTGTAGGTGGTGATATGTGTTTTAGCCTCCATGTACTTTGATGAATACTAAATTCATCATCCATGATTACTACATGCTGTAGGCTGTAATTCAGAGGAAGGAACTGGCAAAACCACTCTTGAGTATTCCTTGCCTAAGAAAACCCTAGTGAATTCATGGGGTTGCTATAAGTTGACAGGCAACTTGAAGGCACATATAAACATAAAACCACTAAACTGGTGAAGGGAGAGCAGAAGGAAGTAGTTGTAAGAAACCATTTTGGAGTGGTGTATTTAGCACCAAGACTCACCAAGTCGCTCTGCCAGCCGCACATAGATGGGATCCACACGCCTCATCGTTTTCACCAGGTCTTTCTTGCGGAACTTGATCTCTACTGTCCCTTCTGGCTCCAGAACTCCACCTCTGAAGCAGGGAAAATAAGTGAAATGTTCGTGCTTTCAGGGATGTTAGGAAATGGTGGAACACAGAAAGTATCCAAAAAGCAGGCACAGCTGACTGGGTAGAACACTGAACAGAAACACTTCTTGCAGCAACATTTTATTGCAGACTGTACTTGTGCTCTGTAGCATTCTGAGTTGCTAGAGAAGTTAGAAATTTGGGGGGAAATGTTAACAGAATGTGATAATTCTCATTACTTGAACTTGGCTACCAAGCTGGATTGGCAGTAAATTCAGGATGGAGAAAAGGGAGGTTCTAGATCAATGTTTCCCAAACTTTGGTCCTCCAGATGTTTTGGATTTCATCTCCCAGAATTCTTGACTGTTGCCCAAGATGGCTGAGCCTTCTGGGAGATGAAGTCCAAAATACTTGGAGGACCAAAGTTTGGGAATCACAATTCTAAATAATCCCATGCACCATTTTTCATGAGTGATAAAGGACTTTGGCAGTGATTGGTTGAGCAATTTATAATGCCTCTCCAGACAAGTATCTGAAAGTCTCAGGTTTTGTTCTACTGATTTTATTTTGGCGATCCACAACTTTTTCCCCATCCCAAAGTATTCCCAGGGAACTCCTGGCATTACCAAGAACTTTTCATTCCCACTCCCTAGGTCAGTTTAAATTAAGCCACTATTTCCCAAAATGAAATGTACCTATCTGTGGCTTTCTGTGTTATACCAGAACTAGCTAAGATGGCCACTGCCAAGTAACAGGGATTGTTCCCAGGACAGCAGATTCAATGGAGATCCAGCAAGGGGAAGAGGAAAGCTAGCAATAAAAGAAAATGATCCTAGGGAGGATACAAGGGATGGCAGAGGGAGGGAAATGAAAGAGTTTGCATGGGAAACTATGAATATGTGGGTGAAATTAAAACAAGAATTGCAAAGACTGAATGTTTATGGAATGTAGACTGGGTTTTGACAGTAGTTGGAGATATAAGGAGGTCAAGAAATAATTACTGGAAATCAAACTGAAATTGATGAGACGGAAGGTCAGTATGA
The DNA here is from genome assembly GCA_026167975.1 of Phrynosoma blainvillii. Lineage (NCBI taxonomy): Eukaryota > Metazoa > Chordata > Lepidosauria > Squamata > Phrynosomatidae > Phrynosoma > Phrynosoma blainvillii. Next base: position 11,255,448 of record JANUYF010000014.1, read on the forward strand.
ATGTGTAGAAAGGTTAGAGGTAGGTAGAGAAGAGGGTAAGAGTAAGTGGGATGGGATGGGAGAGAGGAGAGGAGTGAGAAGAGAAGATGGAGGAAGAATGTGAGAGATGGTAAGGAGTTAGAGGGGAAGATAGAAAGTGGGAATAGGAAAGTGAAAGGTAGGTGAAGAAGGTAATGGTTACTGTAACTGTCAATGAAGGAATGGGATTGGATGGATAACCAACAGGAAAGGGACTTGGAATAGGAAAGTAAGATGGTAAAATGGTAAAAGAATTTGTGAATTGGGCAACTATAACATTGGTGTTAATGTTATTATGTGATAAGATGGCATGAGTGAAATTGGTTTTATATGCATTTGTGGTTTGTTTATTGTATTTGTATTGTATGTATATGCTATGTACAGTTGCCCCTCTGTTTTTTGCAGACTTGGAGTCTGTGTCCCTCATCCGTTTGCGGGTGGCAAATGGAGTGGGACAGAATGGGGCGTGCACCGCCATTCAAGCCAATGGGGCTTGAATATTGGCGATTTTCCATTTTCATGGGGGTGGGGGTGGCCCAGAACGGATCCCCCGTGAAAACGGAGGGGAGACTGTATACATATGTGTAGTGTCTTACTTTGTTACGTGTTTAATAAATTATTTTATTTTATTTTAAAATAAGAATGGGAACATCTCTATACTTCCAGCGACTTTCCCCGTTTCTGGATAAGCACATAACAGGCCAGACCAAAACCTTTCTGCTCATAAGACAGAGGGAGTATGAGGTGGAGGTGGTTACCTGCTGTCCCGATCAGCATACATCTCCATGTGTCGAGGGTTAATGGTGGGGTCAATCACGACCCAAGAGCCTCCTCTCAGCTCCGCTTGAGGTGGGATGTAAACAAGGACGGGCTGCCTGTACTCTCGTAAACCATCCACAATGTAGGCCCCAAACTTCAACACCTGGTCATACATATCTGTGGGAGAAAATTCACCATAGTCATACTTCACTCAAATAAGTCGCCTAAAGAAAGCCCATTTCACACAGCACACATTCTGCAAAATTGCACAGAACTTTCAAAGGACTGTGCCACTAGGGTCTTTTCAAAGAAAGTGCTGACAATGAAGAGAAGAAAGTTTTTAACTTCATCTCTGAGTGAATGAGAAGATGTACACACACACACACACAGAGACATATACGTGGAGTGACAAATTTATTACTAATTAAATAATCACTTTATTATATAGTGCTAGCAATAAACCACTCAAAGCCCCTTTCAGCTAATTCCAGTGTTAAGAAAATAATTGCTCGATTCAAATTGTTTTAACCAAATTAATTCTTTAAGAGACATTTTTTAGTAGTGCTACATAATAAAATAATTGCGTAATTAGCGTGGCGTTTTTCACTCCTGCCATGAGCGTATATTTTACTCGGAAGAAGCCGGCTGAGCAAAGAGGAGGAGGAAGGTGGCACTCGCTTGCATAGAGAGCGGGATGTAGAATTAAGGGAACAGGAGAGATTTGGTGGGAACAAAAGCCAACTTTTACACACACTTCCATCTTTTTGGTCTAACAACTGCAGTGGGTATGAGCTCTCCTTTCCCTGTGCCCAGATTATTTGCAAAAGTATAGCCACTAGGCAAGCCCCAAGGCTATTAATCTTCTACAAGTGAGACATCACAATTTTGCTGCCAAACTGATGCCTCTTCCCACACCTTGTAGAAAAGCTGAGTGTTGTTGCCTTCAAATCTTTTCTGACTATCCCAGGGTTTTCTTGGCAAGACTTGTTCAGAGGTTTGCCATTTTGCCTTCTTCTGAGGCTGAGAGAGTGTGACACACACACACACACACACACACACATATATATATACTGATGCTAGGATTTGAACCTGCAACCTTCTGCATCCGTCACACAGACAAAAAAGATTCTCCTAAATCCATTACATCCAGACGTCACCGTGATACAGACACACAGGTAATCAGTGCTACCATAGTTGTCTTTTTTAAAAGGTCTTTTAAAATTCTAGTTAAAGTCTCTGGTAACTGTTTCCTTTTTATTATTATTATTGTTATTTATAACCTGTCCCAGGGGGGCGAGTGGGAGAAATAATAAGCGTAACATGAAAAACCAACCGAGAGCGACCCCGTAGCGCTACCAGCGAGGCGGTTTAATATCTTTGGGATTTGCATCCTATCAACCCTATTCACGCTGAGCCCGAGACCCCGGTGCTAATTTCGAGTAAATTTCACGCTTGATGTCTCGCTGTTGTGGGTCACTGACGGTTCATCTAAATAAACCGTTTCCCTCTATCTAAATATTCAAAGCGTTCTCTTTCTTTTTCTTTTTTTTTAACAAAAAAGATATAATAATTTAATTTTTGCATTATGCTGAATAGCCTTGCAGCTACACAGAACTTGTATGGCGGAAGGCAACCTTCTCCTCCCTTGATATGCCATTATTTATTGTATGGAGAAATATATATATATATATATATATATATATATATATATAATATGCATGCAAATAAATATATGCATACAAGCTGATGTGTGGACACAACACACACGCCAGCTTAAATTAGACCTCCTAGGCCGACTTGTAAAGAGTTTTTCCCCTCCTCCACTAATGTCAATTCTCAACGTAGCAAGAGCTATCTCTAATCTTTTCCTACTCATTACACACAATTTTGGAGTCATTTTACCCACAGCGCTGCTGTTTCCTGGCGGCGTGTGTGTATATATGCGTGTGTTTGTGTGTTCTTAGGCACACCGAGGGGTGGTATAATTGTTTATTTTCATTCCCTGCTTAATCCTCCCCAACCCACCTCCCCTTACTGCCTAGCCAACACTGAAGCCAAAGCGGTAAACGTCTCTCCAAGGAGTGTGGGAAGAATGCCAACAGACACTGCCTTAACCAGCTCCTTGGGATCCTGTACCTGCCAATGCTGGATAATATCCATCTGTGGGTACTTTGCACCTATTAAGATAAGGCCCTTTTTGTCAAGAGATAGGGAAGGGGCTTTGCAGTGGTGGCCCCTTCGTCTGGGAGAGTCCTGCTCTATGGTCATCTGCACCTTTAACGCACTTGTGAGGATGGGTTCCTCCCACCTCTGTCCATGCCTCCTTCTAAAAGATAGGAAGTATGATGTTATAGACATTAAAAAGATGGTGCAGAATAGCCGCTGAGAGCTACAAATCAAGACGTCCCTAGTGTGAATCTCACTCCTGCCATAAGTAAATGACACATTCAAGTCTCTGGTAACCTGAGTTTGGGTCCAAGACATTTTGCTGCCTAAGGCAGAGAGAAGAAGGTTTGCAATACCCCTCCCTTTACATCAGAGGTGGGCAAGTGTGGGGGGGCTGGGGGGGGCAATTCCCTACCAACTTGAAAGTGCATAACAACAACAACAACAACAACAACAACAACAACAACAACAATAATAATAATAATAAATTTTATTTGTAACCCGCCCCTCTGCAGAGCAATCGGGGCGGCGTACAACAAGATAAAATACAACAATTAAAATCCAAATTTCTTATTATATAACAAAACAACCTTTCTTTACAGGGGGAGAGAAAGGCTTCCAGATGAGCCCTTCGCTCTGGTCTCTCTTAACTCCCCTTGATGACTTTCTGAGGGCAACGTTTTTCCCCTGCCCCAAACTATTCTTAAAATCCTGTCGCTTATTGCCATGCCTAATGCTCCCTCTAACAACTTTGTCAAGCAAAAAGTGCCACAATTTTTATTTTTAATTTTGCAACTGAAAAAGGTGGCCACTGAGGCAAAAGAGGGCAGTCTCAGCATGCTCAGGAGAATCCTAAAATTTGCTGATGGTATAAATCCCAAGCATCCTCAGGTGTCAGGGACTACTGAGTGGCTGCTGGAACTCCACAAACAGGAGCAATTCCTGGTAGGAAGGAAGACATGCACCACCATTTTGTCACAGATCCCATTATTCCCACTAAACCAAATCACAACAATTGGACATCTGTATTGCAAAACAAAACACATGTCCTTCATCTTTTCCCCCCTCAGATACACATTTTCTCAGATACACAGCTAAAGTGACCAGTCTTTGACCTCACTAGCCTTCTGTTGAACATGACGGCTTCTCATTTGAAAATGGCTGATGGCATCCCCATTTTTAAAAAATATATCACCTTTCATTCCTCCCGAGAAGCCTCTCCAGTTAGCAAAGACCATCAGCGGGAGTCCTTCCCGGTTGAAGTCCTTGATAGCTTGAGCCGTTTTGAAGGCAGAATCCGGGAACCACACCTGGCCAGCTTGCTGGATAATCTGTTGGAGAAGGATGAGAAGTTTTTCCAGAAAATGGTCCCAAGTGTGTGTTTCATTGAGACATGAGCCTTTTGCAGAGGTGTGGAACCCATGGCCCAACCAGTCTCACTGGACCACAACACTTTGCATCTTTTAACTAATGGCCGTGTCAAGGAAAACCTACCTTGGCTTCAGAGTCTAGGTTGGCAGGATCTGCAGGGATGCTCAGCTCCACTGTCCTAGTTTCGACAGCCACCACTCCTACAGATATTCCACCGAGCCTAGTAACAGCAACAGAGAAGGTTTTGTGTGTAAGACGAGGGTTTCTGAGCAGAAATTCACTATGCTGCTTCTGACTCTGAAAGCCCTTTCAGGAAACATTTGAAGCTGCCTTATGCCAGTGTCTTCTTGGTGGTGGCCCCACATTTACCAGGATACCTTCCCAGCTGGAGCCTTTTCTGCACCAGTTGGAAACCTTTTCTTTCTCCCATGATTTTATGTGGCGATCTTTCGCATCCACTGAATTTCTGATTACTTGTTACAAACTTTTCCATAATGCTGCGTATTCTTCCATGTCCTCCTTCCCCCTGCTGCTGAAATTTTTATACTGGAATTTACCTACAGTTCTACTGTCTGGTGATTATTATATCATTTTAGTAGTTTTCACTGTTTGTAAGCTTTTGTAAGTCTCAATAATGAAGAAGTTTGCTGAGGAAAGTACAACCACAGGCTCCATCTTAAAGCAGCAACTTGTCTCTTCCGCATTGGGGCTTATATGAGCTAATAAAAAAAACCTATCTTTATCCCATGTATTACAGTTATTTATTGGACTTAGAAGAGGTGGGAACAGATGGGAGCATAAGGGAGGGAGAACAGACTCAACCAGCAACTTCTGCTTTCTGTTTGTATAAATTCTTTTTGTCAGGGACAGTCCATGAAGATGCTACATCTTGTTTTATTGTACGTCCCCCGACAAGGTGCCAGGGTGTAATAAAAAAAAAGAGAGAGAGAGAAGACGACGACAATTTATAGCTAACGGTGCACATATTTGAAACATACATACAAAAAGATGAGTTTTGGCAGCACTTAGAGTAATAATCCCAGAAGAGTGTGCACACACATATAATTTTTTTTTTCCTGGAGTGCCATCACTGTTGAATCAATCAGTTCCATTGGTGGTTTAAAAACGAAAAAGAAAAAGAAATCCCACCACCAGCCTCTCTCTCTTTATGAAAGCCGGTTTGCAATATTCCATTCTGGCCACCCAATATTCTGTCACATCTCAGCAGGATCAAGAAATACAGAGCTAGACAAGGGGATTTTTTTTTTATTCTGTGCAGGAAACATGATTTCAAAAATCCAGGTTTCCTTTTAGAATACAGCAATATAATTGAGTAAGATGTTCAATTTTCTACTGGCGGCTGGCAAGGAAGGCAGTGGAAATAAGTTTAAGTATCCAAGAAACGTACAGAACTTTTTTGCTCCTAGTTTTAATGAAACGTCTTACTTGGAACATAGTGAACTTATCCACAATACATAAAGTGCCTGCCTTTAGATGGAGAAATAGCTTTATTTTCTTGCTGGGCAGGGATAAAGTTCACTTTGTTAACACTCTCAGAATCATCACAGAAGAAGGGGATAAAGAACCAGAAGGCTGCCTAGCTCACTCTCAGGTTTCCCCCATGTATCTATCGGGCCTCCCAGACTTTTCATTTATTTATTTGTTTGAATTGTGCATTTATTTATTTGTTGGATTTATATCCTGCCTTTCTCCCAAGATGGGATTTAAGGTGGCCAACTCCTTTGGCTTGGTCCTAGGAGTTGGGAGTCCGACACTGGCTTGACTCTTGCATGTGGCCATAGGGAAGCCTAAACGATATTAAGATGATCATCCTGACTTACCTTATAGGTTTGTTGTGAGAATGATGAGAAAATACCATCTCTCAAGCACACTTTAAGCGATCTAGAACTCTCTAAAGCACCCAGTACCCCATCATTTTCCTATTATCGTACAATTATAATAACTTACCTCGCTCTGCCGACTACAACAGTCTGAGCCCAAGGTTGCATGATCTCCAGGAAAGAGCCATAGTCAAAGAAACCGCTTAGCCACTGGCCCTTCTGAGCTACAAAGAAGAAAGAGGAGAAAAAGGAAAACATCAGAAAAAATGGAGAATACCGCATGGTACCACAGCAAGTCTCAAACTGGAGAAATGAGGGGTGAGGTATGGTCCAAAACACACTGCAGAAATAATCCAGTTTGAGACCGCTTTAATTGCCCTGGCTCAATGCTAGGGAATTGCTAGGACAGTGTGTTTTGGACCTGTATAGCTGAAGGGAGGAACGTTCCAGGTAGTTTTACCCCTCGCTTCCTAGGAAGAACATCAGGGCAGGTGGGAAAAGACTGACCTGTCCTTATCCATCAGCTAGTCAAAGTACAGGTGCTTCCATGCTAACTTTTCTCTTCCCTCCCCATTCCTTTTTCCTTTTGTGTCATGACCACTCAATTGTGAGCACTGTGGACTTCATATTTATATACAGGACTGATCAAATGTTCAACGATTTATAACAACAACCCAATCACATCAGGCAGGAATCTAACTTACATGTCACCAACCAACTTTGGCCAAAAAGAAGGGAATGCATAGAGATTGACCATCACCAATGTATAGTGCATATACTACAACACTTACTGCCTTTAAGAAAGCAGTTAAGACGGATCTCTTCCGGCAGGCCTTCCTGGAATAACTCTCCTCAGAGAATGAACACTGGATTTCTCCTCCCCAAGCCTTCTGTTTGTTTGTAATTTTATATTGTTATGCATTTATTTGTTTTTATAAAATTTTCAAGTTTAATTTTGTTTTAAGGGGTGTGGGAGGGATGTGGGTGGAGGGATTGGGATATTGGATTGTCTTTTAACTATTGTATTTTTAATTGTTGTAAGCCGCCCCGATTGCGATGCAGAGGGGTGGGTTAAAAATAAAATTTATTATTATTATTATTATTATTATTATTATTATTATTATTAACAGGACAGTATGCCAAAACTTACTGCAACTGGAGATGAACAGTATTGACAACAGAACTGCCTGCCTCACCCTCAAATACGTCTGTCTCTTTAATTTGCTCATCTGCATAAAGAGGGCCATTTATCAATGCAAAGCATCATTTATCGTTAAACGATGGGACTCGAGGAACAGTCGAAATTTGCCTGCCTTTACTTAGTAACTCAACAGGGTAGAATTTTCTCTGTCTTTTGAGTTGTTGCTAATGTTTGTCAAAGGCCAGGCAAAGCATGGCAAATGTTGCTTTTCAAGGCAGTCTCTGATTCTGACTATGTACATTTTATTTATATTTAAAAGTCATTTACTGGGATTTCCCCATCAGAACCTCAACTTTGGTAATGAGGAGACTTAGATATTTTTCAGAGACAAGCTGATCATTTTGGGAGAGGCCATGTTCCTGCGGCCAAATACTATTTGGTCAAATAGCCAAATGGGCAAAGGCAAATAAGAAATGAATATTGTTGCTGCTGCTGCGGTTGTCATTGTTCTTCTGAGGCTTTTGGCATTAGAATGGGATTGGTATGAAGGAAGACAAAGAGGAATTATGAAGTTATGACAGGGCAGAAGACAAGCTAAAATCTTTGTCGAAGGCATGACCTCGTGGCAGACACCTTCATCATGGAAAATCTCCCACTGACCTTAGCCAAGGACAGACATGTTCTTTATAAGCCTCCATTCTGTCTGATTTGTCTGCAAAGCTTCTGCAATTGCCCCCAAAGAACCCCCCCATACACACCTTTTTTGCGTGTTCAGCCTCTTTTACAATGCTATAATTTTGAACAAGCGACTCCTGGCTCTGCAAAGCCAAGTGCAAAAGCAATTAAAAGTGGAGATCTGAGCAAGGCAACCTCTGCTGACTCTGCCTGGATGGAAAGTGTTTTATCAAGCCCAAACTTGAAATTACTATGTTCTAATGTTCCCTGCTTCCGTGGCCCCCCGCTGTAAAATGTGACCATCCATTTCAAAATTATCTCTTCATCGCCAAGTCCAGAGCTGATCGTTTCGATTCTGGGCTTCGTGTCGAGCGTCAGTTTGAAGAATATCGCGGCACTATCTTTCCTAATAAACAGCTTTAACTTTTCACCTAGGAGATCTCTCCTTTAACTTATCGCAGAGAATCATCTGCTTCCCCTTAACGCCTCCACTAAATTAAAAACTGAAGTCACTCAATTTGGAACATACACCATCAAGACAAGCCAGATTAATTACCAGTGAGATGATGGCGAGGAGGGGGAGAGAAAAATTAGCCAAAAACAGGTGCCAAAAAGCCTAATTATACCACCAATCTCATTCTAGCAAGGAGGCACAGCGGCCTAACCGTAGCTGCAGAGATACAGTATCTTTCACGAAGACCTCAGTTCAAACTCTCCTTCTTCCATATGGAAGTGCAATTCTGTTGTTTGCAGTGGCCATGGGAGGACTACAGAAACAGTCTTGTGGAGGCTTTGTGTGGGTTGTCCCACCCCAATAATGCTGCAACCGGGAGCAAACATTACTCCCTTCAGAGAGAATGCTCTATTACACCTCATCCACGTAATAATGACCAGAATCCTGTTGGGGAGTTGCAAATGTGTTGAGGTGAGAGCAAATTTGAGGACTTTCCCTGTTCCTGTGTCTCTCCTAAACTAGGGAAGACATAGGGTTCGTGAATATGAAGACAGTCCTGAATGCAGTCCTCAACAAGATTCCAGCCAAGCTTTTATTGCCCTCAATTTCTTAGAGCAAAAGCAAAGCATCTTACAAAGCCAAAGCTCCTTGACCAATTGAATAAACCTAGGCAGGAATATGATTCAGACAAGGAAGTGCTGCAAACAGCGTAGAATAGAATTAAAATTTTACTAGATCTATGCAAAAATTTAAATGTGGGTTTGTTATTCGCGTATATATTTGTGTGTGATTTGGAAAAAAAACCCCCACTGGTTTTGTTCCCAGTTTGAGGGCATCCCACATTGTGTCTTGCCATTGGAAAGATACCTACTTGGGTGAGGCCGTCCAGCCAACATCCAGCGAGGATCATAGGGCGTCTTGGTGGGAGAAAATTCAATAATCCTGTCTATTGGGTCCTTCGCTGTGAGCATCGGAACTGGGCTGAAAACACTCTATATGGGGGGAAGAGGAAAAAAGAAGTTGTTACTTGTGACTCTCAAACACTCATTCATATATTTGACTAAAATCTTCTGCACAACACAAGGACACATAAAGCTGCCTTATATCACGTTGGATGCTCTGTACATCTAACCCCATATTGTGTACTATGACAACTCTCCAGGGTCGCAAGCAGAGATGTATTCTCCATCATCTGTAGCTGGATCCTCTAATAATAATTTTTAAAAGACTGGAGATGCCAGGGGATTTATACTGTTATGTAGCAGGTACTCTACCACAGAGATAAAGTATCCTCTGAATATGGTACTGCCTCTAGCATACGGACACTTTACAAATAGCCTCAAACCACAGTTGCAATACAAGGCTGAGTATCCCTTATCTGAAATACTTGGGACTAAAAAGATTTCAAAGTTGGGATTTTTTTTATGGTCTTAAAGCAAGAGAGGGGAACTGTGGAAGGCCACATTAGCCCCTTAGGAGGGCTACACCTGCTCCTGGCAAGACACCATTTTGGCTCCCAAATACCTCCAGGGGATATTGATCACAATGTTTACAATTTCAAAAAAGGCCTTTCTTAAATTGGGCCAGAGGACCCACAGGTGGAAATGCCCTCCACATCCCCACGGTGCATTTGGGGACATTCTGGGGGAGGGGGGGAACATTTTGGGACCTCTGGAGGCCACAAAGACAGCTTTGGGAACATATGAAGACTACACTTTGCCCACTCCTGGTCTAAAGAAAGGGGACCCCCAAAAGCCATTCAATCTAGAGTCTAAAAATTACCTGTCTACACCACTGCTCAGACATCAGGGCAGAACTAAAGGGCAAAATCACAGGGCCACAATTTGGAGAACAGATGGGGCATAAGCCCAGAGCTCCAGTCAACAGGAGCCACCATCCCCCTTGCCCTCAAAAAAGGTCTGCCTCAGTATATTTTGAAGTAAGTTGGAGCAATACACTTTACTATCAAGAGAGCATTCCCCCTGCCCAATAAGACTATTGAGTCCCGAGTTTGAAATGGCTAAACTCCATTACCAGGGCATCAGAAGTACTAAAGGAAAAGAAAGTACCTTTGGCAGGTAGGACAGCCACAGAAGGATGGTATAGACACCTTCAAAGTCATCACACACAGTGGTATGGGTGACCCCATTGTTGTGCATAATCTGGATCCCGCCCAGCTGGTTGTTAGAGGTATATACCTCTCTTCCAAGCACCTGTATTAAAAAAAAAGAGGAGGTGGTAACAATAAATACCTTATTTTCATTGCTAGGCACTCAACGATGAATATATCCACATGATATTATATCTACAAATAGCTTTCAAATCCTTGTTCAGCCATGGAAACCCATTAGGCAAATAAATCTTGTCAAGGAAACCCTACAGTTGACAATTAACTTGAAGGCACGCAACAACAACATATGTGTGCAATATCATGTGGATATTTTTCCGTTGTTTTCAGAGAGAGACAGAAAGAGGGGCAGTTGTTGCATGTCTTCAAGTTGACTCTGGCTTGTGGTGATGCTACTGTAGGCTTTTCATGGCAAGATTTAGTCTTAGGATCCAAGATTTATTGCTACTACCTTCCTCTTAGGCTGAGAGAGTGTGAGGTGACAAAGGTCACCCACTGGAGATCTATGGTTGAGTCCTATACTCAAGCCACCACACCATGCTGGCTCATGCTACACACAGACACACTAACACACACAGTCAACAATCTTTAAAACAGTTGCAAAAGAACAAATAATCCAATGCAAATCTCTCCAATAACTTGACATTGGTCTAGTGCTGAAATGGGAAAAGAAAAAGCAGAAATAAAACACTCTCACATGGAGGTATAATTCATACACAGAGGTTGCAGAATTCAGCTTTCCTAGGTACAGAATCTGAGTAAGGTTTTATTCCTCCTTAGTTTTTAAAGCCTACCTTTCTAGCGTAAAGGATAGAGACTTGTGTATTAAACATACTTGCGATGATTTGCTCATTTTTGCTCATTTTTGCATCATTTGGTTAGAGGACATAAAACACCTGGGAAGCCCACATTGCAGCCCAAAGTTACCAAGGAAGGACCAGGAGCTTGATCTGAAGGTGGGAAAGGACGTAAAGATAAGGTTTGGGTCAGGATGCCACCATTTGCACAATCGAGGAATCTTGAGAATCCACACTTCTGTGGCCGACGCTATAGAAATCTGCTTACAAAAGCAAAGTTACCAAGCAAAGACCAGGAACTTGATGTGAAGGTGGGAAAGGACGTAAAGATAAGGTTTGGTCCAGGATGCCACCATTTGCACAATCGAGGAACCTGGAGAATCCACACTTCTGTGGCCGACGCTATAGAAATCTGCTTACAAAGCGGAGAGGCTTTGAAAGGAAGGAGACTCACAATGACCTTGCCCCTGTCTTTAAATACGAATAGAGAAGTGGGGAAATTTCAGACCAGGCAAAGAGGTACCAAACCCCGCAGTGTTTCCTCCCTGACCACCACCAGCCTCTCCATTCTCTGGCCCACAGCTCCCTTCTTCTAATCCCAGCCCAAGCGCCTCGGCACGGCCCTGTTCTCATTCCCCCGCTGTCTCTTCCCATTTGCCCTCTCCCTGACTGATACACTGATCTCTCGGTCACTCGGCTTTCTGCTCCGCTGGGTCCATATTACTAATAACACCTCTGCCACGGCCAGTTTACCTCATGAAGGCAGGAGCACATCATTACAAAATAAACTCATAACTCTGACATTCGAGCAAATACACGCCATTTGTTATTTTTATGGCGCCAGCCTTTTTCCTCAGGCAGAGAGGACATTAGGTACCTGTTTCATTTAGATCTTTCCAAAAAACCAAGCAACAACAACAACAACAAAGCGCACAATGCTGCACACATATATGCATGCCCCTCGATGCAAGAATAAACCTTGGCAGGAAAAGCAAAAGACGGGAGGTAAAGATGGAGCCCTCGCTTTATCTCACACCTTTTCCCCGAATGGAGTCCCTAGGTCACTAGTGGAGATTTGACAGGTCTCCTTCACCTGCAGACAATGCAAATGTTGTTATTAATACGGTGTTGGTATTAGTACGGGGAATTATTAATATGGTGCCTTTGCCTCCCTCTCTCTTTCTTGCAATGATGTTCCCAAGAAATGCTATGAATCTGAAGTATATCTATATGGTCATATTGGTGCAATATCACTTCAACTGTCATGGTTCCTTCCAAAGGAATCCTGCAATCTGTAGTTTGGTAAAGCACTCAGAGCTATGCCAGTCATTCCCAACTTTTGCAACCTCTATAAGTTTTGGACTTGAGCCCTTTAAAACTCTAACCATTCACCATCCTGGCTGGTGAGCTGAAATCCAAAACTTCTGGGGAGCAGGTGGCAAATTCTGAAGGAATTCTGAAGTGATTCTGAAGGAAAACAGATCTATTTTGGCAGACTGGGTAGGTGGATGTGGTTTGCAGGGGTTTGGGAGGGATGAGAAACATCCTTGGCAACCAATGCCGTTGCCTACACCTCACTAACTTCAAGGTTTCAGGCAGGAGCCTTTTTTGTTATTAACCATTTTGAGGGTTTGGAGATCCCTGATTGTCTCTTATCTGTGTGTAACTCCATTTAATTTCCAAAACCAGAGGAAAAACTGTGTGTTCAGGGCGGTATTGTGCTCATTCTCACCCATCTTGATTCTGAATTAGGTGAACCAACGTCATCCCGCTGGCTTTCAAATGGAGTTTGGATCCATGCTGCCTCTGCTGTCAAAGCACACTGACAAGTAAATACGGCATTAGGAGGCCTTTTCGGTTCCACAGGCTCCTGCAACCACTTGCGCCGCTTTGCTCAAAGCATCTTGATGCATGTGGGAGGAGAGAGAGAGAGAGAGAGAGAAGGGGCTGCCTATTTATCTTTATCTCCAAAATGGGATTTAAAGGGCAAGAGCAGACAGTATATATTAGGCCACTTTCATGGGTTGTCAGCAGCAGTAAACCTGAGCTGTCCGCACTGTCTCCAGATAAGCGGTGGCTGCACCAGCTCCGGTTTACGCCCAGAAACGTCAGGATTTGTTAGCGGATGGGGAAGATTTGCTCACCTTTATTGTAACGATGGAAAACACTTCTCCCATCTTTCACTTCAAAGGTATTCTGCAGCGTACGAAACGGACTCACACACGATGCAAATGAATGCGACATAAAAAAAATATGTGCCAAGGCAAAACAGAAAGGGACACTTTCAAAAAATATAACGGAAGCACCCAAAAGCCACAACGGTCTCCTCCCTTTCTAGAGGAAATTCTACTATTTTGGTGCCATCACAGACAAGGCTTCTGTTCTGCATCACCCCACACCAAATTTCAGAAAATTTTGAAGAAGGACCATGTCCCTATAAGTAATTTAATACTACAACAAGGAGAGGGAAATAGAGCTGAATATCTGAAAGCTATGCTCAGATTAACATTCATGTAACACTGAAAATTCAAAATGACTTCACACACCGTCTCTCAAAAACGGTCCAAAGAAGAGCGGGATATAAATACATAATAATAATAATAATAATAATAATAATAATCCTAAATTGCAGATGTAGAATTAGAACTTGAGAGAAGATGGTTTGCTCTGCCAAGCACTGTGCTTGTGTTGTTGTTGTTGTTGTTGTTGTTGTTGTTGTTGTTGTTGTTGTGTGCCTTCAATTTTCATTTCCAACTTATGTCAACCAAGAGTTTTCTTGGGAAAAGATTTCTCCAGGTAAGGTTTGCCATTGCCTTCCAGGACCATTTTAAAAACAAACCGCCTGACAATTATCTCTATATGCATCTGAGGAAGTAGACTGAAGTCTAGGAAAGCTCCTGCTGCCAACTTCTTCCTTTCAGTGAGTCTCAACGGTGCTACAAAATCTCTTTACATACTGATTCTACAGACTAACATGGCTATATCTGGGAATAATAATAATAATAATAATAATAATAAGTCACCAAATGCCTCTGAGGAAGTAGACTGAAGTCTAGGAAAGTTCATGCTGCTACAAGATCTCTCTGCATACTGATTCTACAGACTAACACAGCTATATCTTTGAATGATCTCTATAGATTTCGCTGTCATCTTCATTACTCTAGCTCAGTGTTTCCAAAACTTTGGTTCTCCGGGTTCTTTCCCAGAAGCCCCAGCCAGTTGGGCCAGCAATCGGGAATTCTGGGAGATGAAGTCCAAAACATCTGGAGGTCTAAAGTTTGCGACACACTGCTCTAGCTAGATCTATCTATCTATCTATCTATCTATCTATCTATCTATATCTACATCTACATCTACATCTACATCTTTATAAACACACACATACATCCTTCTGCTCCCAGACCAAAAGGTAGTTCAAACATAAGCCTTCCTCCAAATCATTTTTAATAACAGCCATTTAAAAATGAGTTAAAACTTCACTGCCACCAGTTTGTTTTTTCCTTCAGTAATCCTTTTGCACCATTGAGTCCTAATGGTACCACCACCTCTCCCTGCTCTATTTATTTGTTGGTTATGCTCACATTTATTTATCTGTGATATATCTACATCTACATCTATATATCTCTATCTCTATTTATCTATGATTAGATAGATAGATAGATAGATAGATAGATAGATAGATAGATGATTCTGGTTTGCTTTGATGTTTTAAGCCATGCAATCCTCACATTCATGGGCTGTGGGCTGTTGTCTTGTTTTAACCTGACTCATGAACTCACCTGTTTGTTTGGCCAGGTTTAATGTTCCTTTTTATTCTTCCCACTCTGGCAGGACGTCTGGCTTTTGAAGGGAAGCCTTCTTGCCTTTTATCGCTTCCTTGATCCTGTTCATTAACCACACTGGCATCCTCTTGGACTTCTCTGTACTCCGCAGATTTTAAAAAGCACATGCCCTGTGAGCATTTTACTGGAGTCGCTTTCTAAAACAAACCTCCAAAGACAGGGATATTTGACCATCTTTCCCGTTTCAACTCCTTTTAAAAAATGAATTCTTCTCCTCCTCCTCCTTCCTTTCCTCCGCCTCCTTATTAAAATTGTTTCTGATTTATGGTGACCCTAAGGCCAACTAACTGATCATAGGTTTTTCTTGGCAGGACTTTTTCAGAATGGGTTTGCCACTGCCTCCCTGAGCAGAGGGGATTCGAACCCTGAACTCTCAAGAGTCTTGGTCCAACGCTCAAACCACTACAACATGCTAGATCCTGGTTCTTGAATATGCCCCCATTTTTAAAAAAATAAGTAAATAAATAAGTAAATAAACAGCTATTGCCATTCCCTCCCCCCAAAAAAAACCCCCTTCATTGGCAACAGACCTCAGCCTTTGCATTTCTAATCGAAGATCGCAGGAGTTGCAACTCCACTTTTTAATTTATGAGTTGGGGGACTTTCTCTGACTTGGGAACATATTGGTTCAGTCTAATGCTTGAAGATTATTAAAGCCAGCGCTGTACCTTTGCTATCGCCTCTGCAGGTCTTTTATTCAGAAGATGCAGGGCACTAAATGCAGAGAGAGAGCTCCACATTAAAACCCCAAGCGTCTGGTAAATGGAATTATATAGCTGTCATCTCCTTTCCCCCAAAGTTTTAAGAGTACAACGGACTCATTTTCCCCTCCGCTCTCTCCCCACAATCCAGATCAGAGAGGTCCACTTTGTATTGATTTAAAGTCGCGGGAATAAATAAAACTGCTTCGCCATCGCGGCGCGCAAGAAATTCATGGCACACTATTGCATGATATATTTGAAGAGCTGCTTGCAAACTCTCTTTTTTTCCTTTCTCTGGTGAGTGATTTGGGAAAGGAAAGATGCTGGGGATGGCCATAGACTACAAATCCAATGGAAAACCCATTGCCTACAACTGAAGTCCCCCTTGCAAACTCTTATTCAAGCCGGCCTTCTTGCTACACAATTTCAGCTTGTCTCAGAGCAGAGGCCCATCTTCTCTATCATCATCAAATATTATCATCTTTATAAATTATAAATTATTAATAATTTTTATTATTATCTTTTCTCATCATCATCATCATCATTCCTGGTCTCTAGAATCATCGCCCAACGCTCAAACCACTATGCCATGCTGACTCTCACATTTGTCATAGAAGCTTTTTTAGAAACAAAAACGATCAGGTATGTTGATGGAATAAAACCTGTCCCTTTTTACCCGAAAATGGCAAGCACTGCAACTCAAACGCTCACTTTTGCACAAAGAGGTACAAGGATCGTGGCCCTGTAAATCACTAGGGCAATATATTTACATATAAGCAATCCTTACATATATATATATATATATATATATATATATATATAAGCAATTCTTACACATGCAAAACGGGAACAGGGCTGAGGGGCACATTGCCAGTGAGAGGAGCTATCTTTGACCTGATTTCCCTAAAGAGACACGAAGGGGGATTAGTAACGCCAGGGCCTGGCATGCCAATTGTCTCTTGACGGCGGAGCTCTGCGCAGAAATCACCACTTAAATTAAGGCCAGGGGAGAGGCAGAGAGAGAGGGGCAGTGGTTTGCTTCCAGTCCAAGAATCTGTCTCCTCATTATTAAGTCGTAAGCACCAAGTCGACGCCTGGCACCCCAGGAGCATCCGGGATGCTGCGCAGATGGGTTTGCGGTGGATTCCCAGCAGCTTTCGCTAGAGAAAAGAGAAAGGACCTGCATCGTTTCCATCGAGGAGCACCTTAGGCAAAGCGTCTTTCCTTAGGAGTCATGTCATCTCTCAATAGATCCAGCCTCCGTTGAGTCCCGTGGTTCTCAAACTGTGGTCTTTCAGGAGTTTGGGATTTCAGGTCTCAGAAGGCCCAGCCAGCCTTGGCCAACTCTCAGGAAGACCAAAACATTTGGAGGGCCCAATTTTTTGGGAACCACAGGTTTAGTCATCTTGGCTTCTAGGGAATGTTCGAGGAGAGACTTAGGGGCCTTAGTATGTTTAGCCTGGAGAAAAGACAGTTAAGATGTGATAAGCTAGCCGTGTTTAAGTATTGGAAGAGGTTGAGGAGGGAGCAAGTTTGTTTTCTGATGCTCCAGAGAATAGGACCCAGAGCAATGGATGCAAGCTGCAGGAAAAGAGATTCCACCTAAACCTTAGGAAGAACTTCCTGAGAGTAAGAGCTGTTTGACAGTGGAATACGCTGCCTTGGAGGGTGGTGGAGTCTCCTTCTTTGGAGGTTTTTAAACAGAGGCTGGATGGCCATCTGTCAGCGGTGCTCTGATTGTGAGTTCTTGCATGGCAGAAAGGTGCTGGCCTAGATAACCCTTCTGGTCTCTTCCAACTTTATGATTCTATGATTTGTTCTAGGACTCACCTAGAACAAATTTTGGCAGTCCATGGTATCCATACAACTCTCTACCAGCGTCACATTTCCCGATCCCACATCCACCATGGCCACTGACAATGAGGGCTGGGGTATTCTGGAAGATGTAGTTTGAAGGCCTGTGAGCTCTGGACTAGGCGGACCCTGACAGACCTTCTCATCCCCATCAGCTGGAAGAAAAAGAGCAAGGTAACCTTGGAAAGCTTCAGCCCGAGCGAGGCCTGGGAGGTTTCCCTTCTGGCAGAGTGTCAGTTTCCTTTTGACATTCCTCTGCCCCCTTCCTTTCCAATTAGCATTCTCAAAGGCACCGCACCCCATTCGCATCCCTCCTAATAGTCATGCTGTGCCACTCCAGAAAGATTCATATCGTGCATTAATAATTATAATGTGCCTTTGAATGGTGGGGACGGCACTCGCTGTTCCAACTCTCACACAATTGCCCCCACATTATGACTTTGATCTCATTTGCCGTGACAAGAGGCGTCTGGAGCGGATCCCAAATGCCACCAGAGGCGGGCCGGGCACAAGCCACGGCTTCAAAGCAGGGCGGCCTTTTATTTTATTTTATTTTATTTTTGCAAGAGACCCAAAACAGCCTTCAGCAAACATGTCAAATACAGGCACGGAAGGGTTCTTAAGCAATGTCTCCCATTTGCATCAGAATGAACCATCCTGTTTCAGATAGTCTGGTATATTCCGATAGTTGGGTATATCCTCTTCAGATATACCTAAGGCATATGAGGGCTTTATAGTCAAAAACAGCACTTTGAATTGTACCTGGAAACGGTCCGCAGCTGTTTCAGCTATATTACATATGCTCTTTCCCACTATGAAGGGGGGAAGATGCAGCTGGGCAGACTGATAATGCCTTTTCAGGATATGACTGCTGGTACCTTTCAAACATCACCTACGTTACGCAGGACAACTCTTGATATAGCCAAGGTAACAACTGCATAACCCATGTGCAGGGAGATCTGGTTACGTAGTGAGGACTTGCACAGAAAACTACAGAATCTGTCTCTTCAGACTTTTTTTGCATTCTCTTTTTGCTCTCCTAAAATAGATAGGGATTTCCTGCATGCAAACCCCCTCTCTCTCATTCTAGCCATGTGATTTAGGTCACTCCCCCTTTTAGGGAAGCTAACTTACTCTCTCTCAGTGATTTTTCTCCTGAACAGTTAGTTTTCCATCTTTCTCTTCTCTCAACTTTCTTTGGAAAGATGGCGAGATCAAGATTTCTTTTTACCTGAACTACTCACTAGCTAGATTAGGATATATTTATGTACACAATATATAGATTAAAGCCATTGGTAAACCTTTGTTTGAGCTGCAAGCTACTTATGTTGCTGTTTGAGTCAGTCTCCGTTCTTAGGGAAGCATAGTTAGACAAAGGCACATTTCTTCTCCTCTGCGGATTTAAAACTAGACCCTAACAAGCTTGGCTTTGATATTTTTGATATTTAAATATTTCTGTTTCCTTAGCAAAGGCTGAAGCCTTAGGAAATTTAAATCACCCTACACCAGGGGTAGGCAACCTAAGGCCCGGGGGCCGGATGCGGCCCCCTGAGGCCTTTGGACCGGCCCCAGGCCGGTCTTGCTGCTGCTGCCGCCTCCCGCCATGATGATATTGATTATTGTTGTTATTACTTGTTCTTGGGGTTTTCTTGGCAAAATCTCCACAGGGGTTTTGCCATGGCTTTTCTGGGGCTGAGAGAGTGTGCATGCATTTTTAATTTTAAATTTTTTTTAAAAAAAAATATTTATTTATTTATTTATTCATGATGTTTCGGCCCCCCAATTGTCTGAGGGACAGCAACCCGGCCCCCAGCTCAAAAAGGTTGCCTACCCCTGCCCTACACCTTCAAGTTGTTTCTGATTCATAGGGACCCTAAGGTAAACCTATCACAGGGCTTTCATGGTGAGATTTGTTCAGAGGGTTTGTCACAGCCGTCCTCTGAGGCTGAGAGAGTGTGACTTGCCCAAGATAATCCACCTGGTTTCCATGGGCGAAGGGAATTCGAACCCTGGTCTCCACAGAGTCCTAACCCAATGCACAAACCACTTTGCCATGCTGGCTCTCATTATTTTCCTGGTGGAACTGTTTTATATTTTTCTTTTCTCGGTTTTTGTATGATGACTTGGAAAGCTGATTAAGGAGGGGGAAAACAGGTCACATAACATTATGTCGATAAGAAATAAATTAACTCTGTAAGTTAATTTCTCTAGATTAAACTTCTTCTTGTTGTTTCTGTTTTTTGCAACCTCCACGGTTAAGTCTGTCCTGAGAGCTTGAGGAACTGGGTTGCATACTGATGGAAAGGAACAACAACAAAGTAGTTCTCTAAAGAACCAGAAACCATCAATTGGGCAGGAAAACCGAATGATGCTGTTTTACCTATTCACAAAGAAAGGAAGGCCTACCTGATTCATTGGGAATGACTTCAGAGTCAACTGGGTGACCTTCGGCAAGTCACACTCTCTCAGCCTCAGAGCAATCTTCCCAAGAAAACCTTCATGACGGGTTCAGCTTAGGGAATGCTGAAATTCGGAAATGACTTGAAGGCACACAATAACAAGACTGTGCTGCAAAAGCATATTTGTTCTTTAAAAGCTAAATTTGGATACAATTAAAATACCGAGCCCAGTCTCACAACATTGAAAGATGTGTGAAATCCAACAAAATCCATAATGAATCCGTTTCTGATGCACACATTAGCCTGAGCGGGCTTGAAGGATATCCGTGCAGAAATATATCTATTTTATATATGATCTATTTCCTGTATATATTGATAGAATTAATACATTTATAGATACACGCACATACTTTTATATTACGTATCTGTTTACTGGGCTTATATTCTCACCAGTCTTCCCAAACTGGGCAGTTCATGGCAAAGAAGAATATTTAAAAGATAAAAGAAGAACAAATGTGAAAGCAGAATTAAATTCAAAGAACAATTTCAGTAATTTGGTCAGTAACAAATTTTCAATAAGAAAAGCAGGAATATAGCAGCTAATGGCAACAAGCCCTACTGATTTACACACACATGAATATATACAATAGACAGAGTAAGAGAGAACCAAGAAACAATCTGGTGGAGTGGTTTGAGTTTTGTTGGACTTGGGGACTAGGAGACCAGGGATCAAATCCCCGCTCAAGCCTTGGAAACCCATGAGTGACCTTGGGTCAGTCACACACTCTCAGCCTCAGAAGGTGGCAACGGCAAACCTCCTCTGAAGAAATCTTGCCAAGAAAACCCCATGAGGTTTGCCCTAGGGTTGCCATACGTTGGAAGTGGCAAACGATAACAAAAAGAGAAAGTGTGTGTGTGTGCTTCTCTCTGTATCTGTGAATGTAGATTACATATGTGTGTGTGTGTTTGTGTGTATGAATGATTCTGTGTTTGTGTGCCTGGATAACAAAGCTACACAGTCCGTTCCCAGTAAAACACCAACAAACTGGAATCTACATATTTCTGAATTCTATCAGCGCAACAGACAGCAAGCCATTGATCTGGTTATAAACAGCATGGTGTTAAACCGTGTGTGCGTATGTGTCTGTGTGCATGCACACACACAAAATTGGAGATGGGGATTGCAAGAAAAGAGTTTGGATAGAAAGTTCATTTAAGCAACAGCAATATGAAACAAACCCCAAAGCCCTGGCTCAGCAAAAGTTTCCATTAACATTTTAGAGAAATGAACTCTGTGTCCTTCTTCCTGACACTCTTTCTCTCTTTCCTCCCTTTTGCCTGCACACACACACACACACACACCTACAACACTGCCACAATCCTGCCTGGGGGCTCCATACTATTTCTATGCAAATAACAACCTCATGGTTTATATCTTATTATATCCACCAGAGCTGCAGTGACGCGACCCGAGACGTGTGCGAGAGAGGTAGGCTCTGAGGCGAGGGGGCTGGGAAGAGATGGAGTGGATGCGCAGCCAAGTGTGGAAAAATATTGTCAGGAGTGAGCAGCAAGAACACACACGCATATTACACACGCACACCGACACATACACACAAAACTACTGCCAGGATAACGTGTTTATTTCAAAGTCCCTCTCCCCCTCACACACACACACACCCAATGTACACACCGTCATCTTTTAAAATTCATTGGGCATCAGGCGAGATCATGCGCCATCCATCTGCCATCACTGTACCATTTGCATTTCATGCCTCCTGGCTTTTGATGTGCTGATACTTTGATGCAGTTGGGAGACGTGCGTTATCATTATTTCAATTTCCAGTGGGGTTTGGGAGCAGGGAAAGGCAGGCAGGGAAGAGGGAAGAGGGAGGAGGAGGAGGAGGGTCAATGGAGACGTGGCGCAGGGCACCCACAAAAGAGGGTTGCCGGCGGTGGGGAAGGAGAGAGGTGGAGATGCTCACAAGGGAGGAAGAGAAAGGGATACACTCCTCCACGCAGCCTGCGAAGAAGACAAAGGGTGGGATGGAGATCCATGGACCACGCTTGCATCCTAGGCAGGATGAGGAAACTCCTCCAGGGAGCAGACGGTGGGGCGAGGAAAGCAACAGCCTTCTCCATTCCAGGGGTTTATCCCCAATCCCATCCCTGAAAATGAGAGATGGCTCCTGCACCATTAATGTTGGAGGTTTTTTTTCCCCAAAGGAAAGAATCTCAGCAGGTGTACATTTGCTCTTCTGCAAAACCATTTATGGTACAGGCGCTGTCTCCCTTTTTCAATCTGGCAACCCTAGTTGTGAGGATAAAGTGAAGGAGGAAGAACGAATTGCCGCTGGCGGCTTCCACGTCAGTTCAATGGTGAGTCTGCGTCAGGCTTTAACCTGGGTTGTAAAGGAGCCACCTGAACAAGGCTGCTGTGCAAATAAAGAAAATAATAGTGAAATCTCTCTCTCTTTCTCTCCCCCTCGCTAGCTTTTCTGCCACCTGCTTTGGCTTGATCTTGCTCCCTCCCTCGCCTGTAATTCAAGGGCAAATTGTTCCTCTCTTCTGCAGGCAAGAAGCTCTCAGGCATAAATCTCAAGCAGCTGCTGCCTGGGTGGCACAGTGATTTAAGAGCCTTGGCCTTTGGCTCTTCTTCCCAACCCTGTTTAAAGCCTAAAGTGGGATGGGTATAGGGTTGGGGCAATTTCGTCCCCAGAGGACAATCCATTCAGGTACGCCGGCCTCAAGGAAGCCACTATCTCTCCCTCCCTCCCCAGCCCAGTCGCTTTGCCTAAGGAAAGGCCATTATTCTGGAGAAGAGAATCAGCAAGCGCTAGCCATGTCGCCCCTAAATCAGGGACAGGCAGCTGTTCTTAGACTAGAACTCCCATAATCCCTCACCATTAGGAATGAGATAAGCTGCCATCTGATAAAAAGGAAAAAGAAAAAAAAAGCCCAGGTGGGCCAATGTTTGTCCACCCTTTCTTTAAATAAATTGATGAATGAGCCTAGATGGTCCAGTATCTATTACTATTACTAACACTATATAGAAAGAGTAAGTATGGTGTAGTGCTTGGACTAAGACTCTGGGAGAAGAGGGTTCAAATCCCCTGCTGGGTAACCTTGGATCAGTGACACTCTCTCAGCCTCAGCGGAAAGCAATGGCAAACCCTTTCTGGACAAATCTTGACACGATAGGTTTGTCTTGGGGTTGCCATAAGTAAAAAATGACTTGAAGGAAAATATCACCAACAATACTATGGCAGTGGAATATTCCTTTTTTAAAAATTGAATCTCCACAGAAGTCAGGGCAGCTGATCCAATTTCTCATCGCACTTCACTTTATTCTCACAAAAGTTTGCAAGGTAGGACGGAGCCTGGCCTACTGAAATACATTGCACTGAGCACCAAAATGCAGGATAACAGAACAGATTGGAACAACAACGACAGAATACAGATAGAAGTAACAGAATATAATTGTAGAATAAAATTATGCAGAATATAATAGAATATAACAACAGAATTATTTCAATGCTGAACAAGCAGGGAGTTGAACTGAAGATCTCTTGACCTCTTTGACACTTTGACCATTGCACTTTACTGCCTCCACTAATAAAAGCCTATTGTTGCTACTTTTATTATCATTACTAATTTCAGGAGTAGCTTTGTTATTCCACTGTAACCAAAACAACATGGAGCCCAGTGGCATGTTAAATACTAGCAGGTTTTATCTGGCATAAGCCGTTGCAGACTGCAATCCCCTTGGGCCAAATAAAACTTGTTAGTCTTTATTGTTGCTACTAAACTCTTCCTTGTTATTGTTGCTATTTACAGTGTTTCTCTGCCGCTTGATACAGTAAAACCAAAATGCAGTTTCCTTTAGGATGTGTCTCTAACAAAATATGAAAACAGTATCAAACAAATTTTAAAACAATTCAGAACAGAGGAATACACCACCACAGCAACAGAGCGGCCGGGGAAAAGGCTGGGTACACAAATACGTTTCAACCGGCATTTGAAAGGGAAGATATTTCTGCCTCTCCGAACCCACAAAGAATGTCCTAGAGATTAGGTGTCATCACTGAAAAGGCTTTGCTTTTTGATGTTTCTTCACAGTAATTCCATTGGTTGCAAAACAATCCAAAATCCTCCAAAGAGGATCCCATTGATCTTTGTTGCTGTGTGTCTTCAAGTCATTTCTGACTTAGGGCAATCTTAAGGTGAACCTATCACAGTTGGGCTCCCCCCAGCCAAGGAAGTGTAAACCAAAAAAGAAACTTTTCCAAGCTCTGATGCCAAATGGGACCAAGGTACACACACACAAACTATACCAAAAATGTATTATAGTTTTAATACACGGAGTGACAGACACATATATCTCCATTTTTTGCAAAATGTGAAGGAAGACTTACTTTGTTGAGGGCTCCAGCTCCAGTTAAGATGATATGAGAATTTTCCACTTGGATTGTTCTCTGGCCCAACCGGACAAGGTAAGCTCCGATTCCAATCGCTCGACAAGTCACCTTAAAAGAGAAATGCAAAAATCTCCATTTGAATGGGGTGAATGGAGTCAAGGAGCCCCTTGAGTCAGTGAGCATTATCAAGAGTCAACAGCCCCTCTTAACAAGAGCTGCCAACCAAGGCTCTGGAATTCAAGATGCCAAGAAATAGCCAGCCTATAGGAAATCTATCCAACTCAATGTTTATCTAATTGCCTATCATTATAGCTTTCCATCCCCACAAACACACACAACTGTCTCAAAGAATGGTGGACTCTTTCTTGGGAGGTTTTTAAAGAGAGGTTGGATGGGCATCTCTCAGAGATACTCTAGTTGTGCATTTCTGCATGGCAGAGCTTTGGACCAGATGGCCTTTGTGGCTCCTTCCAGCTCGACAATTCTATGAATAGATTGCCTCAGAAGGTGGTAGACTGTCCTTCTTTAGGGGACTTTAAACTGAGGGAAGGATGGAGACCAGCTGGACATATCATAGGAGTGGTCTAGTTGTGTATTCCTTCATGGCAGGTAGCACTAGATGACCCTTGCAGTCCCTTCCAATTCTATGATTCTATTTGTGACTTACCAGGTTGATCGTGATAATATCTTCATAGGCCAGGGATGATTCTCCGGCGATCATGCCAGACCCTCGCAGATTCTCAGTCCCAAGGCCTTCTTCTTTCCCAATAATATCTGTAATTTTATATCTGGTAGGGAGTGGATCAAAAAAGGGAAAAGCAGAAAAATCCCATTTACTCCGGAGGATCTTGGAAACACACTTCACATCATAACAATGACCAGAATAGAGTCAGGTTTTTCTGCCCCCTTTGGAGCTTGGAACGAGTCACAAGTCACATAAGTGTGAGTGTGCACATGTATGATTTTTTTTCAATTTTGTAATGAGTTAACGAAAGTAACTTTCTGAACTCTTGGCCTCCTGCAACAATGAGTTCCAAAAGCCACAAAAAATTAGCAACAGCAACACATACAATGATCAGGAGTCTATTTGGTTTTGGGTGACTGCAACACGGCAGGGAAAGGAATAACTCTGCAGATTATCTACAGCCCTTGAAGCCAAAGCAGCAAACTTAAGATGGCATCCTCACCCCTGTCCATGGTACATGGGTGACGCTTGGTTGGCTGCAGGAAGTCCATCTTATTTGCTCAAAAATATTTCTATCTATCTCATTTGCTCAAAAATATTTCCAGCCAAGCTTTCTGGCAAACAGGAGGCCTCCAAGGTGTACATCTTTCTATGACGGTGGTCCTTGCTACCGTTATTCACTATCTGTAGTAATAAGAAAGCTCTCAGTGCCCAATGGAGCTTCCCTTCTACTGCAAAGAGCCAGAAAGAAACCGAAGGGAGAAAACTGAGCCAAAGGGGAGGGGGAATGCACAACATCAGGCAAGAAGGCCACAAGTCAGTGACAAAGTTGTAAAATGACTTTTTTAAATCTAGTGCTTTAAACACGCTCACCTAGATTCCCCTTCATCTTCCACATGCTCACAATGTACTGAGTTCAAAGCACTGACTTTCTTATAATCCTGAGGAGTTAGGTACAAATACTTGAATCCCTGGAGGAGGGGGAAAATGAGTGTGGAAGAAAAACTCATTAGAGAAATTAAATTGTTCTCATCCCAAATCCCATTACTTCCACGCCCCCAAAGAAAAATCACATTTTGCAAGTTTAAAAAAAGAGGAAGATGATGAAGTTATTTTAAGTATTTAGAGACTGTACAGTTTGTAGAAATCAATATCTGGTCCAGGGTCTGATTTTCATGGCTTGCTGGATAACTAGAACCTGGATCTCCCGAGTCGCAGTGCAACACTTTAACTACTATGCCACACAGCCTCTTGTAAGCACATAGCCCTCACAAATCGACATACAGGATGGAAAGACTGGCCCTTAAAACATTTTTATGTATCTGCTTTGGTCATACTGGCTTCAATACGGCTACACTCTCCTAGAGTTTCCTTGGTGAAAAGGATTCAGAGGATGTTTGCCAGCCTCTGAGGACATGATAACCCACCAGGTGGGTTTCCATGGCATTCAAACCCTGGACTCCCAAGTTCCTAGTCCAACACTACACCACAGTGCCTCACTGAACTACAAATCCCAGGGTTCTGTGCAATGAAACCATGGCAGTTATAGTGGAATTCCAGTGCTATAATTATGGTGTGTGTAGAAGAGATCTTAATGTATTATATAAAACTCAAAAGGCTCTGTCTCTGTGTAGCAATTTTGACCTCTTCCTCTGCACCAAAAGAAAAACCAGGGACTCCACCAAGTGCCATGTTATACTGTTCCAGCATCACAAGCCATCCTTACTTTATATGGGTCATCAGGGTCTTCCCACGCAACATGGAACATGTGACGGATCTCCTCAGCCAAACCGATCCTGGCACCGCTGTTGGCAGCAACATAAATCCGGGGGATGCCCTGCTGTCGAGCCAGCTCTGATGCCCTAAGAAAGAGCAGGTCCTCTTGGGGCCCAAAGGACCCAATCCGATATGTGATGTCATTGCTGATGACGATGACATCTCGCCCGTCTGGATATTCAGGAGTCTTGAGGGTCATCCGCCAAGCCACCATGCCAATCTAAGATTCAAGAGAGATTATGATGACAATATTAGTAATACAAATCCTGCTGATAGATGCCCACCCCTCCCAATTTATTTGAACACCTTGAACTGTAACGTATTTTAAAAATCAAGTTAAAACTATTTCACATTGCTTTCTTCTGTGTGTACGCATTGTCAAACATACTGTGCTCCTCGCTGAGCTGAAAAGACTCGTCCTCCAGGATTGGAGAGACAAATACTCAGCATCCATCATTCAATGGCTGGAAGAGTTTAAATGTTTCAGCCACTTATGAACACGTATTATTCTACAGATGCCAATTCCAGGGCCTAAATCCAATTGCGAGTCCCCATCTTAGAATAGCCAGCAGAACCAACTGCAAAATAGTAAGTTAATACTTATGTAAGTCCAATTGATTCAATGGGTTGGGATTAGCTATTGGATTTAGTTCCTTTTAAAAAAGCCTGAACATATGTCCCACTTATATTCATATATATGCCTACCCACAATCATATAGTATGTATTTCTCTTTCCTTCATTTGTCTTTCTCCCTCTTCTTATCCTTTCTGTCTTCTTTGGCATTTATAATTTTTAAAAACCTGACAGCAGTAAAAATATAAAATATAAAAATGTACTGCACTTTTGTTAAGAGAATCATTTTTAAAAAGAAAGACATGTAAGGAACAAGTTTATTTGGAGGAGAAAAAAATGAGAAGAAGAAAAAAATCAAGAAAACAGAGACTCTTCGACATTTAATTCCACAGAGAAAAAATACAGAAAACAAAGCACTAACCCTAGGCAGAGAAAGAAATTTTCATTGAACTCCACAGGGATTACTGCTGAGTGAATATACTTCAGAATTTACTATAGTAGTATTTCCAGCAAAGCTGCAAGGTGACCAAAAAACCCCTAGAGTCCCTAATTTTTTTCTGTCAAAACTCATGGCCTCCAACTGTCTCGATTTGACAGGAAAAGTCCTGATTTATCCTCTCTTGTCTCACTTTTTCAGCTGCTTTTAAACTGTCCCAGTTTTTCCTCTCCTCCTCCCACTTTCCCTCTTGTCTGCAGCTTACTTCAGTTGCTGCAAAGAAGCTGCACTCAACTCCATGATGGAGAGAGAAAGAAGGAGAAATCTTGTCCTTCCCTACAGACTCAGGCAAAAGTAAACTGCTGCAAGTCTGTCCTAGCTTGTCTGTTCTTCCTTATCCATAACATTTGTCACCTTCACTGCATTTTGATAATGCTTGGCCACACACATCCCAGAGTTTCCCTGCAAAACCCTGGAGAATATGCTGACCAATGGGTAAGTGCGTTGGGAGTTGTAGGCCAGAAGATCCTAAGGGCACCAGGTTGGAAAAGGCTACCCCTGGAGGGTAGAAAGGTGGGGAGAGGAACAGTGTGTGTGTCTCTGTCTGTGCGTTGTTCACTAACAACCATTGTTAAAACTGGACTTGCTACTTCATGTCCATACCCAAAGGATTTTGAATTTGAATTGAGATTCTCACAAACCAATGGCATATATACGTCTGTCCCTGGTTTCCACTCCACTAAATGCATCTGAGGAAGTAGACTATAGTCTAGGAAAGCTCCTACTGGCAACTTCTTTCTCTCCATTAGTCTCAAAGGTGCTACGTGATCTCTCTACATATGATCCTACAGACTACCACAGATATATCTTTCAATCCTCTCTGGGTGTGTATGTTTGTGTGATAACAGGGCAAGTAGTTTTGACGGCAGCCTCAAGGCCCAGCCATAAAAGATTGTTCCCACTGCAGAGGTTTGCAAAAGGCAAGCTCCTACCTATCTAGATTGCTTCTCCCAGTTGTCACTGTATCACGGCCACAACAAAAGAGGGAGAATGGAGAAGAGACGGGGAGGGATAGTTCTCCGGAAGATGCAACGACTCTAATTTAACTGAGGGGTTTTTGTGTGTGTCACTCTCTCTGTGTTGGCGAAGCGATGTGTGCCACTGTATTTCCATAAGAAGTAGAACCATTATTCTCCTGTAGAAACCCATTTGGTCTGAAAGGTATCACTGGCCAGGACTGGGATGGGGGCAAGAGAGGGGGGAAATCAAACCCAATGAATTATTCACAACCTCCGATCAGAAGCAATCATTATTTCTGATGTTCCAAACTGTGATTAGGTTCTGCACTGGAATGTCATTTGCTCCCTGGGTAACAACAGCAGTACAGAAGAGTGTGTGTATGTTGTGTGTCAGAGAGAGAGAGAGAGAAATACACAACGTGCAGTCTGCATGCTGGTGTGTGTATATAATTTTTGCACAAGTTTCTATTCTATAAATCCCTATGTACACACATACACACAGAGTTTAAAGGCATGATAACCCAGCTTAAGCCGCTTAGCACACCTTTCATAATAAGCTATTATTTCACAACACGTCATTATTTCACCACAAAACCTGAATGCTGAACAACTGAAATAGAGTGAAGCTGGATGCAAAAGCCAGCATGGTGTAGTGGTTTAAGCACTGGACTAAAACTCTGGGGACCAGGAATTCAAAGATACAGCCGTGTTAGTCTGTAGAATCAGTCCGAAGAGAGATCCTGTCACACCTTTGAGACTCATTGAAATAAATAAGTTGGCAACATGAGCTTTCCTAGACTTCAGGCTACTTCCTCAGATGCATTTAGTGAAGTGGAAACCAGAGACAGACATATATGTCTGCACCTTAGGAAGGATGCATCTGAGGAAGTAGACTATGAAAGCTCATGCCGCCAATTTCTTTGATAATAATAAATAATAAAATTTATTTGTATCTCGCCTCTCTGTGTAACACAACCAGGGCAGCTTACATGCTAAAACATACATTCCTGTTTCCCAACAACCCCCCTCCCCCCCCAAAAATACAATGATTTTCTTTCAGTGAGTCTCAAAGGTGCTACAAGATCTCTCTGGGGATCAGGGTTCAAATGCTCACTCAGCCATGGAAGTTCACTAGGTGACCTTGGGCAAGTCATATGGTCTCAGCCTCAGAGAAAGGCAAAGACAAGCCCATGCTGAATAAATCTTGTCAAGAAAACCCTGTGATAGTTTCACCTTAGGGTCGCCATCAGTCAGAATGCATATGGAGGTCAATGGCTGACAATTCAGCATCCCCTCAGTGTAGCATGAATATCCCCCATGCAAAGATAAGTTATGCCGGCACTACGCAACCCCTATGCAGAATGTCAACACTGTGCGATGCATGTCAATGGCTGGGTGATGTTGTGCAATGCACAACCTTAATGTGCAACACTGCTGAATGTGCAATCCTGCTTCTGCCACTGTCAGCAGAATGCATCTGTTGGGCTATGAGGAATAATTCACCTGCCTGAGTCGTGCGATCCACTTGTGTATATGTCACTAACTGGATGCCAGCCGAGATGGGAAAAGCCCAGAGAAGCCTAGGGAAGTCACTCCCCTGGATTACGTACCCTTAAACACAACAATCTTACCGTGTTCCTCAAAACCATTCCTTCCTTGGGCCTGTGGTTTAAAAAGAATTGTTGCTGTTTTGTGCCTTCCACATCATCTCTGGCTTACGGTGACCTTAAGACGAAACTATTACACTCTTGGAAAGGTTTGCCACGGTCTTCCTTTGAGGCTGAGAGAGAATGTTACCTGCTCAAGGTAACCCAGGAAGTTTCTATGGCCAAGTAGGGATTCAAATCCTTGCTTCCCAGAATCTTAGCCCAATATTTAAACCACTACATAAACCACTCAAACCACTCTTGTTGTTAAAAATTAAAACATAATACTGGCTATGACCTATGGCTTTCCCCAATAACCCTGTTCCCCCTGTTTCTGTCTGAAAAAAGTAATTTTTAATACCAATGTGTACCATGAAGGAGGTTTATAGAAGTTCAGTTTGAGGATTTCTTTACCACTTTGAACCTGAGGCTCTTGTAAAGGAAGAAGTATGACATCTAGTGTTAATAAATGAAATGACCAGAGACATTATACATTATTTTTAAAAGGTGGGCCTAGAAAAATGATGCGCTGTCATCCCAAAGGACAAAAGAAGTTCGTTGAGGAAAAGGATGGGGAAAATATCACTTTTCCTATAGCAACCAAAGCTGCATTTTTAACAGCTTGAGGCATGAGCCACTAAGTCACCGATAGCAATAGGTGAAAATTTTATGTTTCTTTCTTTTTTTTAAGAATTTAGTAAAATTTTCACATTTCTGCATATTGAGGATGATAAAAACTTAACTTTTAAAAGCAATCTGAATGTGGGAGGTACCAAAACTGACAGATTTGACCAGCCAAGCTCAGACTATTTAATGCTTCACTTCGTAAAAAGTCTGATTTTGAATCCCAGCACATTCTTCAATGTTCTCTGAAGAAACTGTGGCTGAGGTGGCTGCTCTACAGATCCCATCATACCTGTGAGCTGCAGTTCAACAACCAGAGAGCCACATCTTCCCTTTCCTGAGTGCAGATTGACAGACTACAGATATTACTGTTGCTGTGTCTGCAAACTGACTCTGCCTTCTGGTGATTCTATCCTAAGGTTTGCTTGGCAAGACTGGGAGGAAACTTACCCTTGGCCTTCCTCTGAGGCTGAGAGAGTATGACCTGGCCAAGGTCTCCCAGTGGGATTCCATGACTGAGCAAGTCTCCTGAAGCAAGTCCAACACTCAAACCATGACATTGCGCTGACCGGCAAATACTTTTAAAGGACATTAAACCTCCTAAAACTTTGGCATTATCATGCCCAAACAAGAATCTTTTGAGAAATCAGATTGGGATATTTAATTTTACTATCCCTCTGAGTGCCACCACAGTGTGACCAAATACTGTAGGGTGGCATGCTCTTATTTAGGGTTGAGTCTCCTGTATCAGGAATTCCAAAATCCAAAATTGTTCACATGGGTGGGCCGAGTCTTTGCTTTCTGATGTTTCAATGTACACACACTTTGTTTCATGCGCAAAATTATGTAAAATGTTGTGTATAAAATTACTTTCAGGCTATGGGCATAAGGTGTATTCAAAACATGAAATGAATTTCATGTTTAGACTTGGAGTTCCAATCTCTGAGATCTCCCATTCTGGTTATGCAAATATTCCAAAACATTTCTGGTACCAAACATTTCCGATAAGGGAAATTCAATCCAAACTTCACATTCCTGACTGGAAATATGCAGTCTGGATTGAGTTGTTTTAGTAAAGGATTCCCCCTTGGTGTGTAGTTCATAAATTTTTGTTCTCTTTCTGCACCCGTCGCAGCCTGGTGAAGCTTTGCACAAGAATGGTGCCATGTTGGTCACACAAAATATCCAGACTCAGCGAATGAGTTTCTTGTCCTCCAGAGGAGAAACGTCTGCTCCCCAAACTTTTAAGGACAAAAAGAACAGCAGTTTCCATTCAAGGCACAGAGAAAGTCTTTCAGGGGTTAAAAGAAGTGTGTGCTTGTGACAGA
This sequence comes from Phrynosoma blainvillii, assembly GCA_026167975.1. Lineage (NCBI taxonomy): Eukaryota > Metazoa > Chordata > Lepidosauria > Squamata > Phrynosomatidae > Phrynosoma > Phrynosoma blainvillii. The sequence continues at coordinate 11,288,100 of JANUYF010000014.1, forward strand.
GCGATCCCGCCTGAGTGGTTGGTCTTTGGGTACAGGGTCCCATATAATAAGACTATTTGTATTCATACTGGCAGAGTAAACACTACATGTTCATGCCCAGGCAGCTCAGCGCTAGTAATTTCAGCCAGAACACAGCTTTGTCCCTTGGGAACTTTGCGACTCCCCTGGCCTCCAACCACTCCAAATGCAGAACGAGAGCCGAGAAAGACTGGAGGGCGGAGGGGGGGCACTTGCAAAGGGGGAGGGACGGAGACAGACAAAGAGACGGCTTGAGAGACCTTCATACTGCATCGTGGCTCAGTCTTGCTTGCAAGGAGAAAATATTTTTAAAAAAAAAAATTCAAAAGGTTGAGCCATTTGGAGGACATCTCTTAAGATCCTCCTTCCCTCAAATTTAGTAGCGGCCTCTTAAAACCACTGTGCAGCATCCGGGTTACAGGACTTAAATTCTGCACCACTTCCGATGCAGATTGCTAAGTGGAGCCATTATCAAGAGCTGATATTCATTGATAGGTCTTCCCAATTTTTTAGTTGGCATCTCATGCATCCTCCATTTAATCTCAAACAAGCAAATAAAAAAACACCTTGGGCATTAATGCTGTCCAAAAAAAACAAAAAACCTTCTGCATTTCTAACCTCCCATCCATCTGAAATTAGCTAGGTGGGGACCAAATAGAGGGCCTTTTTCAGCTAAAGAATAAAAGATTATTTTATTCTTTAGTTGAAAGTGTGATGCCCATATGTATTACCTTTGGAACGCAGGATGGCATCTTATACATCACTCAGTCCCTTCTAGCTCAGTATTGTGTACACCAGGAGTGGTGCAAGATTCAGGGCCAATTTTCTGTCCCCAGGATCTACTGCAAGCTCCGTTTAATGCCCAGATCACAAAACTGGAAGTACCAAGAAATCCACTTCTTTTTTTGTAAAACTCTGATATGGGGAGGACTTAAACCCAGGCATGGCCAGATAGGCAGTGCTTAGTTTTGTTTCAGAAAACAATGGTCACTTCTGGTGAATTTCTAGGGCTGCAAAAACAAAAGTTCAGCAAGATGAGAGGTGTGTGTGTGTTGGGAGAGACCCAAAGGCACATGGACTATGTTGTTCCTAGTCTGGCTCTAAAATAGGGATGGGCAGAGTGTGGTCCATGGGCCACACATGGCTGCTTAAAAATAATTTCAGTTGTTTTACTCTGACATATCTGTGCATGTGCATATGTATATATGTATATCTGATCTGAAATACCCAAAAGGATCTCTAGGGAATACAGAGGGCATTTCTGCTATGTTGGGAGTCCCCTTGGACTCCTCAGAAGTCAAAACAAAAAAATTCCATTAAAATTCCAGGAAGGCCCAAATTAGATGTTGCCATGTCCCCCAAAAGCTGTTTGGGGGCAAAAAAATTGACCGCAGTGGGAAGGTGCGGCATTCCAACATCTCTCGGAGGGCTAACACAACCCCCTGGTCTCCCATAGCTGCCCACTTCTGCTCTATACAGACTGGCAGGGGCTCTCCAGGCTTTCCGATGCGGCTTGGAGATGCTATATGGAGATGCTGGGGACTGAACCTGGTCTCTCCTGCTTGCAAAGCATGTGTTCTACCACTATGCTATGACACTTCCTCCCCCTCCTTTTTTTATGGCATACTTCCCTAACAGTTTTACTGAAGGGTAGCCCAGAAAATCAAACACACAAACAAACAATCTGTAATCACAATCAACATTGACACAGTGTCTTTCCCATCTCTAAGGCATTTCGCATACATCCCACCTCAGCAATCCCAACAGCAGCTCTATAAACAAGAAGGAGCTGCAACAAAATGCTATAGTGTGGATTGTTCCCTATTCCAGATCCTACCTGGTCTTTCCTACGGCTCCTCTGCCCAGTTATTTACTCCCTCATTCCTCCATTGAATGTAGAAACAAACAGTTGAAAGGGAACCCAAAAACAATCTAGTCTAACCTCTGTCATGCACTCAATATTCTGTGGGCAATGAGCATGGGCTTTTGGAGGGTGCTTTCCTCTTATGGTTCCTATCCATTCGGGGAGATATTTTTTTCAAAGCTTCTCCTATGCTTTTATAAAAGAAGATTATTATATCCCACCAGGCTAATATAAGGCAAAACATTCCTAGGAATCCCCATCCTAAACCACATATGGGCAAAAAGGTCATTACCACCACTTCAAATAGGAAGCAAGCAGGGCTGTTATAATTAGCAGAGAGATTGAGAGAGAGAGAGAGAGATGTGCTCTCACAAACAGAGATCACCATCAAAACATTAGCGATTTTCTTTAAAATGAGATGTTTGTTCACCGCCTTGAGTACTATTTTGAGTGTAAATGCAGACTGCTAAATAAATCACCATCTTTACTTGCCTCATTTCCTCCAGGTAGTCTGTTCATGTGCACCAGTTGACCTTGGTCGTCCAACACCAGCTCTGTATACGTCAGCAGATCAGAAGGCAGAGGAGGAGAAGGCAGGATTGCAAACTCTTTCATGTAGTCCCACAATTTAATCAAAGACTAGGTTGATTTGGGAGAGAGAGAAAAAGATACTTTAATTACCATTTTAAATATAGATTTCTATTTCAGTACAGGGAGATCTCATTTCCTACTACCAGAATCAGCTTCCACAGGCTGTGCTGTAAGTTATCCTTTACTTCTTTTGCTCTCAAAGTCTCTTATCCTTTACTTCTTTTGCAACTGTTTCTTTCTACATTTTTAACCCAGCCACAGTCCTCTGTGGTATATGAACTTGAGCAACTGTCATTTGCTCATGGTTAGTGCAGATAAGCCAAGATGGCTTCAGATCCAGCCCAGTTCTCACTTACCATGGTTTAAACCAGGGGTTCCCAACCTGTGCTCTGTGGAGCCCTTAGGGCTCCATGTGCACTTCCCAGGTGCTCCGCAGCCACTCCAGGAAAAAGAAATAAATAAAAATGGAATGAAATTAAAGAATAAGAATATATTCTTACATATACTCCTAAACACCATTAACTTTTAAGACATAGAGTAGGCCTCTTAGGGGCTTTGCCACAGAAAGAATGACTCCACGCGTCAAAAGGGTTGGGAACCCCTGGTTTAAACAATGCATTGTTCCAAGAGTCTGGATGTCACGGGGAATGAAGGTTAGCTTAAAATCGTTTCTCCTTCTCACACACAAAAAAAGGAGGGAAAAGAATGAATATGAGGCTGAAGCGCAACAGAACTCATTCTTTTAGCAAAAAACCTCTACCCCTGAGTTTTACGTAAGTTTCTATGAAAGCTTCAGGGAAAAGAGAAGGCCAGCAGGCCAGCTCTTCTCCTTGGACCTAATGCCATCATGGGAGAATTAAGTGCATCTTTTCAAGGAATGATTGCCAATTGCTATGTCCATCCGCAGAGTCCTCTCCAGGAGCTTGACAGCTGTTGAGCAACGAGAGGACAGGGAACTGCACATGCATAGTTATGTGCATATGTAGGATCATGGCCATAGTCTGACTCGACTTTTAATTAATTTTATGTTCAGCAGTACTGTTCTTACCTGTCGAAACATTTCAGGGATGTCATAGACATATGTCGTCCCCAACGATTGTGCCTGGAACCTCTTGGACTGCAACAAGTCTTTTGTCACATATGGAGTGTTGATCAACATTCCATGTAATGGCCCTTGCTTATCACCGTAAGCTTGAAACATAATCTAAACAAGAAAATGCACATCCATTATTAAGTCAGCAAAAAAGCAGACCATCAGATAAGCACTGTAGAAATTCCATTTCATCCAACAGTTTGGACAAGGCCATGGGGTGGCCAACTTTTGTTTTCTCGAGGACATGAATCCCGCTTAAAGGGAGAAAGAGGACATTCTCACCCAAATAATTCTACACCCACACAAAAGAACTTTACCTGGGCAGTTCTGGAGTCCGTCACCTCCTTGTACAGGCTGATGTCTAGGTAATAACCAGATTCGTTGGTTAAGAAGAGGCGGATGGGAATTGCCTTGCCAGTTGGCGTTAGCCGAATGTTAATTTTAAGCTCCGCTTGGAGGACCCGGAGTTTCCACAAGCGGCTGCCGTAACGCATTACCATGCTCCGAACAGACTCCTCAATCTGAATGACACAGAAAAATAAAGGAAGTAAGGATTCGAACCAGGGCCAGAAGAATGGTTGTGATTAGTGAAGTACAATTTCCAGAAATTAAGAAGCCATGGGACTTTAAAAAACAGAAAAACAGAAAGAAAAGAAAACCCCGAACAGGAAAAAACTGACATTTTCAGAAAAATTGAAGAATGCAATATTTGTTACTTTAGGATAATTACAAACTGAACTTCAGTTATGCAGATGAAGTTAAATGCTTTGGTTTTAGCTGATTCTTGCCATGATGCTGACTGCCATGCTAAACTTTTATGCTTTGCTCTTCTAGGGAAAACATTGTATAAAGAGATGATCTGAGCATCTTTTGCCTGCACCTATCCATTCTTCAGCCCTCTTTTGATGAAACTACATTACTCAAGCCACCTCAAAGTTTGTTTGGTAGCTGCAGAGATTGTATTGGTGTGGGGCAAGAAGAGTAGCACAACACTGTCAGAGTTTCTTATGCATTCCCCCCTCCTCCCCTACCCAAACATCTTAATATTCCAAGAACCCAGAAAGCAACATTAAGAGCAAAATCTTCCACAAACAATTTTAAAAAACAGCATTTACGCCCTGTGCTTCGCTGCTGCTACGATGCCTTAAATCAACAAGGCAATTACTGCTCGGAGCCCTGTTCCTCCGCTGTTTTATTAAACTTTCTAATATACTGCTGTTTGGTAAATAGTGCATATTAAAAGCATGGCAATTGGAAGGCAAGTCTTAATGTTCTCTCTCGAAATACCTCTTTTCCTCAAGCCCCTCTGGGGCACTCTTTCCACAGAGTCTCAAAGACGGTGTTCAAGAAAAACCCAACAAGCTTTTGAGACACCTAGGAAATGGAATAACTAGAGAACTTCTTTGACATCACAGTCAGTGGCGATCTTTGGGCATGCAAAATATACACCAAGTTGCATCAGTTCACAGAAGTTCTATGCAGATTCCCAGAATTCCAGATGCTGACACTAACTGGCTGGAATCCTATATCAGCGACTTAGTTAAATAACCTTCCCTGGCCTGATACTACCTAACCTGATGGAAACATCATTCATCCAGACTCTGATCACCGGCAGAATGAACCTTCTTCTTCCTATGCAGCTGATACTTACTTAGTTCAGTATGCTTAACTAAGTTGATACAGGATTCTAGCCATTACTATTATACTGAATTTCCACCTGTCATGAACACAAAGCCTATTGCTTTTGGTACTTTAGCATGAGACCTGATCCCAACATTTCTCCTGAAGATCAAAACAAACAATTCCCTTGGATACAAGGTGCTTTTGAGCAGCAGGAGACCCTCAACCTACCTTCGATGGGTCCATGATAACTGTCGGGACAAAGTTTAGGAATATGTGGTTGCAGTCAGTGCGCACGTTTGTGTTGTTGAAAGCCACTTCCAGCTCATCCATGGCTTCTAGGAGCAACCGCTCCCCCTCGTTCTGCAGGTATTCAAAGGATGCCTCCTGCAGAGAGAGCATCAATCTATTACTGGTTTTTCTCGGTTGCTTGCAGGTAAGGCTACCAGCTGTACCTGTTGCTAACTGGGCAGCAACCAGTTCTTTTGAGCTGCACCTCCTTGAAAAACAGTGGTTGGCTTGCAGAATGCAGAGATGTCAAATTCAGATGGTTAAAACTGTGTTGTACACCGCCCCGATTGCATGGCAGAGGGGCGGGATATAAATAAAAAATTATTATTATTATTATTATTATTATTATTATTATTATTATTATTAAAACACTGTTATATATTAGGATTTTCATTTCGGCTTCCATTTGGCAATGCTCGTCTGTTTTAGTGTCTAAACATGACCTAGGCTCCCTGTACTTTTCCTATGAAAAAGTTTGTGGCAAACACAGTTCTCAAAAAGGAGGCTCTTTGCAACTTTTGCAACTGAGAAGCAAACATTTGTTGCCTTCCATCTACTTGTCTTTGTTCCCAGGGAGCTCAGTCCGGAGTGTGTCTGTGTGTGTGTAGCTCAGCTGTTTTGTCTACAAAACCTATACCTCAAAGCAAAACCATAAATGCTCTGCATGATGATTTACCAGCTTTGCCTGATGAAAATGTCTGCACACCTTTTGGCTGGCCTCATAAAGATACCTCCAAGAATACAGATTTTGGGGAAAGCTCCTTAGTCATTCCAGAGGCAGAAATGGCCCGTCTGTGGCTGTCAGGGCAGAGCTGAAAGAGGGTTAAATTTGTGTACTTGCCAAAGGCAAATTCCACACACCTCTTCCTGCTCTTTTCTACTGAGGTGAGTAGATACCATTTGTGCCTCAGGAAAAATGTAAAATATACCACGTGGATACAATGGGGACAAGTCCTGCCCTCACTCCTGATGCTGAGGAGTCCAATCTCCACTGACAGGCACTCCAAGGTAGAACAGAGGCTGCAATATGTCTCTGTGTGTTGAGTGCATTAACAGCTGGCACCATACCTTCATACAGGTCTTACAAGTACATAGCACTCCCCCTCTATTCACTGAAAACAGGGATGAGGAGCCTGTAGCCCTCTAGCATTCATTGGACTACAACCTCATTCATTCTTTGCCTTATGACCGCTCTTACTCTCAACCAAAGCTTCCAGGACAGTTAACACAATGCCTCCACACATAAAGTATACGTTAAAAATCACACACACACACCATCCGCCTCGAGGGCATTCCTTTTGCTAGTTAAGAAACACAGCCCACCTTAGTAACCAGGTCTGAATGCCGGATGATGGCACGGACAAAAAACCTGTAGTCAGTAACCTCAGCTCCTGCCTCGACTTTGGCTGCACCCAGATAGAGGTGCATTTTGTGATTGGCACATGGAATGGCAGTGAGGTCAAAGTTGCGCATGCGGTTGAGCTCCAGCTGGAAAGCCAATGCTGGTTCCAAGTGGCGGTAGATTCTGTCTTCTTCAAACTGGAGAGAAACCCAACCAGATATATTAATTTGATGCAATTAATTCTTGACAAATAAAAGGAACAGAACATTTGTTTTCCTTCTCTTTCTTTAGTATTTATTGAATTAAGAATGGTATCCTAGGCCCATATTACATAACTGAAAGGCCACAGCATACACTAGAAGCATCTTTGCCTGAAAGATGAAGAGAGAGGAGCAAGACAGGGTTTTCCCAAGGAAGGGAATTCCAAACTGCAGGTGCAACCACTGAGAAGGCCCTGTCTCATGTGATTGCTATAGAAGTCTCAGAAATTGGTGGGACATGGAGAAGAATCTCTCTGGAAAATCTAAAGAATTGGGCAAGCCTTCATGGGCTATGGTCAGAGCTACTAATAATGATGATCCAAAACCAAGGAGAACTTTTAACAGCCACAGGTTTCCACCTGACATGCTGTTGTCACAACCCAGCTGAACTGGTTGGGAACCTCTTAATGGTGCCAAGACAGGCAGTTTTCCTTGTCTTTGGTAGATGCATTTATTTACAACCCAAACCCAAAGCAAAAAAGGGTTGAAAGGTTAGCAACTTACCTTATCCCTTGCACGGAATGTGAAAAACTTGGGAAATTCCCTCTGTTTGGAAAAGAGAGACAGTGCAATTAGTATCTGAAAACATCATTTCCTCATCTGTAAAGCAGGAGGGATGGCATTCTAAACTGGATTATCAAACTACAAAACTCCCTGGCTTTTAAGCAACCATCAAGATGTGTTTAAGACAGGGGCAGACAATTGTGGCAGGCTAGCAACCAGCTTCCTCTGGCTTCCAACTCCTCTCCCCTCTAAGCATGGGTTCAGATGTCACCCTAAACTGACTCCAATTTAAACAGGAACAAAAGGCACCAGCAAGTGCCAGAAGACAAGTGCCCCCACAAAAGAAGGTTGCCCCTTCCTCCATTCCCCAATTTATGATCCAATGGCATAGGCTGCATGTAGGTATTTCTCCACCACCTTTTTGCAGCCTTCCAATTTACTCTTTCTAAAAACAAACAGTGCAGTTTGCTGCCAATGTGGGAAAAGCTTGTCTACTTAGAAATATACTTTGCTCCTTCTATACTCCTCTCCCCAAACTTTTGTTCTGGTGCTACCACTGTGGCTCAGCCCCAAGTCAGTGGTTTAGCTTTCCATCCAAACTGGCCCATTGTCTGATCTTGATATTATTGGTTTCTCTGTCTTCTGTAATGAGCTAAAGGAGCAAGAATTCAACTGAACTGAAAAAAAAGAGAAGGCAGAGAAAGTGTGCAGCCAAAGCAAAGGCAGTGACTACATGCAGCCAAAGCTCATGACAGTTTTAGCCACCAAATCAGATTTGCTCAGGCCATGGAGAAACTCTTTCACCTATCCCTTGAAGCCCACACATCTATTTCCCAAGACTGGCAGGTTGCCTGAGGCCCAAACATGGACATGCAAAGCCACGGGGGTGAGATGTAACCAGCGCATGTATTTGTTTTGCACCTTCAAGTCATTTCTGACTTATGGCAATCCTATCACAGGTTCTTCTTGGCAGGATTTGTTAGGAGCAGTTGCCTTTGCCTCCTTATGAGACCGAGAGAGTATGACTTGCCAAAGGTCACCCAGTGGGTTTCTTTGGCCAAGCAGAGATTTGAACCCTGGTGTCCAGAATCCGAGTCCAACACTCAAATCACTACACCAGGCTGGCTCTTAACCAACATCCATTTCAATGTCTATTGAAACCTGTTGCGTAGGAATCTCTCCCAGTTCTAGTACCCAAGTTTCTGTTAAAAGTCATGTCCAGGATCATATCTACTTTGCTATCAGGGGGAAAACTATGGCAGTGGAAGTTATAACAAGGGGTATGTAGTCTACAGTGAGGGTATGCTCATATTTACAGGGGTGGTTGAGGCCCAAACCTTTTTTCTAGGTCATAGAAAAAGAGAATAGTCAGAAACAGTGCCCATTTTTTTCCATTGTCTTCCTAATCCGTTGCTTCTCCCTCTTGCCTTTGTCTCTTCATGTTGCCAATTTTTCCTCCCACTGCCCATGCGCAAACTATCACTACCGCAATTGCTTTTGTTGCTGTTGTTGTTGCCGAGACCTTCCCTCCATCTCACATTTCAGGAAAATATCGTAATTAAATGTGCGTGTACGCACACACGCAAAAAGCTTTGATACCGAAAAATCCAAAAGAGAATTCCTCCATCCTAGATGGAGGAATTATGCCCCTGCTGTGTTCTAATCAACCAACCATCATCAAGACAATCAGAATAATTCGCCTAAATTAGCCAATCAAGACACCCTGCAAATTGGAGAATGCAAAAAGCTACAAGAGAAAATCATCATAGCCGGTTATTATACTAATAATCGCGTTAAAAACCTAATGAGATGAGGAAATTGGAAGCTTGCTGGAGCAACTCTCTATTACCTCAACATGCTGGGAACTAATTATATAGACTGTAATTAAAACACAAAACAAACCCAAGCCAAAGCCCGCCCCCCCCCCCGAGTTACGTTGACAGACGGTCCAGTAACAAAGTGAATGGAAGAAGAGGTCTCAGTGGCTCAGGCCAAGTCTCTTGGAAGGACTGGGCCAGACTCTCCTAAATCCCAGAGCCCCAGTGGTTTTCATCAAAGTCGGTGCAGACCATCAAGGAATTGCCACATATGGAAACAGGCTCACTTGCTTGAGCCACTGAGCTCAGATGTTCATCAAACCTCATCCTCTTGGGCCACAGGTTGGAAAATGTAGTGGTTTTCGAACTACATCTCCACACTCTCCAACTGTCCTGATCTGGCAGGGGCAGTCCCAATTAATCCTTTGCCAGCCTACTTTTTCCGCTGCTTTTAAAATGTCCCAGTTTCTCTTGCTTCCTCCCACTGTGCCACTTTGCTCTCAGTTCACTTCATTTAATGCAAACTGAGTTCAAAGGCCCCAAAAAATAACTTTTCCAAGCTCTGGAGTTTGCACCATTGAAGCAAGAGCATCTCCATTTCTTACAACCTGCAAACAACCCTCAAGGAAGACAAACTCTCAAGGAAAGCCAGCCCTTCTTAGAAAACAGTTCAAGCCTGCAAGAAATCATCCAGGGCTTGTATAAAACAGGGGGGAAAAACCATCTTAAAACTACAAGGTGGCAGATTTAGGTGAAAAAAGGCTTGCTAGGTGTAAGAGCAATGCAGCTGCAAATTATACAGCAAAAGGGAACAGCAGGAGGACTATAGCTCAGTGGGAGAGCACACTTTGCACACAAAAGATTGCAAGGTCAACAAACCTGTGTCATCTTTAGGTAAGGCAAGGAAACATCTCTGATGTTGAAACCGCATCCGAGAGCCAATAAAATCCAAAAAGACCATACTGAACTAGACAGACCAAACCTGAGAGGAGGAGCTTTCCTAGAGTGATGACACCTGGAATCTTATTTTCTCTTTAGGGGAAGGACCATAGCTTGTGGCACAGCCTATCCATTGCATGGAGCAGTCCTAAATTCAGTCTCCAGCTAGCCCTGGGCAAGGTCGCTGCCTGAAACCATTGGGAGTGGCTGCCGGTCAGGGCATCCAGTCCTGAATTAGGCCGAGCGAGGCTTGGAGGGCTCAGAATGAAGGCAGTGCCCTTTGCTAAGAGGCAGCTCAGGCATAATCCACCGCTTCCCATTCTGCTCCTCCTTTGCTTCATCTTTAAGCAGCTGCCTGGGAATTCAGCCAGGACTTCCCAACCTTAAGGCAAAGCACACGGATTTAGTCACATGCACTAAAACAAAACCCTTTCTCAACCCTTGCATTATCCGTTGTTATTCTCTCAAACCATCCTAATTTTTTATTTCTGAAGCCTCTGGGCTTCTTTCGTAAGCTCTCCATGCTTTCACAGCTTCTTGTCTTAAAGCCATCGATTGATTGGTACCTGTATGCATTTTTAGACTGGCTACCATCAATACAACGTGAACATAGCGGTTCACTCTCCATTGCGCAGAGCATCCTGGGACAGGATCCATGAATGTACAGTGGGCCCTTGTTATCCGCTGGGGTTTGATTCCAGGACACACATACACAGATAACAAAATCCACGGATGCTCAAGTCCCATTAAACACATTGGAAAAAGAAAATGGTGTCTCTTATATAAAATGGAAAAATCAAGGTTTGCTATTTGAAATTTATACTTTTTTTTAGTATTTTCAAGCCATAGATGATTGAATCCATGGATAAAAAATCCGTGGATAAGGAGGGCCAACTGTATATGTGTGTGTGTGTGTGTGTGTGTGTGTGTGTGTGTGATAGGAGAGAGGGAAGAAGAAAGTTCAAACGAAAGGAAGGAATGTTCTTTCTTTCTTTCTTTTAACCATCATCTTAATCTCTCTCACAACTCCATCAAACTCATCAGCTCATGGTCCCCTAGCACAGGAAAACAAGAAAAATCTTCCACAAGCAGGATTTTTTAGAGTGGAAGGAATTGAACTGGGGAGACAAGGAGACAAAAAGATGCTGAATCAGGATTTAGCCTGTAAGACATCAGCATGGCATGGCATATAACAATTTGGACATTTTCTTTACCCATTTAACATGAGCCTTTCAGCAGACACTGGGCCAAAAGGGTCCTATTTGTGATGACAAAACATGTGCCTCAAGCCTGATGCCCAGGAAAATAGGTTGGGGTGAGGGGGGTTAAGATCATGGCAGTAGTGTCACAATCCTAACTTAGAAGCATTTGTCAACACAAAAGTTACAGAGGAGTAAATCTAGGTAACTGTTCTGTATTTATGATTGCTACTTCGTCATGATTGTGGTACTATTGCCAAGATCATTATTCCCCCCTCCCCACAAACCAGCTTTACCAGGCATTAACTGCATGAGGAAAAGGTCCATTCTGTTGGCAATCGGAGCAAGGTGAATGATGCTTCTGTCGGGTTTGGGGTGTTGGGTCAAAAGAGGTTACTTAGTTAAGTATCCTTAGCTATACTTAATACTGAATATTAGTGGAGGACAAGGAAATGTCTCATCCACAGGGTCACCATGAGTCAAGATTGACTCAAGGATGGTTAACAACAACAAACTTGACACCTATACTAAGTATATGTATGCTTATATATTTATACTTAGTTACATATACTTATTTAAGTAGCTGATACAAGATTCTCAGCCTCAGAGGAAGACAACGGCAAACCCACTTTGAACAAATCTTAAGAACCAGCATAGTGTAGTGGTCTGAGTGTTGGACTAAGACTCTGAAAGCAGGGTCTGAATCCTCGTTCAGCCATGGAAACCCACTGGATGACCTTGTGCAAGTCACACTCTCTCAGCCTCGGAGGAAGGCAATGGCAAACCTTGTCTGAACAACTCTGGCCAAGAAAACCTCATAAGAGGGCTGCCACAAGTCAGAAATGACAAGATACAACAACAACAAAGTCCATCCATCCATCAAGGGTTGAATTTGGTGGGTCTACATTGGTAGATTTGGATCTTTCTGTGCAATTTTCATTCTTTCATGTACATTCTTCTAAGCTGAAGGAAAAAGAAAATTGTGTATTTGGCCCCTTCCCTTTTGCCATCTACTTACATGAAATCTTTGGTCCACCTCACAGTTGACTTGTTTCCTGAAATCCTTATAAGCCATGAAAAAAGGGGGAATGGGGGAAGAGAAGGAGACAGAAAGGCAGAGCAAGGCAGCACAAAGGATAAAGGAAGGGGAGAGAAGCAGAAGAAAGCTAGCAATTAGTAAGTAAAATTAAAAACAAATTAAGGCAAAAATCACACGTAGCTCAATATTGGCCTCATCTTCAATTCTCAATTAATTTTCTTATGATGAAAACTTATTGAAAAGCCATAACACAGTTGGAGATGCACAAAATAAAATGAAAAGCTATTGGGAGTGTGATTTCCCCCTCCCCATTAAGAATAAGTGGATTTTCAACATCGGGCAAACTAGAAAACCCACGCACACTCACAAAGACAACTAAGGAGACAGACAGAGAGAGAGAGAGAAGTCAAAATACCTTTTGCGCCACAAGAAAAGTCAGCCGCCGAATGCCGTGATCAATAAGGATAGATTTCTGAAAGCAAAAGGGGTGAAATGGGGAAAGGTGTATAGGAGACTGTACTTGGCAACATAAAAACTCATGATCAAAGTTTGATATTTAAAGGATTCCTTTCCCCCCCCCCCCGCCTTTACACTGCTTTTCAAATAAAATCTACCAAAGTGCCTAACATACAACAGAAATATAATAAATGCAGTAAACATACAATGCAAGGACAGTCAGAGCAGCCTAAACAGTTAAAATAGCAGAGATACAAAATATGGCCCACACAGTTGTCTGTATTTTTGGACACTCTTTGTGATCGGGGGGGGGGAGGTATGGCCACCATGTAAAGTGTTTGGCATGACAGAGTTTACCACAGTATACATTTGGCCACCTGAGACACTATTTCGTATTTGTCTTCAGGTCAAGTACAAGAGGGTTATTGTTCAAAACACAGTTAAGATCATGGAAGCATGAGGTCTGCCTACACTTAGCCTAGGAAATGGGACTGTTTGATCCAGATTTGCTCCAAATTCTCTGCTTCTTTGGTGCTCAACACATAAACCTTAACGGTAAAAGGAAAATTATATGCGGGAGACACAAACCAGCTGCATAAAATGGTCAAAGGGGAGGTGTGTTTGTGTAGCTGCAAATGCTTTTGTCACTACAGAATCAAATATCACTCAAAATGTTTCCCATCGTCCCTTGATTTAGTTGACAAAAGCTTTTGCTTCACTAGAAGTACCTCTCCCAACCCACCCCCCATGTCGAAATTAGAAATGAAAAAGGTATTAAATAGAAATTGAGGTGGGGGGGAGCGACGACATCATGCCGCAACATCAGGAATGCAACCAGCCCCACTTTCAGCAGCAGAATGCAGTGTTTTACTAAGGTTAAAGCCCTTTTGGAATGAGTGGCTGATAGTCATAGAGGGGGGACGAAGAAGAAAATAATTTTAATAATAATGCTGTGGTGCAGGGTATTTTTTTAAAACTGTTATTGCTTTTAAAATTCCACAAGTATCAGACCATAAGTATATAGCAACGGGATTCTGATTACATTGTAATAATGTGGACCTCCCAGCGACTCTATAGCTATTATAGCACTATTAGGTACCAGCACCTGGAGAAACTCTATTTGCAATGTCTATCTCCTCCACAAGTCATTTACAAGTATACGATCCTAATTTCTATCAGGAAAAAAAAAAGGAGGGGGTGGAAGCATCTTCACAACCTGCTGGGACTGGAAAATTATTTCGGCAATTTGGATCAAGCTATTTGCTTAAACATGCATGTGTGTGCATGTGTGTACACAAACTGGGGAGGAGACAGGAAGAGGAGGAGAGAAAGCTATGTGTGCAAGCTCACTGGAGGAAGAAACAGGATATAAATGCAACAGGCATCTAACAGAAACAAAAAGTAATGATTCAGTAGGACCAAAAAGAAAAAGAAAATTATACTAATTAGAAATATTGCTGGGGAAGAGTACAGCCTTCCCCTCCTTATTCATCCACATAGTTGCAAAGAGACAGCAAGCACAGATTTACATTTACAGCTAATCACAATGTATCACTTAATCCAAACTGGGAACTGTAGTTAATTTAAATGTATAGTTTGACCAAACAACCCAGGATCAGAAAGGACAGGTTCCTTACTTGTAACTGTAGTTCTTTGAGTGGCCATCTGTGAATATGTTCTGCGTAGGTGCAGGATACCCCATCTGTGTGATTCACAGAGACCACGACCAAGAACATGCCTTTCATTTTGGCTCGTTTGGGCAAACCAGTTTTAAAGCAATTGCAGTTCTAGGTTTGGAAGCAAATTGTGGTCAGTGTTTCTGATGTCCTTGTGAGGATATGGTAGTAAAAGAGAAGCAGGAGAAAGGCACAAGGCCAAATCTCATGGATTTAATTCTACACTATGTTGTATCTGAATGTGGCCCTGGACTCCATGCTGGTCCTGACAGTGGAGTATTTATGGAATGACTGGCTCTAAAGAGCATCCTGCAGGGGACTGGTGCCCGGCCCCAGAGAACAACCAAGTGTCCAAGAAGCATTATCAAACAATGATTAATGAAAGCACACCAACGCATGTAGTTAAAAATCCTGAGCAATCAGGATTCCAGGTTATGGGAAGAGGCCATGCGCATTCAGAAAACTAGATGGTGAGGGGGTAAAGGTGGGATTTGCAACCTCACTCTTCCTATTGCCTCTGTGTTCATAAGTCAAGGAGGAAATGACTTAACCAGGCAGATGTGTGATACTTGAGTTGACAAACTGGTTTGTGATTGGTCAAACTATGGTTCACTATTCGTCAAAGCATCAAAATTATGGTTAAAGTCAGGTTTCAGTGATGTCTCTCCAATTTTCACTAATGGCAGCCATCTTGGTCCATGGTCTGTGGCCCACGTTTTTTCGAGAATTGTAGTTTCTGGAAACTGACAAGTTCTCTGCCCTTCTCCCCCTCCACTGTAAAGAAATGAACATCAAGAGGTTGCACTGTACTCACCCTGCTCTGTGTGAATTCTCTGAACATGGCAGCCAGCCCTTCATCATCTATGTCACAATCTGTCTTGATGGCAACATTCAGGATGTGAATGGGCTCATCCCGAGCACTCTGCAGATTAAAATAAAGCGGTGGTGAGAAAAGATGGAATGGAACAGTTTCCTTACAAATGGACAGAGGCAAAAAGGATGTGCCCACTTTTCAGGGTTTAAGAAATAAGACACTGTTTTATTAAGGTTTGCAGAATTATCATGGGGAGGTCTTTTCTCAATGGCAATATATTGTAATGAGTTATACCTTATTGAAATGCAAAGCATTTGGGGGTGAGTTGATCTTGAATGACCAGTAAAGACTCATTAGATTTAGAAAAGGCTAGCCTCTGGTGGAGATGGATATTGTTAAAATTGTTCTGCTGATATGGATCAACACAGCAGCTTCTGTTTTTGAATTCTCCTTCAGGGTCTAGCTATGAAAACTGACAGAATGAGCACCTCTGCATTAAAATATATCATGAAGAGGAAGGATAAAGGAGTGGAGTATAAGTATTCAAAGATCCCAGGAAATTTGAGTCTCCATGTAGACGGGGTGTGTCAAATATCCCCACTTCAATATTCCCACCCCAGAATGTAATGCTATAGCCAAAGGCAGGCTACAGATAATACCATACCTTATCTTCATCATATAGGGATGGGTGGCCTGCTTCTGGGAAGGTGGGACTTTGAGGAGGAGAGTCACAAAAGCATCCCATCACTTCGTCAAAGAGTCTGAAACAGCAAACAGAACCCCAAAATGCAGCAGCAGATTACACACATCCTAGCAAGAGGACGTGCCAGAACCAAAGGTGAGCTCTCCTCCAGAGCCAGGCAAGGTATATTCCAAACTCCCCACCTCAAACTGACCAAAATTGTAGATTCTGTACTCCAAAACAGAGGAGAAAACAAACTTTCTTAGCCCTATCCCATCCTGACTGGGACTGCTGAGATTTGGAAACTAACAACACCTGGGGAAGCACATGTACATCAGCACCTGGATCAGTTTAACAATTAAACACAGTCGTATCTTCACTCACTGGCCTTTCAGTTGTGCTGGACTACAACTAGCCCCAGAGAAGGTGGGGTGATGGGAACTGTAGTCCAACACAGCTTTAGGGTACCCAGCCAAGAGACAGCAGCATGAAAGTATTAGACAACACTTTGTTAAGAGAGGTGCACCTTTACAAAATGCTCTCCTAAACACACACACACACAGAGCTCCTTGACTTACCGAACAAAGTCTTCAAAGGTCCGGAAGGAAACCATTCCACCCATGCGTTGGCACGGCGGGGTGAAAGAGTTGTCCAGAAGGACATCGCTGACACTGGCCACATGCACCATCCCATAGTGGTTGAGGTTAGATGAGAAGGACATTCTAAAAAGCAATTTCAAAGGAGAACATACATTAGGAAAGAAGCACAAGCAGCATCTAAAAAGGGAAAGGGGACAGGGAAGAGAATGCCCATCTTATATCTTGCAAATAATAATAATAATAATAATAAAACAGAACAGGAAAAAAAAGAGGGAGTGATACCAACATCACACATACAGAAATTGATTTCCTAAGTAAAGCATAAAAAGCTATTCACAGCTTTTACAGTGCAATCTTACCCACAGTTAAAATGCCCTATTGTTTTGTTTCATTTTATTTTATATCCGCCTTTCCCCCTCATACAGGATCCAAGGCAACTTCCAAAGAGTATAAAAAAACACAATAGTTAACAATTATTCATACAAAAGTTAAAAAAAATAATTAAAGGTCACGTTAGTTTTTTAAAAAAGAACGCACAAGGTTAAAACAATACACAGTTAATACACTGTACAATAAATAGATTAAAACAGATTAAAATACCACCTTATTAAAAGATCTTTTTGTCACATAGATTATAAGACGAAGGCCTGCTTAAATAAAAAGGCATTTGCTTGCCAGTAAAGAGAGGGGAGGCAAACAAACCTCCCTATAACCTGGGAGCGGTTACCAAGAATGCCCTCGCCTGGTTCCTGACCAAACATGTCTGTGATGGTTGTGAGAACTAGAGAAAGCCTTCCCATAAAGATTTATCATTCAAGCATATGGGGAGAGATAGTCTTTTAGATAGTGCGGTCCCAAGACGTATAGGGCTTTAAACACTGTGACCAGCACTCTGAATTTTGCCCAGGAGCAGACTTGTAGCCAGTGAAGCTGTTTCGACATAGAGGTAACCCTTATTCATAAGAAATCATGTAGAGCATTACAGCCTCCAAGTATCCACTACTTTGATTCATCTGGTCACTACACTCTCATCTTTTGTACCAAACAGGGCTGGACCAACAAATCACACGGATATCTCTAGGACAGTATAATGCACCTGGTGTCGATCACAAAGAGAAGCTGGGATACAAAGAAGGGACACTAACACAGCAATTCGTCAGAGCACTCCCTTAAAGGAGTATGAGGTTAAACAATAGCTCCCCTTAGGAATGTGAAAGCAACAATGGACTTCAGCACACTTAAGTGGTGTTCAGTTACCTCAAACACATTGGCAATTAAACCAGATCAAGACTCCTGAGGTATCTGTTAATGAGATGTTAAAACAACTTCAACAGAAGTGGAGACAAATACAGCAGGAGCTTTCATGGATGCTGCTTTAGAGAAAGGGAGCTAAACGAGGAGTCGAAACACATTTCTTATAATTGGAACGGCTATCCCGGTTCTGAAGAACTGGGTTTTTAATGGGGAAAAAACACAAAGCCAGAGATATTCCTCTTAACCAGACTGACATGTTGTCAGTTGCCTGCCTCTGAAGAACACGAACGCGTGCCAAAAATGGCAGTCAGAAAGCATAGCGATGTGAGGGAAATCACCATCTTGCTCCTTATTAACACAGAATCAGCCCCAAGATAGCCTCTTGGTATGTCGGATTTGGCCCTGTGCATTTCTGTGACAAATGGTTCGTGGATATCATTTAAGTCACCTCGGTAAAACCTGTCCACTGATACACATTTGGTCTGCCCAGCATACAAGGGGACTTAAAAGAGGCAATGGCCACAGCAAACACCTACCAACTCTCCCACACAAATGGCCATTAAAATATAGAAGCATGTATGGGAAGAAATGGGGAACATTGGATTTATACTGGCAACTAGCATAGCCCAGCTAGAACTAACATAAAATATGGGTTCACAAAGCTCCAAAACCATAGTCCATCTCCTCTGGCTATATATATAGGTTCAAATGAGCAGAGGCTTCCCCATTCTTTCAAATCAAAAGTGGGCTTCCAGATGCTGTTGGATTAAAACTCCCATCATATTTCACCATTAGCCATCCCAGCTAGTGTATCTAGGCACTAGAATCTAACTATATCTGGAAAGTTATGCGTTGTATATGTATTGGTATGGTGGGACTGTGGTATTATCCTCTGCAGAAACAATTATTTCTGGAGTTCAGGGAAACGAAACTAGGACATGAAACATTTTTCCCTCTATGCGATTCAACCTAGAGTAAATTTTGTGCAGTATATCTCAGACTGCAAACAGCCTTTGAAGACTGTGCCATTTTATGAAGACTTTCTCACAGTGGGGAGAATATTGCAAAAATTATTTCTTTGTAGAAAGTTAATAAAGAATGGCATCCTTCGAGAGTGTTATGAAATGTAAACCTCACACAGGGACAGATTCAAAATAAGGCAGACCCTCCCCACTCAAAGGGAGAACGCAGTACCAAGGGCTTGCTCCAAATCTCCTCCAAAGGTAGAATCCAAGGTGGAGGAGAGGGAAAGAGACTCAGTGCCATCCGTTCGGATTCCCTGAGCTGGAAAATTTGACATTCAAGCATGCATAATACAGGTGATTGCCCAGGAAGCTTGAAAGAACAGTTTTGAGCATCTCTTGTGAAAACAGCCTGGAGTGAGATGTTTGTTCTGCTACACATTCCTATCGGAGGATGGCCAGCGGACAGCCATCTTGCTAGAGGAAAAGACCACCACTGAAAAAGCAGAGCTAGGAAGCAGACCGACTTTAATACTCCTTTGCTCCAAAGACCTGGAAATACTTCCCAAAGCAATAAAGCAAAGCCTGCAAGCATGTGATGTTAGTTCTTTTTGTAGCATGCAAATGCTGCCTTTTGCAAAAGTGTAAGACAGAGCAAAAATAGAAACTCAACACGTTTAAAGAAGGGAAACATTCAGAAAAAGAAAATCATGCATGCACACACACATACACGCACATATAACCCAAAACAAAGAGTTGTTATAATTCTAAGTGAGCACAAGGACCCCAAAATTGAAATTTTGAAAGGTTAAGATTGTTAAAAAAAAACCAAGTTAAAAGTATGTTAAAGCTACACATCCAACTAACAACTAACTACTTTCTTTTCTCATATCTAAAAAGGAGGAGAGTTACTGTACCTGTTGAGCGTAGGTATGTTCCCTCTGCAATTAAACAATCACAGTTAGTTACGGATTGGTTAGTGCAAGCCATCATTAAAATGAATAAATCAATAATTGAAAATCAGAACCATTATTCAAGCCAGTGAATGGAGAAGAAGCCATAAGATCAAACTTGTAGAAGCCCAACGTTTTAATGTATATATTTCAGGCAAGGCCAATGGAAATCAAGAAATAAAAATCAGGATGGCCAGTCCAATGCCACAAAAGAAGAGGAAACAAATCCAAAGAGGTGTTGCAGAAACTATCTGTCATCTCAAAAGACCTGAAGCATCTTAAATTATAAAGCTCTCCCTCGAGGATAGTCCAGACTAAATGATGAATCTCTACAAAGCCCATCAAAAGTTCAATGCATCAATTTGGGGTCGGAAAATTTACAGCCCATTTTCAGCCCGGTGGGACTTCAGTGTAAGTTATGCACTTTGGATCAGCGCCACACCACTATAATAGGAACGCATGCTATTGTTTTACATAATACACTTTATGAACACACAGACACATTAGAAAATCTTTTTAAGAAACCACAGTCAGAAAACATCACACGATTATTTATGAAGATTGCAATCCTGTATACACATTTAGCTGGGAGTCACCTCCATTGAATTCAATGGGGCATACCTCTTGGTACAGATTAAAGTAGGGGTAGGCAACCTTTCTCCTTTAAGGGCCGAGGGACTTCAGCTCCCAGAAGCCTCAGCCATGTTGGCCAATAGTCCCATGTTGGCCAATAGCTCCTGGGATTCTGGGAGCTGAAGTCCCTCGGCCCTTAAAGGAGAAAGGTTGCCTACCCCTGGATTAAAGAATTGTACTGCAAGGATTTTGGTCAAAGACCATAAATAAATTCTGATTCTGATTCTGCAAGACATTTTGTACTTTCCTCTTTTTAAAGAAATAATTTAAAGTAACAGAACCATTAGCCATATCCTGAAGACTGACAGCAGTGCATGCTAGCTCTACCAAGATTAATGTTACCTGTATACCAGGGCTGGAGAAAATGTGGCTCTCCAGATGCTGTTGAACTGCAGTTCCCATGATCCCATGCAATTTGCTCCAGTGGCTAGGAAAGACAGGCTCTGCGGTCCAACGCCATATCAAGGGCCACATGCCCCCACCCCAGTGCAGAATGTGAAATGTATGATGTAAAACAATAGAAAACACTGAATACCGTACATTGTAATGTGTATACTTTTTCAATTTGTACTTCCCCTGGGGATAGACAGGATCAACTTTCTACACCACCTTTGGCTCTGGAACCCTCTCCTCTGTGTGATTCCACCTAATCCAAATATAATAAAATAAAAAGCAAGCTGGCTATCCTTCCTTCCAAAGAGATGCATCTTTAGTTGGGCAGTTCAAAAACCATCCCCTTTTTACTCCCTCTTCCATGTGTCCTGTTTTTAGTTTCCCCAACACAGCACTGAAAACAAAACGGGAGACGGGGGGGACGACACAAGTGAAGGAGACACAGGAGGCAGCCTATGGCAATGATTCATGGTGCTGCTCTCCCACCCACCCACCCATCTTATCCTTAGATTATCTCAAAGGCTTCACTCACACATGCATAAATCAGGTTGTCTTTACAGACATTAGGCTAGCAGGTGCACCCATTGTATAGCTGGGATAAGCTGAAGCCAAGATGAAGGGGATCATGCAACGCAGGAAGCTGGGGAGGGGGAGAAGTGTTCCAGAACTTAGAAGCCGGGGAGATCTGGACGATGGCAAGGGGCAGAGACATGTATGTACCCCTGGGCTGTATTCTGGAGTTCAGCCTCCTGAGGAACAAATAGAATGGCCAGGTTCCAAATGGATTAGAGACCTCAAAACATTGTGACAGCTACCTCATCTTTATACCACCACCGTCCCTCCATCCCATTCTAAGATATTAAAGAGTCTGGCTTGCCCAAAGTGAGGGAGTGGGTTTCCACGGCTGAGCGGGGATTTGAACCCTGGCCTCCACAGTCATAGTGCAATGCTCAAACCATTACACTACTCTAGTCATGCAGAAGTTTATATTCACTGTTTTCTAGTTCCCACTGAGCTGTGAAAAACAGCCTGGTAACCTTTGGACAGTCACTGTCTCTCCACCTGATCTATTTCATAACAAAAATTAAAATAAAACCCCCTAATCTGTGGTGATACTTTTATTAGACCAACCAAAAAGCACAAAATACATTATGCAAGCTTACAATTGCAACCTACACACGATCACATAAGAAGAGGAGTGGGGACACAGAATTTATAAATAAATAAATAGTCAAACATGGTCCAACTCTTTCACCAGATGCCGCCTATGGTCAGTGGGATCTGCCTTTAAAAGCCCTGCTCCCTTGGTATTCCCCCACAGTGTCCATGAGATTGTGAGGGTTCAAATAACTATTCTTCTTCATGTTGTGTAACATTTTAAAAGGATGAGCTCACCCTCACGCCACCTGCTCTTTCAGGGGGATATCATTTGGGGATCATTTGCAGCTCACTAAGATGACAAATTGATTAGCTTTTTCAGAAGAGCCAACAGCATGGAAAAGCAGAATGGTGATCGGGGAGACCCATAGTCCAGGAGCTTGGGAGTGTCTCCAGAGCACAAGGCATTTTTAAAAACTGATCCTTCCAAAGGCACCAGCTGCAAGAAGAACTAACTGGCTCTGCTCTCCAGCCTAAGCATAAGGAATAGAACAAGGGAGAGAGGGAAAAGAAAGGAGAAAGAGACCCAACCTCCAAACAATAAACCTGCATGACTTGGGATGGGGTGGGGGAATCACCCTTTCAGTTAAAAATTAGATCCGAGGAAAGCAAAAACACACACCAAGACCAGAGACTGGGAACTCTTTCTCTTAACTCTAGGCTTCCTCTACAGGCCACTTACATGAGGGATCACAACTTATGTTGAAAGCCCAAGAGCCTTTGGGCATCATGCAGACTATTTGCCATGAGTTTTTGTGGGCTCCAGCCCTTGTCAGCAGACGTATGGAGTTTTTACGCAAGCTTCAGAATGCCTGGGGTTTTACCTATGCCTCTAGGTGCATCTTACCCAAGTGAAACTCCCAATTTACCCAAGTGCTTGGGTGAGAGGGAGAAGTAAGGGGACAGAAAGACAAAAAGTACACTCACCAATGTTTGCTGGAATCCAGTATGACCTGTTATGTTATCTAACTTTATCTATACCCAACTGTGTAGCTACGTGCTAAGAAAGTGCTTTACTGGATTGCAAAGATGTGTAAGAGAACACTGGCAAGTGGTGTTTTATGCTGAGAGCATAATTTTAATTAAATGTCTTGAACAATGCACCAATAGGCAGATCAAAAATTCTGTATCATCATCACCACCACCACTTTTATTAATATACGTATTTGTCTCTGTGAAAAGGAAACAACTGTGGTTCCATCAGCGATACGTTTTATACAAGCAATTCCAAACAAACTGGGGGGAAAATCTGAACGAAATTGCCATGAATAGGATCACAACAGTACAATTGCATAAAACTGTATTTTAGATTTTGTAAGCCACTTTGGATCCCATGGCAGGAGAAAGGCATGTTAGAAATAAATCAGTTTATTAAATTGTAACACTATTTGGAATTTGCCAATTACCCAACAATACCTCATTGATTAACCAGATTTTGGACAGAATCCAGATCAATGGTGGTCCAAAACTCCAGCCAGTATGATGATGATGATGATAATGATGATGATGATGATGATGACCTTCCAAAGCCCAATACAATCCTTTGCTCATTGCATGTGGCAATCTACAAGGAAATTGCAGGTGAAATCCCATACAGAAATCCCTACAGATTTCGCTGTGAGGATTTGCCAATGTATGGAAACAGCCTGAAGGATCAATCATTTGCAACACACATAGGTGGCAGCCAAGCCTTAAATACCTTTCTGTGTGCACCTACCACAATTCTTCCACTAAACAACTGCATGCAGAAGCTTGGGACAGCAAAATACCTGGGGCCCAATCTCTCTTCCAAGTTGCTAAACATAAAAACTTGGGAGAAGGGGAGATCTAAGTGGCTGAGCTCTGTGGGGTACATGGCCACTTTGGGGGGATTCACTTCCCCCAGCTACCTCCTAAAAAAACAAAACCCACCTAGCGTCTTGCAGAAGGCATCCAGGGCGCACAAAGCCTTCCCAAACATGCCTGGAAAAGGTTTGTTTTGAATTCTGTCCCCACTTGAATCCAGCACTGAGCGGCTGTCCAATTTGCATCACATTATCCCGGCTCCATTCCGCCGGCTGCCCCCTTTCAAATATCCCCTTTTCTTTGCTCTGCTGGAGGATTCTGCCCTCTCTCAAACAGGCGAGCCGAGGGAGCAGGCAGGCAAATTACCGCTACCTGCGGCTTAATTAACATCAGACCCACAGCACAAAACAACAGGGATTGACAGGTGTCCGAGAACGGCGGTCTCCTTCTCTCTGCCTGCGTTCTGGCCCCATACCACCCCCCTGGCAGCAAAGAGCGAGGACCCCAAGTGTGCCCTAATGATACGTTCCCACTCCTCCCTCCAGGTTTTCACGGGGCTCAAGAGCCACCGGGCATCATGGCTGACTTCCTATCAAAAGCTGAGTGATTGATGGAAGGAAGGCCATGTTGCTAACAACTTAGGCCCACTGAGATGTATCTATTCCACCAGATAGTTGAATCTTATGCGCAGGTCCCCAGCTGAAGCAGTACGCTTTCGACTTATTTTGCTTCTTTACAAGGTCAAGGTTGGATGGCGGGGGGGGGGGGGGGAATCCGTGTCCAGATTTACATGGCACAGTGTTACAGGCCAGGCAAATTTTAGTTGGCAGTTCCTGAGCCATTTTTATACACCATTAAAATGTCCATCTATCATTAAATAAGGACATATAACCTGGTTGACACCCATAGATGGTAGAACGTAGAGCCTAAGATTCATAACAGTGTCTGCTCATTTTTTGTCTTGTAATAAAAGAAGGGAAATGCTTGACTGGAAATCTAAGCATTTCACTTCCAACTTATAGCAATCCTAAGGCTTCAATGGGGTTTTCTTGGCAAGATTTGTTCAGAGGGGGCTTTGCCTTTGCTTTCCATTTGTTTTGGGGTTGTTGTTTTGTTTTGTTTTGTTTCATTTCTGAAGAAGAGAATAAATTTCTAGCCCTCGTGTCTGTGAAAATTAACTTGAATTTAACTCAAAACAGTTTGCATGCTGAAATTTCAAAAGCCAGGTGAGTGGCTGAAGCAGACTTCCTGCACTCTTTGGAGCAGGTCCCTTCATAGTTTGTTTGTTTGTTTGTTTATCTCTGCATGGACTAGCAGAAGTTAAAACAATGAACAGTGCGAAAAAACATTAAGGATAAGGAAAGAATTCACATTCCTATCTGAGTAGTATAATTTATGCAGATGATCGATTTCTTTTTGTCTTGATACAGATTTTACAGTGGAAAACATATGGCCCTGCCTCAATCAATTCAAATATTGTGGATTTGTTTTCTCTAAAGTTGGCCTGGGCAGGGTTTAAGTCATGCCCAGTTGGTTTAACTGTTCAAACATTCACCTTCACACATAGTGGAGGCAGAGGAGGGAGACCAAGATGGTAAAAGGTCCAAAACCCAAGCCCTAGGGAGCTGGGCATGTTTAACTTGAAGAAGAGAAGTCTAAGAGGTGATATAATAGCCATCTTCAAATACCTGGAGGAATGCCATGTAGAAGATGGAGTAAGCTTGTATTCTGTTGCTCTAGTGACTAGAACATGAACCAGTGGATTCCAGTTACAAGGAGATTCCACCCAAACGTTGGGAAGAACTTCTTGACTGGAAAAGACCTTTGACAGTGACATGGACTGTTTCAGAGGCTGGTGGGCTATCCTTCTTTGGAAGCCTTTAAGCAGAGATTGGATGGACATCTTTCAGAAGTGCTTTAGTTGTGTGTTTCTGCATGGCAGAGGTTGGAGTAGCTGGCTCTCGCAGTTCTTTCCAACATTATAATTCTATTCTAAGTAGTCCCAAGGCACTGACATAGATGAGGCTGGTGGCCCTGTTTAAAAGCCTCCAAAGGAGGGGACTCCACCATACTCTGAGGCAGCATATTCCACTGTCAAACAGCTCTTACTTTTCATGGCAAGATTTCTTCAGAGGACATTTGCCTCTCCCTTCTTCTTAGCCAGAGAGAGTGTGACCTGCTGAAGGTCACCAGTGGGTTTCCATGGTCAAACAAGGATCTGAATGCTGGTCTCTTTAAGTCTTAGTTCAACATACAAACCAATACACCACAATGGCTTTGGGTGATGCTCACATGTAGCCTCTACTTTCCTAGGCGAGATGGAAGCCTGCAACAAATACAGAAGCCAGAGAGCAAGGGGTAACAATGCTGTCATTGCCTCCTCAAGCAGGCCACTGTGTATACTATGATCTCAAAATGCACAAAATACATTTGCAAGCCCAGAATCTGGCTTCCTGAAAATCCCCGGTTTTTATTTCACTATGACTGTTGTTATTCAAGTAAGTTTCCAGCCCAAAGATAACAATGAAACATTCTGAGTTAGGCCTGCGGAAATCTAATCCCTCCTAGAGAGAATTCTGCAAAATAAATTGTGCAAATCTAACCAATTTGGGTGCATTTAGTATTTTGGGTGCAGGATCTTTTTAAAAATAATTAAAGGTCTATAAAACTTTAAGCCCTGGCTATGAGATCAGTGGTCAGATCAGTAGGAAAGTTTCTTAAGTTGCAACAGCGCATGAAACAATGCCATGATTCAATCCTGCCCGCTCCCAATAGAAACTGCTGGGATTGGTTCAGTTTCTCAGCCCTTGCCATATGTGCTGTACATGTATTTCGGCCTTTGAACCCCTTCTTCCACCAGCATCCCAAGTGAGCAAAGCGGTACCTGATTCTCAAACTAAGCTTTGGCCCACTAGAGTGCTAGGAGGCAAGTGTTAAAATCTCCGATCAAATGATAGAGATTAGCCAAGAAAGGGAGAAGCTATCAATGAAACTGGAAAGAGGAAAAGAAGGGGAAAAGAATGAACTGCTGAGATTGTTGAAGAAGGAATCCAAGATTGTTATTACTTCTAAAAAGCATAGAAAACAGACCTCCAAAATAGCAGGCAATTATTTGCAAATATTGTCGAGATGGAGAGAACAGATGAGACCAAATTCAATGGCCCGTTTATATCATTGCAGAGAGATCTTTGTGCAGCTGGGCTTGGAGGACTCAAAAATGGGTTTTGAAGGGGGGGGGAAGGGTTTCTTGAGATGTCCTGATGGATTCTCAATGAACCGAGACTGGCCTCATCGGCCAATGCCGGCAAACATAAAATGAGGAGGAGGATGAAATAAAAGGCAAAGGATACTTAGGAGACAAAGGAGGAAGAAAAGAGCACTTTGCCCCCCAAAAAGAGCTGGTGGGTTCCTGTCTGATGTTTATTTTATTTTATTTTTTTAAAAGCAAAATGGTTATGGATCAACAGTGGCACCCAGTGGCTGGACATAAGAATTGTTATCTCTCTTCAGCATGCTCCCAAATCAAAATAACTCACACTGCCCCTTGCCCCCACCATAGTGCTTTGTGATCATATGCCAACACTGTCCTGCACACGAAGACACTCCTTTCTTCCATTTTAAAAAAACTCTGAAGGCTCTCACACCCCAAAGATTTAGAGCAGAGGGGGGAAAGCATAGCTGTGGGGTTGTATGGGGCCACAACGGCAATTTTTGGCAGACCTTCACTGCTCTAGACTCCCCTTTTTCTGGCCAAAAAAAGCAGGGGTGAATTGACTGTCCTAGCATTGTCCAGGAGCAACAAGTCACCTTTCTAATCATAGAATCATGTAAGGACTCCTTGTACTGCTTAATATCCAAAATACCTTTCTTTCTTTCTTTGACTGGATTGATATCCTGCCATTCTCCCAAAATGGTACTCAAGGTGGCACATTTTGCAAAATGAAAAGTGGATTTCCAGCCTCTTCTTGATTTTCTATTTTGGAGTCAAGGGAGAGACTCCCAGGGAAAGACAATGTCCCACAGTAGTGGGATAGGAAGAGGTTGCAGAAGGGAGGATATATGGAAGCCTTCACAGCTGGTGGCAGACAAAGTTAGCAAAGAAACACAAAAGCACAGAGAATATAAAAGTCCAGTGTCTCACTCTCCACAGTACTAGAAAACTGAGGATAAATTTCATTGAGGGGCAGAATTGTCATCTGGAGGAGTGATGCCCTCATTCTGATTCCCCCAAAATACACACAGGTACGTCCCTGAATATTTCAGAAAGGCTTGGTTTTGCATGAACAACTAAGACCCATTATTTCCTTCCTGGTGGAGAGGAAAGCTTCTAGAAGTGATTTCAATCTACATTGCTACCTGCATTTTGGAATTTCCTTGCCGTGACTGAAAGAACTTTCATGACCAACACCTCTACTTTGTAGTTTATCTCTATGCCACTGATCAGCAAAAGATATGTCTCTCCTAGTAGATCTAGTAATAAAGCTAAACATTAAATCAGTAGGGACTTCCGGTCATTTTCTGTTAGAGAAAAAAGGCCTCCCTTGGACCTAAAATGCCCTGAGGGAAGCTAGGGACATGGTATAAATTGCCCTCCCAGAGAGGGCTGTGGGGGGCATCTGGAGGGGTTTTTGCACTAGGGTGTGTGTATGCCCCCCAGGTCTCCTAAGGGACTAATCTGCCCCTCCTAGCCTCCCATTGTGGCTCACCCCTGGTCTAGATGATCATGCCAGCACTATCACTGACACATATATTACTTGTTGGGTTGCCCACTATAACCAACTGATAGGGGCACAGAGGCAGGAAATTGTCTTCACAGTGACTTGGGAGGAAGACTGCAAAACTATGGATTGTCATTACCATACACCTTACATTCCATATTTGCAAGCAACCAATGAATCACACCACTGGACAGTATTACCCAGAATGCAAACCATATAGAACTCCACCTTCCTTCCCCGCCCTATCCATCACATAACCAGCCCTCTCCAACTCACAGTGCTTCTCTCACCAAATCACCCCAGTGGTGCCTGCATTTAGGCCTAACCTGTTTGGATGCGAAGTGGGTAACATGAACTGGAATTCGACCACACAAGTGTTGTCCTTCAGCTGACGGTGTTGGACGCTGTTTAGCTCGTAGGCGATGTATGCTCTTCGAACATACACCTGGAACCAGAGCGGGACACACACACACACACAAAAAAAGGAAAACAAGCTAAGGAAGAAATTCACACAGTCATCTTAACCGTAGCACTCTCATAAAATGACTGAGACACAGACAGGGTGGCCACACAGAAAAGTGGAAAAGGCTCCTGTATGCTTAATGGTTGCCTAGAAGAGGGAATTTCAATAGGTGTTGCTTGTTACCTGGTTGCATAAGAAGCAACACAAGCTGAAATTCTCTCTTCTATGTCTTTATGTGTACAGGGGCCATTTCCAGTTTTCAATCCGGCAATCCTAACAAAATTATATCACCTCATTCTACCTATGCACCTCATCAATTTTTCACCTTGGGCAAATATAATCAGAGATGGCTATATCACTATGTGGATTTCTAAATCTGCCATTAAGGAAAGGCAGTTAGACTTGAAACACATTAAGCACAACAACAAAATACAAACAAATACAACAAAATACTGGAGTGTTCTCATAAATAAATCATATTAGGCGTCTCAAGGCCTGGCCCTTCTACTCCAGTTTGCAGGGAAGGGGGATGAATCTGAGGGTGAAAGCATTGGCTTGAACAATATGTGTGTATACATACACTTCATTACTGATAAATATTCTTTTTTTGAATGGGACACTTTGGGCAACTGTGATAGATCCTCAAGGTATCATGCCTAACGTCATCACCCGAGTCCTCTTGCTGTGACATTACAAGAGGCCATTCCCAAGGTCTTGGTTTTGAGGCAGTGGTATCCCACTTAACTGAGTAAAGTAAGTTATGCAAAATCAGAAAATGTGTGCATATTTTAATGTGCTATAATGTACTGCTGGTAAAAGAATGCAACTAGTTGGAACAGAACCTGGCACAACACTTTTTTAGTAGACATGGCCCCTCGAACATTAAAATACAATTATAAAACTGAAAAGACTACTATATGAGATGCCTGGGGTCAGAGAGGAGAAAGTAAACCACTATCACAGAAGCAAAAGGAGCAAAGTAGATCATATTCTTTTAACTGAGAGGAAACTTACCTCGAGAGCGGCCATCCTCACCACTTGATTGCTGTGGTAGAAGAAATTTGGTAGCACATCAAAGATGGATGTCTCTGAAAGAATGAGTTTCTAGAAGGGATGGAGGAGACAAGAGAAATAATTGAAACCATTGCTCTTGACTTTCTTGTTTAGTACCTGAGAACCGGTGGCAAAACCAAGCCATTGAATGTGAAACGGCTTGGTTTATGCCATTTGTCTTTTTAATGTGGATTTTAGACTTTTTTTTTTTTTTTGTATTTTGAGTTTAAATAAAAAACATGCAGAAAATGTGGACAGCAGCTGTTGATCAAAAGACACAAATACTGGGTTAGGTGGAGCAATGGTGCGATTCTACAAAGGGCAGCTTCCTAGAGCAAAATGGTTCAAGCTTGGGAGAAGGGGGCTATAATTGACAACTGCTTTCACTATTTGTGGGCTTCCCACCCATTTCATACCCCACCTTATATAAGCAGAAAAGAAGAAGCAGAGGTGAAAGGTTAGAGGAAAATAGGTGCATTCTGGCCATTGTATGTCAGTAGTCTATGTGGAAATCTTTTCTGGATCTCATGGAATGAAAGAAAAGAATGAATAAATTAGAAACAGGACCAATACTAACAGGTAGGCATTCTGGTCCATGAAGCTGAACAAACTCTGTGCATCTAACTCTCCTTTCTAGGTACTTTTGGGTTAACAAAATTAAGAACTAGGATGGATGGAAGACACCAAATTAAACAAAACGTAATAAAAATATACCCATCTTCTTTATTATTACAAATATTAGTTTAGCCAGCAAGGTCGCTTGTCTCCCTATATGTCTGTCATGTTTTGCTTCTGCACTTATTTTATGGAAATTAGAAAAATGTGCTAGAAAATCCTTCCCACTCCCAAAGAGAAATAGGTATCATAAGCACCCATACCTGCAGGTTTTCAATGCAGAATTGATGGCCATACATGTCGATGGCTGAAAGGAAGATGGACTCCACCTGGTTGTGGCGCAGTTCATAGGAGGGTAAGTGAGAAGCAATGAGGACCTAGGCAGACATTCAAAAAGTCACAGTGAGGTATTTGAGACCCGGCTAGAAGACTGAAAGCATCAAGGCTATGCTCAGCCACAAACTTCCCCAGCGACTTTAAAGAGGAGGATGGGGAGGGCAACTGTGGAAGACAGTGGGGCCTTGGAGGGCCATAGACCCACCACCACACCTGCCCCTCGATATGCTCCTGCTAGGGGACATAGACATGAAAAATATTAGAAATTTCTGTGTTGACCCCTGTAGGAGGCCCAACCGTGATGGAAATGCCCTCGCAAACCCCCTAGAAATCATTTTTGGGCATTCAGCTCTAGAGAGCCACATGCAGCCTGTGGGTCATACTTTGGCTTAAAGCATGGGAGCTCTCTCCGCCTCCATTTACCTACCCAGAAAATGGATCAAAACTGCCACCTATTGTGGACTAGTTCAATAGTGATAAAGGCAAGCATGAATAAGTTGTTTTACTACTGCTACTGCCTCTTAATTTGGTCCCCAAGAGTCACCTTGCCCTTGCCAAGCTGGAGAAGGCCCAAACCATGCATGGAGAAGGAGGGCAAGAGCAAATACCACCGTGCCAACGGCAGGAAGGATAAAGACATCTGCAGGAGCGTGCAGCTGAGAGGTTCAGTAACTCTGAATAGGTCAAGGGCATGGGTAGCAATTCGGGGAAGACAGAAAAGGTCATGGAGCAGCTTCAAACGCCTGCTCATTTTCAGTGCTCAAGCAGTGGAATTACCGGTAGAAGAAAAAAAGGAGGGGAAAAGAGGCAAACCTTCCTCCTCGCACCCCTGTCTCCAGCCCCCAAAGCAGCTAACCTCCTTGCTTTTTAAAATGGAAATTGGGAGAGCACAGAGGGAGGGAAGGTAAAGGGGCTGGGAAACAAGCTTTCCAGGGCAGTAGGATTATGGTGAGACAATTAGATCCTTCTTCCTCTCCCTCCGCATCCCACCCATCCAGCCTGCATCACTGTTTTAATTATATAGATGAGCCACTAGGCAAGGGAGCCAGGCTTAAGGAGCACACTCTCCAGGTGTGCATCTAGTATTTAAATTGGAATCCAAGATGGATAACCTTGAGAGCGGGAGGGAGAAGAGAAAAAGGACACAAATTAAGGTTTTATTTCCGGTCCAAGGGAAAAAAATAATCATAATTTCCACCAGACCCCAGGGGACTGGTGGTAACAGATATTGCTGCCTCCTCTTTTCATTTCCCTGGCTAAATTGAGGACAATGTTGCCTGCTTTGTTGCAAGGGGCTTTGCATCAAACCAATTTGATGGACACTTTCTTTTTTCCAAATGAAGACAGCCCTTTGGATGGCAGGCAAGTAGGGCACTGCCCTGGAGAAACATAGGGAAGGAAGCATAGTCCTCCAACATTTCCCAGATAAAAACTGGGATATATGTGGTCAATCAACATCAGAGTGTAGTCAAGAGGGCAAACGTTATTAATGAGGAAGAACAGACAAGCTAAGAGAGGCTTTGCAACACTCTGCTCCCTCCTGTCCTCTCCCCTCCTGCTGAGTTAGCCAAAAACAAACTACTTTTGCACTTTGACCTCAGTTTGCAGTAACAGACAAAGGTGGAAAAATGAGAAGTGAGAAACCAGGACATTTTAAAACCAGCTGAAAAAGTGGGATGGCAGAAGATTAATTGGGACTATCACTGCCAAATCAGGATAGTCAGAGAGTATGGTGAATGGGTTGGTTCACTGTAGTCAAGTTGTATGCCTGATATTCTAGTGAGATCTCTAGGACACTATATTGCACTTGCTTTTTCCTTCAAGCCACACTCTCTCTCCACAGTTTAATTCACTGTTCTAGGCAGACATGCATGGTGGTAGCCTGCAGAATGTGACTGGGTCAATGTAAAGTCCTGGCAAGAAAGAACCACTCAGCAACAAGTGAGAGGCAAGTTTTAAGTGCAGGAGCTCCACATTAAAGTTTCTATCGCTAGGGTTACAAGACATGGCACCAATCCTTCACACTCTTGCCTGGGAGTAGGTCCCATGGGGCCTGCCTCTGAGGAGACATGCATCAGATTATTCTGATGGTAACACCAGCACGATTGGGAGCAGAGTTGGGATGTACCATGGAAGCTTCTCACGAGAGGCTCAGTCAGCCTTCTATCTGCTCTCCTTTCACCAGCAGGCAATGGCCTTCTCATTAAGGCAGGCCTTCAACTGATGGACAATGCAGCATGAGGAGCTTCCTGTTCCAGATGAGCCATCTTGGAGCTACAAGGTCTTCCTGTGCTCTGTTATGTTCCCGGATGCATGGCTGACCCCGGCTAATTCTTCCAAATATTATTTATTCTAACTTAGACCTTCGTGTTTGTCCTTTGGGCTTGCTCCTTGACCTGCCTAACTGGTTTGTCCTCCAATCCTCACACACTGTTTGGTTCTGACTACTGCCTTGTCTAATGGCTCCTGCTTGGCTTACCACCATAGACCACTGCCCACAGCCCAGCCCTGATATGGATTTCGTATGACACAGAAGCCTGATTCGCAAATTAAATCCCTCATCGTATGGCTAGATTAATGTGTCTTTTCCTGGTGGTTTAGGTTAGAGAACAAGAATGAGAAGGCTATCATGCACACAGAGAAGGAGAGGAGAACTAGGGAGTCTCATTGCAATCTGGTCTTGG
Organism: Phrynosoma blainvillii; assembly: GCA_026167975.1. Classification (NCBI taxonomy): domain Eukaryota; kingdom Metazoa; phylum Chordata; class Lepidosauria; order Squamata; family Phrynosomatidae; genus Phrynosoma; species Phrynosoma blainvillii. The sequence goes on from JANUYF010000014.1 coordinate 11,321,911, forward strand.
TATCATGACAATGTCTATGTGTGTCCAGTGGAAAGGAAGAATAGCTCACCTGGCGGGCTCTCAATGCCACCTTGGCATTGGTGGTCTTACTGAGCTGCGTCAGCTCTGTCAGAATATTAATGAGCTCATCTGTCAAGGTTGGATCTCGGCCACACAACTGGTCCTGGGGAAGGAAGACGACAGATTTACAAACATTCATCCCCAGTGTTATGAAAATTGCACCCAAGAGATGCGTCGATCCACTGAAACAAGAATACAAAATGCAGCCAAGGGGGTCAAAGAAACCCAATAAACCAAGGATGGGAAAGGTATGGCTCTCCAAACTTTGCAGGACTTCATCTCCTATCTTCCCACTCCTCCAGCATGAGTTGATGAGGGCTGCAGTCTAACAACATCTGGAGGATCATGTGTTCAATGCCTCTATAATAAACAGAATTAATTCACATAAAGAACACCACAGGAAGGAGTGTTCCATTCATTCTTACAAGAAGGGCCATTTAAAATAGACAACAGATATATTCAAAACCTTGGGTAAGGCATTGGAAAGGCAGCTATGAAGAATCAGACGAGATCCTCGAGGATAAAGATATACCACCATATACCAAAGTCAGGATTGTCCATGCCATAATACTTTCCTTTCCCTTTTAGGATTTAAAGTGGGTCTTCTTTGTCGGCCTAGCCCATTTCCCACTCATTGGAAGAGACAAGTCAATCCCTTCTCCCTTTTAAAAGCACTCACAAGTCACAGAGGTGGTCCCCAGCGTGGGGAGTTAGAAGAGAGGTTTAAAGTCCCTTCCTCACCAGAAGAACTCATCAGACAACAAGAGCCAAACAAAGCAGCGGTGGCGGCATTCCACCGGCTCTGGCCTACCCCTGATTGGCAAAGGCGGCCAGCGGAGCCTCAAACGGGTTCTTTGACAAGGCCTAACGCCTCTCCGGCACCCCCATGTAATTACACACTTGAGTGACTGGACTCTGAAGAAAATTGAAGGCCTGAGCTGCGAACAGCTGCCATTTTCTCTCTCCATCATGCCGGCATGATTACTTGAGAAATGAACAGCCCCGGCTCAAAGCTACTCCAGAATTCTCAGAGGAAATATGGCTCCGTGTTCAAATAATGAGATTCTTAAGGCAAGCGTTACTTACAATCACACCACATACAAAAAGAAAAGAAAGAAAAAAAGAAAGGGAGAAAAGAGGGAGAAAGAAGGAGGAAAGGAGAGAAAACGTAAGGTCCTTAAACCCTACAAATCAGTATTTAAGGAAGCTGATGGCAGTTCGGGTAGCCATGACTGTTTGGGTAGCTGTGACTTATCAGCTGTTCTTGGAGACAGAACAGAGACAGAAAGAGAGAGAGAAAGGTTTTGTTTTTAATTTTTTTTTTGGCTCAGCAAATCAATTTTTTGTGACAAGAACCCGCCAAAGTCTTTAGCAATAAGAAAAAGAGAGGGGGGGGGGAAGAGAGAGGCTGGTGGCTTGGGAAACCCAGCTCCATTAATTAGCATCTTTGAAAGCGTGACACAGATGATGATTGATACCATCAATCCTGACATTAACTCTCCCATATGCCTGACAAAAAGGCATTTTTCTTCACTCAAGTGTTGGTTTACAATAAGTCAAATTTCTTTCTCCCCTTGCCCCTTGAGAATGTGGAGAAAGTCAGGTGCATCACCATTTTTTCCAGTCTCCTTTGAACAGCCAGAGAGGAAATCAGGGACTGATCTAGGACTGTGATAACAAAGAACCCCAGGACAACCTTGAAGCTAGGAAGCTCTTAAGCAATGCAAAGGTTTTCTACCACTCATAGAGTCTTGTGGGTGACAACCTGCACTTTATTTGAACTGAGGAAATTGTGTTGGGTATGCTTCTTTAGCATTTCACCTTATTCATACACACACACACGGACAAACCTGCCTTTGCACTTTATTCCTTGACTTTTACGACACCTAAAATCAGATACTCTCACCCTGCCTAATGGTCACAGCAGCAACCACAAGTCTGACATGACATGAAGAGCCACTTCACAGAACCTGAAGAGTCAGCACCAGTTGGTAGATGGCACTATTTAAACACAGAATGCAAGTATAAAGTTTTTTGGAATACCACAACTCTCAAGTTGGAACCACCTGAGGTCTAAACAGATTTAGAAAGAAAAAACAATCAGCAGTAGCAGAACTATTGCTTAACTTACAATAAGCATAGTCACAAGAAGGTTCTTCTTGGTGACTTGAGCATGGGAGAAGATGTAATTGAGGACGGTGTTCATGTCACTTTTGTTCTCTTCACGAAGGGCAAAGACGCACTTGTCATAGTGTCCTGCAGCCAAAAAAAAAAAAAAAAGAGCAAAATGTCAATGTACACCTTGGTGCCCACCTAGAAGTGCTTTCTAACACAAAGCATAGGTCAGATCCAACAATATGTCCACTTAATTAAAGCTGGGTACATTGTTTTGGAGTACAATTCCCAGAATGCCCCAACAAGCATAGCCGAAAATAACTTTTCAACACTCTGAACTAGTCCAATATTGTCTACTGTGTTTCCAAGGACTTCCCATCATCTGCCTCCTGAAGTTTTTATTTTTAGCATGCAAAGCAATTGCTTCTACACTTGATCTAGACCATATGCTTTTATAGAAGCCTGTCAGAAAGTATTCTCCACTGAACAACCCAGATCTTTTGCAGAAACTGAACTCCTGTTTGCATAAACACATGCTCTTCTCCCCCCCCCCCCGGCACAGGAAAAACGTGGTAAATTTTTTGCCAAAAAAAAAAGCTTCCAAGTGAGAAAAATAATTGAAAATGTGCAAGTCCTTCTGCAATCTCACCTAGCAAAGAGAAAGCATCTGATTTCCTCCCCCCCCCTCCTATTCTAGGGTGACAACAAAGACATCAGCAAAGAGTTACTTCCCTAAAAAACAAAAACACTCACAGAAAAGTGAGCTTATGGGGTAAAAAGACTGCAAACAACCTGTCTGCCACTTTAACTTGGGATCTGTTCCATCCCAGACCTTTTTACAATGCGAGAATGCAATATTTTTCATTACAAAGTCACCTGTCATACTGAAATGGAGTAGAAATCAACCTCCCAATTCTTAAAAGAATAAACCAAACAAAAAACCCAGGGAGTATAGCAAAGGTGTGTGAGAAGCCTATGTATTTTTGACAAACTGAGAATTTCAAGCTTTGTGGTATATTACTGCCATCTGGTGTTCAACAGCCATACTGAAAAATTCAGAACAGAAAAAATATTAAGAGATTGCCAAGCAAGATCAGACCTGGTTAGTAGTACTTGATGGAAGACTGCCAAGGAATACAAGTTGTTATAGCCTATATTTCAGGAGAAGACCATGGCAAACCACCTCCTGAGTTTCTATCCTGTGGGTCCCTTCCTTCCTAAACCTCATCTCACTAAGAAATAAACCAATATCTCTGCTCTTAGATGCCTTCCATGACTGGCAATTTTGCATCAAAACAAGATGCAGCTCCCTTGCACCTTCCCATCCCAACGCCACCCCATAAAACCCAAAAGATGGTTCCAAAAGGTTGGAAAAGGGCCAAAAAGATGGGGCCCTTTTCCAACCTTCACCCCATTTTCTGCAATAGAGGCAGCCCAAACTGAGTCCTGGAGGCTGAATACTGGCCACCAGACTTTTTGAGTTCACCACTCCTTGGTCTAAACAAACCATATTGGAAACAGAAAACATATCCAGGGGTAGCCATGCTGGCCATACAGCAAAGTACAATAACATCCAAAATCCACAAACCAGAGATGCCTTTATTGGATCAACGAAAATGCAACAAAAAAAAAAGCATTATGTATTTTGTACATTTTGGTTGGCCCCCTAAAGGTACCACTTTTTTGTGGATTTTGGATGTTACAGTACTATACTGGAAACAGTTTGACCAGAGGCTGGATGGCCATCTGTCGGGGATGCTTTGATTGAGAGTTCCTGCATAGCAAGGGGTTGGATTGGATGGCCCTTGGGGTCTCTTTCAATTCTATGATTCTGTGATGTACAGTTGTCCCTCCCAATTCGCAGGGGATCTGTTCCTGACACATACACCCCGGCGAAAATGGCGGCTTCCAAATATTCAAGCCCCATTTAAACTAATGGCACGCACGCTGGTGCGTACAGCCATTTAAAGTATAGCCCTTGTTCCTCCCTGCAAAGAGCGAGACTGCAGACTGGAAGTCTGCGAATGGGGAGGGACAACTGTAATTATCACTCCCTATACTCTCCAAGTGTTAATGGGAATGACTTAAAAGGAGGCCTCCGACCAGCTTTAAATGAAAACTTTCAACAGTTTTCTCAAGCCGCCAATTCTTTGTATGGATAGAAGAATGGGTTCAACTAAAACATCAGTATAAAGCTGCCACCTGGTGGCCCAGCTCCATATTGCAGCATGTTAATTGTTGCTGGATTGCAAGACCCAGCATTCCTCGCCACTGGCTGTGCTGAATAGGGCTTCTGGAAGTTGCCTCTCACCAACCTCTGGCGATGATTCCCACTCACTACTATAAAGTAAGAGCCAAGCTGTGCTGCTCTCTTACACTTTGTCCATCTTCACCTTTCATGAAAAAACTCAAGTCAGACATTAGAGACCCACCATGCTGGAACTGGGTTTCCACCTTCAGGTACTGTCGAAGCAAATCCATCACCACAGCTTTCATATGCCCTCGAATACCACTCCGGTACCTGGATCAGACAACACACAAGTAAAAAAAGTTGCCAGCCTTCATGGTCAGTTGGCTCTGCTGAAACACATACATACAGGCAAGTTCTGTATTTTCTAGGATTAGAAGGAATTATGGATTCTCTCAATCTATGAAGGCATGCTATAATGATGAAGGGAGTTTTCTCAGAGTCCGGCAGTTCTACAAGTCTGGAGTCTACAAGATCTGAGCAGGGCAGCAGATGGCCAAGGAGGTCTCCCATTCAGAGGGTTGCCATAAGTTGAAGTCAACTTTATGGCAATCCGCAACAAATGGATCTGAATCCTATTGGCAGTTTCAACAAGAGAAGATCAGAATCAATAAAACTTACACCAAGTGTTGGCAAACCATTCAATAATTGATTGAATCTTCGATTCTAGTTGGTACTATCAGTAAGATTCAGGTGAATCATACAGACCTCTAGGTGATGGACTCCAACCCCCAGCATTCCTTGACTATGCTGGTAGGTTTACTGGGAGTTGTAGCTAAACAACATCTGGAAGGCTGTATGATTCACATTCCTGGGTTATGATATACTGCTGCCTGCCTGTCCTGGCATCACTTCATAAAGGAGGATATATATTTAACAAATAAGGACAAGATGTTACAAGTTGGTGGCACTACATTATGTTCTGCGGTGCCTTAGCAGCCAGCCATTGCCTTTAGGGCTAGATACTAAAACGAGAAGCACAGACCTGGTGTTCTGGCTTGAATTTTCCCAGTGTTTGTCCCCCACCTCAGCCCTGTTCTGCCACCAGCCTTACCTCTGCACCAGCTGCACAATACTCTGGGTGTTCATGAAAAAGACCTCGCGTTCCGATTTGCGGTTTAGGGTTGCTGCATGACTGTCCAAGATATTGGCAATCTACAAGGAGATAAAAAACAACAAAGACTGTGAAGAAAACAGAGGGGTTGGGGAGGCGAGGGGTTCTAGTGGACAGGGAAGGATATTGTAGGCACCTTCAGCAATTTTCAGGAAAAAGTAACTTTTTTTTAATTTGGGGGGACTTCAGAGGCAACAAAAGTGGGACCCAAGAGCCACATGCAGCCCACGTGCCATACTCAGCCCACCCCTGCTCTATCTGGAGGCCATTCATTTCCACCAAGAAGCCCCACTCCCAGGTCAACTCCTCTTCCATTGTCCAGAAATGTCAGGAGAAAAGGCATTCCATACCTGCTGGCTGGGAAACTGGCAGAGGACAGAAGTGATGTTACTGGCATACTGGGCCATCTCCTTTTTGATAGATTTTTCCACATTGGGAGGGATCCGCCCAGAGACACTAGTCATGATATCCTGAAGTTCCAGGAGAGGCAAAGATGGATCTCGGAGGGTCTTCATTAATCGTTCTACCCAGTCTTTTACCTAAGTTTGAGAGGAGGGAAGAAAGAATTTTGTTTATCTTTTTAAAAATGGGACACGTGGGGAAAGACATTTTGATCCCTAAGCACATACAGTACCTTGCTGTTAAAGAACGGTTCTGGCAGGCAGTACCCATTCATCACGTTCACCAGGTTGTCAAGGACATAATGGAAGACACGATGGAGCTTCTCACCTCGCAGGGCTGTGCTCTGGATCTGCGGCAAGGCGCCCGTGTGGAGTTCAGCCTTGAAGACATGAGTAGGACAGTGGGAAGGGGTGCGTGTGAAATCAACATAAAGATTTGTTCACCCTTTAAGACTATTTAACTTCAGATCTCAAGCGGCCTAACTAATAGCTCCTCCCACCTTAACAACAACAGTCTATGATTAAGCTCAGTGGCTTAAGATGTTTTCATCCTGTATATACTCAAAACTGTGTGTCTTCTTCAGCAGCTATTTAAAGTTCAGAAGTTTCTCAACTGGGAACTCTCAAATCATTCATTGGACAAGTGCAAATAAGTCAGAAGTTTACCTGCTGAACTCGGCTTGGGTCATCCAGCTGCAACTTGGCAATCACACAGCCTGGGTCAAGGGCTGCCCCAGGGCGCTTCACGTAATGGATGCAACCCGACTCTACTGCGGTGAGTGTCATCACCATCTTCATCACCTATAAGCGAGGGAAGGTGGATTAACACATTTGGATTCTCCAAATCTGCTCATATGAAAATGGCTCTCCTGCCAACCTAATATCCCATTTATCCACTGATAGCTCTGGTCACAGACAGCCAACATGGAGGGTGGTTTAAGTGTAGGGCTAGGCCTTTGGGATATCAGGGTGTGAATTCCTGCTCAACCATGGAAACTCACTGGGTGACCTTGAACAAATCCCACTCTCTCATCCTCAGAGGAAGGCCATGCCAAGCCTACTCTGAATAAATCTTGCTTAAATCTTGAATAAATCTTGAATAAATCTGTTTGCCTTAGGATTCCCATAAATCAGAAATGACTTGAAGGCACACAACAACAACAACAACAACAACACTACTCTGGCCTTTTGAAGTGAACAGACTATGTGAAGGCCAGGGATCAAGAAGATGGGGCCTACAACATCCACCATCCCTCACTGCTAGCTATCCTATCAAGGGTTCATGGGAGAGGCCACACCAGGGATGGCCATTCCTCCACTGCTAAAATCAAGGTATGATGGTGCTGTGCCCGCCTCCCTTCTCTCCCTCTGAGGCCACAACTGTGGCAGTTGCTGAGCCTAGGCACTATGGAGATTTTTCAATAAAATCTGAGTCTTTCTATTTGCATTACATGATTTTAATGGATCAACTCTACCAGTTTACAATGTCCTTTTCATTTTGTTCAGCTCATTTCATCTCCCAAACCATTTGGCTTTTTTGCAACCATGACCCTTTAGGACATGGCAATATTATATTGAGGCAAAAATGTTTATAAGCAGTCTCAATCTGGCCACTGAAGTTTTTTAAACATTGGATTTGGTTCACTGTTTCTTCCTAGGAAGACCCATCTCACAGGGCCAAAAGCTTTTACCTCAATTTCTGCAAAGCACTGGCCCGCAAAGACATGCCCTCCGTCTTCCACCACATACTGGATGAGCTTCCCTGCTGAGGGTGAACGCAGAATGGATGGGTCATTCTCCTTCTCAAACACACAGGTTTTGTTGCCAATGGTGATGCGGTACCTAAGAGGACGGAAAAACCAATAAAGTGGCAAGCCACAGAGCAAAACTGATGACCACATATACTTACATCCCTGGGGAGAAAATTATTACAACCACTAAGAGAGATGGTTAGTAGTAGCTCAGAGTAATGTCCCACAGAATTCTGCAATGAAGGTGGGCACAGTGTTGTTGTTGATGCAGCACAGTATACTGACTTGGCCCTGGAAGACCAGGGTTTGAATGCCTTGTTTAAAAGGTATTTATTTGCTTTCACGTTTATTGTGATTGTTGTGTTTAGCACATGTTGCTTGACCTTTTTTTTAAATAGAGCAACTGCTTAAATGTTGGATTAGGACTCTGGAAAATCAGTTTGAATCTCCGCTCAGCCATGGAAAACCCACTGGGTAATCCTGGACAAGTCACACTCTCTCAGACTAAGACAAATACAACAGCAGTCCCCCTCTGAACAAATCAGAGTCATCAAAAGTCAGAGTAGAATTGAAGGAACATAACACCACCAGTGTTAATATGAAATAGTGGCTCACAATTTACAAGAAAAGAGATTCAACCTAAACATTAGGAAAAATCTTTTTTTTTACTTTAAGTGTGGTTTGACAGTGGAATAGTTTGCCCTAGAGGAGGGTGGACTATTCTTTTTTGGATGTCTTTAATCAGAGGTTGGATGGGCATCTTTCAGAAGTACTTTAGTTGTGTATTCCTGCGTGGTCAGGGATTAGACTAGATGACCTTCATAGTAAGTAGGATAAACTAAGTAAAATAAGCATAATTGGGACCCTCCAGATATTTTGGGTTTCCCAGATAGCAAAGTGAATGGCAAAGGACTAGAGGATTTATCATCCAAAGCAAGGCTACAGGTTCCCAAAATCTGGTATAGGAAAAACTTTGTTAAGTTTCCATTAATATTTTCAGACTGCAGCTCTCGTGTTTTCTTGATGCAGAAGTTTTCACCTGAGGAAGACAGACAGACTTTATTCATGGCTATTAAGAGGGCAGGCTAAAGTAGTGAACACTACCTGTCCACTTCCTCCTTCATGTAAGTGGTGTAGCTGCTGCCATCATAGGACAAGAGGAGGCCTCCATCGCTCAGGCGGTGAACATCAACCTCCACACAGGAGCCATTCATGATGACAACGTATGAGTTAGGAGACTGCCGAGTCACCTGCAAATGTGGAAGACCAAGAAGCAAGTGATGGAGGAGATACTCAAAGAGACTGGGGTAGGTTGGCTTTGTAGGCCATTGTCCTTCCCCCAAAACTGGGACCTAAGCTGACACATTACCTTTAGCACATACTTCTTCCCTTCATATATTAGTTCAACATCCACTGTATTTAGCAGCGTATGAGCAGGTAAGACTTGGCCCCTGAAAAAAGAAAGAGGAAGAGTATCAATGCTAAATAATATCCATCCTGAAACAGTTATAAAAACCAAAATATTAACACAATTGGTTAAGTTCATCAAAGGTGCAAAATTTTGCGAGACAATACCTTAATGCACAGGGAATCTGCAAACCAATTAAAGTCTACAAAAACTTCCTCCACCATAATTAAAATGGAAATAATATGCCATCTGATGAGAAAGAGCATGCATAGTGGTTTGAGTATTAGACTCTGGGAGACCAGGGTTCAAAACCCTAGAAATCCATTGAGTGACCTTGGGCAGGTCACATTCTCTCAGCCAAAGACGAAGGTAATGCCAAACCTTCTGGTCTTCTGAATAAATCTTGCTAAGAAAACCCTAGGAGATGGTTGCCATATATGTCAGAACTGACTTGGGAGGCATTTAACAACAATATTTGTGTTTTGCTTTATGGCCTTGCTCAGAAACATCTATTCCCTTTTTAAAGAAATTAAAAATCCATCTTGATGCAGTATACATATCCAGGGGCAGCAGTATTGGCCATGCAGCAAAATACAGTACAACAAAAATGCACAAAAGGGCAATACCTTTATTGGCCAAGTAAAATGCACAAAATACAGCATGCAAGTTTTCAAAGCTCCATTGACTTCTTCATCAAGCAAAAGATGTCTTAGGTTTTTATGTATATTGTGATATCTGTCTGAAATGTTAATGTTGTAAGCCACCCCAATTGCTTGGCAGTGGGGTGGGATATAAATAAACACTTTATTGTTGTTGTTGTTGTTGTTGTTGTTGTTGTTGTTTTAAAATCATACAGGAAAAGAAAAATGACCAAATCTACACCAAACTACATTCTGTATCAGATGATGTTTCTGTTGTAGTTCAGTTGTTTGGGGGGGGATTCTCAACCCTTAACCCTGGTACCTGGGATATGCTGGATGCTTTTACAAAGTGGAGGGAGCTGTTTGGAGAGAGAGCATGAGTCTTACCTCTCCAGGGAGTGTAGGAAGTTGGAGACACTATTCCGGAAACTCACGTCAGCCACATGGAGAGCCCCACACACCACTCCCAGCATGGTGTCTGGTCTCTCTGCCTAAAAGAAAAGGAGCACAGGAGGAATGTGGGGAAACCCAAGTACTTAACATGGCCTTCCTTAATTTTTTTCTTATCTACACTTAGCTTTTTAGGCTAAGACCAGCTCCTGAAGCAATTAAAGTCCATCACAAATAGCAACATATTTGTGGGTACATGTGTGTTGGAGCAGAAGAGTATAAAGCAATCTTTTCTACTCCTGCCATTTGATGATCCAAAATCCGGGTTCTAAGTTCTCCTTATGGAGGGAAACAAATTGAACTATAGACAGAGATGAGCCATGCTTGTATCTTGGCCATCCTCTAATGTTCCTTTCCTCTTCAGCTTCACTTTTTTCTTTCTCAGCCAATTCTTTCTGGAACCTTTTTCCTAAACCTTCATCCATTCTTTACACTCTTCTCTGTCCCTGCATCCTCCTTTCCCCTGACCCCTTTTATTCTGGTTTTCTATTCCTGAGCAACCCTCCCTATTCTGGGGCCACAGCAGGTCATCCAATGGCAACCAGGGATCTATCTGCCCAATTTGCAAGAACAGGTCAGCTTAGCCAGTCATTGCCAGACGTTTCATAGCCATCAGCATAAAACCTCTTCAGTGCATTTCAATACAGAACATCTACAAGTGGTGCTCTGGTACTTTTCCTGTTGCAAAATTCAACTCTCCATCACTTTAGAAACACAAAATGTACATTATTAGGGACAGCCGTATTTAAGAAACAGAAACACACACAGAGAGAATAAAGAAACCCAGTCCAGTGAAGGAGCCCAGTCATACCTGCACTTTCTCTGCAATAAGCCGGTCCAGCCAGCCAGTATCAATGCGATTTTGTTGAAAGCTCTCGGTCTCTAACAGCTTAATCAAGTACTCGACAGTGGTTCGGAAATCTCCCCGGATGGACAGCTCTTTCAAAGCAACAACCATGTTTCTGAAATGGGAGGAAGGAAAAACAGTGAACACACACTGAACAGGATCACCAAGCCCTTCAAAATATTTGCTCCTGCTCCACCTGGATTATCCCATCTGATTTAGCAGCAAATTCCCAGGCAGGCAAAGAACCATGGCCTTTAAGCATTTGCCTGGTTGCTGTAGTTTACAAGAAACCACAAGTCCAGCTCTGATTGTTTAATGCTTTTTACAATTTTGCACTACCTATTGTTTTAGTTATTTAATTCTAACTTGCACTGTAAGCCATTTTGGGGGAAAGGCAGAATATAAATCAAATCAAATCAATAAATATAATCTGTGCAGGAAAACAAGTGGACTGGTAGAAGACGGGTGAAGCACTCTATCCCTTCACTGTGCCCAACATGAAAGAGCCAGTGCAGTTAGTGGCTGAACGGTTGTAAGTAGTAGTGGTTAGAAAGGAAGGCTACCCAACAGTCTTACTACTTACGAGATGGCTTCTTCACGGTTTTCTCCCCATGAGAAACAGTGACCAAACTGAGAGTCTGCAAATTCGTGAAGGCCACCTGCAGCAGCTACGCTGAAATATCCCCAGACATTTTTATTGCTGCGAAAATTCAGCTCCTGAACTGTGCCAGAGCTAGGTTTAAATCCCTGCAGGACAAAAAAGACCCTTTTTTAAAAAAATACACATACACCAGAGCTGGGCTGTATCAGGGGTGGGCAAAGTACAACCCACAGGTCTCATGAGGACTCCCAAGGAGGTCTTCAAAGTGAAGTTCCTCCATCCCTTTCGATATCTATATTTTGATCCCCTCAAGATTTAGGATTTGTTTCTCTTTCCCATATATTCATATTCAGTTTGGTATCTCTTCATTTGACCAAAGTCTGGAAACTTTATTTTTATTTTTTTTGAGTCAGGAAGGTCGGTGGGCAAGTTGGTTGGGATATTCTGTGAACTGTATTCCAAAAAAAGATAGCTTCCCAACCCTTGGATTTGATCCCCAATCAGATGGCATGAAAGTGTGCTTTATATCTGAGGTACAGCTAATACCCTACTGTTTTCGGGACCATCTTTTTCATTCGTAAATTCGATCAGTTGTTGGAGGCTTGAATCAGGATGAAGGTTTCTTATCACATTATGGCTCAGGCCCTATGCTGAGGTTGCACAGCATACATTTCTGCATGTGGAATTATGCACTGATTGTGCTATGCAAGCCCCATATTCAGTGGCAAAGCTGCACAAATGAACACACACCTGGACATGTATTGACATTTGCCTACACATGCGCATAAGTGTCTCTGCATTTGCACCTGGATGCACAATGGCACTGCATACATAGCATCATAACCATGAACTGAATGCAGACATTTGGCATCAGACAAAAAGTCCCACTGCTTCTGTAGGTGAACTTACACATGCCTAAGACATTAACAGAATTCTGGCCTACACACACTTAGTGTCAGGATGCTCTCAAACAGCCAGCACCTAGAATTAAGTTGTCACTGTCAATACTTTCTGCATTTATTTTCCTTCTGACTTCAGCCATGTCTTCAAGGTGCCATGGGACTCTTGTTGTTCCTCAAAAGCAGTCATGATAACCACTAGTGGCTTACCTCATCTGGATTCTCACTGGTTATGCGGGCAGCAATCACATGACCCCGGGGACAAGGCACATGGGCAGAATTCTCAAAGTCAATAGGGGTGTCTCCCCAGGGAGAAACGCCATACATAACCCGGATATCCTTAATCCTGTGGAGGGGAATTCCCATGGCAATCTAAAAGGAGAATGAAAGAAACAGAGCCCTAAACATATTTGTTGTTGTTGTTAGCTGCCCTTGAGTCGATTCTGACTCATGGTGACCCTGTGAATGAGACATCTCCAAGAATCCCTATCTTCCACTGCTTTGCCCAGATCCTGCAAGCCCTTGCCCATAATCATCTGGTTTGGGGGTCTTCCTCTCTTTCTTCTCCCCTCTACCTTTCCTAGCATTATTGTTTTTTCTAGTGATCCGTGCCTTCTCATGATGAGGCCAAGGTATGATAGTCTCAACTTGATCATCTTAGCTTCCAAGGAGAGCTTTGGTCTGATCTGTTCAAGAAACCATTTGTTTCTCTTCTTGGCTGTCCATGGTATCCTGACTCCTCTTCTCCGGCACCACATTTCCAATGAGTTGGTTTTCTTTCGGTCTGCTTCCTTCACTGTCCAGCTCTTCCATCCATACATGGTAATTAGGAATACAATGGCCTGAACAATTCTGACTTCAGTACTCAGTTGTATCATTATCATTCAGTTGCCATAGTCTCCTTTCTAACAAGCCAAAAGTAGCCCAATAGGTGCATTGGCTTCTACTCATCTTCTACAAAAACCATGACAAAATTATGCAAGATGTAATAATAATAATAATCTTTATTTATACCCCGCCTTTTGCAGAGCAGTCAAGGTGGCTTACAACTAAGATAAATTGAGTAAAATTACCCCAAGGTAAACAATAAAACAATGTTACAAACAACAATATCCCCCCATTAAAAATATATTAAATAGACATATCAGTTAAAATCATAGGTTTAAAACATTAAAACATACAGCATACAATGTAGCACTATGGGGACCAGTGTATTCTAGTGCTTTGAGTGTTGAACTATGACTCTGGAAACCTGGGTTCAAATCCCACTCAGCCATGGAAAACCACTGGGTGACTTTGGACAAATCCCACTCTCCCTGTCTCAGAGGAATGCAAAGGCAAATGCCCCTGAACAAATCAAGCCAAGAAAATCCAGGTTTGTCTTAGGGTCATCATAAGATGGAAATTATTTGAAGGCACACCGCAACAACAAAGTGATTTGGACAAAGTCTGGGGTTTAAACTTTTTCTCCATTTTTTTCATTGTCACAGAAAGTGGGATAAACACCAAACCACAAGCTGAGGCCAAGGAGATACAAAATAAATATACTGTTCTCACATTTTGTTATTATCCACCTTCAAGCCAACTCTGACTTATGATGACCCTATCTTAGGATTCTTTTGACAAGATTTGTTCAGAGTGCGTTGGCGATGGCCTTCCTCTGAGGCTGAGAAGGTGCGATTTGGTCACTTGGGGTTTTTCAGTGGCTGAATGGGGATTTGAGTCTAGTTCCAACAATCAAATCACTGTTCTATTTGTTTAAAAAGGCAAGCTACAAATGTTCAGCACAACAACCACATTAAATGTGAAGGTAAATAAATATATTTTTAAAAAATAATATCTTACAAGATTTATTTTTTAAGTAAATACTGCAAGAATTTAACATGGTCAGTCCTCTACGAGAAATACACACACATACACACAGAGTCCAGCACTTCCCAACTAACTTAGAAACACACCCCTACATTTCAAAAGAACTACCAGGGAGTGGCCTTTAAGCCTCACATTAACACAGTTATGTTTGCACAGACAAATATCTCCATTCACCAATCTTATCTGCCCTTGGATCTTATCCCAGGTGCAACAGTGATCCATGATTCATTTCTTACTCCATTGGGATCTGCTACCTCTTGCCCCGGCCCTCCATGAGACTGCAGCAGAACCGGTTATGCCTGCCAAGGTTTCACTGATGGGCCCGCACTTTATTGCAACCTGCAGTTCCCTCCTACAAGGACTCCCCACTCACCTGGAGCTGAGCGGAAGGCAAATTGACGTCAGCCACCATCTCTGTGCAAGGGTGCTCCACTTGGAGCCGAGGGTTGAGCTCCAGGAAGTAGAAGCTGCCGTCCTGGCTGTAAAGATATTCCACTGTACCGGCACTCACGTAGCCCACCATCTTGGCAAGTTTCACTGCACACTTAAAAACAAAGAAGATTAAATCAAGAACGGCTACAAATTCACTTCAGTCTGAATTCAAGGTGGTGGAGATGACATTCAAAGCCCTGAATGGCTTGGGACCATGACACTTGAGGCAGCACTTCTCCCCATATAAGGTCTGCCCAAGAACTGGGGTGGGGGGAATACAATGGGGAAGGACACAGGAGAGGGCCTTCCCACTTGCAGCACCTCACCTGTGGAGTGCATATGTTGCTACTTTTGGATAAAACCAGCAACATGTGTATACGTTGTTAGTTTTGCTTTAATAAAACTGTTGAAACGTGATAAAGTCTCTTCTCTTTTGCGGTGTAAGAACCTATCCCTATCTTTTCATGCTATTTTTGCCTCTGGTACTAAATTTTCTGTTAAAGCAGTTGTGCCCAGGAACACATCTGTTTTGTTAACTGATTTATACTGGCCATGTAGTATCTATTTTAATTTGCAACAGTTTTCTAAGGCCTCAAGCAGAGACCTTTCTTAGCCCTACTCTGAAAGATCATTTTAAAATGTAGATGCCAGTAACTGAACCTGGGATCTTACGAATGCAAAGCATACTACTGTACTGTCAGCGCACCAATATCTTTACTTTGATATTCTATAGCTAAAATTCCTGGTTGGATGTAGGATGAGTCTTCGTGAAAGTTTTGTCACTTAAGTGAGGGGAAGGGTGCAGATCTCTCACCCCAAAAAGCTAAGAGGCCAGGAAGTACAGCATCCACACCCACCTGTTCCATTTCTTCAAAGACCACCAAAGTGGCAATTGATGCCGGTGCCTCTTCAATGATCTTTTGGTGCCGGCGCTGCACCGAACAGTCACGGCCAAAGAGGGAGATGGCGTTGCCGTACTGGTCTGCAAGGATCTGGACTTCCAGGTGGCGGGACTGTTTGGCAAGACGCATCACAAAGATGGGGGAACCAGGCACTTCAGCTTGCACCTGAGAATCACACAGATAGGCCAGCAGTTATAAAACAGGCAGGTCCCTATTTGCGCAGGTGCTCAGGTTTAGTCTTGGTTTGGCAAAGGCCCCCAAAGAGAAGACATTTTAAGTTGGCGGTGAGCATATATCACCCTTAACCCCACACACACCTACACCAGTGCAACCAACATCACTTCCAGTTTTATTTTCAGATGATTGATGGTCCTTCCCCACTTTTTTTATTTTTGGGGGGTATATGCAGTAGTCAAGAGGGCAAAGCCAATGTGTTCTGCAGCTGTTTTGACCCATTGTGAGTGTTTTTGCATGAAAAATGGCTTGGATTTTTATAATTGAACCTAGGGGCTTGTGAAAAGCTGCAGGGGCCACACATAGGAGCCTGGGAAGCCATATGCCTATGGAAACCTAGTATTTACAGTTTAGGGAGGCACTAAAGGGCTCTGGGATAATAATTTTAAATACTCTTCTGTAAACTGCAAATCCCAGGATTCTGTGGGACACTGCCATGGCAGCTGAAGTGGAACCATAGCACTATAATTCCATAGTTACTTAAGAGCTTTAGGAGGCCTGCTATTGTTGTCATGATTTACATAAGGATAATGAAATTATGGAAAACAGTGAAAAGCTGCAACCGTGCAACCATATGCATTATTTATACAGGACACTGATTTCAGTCTATCTTAAAGAACTTTTAACTACTATAAGTAATATTTACTGAACCCTACAGAGCCTGAGCTATTGTTTCTTCAGCCCACAAATGGAACCAATAAAAAAGACAGACCTGTCTGAAAAGATTGGGGAAGTCATCAGCGTTGTTCACCTTCCGGATTCCTTTTCCTCCCCCTCCTTCGGAGGCTTTGATCATGACAGGATAACCAACTTCTTCAGCTGCCTGAACAAGAACAGTGAAAGATTTACCAAATGTAGACTTGAACAAATCTGCCAGACAATGAAAGAACTTTGTATATGCAGAAGGCTTTAAAAGATGTTGTTGCTGCTGTTGTTGTTGTGTGCCTTCACATCATTTCTGACTTACAGCAACTCTCTCATTTGATTTTCATGGCAAGATTTGTTTGTATAATAATAATAATAATAATAATAATAATAATAATTTCTATCCTGCTGTGGCCTTCCTCTGATTCTAAGAGAGAGGGGCCTGCCTAAAGTCACCCAGTGGGATTTCAGGGCTGAGTGGAATTAAAAACCTAGTTTCCAGAGTCTAGCGCTCAAACCAGTACACTATGCTGGTTCTCTTTTAAAAGATAGGCAGGAGATTTAGGGGAGGAAAACCCAAGCACACCCCATTTCAAACCCATTTCAGGAAATTACTCCTCAGGAGTCCTTCTTTATGACAGCAGAACAACCCTGTTGTTTTCTTATTAAAGACCCTTCTATAGTCCAGCCACACATAGCCCAGAGTCAGCAGTCCCCACACAGGATTCCAGGGCACCAACCTATCTAAAATCATTGAGTTGGAAGGGATTTCATCTAGTTCAACCAGCTACCATACAGGAAAACATAGCTAAAGCACCCCTAACAGATGGCCATCCAGCCTCTCTTTAAAGACTTCCACATTAGGAGAGTCCCCACCCTCCGAGGCAATCTATTCCATCATCAAGTAACTCCTACAATCAAGAACTTCTTCCTAATGTTTAGAAGCAATCTCTTTTGTTGTAATTTGAACACATTGGTTCATGTTCTACACTCTGGAGCAGTAGAATACAAGCTTGTTCCATCTACCATATGATATTCCTTCCGGAATTTGAAGATAGCTGTTATTATCACCTGGAGAATCTTCTCTTCTCCAAGGTAAACATAGACAGATCCCTATACCATTCCTCACAGGGCTAGGTCTCCAGACCTTTGATCATCTTGGTCATCCTCCACTGTATTTGTCCTAACTTGTCAATATCCTTCTTGAACTGTGGTACCCAGAACTGAACACAGTATTCAGTGGAGTATTGTTGCTTCCCCCAACAGACATTGCCTCCTTACCAAAAAGTTTTGTCTAACATTCTAATGAATTAAGGGGGAGAGGCATTTCCAGCCTACAAGCCTAGCATGGGGTCAGAATTTAACCTACAGAGGTTCTCAGGCCATCCCCTTCCCCGAGACTCATCCCCGTAGGTTATGTGCAAGCCATGACTCCTGGCTTGTCACTGTTCTAATAAGCCAGAATTTGAAGCTGGGCTTGAACTACTGGAGCCAAGCTTGTTAAAGAATGAAAGCTAGGATCCATTCTTGGATACAACACTGAATCTTAATGCCCTGGCTAATCCCCAGTTAGTTTAAACACCCCTAATTCCAGGAAGAGCCAACAAGAGCTTGTTCATGAATTCTCAGCAAGGACTCTGAAGGATTCTGGTTTCCATAGCTGTAGGTGTGTGTATAGCAATGCCTACCCGCAGCCCATCATCCACATCTTTCACGCAGCCTTTTTCATACAACTCCTGGGGAACATTCAAGATGCGTTTCTGGAAGTCGTTCTCTTGCCAATTGACCTGGAGACCTGAAACCCAGAACAAGAATCACATTGCCTTAAAACTGCACACATGCATAGACTTTCCTATGCCCCTGCTTATTTTGTCTTTAACTATGAAAAATAACAGAAGCCAGGGTGGGATGGACTGACATACTTCAGCTAACAAAGCTTCTGACAAAGAAGTTCTGCATAGTTAAAAAGCACATATCTATAAGCTACGCCAGGATTCGGAATTGGTTGGAGGTCTCACATCTAAGACTAATCATGACTGACAGGAGTTGGTGCCTTTCGGGTATTTGGGGCAAAAATTCTTGTCCCCCAATTAAATATTATGAATATTTTCATCCCATTTCACAGGCCTTAATGAACTATTATGAAAGTAACAGCAAGCACATTGGATGAGAGGGAGGTGGGAAGTGATTTTTTTGCAATATACTCTCCACCCATTTTGACTCACCCTAATCCGTAAAAGTCATTCTGTTTCTCAAAAACTCATATTTGCCTGATTTGAATTTCAATTTTGAGACTTGGCCTTTGTCACCCACATGGTGGAGCTGGGAATTCAATTTTGCACATCAAATGAGAGGCATCTACTACTTCAGGCTGTTGCATGAAGGTTGTGGAACCATAAACCTTCCAAATGCCTTCAATTTCATCTCTCTGAAAGCCTAGTCAGCATGGACAACAGTAAAGGATTATGGGAGCTGTAAACCAGCCTAAATATTCTAAAGGCACCAAATTTAATCCTAGAGGCTAAGCAGGGTCAGTCACAGTTAGTCTTCAAATCCTATGAAACTAAGTATGTTTCAACTGAATTACAAGACTCAGTTGGCAAATTACTGCCAAAAAAGAGCTCCACAGCCAAGGTGACATCACCAAGGAGAACCTGCCAAAGAAACTCTATAGACAACCAAGGATCTTACCACTGCCGCTCCAAGGAAGTGTAGGGATGCCTGCAGTCTGTGCCACAATTGATGAAGCAATTTTATCTCCTAGTGCCCACATTGCTTGGCTTGGTGGACCTGAAGAAGTAAAGGAGGAAAGAGGCCCAAAGGTGAGACCAAATGAAAATCAAGGTAAGGATTCAGCAACAGAACTGTGGGAGCAGAGGGGATAAGTGGAATTCCTTTCCACAATCCTCTCTTTCTCATCAAAATTGTTTGGCTTCCTCACCCATGAAGGCAATTCCATTTTTGTGGAGGAGTTCTGGAAGTTTGGGGTTCTCAGAGGCATGGCCCCAGCCAGCCCAGACTGCCTGGAGAAGATGGAAGAAAATGAAGTTACATGTCTTTACGTACATCTCTGCTAAAATAAAAACTGCAGGTAGTGAACTTTTGTGACTTCTACTACATTTGCATTCATTTCATATCACTGGAATGAAGGATCCTTCATCGAACACCCCATCCAAAGGCATTAATGTTCTAGAATCCAGAAAATTATATCTACATTTTAATTTTAATTTTCTTTTCTCATTAATACATTACTTATATCCATTGGATTTTCTTTTTAATTTGGTGGAATCATTAGAATCATCACTGAAATCCTATATTGAAATACCTGAGAGCAATTATGGATTTTAGTGGCAATCCTATACCAAATTAAGAACCATTTAAGTCCAAAGGGACTTCCTTCTGAGTCGACACAAGGATTGCACTATTAGTTTTTTACTTTTAAGATTATCCAATACATTAGTAGAAACAATAGACAGGAATTAAAACACAATGCTCAACACTTCACACATCATGTGTTGGCACATAAATGCACTCCATCCCTTGCACAACACAGCAGGGAACCCCAGAGCAATCCCAGCCTTGGAGTACAAGGACACACAGGACTACCGTAAGTGCAAACATAAAAGCCTCTAACAAAGAAGCTCCTTTTGATAAAGGGTTTTTAGGTCTCTCATTTTCTGTCTAGCTGGAAGTTTTTAGCAGCATCAGCACTGGGAGGATGGTGAAAAAGGGCTCAAACACATAATGAGTTGCGGCAGCATATCTGCAGGAAATGATGCAATAAATTTTGAGCTGGGAAAGAGTGGGATTCTACTCTAGCAGCTCTTAGTGTAGCCATATGTGCCGGCCTACTACAAAGAAATTAACAGAAGCTGCCTTCAGATTCTTTTACTAAGCACACGTGAAGAGCAAACTGGAGAAAGAAGGGGAGAGTGGATAAACCTGCCTTACCAAGTATCCTCAGCATGTTAAAAAAACACCAAGGCAATAGATCGTTAATTGTGGCTGCCAAAACAGAAATCATAAGAGAAGTGGAAGCTGGTGAAAGAAAAAGTCCATTTTGGAAGAAGCCTTCAGGTGGCCACTAGAAGGTTCAAAATGTTTCTGCTTACTTATACAAGGCTTACCTGACCTAGCTGTTTCATTTCAACATGCACATTTGTAGTCTTGAACAAAGTTTGCTGAAGCATGCTTAACTGCATTTCTATTTTGTGGCATAAGAATTTATCCTTATTCTTTCCATGTTAAGCATCTTAAAGGGCTTTTGGGAGCAATTTTTCGCAGGCCAGTGTAGTGGGGAGTTGCCACAGTTGTCTCCCCCTAACCTAAAACAAGGTCTATAGGTCTGCCTCATCTATGCATAATGTAGCATGTAGTGCTTCAAAGTTCGGTTTTGTTTTCTAAATTCAGATTCCCCAACTTCCTCACCTGAACAGGAATCCGTTTTGCAATGTCCAGAATCAGTTCCACATTTGCATAGTTGTTGTTATTTGGTCCTCCAGGCACTGGGACATAATGGTCAGCCATTTTAATGTATTCTGTGAAGATGGCAAAAGAAAGAAATGTTTTGGACTGCATCCTTAGCGGGCCAAAGTTAAAAACTTCAAAAAGACCTGATTTTTAAGAAATTAAAATAGTCACAGCACAATAGTTTTAATTGTACTGTTTATGTTTTAATTCTTCCTTGGTTTAATCTTCTTTTAAGGGGTGGGAGGGCAGATCATGGGAGGAGGGAATGTTTTTAACTTGGCTTGTTTTAAATGTTGTAACCCGCCTCGACTGCCATGCAGAGGGGCGGGCTATAAATAAAATTTATTATTATTATTATTATTATTATTATTATTATTATTATATACAGTAGCCCCTCCCAATTCGCGGGGGATCCGTTTTAGACACCCCCCCCATGAAAATGGCGACTTGCTGTAACCTTTCATGTCTAAGGTTTGTTTGCGCTGGTATAACTTTCTATTGTATTTTCAGTTACAATTCTGCTACTCTGAAGTGGGATATTATCCCCTGGGTCCAATTTTCAAGCAAAACGAAGGGAAAGGATTTTGACCTCCACCTCAGTATGCAGATTGGCTCTTTCCTTTGAGCAATCTGATCTACGGGGACCTTCCTGTGGTGCACCCAGTCAAATTTGAGGTTCAGGGTTGCTCTACTTGATTTGAGAGGGAGGGATTTGCATGGAGTTGGCTCTTTTGTCTCCTCTAGCTCTACTTTTGACATTCCACTTAGGTCCTCAAAATGTGAAGTTCCTCTCAAGAGAGCAAGCACTTTCCCAAAGTACATTTAAGTTCTGAAAGTGGAAACAATTCAGGTGAAAGAAAAGCAAACAGAAACCAATTTTTAAAATGGGACAGAAAACTTCCTCAAGGGCCAAAGAGGGATTTGCACATGCCAAGAAATATTCAGAGATAGGTGGCCATTTCCTCCTTCTGAAATGTAGCCTACATTATCTGGTTTTCCTTGGCAGTCATGCATCCAAGTACTAAGCAGGGCTGACCCTGCTTAGCTTCCAAAACGAATGGGATCTGGTGCCTTTTATTTAAGCCTATATATATATATATATATATATACATACATACACACACACGGCTTAAATGAAAGTGGCTTAAATAAAAGGCACCAGATCCCATATATATGTGTGTGTGCGCCTTTTATTTAAGTCTATATATACAAGGATCTGGTGCCTTTTATTTAAGTTTATATATACAAGATTGTCATGAACCAAGGGAAAACAAAACCAAAGCCCAAATGCCACTTCAACAGCAAAACACATCCTTGAGTCCAAAGCTTCTGCTGCAAGCTGACGCTCATGCAGCACCTTTAAATTCCCAAAAACTGCCCTTTGCTAATTGCACAAATACCACATAGAAAGATGAGAAAAGCCAGTCTTTCAGGACCCACCTGCATTGGCTTTTAAATCTTCAGGTGTCACCATGACAACAAAACGGATGGCTCGCTCATTCCGAAACATCTCGTAAGACCACCGCCGGATGGAGCGCATACATTTCACTGCTGCGATCCCATTATTGGCAATGAGAACCTAGATGAAGCCAAACAAGATGGGTCAAGCATCTCACACATTTATGCCATCCCAGTGCTAATGGTTGGCAACCAGTAATCCAGCCGACAGAGCCACACAGATCCACCCACACAATGAGCACAACAACTTAGATACCACTATCTACGTAAACAGGATACTTCTAAACATCAACACAATGTGGCAGCTCTTGTCATTATCATCAACATCAAGAGAGGAAAATTGCAACGCACCTTCTCAATGACTTTGTTCCCTCCAAAACGAGTGACAAACTCTGCCGGGGATGCAACTGTGAAGTCCCTTTGCAGGTCTACTTTCTTTCTATCCCGGCCTTGCTTCATGAGGTGGAGACCGGACATACTTGGCCTGAGGAGGGAAGGAACAGTGCAATGTAAGACCTGCTGGAAATGACTCAAATGGGTAGTGGAAAACCATCAGCCAGCTTCTTCCCAATTGACAGGGCAACAGATCCCCATTAATCCAGCGGCTGCTTCCCAGTAAGTGGAAATTGGGGGACTTTCACAGTCCTACATAGCCCCCATTGCAGTTATGAGTATGAGGATTCCAGCCAATAATTACCGTATAATAATAATGTTCAGTAAATTAAAGTAAGAAAAGAGGAAGACAACAGCAGAGGTAGACCCGACCCAATCAAAAAAACCATGGCCCTTTCCTCTAACATCATCATCAAGGAATTGGAAGATGACAGAAAGAGAACGAGGAAACAGATAGAAGGATTTTAGATAGGACTGGGAAGATGGTGTTAGGTGAAATACAAGAAGGTATAAGGAGGTAGGTCAAGGAAGGAAAGATAGGGAGAAGAAAGAAGATGTAAGGATTTGAATGGTTTGAATGAGGAAAAAAGAAGTGAGGTAATGTTTTTATGTGAGTTATGTTTGTAAGTATACGTATATGTATCAAATAATATGTATTGTGTTTAATATGTGTCTACTAGTATGTTTAGTACATGTGTTTGCATTTTTTAAAAAATATATGATTTGTTGTTCTGAAATTAATAAAGATTCATACCAAAAAAAAAAGCGACAGCCCTGTTTGCAAGACCTGAGCTGATGAAGGGGGTCTTGGAGGCCTTTCATTCAGAGGCTCACCATAAATTGAAGCTGACCTGACTTCAAATAGGAAAGGAATGTTGTTGCCTAACTCAGGGAAGTGGCCTCACATAACTCCATAAACTGCATCAATCTGAGGCCCTCCACAGTTGTTGGATTGCAGCTCCTATCAATCCCCAACTCTGTAGTACAGCAACTGGAGAACCACACATTGCCCACTCAGGCTTTAAGATGAAGGGAGGCACAGTTCTGTGGCAAAGCACAAAGTTTGCATTTACAAGACCACCGATTCAAATCCAGGTCACTCCATTTTAAGCTTCCTTCCAGTTTGGGCAGCCCTGGCCTGGCCTGGAGAAACAATCTGGTCTAGTAGAAGGCAGCTGCCTATCGATGTTCCTTTCACCCAGAATGTGGAAAGCAGATAACATGGTTTGCCAGAAAATGTCTTTTTCTGCTTAGAATCCAATTACGCAGCCTTCCATTAGAGAGATGAATGCCAAAAATACACAGAGGCCTGAAGGACAAAAAATACAAACTTCCTAAAATAAACATCTAAGGCAGGGATGGATGTTCCAGCACTGTACTTCCCATCATCCCTCACCAATGTGTTAATGTTCCAACACCATTGTGAGGGCCATAGTTTCCCCACTCTTTCTCTCATGAGTTATACCAATGGGGGTGAAGTAGAGTTTTATAGATAGAACAGCCTTTTCCATTCTAGTACATGCCACAAAATGTTATACCCATAAACTCTTAGGAGATGGAGAGGGATGATGGGAGGCATAATCCAACATATCTCAGAATGGAACCAGGTCGAGGAATAATCTTCAGCAAATTATCTTTTCCATGGCTTATAAACCCACCCATCAGCTGTTGCTGTTTCCGACTTATGGCAACCATAATGTGAATCTAACACAGGGTTTTCTTGACAAGATTTGTTCAGAGGAGTTTTACGATTGCCTTCCCCTGAGGCTGAGAGCATGTGACTTGCCCAAGGTCACCAGTGGGTTTCATGGTCAAGTAGGGGATCAAACCTTGGTCTCCAGAGTATGCCCACAAAATCTTGTGGATTTCAGAGGTTTTTCTTAGGTAAGAGGAAGAGGTTTGCCATTGCCTTCCTTTGAAATATGGCTAATAGCATCTAGTATTCCATGACAGCCCCTCATCCAAGTAGTAACCAAGCCTGGCCCAGCTTAGCTTCCAAGATAACATGGGTTTTGGTGCCTTTATGGAGTTCAAAAATACAAAACCAGGAGGCAGTCAATTCATTCAAAACTTCAAATGCTCACCTCTTTCCTTGCAGAGCAAAATCTGCTGAACCAGTTTCTCAAATGGAAAGTCTCCTAGAAACCCAAACCCAACCAAAACACCTTATCCAAGCAATTTCTTACTTGCAGCATTGAATCTCAGTCTCCCGAAATCTCAAGATGGGGGGGACATTACAATCAAAGCCACTGATACATTCGCTCTGATAAAATCACTGCTCAAACACTATCAATTTGAGGTCTACAAAAAGAACCCCCAGCACCCCTCCAAAGACAGATGGAATCCACTAACCTCCCGCCACCCCAGAGATTCCCCTACCTTTGTAGCATATGATATCTTATCTCTTGGCTTTCTTCTGTTGTTTCATCCATGCTGGCTCAGGAATCAAGAGCGGTTCCCTGATTTAGATCCTGGACTGAGTGGGACAACCAGGGCTGCTTGTTCTCTCTTCCTTGGCTGCTCCCTTGAGCTCAGTTCCCCCCTTCCAAAAAAAGCTGCTGGTTTATGAGCCTCTTGGCATTTTTCTAACCTTTGTCCCCCTATTTTAACCTCCCTCTCCCCCACGCACTGGCATAGAGCTCTCATCCCCTGTGGCGTGCATTCTGTATACTCAGCCAGCAAAAAGGGGTAGGGGGGGGGAAGAGGCCAAGAGGAGAAAAGCAAATGCTGATAGGTCCAAAAGACGGAGGGAAGGCAGAAAAGCACAGCTGATCAGAGGGGTTGGAGGAGGAGATAGAAAGATCTACAGGTTATGTAATAATTGGGCTTAAAGGGGGTGGAGTAAGAAGTGGAGTCACTCCGAGACAGAGTCCTTTACCATCCTCCTCCTCGTAACTGGAAATATCTATAAATGATGGAAGCAAGAGAAACAGAGGTTTAGAAAAAATCTCTAAAGATCGGAGGTGTTTTGTAGGGCCAGAAGCATCCACTGATTGGAATGTACTTCAGTCTCTCTGATGGTTTGTTTGGTTTTTTTTTTAAATTGCATTACAATAAAATGTGTTCTTTTTCCCATGTTTGCTGCAATGCTCCTCCGCTGTTTGGAATGCATAGATTTAGCTCCCAGTGGATTTGCAAGGACTTTTGAGCAGCAAATCCTTGGTGAATGGGAGTAGTGTGGGCTATAAGCAGACCCCAGGGGGAATCTATGTTGATTATGATAAGGCAATATCTTATCATTGCCGCTACCCAGCCTGCACAAAACAGGCTGAATTCTGCCACAGAAATAACTTATACACAGCAATGTAGGTTGCAGAATTTATTCTATGCCTCACAGGGACAGATCAAACCCCGGGTCTCACTACCAATCCTGTTCAGAAATGTCTGTGAAACTTTTGGGGAACATTCTCCATGCATTTGTAAGCACAGCTTCACGGCTTTGAGGGCTAGAAATATGCCTTTACAACAAAACAAAACTGATTGTGAAGAAGGTTAGGCTGAGAGATGTTTGCCCAAGGCTACCCAATTAATTCTGAACCCTAGGCATAATAAGCAACGAATCAGGATCTCTTCGACTTAAGGCAACACTCTCGCAGGGTGTTTTTGGCAAGTTTTCTTCAGAGGGGGTTTGCCATTGCCTTCCTCTGAGGCTGAGACAATGTGACTTGAACAAGGCCATCACTACGGGTTTTAACAAAACTTGCCCTAGGTATTGTTTATGCCGATTAACTGCAACTGACTACACAGACATAGGGCCAGACCCTTGTTGCTGTCTTTCTGGGTTGCTGTTGTTGTTTTAAAGGCCATGATGGAGGATTCTGGGCATGATCAGTCAGTTCTAGTCCCAATAAGCCATGAACTCAATTATTCTCTCTCAGCGTAACCCATTTTATAGAGTTTTCATGAAGGTAAAGCGGGGGAAAATCCTTCGCTGGCATTAAGTACTGTCTGAACCCACTGAATGAAGAATGGGATATTGACTATGCCTAATAAACAATAGTACATAGTTCAGAAATATTCTTCAAAATTAATAGCAAACCAATGAATTCATTCTAGCCAATCCAGTCAGTACTAATGCTCTCCTAAGAGAATCTGAGAAGGCTAAAGCCCATGTTGTTTTGTAAAAAATATAATAAAGATGACAAAAATATCCTCAGCATGCACAGAACAAGCACAGAGGTCATTTTGTTAGGAAAATGCAAAGCAGAGGTCCTGTCCAAGTACGGATAAAGGAATATGTTAGCCCATTTGCAGAGAACTATACAAGGATCAAAAAGAAGAAAAATGCCAGTCCTATACAATTCTCACTCCCTTCTGGACTCTTACTAAACGACAGACTGCTGCCTGTCAAGAGAGATGTACCTGACACACATCAAAGCCAAAACACTGCGTCAGTCTCAGTGCAGCAGCCTGTTCGGTGCTATCAATGATACAGCCATTTTTAAAAATAGAAGATCAGCAGTACCTTTGCAATTCTGAAAAGGATTTTGGAAAGGCGGGTGGACGACAGTCAGAGATGAGAGTGGAGTCAGTAGTAGGAATTTGTGAGTGGGGTTTCGGAGTTTGAGTGGTTAGCAGCATGAATCAGGGTCAGAGATGGAGGAGAGCTAGAGTCAGGGTCAGAATTAGCTAGAGGATGAATATAAGGGAGAGTGAGAAATATGATTTGGATGTATTGTGTAATCTGTAAACGTTATGTTCAATTTCTCTTTAATAAATCATTATCTTTTTATTATAGTCACCCCTCCGTTCTCGCGGTCTGTGGTTTTGAATATTCACAGAGGGACGACCTCCGTTAAAATCAATGGGGCGTGCCCCATTCAAGCCTATGAGGTTTGAATATTGGCAAGTCTCTGTTTTCGGGGGGTGGGTGGGTTCCGGAACGGATCCCCCGCGAAAACGGAGGGACAACTGTACACTTGAGCCTACGAGAACACTACATATTGGAAATGTAGAGAGCTCTTGTAGCGCCTTCGAGATGAAATGAAATAATGTTGGCAGAATGAGCTTTCCTAGACTAAAGTCTACTTCCTCAGATGCATTAGTAGGAAGTAGACTGAAGTCTAGGAAAGCTCATGCTGTCTATTTCTTTCTCTCCATTAGTCTCAAAGGTGCTACAAGATCTCTCTACATACTGATTCTACAGACTAACACGGTTCTATCTTTGAATTCTACATACTGGAAAGCTTGAGGTTAGATATAGTGTCTGTGGTAACAGCAGTTAATTCTAGTGGGGGCAGTTCAGTGGGCAAATAAGATGAATAAAGTCTTGCATAGGAAACATGAGGGCAACTAAAAAGTTCCCCCATTTGATACCATAACAGTGGGACAAGAGGAGGTTTTCACATTGGTGACAGCAGTTAGGATAAGTGGAAGCCCTTGTAATGGCTAGTGAGAGAAACAGGATGCAGGCCTCCACAAACCTTTAGTAACCTTTCTTGTTGGCAGAATAAACTAACAGAGACTCAGCAGCCCAGACTGCTCTGCCATCTACTCTGGGTGATAAAAGAGGACAAAGAGTGTGTCCTTATCTCCTGGTTCACTCATCTGCTGTGTGGTTCGGTGTCAAGAGCCAGGCTGCTCAGCAGATATTCACTAGCCAGTCACATGGCCCCAGGTGCACTTCCATGCGCAAGTCCAGCTTGGGGTAACTGTCTGGGCAAACTGGCACACTAGCCTGGCAAACCTACAAGTTGGCCGAGAAAGAGAGGTGAAAAACTCAGAGTCATTTGTCAAAAAGCAAAGTTGGCCCCTCGGAGAACGCTGCAAACTGTGGCACCTGCTCTGGGCAAGTGTGATCACATATTGATAGGGACACAGTTTGCATGAAGAGAACACAGATCCCTAAATCCTTGAACCACATCAGTGCTTCTTTCACCACCTGACGTAGGTAACTGGCATTTTCCCCTCCATTGTGCCAGGGACTGGTACCCTATTTCTATCTACAATCGCTTCTTTCTTTTCCAGGACTAGATTGGTTTGGAGGATAATGACAAAAACTGGAGAAAATGACACCTTTGGAAGGGAAGGAAGGAGAAAATGATTACCACTATCAATAACCTGACTTTTCAGGTCAAATGACCTTAGGGAATAAAACAAAAGCAAACAAATTGAGAAAGAAATGGTCAAGGCTGGAGTCCTACTGCATGCAATGGGGGATCCCAATCCAATTATTTACACATGCGGTAGCCACGGTTTGCTGAATTTCTGGCTCAAATATTTTAGGTGTTGTAATTTTCCATAACTAATCTCTTCCCCTGGAGTACTTTGGCTCCAGAACAGCAGCAGCAATTCTCCCATTTTGTGTTAAAGCTTTCTATATTGTTGCTTTTCTATCAAATGTATTTGAAATAGCTCACAACAGCAGGCAAAATTTTGATTCCCCGTCCCTGTAAAAGGTTTAAGACTTAAAACAACCTTTACATTTTTAAGAGTGAGTATCTTAAAATCCGATCACAGTTCAACAGAACAACACATAATCACCAATGGAAACCAATCACCAAAACTCTCAAAGCAATTTCAGAGAGCAAGAGTGGAATTTTGGATCTCAAATTGGGAGGAAGACAAGATATAAATCAAATAAATAAATAGCAATAAACTAAATCATGAAGAAGTTTTTTGAAACTGTATTGTATATTTCCAGACCCCAGAAAATACCATATTCAGACATTCAGGATACTAGTTACAACACAGATGAGGGATCTTTAGCCCTCCAGATATTTTCAGTTTCATCTCCCAGAAATCCCAGCCAATTTGGCCAATGATAAGGGATGTGGGAAAGTGGAAAGTGCAATCTTAGTACTGTAACTATGTAGTTTCAAAGATGGGACGCCCTCCTAAAGGGCTTCTACCTTCCCTCCTAGATTATACACTGAGGACCAATGTTTGATAGCCCTCTGGAGGATCAAAAAGAAAAGTAACAAGAGTGTAAAGCCTCCACAACACATTGGCATTTAACGTCTTTGTACCTCATATGAATAGCGAGGCCATCTTGGATGCTAGAGGGAACCAAGTCGGAAAGAGAGTCTGAACTGACAGAAACAGGCGACAAAGACCGCTCTTTATCCTCAAGCAGATCGATTTTCACCAAGGAGCTCGTCTCGTCCTCAGAATTATCCTCCGATACGGAGCCAATGATGAAGCGAGAGTGAGCGTTGAGCTCCAGGGACTTGTCTGCTGGAGAAGGTTCACCCATTGTGCCTCCAAAGTAGGCCTGTACCACTAGAAGAGGGAAGGAAAACAACAATGTCAAGTCTTCATCTTATCAGGCTGAACACCAGACACTACAGGCACTGAGGTAGCATTCAAAAAGAGGTGGAGAATTGTGAGGCCGTCCAAATGTTGAAGTATAACTGCCATCAGCCGCAGTCTGCAAAGCCAACAACATCTGGAAAGCCACAATTTGTACAATCCAGCCATAAACAAATGTCTGAACAACTGTTTCTGACGATTCCAACAACTGGGTTGAGAATGCTTTAGTTAATAATGGCCTACAGTTTACTACCTGTATTTATCCAGCAGCACTTAAAACTATGGGGAGGGGGAATCCTGTAAACCATATACACACACAATCCAACCAGCAAATGATGATCAAAAATGCCATTTTTGCTGCATAAGGTCCCAAAGTCAGCAAAGGAACCTTTAGGATTTAATTAAATCAATAGCCAGCTGGTCATAGAGACATCTGCTTTCGAGATCTTTTTAAGATATGCTGGGGAAGCCCTTCTCTCTGTCCTATGATCTGCTTATGCAAGATCAAGCCTGCATAATTTATACATTTGGATTGCCTAAAACTAAGAATGTTAAAAGTTGTTGCCGCTCTTTTTCAAACCTCAGAGCTGCAGGCGCTTCTAACAATATTGGCCACAATTCAAGTTGCAGTAGCAAACATTAAAGGAAGCTCACCTCTTGCGATCTTTGTTATCTGAGTTGTTATCCACTGCCACAATGAACTGCAAAGGAAAACACAAGACAAAGAGATTAGATGCAGGTGGAAATCAGTCTGGACTGCAGGTCTCTCCAGTTGAAAGGATTAATTAGCATTTGATATAGAAAACCTTTGTCCAAGAGTTCCTGGTTGAATGCAGCAAACCATTCAAATAAAAGACTCCAAAACTAAAAAATAAGGAAGATATACATACACACTCTTTGAGAAGCCTCCAAGATAAATAAATGTATAATAAATAATTAAATAAATCTGAATACACCATATACATATACACTTAGGTTGCTAGGTCAGGACTATGCTAAGGCCTGAGATTTCAGGTATTTACGGAATGACCCTTCGTGATGTCATTGGGGCAGGGCCTGATGATGTCATAATGGGGAAATCCCTGCTGATGCCATTAAGTATTACATACATTAATTCTAAACCTCAGTTACACATGGCAGGCTATTCAAATAAAAAGTTTCAAGTCCAGTGAATGAGGAAAATAGGTATATACACACTTTCCAAAGCAGTGTTCTTTCCTCTTGTCCTGAGGACTGGGAAAGAAGGTCCAGGCCCTGAGATCTGGGAGTGTTAATCCCCAAAAGGAACTTTTCCAAGCTCTGTGTGTATTCCCTGTCTCCTAATGCAATCCACGGGTGAGCCAAGAGCTTTGGCAGGTACCAACAAGAGCCTTCTGCACAGATGAACCAACACAGCACCGTTCCCACTCAGATTCCAGCCTTGTATTGCCTGCCTCTCAGCTGCAACTCTTATAGACACACAGACACACACACACCCAGGAGGCTTCTTACCCAGCTCTAAGTCACCCACACAGTTTTACTATGACAGGGCGGCCTCACCTGGCAAGGCTGCCTCCCAGGTCTTTCCCAAGACCCACCTTCGCTAGGCTTCCACAGTCCTAACATTTCCAGGAGAAATGGGGAGAAATACATGAGCCAAGAATCCCATGCCCTATGGGCCATAGGATTCATAGCATGCAGTGGCTCAGGTGGTTAAGACGCTGACTCTGTTGATTGCAAGATTGGCAGGTTGGCAGTTCGAGGCCCGAGTGCCGCATGATGGGGTGAGCTCCCATCACTAGTCCCAGCTTCTGCCAACCTAGCAGTTGGAAAGCATGCAAATGCAAGTAGATAAATAGGTACCACTTCAGTGGGAAGGTAACAGCATCCAATGCAGTCATGCTGGCCACAGGATCACAGAGTAGTCTCTGACAACGCTGACTCTTCGGCTTAGTTGGGGGGGGCTACACTCTACCAAGATCTTCTGGAGGAGCAATGCATCTCCCTAGCTGCCCACTCCTGACCTACTCTAACAATGGAGTGGCTCTTGGGTTGGAGTCACTCACAGCCCTGCTTCTCAACAGCATAGAAATGTCATGGGATTGAATTCAGGACCTTCTGCAGGCAGGGCAAGTGCTTTGTGGCTGAACTACACTTCCCCTTCCTTCTTGTAAACAGTTCTGAGGCTTGAATGTCTCCAAATAATGTTCTTCTCATTCTTCAGAGCAGCCACCAGTAATCCAGAGGAGAAGCCATGTTAAGTCTTCAAAGGTGCCACGAGGCAGTCATTCTTGCTGTAAGGGTCTTAACAGACTTATTGTGGCATAATCTTGCAAGGCCTTAGGCCGACTTCAGCAGCACAAAGTGTTCTCCACAACAGGCCAATCATCCACATGTTTTACCCAGAAGGAAAGCCCACTGTGTTCAATGGGTCTTACCCAGGACCAAGGATGTCAAGACATGCAGCCTGCTTCCGTATACAGCTATGCCTCAAGTAACAAAGTTGATGTGTTCCTGAGCATGCTTTCTTCCAACAGAAAAGTTGGTACCATGGGCAGAGATAACATGGAAGGAATTGGGATAGGTCCCAATATCATAAAAAAAGAAGTGCAGCTCAACATGTTTCAACAACTTTCTTCCTTCACACTTATGCACAATATAACCAGGTCAGGTAAACCTGGTATAAGTTAATAAAAACATCTGGAATTTTCTGGAGACCTCTTGAAAGTGTCTGCCAAAAGGCATACTGAGTGAAATATCTCTTTTACTCCACTTTTGCAAGAATTTCCATTTTGGTAGAGGTAGAGACCTAAGATCCCCCCCCCCTTTAACATGGTGGGAGTAGTTAGTGAGGCTGTTCATTTACTGTTGTTGTTGTTATTTTCAAGAAGGGATTCTGAAAATGTTGTTTATCTTGGCTATTGTAGGCAGGCACGCAGAGCTACAAGTAGGATCCTCTAGAGTAGTCTCCCATTCATTCCCAGCTCAAGCTTTATTATATTGTTTACTGCAGGCACATTGCTGCAACCCAACACTGAATGCATCAACACTGTAAAATAATGCAGTTTGACACCACTTTAACTGCCATGGTTCCAGCCTAATCCTGGGATTTGTAGTTTTGTGAGGCACCAGCACTCTCTTGCAGAGAAAGCTAAAGATCTTGTAAAACTGCAAATCCAAGGATTCCATGGGATGGAGTTACATTGTGGTGTCAAACTGCATTAATTCTGCAGTGTAGATACAGCCTATGGTTCTCCAGCCCTCCTTCGCCATCCTCCCAACGCTGATGCTTTGATAGAAGTGCAACAGAAGCGATGCTGCCAAAAAAAAATATTCCTGCTAGACAGAAGATAAGGAGGGGAAAGGTGGGAGTGAGTGAAGCATAAAAAGATTTTGTAAAAAGGTTCTTTGTCGCAAGTTTTGTTAACTAAGGTATGCTTGTACACTGATACGTGCAGAGATACAATGGTCGGGGTGAGGAAATCACAAAATACACACTACTTAATCTTGTGGCATTTCGGTTGCAACGCCTGAATACATTCAGTAATCCCTCTGAGCCCCCCACCTCTTCCAACGCCATCTCAAAATACTTCAATTGTTAGTAGCATTAATAAGAAATGCCTTCGTTGTCAAAAGTGGGACGTGCAACAAAATGTTGCAGTGTAGAGTGCACCTGTTCAGGATTTCCAGCCGGCCATATCCTTTTCAGAAGAAGACTAAGAATGGGAAGGGTGGCTATGAATACGATACCTCACCGCTACACAGGAGAGAGAAGGCAAGGAATATCCACAGCCTGGGAGTAGCCACCAAGAAGGCCCTCTCTCATGCCTCTACCAAATGTGCCTCCGGTGGCAATGGCACAGACAGAAGGAACTCCCTGTATTATAGTAAGAGATGGGCAGGTGCATATGGAACCGTACAAGATTTCATATGGTGCCATGCTTAGAGGGCTGGGCTAGGACTGGAAAGACCCAGATTCAAGTCCTCATTCAGCCACGAAACAGCAGTGACTTTCAGCCAGTAACTGTTAGCCTAGATGTGAGGATAAAGTGTAACAAATACAACAAATAAATTAGTATTTCAGAAAGCCTGGCCCCAAGTTATGTAGGGCTTTGTGGTGATAACCTGCACTCTGAATCATGCCCAGAAAGAAACCACTGAAATGTAGACTCCCTATAACCAACCTGTTAACAGTCTGGCTGCAGTCTTTTAGGTTAATTGAAGTTTATGAACACTTATCAAAGAAAACCCCACAAAGAATGCATTGGAGTTGTCCAAACAGGATATAACAACTAAGATACAGTATATCAGATCAATGGACAGATCAGAAATTTCAGATTTAACTATACAAATACACTGTGGCAACACCAAATTCAGAGATGCATGCAGTACATTCAAATTACAAGCCTTAGTCTTCAAACACAGGTCTACTTCCTACTCCCTGATCTGCCTCTTGAATAACTGGAAACATATATAGATTAAACATTAATTTCCTCCAATCTAAACTGAACCAGTTTTGTTCCTTTTCTTCCTGATTTTTGAGATCTGTACACGTTTGGTTTATCCCGGAATATTTTCTGTCAAGTTCTAGTATGATCAGACACTTTTTAATATGAGTTCCCCAGGTCAGTTTTTTTTAAATATCCAATATAAAATTGGAAAGAACAGGAACAAAATCTGGAACTTTTCATTCAGTCTGGATGCACCCTAAACCAACCTAGGGAGCTGGTATAAAATGCCTCTGATCATATCAGGAGCTGACAGAAAAGATGAACAAAATGTGTATAGATCTCCAAAATAACACTGAGAAAGAACAGGAATGAAACCCCTGTGATTTCCTGGCCTTTTTAATCAGTTTGGATATGAACAGGAACAAAACTGTGGACTCTTCAATCAGTCTGGGTGCAAATCCGAAACAGGTTTAGAGTCAAACCAGCTTGAAAGATAAAAGGGTGTTATCAGCATAGTGGGGACAGCAAGCCTCTAACTCTCCATGACTTTGAGAGGGTTCATGTATATACTTAGATTTTTCAGGGGGGCAAGATGGAAGACAAGTGACCATAGCATCAAAATGGAGTCCCCTATTTCAACTTGCCCATTCCAGGATGGACCAGAGACACCATAAAACTGTGCCTCCAACTCAAAAAGGCCCCAAGTAGTCCAGCAAAAGCAACAGGGACCTACTCCTCTTCTCCCATTTTGAGCATATATCTCCCGTCAAAGCAACCCAAGCCACCTTGTGCCTCATACCCAAATCCAAAGTCAGACTGAAATGAATTTGGAACACTAGAGGAAAATATTGGAAACAGGCTGGGAAAAATCTACTCTGGTGATATTCAGTGAAATAGATGTTATGAGAGAGGTCTCACTTCTCCACCTGTTTTAGATGCACTTCGGGGTTAAAAATTCTGAGCCAATGCAAGTAATATCCAGCATGTCTGAGACCAGGTACCTATTCTTTTAGAAACTGGGCACAAGAATGGATCAACCTTGGTATAAACAAGTGGATAACCAAAAGGAAGATCATCTGTCACTCCTGGGAAGAACTGTGGCTCACAAATGCAGTGTCAACATCCAGCCACAGATGATTCCTATCTTGATCGAGAGCAATCTCCTTTTTGTCTCAGGGTAATAAGGAATCCAACAACATTCCACAAGGTATCCATTCACCTCCCCACCCCAAAAAACCTCATGTAGTCTGGGTTTTGGGCATCGTACTCACCCACCTTGCCTAGACCCCGATCCTAAGCTCTGCCAGAATGCTTTCTTTGCTCCTTGGGGAGGCCTTCCCAATCACAGCTACAGAGCTACACCGGCAACACACTGACCCATTTCTGTAAGCATTCAAGGTATCCAACGCTAGGCAACCTGGAGCAGTTTGTAAACAGATGGGGTGGGAAGAATACACAGTCTGCCCTCCATATCTACAGATTCCTCCACCCATGGCTTGAAAATGTTTAGCAAATTTTGATCTTGCCATTTATATCAGGGACAACCTTTCACTATGCCATTGTATTTAACAGGACTTGAGCACCCATGGATTTTGATATCCAGGGTGGCTCCTGAAACCAAACCCTGGCAGACACTATGGGCCCACTCTAATAGTAGCAACAACAACAGGACTCCATTGTATTTAATGAGACTTGAGCATCCATGGATTTTGGCATCCATGAGGGCTCCTGAAATCAAATGCCAGCAAATACCAAGGGTCCGCTCGAATAATAATATTAATGGTAAAAAAAAAAAAAGAAGAAGCAACAGCAGCAACAACACCCCATTGTATTTAATGGGACTAGGAGCATCCACAGATTTTGATATCCATGGGGGCTCCAGCAGATATCACGCAGAAAGCAAAACCAGCAGATATCAAGGGTCCACTATAATAATAACAAGAAGAGCAAGAACAACAACAACACCTCACTGTATTTAATGGGAGTTGAGCATCCATGGATTTTGCTATCTTGGGAGGGTCCTTGAACCAAACCCCAGTGGATATCAGAGACCTACTGCATCTATGTGTGTGTATATAAGTGTATGTGTGTGCGTGTGTAAATGGGAGGGGTAGAAATTATATATATATATATATATATATATATATGTGTGTGTGTGTGTGTGTGTGTGTATAAAGAAAGAAAGGTCAGGAACAAGCACCAAACCCCAATGGATATCAAGGGCCCACTGTATATGTATAGATGTATACATGTATACATCATGAGCAGGCATGGATCACTATTAAAAATAATAATGCTAGGAAAGGTGGAGGGTAGAAGAAAGAGAGGAAGACTCCAAACCAGATGGATAGACTCGATCAGGAGGGTTATGGGCAAGGGCTTGCAGGATCTGGGCAAGGCAGTGGAGGATAGGGACTCTTGGAGATGTCTCATCCACAGGGTTGCCATGAGTTGGAACTGACTCAAGGGCAACTAACAACAACAAGAAATATGTGTATGTGTGTGTGTATAAACAGAAGGGATGGGAATAATATATATGTGTGTGTGTCTGTGTCTGTATGTAACTGTATGTAGAGGAATCTTTTAGCACCTTTGAGAGTCACTGGAAAAAAAAATTGGCAGCATGAACTTTCGTAGACTTCAGTCTACTTTGTCAGATGCATATTATTATTATTATTATTATTATTATTATTATTATTCAAAGGTTCGTCTGTAGAACCAGCATGTAGAAAGATCTTGTGGCACCATTGAGACTCATGGAAAGAAAGAAGTTGGCAGCATGGGCTTTCCTAGACTTCAGTCTACTTCCTCAGATGCATATCTACTCAGATGCCGACATATATGTCTCTCCCTGGTTTCCACTCCAACAAATACATCTGAGGAAGGAGAGTGAAGTCTAGGAAAGCTCCTGCTGCCAGCTTCTTTCTTTCAGTGAGTCTCAAAGCTGCTATAAGATTTTTCTATGTACTGATTCTACACGCTAACACGGCTGTGTGTGTGTGTATATATATATGTGTGTGTGTGTGTGTGTATATATATATGTGTGTGTGTGTCTACGTAAAGTGTATGTGTATGTAGAGGGATCTCTTTGTAGCACCTGTGTGTGTGTGTGTGTGTGTGTGTGTGTATAATTAAAGAAAAGTCAGGAGCAAGCACCAACCCTGCCATCCTCTCTAACCCCCCCCCCCGGCTCCTTTCCTTCCTGGCCCCTAAGATGGGGAGCTGATCATCCATCAGTCTCCCCCCATTACAGATGCCTGACCACCTCCAGCCTCCCGGCCACGTGTTTGTTACTCGCCTCCAAGCGTGTCGGTCCCTGTCTCCTCCAGGCCTCGCTGATGCTGATGCTGATGCTCCCTTGGAGGAGGTTGTGGAGGTAGAGAGGACCGTCCAAGGCGGCTCTCCCATTCAGGGTGAGCGCCTCTTGTGTGTAACGCACTGGCAGGAGCAGCAGCAGCAGCCACCAGCTCCTCCTCCTCCTCCTCTTTCTTTCTTTCTTTCTTTCTTTCTCTCTTCCTTCCTTCCTCCCACTCTGCTCCTCCACCTCTCTGCAAAAAGAAAGGAAAGCCCCAGGTAAGAAGGACCTTCCTCTCCCTCTAGCCTCCCCTTCCTCTCCTCTCTTGAGGATGAGGATGAGGAGGATGAGGAGGATGATGAAGAGGAGGATGCTGCCCGCCCCCCTCCGCCTGCAGCATCCCCTTCTGGGCAAAGTGGTGTGATGGAACAGGTTACTCCCGGTCACTCCCCTTTGACCTCCCAGTCTCAGTTGCAGCGGAATGCGTCCCCCTCATTGGCCAACAAGGCCTGGGCTGCCACCAATCAGAGCAAGGAGGGGGCGGGGACCAGGAGGACGTGATGGAGGTGGCCTGAGCGCCTCGCTGCGCTCCCTGATTGGCTCCGCGGCTGAAAAGGGGAGGGGCCTCCTCCAAGGTTCCCCTCCTTTTTTTATTGCCCATCCCCAGGCTTCCCCGGGCGTCCTCCTTTTCCAGGACGGGTCCTGCATTCAGGGTGATCTCGGCCTCATGGTCTGGGGTTTTGGGGGAGCTGAAGTCCAAAGGACTCCTTGGAAGGCCAGAGTTTGGCCATCGCTGTAAAGACACTGATTCCCAAACTCTTGGCTTTCCAAGTGTTTTTTTGGACTTCATTTCCCAGAATCCCAAACCATTGGCCAAGATGGCTGAGGCTTCTGGGAGCTGAAGTCCAAAGCACTCCTTGGAAGGCCAGAGTTTGGGGATCAGGACGATTCTCAGACTCTGGTCCTCCAGGCGTTTTTGGACTTCAACTCCCAGAAGCCTCAGCCATCTTGGCCAACTGGCTTGGGATTCTGGGAACTGAAGTCCCAAAACACCTGGAAGGCCAGAGTTTGGGCATCTCTGCTGTAAGACCTGGACAAAAAGGTCCAGGAAAAGGACACGTCCTGGAAAAGGAGGACGTCTGGCCACCATGAAACCCACAAAGTCACACTGTCTCAGCCTCAGGGGAAGGCAATGGCAAACCTCCTGCAAACAAAACATGCCAAGAAGGAACCATGATAGCCTTAGGGTCACCATAAGTCAAAAACAACCTGAAGGCACTCAACAGCAACAAGAACAACAACAACAACACAACAACCTTGGATCAAACATTGATCTGAATGGAGACTGCAGTCGAGAAATACGAAGACTAGGATTGGAAAGGGCAATAGCAACAGCATTTACATTTCTATACTGCATCACAGTGAACTCTCTAAGAAGCAGTTCCCGATCTGTACACCATCAAAGAGCTAGAAAGGATCTTCAAAGGATATACATCTGAGCAATAAAGTGAGAATAGTCCAAGCCACTGTATTCCCTTCATCACAATAGACAGCAATGGACAAGGGAAGAAAGCCAACAGAAAGAAAACCAATGCATTTGAGAGAATGTTTTGCTGGAGAAGAGTGCTGAGGATCCCATGGAAAGCCAAAAGGACAAACAAAGGGGTCCTTGAACAGATTGGGCCTGAAACCTCCCTTGGAAAAAGCCAAGATGACCAAACTGTCGTACTTTGGACACATCATAAAAAGGAATGACTCACTGGAAAAGACAATAATGCTAGGAAAGGTGGAGGGATGCAGAAAGAAAGGAAGACCCAGCACTAAATGGATAGACTCTTTTAAGGAGGTCATGGGTATGAGTTTGCAGGACCTGAGCAGAGCAATGGAGGACAAGGGGTCCTGGAGATGTCTCATCCAGAGGGCCGCCATGAGTCGAGGGCAGCGAACAACAAAGCTGGAGAAGTGTGTTGAGGATACTATAGAGGTCCCTGCCAAATCGGGACAAGTGAAGGGCATGCAATTGCCACAGTCTCTGGCCATATTAGCTGGAGTTGGTAACCAAAAATATCTGGAGGCCCAATGACTGACTGCAGGATTATATATATATATATATATATATATATATGACTGACTGCAGGATCAAAGATATAGCCGTGTTAGTCTGTAGAATCAGTATGTAGAGAGATCTTGTAGCACCTTTGAGACTCACTGAAAGAAAGAAGTTGGCAGCAAGAGCTTTCATAGGCTTCAGAAATGCATCTGAGGAAGTAGACTGAAGTCTAGGAAAGCTCCTGCTGCCAACTTCTTTATTTCAGTGAGTCTCAAAGGTGCTACAAAATCTCTCTCTATGCAGGATCAAAAGCATAGCCAGCTTCCCTCTGAGTCCCTGTGTTGGGAGGAAGGCGGGATATACATAAACAGAATAACAACAGAATAACAACATGATCCATTTTGTCCCACGCTATCTTCAGGTCAAGTAACTATAGTGAGCCCTTGCCTGGCTCCTCAGTAATTTTCAACCAGACGGACTAAGATGTGAACTTGTAATTTGCAAATCCAGAACAAAATGATGCCCTACTAGTCTGTGCCTGTTTCTACATAAAGGTACCTGACTCTTTTCTCTGTTTTCCTCCAAAGGGATAACTAGATTAACTGAGTGCATCCAAAATAACAAAGTCTTGTAAAAGCGTAACTGTGTATTGTGGTGTACTTGTATTTGTCAAGAGGCAAAAGAGAGAGAAGCTGTCGATGGAAGCTCATGCCATAATAAGATCTGATACCTTTGAAACTAATTGTTGTAATTGTCTTTTGCTTTAATTGACTTTTATTATTTTACCTATTGTTTTATATTTTAGATTGTACGCCTTTGGCAGGTTTTTATTCTATTTTATGCTTGATTGTCTTTTTGTACAGCGCTGTGTACACTGACAGCGCTTTAGAAATAAACTTTAATAATGATAATAATCATAATTGAAAGTATCAGCTTTGAAAGTCAGCCCCATGCACAAAGACTAGTTTCCTATGTTTTTGTGCACTAACAACCATTGTTAAGACTGGACCTGCCACTTCATTTCCATATTTGAATTGACATCCTCATTTATATATATATATATATATATATATATATATATATATATATGTCTGTGCCTGGCCTCCAGTCCACCAAATGCATCTGATGAAGTAGATCGAAGTCTAGGAAAGCTCCTGCTGCCAATTTCTTTCTTTTAGTGAGTCTCAAAGGTGCTACAAGATCTCTCTATGTACTGATTCTACAGACTAACATGGCTATATCTTTGAATTCTACCACTTTGAAATGTCTTTGGTGTTCCCACCCCCCTAAAAAAATCCAATTGTATAGTATAAGACAGAGAGAGAGAGAAGAATTGCTGGAGCTGGCAGGGATGAAAGTAGTCCATCCCAATGAAACTGGGGATTGTGGTTTGCAACACTGTGATTCATTTCTTACAACAGCCTGGTGAAATTAAAGTAAGTGCTAGGTAGGTATGCTCTACATAAAAATCTTAATAATACATCCCCTGTAACAGGTTTGTTAGAATTTGAATTTCTAACATCTAGAACTAGATGAAGAGCCAGAGTAGTACAATGGTGAAGGGTCTGGAAACCATAAAGTCCTATAAGGAGCAACTCAGGGAGCTGGGTAGGTTTAGCCTGTTTAAATATTTTAAAGGATGTCATATTGAGGATGGAGCAAGCTTTTTCTCTGCTGCTCCAGAGACTAAGACATGGAGCAATGGAGTCTAAATACAGGAAAAGAGATTCCAGCTCAACATTAGGAGGAACTTCCTGACAGTAAGAGCTGTTTGACAGTGAAAGACACTGCTTTGG
This sequence comes from Phrynosoma blainvillii, assembly GCA_026167975.1. NCBI lineage: Eukaryota > Metazoa > Chordata > Lepidosauria > Squamata > Phrynosomatidae > Phrynosoma > Phrynosoma blainvillii. Next base: position 11,363,674 of record JANUYF010000014.1, read on the forward strand.
TGGAGTGGTGGAGTCTCCTCCTCTAGAGGTTTTTAAACAGAGGCTGGATGGGCATCTGTCGGGGGTGCTTTGCTTGTGAGTTCCTGCATGGTAGAATGGGGTTGGACTGGATGACCCTTGGGATCTCTTCCAACTCTAGGATTCTATGATTCTACCCTCTAATATTTAACAGGTACAATCTGAGATACATGTGCTAGCAAACAATGCCAAAGTGTGGTCAGGAAGGCAAATATTATTAATGAGGAAAAATATGTAAGCTAGGAAAGGCTGCAACTCCTTCCTGAGAACAGCAAAGCAGGGATAAATGGGGAGACAGCAGCTAAGCCTGCTTCACCAGCTATCCCACCGCATACTAAAGGAGCATAGATCTAAGTGTCTGACCACCAAAATAGAGACAGTAAGAAAAGTGGAGGATGGTGAAAGAAGAATCATCCCTGAATGCATTTGGGAAGAAACCTTTAAGTGGTCTGTAGAAGGGTCAAAGTGTTTTTGTTACCTACACAAGGCTTACTTGACCTGGTTGTTTAGTTTCACACGTTCCCTGGGATTCTGAGAGTTGTCATCCAAAAAGTAACCTTTTCAGGCTATATAACTTCCCATGTTTTGCTTGGTTGGAAAAGGTTTTTAAAAGTAGATTGAACTTTAATACAGATATGGCTGTAATGTTCATCACAACACAGTGTGAACGTGCTGAAAGTTCAGATGAGTATTATCCTATTGCAATAATAATAATAATAATAATAATAAGCCACCCAGATTACAGGGATCGTCAGGTTGACTGCTGGAGTTACTCCATAACTGATGGGATTGATGGGACTGAGCCTCCAAGCACAATGTCTTCCAACATATTGCAAAACAATCAGAGGTTTTATTAGGTAATTAATTCTCCTTTTGTTTGGGGTTTGTTAAGACCTGCACTGACTCTGATTTTTTTATACATTCACCTAATAAACACCATTTTACTTCTCTCAGGGAACTTGTTTGCCCCATATAATTAAACCTTGTACCAGTTCCTCTATGGTACAGAAGGAGGAGGAGAAGGTGTGGGAAGACGGAGAAGAACATGTGTTAATTAGACAGAAGAACAAGCCAAACATGGGGAGAGATTACATCAAAAAGAAGGCTGAGCATAAACCACCAGCTATACATCATCATCGTCACCTAAAGATCCTTCAAAGAATCAGGGGTGAGGAAGCCTATATGCCAATTTTAAATGAGGTGCTGGAGGAAAGTTCTATGGACACCATGGACTGCCATAAAGACACTTAATGGGTCCAAGAGCAAATCAAGCCTGACCTCCCATGAGAAGCCAAGATTACTAAACTGACGCCGATGTACTTTGGACATATCATCAGAGAATGTCATTCACTAGAAAAGATTATAATGGAAGGCAATAGGAAAAGAGGGAGATCACGCTAGAGGTGGATTGACTCCATCAAGGAAACGACAGCTGCCCTGAGTTTTCCAAACCTGAGTTAGTGACCGGAGTTCTTTAAGTCTCTGATTCATAGGGTCGGCGCGAGATGAAGGCAATCTGACGGCAAATAACAACAACAACCATACAAACTTTTAGGAACGTTGATCTATCTAGTGCAATTATTTTCAGTTCTGAGTAGCAGCCCCTCTCCAAGACCTCAGGCAGGAATAGGAAGGGAACGTACATAGAAATGCCAAAAACACAGCCCAGAACTTTTTGATCTCTGAGTATATATGCTCTACCACGGGGCTAGAGCCATTTTCCCTTCACAAACCTCTTCTTTGCTATTCTAAAACTTGGAAGTTTCCAAGTTCTTGCCCAACAAGGGTGGGGCAAATAAGTGATTATCATTCTTCATCTTTTCAATGCAGTCCTTAAGCTACTTAAAATAGCATATTGCATGCAAGTGTGTTTGGTCCCATCAACTGATGTAAACAACTGGATTTACAAGACAAAGTGGTTCTCAGCCAGGCTGTCTCAAGGGTTGATATCTAGATAGAAAAATAAAAAATAAAAATACATGAAAGAGTTCCCAAGACTGTACTATTTCCGATTGCAAGCAGGGTTGCCTTTTATTACATTTGTTGTTGTTTTTTTTAAATCACAGGCAGGATTGCCAGTCTGAAAACTGGAGAGGACTCCTATACCTTTAATGGTTGTGTAAAACAGGGAATTTTAGCAGGTGCTGCTTGTTATCTGGTTGTGTGACAGGTAATCATTAACGTATTTATAAATGACTTAGATCAGGGGTAGGCAACCGTTCCCCTTTAAGGGCCGAGGGACTTCAGCTCCCAGAATCCCAGGAGCTATTGGCCAACATGGGACTATTGGCCAACATGGCTGAGGCTTCTGGGAGCTGAAGTCCCTCGGCCCTTAAAGGGGAAAGGTTGCCTACCCCTTAGATGATGGAATAGAAGGCATGCTTATCAAACGACATGCAGGAGACATTAAAATGGGGGTAAGGTAGCAAATACCCCAGAGGACAGGATTCAAAATGACCCTGACAGACTGGAGAGCTGGGCCAAAACCAACAAATGAATTTCAACAGAGATAAATGTAAGGTATTACATCTAGGCTGGAAAAATTAAATGTACAACTATAGGATGGGTAATACCTGACTTGAAAGCAGTATATGTGAAAAGGATCTAGAAGTCTTAGTATGCCATGAGCGAAACATGAGTCAACAGTGGCCAAAAAAGGCAACGCAATTCTGGGCTGCATCAACAGAAGGAGACTGTCCAGACCAAGGGAAGTAATAGTCCCACTCTATTCTGCTTTGGTCAGGCCTCACCTGGAATACTGTGTCCAGTTCTGGATACAATAATTCAAGAGGGTTGTTGACAAGTTAATACATGTGCAGAGAAAAGAGACCAAGATGGTCAAAGATCTGGAAACCAAATGATTTAGAGGTCCTGGTATGTTTAACTTGGAGAAGAGAAGACTAGATAGAGATGAAATGATAGCCACCTTTAAATATCGGAAGGGATCACACATAGAAGATGGAGCAAGCTTGTTTTCTGCTGCTCCAGAGCAGAGAACACGAACCAAAGGATTCAAAGTAAAGAAATTCCAACTAAATATTAGGAAGAATCTCTTTTAATTTTACTGTAAGAGCTGTTCAGCAGTGGAACAGACTGCTTCAGAGGGTGGTGGTCTCACCATCTTTGGGGAACTATTATGCAGTCTAGAGGAGCCCTGGGAACAGTTAACAAACTTTTTAAAAAATTGTCCTGTTTTGCTCATTGGCTATGCAAATGAAGTCGGTTTTTGGAAATCCTAAAGATTACGTTCAAGAAAGCAGATGAACAAAGCTTATCTCTATTGCCATCTTGTGTTTAGAACCAGAAAAGGTGATCCACTAACTAAAAAGCCTGAAATCGGAGAAATGTGTGCCTTCTTTTGGTGAAAGCAAGCAATCCTGTGGGGTACAGGAAATAATCCCAACAGTGTTTTTTGGGGAGGACATTTAGGAGTGATTAATATTGCCAAGAGCTTTTTCAAAACATCTGCTTCTTTATGCAAACAGATCTTGCAGCACCTTTGAGACTGAGAGAAAGAGGTTTGTAGCATATGCCTTCATAGACTTGGATCTACTTCATTGGATGCAAGTAAACGGAGTCTATGAAAGCTTCGACTACAATCTTCTTTCCCTCAGTTAGTCTCAAAAACTGCTGACACACTGCAGAATTAATGCAGTTTGGCACTGCTTTAACTGCCGTGGCTCTATCCTATGGAATCATGGGATTTGTAGTTTATTGCTGCACCAGAGCTCTCTGACACAGAGGGCTAGATAGCTCACAAAAATACAAATACCAGAATCGGATGCTAAAGTGGTGTCAAATGGCATTAATTCTGCAGTGTAGATGCACCCTGTTTTTTGTCAGTTCGTTCTGGTATAACAGAAAAGGTCAGCCATGTGGAATAACATTTAATTTTGGGAAATAGTTAATAATTTAAGCTGACCTGGAGAGCGGGAATGAAAAAAGCGGGAATGAAAAATGCCAGACATTCCCTGGTCAGGATGGGGAAAGCATCATGTACATCTCCAAAATAAAATTAAATTTAACGTTTAGTTCAGATAAAATACAATTGAATATCAAAATAGCATTTGTACAGGACCAAAACCTGGGACTTTCAGACACTTTTTTATTATCTGGGGAGGTTCTTCAACCAATTTGAGTATATGACTCTAGAACAAGGCAACTTCCGATATTCCTACTATTTCCAATGAATTGGGGAACGAACTTACTTCTTACATAGCTGTGTGTTTCATTTTTTTGCCCAGCCATTCTGATAATATTTCCTTTTTCCTTCAGTGTTCATGCCCTTGTCAAATGCCGTCGAGGGTTCTCCCTGTACAAAATAGTAAAGAAGAAGCTAAGAAAAATGTTTAAAAGCTCACTTCCAGCCTCATCTGAAAAGTCCACCATGGTCTGTATCCACTTCACTTTAAAAACAACTCTGGAGACCAGGATTCGAATCCCTGCTTGGCCACGGACACCCACTGGGTGACCTTGGGCAAGTCACACTCTCTCAGCCCCATGATATAATAACAGTGCTGGAGGATTGCCATAAATTGGAAACAATTTGAAGGCACACAACAGCAACTACTCTCCCTGTCTACCAATGGGATACAAAATACAAAACAGCGAAAAAAATTACAAAACATACTTGTGGCAACAAAACTTGTAACAAAGAAGGACAACTAAGGAAGGTGTTTATGTGAAAAGACAATAAATGTAGCATTTGGTTCTTTGGAGATGTTTTATCTAAAGGGGGCATAGAAATCATAGTGATAGATGTGTTTATTGCTTAGTCCAAAGACCATTACAAACTAGAAATGAAATAAAAAATAAAATATTATTTGTATAAGAATATGTTGTGTGTGCGTCATCTACATTATTGCTAGTGTGATTTCTAATTAGAATTTTTATTAGAAATCACACAGTTAACCATTTATGGCTTAGTAGTCCAAAGGCCATTCATTGCAAACTAAAAATTAAATAAAATATAAAATTAAAAAAATATTATTTGTATTATTGTATGTTGTGTTTGTGTGTGTGTGTGTGTACGTCGACTACTTTATTGTAAGTGTGGTTTCAAGATACTTTTTTTCCTCACATTTTTCTGTCAGACATTTAACTGAGGTAAAAAAAAAAAGGGGGGGGGAGAGGGAGGGAGGCTAAATAACCAAGAAGCGCGCGCACGAGCCAAGCTAGGCGCGCCCCCGCCGCCTCGACACTAGAAAACCCTCCGCCGAACCGCAGCACAGACTTTGGAAAGGAGCGGGAGCGCGCGCAGCGGCAGCGGAGGAGGAAGAAGGCACTAAAAAGAAGAAAAAAAAGGGCGGGGCCGCCGGTTGCTCGCCCGGCAGAGTGGACAAAAAAGTAGGCCACGCGCAACAAGCTCCGGTTAAAAGGTAAGGTTTAGGTGCCAAAATAAAGGGGGGGTAAAGGAGAGGGGAGGGGCACTGACTAGTACACAGATGGCGGAGGGATTAAAAAAAAAGAAAGAAAGTGATAAGACTCCGGAGGTAAAGCAATAAAGTGGGGGAAGAAGGGAGGAGGAGGAACCAGGGTTGATAATGAGTGTGCGCAGGCGCAAATGCATTCTAGCCGAGGTGGTTGCGCGTCCGCCTCGCTCATTGGATAAGCCACGAAGGGGCGGGGGTCGTGACGTAGAGGCCTGAGGGAGAGAGCGAGCTCAGGCCTCTACGTCACGACCCCAGCCCCGCCCTCTTCACGCCTTATCCAATGAGGCCCCAGCGATCCCCAAACTCCGCCCTTTAAGGGAATTTTGGACTTCAGCTCCCAGAAGCCTCAGCCATGTGGGCCAATAGCGTAGGATTCCGGGAGCTGAAGTCCAAAATCCCACGGTTTGGGCTATTGCCTCAGTCTGAGGTAGTTTTTTTCCTCTTTCTATTTGCTTTTGGGATTATTATTATTATTATTATTATTATTATTATTATGCTTTCTTTTTAAATAAAACGTTTTATTCTGGCACCAGCTTTTTGGAGAGGCCTCTTTTTATCAATGAATTTTGATGCATCTGAATAACAAATGTCATAAAATGTAATAAATATATCATCACCACCATCCCCACAAATAAAAAAATAATAATGTAATTTTTAAAAAAGACATCTAGGAAAATGTCTGACACAGACCTAAATTCACTGCAGAAATAATCCAGCTTGAGGCCACTTTAACTGCCCTGGCTCAGTGCTAGGGAATCCTGGGAATTGTAGTTTGTTGTGTTACCAGAGCTCTCTGACAAGAAAGGCGAAATAACTCCAAAATTACAACTCCCAGGATTCCCAAGCATGGAGCCAGGGCAGCTAAAGCAGTCTCAAACTGGATTGTTTCTGCAGTGCGTTTGGGACCAATATGAAAACATACTACAACAGAACTATAAACAAATTCTGTTCAAAATATGAATATATAAGGCAGGGGTAGGCAACCTTTCCCCTTTAAGGGCCGAGGGACTTCAGCTCCCAGAAGCCTCAGCCATGTTGGCCAATAGTCCCATGTTGGCCAATAGCTCCTGGGATTCTGGGAGCTGAAGTCCCTCGGCCCTTACAGGGGAAAGGTTGCCTACCCCTGATATAAGATATACAGTTGGCCCTCCGCTTTCTTGGGGGATCCGTTCCGGACCCCATGAAAACAGAGAATCGCCAATGTTTAAGCCTCCCCATTGATTTTAACCAAGGCCGCCCCTCCATGAATATTAAAAACTGTGGACCTCAAGTCCGTGAGAACGGAAGGGCAACTGTGTATAAATATATGGACAGGTTGCTTACCTGTAACAGTATTTCTTCGAGTGGTCATCTGCGAATTCACACAAATGGGTTATTCTGCGCCTGCGCAGCCAACTTCGGAACCTTCTTAGAGCTATTAGAAGCGTTTTGGCGGTAGCCCCGCCCACTCTCCAACTGCCTTATTGGCCGGTTTCCCGCCTAAACCCTCAGTTCCATGGACGCCAAAGCAGCAGCCCAGGACTGAAGAAGAGGCAGGGCACGACTCGAGGGGAGGTTGGGCGGGATTTGTGTGAATTCGCAGATGACCACTCGAAGAAATACTGTTACAGGTAAGCAACCTGTCCTTCTTCTTCGTGGTCTCTGCGAATCACACAAATGGGTTATTCAGACTAGCAAGCTAAAGTCAATGGAGGAGGGAGTGCCATGCCACATAAAACGGCACATTGCCTCTAAACAAGTCACAATTTGTGAATCTGAGCCCTAGGCATGTCAATATAGGGACGGACAGTCCGTGAAATCATGACTCTATGAGACAAGTTGAAATTCCAATAGTGAGACATAATGGAAACAGTCACCAATGCAGGTGAGAACATGCCCAGTGGCAGGAAGAAATAGGCTTGCCAGCTAACCCATATATTGCACAGTCTGTTGAGAGACCTAGATGGTCTGTAATAACAAGGCAGATATATGGCGAAGGTCAAAGGGAAAATCTCTGACCTAAACAGCACAGATTTGCCCGCAATGGAAATAATGGCAAAGCTATGCAGGAGGTAGTGAAAGTAGTTCACTATTACAAGTGGACAAGTGCAACAAGAATGAAGGTATACAGACTCTGTCTGATATAGGAGATTAATGAAAACCAACGTGAAGGCACGAGACTTGCAACAATGTGAGGCTGTCCAGGACATGACATTGGTAAATAGGAAAAAAGAGGGTTTACGAACCCTCAAATTTAAAGATATGTCGAGGGGAATCCTTCAAGATGAAAACGGACAGTGACCTGATATGCCTCTAAGCCATCATTTGAAAATTATGGGATTGACAGATAACGGCTAGAACGTTAAACAATCTAGGGCTAAACATTCACATAAATGTGAAATAGGCCATGTGTGCCCAGCAATGAGATGGTTGGGCAACACCAACAATGGCAGAAACAAGTGACTGCACTACAAAGTGGGACCTCAGCAGGATATCTGGATATTGTCTTATACAGGGAGAGCCTGATGGTATTGAACTGGGGAAGCTTCAGTAACAGCTTCTAGAGCATTGGTGGACCTCGAAGAGGAGGAATAGAACCTCATCTAGTCACAGCAAGGACACTAACAACAGTGAGAGTGAAATAACATGACATCCAATTGTTATGACCCACAAGACATGCTGTGTGTAAGTTAATGTTCCAGGCTGTCAGCCTGAAACATGTAGTTATTGGTGAAAGTCCCAGAAAAACACTAGTAGATGGTGTGATGACTAGAAGATTAGTCACAGCATTATACACATAAAGAATTTTACTGTGTATCTATAAAGAGATCCCTGTGGGGATGCTATTCCATACAATGACGTCCTGGAGAGGTTGTACCAAGGATAACAGGACTCAGCAAGAACAATGAGAAGTGGACAAGTATGCATGTCCTAAGATCATGAAGTGTCCTCCGGAGGAACAAGTTCATGAAATGGAGGGTCGGATTGCAGTGATGTTGCCAGAGGGCTATTCTGGGAGAGAACTGACACAGTTTTTGACTGAAATGGAGTCCAATGGGGAGGAATGAAGCATTAATGTCAGACTGGGAATAAAAAAGGGGTATGATCACCCCAGTATCGCTTGTAGCCATGCCCTCAGGATGGAGGCATAATCATGCCTTTGACTTGGTAGTCTAAGGGAAGCGATGGCATTGGCCCCAGTGTGTGGAGCTAAAGAGCATCCCAGAATACATCTGTATCAGTGAGCGATACAAGAATATTGTTTGGTGTTAGAGGATGAGTAATGGTATCCAAGCCCCCAAAGGAAGGAAACAAGATGATTCCAACCGTGGAGGAATTAAGTGAATAATGGTAGTGTCGTTAGATATCGAAAGCAACCAATTGTTGAATCTGATCCTCCAGTCCTATAGAGAGTGGAGGACTGTTGGTATCGAGGGTGTTCTGGTGAACAAAGACAAAGCACATCCTCACAAGAAAGTAACATGCAAATGGTGGTGCCCACTTCAATAGAGAGGGAGCACCACATCTTAAAAAACAGCTATATAAGATAGCCCTGATGCCAGGTCTTGACATGTAGACAAAGTCGATTGTGAATATCTGGCTGACTCTGCCATCCCTCGGCATCGAGGAAACAACTTTAAACCTGGGTCGAATTTGAATGAAATAAGAAGCAGAATGAAGCATGAAATTGTAGATTTCGGTATTGAGGCAGTAATCACAGCCTCGAGTCCCACCAAGCGTGTGCCAAGGTGACCAGAGTCCGAAGGCTGAATTAGTGATTAATAGCAGCTCCCCGAGGGATGAATTGTAGGAGCTGTAATGGGCCCTATTAGAGCGGTAATGGGCCTCCAAGGAAGGGACAAGCATGTCTCTGAATTGGACATAATAGTGGTCCTTGGTACAGAGGGAAAGGCTATGGTCCCAACTCAGGGGGAGAGCTAGCCAGTAGTGCACCTCCATACAAAGGGAACAGTCATGGTCCCAACCGAAGGCTTGATGTAGCTGGCTTCGGTATGGAGAGGGCAACCACAGCCTTGAATTCAAAGCAGATTGTGGCTTCGGTACGGAGAGGGCAGCCACAGCCTTGAATCCAAAGCAGATTGTGGCTTTGGTACAGAGAGGGGAACCACAGTCTTGAATCCAAAGCAGACTGTGGCTTCGGTACGGAGAGGGCAACCACAGCCTTGAATTCAAAGCAGATTGTGGCTTCGGTATGGAGAGGGCAGCCACAGCCTTGAATCCAAAGCAGACTGTGGCTTCGGTATGGAGAGGGGAACCACAGTCTTGAATCCAAAGCAGATTGTGGCTTCGGTATGGAGAGGGCAGCCACAGCCTTGAATCCAAAGCAGACTGTGGCTTCGGTATGGAGAGGGGAACCACAGTCTTGAATCCAAAGCACATTGTGGCTTCGGTACGGAGAGGGGAACCACAGCCTTGAATCCAAAGCAAGCTGTGGCTTCGGTACGGAGAGGGCAATCACAGCCTTGAATCCAAAGCACATTGTGGCTTCGGTACGGAGAGGGCAATCACAGCCTTGAATCCAAAGCACATTGTGGCTTCGGTACGGAGAGGGGAACCACAGCCTTGAATCCAAAGCAGACTGTGGCTTCGGTACGGAGAGGGCAATCACAGCCTTGAATTCAAAACAGATTGTGGCTTCGGTACGGAGACGGCAGCCACAGCCTTGAATCCAAAGCACATTGTGGCTTCGGTATGGAGAGGGGAACCACAGCCTTGAATCCAAAGCAAGCTGTGGCTTCGGTACGGAGAGGGCAATCACAGCCTTGAATCCAAAGCAAGCTGTGGCTTCGGTACGGAGAGGGCAATCACAGCCTTGAATCCAAAGCAGATTGTGGCTTTGGTATGGAGAGGGGAACCACAGCCTTGAATCCAAAGCAGACTGTGGCTTCGGTACGGAGAGGGGAACCACAGCCTTGAATCCAAAGCAGACTGTGGCTTCGGTACGGAGAGGGGAACCACAGCCTTGAATCCAAAGCAGACTGTGGCTTCGGTACGGAGAGGGGAACCACAGCCTTGAATCCAAAGCAGACTGTGGCTTCGGTACGGAGAAGGGAACCACAGGAGCATCTTCGATGGGTCCAGCTAATCGGTATGACTCCAGAGAGCCAGGGACCGAGGAGGATCCACGTCGAACTCCAGGCCAATCGGTATGACCTCAGAGAGTCAGGGACCGAAGAGTGCCCACGTTGCGCTGGAAGTCAATCGGTATGATCCTGGAGGATCAGGGACCGAGGAATATCCACATTGGGCTCCAGGCCAATCGGTATGACCCCAGAGAGTCAGGAACCGAGGCATATCATGTCAGGCTCGAAGCCAATCGGTGTGACCCCGGAGAGTCAGGGACCGAGGAGCATCCACGTCGGGCTCGAAGCCAATCGGTATGACCTCGGAGAGTCAGGGACTGACCGAGGACCATCCATGTCGGGCTCAAAGCCAACCGGTATGACCCCGGAGAGTCAGGGACCGAGGAGTATCCACGTCGGGCTCCAAGCCAATCGGTGTGACCCCGGAGAGTCAGGGACCGAGGAGCATCCACGTCGGGCTCGAAGCCAATCGGTATGACCTCGGAGAGTCAGGGACTGACCGAGGAGCATCCATGTCGGGCTCAAAGCCAACCGGTATGACCCCGGAGAGTCAGGGACCGAGGAGTATCCACGTCGGGCTCCAAGCCAATCGGTGTGACCCCGGAGAGTCAGGGACCGAGGAGCATCCACGTCGGGCTCGAAGCCAATCGGTATGACCTCGGAGAGTCAGGGACTGACTGAGGAGCATCCATGTCGGGCTCAAAGCCAACCGGTATGACCCCGGAGAGTCAGGGACCGAGGAGTATCCACGTCGGGTTCCAAGCCAATTGGTATGACTCTGGAGAGTCAGGGACCGAGGAGTATCGACATCAGGTTCGAAGCCAATTGGAGTGACCCTGGAGAGTGAGGGACTGATGAGGGTCCACACAGAGCACCAAGCTAGTCGGATTGACCCCCAGAGGTCTGGGGGACAGTGGTCAGAGAAAAAACTCTTCGAAATATGCTGGACTGTAGCCGAGCATGAGGCAGTGCAAGCAGCCATGGGAGATTCATCTATCTGTATCTATATTTATCCATATCTACATGTCTATATATATAAATATATATCCATGTACGTAGATATACATCTAGCAGTAAAAATGGCCTTAAGGCCTTTGTAAAGGAAGTTAGAAAGGCAGGTGAAGTTTAAACAGTTTTCCTCCAGGAGTAGCCTCTGGAAGAAAAATTGTCCCCCTATAGGGCATAATGGAGCTTTGTTAAGCACACCAAGAAGGCGAGCGGCCATTTTAATAATCTTGTAACTGAGCAGTCAGTGAAAAAACTCCAACTCAGAAATTAAATTGGCATGTAAGACTGCAATTCTTACAGAAATTGCAGCACCCCTCTTAAAATATGAAGGGAGGGATGGACCTTAGCCAAGCATGAAGCAAGGCAAACGGCCAAAAAGATATATCTATATCTATCTATCTAATAATAATAATAATAATAATAATAATAATAATAATAATAATACATTTATTTCTATCCCGCCCCTCTGCAGAGCAATCGGGGTGGCATACAACATTAAAATTGACAAACATACCATACTCTATAGTAAATTTAATAATCCATTTCTATATCCATATATTTATATTTATCTATATCTACATTTAGTAGTAAAAATGGCCTTATCCAACACGCCAAAGAGGCGGGTAATGTTAAAACAGCTTTCATTCAGGAGTATTTCCAAAATAAATTTATCTCCAATTTGGGAATAAATGAAGTTTGCCAACACACCAAAAGGGCGAGTGGCCATTTAGAAAAATTTTTACCTCAGAAATAGAATAGAATAGAAAAATTTTACCTCAGAAATAGAATTAGAATGTCAGACTGCGATTCCCACAGAAATCGCAGCGCTTATCTTAAATATGAACGATGATATTAAAACAAAACCACCACCAAAACGCAAAATGATCCTGTCAAGAAGCAATTTAAAGTGAGACAGGAAAAAAGAATCTCTGAAGAGTTCCTAGATGCTGCTGCTGCGGCGGATAAAAGGAACTGAGGGTTTAGGCGGGAAACCGGCCAATAAGGCAGTTGGAGAGTGGGCGGGGCTACCGCCAAAACGCTTCTAATAGCTCTAAGAAGGTTCCGAAGTTGGCTGCGCAGGCGCAGAATAACCCATTTGTGTGATTCGCAGAGACCACGAAGAAGAAATATATATATATATATATATATATATGGGAGGTTTCCCAAAAATGGCTCTTTCCCCCCACTCCTTTAAGCACTGAACGTACCAGAGATTCACCCACGAAGGTTAAATTCTCTCTACTCAAGGCATCTCCCTCCATTGACTAGTTCACCCGCTGCAAATAAGCTGTAAAGAGAGAAATGGAGAGACAACACTGAAGTTAAACAAGAATGCAAACATGGCTATGCAACTCATAGGCAAGGTTTCACCAGAGATGTTGGCTAGCATCCGGGTGGGGACCTGCCTCTTCGGAAGTGGACTTAGGTCTCCAGGAATCAGAATTAAGCCTTGTGGCACTTTTGAGACTAACTGAAAGAAAGAAGTTGGCAGCAAATGCATCTGAGGAAGTAGACTGTGGTCTAGGAAAGCTCCGGCTGACAACTCCTTTCTTTCACTTAGTCGCAAAGGTGCCACAAGATCTCTCCACACATTGTTTGTCTCCCGTTACGCAGCTTCACAATTCACTTATAACTAAGTATAAAGTTACGTAACGTACACCATGATGGAAGATTCTGGCCATCATATTTTTGGACCTGCCTTACACATATGATGTATGTGCCCTTCCTGTTAAATATCACCAAATCTCTCATATATATATAGATAGAGAGAGAGAGAATGAATCCTACATTCTTGACTTTTTTCCTCTTTACAAAGACTTCTAACTTCAGCTGGAGGGATCTTTCCTTCTAACTATCAGCTGTCTTTTTTATTTATTCATTTCCAATAACAGTTAAGAATGCAGGACTCTTCTTTTCAATTTCTTGCAAAATCCTTTCCTCCCTTTCTTTTTCCCCAGAGGTTTAGTTACTCCAGAAAGCTTCATCATTCAAGCCTTTCATCGCTCCTTTGGGGGAAACCCAAGAAGAACATGGATCACCTCGCCTCATTCACCAGTAAGTTGGTTTTTTTTTTATTTTTAATGAAACAACCGTGAACCTGGATTTAACATTCCCCAACTGACATGGGATTGGGGCTGATGGGAATTGCAGTCCACCAGTTATCTAGATGGCCACATTATTTCCAACCTCCTGGTTAAGCATAACAGCAACTATACTCAAGATGGGATAAAGCAGATCGGATTTTGATGACCAGAAATACACCATTAAGTTTAGCTTCAGTGACAGGGAAGGTTCCCAGAGAATATGATTTACATGCAGAGAAGAAGATCCACACACAGTTGCATGTTCTGTGTTTGAATCTTCTCCTTTGTATCGGAAACCATGGGCGTATATTGAATTCACCTCCAAATACATCTGTCTGACTGCATTCAGAAAACCATTTTATTTATCTTCTGGAGCTCTAGACACAATTATATGTGATAACTAGAGGGTCTATCCAGCTGCTGTGTTAGAAATGCTTGAAATGACAGGGACCCCAAAGGAGATACAGATATTTTGTAGGTTCCCCCCCCCCTTGGTCTACCCTATATAAGCTGTTTTTCCTCCCCAAACTTTTTGACTTCACAGATGATCCTTTCGACAAGCCGCCGTGCCGAGGCTGCTCCTCTTACCTTGCAGAGCCGTACATAAAATGTGCAGAATGTGGACCGCCTCCCTTCTTTCTGTGTTTGCAGGTAAAGTACAGATCTGTAAAAATTGGAAAATGAAAAACCTGCATGAGGATCACGTTTACCAAGCATGTAACCAAGTAGCCAAATAACCAGAAACACAAAATTCCCATGAAGCAGCTGCCATATTTACTTCATAGTTGCCCCCAACTGGCCCAAACTCTTGTTAAGGAAAATCCCCCACCAAGAAAGAATGAACAGAATCCTCTTCTTTCTTCTAGAAGAGGCTTCTTGGCCAATGGGGATTGCTAACTGCAGTCAACTGAATGTATCCCCCCCCAAAAAAAGTTTTATTACACAACACTAATAAAAGGAGATTGCTGGTCAGGAGAGTTCCAGCCAAAAATCCAAGAGGGACCAATATATTTGGGATACAAGGATATGCTTGAGAAAGGAGGTGGGATTCTGCATCCCTGCGTTCTTTCTCCCTTACCCAGTCCGTTCAAAATCCATGATTCCTCAAGCCTGTCTACAGCAAGGAAGAAGAAGTAGTAACTGGTGGTCAAACTCCTTGTTTTGCAGTGTTTCACAAGAGGATTTGAATACAAGAAGCATCAGAGTGATCACACCTATGAAATAATGGTAAACACACAGTTTTGATGATCTTTCCGGGCTGTTCTTGTTGAGCTCTAAGAGATACACACCCTGCTAGAAAAGTCACTAGACACTCCTATGTACAACAATAATGTAATGGCTCTCGTACATAGACTTAACCAGAAATCACGCGTGTTAATTTCCTGTCATATGGAACAATTGCATTTTCCACCCCCTGGAAACTCCTAGAGCGTATTTCTCATTAAGCAATTCACTCTGATTTGTTTGGGTTTTTAAAATCATACTAGTCCTGGAATGACAAGCCATAAACAAGTTAATGGGGCAGTCTTTATATTCTGTGACAACGCTTTCATAATCATAGTTTGATCTGAGGAAGTAGACTGAAGTCTCGGAAAGCTCCTGCTGCCAACTTCTTTCTTTAGTTAGTCTCAAAGGTGCTGCAAGAGCTCGCTACAGTTTGTGAGGTGTCTCATTATGTGAGATCGTTGTTTTAAAATCCTACAGGAATTTTTGCTCTTTAAGCTGTCAGCGCATCAGCAGCCATTTGCTGCCTGGTCCCCAGATACTGGAAGAATTGCTTTTGAGGTTTTTAAAATGTAGACTTGAAGATGTGCTGTGACTCATCCATGGACATTTACCACCCAGCAGATCAGATTGGGTTTGTGGCCTCTGGAGGGAGTCATTGAGTTGTAAAACATTATAATGTTTTGGATTTCTGCTGGTGCATGGAGAAAGAGAAAAGTCTTTCAGCAGCAGCCTCTTTTAGCTGTGTTCAAAATTAATTGTATGTGCATTAAGCGCATTTCTTGCAGTCACATTCTCATAATGAGTATAACAATATTAGCAGCACTTTTTTAAAAAGCAAAATGGATTTGTCCGTTTAATATTCCTATCTACTACACAGATCCACTAGATTTTGCTTTTCAAAAGGTGCAGTGCATCGAATGGGGTAAGCTGATTTCAGGCCTCTCAGATTGACAAAGGCCACATTGACAATGGCCAGAATCCTCTATCACATCATCCCCAAGCCTCTGGGGCTAGCCTAATCTCCTTAGGGCAAGGTGCAAACTAAATCATGTTAGTTATATTGTAATGACAGAAGGGAAGACACTAAAATGTTGCTCTCTCCATTCACAGAGAGTGTCAACGTTTGGAAATTGCACCATCGCTTGTAACATATTACTTGTCATGGTTAAAGAGAGAGTAAAAATGTTATATTCCAATTAAGAGGAAGAATAGTACAGTAGGCCCTCCATATCCACTGGTTTTTTTTTATCCAAGGATTCAAGCATCCAAAGATTGTAAATATTCCAAAAAATATAAATTCCAAAAAGCAAACCTTGACTTTGCCATTTTATATAAAGAACACCATTTTACTCTGCCATTGTTTTTCATGGGACTTGAGCATCCATGGATTTTGGTATCCACTGGGGGTCCAGCGGATACCAAGGGCCCACTGTACTTTTCATTATAACAAACAATGGTTGGAACCGTCTATCATGGTGTACATACCTTTATGTGTACTTAGCTATGAAGCAGAGGTGCTAAGGAACCCTGTTAGTGAATTGCAAAGATGAGTGAGTTATCAGGGCACCAGTAAGACAGTCTACCCGCGCTCTGGATTGCAGGAAAAATTAATGCCATTCAATGCTTTCCTTCCTCTCAGACCTCCAACTTCCCTGTCCTTGATCCTGCTTGGACAGCTCAAGAAGAAATGGCCCTTCTAGAAGCCGTGATGGACTGTGGCTTTGGAAACTGGTGAGAAGACATGGCTGACGAACCGCTGGAATTGGTTTGGGGAGTTGTCAGATTTCATGGAATGTGAAGATAATTGTCTCTTTTTCAACCAGATGAGCGTACCATTTCCCTCCCTCTTATAGGCAAGATGTAGCCAACCAGATGAGCACCAAGACGAAAGAGGAGTGTGAAAAGCATTACATGAAACACTTCATCAACAACCCTCTTTTTGCCTCCTCACTACTGAATCTGAAGCAAGCAGAGGAGAACCACCATGCTGACACCGCCATTCCATTTTACTGTAAGTGTCCATCAGACGGTAGGATCCAGAATTTCTCATTCTCTTCTTTTGGGTCTACAAATGGGCCTTCAAAGGGATGCACTTTAAGCAAAGCAAATGAAGGATAAAATCTGCACGGCATGCGCTCCCCACAAGCCTCAAGAGTGAAGTGGCAAGGCCAAATTGCAATAATTTTATAAAGAAGTACCACAAATATGTGTTGCATTTCCCCCCAGCTTCTGAAGATCCTCCACGACCGACCTTTGACTCCCTGCTCTCCAGGGATATGGCGGGATACATGCCAGCCAGGGCAGACTTCATTGAGGTAGGAGTCTCTCTGGGATCTCTACTGGAATGAAATAGGATGGATTGGGGGCTTTAAAAATGTTTTGTATGATGATGACGATTAGGATGGATGGATCGATAGTGGGTTTTTTTTTGTTTAATTTTGTGTCTTCTTGATCATCTGGAATTCTTCTGTTCCCCTCCCTATTTTTTAAACTCTAATTTCCACAGGAGTTTGACAATTATGCCGAATGGGATTTAAGGGATATAGATTTTGTGGAGGATGACTCAGACCTTTTACATGGTGAGTTTGAATTTGTTGTCATCGTCAAAAATATGTACTGTATATTTTCCCTCGACACATTACTAACTTGTGGCTGTTTTGCATGATGCCCTTTGCATGCTGCAATGAGATCTGGTTGTTGTTGTGGGGATTTGTGAGATAACTTTGGTGTTAATTCCCTGTATGAGGGATTGATTCCTTTGGTCTCTGTTCTCTCCTCTGCCCCCTTCCCAAACTTTCGCAGCTTTGAAGACTGCAGTTGTAGATATATATCATTCTAGGCTAAAGGAAAGGCAACGAAGGAAAAAGTGAGTCCCAATCTCTTTCTTTTTTTCTTTTTACTCTTCTAAACTTAGGGCCTCGGCAGACGACTAATAGAGTCGTCTTGGAGGCTTGGAAGAGGAGGGGCAGCCGCACGAGCGGCGCCCCTTCCTCTCCCTGAGGTCGCCCTCGGAGTCGCCGGCCCTCCGCACGGCCGGCGCTCCGGGGATGACCTCACGCCGCGGCGAAAAAGACAGCGAAAGTGCGCCCGCCGCTTTTAGGGCGCACTTTCGTTGTCTTGAGGAAGGAGCGCTGATTTAGCGCTCCTTCCAGGGATGCCGCCGGTGCGCCGAGGTGCGGAGGCTGCGGCCCCGCAGCGCGCCGGCCCAGGGCATCCTGGACGCCCTCGTCTGCTTCCCCCCTTAGTGTGCCTTGTTGAACTGTATTTAAGATTTTTGTGAAACAGCAGTTTCTGAGGTGAATGAGGGCAGTCGTGCTGGTTATTCATGAGCCTGTTCTGTTTATGTATAAAAGGAGGTCAGATGGAGTCAAATTTTAACAGCAAATGGGGTGCATGGATGAATGGAGTTTGGGCAACAGATTGCAGGGAACTAAAATGGAAAAGGTGGGATTGTGCAGCAGAGCTTTAAGGGCTACTTCATCAGACCACATTGGCTCTTGGAACAGAGACAAACACAAGCCAACAAGGTACCTGAGAGTCAGTACAGTGAAGTGTACAAATGTGTGACTCACAGCTATCCAGCTGGGATATTCAGCCCACACAATGTCAATAACTATGATGGAATCTCTCTCCAAAAATCAGGCAGTATGATGATGGAGGAGAAATATTGTGTAACCAATTGATTTCTACTATGTTGCATAAAGATTAGAGTGGTCTCGGTTATCTCTTGCTGTCCTTACTATTTCAATCAGGTTTTCTATCTGTATGATGTTCCAAAAGCTTATCTGTCAAAAAAGTGACGAAGCACTTAAGCCTTTCCAATGATAACATGATGTGCTGGCAAACATGAATATGCAATTAGTCCTTTGTGAGACTTATTTGCATCATAAAAGAAGATAATGTTTATAAAGAAATTGTTTGTGATGTAACTCTACTGATTTTCCAAAATGATTTTCCAAAAACGAGGTAGGAAAGTAGGAATCTTGACAATCGCTGGTTTATACCTCCAGCTGCCTTCTCAAACTGGTTGCCTCTAGATCTGTTGGGCTGCATCTCCCATCAAGACCACCAGCCATAATGTGATGGGAGATACAATCCAGCACATCTGAAGGGCACCAGATTGGGGGCAACATTTTGTTATGTGAAAAATTATATGTAGGCTGAAAACTCGAACAGGAAAAGGTTGGGCTAAAATCCCTCTTTGATGTGCTGATTTTTCAGTTTAATTTGGATATTTTACATGACTGAAGAGTCCTCTGTGGCATCTGAAGATTCCAGTAACGTGTATCATACTACTCTGAAGCAAGCTACCTTGCAACAAACTAGTACTAAAAGATGCTTGCCCAGTCTGTAAGGAGGACATTTTGCAGCTTTCCATGAGTAGCTTTTCTGCTATGAGATACTTGTTTACAGTCAGAAGTAATTTGGGATGCATCATTTTAATTGCAGGATTGTAAGAGACCATGGACTCATCAATCTCCGAAAATTCCAGCGTGAGTAGCTAAGCAGATAATTGCCGCTAAAACCAGTCTGAAACAGTGCTGCTTGATCCCTAAGATTTAAACCTTTTAAACTATCATTTGCCACTTGTTGAATGATCTCTAGAGCAACCTGACGTGATGCTCAGTTAAATGCTAATGGCCTGAGTGCATTTGGAACTACAACATTGCTGGTTTCAGATAGGCACTGAACCTGATCAATGACTTGAAGATTGGGGGCTACCAGACTTGTAGGTCAAGGAGCCCCCAGATCAGCATACAAGCCATTTTTTAAAAGCTATATACTAAGTCGGAAATGACTCGAAGACACACAACAATACTTATTGCACAATATTATGGTACTGAAGCAGAGATTGAATATCGACATACCCCTTTCAACTTGTTAGCCTAGTCTTATCAGTACTAATAAGCCCAACTGCCCTATCACAAACTTCTTCTGATTGCTTGGTTTCATCCAAGAAGAAAATCTGAATGTGCAGACCTTCCAGCCCTAGTATCCAAGAGCTGAAAAGGTGTTAACACCTGAGCTCATGCAACACGTCTCATGGGTATTGCAGGCACTCTATTGCTGCAGATTAACAGATTGTGTTAGAAGGGCATCTACAGATCAGCTCACAAACACAGGCAGATTAACACTATGGAGAAAACCTTAGTGATCCTCTGACCTTGGTAGACTATTATCCCTTTTAGATACTGCTTGTGTTCTGCCTCCTATCGGCTCTGTCACCCTCCAGTGTTTAGCTTGACACATTTCTAGTTAATTTTGGTAACAGATTATTAGGTGGTGAATCCACATAAGGGAAATAGTCAGGAATTGTTAATAGTGGGGGATTTCAACAGCTTCTGTCTGACCTTAGTATTTTGCGAGGACTTATCCAACAGGAGGCAGTATCTTAAATCATTGCGCATGCATGTTGTCATCTTGAATCTCTGTTCTCTAACCATCCAAGAACGCAACTTTCTGTGTCTTGTAGTTCTAGAAAGAAGATACCCAAAGGAAGTTCAAGATCTTTATGAGACGATGAGGCATTTTGCAAGGATACTAGGACCTACAGAGCACGATAAATTCATAGAGAGTCACGCACGTAAGCATCTTCTGGTCTCATGTATTTAACGTTCCTGTTTCTCTTTTGGGGGAGATAAACATGTCAGCCATGGAGAAAAATATAAATTATCTCTCAATGAAAGCACTAGGAAAGCACATCACAGGTATCCCTACCACCAGTCGCTGCCATGTTTGTGACAAAGAATAAAAGACAGAAAATGGTGGTGCCTTTCTATCAAGTTAGCATCTGTTTGAGGAGGAGGAAGCAAGTTTTGGAACTGCACCAAGCTTTTAATGAGAGATGGGTGGGTGTGCATACGCCTACCATCTCCATCTCTACAGAATGACTAACACAATGGAAATATTAACGTTTTAAGGCAAAACATTTAGATTTCTGCCTTGAGAGGTGGGAACGGAAGTGTTTTGCTTGAATAATTTAATATTTCTATTTAAGAAGTTAATTGCATTCTTTTGGAAGGGTGTTTGGTAGCTTTAAAAGCCATATTGAGTTTATTTTTGTAATTTCAGGTAGTGGGTTGTTCACAAGCCCATTACCTGGCGTTTTTTAAGTACTTCAAGTATTAAATACTGACCAGATTGTTAAAGCTTTGGTTAGAAAAGCAGAAATCGTGTATATATAGACATGCACACATGCTAGTTATAGATTGGTCTATGGAAACAAGGACTACTGGAAGATTTTTATTCTCAGCCACATGCAGATGCCACAGATTTGTCCTTCTGGATGTGGCTTCATCTTCTGCCTCATTCTTCCATCATCTAATTACCTAGTTTGCATAATTAACCAACTTGAATTGATCCATCCACATCCCAACATATGTACCTGAAGTTGTCATTCCACTAAGTTTCTTCTTTCTGTTTGATGAGATTCCCAGTCCACAAACAACTACATCAAAGCTGTTTCTGTGCAATGGGAGTGGCAGTTTCTGCATAACTGTGGATCTAATAATCTTCACATTTCCTTATTAGCTACATATGTGAGGTTTTAGTTAGCTCAAGTATTTTTTTAATGTGGCAAGCACATCATGCATGCATCTGAAAACATGGCCTATGACTTTTCTGCCCCTTTCCTTCTCCGTCCCACCACCATTTCCTACTTGGAAAACAGATACTAACAGTTAATGTTGTTTAAAACTATTTATATGGCACTTTCAAGAGTTCAAAATGCTTCAAAACATTCATACATGTATGCCTCGGTTAATCACTATGTAGAGAGATCTTATAGCACCTTTGAGACTAACTACAAAAACGAAGTTGGCAGCAGGAGCTTTCATAATCTTCAGTCTACTTCCTCAGATGCAGTCTACGAAAGCTCATGCTGCCAGCTTCTTTCTTTCAGTTAGTCTCAAAGGTGCTACAAGACCTCTGTACATAGTGTTTCTACAGACTAACACGGCTGTACCTTTGAATTCTACCTCGGCTAATGAAATTGATGTGTTGTTGAGCATTACTTCTTTAACAGAAAGTTTGGTATCAAAGGCAGAAATAAGGATTCTAACCTGTGTTATGAAACAATTCTAAGATTAAAAATGTCCTTGTATTATTGATGGAAGGAGCTTTAACAGGAAACCTTTGCTTAAGCTGTAACTTGCTTTGAAAAACAAATCCATCACCTTTCTTTATTATTCCAATGAAAAAACAGTGGAGTTTGAGCTCCGAAGGGAAATCAAAAGGCTACAGGAATACAGGACAGCCGGAATCACCAACTTCTGCAGTGAGTATACACAGGAGAAATTATCAAAAGTGTGCTGGGTGCAGGATGTTTTAGAGAAGCCATCTCCAACCAAAATGAGTCCCAGTTCACCAAATAATGGGGCTAAGTGGGGAGGGGAGGAGAAGGCTTTGAACAGATTCAAATCCTGGATATTTCAGGAATGCACAGGATGGCAATTGCTAAATTCTGCAGCAGTGATCAGTTCTAAATCTACTAGAGAACTGGCTTACTCATGAACCCTATAATGCATGTCATGAGGGATACAGTAATGACATGTCTAGTGTCATATCCTGCTTCCTCCTCTTTCTCTCTCTCTTTCTATAGGGAGATCAGCTTGCATTAAGGGTTCCTGAATTTGCCCACAAGGGTCACAGAAACTCCAGAACAGTTCTGGCCAAAGAAATTTCCAAAAGAACTGCCCTCCTATCCCCCAGTTTTAGCACTCAGTAAACATGCTTGAAAGATCATCCTGCAGCCAGTATTATTAACCACAGCTTTGAAAAGTGGCTCTGGGCATGGTTGTATATACTGAAGTCTGAGAGTATTTCTTTTATTTTATTTATTTATTTTATTTCTATGCCGCCTTTCTCCCCAAAAGGGACCCAAGGCAGCTCACAAGATAAAAGCGACTTTCCAAGCACTGGTACTCACCTGCATTTTGTTGGCCCAGGTGCAAGAACATACGACCGTCTCAAGAAAACCCGCGAAGAAGAGCGCCTGAAACGCACCATGCTTTCCGAAGTCTTGCAGTATATCCAGGACAGCAACGCCTGCCAACAGTGGCTCAGCCGACAAGCTGATCTGTACGTCTGCAGTAAGGCTGGAGTTGGTTGTTGCTTTTCAGTGAGGCCCAAGTAAATCTGACATGCCACGACACTCTCATGAACTTACAATAAAGTATTTTGTTTTGGGGGGGCTGGACGATCTGTGATGAAAAAGAGAGAAAGTGTATACAACTCCTTGAATCTGCTGTGCCATTATTGCAATGGCAAAAAAACCCAAACCAGGGCTAAGGTTCATGAAAGAAGGGAAGCACTTGACACCTTATAGGACAGGCAAGATAGGTATTGCTGTTTACTTTTTTGGGTGTAAATGATCATGAGGGGGGCTACATTATGATAAACAAAACATATATTGAACCATTAGCAGCAAGGAACAAAGCTAGTTGTGATCAGCACTTCACATGGAGATATTTATTCAACCCTTTCTCATGCTGCCTGTGACATGATTCATATGTATATTTATTTCATTTGCAGTGATTCTGGTCTGAGTCCTTCCGTGCCAGTTTCATCAAATTCAGGTAAATGTTTTTCAGAGCCCAGCTGCGGCTACAGGCTTTGCATCTGCCATCTGTCATTTTTAGTGCTCTTAGAAATAAGAAAACTAAACAGTTAATGCTTTGGTCACTTTTCCCTGAGTTACAATAAAGGGCTCAGGCCTAAATCCATTTGTTTGTCTCAAGTGGAGTGGATCCACTGAATCGTTGATTCAGTGAGCCTAGTCTAGTTGGAACTAAAAGCTGAATTTTGACTTATTTGTTATCATCAACTTTGACTTATGACGGCTTTATGAAACCTCCATCAACTGCCCTGCCTGGCTTAAGTCTTGCAAAATCAGGGCAGCCATGGCTTCCTTGAGTGAATCAATCCACTTGTAGTGCAATCTTCCCCTTTTCCTAGTAATAGGAAGAGCATTGTTGCCTTTTCCAGTGAGTTACGTCACCTACATCACCTCTCAGCCTCAGAGGAAGACAATGGCAAACCTCCTCTGAACAAATCTTGCCAAGAAACCCCCAGGATAGGTTCCTCGTAGGATTGCCGTAAGTCAGAAGTGACTCGAAGGCACACAACAACGACAGCAATACTTGTCAAACAGAGAATATACAGAACTCTCTTAGCTGTCTTTAGAAAACCAATGCAGTCCCAAAATATAATCTTTGATATCTCTGGGCCTGAAGTGAGGAATGCAGCGGACTCATTCGTGGTGAATGGTGTTTAGTCACTCTCCAAGATGGAAGTGGATCCATGGATGTGCTTTAAAACAACAATGACATTTCTCTTTGACAGCTCATTGTCTCACCAGGCTGTTTTCCGTTACTCAGCTGCATATTTCCAATGACTACATCTCAGGGCCTGAATGAAGCTCAGTATGACTAACGCAGCAACATTTCTGCTCTGTGATGTGTAATGTGTTGAGTGCTGCAAGCCTCCGTGGAAAGGTGGCATTAGGAAGAATGCCAGGCCTAATTAGTTTCAGATGCACAGCACACGCCCCACTTCACCCGTCAGGAGAGGCCAACCTCACCCAGCATTCTCCACTCAAAGCTAGATGTACTGAGTTCAAATCCCCACTTAGGCCAGGGATTTCCTGAGCAAATTCCCCTTTGCCAGCTTTCGGCTGCATTCCTTGGCATATCTGCCAGGAATCGCATGCCAGGCAGCTCAGTGCTGCTGACTTCCTAGTAAATCTGACTAAGTACCATTGAGCTCTGTGGGGCTTAACTACTGAGTAAACACGTTGATTTGGATTTTGATCCCACTTGGCCCCAAAGGCTGAGTAGCTTGCAATCAAATACAAATATGTACTGCAGAACCAAAATAAAAGTAGATCAATTTTTACTCTTTTACTCCACCTACACTGGACTGCTCTCCTTCCCTCTGGGCTTCTTTCTGATCACAGTAACCTATATACACTGTTGCTGACCTTCAGTTCAAAATATGCCACCTCTCCAATCTTTCCCACTATTGTGGCTTTGTAAACAGCTTTGACCCTCTTCCCTTTTCAGTATCTCCCTTGACTCAATACACATTACTAGAGAGCCACTGATGATACCATCTAAGCTATTTTAATTATTACACCGCTCCCCCTTTTAAACTATTGTAACATGTGGAGGAAGAACAAAAAGAGCTGTGCAGCAAATGACCTGCGATAATAGCTGATGTGATGTTCCTTTTATTGTCTCCCCACAGGCAGGAGAAGCGCCCCACCATTGAACCTCACTGGCCTCCCTGGGACAGAAAAACTGAATGAGAAAGAGAAAGAGGTAAATGCAGAAGGCCCAGCAAGATCATGGTATTGAACTGCTGTTGGTCTTGAACAGGATAGAACAGGCTGAGCCCAATCCACATCCACATATGAGCCATGGTGTGGCTAGGAAAAGCAAGGACACCTGTGGGGTCCTGTCACAACTCCTAATAGTAACACCACTTGCTGGATGGATTGAGGTGGACACATTGCCAGTGCTTTAGAACTCCATCCCTGTAGCACTGCCTTGATTTTAAGGTTGGTTTCAGGGGTATTTGCAAGTATGGCAGAGGTGCAATGATTGTAAATGTGAACGCAAATAAATTATGAGGTCGCAAGCCTAGCTTACAACATCATAACTGCCTAACAGGATGCCATCCGTATGTCATTGCTCCACCCCGTGATTCTACATCTATAACTGGCCAAAATAGCACCTGGAAACTGTCTTCCAGGCATCTATTTGGAGCTAAAATGAATACTCCCACCTAGGCTGGCTCTGCCATTTTTACCATGAAAAACACACACTTACACTAGCGTGCATCTGTGTATGCAATGTGCTTGTGTAAAGAAGCAGAGAGAGAAGGTGTTTTTCTTTAGATCTTCCAGACTACATTGCAGATCGCTGGTGAACTACTAAAATGGTGCTTTTGCCACCATCCAGCATTGTAGGTGAACCTTGTCTCTGAAGTTGAAAAGAGCTCCGTTTTCTTTAGGCATTCAGTTGTTGCTGTTTTGTTCCTGCTAGAGGTTTGATCAGAGAATTCCTTATTTTTTTAAAATAACAATAACACGGGAATGGAGGATAGGCAGCTGGTGTCTCCATTATAGAATTGGGAACTTCAAAGGAGGGCTAGACTTTTCGATCAGCTGGTGCCATTAGCTGCCTTGTTATGTTGAACTTGAGATCTTTTCAGAAGTTCCTATTTCAGTGCCAGCAGAGGCTAGAGGCTTTGCCTTGTAACAAACTTCAGGCATGTCAGAATTCTGTCAGCAGAGCTTTGCTCCACAAGCCATTCCTATAGCCAAGAGCCAGTTTTGTGAAAAGATCTAGGAGTGGCCTTGGTTTAAACTATGGGGGGTTAAGAAACAGCTGTCCTTATTGTCATCTCTCCATCATATCCCATCAGTCTTCACTAGTCCTCCAAGTTAAATTATATTTTCTAGCCCTATTAAGAAGCCAGCTCATCTCCTTTGCTTCCAGCACACACAAACACAGATGGAGTCTTAGCACTGGTGGCAATTCATGCAGTGCTTGAAGAGTCTTATTAGCAAGCAAAAAGCCCTAGACCCACTGCAGTTGCTGTAGTTCTTCCCCTTTGGAGCAGATTTTGGCATTGCTGGTGGCAAAACTTTTTGGCTTTCTCATATCTGCAGGATTTTGAAATGTGTCCATTACCAGGAATGCAGCCTGATGACTTTACTAAGCAAAAAGGAGCCCTGAAGAAGTTGGGCAGTGGGGGGGAGAGAACCCACGATGGAGTGTGTAAATAACCTGTTGCCTTCTCTCCCAGCTCTGTCAGGTGGTTCGACTGGTCCCTGGAGCCTACTTAGAGTACAAAGCAGCCTTAGTCAATGAGTGCCAGAAGCAAGGAGGCCTAAGGCTCGCCCAGGCTCGAGCCCTGATCAAGATTGACGTGAACAAAACCAGAAAGATCTATGATTTCCTCATCCGAGAAGGCTACATCACCAAAGCATAATGGAAGAGCGGTAGCCTTTGGGACTTCTTTGGCAGCCCTTTTGAATCTAAAGACCTTGCATTTCATTTGAAATGGTTGTCCTGGAAAACTGTAGAGCTCTCTACAAGGATTGTCCTTCTACCATTTCCCCTTTTTTCCAAAAAAAGCTCTCCCTTATAATGTTGGCATGATGCTGCTATGAACTTTTTGGAAAGAGATGTGGAACGTATAATCTATTATTAAAATCTGAGTGGGCATTTGTTTCTTGCGCCTCTTATAACCTTAAAAGAGGGAACCAAGGAGGATTTTTGCTTTGGTGCCCCAAGTGGCATACATACAAAACTGATGCTCTTGAAACACATTTTGTGCTCAGCTTCTGTGTGGGAGAAGTGGCAGAAAACATTTCATTCTCTCCTTTCCGTTTGCATTTTTCTGTATTAGAACTTGTATGTTTCAAGAGGTTCAGCACGTGCTGGAGGAACTAAAAACTGCATCACATGTTCCAGTTACACCATTCTAAAATTACACCATTCAAAAGGGATGAGGGAGAGAATGTCAATTTAGATAAATGTTTGGCGCGTAATAGAGCTATTCATCATCTAGTTCCCAAGTGTCTTAAGTTCTACATCAGCAATCCAGATTATGGCTGGAATGCTGTTGGTACACTGTTAGTGTAATGTTATTACTCTGGTATAGCACACATTTTTCTCAGTTGTGCAAAGGACCTAACGGAAGGAAAGCTACAGGACAGACAGTTTTGCAAGCTAGCCTCTGCAGAGTGCATTTTGATGCAAGAACAAGGACCTTCACATGGGAGAAAAAGGCTGCTTGGATCTGGCAGTTGTCTTCCCTCTCAGTGACAACTACTACGGATCTGCCTTTCCATGGCAGCTGTTGAGCCTAGGCCAGAATGTCAACAGGATCTCATTTGCAAAATTATGCACATGTGGGCGATTTATGCAAGCATGCCTGTTTTATATGAAGTGGCTCAATTTTATGCCATATTTTAGACACACAAAATGAGTATCATGTTCATTGTTTGAGATATAGATGAAGAAGGAGGATGGCAAGGAGACTTGATTTATGAATGGAGAAGGATACCACTACCTGAATACTAGAGCACATTTCCTATATTTCCATTTCTTGGATTTGATGGCCTGTGTGGCCCCTTACAGCTCTATGATTCTTCTGACAGTATAAGATTACTGAGTTAAAAACAATTTAGAAGCACATTTAAAAACAAACAAACTAGTGTGATGGTGAGAGATAACATTTACATTCTTAACCATAAAAGCTAGGAACATGTTTCCCCCCAACGCAATATAGGAATGAACAGAACTACAGATTATGTTTTGCACAGTAGCAGCCATGATAGAAAAACTACTTATGGGCCCTGGTTTGCAGAAAGTATTAGTTCACCAATTCACTTAGCAAAACTGTATACTCTAGGTATCATATCATAGTCCTTTGCTGCACAAGGTATTAATAGTGCATAGAGCCTGGGATTTTAAAAAATACATACCACAGTTGTTGTGATCAAACCATCTGTTTTATGCAGCCGTCAGAGAACGATCGTTCATGGTGTGTACGAACCCTTCATTTTTCAAACTTAAAGACACTGCAATTCATAATGAAGCAATGAGCTCGCCAAATGCCTACCTGTGGGAAAGGGAGCATAAAATCAGCTGGGAAAATCTAACAAAAGCATTTTATGATAACAACATTTGCTAGATCATTGTCCTGCATGGAGGTGACTTTTTTACACAACTGTCACCCCCTTTACAAATATAATGATGGCTGCAAGGCATAGGCTTAGTTGTCTACTGCTTTCCAAATACAGCTTCCTTGCCGTGATTAGCCACATAGCGGAAGTGAACCAGTTGGCAGATTTATCTCTTTAAAAGCTATGTTGGGTGAGACTACTTGTTCTTTTTTACTGTTTTCTGCATTTGAAGATAGCTGATGCCTCTCAGGAAAGGAGGTGTAACCATAACCACAATATGTCACAAAGAGTGTGAGTTCAAAATAGGTTACCACTTCCCATCCTAGAGCCCAGGCCTTTATTGCAACAAATCACATAGCTGCAGGCTTAAATGTCTAAAGCCCTCAGACACCCAACTTGTAATCCACAGCTGGGAGCCTCTCTCCTTACCTGTTTAGATACCTCTTGCTGCTATCTCCTTCTCCCCAACTCCTTCAGGAGCTTTACAACTCCCTACAGCATTTATTAGCAGTGGTGCCCACACAAGATGCAGCCATATTGGGTTTTGGGCAGGAACCACCAGCAGTCATCTTCTGGGAACAAAATGGTAATCTCTGGAGCAGTGAATTTGGAAGTCAAAATGACAGGCAGTTCACTGTCTTCACAGAAGGGTCCAATCCATTTGCCATCTCTTGTGATTCAAAACTTAGGGTGTGCCAATAATGCAGAACACGTCGGGAAAACTGTTCTTTGTTTTGGGAGATGGCAAAGAGGTATCCAA
The DNA here is from genome assembly GCA_026167975.1 of Phrynosoma blainvillii. Classification (NCBI taxonomy): domain Eukaryota; kingdom Metazoa; phylum Chordata; class Lepidosauria; order Squamata; family Phrynosomatidae; genus Phrynosoma; species Phrynosoma blainvillii. Next base: position 11,392,986 of record JANUYF010000014.1, read on the forward strand.
GCTTTGAAACTAGCTGTCCCAGACCGCTTAGATCACCCCTCCCCTTCTGGTTTCATATTTTCTCCCAAGAGTTAAAGAAGTATCAGCCCCAACTCTTGAGACAAAGTAAAATGACTGAAAAGAAAACAGAGTCAAGAAGAACAGCTGTGCTAGAGCTCTGGATTAAAAATTATTTTGATTTTTTGAAAAAACAGTGTCTTCCAATATAGAAAGGCAAAGATCAATCTATTTCAATCACATGCTAGAGCTGAGGCTTGAAGGAGAGCCTTCTTTCCCAGAAAAGCAAGGAAGGTAAACATAAAGTTTAAAATAGGTGGGAGGGGTGAAAGGAATATGCCTGCCCTCTAATAGAAACAGCCAACATTAATCCTGTTTATTCAGGCTTTTGGCCTGGCATGTTGCTTTTGTGTCTGCTCTCTATAAATAATACTTTGTGATATTACATACTGCGCTAGTTATTTTTAAAGTTTTGAGCTGCAGCCCAGTACCATGCTAAGCAAGCAAACCGAGACTTCACAAAAATATAAGTCAAGAGGAAAGGGGAATGAGACATTTGTTTTGTCCCCATGTCAACTAACTACTGTTGGTCGTTGCAAAGCCCAAGAGAGGACAACTTTTGCAGCCAAATTAATGTATGCCAAGGGAGCAAACATCATTACAACAGTCTTACTACCATGTTACCAGCCTATAGCATTTTCCTACAAGGCTGGTTGCTCATGCATACGAGCTACGATGGTGTTTTGTGGCACATCACTGGCCTCAAAATATGTAAATACGCACATCCACACCTTGTCCTAGTTGCAAAACACTTCCTTATGTGGTCAGCTGGCGATGATTTTTGTGCATCCATATACAGACAAGTCAGCAGCTCTTTTGAAGCCTGCATCAAAGATCAAGCAGTTAAAAGGTTATACAGATAAGTGTCTTTACACAGACAGACTCTTCCTACTTTTCCGTTAAATCCTCCCTTCAATATATATATATAACCCCTGAAGCTTCTTGTTCCATACGGACTAAGGAGAACACTTTGACCAGCTCATTTAAGATCAGATTGCTTGTTCCTCAAAGCCATGGAATCAGGCACATGAAAACATAATGTACCACTTTACCTCCATTTTATGCACCGCAAAAGCAACTTTATCAGTGCCCCAGCCCCACCCAGGAATATGTTCAAGCCTTGAGAAAGACTGCTGAGAATCTCTAACTTTCCAGTTTTGCAAAGGGCCATACCCAACCTTACCTTTGGAAACTTTCAGAGTGAGTGTCCATCCTACATAGAAGAGCAAGGCAACATGGAATGAAGACAGGCCTCAAGCCTATCAGCTGGGTGCTCTTTTTCACACAGGGCTTCCATACGATGTGCTTTATTCCAAATCTAAACATAAAACAAAACCATAATTCTCAACTTGAAGCCAACTGTCCAATGCATGTTTCAAAGTTTACTCCAGATCATCAATAGTCCATACAGAATAAATGTATAGTCCAAACAAATGTACAGCAATAGGTGTGAAGGCTTCATTGGGTATGAACTTAGATTTGATGGTCAGTTGGGTATGAACTTTCAACTGGATAAAGAGTAATGATGATGGATCTCAATAAGCCTTGAGTAAAACAAAAGCCAGTGCTTTTCAACATTATCCCCTTCTTAGTGGCCAATATGGGTGGCAAAGGCAAGGGCATTTTTATTCTGATTCTTGTGAGGAATTCTGCACTGATTCAATCTGTTGGGAAGAACTAGAAGATTAAAAGAACTTTTATTATTGCCTACTGAAGAATGTGATAATGTTAACATCCGTCTGGCCTTTGTTTAATTGAAGGCCCCATGCCCATTTATTTTCCTCCAGTTAAAGATTCATGCCTGACAGACCATCACATATCCATGTAACATTAAAATGTGATATTTTTATACAGTTAGCTATTATATACACATTTGATTTATTTGTTTATATCCTGGCTCTGTTTGCTCTTTATTAGTTTTATATGTCGGGTCCTATATTTCTTTTCCTTTTTTGAATGTCACACAAGGGGGAAACCTGTGCAGGTGTGTTAATTGGTTTTCCAGCTCAGAAAAAAAAATGGAGTCTTGTCAGCATAGATGGGCAAAACCCTGCTGGAACCACCAATTATTCCTATTCAAGCTAGTGTGGTTCCTCTGGGCAGGGTGCGTATTCCACCACAATCTCAGGAAAAAGGCAGGTCTGTAAATGGCTCAAGTGCTCAGAGAAGTTGTGTGATCATTCAAAACATTAATAGCACTACTGTACAGAATCCTTTCCAACGCACCTGCTTACTACCCTGACCCGGTTTGGAAAACTTTCAGCAGTCCCATTAGTAAGTATTGAGTCTCTCCCACTTTCTGCAAAAAAAAAAGGGGGGGGGGAAGGAAAATAGACTTGGTTAGGGATCACTGACTGGCATGGATTAACATGATACCTTTTGCTGGTTTCTCAACTCACTACTGGGCTGGTTCAGCAACATTCTGCCCATGGCACCCAACATAAGGTTGGCGTCATTGGTCTGGAGCCAGTGGTTCAGCCAAGGGTGCATGGGAGCTAACCTGTCAAGCCAGTCTTCTCCAGTTTCCAAATCTTCCCTGCACCTTTGCTTTGATCATTAGGACAAGGTGGGGTTTGCTTTGCAACTCTAATGCTTCGTGGAACTGGTACAAGTGTCTCAAACCCTTAACTGGAAACTAAGGGATCAACCAGAGTGCCTTAATTTCCAGTTCTGTTGTTACTGCATTTATTTATATTCCCCCGATTCTCCTAAAACTGGGATTTCAGGTGGCTAACAATTTTAAAAGGACTATACACCTGTTGCTGTTGTGCCTTCGAGTCATTTCCGATTTATGGCGACCCTAAGGTAAACCTATCATGGGGTTTTCATGGCAAGATTTGTTCAGGGGGGGTTGCCTTTGCCTTCCTCTGAGGCTGAGAGGGTGTGACTTGCCCAAGGTCACCCAGTGGGCTTCCATGGCTGAATGGAGATTCAAACCCTGGTCTCCAGAGTTGTAGTCCAACACTCAGACCTCTACACATGTTGGCAATACAACTAAAAACATACAAAGAGTGAACATAAAAAGGGAATTAAACTAATCACAATATTAAAAGAATTCGGATCTATGCGTAAAATAATAAAATGCAATTAAAACAACTGAAGCTATTAAAAATGTAGCGCTTTGAGTGTTGGGCTAGGACTTTGTGTTAAACCCCTGTTGAGTTTAACACAATACACAACAGAGCAGAGATCTGACCCCTGCTCTCCCAAAGTCCTAGCCCAAGACTCAAAGCACTACATTACACCATCTTTCTCTCCTTTACAACCTTTGTTACACACCCCTAAGTTTACCCTCAACTTATCCACAGGTCATAATAAAATCTATCATTTTGGCCCCAAAACCTGCCCTCGACTTATACGTGAAGTCGATTTCTAGTGGAGAATATCTGGCAGAAAGGTCAGACTTGATCAGACAGAGAGATCTCTCTTTTCCAGCATGCTTTGGAGGGTGCCATTCTGCACCAGTCCCAAAAGCCTCACACACAGAGCTGCTGTCTAAGTCGGCAGCGGCACAAGCCTTGTGCGTTCACATCACATGGAGGATGCTTTGAGCTCACCTGGCCTTCCTGCCAATGGGGACGAGGGAAAAGTAAACTCTTTCAGTTACCAAGACGACCAGTGAGGGAGGAGAAAAAGGAAAGGCACGCTTTGGCGATGCCAGACACATTCCTGCACATGTAGAAACATGGGTTGGCGACAAACTGAGTAAGCGGATGAGTTGGATGCCAATTATAGCACCTCCTGAGGAAGCCATTCTAGCCAAGGGACATACTGGCTGGATGGCTGGGTCACGAGACCAAATGCCAGTCATTGGGAATATCGACCGTGCCACAGTCGTCTGCAATAATGTGTCTGTTGTGAAATTGGCATGCATTTCCATACCAATGTGGCTAGATCATTTGTCATCCCTCGAGGTCATGTCGCAGCTAGGAGGCCGAGCGAGTGTGGCAGGAAATCTGGGTTTCGAGGGTCACCTCCTCCCTGACCTCACATGGTGGCCCCGAGGTAGTATCCAAATCACAAAAGTGTCCTGGCATGATTTGGGAAACTCTTTTGCACCACTCCTGTTTTGCTAAGTTCTTTGGAGGATTGAAAGCACTCTATAATAAATGCCAAGTATTAGAGACACAATTGGAAGCAGACCCAGATAAGAAGTACTCAAGGCATGCAAAGTATAGGCTCAGCTAAGGGAGCGGCAGTGGACCCACAACCAAATTCAGACACTCGGGGGTTGCCATAGTGTAAAGTGGAGAGGGTTCCTGTACCTTCAACCTTTGTGTAGAAGAGGGCATTTCAGCAGGTAATAAACAACACCGGCTGATATGCCCTCTTCTGCACAATCATGGAAAGAAGGTACAGGTTTTCACTCTGGCAATCCTATTAAGATCTCCCATTCTGCCACCATAAATGATGATCCCAAGTTACCCTACACTGGATGCCCTCGCTCAAAGACGTGTTGGGAAGGGAAATCCTGGCTATTGAAGGGGGAGATGTCAGTGGCAAAACTATTTAAAGTTCAAATTGGTACCCAGAGCAGATTCACCATTCCACAGATTTCAGAGTCTCCCCAGTTGCTGTTGGCCAACATACTCCATGAAGGGGACGCACTGGTGGCTTTTCTTTGCGACAGAAAGACATCCTGTCTGGCTCTGAACCCGACATGAGCTAGCTCTCTTTGCTAGTCTTTTGGCTAGTCTCCAATAAACGAGGCCTTAACAAATGCTATCTCAAAGTATGGGAGCCGGGGGGGGGGGAACCATGGTGAAATTTCAAGAGCTCGCCTTTTCCCTATTCCATATGCCAGTGGAATAAAAAGGCTGGCAAGGAACAAAAAGGCTGGCAAGGAAGCTTTGACTCATCCTGCTCATTATAGGCAGCTGATGCCTTCCTTTGCCTGTACAGCTGTCTCTTAGTAACCCTGTACACCATCCATGGAAAAACACACGCATACACACACACACACGAAGGAGGAGGAGCAAAGAGGTGGAGTTGGGAGATCAGCTGTCAGTTGCTAGATTGCCTTCCCTCCCCACCACAAGCCACATTCCCCAACGCTCACTCAGTAAGTGCCAAAATCCCAGCGCTCTCCCTCCCATTCATAAGCCAGGCTGGGACCGGCTGCTTCTCCAACTGTCCTGGCAGGAGCAGACAGGCGAGAAGGACCTTTGACTGCTTGAGCATCTCCAAACCAAAGGTAAGAAGCAGCCCACAAAGAACTTGAGGAGATGGGGATGGAGTTCGGTGGGGGGGGGGGCATCATCACTTGGGAAGAACCTGTATCAACATTCAAAGAAAGGCACCCACAAGCCAACTCTTGGAAAAGAGAGAGAGAGAGAGAGAGAAAGAGAGGATTTTGGAACAAGTGCCTGGGGAGTGCGTGTCTGTGTTTTAACAAGGGATGGGATGATGGGTATCCTGACTAACCTTGCCATTTAAGTCTCAGGGGCTGCTGGTTGTGAGAGTGGATTTGCGTGAAGTGGAAACAACGGGGTGCTGGGATAGAGGTACGGAGGGGAGAGACAGGGAGATAGGGCTCAATTTCGTGTTACGGACTCTTCTTCTCCTGTGTCGGATGCGGTGTTGTGTGTCACATGAGATCCTCCATGGCCAGCCTTGTTGTTGTTTACTCTGAAAAGAAGCATCGCATGAAGGGGAAAACGGTTGTGTTGAGGGTGACAAGGAACAGTAGCTGGCTGGGGGAAAAGTGGGTTTCTTTTTTAAGTGCATGCAAGACTTTAGGGAATGAGGAGGATGTTTCATTTTTCATCATGATATTTGCCAAGAGCATTTTGGTTTTTCTTCCTCATCACTATCCGTCTATCTATCTATCTATCTATCTATCTATCTTTCTTATTACTTTTTTCTTGTAGTTCAAGTCACAGTGGGCAATATATTTTTTTGGCACCACTAAGGGACCCTCCCTTTCTGTGCCCATATGGAGAGAAAAACCTGAGGGTTTTATGAGAAAAGAAAGAAAGATATGGTGGGATTCATCTCCTTGTCATCACTTTTGGGATCAAAACAAACAGGAAGGAAAGAAGAGTGAGTCAACCTTTCAACCAATGCCACCAGTTTCTAAGCAGCCTGCTCCTCTCTGCTGGAAAGGAGGCGAAGAACATGTTAGATAAAGTAAAATAGCATTGCTTAGAAACAGGAGGTGGTGATAACAAAAACCTCTTCAAAGCCTTATCCTATCCGGTCCCATTCCTGTCCCTTTGACATCTTTACACTGGACTGGACTGTCAAAATAATATGTTTTAATTAGCTATTTAAATGGTTGCAGATGGCACTGTGCTCTTTCCAGTATGTGTTCATCATTAGAACAAAAACTTTCAAAGGAGGTGTTCTTTTATGGTGGTTATTGTTGTTCACTACTTATTGGTTTGTTGATGTTTAAGAGGCATATGAAATAGGGAAAAGCAAGCTCTTGAAATCCCAGAGCTGGTAGAGACCACAGTGGCCACCTAATTCATCCCCTGCCATGCAGGAATACATAACTACTGCACTCCTGAAAGACGGCCATCCAACATCTCTTTAAAAACCTCCAAAGGAGGAGGCCACCATCCTCTAAGGCACTCTATTCCACTGTCAAACTGTTCCTACACTGAAACAGTTCTAGATGGAATCTCTTTTCTTGCAATTTGAATCCATTGTTTTGTGTTCTGGTTTCTGAAACAGCAGAAGAAAAAATGTATATTTTTGTTTACTACGTAACAACATTGACTTCACTGATCATATCCTCCATTCCTTACCTTTTTCATTTTTCTTTTTTAAAAACCCACCAATGCATTAATTTGGTAAAGGGATCTTTGTTGTAAGAAGTTTTTTTTAAATGGCATTTTGGTTAAATGAAGTATTTAGAAACAGAGGCAAAAGAAAAAGGAAGACTGTGAACCTTGTGAAATGTTTGCAACTGGAATGCTAACCATTTAAGTCAGTTTTAAAAACCTGCTCACCCTCTGAAAGTGAGGCCCCAAGGCAATGCAATGTAGGTAAAACAGATGTTAAGTATTCATTAAAAACAGATCAAAACAATGAGAAAAGTGTTTAAGAACCACAAACAACTGTAACAGAATGAATAGCCAAACCTAGATTAATGAATCAAAGGCCTCATACCTCCAACAACAGTCCCAATTTGGCAAGGACAGTCAAGACTGATCCTCTTGTCCCACATTTTCAGTGTCCCGGTTTCTCTCTCCTCCTCCCACTTTCCTCATTTGTCTTCACCTTACATCAATTGCTACAAACTATAATATAGTCATAACTTAACTATCCTTTGTACTCACTTAACTCACCAGGGAGGATAGAAGAGGAGGGCGTGAAATCTTGCTAGTTAAACTTCTGCACATTTCATGAATCTATTAAACGGATAAAGGTTAACATAGTTAATCAACACCGATGCATTTAATTTGGATTAAAATCCCACCACTTTTTAACAAAACGGGATCGCTTGTGCCCTTTGAACTGGTGGGGTGTGAGAGGGCAGCAAGAAGTGGAGAGACTCAATTAACAGACGCACACCCCCAACTTTTTCAAGCTGCCTTGCATGCTTAGACAGACTAAACCTTCCCCATTCCCTTGCTGTAATGACTTTTACAGCTGCACTCCAGAGTCTGCAACAAGGCTTGTGTAACAGGGTTAAATAGGATCCTTCGAGGGACTTCACACAATTCCACACCTAGGTCACCTGTCATTGCATCTAAGAATAATCCCACTTGCCTTTGGGAGGCACGGACTGTGTGGTCCCTGGCTGCCACTGGGAATCTCCTTCCCCCACTGTCTGCGAGTAATTCAAATGTGCAAAGTGGAAACAGGCTGACCTTCCAGCCTATCTTTACGATGGCTATTTTCAGCGGGAGAGTGGGCCTTATAAAGCAGTAAATGTCTAAAGCTGAGTCCTGGCTTTTGCATTGCCTGTCAGAACTCACACAGGTTCAATCCCAGGCGCCTCTAGGTGAAAGGATCCAGTTGCAAGGGGGAATGGCAGGACCTCTTCCTGAAATCCTGGAGAGCCTCTGCCCAAGCCCAGACTCTCCAATATTTCTTACATGAAAATGGGGCCATGTGTGGTCAAGCAACTTCACAGTGCAGTCAAGATGGCAAAAGTTATTAATAAGAAAGAATGCACAATCTAAGAGACATTGCAGCAATTTGCTTTTGCCTGAGCCCACCGGAAAGGACAAGACTCCAGAACATGGCCACATAGCCCAAAAACCCCACAAAAAATACTCCCATGCTCACCTCATAGAGAGAGAAGAGGAAAAGGCAGGAAAAAGATGTTCATAGGTACAGCCTGCTGCATCCATTTCTTACAGCAGTCATACGGTTTCCTCTTAAGCCCTGGAACAGTTTGAAAAACAAGCACTCTTAAAAAATACAGAATGTTTTCCACACAGAGGCCCTCCGACTAACAATTTGGATGTCCTTGCCGCTAAACAACTCCTACATAAGCCTCACCATTTTTTTTTTTTTTGTCCCAGGTTTTCCAGTATTTTTTAACATTTTACCATCGTGAAGGGTTTTTAAAAATTATTATTCTATCATGCTTCTCTGGTTTTAAAATTATGTTGTAAGTCATTTGTAGTTCTTATTGTATTTCATGCTTTGAAAGTAGATGCTGTTCGGGGAGTTTTACTGAAAGGCTGCATACAAATTTGCTCATCAAATAAAAATAAAAATGGCATAGATGCTTTTAGAAACCCATCAATCTAACCATGCAACAAAAGAAGTATAGTTTGAATGCTTAGGGTGTTTGGGAAACCATAAATCGAACTAAGCAGCAACAACAAACGTGTGCCTTGAATATTTAAGACTAAAGTAGCATTCCAGCCTGCTTCCTACGCTCTAATAGCCATGATTTGGCCGGGACAGACCCAATTAATCCTCTGTTGTCCCACTTTTTCTGCAGCTTTTTAAATGTTCCAGTTTCTCTCACCTACTCCCATTCCCCCTTTCTCCTCAACTTACTTCAATGGTTGCAAAATGAGTTAATAGATCAAAAAGGAGTTTGCACTCAATTAGCAGAGACAACTGAGAGGAGAGGAGAGGATGAAATCTTGCTCTTCACAGTTGGCTTAGGCAAAAGCAAACTGCTGCAGCCTCTCCTAGCATGTGCATTCTTCCTCATTCACAATTTCTGATACCTTGACCATATTTTGATGTTGCAAGGATGCATGTGTCCTGGTTATCATCTGTGAAATGTCAGAGGGTATGTTGCTTTCCACGCTGGGTTTGGTGTGTTGTGAGTTGTCGTCGTCACTGTTTTAAGCTCACATTTTTCATTTTGTGGGATGATGATGCTCTTTCTTATAGCCAATTGGGAAAAGATTATGCAGTGATAGCTCCCCAGGTCGTATCAGAACCCTGCTTCTTTCTTCCCCTTGAGCTCCACAGTTTTGCTGGGATGAGCGAACATTTGATTTCAAGTTGCACATAGCACAACAGCCTCATATCTCTTCTACCTGAATGTTAGAAGATATATTTTTAGATCTTCTTCACCAAAAAGTTGGAGATGACTTGACAGCAACATACCTCAGTTAATGAAGCTGATGTGTTCCTGGTCATGACTTCTTTAATAGAAAATTTGGTAGAAGCGGCAGAAATAACAGGGAAACAATAGGGTTGGGCTCTCTGTAACATAAATAGAAGATCAGTTCAACATGCTTCCACAAACTATTGTTATTGTTTTAAAATGATTTTCTTGTAAGCCGCCCTAAGTTCTTTGGATACAGGGTGGAATATAAATATTGTTGAAAGCAAGCAAGCAAGCAAGCAAGACAGCTTATGTCAAAAACAAGGCATATTCTAGAAGAAATGTTCCCTGACTTAAAATAATTTAGTACTTCTTAACAGACAGAACTATTTTATTTTTCTTTTGTAGATAGCCTTCAAAGTTTGGGCAATGTCTGACTGAAGCCAAGCCCTAGCATGTAATTATACAGAAGACTATGAATAATGTTGTGTTTCGTGAAGAACACCTTTTAATTTCAGGCAGACCTGGTTGTTTAGTGTGGAAACAGGAATCCGTGCCCTTCTGACCTGGAGGCTGAACTCTGAAGAGCGATTGTTATTATTAGCAAAATACTCAGGAAAAGGTTTGCTGTAGGTATGTCAGGATCTCCAGACTATTTGGAAGTCCTAGTCCAATGCTCAAACCACTACGTCACACTGGGACCCAAATCTAAACACAAAATTCATTTATGTTTCATATATACTTGATGTACGCAATGTTGTGTATGCGCCTTCAAGTCGCCTCTTGACTTATGCCTGAAGGTAATTTTATACACAATATTGTAAATAATTATGTGCATTAAACATTTGTATACACTGAACCATCAGAATGCAAAGGTGTCACTATCTCACGCACCCATGCGGACAATTTTGGATTTTGGAATTCTGGGCGTGGAAGACTTATTCTGGATCTTTCTTGGGATGGTTTTAGGGGGAAATGCTTCCTACACAAAGCCTGCTACCTTTTTGTTTTTTCCACGCAGAAGAAACTGTGCCTGAAGCTGCCTCTGAATAATCGGGGCTGCCTTCTCAAACTTGGGGCTTACATATTTTGCAGCCCTTCTATCTCAGCACGCATACACCCCACTGTGCTGTCCAAGGTCTGCAATTTTCTTTTGCCCTCACTCTTTTCCCCTGAAGAGGATTTGAGCTTTGTTTGGATATAAAACTACTTTCCTTCCCCAGGAATAATTTTTAAGGCCAGGAGCCTCTATTCTGAAGAATTCATTTGCTGTTAGTTCTGCTGCCGAATGACCGCCTGGATGAGTTAATGGAGCCTGGAGAGAATTATCTACAGAGTAACAGAAGAGCAATGGGAACAAGGGGCAGACAGACCTTGGCTTGCGATTTGCAGCCATGTGTAAAATGCTCTCTAAAAACCATCAGCTGGCATTGGCCCATCCTATTGCCTTGCTAGAGAAAGGAGGCATGATTTCTTCTGACGATGTTGCGTATGTGCCTTCAAGTCGCCTTTTGACTTATGGAGACCCCATGGATTTTACTGGGTTTCTTAGGCAGGGGATATTCAGGTGGTTTTGTCGGTTCCTTCCTCTGAAATACTGGCTAAGCTAAGCAGGGCCAGCCCAGGTTAGTACTTGGATGAGAGACTGCCAACAAATATCAACTGCTGTAGGCTAAATATTTCAGAGGAAGAAACTGCAAAGCCACCGCTGAGGATTCCTTAAGGAAACAACGTATGAAATTAATGGGGTTGCCATAAGTCAACAGCTGACCTGAAAGCACACAAAAAAAGTTGTAGGGATAAACACCCTAAAAGCACCAGAACTCACCTGATCTGGGAAGCTAAGCAGGGTCAGTCCTAGTTAGTACTTGGATGGGAGACTGCCAACGAATCCCAGATGTTGTAGGAGAAATTTAAGAGGAAGGAACTGCAAAACCACCTCTGAGTATTCCTTGCCTAAGAAAGCCCTATGAATTTAAAGGGGTTGCCATAAGTCGAGAGGCAACTTGAAAGCACATAGACACACACACAGAGATTTGAACCTACCTTTTTCCAATCACTGGCCAAAACGCTAACAGGTACACCATAATGTCTCTGTTTCATCCCACTTTCCGGAATGATAGTTTTCAAAATGAGTCCTACAGAACCACAGGATCCCTCAGAAAAACAATTACAATGCGTAGTAGGTAGGCAAGTCTCTCTGGAAAAGGCACAAAGGGCATCCGATGTTAAGAAAGCAATCTTTTTTTTTTAAAAAAAAAATCTAATAAAAATACTAATGGAATAATTGGGTCCTAGTCATGATGAGAAAAAGATGAGATGGAGGACTAGGTTTGAGCAATTGTATTGCTTTGATTGGTATTTAGCAGCAGGGGGGTAATGCCATTCGGGGTGTAGTGTTGTTTTATGTTTTTAATCAGTTTTACTTGAGGTACCCATTACAATTTTACTCCATGGCATGAAGGATCAGGTCTGCCACAGGGAGAATGAGCCTATTTCTCTGGCCCTGTGTTGTGTTTAAATGAGAATTTCTCTCAAATGCCTCCAACAGAAATATTGGAGTCATTACACACTATCTATGGGCCCTGTCCCCCCAACAGGGAATGTGGACAGTACTTAAACAGGAAACACACTCATCCCTCCATCCATCCATCCTTCCATTATTTTCCTGTCACAAAGATGTGCCATCTTATTATTCTCACAAACTACCCTTCCTTACCATTAAGAAGAGTGAGGCCGCTGCCTCAAGCATCCAATTTGAGATGTTATTAAAGGGCAGCCAGTAATTAGATTAAGCAAAAGTGTCATTGTCTTTGTCAATGCCATTTTAGGATTTGCAGTCTTGTGAGATCTTTAGCCTCTCTCTCAGAAGGCTCAAACTACAGATCCCAGGATTCCATAGGATGACACCATGGCACTTAAAGTGGTGTCGAACTGCATTACTTCTGCAATTCAGAAGCAGTCTAAGTCGAGATGTGGTCCCTCACAGTTGTTTTTATTACCCTAATTCCTTGTGGGTCCCCATCAGAAACGCCAGGAGGGCCTCTGGGAAAGCCAATTCAACTATTAAATAGATTCAAGCACCTCCTTTCACTATTTAATATTTTTAAAATCTGTATTTCATAATTAGAGTCACCCCCCAGTTCTGGCTGTTTGTTTCATTCTTCTTTGGGTCTTTTGGAAGTTCAAGTTCGCCCTGGATTAGAATTGGCACTTTGCAGGAAAAGGGGCACCCTGTATCACACCGTTTCATTACAAGTTTGATGTTATTACAAATTGCCAATATTTGCCATTGCTTTCAAGTCAGGTTCTTACATCTCTTTGCTTCGGAGCCAATATATATTAATGATACATTTTCTTAGGCTTGGCTCTAAGCATCCGCACAAAGCCACTGAAGAACAAACAGACTTCAAAAGGGTAGGAAAATATCAAAGATGCTCTGAACAGAGCCAGCTCCCAAAGCTGGAAAAGCTGAGCTGTGAATAAATACAGACCTCAGATTAGCTCTTAAAAATAAAACGCTTATACAGAAGATCTAGCTTTGTCTCCACTCACCTTCACCGCAAAAAAGAAATGCCCAAGACAACTCGATCCGGGAACAGACGGTTTGCTCTGCGTAGCTTGCAGCTGAGCTCATTTACAACGGTTTGCAGTATGCCTGTTTGGATTGAGACTTGTAATTCTTGTAATTCGGAAAGCACTTTGCATATTACTAATAATTATGATCTATTTATTGCTAAATGTTTTAACTCTACTTTTCTTCCTAAAGGTAGTCAGAACATTTCACGAAGAAAGCTAGTCTAGGTTCCTCAACTGCAAATGCATATATGACTCAATTTTTCTTACACACACACAGACACACACAATTCAGTCATTCATAACTCACACAATACTTCACACACCAGCCCAAAATCCAAGCTGAGCTGCCATTTTGTTGGATATGAACCAGTCACTTTCTCAGACTCATCTGTAAAACGGGCATGAAACCATTACATGTTCCGTTTGCACAATAAGAAAATTAATCCTAACAACCCTTATGTGGTTGTCTGCAGGAAAACAAAATTATACTTAGAAAGGGAAGTTCACTCTCCGTTTTGGGAGAAAGGTGGGACCCTTGTACCCATTTTGCTGCTTGCGGCCTTGGACGTCTGCCCCAAAAGTCTGTCCTGAGATTCCCTTTGGTGACAGAGCATGAAGCCAATCCTATCAATCAATAAATGGTTGGATATGCATGTAAGAACCCAGCCTTTATCTCTTCAAATATTGGCTCAGAGGAGCATAGTTCTCTTCTTGTCCTTTGCAAAGCACTCGCCGTGCCAAACAAAAGCCAGAGCTGCGATTTTCCCACCTTCTTGCATTTTGGAACCAAGCAAGCTTTTCAGAGCAGAGACTTGGATGGGGCAAAGTTATTGTGGAGATTCATTTGCCAAGTTCCTTCTTCCGGTTAATTCATTAAAAACAAACAAACCCAAGACCTCGGTTTAGTTTGCAGCGTTACTGTTATCAAATAAAGCCAGCATCTTCCATCTTGTCTTCCCCGTTTGTCCCTGGTCATATCCAAAAAGATAAAAATGGGGGGGGGGGGGCACGCAAATTCAAATGACATGAGAGTAAATATTACACCTTCTCTATCAGAGAGCTTTGATGCCACAACCAACTACAAATCCTATAATTCTGGATGGCCATCTGTCAGGGATGCTTTGATTGGGAGTTCCTGCATGGCAGGGGGTTGGACTGGATGGCCCTTGGGGTCTCTTCCAACTCTATGATTCTATGATTCTAATTCCACAGCGTTGAGTCAAGGCAGTTACAGTGGTGTCAAACTGCATCATTTCTCCAGCTAAGGTGTATCTGTATTGACAAGACAAAAGGAGGCCATGTATAATTTTAAACTACCCTGGGCCCTTGGTATCCACCGGGGTTTGGTTCCAGGACCGCCTGTGGACACCAACATCCATGGAGGTTTAAGTCCCACTAAATACAATAGACAGCAAAATGGTGTCCCTTAAATAAAGTGGCAAAATCAAGCTTTGCTTTTTAAAATATATTTTCTGAATATTTTCAAGCTGTGGATGCTTGAATCTGTGGATGAAGAATCCATAGATACGGAGGGCCTACTGTACTGTTTCAAACTTTGACATACTGTTAGTGTTCCTTTGCATACAGACGGGCCTTCAAGCTAATATTTCTTTTTATTTTGCAGGCAAAGCACCAAAGCATACAGTACTCTCCCTCAAGGAGCAGCAAGAGAGAATATAATCCGGGCTTTACATGCCTAGTATGGAATCCTAGAAGCGCTCAGCCTCTCGCCCATGACAGCCCGAAGACACTATTCTTTGCCACGAACATTAATGACTCCTCGCTTGTATTCTGACGGGACAATGGGTGGCATTGCTCAAATCACTCCTTTCCTGTATCTCAGTAAGGGGAGCGTTGCCGCCAACCGGCAGCTGCTCTTAGCGCGAGGGATCACCTGTATCATCAATGCCACCATCGAACTCCCCAACTACAACTTCCCCGAGTTTGAGTATTACAAAGTGCCTGTGGCCGACATGCCCAATGCCCCCATCTCTCTTTACTTCGACAGCGTGGCCGACAAGATCCAAAGCGTGGCTCGGAAACATGGCATCACTCTGGTCCATTGCGCTGCTGGCGTGAGTCGGTCGGCCACCCTCTGCATCGCGTACCTGATGAAATACCAGCATGTCACCCTGTACGAGGCGTACAACTGGGTGAAATCGAGACGGCCGGTCATACATCCCAACGTGGGCTTCTGGCGACAGCTCATACAGTACGAACGGGAACTCTTCGGGAAGAACACGGTGAAAATGGTACAAACTGCGTACGGCATGATGCCGGATGTTTACTGGAGAGAGAGGAGAACCTTTGTGCCTTACTGGGGGATTTGAAGACCACTCAAATAGGAGCAGAAGAAACAAGGACATTCCCAAAACAAAAATCTATCAGAACCAAGAGTATTACCCATCTCTTCTTATGGTCAACTTCAGTTCTCAAAACTGCAATGAATTGTATTTTATTTTTTGTCAACACACTTAAACCAGCAACCCCCCTGTATAGGGGAGGCCTTAACCCTACATTTCATGGAGATAACTTAACAACGAGGCAAAGATGTCTAGGGTCTATTAAAAAATAAATGGGGAAAAAATCCACAAGTCCATTTCAATGCTACCACTTCATGAAACCAGACAGTTTTAAGATTTTGGAAAACGTGGGATCCAAATATTGTTTGGCAATGCGGGTGCTTTTTATTTTGGGTTTTCTCTTTCTTCCTTATTAACCAGCAGCTTATTGCCAAAAGGTCTCATTAAAAGAAGAATGAAGGGCTGGTCCTTCCCTCCTCCAAGGACAACTCACTCTTAAATGTTAGAATAAAACAAAAATAATTAGTAGCTGATGTCCAAATGCAGAGAAGTAAATATGTGATTATAATCTTATTTTAAAAGTATAGAGAGATTTATCCAGAGAGATTTTCCATCCCCTTTTTTGGTAACGTATAGCTAAGCTTTTGCTTTTCAGTTGGTGGAGTGTGTGTGTGTGTTGGGGGGAGATATTCTAACTAGACAATCTGCCACAAATAAAATGATTTAGACAATTAAGATGTCATGCCCTTTTTCTCCTTCAGCTTTTCCTGACTTCATATTGTTCAGTATCTGTTTCCACTCCCCTGTTAGTATTATTTTTTAATTTAGAACATTTCTGAGCCACTTTTGTGCCCAAGATTGGCTACAGCTAAAAGAATATGAAAATTCCACAGTAAAGGAAAGATAAACATAACTACAGCACTTATTCCCTAAAATCATAATATAATGAAACAGTTTTCAATTTTCTGGAACAATAGCTGAACCAACCCTTCCTTGTTTTGTATCGGGAGGACTTTAAAGTGGGTGTTCAGTGAGCATTTTTAGATAAGGGATTTCAAGTACAAGATGGCATGACTGAGAAGGCCCTGGGTGGTTTAACATCTCTAGGGTAGGGGGAATTAAAGCTACCAAGGTTCAGAAGGAATGTTTTCTTAAAAAGGCTGTGGATTGTGCCAGTGAAGTCAAGAGCTAGACTGAGTTGCCAAGTCAATTTGAAGCTCCTTAGTGCTTACCCAGCCTTTTTGCAGCAGATCAAAGAGGGGGCTTTGTCCTTCCTTTGGCCCTGAGGAATGCTGGAAACCCCATAATTTTACCACGATGGACAGCTGCCAGCTACCAGTGGTAGAGCAAGCTTGACATGACTTGCTCACATTTAAAAGAGCTGCCTTACATGCAACCTGGAACCAACAAAAGAGAGAAAAATCCAACCAGGATGAATACATATTGAGCTTACTATATTACAGTTATGGGCATTCTGAACCCGAATGCCATATGAGGCCTTGCCAGGTACAGGTTATGATTTGGGAACACCCAGGGTTATAGAGGTGAAGTCCCGAATACAGACCTGAACACTGCAACTGCTCTTGATTTGGAGGCCAATAGGTGTCTGTACAATTTGCCTTTGCTCAAGATGGCTTTGGCCAACACAATCTCATCTTCCAGCCTCTGCCAAGATTTCATCAGAGTTTCTCCGCCTGTCTCGGTATCAGATGAAAAGTATCTGTCTGAGGATGCAGTTTGCAGCTGGAACCAGGACAGTTGGCTGGAAAAGGGTGGCTTCATGGGAGAATTTTACAAATTCAATTAGAATGCACAATTAGTTTTCTGTAACTAGGACAAAATATGGTAAAATTATTGGCACTAAAGTAGGTATGGGAAGCAGATATCAGAATGGGCATTCCAGATTCTGAATGGAATTAGAGATGGGCCTCTCCACAGCTAACTCCTGCATTTGTACCAAAAGGGGATGTTCTATTACAATAATCCACCACCAGCAGTTCAATCCTACTAAACTGGGCACCATACAGGATATATGGCTGTATTCTTCTTCTTCAAGATGTGGTGAAGACCTTTGCACTCATGACAAACCAACAGATCAGATTTTGTGGAGTGCTGATACTATCTGTCTATGTGGCAAACAGCAAACTGATAAAAAAATTTTAATTTCCCTGCTTACCTGCAGCAAGTATGGAAATAAAGGAAACATTAGAAAACTCTAAGACAACAACTTGGCTTAACAGAATCTGGTTAATTGTACTCTCTGAGAGAGAGAAAAACCCTCTATGTAGAGACAAAACAGGACACATTTGTGGATGCACGGTATCCATTTTATTGTGTTTGCAAATCAAGACACATCACTCTATAACCTGTCAGAATCTAGTGAAATTCTGAAGAATTTTTGGGTTTAGCGAGACTTTCCAGTTCTTTTTATTGTACCTGCACATTCACAGTTTCGTATCCAAGCTCTTTCTTGAAATATCCCTGGTTTCCTTCCCTCCCCACTCCCTTGTGTCCTTCCCCCTCCCACTGATCACAACTCTGGAGACCAGGGTTCGAATCCCCACTCAGCCACTGGAACCAACCAGGAGACCATGGGCAAGTCATACTCTCTCAAAGGAAGGCGAAAGATTCCCCCCCCCCCGAACAAATCTAGCCAAGAAAACTTCATGATAGGTTGGCGTTAAGGTTGCCATAAGTCAGAATCGACTTGAAGACAAACAATAACAATGCACACAAAGCAACAACTATCCCATAGATATACAAGAGGTGAGGATGCAGAATCTCCACCAGAATCCACAATTTGAAAATAAAAATGTAACAGGACAACTCGATTACATTGAGATCACTCTTGTCCAAGATCCCACCTTCAGCAATAGGTAAGCAGAGTCTCTAAGAAAGTCAAAAAGAGGGGCAATTGCCTTTATACTCTTCTGAAGATGAGTATGAAGGCAACTGCCCCTCGAAGTACAGTGCTTCAGCACTGGTTCTCTTTAGTTCCCAGGGCAAACAGCTACTGAGAGGCTTATACTCCATCCCTTTTTCCAGGTCTTCTTTGGGAAGGGGTGTCATTACAATGGCAGGAGATTTTACACAGATTGGTTGCCATATAAAAAACAGGACTTCCCTCTGGTAGTACCAGGATCTGCTGATATCTAATGAAAATCTTTCTCATTAAGGGACTCGATTTCTAAAGTTCTTTAAATAAAGCATCAGACAAATATCAATGTAAGCTTCCATTCAGCTTCAACAACTGACCTCACTGACCTTTTTGAGAAGTAAAAGAAGGGGAGGGAAGAGTACTGTGACTGAAGATCAGGAGATTTCACAAGGATCAATGAAGAGTCTGTACACCACTCTGAATTATGTAGTTTTCAAAGGATCTTGCTCTCTTCTGAAAACATCAGCAACGGCATTGTGTAAAGTACAAGGAATTAAATTAGAATCCAATCAACCACAAAAGACATTTCAGAGGCAGCGCAGACGCATAAAAAATAAAACTGCCAATCATGATGCTGCAGCTTTTGCAAAGCCACAAGAAGATTTTTAACAATCTCAAATACCAAATTACATAAAGGGGCAAAAACAATTTTGGTCATAAGAGGGGTTTTTGGGTGCGGAGGGTCATCTGTTTGCACCCAGTCCGATTTATTAGCATGCAATTAAAAAGACTGCATGCGTACCGATGGAAAAGGTTTTGATTTCTCCTTTGCAAGCCTATGTTTATAGCATTGTTCTCCAAGAAAGAAGTAACTCTGCCTCTGCTCCCCCAAAAAAGCCCCATTTTCCATCTTCTGAAATGTTGTTATCTGCCTTCAAGTCAATTTCATCTCATGGTGACCCTATGGATGAGACACCCCCAAGAACCCCTACTCCCGCAAAATGTCTCCTTTTTTAAAAGCGGATCTAGGGGCATGCTTTGGGGGCTTCCTGGGTCCCTAGAGAAAATTCTGAAGCGAAAATAAATAAATAAATAAATCGTCCTTTTGAAAATCTTTGCAAAATTTCATTTTAAGCCCTGGGGGGGTATCTCTCTCTCTTTCACATACATACACACACACGTATATACACTTATTTATTTCTGAACCCTGGGGAGGCTCTGGGAGCTACATGAGGCCCACAAGCCACACTTTCGCCAGCCCTGGCCTAATCCAAAGTAGACAAAACATCATTACCAGTAATCTCTTGCACTAATTTAAATGTTAACTAACTTTTAAGAGTAAGTCTTATGCTGACAACACTGTCCTTACTACAGGCTTGGGCAATATCCTCAGCAGGCCCTGCTCTGGAAAGAAGGTGTTTTGAAGAAACCCTGCATACATAAAGAGAAGAGAAAATTAAGACACTGCGAGGACACGAGAAAGAGCTGTATGTGACCATTCACTCCTACTGCTGGGCTATGGCAGAGGCCATAAGCGTTTGGGAAACGTGCCCCTTCAACAACAGTCATGCGACCCAGTCCAGACTGCAGGCCAATGTGATCAGCGTGACTCTCCCATCCACGATGGACCAAATCAAGGCGATTCAGCCATCAAACACACTCTCTGAATTGCTTATGGCTGCTTTGCAACGTGGATGGGCTTAACTAGTAGGTTCCCCCTACCTCTACTACCCTACAGCTGATACATTTGGGTGTAGGACTTGCCTTTGACACCATCAGGGCGCTCTTAAAATCTAAGCAGGACAAAGGCTGTTCTGGGTTTAAGAGATGGGGAAACATCAGCCCATCTAGGAATTGAGAGGGCTGTATGTTTTTAATAGAGACATAGGAGAAACATGGCTTAGGATGCAAACAAGAAGACTAACTGTATGCACTTCACACCCAGCATCTCAACTCCACACCAGCAAACATAAGCATCACAAAGCACCACTGAAAAACCAATAGAAGATTGTATCACTGAAAGGTGTGTATGTGTGTTATAAAAATAAAAAAGCAAAAGGAAGGTCAAAAAGATATAAATAAAAGCCCATCTAGGGAAAAGAAAACCCACCCGCCCACAAAAAAGAAAAGAAAAAGAAGCAGCAGAACCAAATACGATCACATTTGGGAAAATACTGTAACCTTGGATACTGTTTCCAAGGACACCAAAGCCGCCCTCGGCTAACAGAACAATAGTGGAAGAGACGGGGGAACGCAACGCCGAATCTTCAGAATGAGATGTATTAGTAGAACAAGCTTCCCTGCTTTGCAGCTTCCAATCCAACAGAACTAAAAAGAAACTAAAATGGTTCAGGTCACAAGAACATACAGGTTTATTTTAATGTTTCCTCTTCTCTTCTCTACAATGCATGATGCTGTTAGGAACAGAAGCCTGTTATCTGTTGCTGGCCTTAATGCAGTCACAGTATAAGAAGCTCAGAAGTTACTAGACTTCAGCATCCCAACTCCCTTTCCCTCCTCTCTCCATAGAGGCTAAAAGACACGCCACAGCACAATTCAGAGCAAATGGGAGTTCAGACAGTCAAAACCTTATTAGATTGGCCTCTTGCAACAAACAGCTCCCCTGCCAAAAATCTTCAAGGCTTGTAGTCATTATCTGCTCAAGCTCTTGATGATTCTTGGCATGAAAAGTTCATAAATAGTGCCCATATTCTTACAGGAACTGTCAATAAAAAGCCCTGCCTTTCCCACTTCGGCCTAAATACCCTAAAGGCACCAGATCCCATCTGATTTTGGAAGCTGAGCATGTGGGAGAATTTAACTTATCTGAGAAAAGCCCTACACAAGGTATTATGCATCAGCAACACACTATCACCCTGTGGCCTCTGTACCAAGGCCCCAAATTTCAGATATCTGTATTGATATTCACATGGTCATCCTTCTTCCATACCTGTGAGGGGTGCAGCGAAGCATCAGCTATACAGAATGGTCCTGCATGAACTGGTATAGTCAGTATGAGGTTATTCCTACCGAATCCTTAAGTCTTAAAGGTGCTGTCACATTCCTTTCCCCCCCCCCCCTTCCTTCCTTCCTTTTTATGCTGGAAGAGACTTGACATATCTTAACAATCTTCTCTCCCATTTTCATTTGAGCTGGTCCTCAGGATATAGCCCCATGGAGGAGAAACACTCCCAGGATGCCAAGAGAAACCCTTTAAACACTGTGCATAAAACCATCGCTCAATGCAGCTGCCTATGGTCCAACAGGAAAACAACTGTGATGATGCTTGACCCCTAAGTACAACAGGTAGGAAATGAGAAAACACTA
Organism: Phrynosoma blainvillii; assembly: GCA_026167975.1. Taxonomy (NCBI): domain Eukaryota; kingdom Metazoa; phylum Chordata; class Lepidosauria; order Squamata; family Phrynosomatidae; genus Phrynosoma; species Phrynosoma blainvillii. The sequence continues at coordinate 11,414,602 of JANUYF010000014.1, forward strand.
GACCTGGCCACCACAGACACCTGGCGGTCTGAGGGTAGGATTGGGTTGCCGACTACAGACTGATGCCAGACAGCAGAGAAGAGTGTGCAGAGTTAGCCCAGGGACAGGCACCGGAGTCAATCAGGCCTCTTGCTTCACTAAACCCGAAGAAAAATACCTATTCCATTTCAAAGGAAGAGAAAAAGAGCAACCTATTCTGTTTCACTGCATCTCTGCAGTTTTGATCATTGCTCGATCTAAGCCACAACACAGTACAAACGGCTCGCTCGTAAGAGGAGTCAATGTACCAAACAGCATGTGTTTGAGAAGCAGCTGTTAAATCAATAGCAGAGGTAAAGGGATGGACAACCTGTGCTTCTCCGGAGGCTGCTGGATTCAAATTCCGACCGTCTGTGAGAATGAGGGTAGAAATTAGGAGGCCAACACTATCTGGAAGGCCACAAAATCCCTCTTTCTGCTGGCAAATCTTTGCCAACTTAATGAGCCACTTATAGTGGTAATGCCCTTTTATCAGAAGAAACACACAGCTTAACGCAAAACCCTTCCATTTCCTATATACAAATTGATTTCTTTAAGTTTTATTCCACATTTAAACTTAGGCACCTTATTTTTTAAAACACAGACACTACATTTCTAGGGACGAGTCTAGATTACAATAAAAGGTTAATTGATTTTAAAGTGCCAGGGACCTTGCTTGGCCTACACAGTAGTTCTGTAAAAGGGCTGAAAAAGTCTACCTCCTTGGAAACCCTTCAACCGTTTGATGTCTTTGTCAGAGGAGAGACAAAATGGGCAACAGCCATTACAGTTCAGTTGGTTTTAAAAGACCAAGGCATAGAAATGGGCTTTAGAAGTGACCAATTAAGATCTTTTGTAAAATCATCACCACCAGTAGTCAAAACCAAACCCAACTCATTTTGGTTTTGAAAATGCTATAAATTACAACCGTTTTGGAACAGAAGTTATCCCTGAAGCGTGGGAGGAGGGAGACTTTTGGACCCTTCCCGCACAAAAGGAACCACAATTTGCTAAACCTGAAAGATCACTAGACAAAGAGCAGAAAATTTTCCAACACCAGTGGATGTTTCCAAATCTTTGCCAAGTTCTCCAACTAAGGGCTTACAATTTTTTTTAAAGCAGCTTTCACCCTGTGCATGAGAACAGCCAGCCTGAAATGAACATCTTACAAATATTCTAACCACAAGCTCAAGCAATTTTCACATTTGCTGGGGCAAACAGCTCCCCGACCCCTGCGTCCTGTGTATTGTTCTGCCCTCGGAGCCAACGCAAAGTTGGGAGAAATTCCCTCAAAGAAGATCAGGCAAAATGAGGCCTGGAGGTTTGGGTTCCACGCAGTTGATCCAGAAGTTGGCGCAGCTCGCATGGTACTGATGGCCTCCGTAAGCGAGTTTGAAATTGTCCGTTTCTGAGTTGAAGGCCTGAAGAAAAGGAAAATAAAAAGAACACCAGAATGAGAAGCTGCTGTGGCACTCCTTCATGCCAAGGTGTTTGCCAAGAGAGGACATCAGTGAGCAACCTCCAGGCGCACGTTTTAATGTACAATCCTAACTTCTCTCCAGCCACTGCTGCCAAACTGTGGAGCCAGACCAATGTTAGGACCTCCAGAAGACTACCAGCAAAGGATGGTCCCATGTTTCAACCATACACAGTCAAAGCAGTGTCCACACATCACTCCTTCAGAGATGGGGAAAGACAAAGAGAAGTCTATTGCAGACAGAGGCATGATCCTACCATTGGAGGGAAGGAGGATGTCTGTCTCTCACTGATGGCACCCCTGTTGCCGAATGCTTTGCCCAGAGAAGCCCCTCTGCTCTCCACCTTATAGTCTATTCAGTACCATTTTTGTTTCCCCATGTATTCTTGATATAATTTGAAAACTCCAGGGAGTCTTCTACATTGCTTTTATAATTTCTGTGGTTGTTTTGTTTTGGTATTTACATTTTAACAGTCATATTCTTTCTTTCAAGAAAGGAAGAATATGGCCACTAAAATGTAAATCAATAAATCTACACTAGTGTGGTGTAGTGGCTTGAATGCTAGACTAGGACACTGGGAGACCAAGGTTCAAATCCCTGCTCAGCCATGGAAAACCACTGGGTGACCTTGGAAAAGTCACACTCTCTTGGTCTCACAAGAAGTCAAGGGCAAACCCCATCTGAACAAATTCTGCCAAGAAAAATCCATGACAGTCGCCTTAGTCAGAAATGACTTGAAGGGACACAATGGCAACACAATTTTTTCTTGTGAACCACAATGTATAATAGTTTGAAGGCAACATAAAAGTATCTTAAATTGATGCTGGCTATCCCATACCCCTACTCTACCTCCAGAACTATGTTGGGTCCAACAACCACAACATAACCCATCTTTGCTTCAGGACAGTTGTCACTTCCCCCACTAGCAAACTCAGGTAGGAAGTGCCAAAACAAACCAAGCCAAAGCAAGGCCAGCACCAAGGAAGCACACCAATTAAATTTCTTTTATTCCTGTTGATATACTGAAAGAGGATGAAAATTACAGTATCATATTCTGACCATGATTCTGTCGAATCTTACATAGTGATATCAGGAGAAGTCAGACAAATTCAAATAACCCTTTGCTGACAGAATGCTGTTGTAAAGAACAGGGCCAAGGCATTTCTTTCTAAAGGCTAGTCCTGCTCCCCCCGCCCCCCCAACATCCATTTTTACAATCTTTAGGTCTTGGATTAAGGCCAGACCCCCTCACAAAAGAGACATACAAGAACTGGTACACAGACCTGACTATGACTACCACAACTCAGCTGACACATCACAACGCACACCAGCAAAAAGCAAAACAATTCACAGACAAGAGACATGCCAACACAACACACTCCAGTGCCAATTCAGTTGTTTAAAATCAAGAGGTCAGAGAGGGAGGAAACTAGAGTTACAGAAATTGGGAATGGGAAGAGAGAAGAAGGAAGGCAACATCCCACCACCACCACCACCACCACCTTGATTTGAGCACACATGAAAAAGGTAGCTTTTTATGGGTTCGTACTTCTCTAGGACGGTCATCCGCAGGCTTCTCTTCTTTCTGAAAATGTTGAAACCACAAAAGGTCAACATCATTGTCAAAACACAGGAACAAACTGGCAGCCAATGTCTTCCAGTTTAAGGATTTGCTATTCTATTCTGTAGGCCTTTAGCTGCTCTCCTCCACAACACCGAGAGGTGGGTTTTCAAGGCTGCCAAGCATATCCTTCATCCATTTTACCACACAAGTATCTTATCTAAGTCAGCTCCTAGAAACTCTCTCTATCGAACTCCACATCAGCTATACTTTCCCAGTTGCTTGGGAAATCGTGCACATCTTTATTTTCTGGAAATACCTGGTCTCTTTGCTTGCTGGATTCCTTCATGTCCAGGCACTTAGGGCAGGCCTACACTGGCCAGAGCACTCTGGTAGCAGCAGCCTGGGCTATTCTAGTCCCAGACCTGCCCCAAGTCCTCCCCATTACCTAGGCACTCCAGAGTGACACCAGGCGACTGTTCACATGTGCATCCCACTGTGCCTCCTGCCATTGCTACTACCAACGTAAGGCATTATCTCTGAGGCTAAAAATGAGGCACCCAGCATCGATCACATGGCTGGCTGTCTCATTCTGTCCTCAGAGGAGTGAGCGACTCACAGGACATTGTGTAAACAGGCACCCGTTCATTCTCAATTTTCTGGGAAGATTTGGAGCAAATGTTTTTGGTGGTGTTTTATGTGGATTTAGGGATGAATGGCCTGGATTCGCTGAGGAGGCTTGTCTTCCTATGTGAAGAGAGTCTGCAGTCAAATCAGGCCTTCAACTGTGTCCTGTAGACAGGACGATGCGAGGGCAAGAGAAAATTGGGTCATTTGACCCATGTAGACAAGCTCTTATTCCTCCTAAACATGGTTTTTCCACTTCTCTAGGGCCATGACAGGTTTCTCTATCTAGCAAGTAGACCATTGACAAAAAGCATGGTATACACTGGCCAGGGTTCAAAGCATTAGCTATCCTAATTCAGCTGTACCCTCTTAAAAATCTCCCTCAAAGAAGGTTTTTTTTTGTGCTTCAGGAGACTGTTAAAATTAGTGTACAATTAGTGTAAATGTAGCAAAGAAAGTAAAAAGACAACAAATGCAAACTTTTTGCAAAAAGAAAAAAGGAGCAAGGAATAGAAGAAGAAAAAAACCAAACCCCAAACAGCCTCTCTACTTACTTTGCTTCTAGAGTTTACATTCAACAGACACACACCACAGGCCAGATCTTGTGCATTTTTAATTCCTGGGCGAAGCATACAAGAGGAGAAATCCAACGAGTTTTCATCAGGCTGCAGGGGAAATATGAGGGGGGGGGGAGTCTTAGTATACTTTCATAGAGATACAAGAAAGCATAACAGGTAAGAGTGTTTGTCTAAGCCTCATACTGTCTCCTAGTGTCTTTTCCCACTTTCTCCCTGGGATCTTTTGCTACAGTCCTTTTCCAAATTGCACCACACGTCAGTACAGGTATATCACAGTTAAGAAAGCATCTGATAAAGAAGCTTCTTTTCATAAAGTCTTTCTATGCCTGTGTAAACCCCTTTTCCCCCCCTTGTCCTCTGTTTAGCTGGAAGTTTTTTAAAATCAGCATCAGCACTGGGAGGATACTGAAGGCAGGCTGGAGAAACACAGACTTTTTGTGTAGCATTGCAACAGTGTGTCTGCTGTGGACAATGCAATAAAGTTTTCTACTAGGAAAGAGCAAGGTTCTGCCCTAGCTGATCCTACTGTGTGTGCCTGCCTACAACAGGCAAGGTAAACAGCAGTTGCCTCCAGAATTCCTCGCCAAGCATAAGAACAGAAAAATAGAGGGGGAAAAGGGAACAGCAGATTAACCTACCTCATCTACCACCTGCAAGTTTCCACTGAAATGGAAATCATGAAACTATAGGCTGGTAAATAAAGAAATTATACCCAGATACATGTTGGGAGAAACTTTCTAGATGGTTCCAAATGTTTTTGTTTACTTAAGCAAGGCTTGTGGCCTAGTTGTATCATATAGTATTTGCATCTTGCTCATTATGAATAAAAAGTTTGCTGAAGCATGTTGATTTACTCTTCTTTTTTGTGTAGTAGGCATCTATTTCTATTTTTTTCTGTGTTATTTCTGCCCCTGGTAGCAAAGTTTCGGTAATGCCCTGAAACATATCTACTTTGCATAGCTGTATAATCAATGCCACAGGATGTAGGGATGGCCACTGGCATTGATAAGTTGAACAAAAATGAACAAATTCATAAAAAGGAAACTTCTCTCCCCACAAATGTTCAGTCAAAGCTTTTTCTCCCTCTTAGATGTAATGCTGTTTGTATTTTTGTAAGTTGCTATCAAGTACGTTCTAGTCCTCTCATCTCATTTCATGTTCTCATGTGCAAAAAAATCTTAGGCCAAAGAAGCAGAACTCAAAAAATGCCTTACCGTCAGTGCAGCAAGTGACATGAAGCTGATCAAGTTGTTCCACACTTTATCAATGTCCTTCAGCAGCACCTGGAGGGTCTCACTGCAGACAGCAGTTGCTTTGATCCCCAGTTCAATCCGTTTCGTGACACGATAAACCTCGACAACCCCTGTGAGAACATGAAGAAGAGCACAAAGTCAAGACAGAGCTACCAATGAATTAACCTAGTTTTTGATTCTGTTTAGATCCATTCTATTTGGATCCTGTTTGTGGAACAATAACATGACTGCCCAACTTCTACGTAATTTTATTATTAAGGGGGGAAAGTATACCTGCTAGTATAGAAATTTTTTGTTTTGTATTTAGAATTTTAAACATACACGAGAATAGGTAACATACAAGAAATACTAGATACATATATATAAATAAATTCACATCTATATATATGAATCCATGTGTATACACCTATATTAAAATGAATAAAAAAGAGAGGTAGGAGAGAAGAGTAGAGACAGAAGGAATTGGAAGAAAAGGAGGAGGATAGAAGAAAAAGGAAGAAGCAGAAAAGAAAAAAGTATACTATACTTTATTTATACTAATATAGAATTTTGATGTTTTTCAAGAGAAACCTTTGTATCCTTTGCACACATTTCATTGGAAAAAAAACACTACTACTTGGTAAAGTGGAAGGCAGTAAGGAAAGAGGGTGAAAATACTACAGGCGGATTCAATGAAGTGACAGCCCTGAGGTTGCAAGACCTGACCAGGGGAGCCGATGACAAGGGAGGTCTCTCATTGAACAGGGTCACTTTATGTTGAAGTCAATGGCAAACAACAACAAGCACCAAGCAATCACATAACATTTTGGGCTAGACAGTTTTATAGAGCAGGGACATTGCTTCTCCATTTGCTTCTGCCCTAGAAATAGATGTTTAAAGCTAGACCCATCCCTCACAAGAGTTTTTAATTCCAGTTAATTCCTCGCATTAATGAGATATGGTAACATAAATCATACCTAATAAATATTCCATGCCTTGGGCAGATTGGATTACTTCTGTGCATACAGATGAACTGCTGATTCCATTCAGGGTGTCGTTTGCCTTCTTGATGACCTAGCAGACAAGAGTTTTAGTTATTGCATTTGTAGCCTGCCTTCATGTGTTGAACTCAGCATGGTGTGCATAGGATTCCCAGGTGGACTCGCATCCAAATAATGGCCAATCCCAAACCTTTCTGGTAGCAACAGAGTGCAGATTCACAACTACAAGACCATGAAACACCTGAACCTTTGGTTTGTATACCAAAAGAATCACGAGGATCCAAGTTAAGAATATTCTGAAAAGCTGCTGAATGTTTTCCCTCCCCAACATATATGCCAGGAAATGGAAAGGTTGAGGATTTTCCCAACTACTCTCTCCGCTCTACACAGTTTCAGGTCTGTCTTCATCCTTGGATGTTTCATGTTTTAGATTGTTAGGTCAAGCAAATGACATGTACAAACAGGAAAAAATAATTTATTCTGGTACATGGTAATGACATACTTACCTGAAGGGCACTTTCCAGGCACCTCTGCCATTCATAGGCATACCTCTCACTTTCCTACAGAGAAACGAAAACAGGACAATTTGCAGTGGGCTAAGAAAAAGAACTGCCTGCTGCTTTATGGATGACTTTTCCAAGGTAGCTGAAAATGCCCCAAAAGATGCAGGTAGCTTCACTTAACAGTGGGGTATAAGATGGTCCTTAGGTTTCACTGTCTAGATAGTGTACATGTATAATTTCCAGAAATTTTGAAGCCATGGGGAGGAAAAAAAGCAGGGTTTTCTTCCAGGAAAAAAAATATGAAATTGTTGGGAAAATGGGGAGAAATGTAATATCAACACCCTTTACAGATTGAAAGTCACTTTGTTACACTAAATACATAAAAGATATGGCCAAAATCCTTCACATGGTCTATGTTATGCAACTTTATGTGTAATTAAGTTATGTATTGGAGGAGCTAAGAAACCCAAGTAGTGAATTGAGAAGACATACATAACAGGACAGCAGCAAGAGTATCCCTATGTGCCCTGGTCTCTATTGACACATATCAGCACTCCCCAGCTGATGTCTGCACCATCTCTCAGATAGCCCTTCTTCATTAAGCAATGCATTTGTTAGATCTCTCCTTACCTCTACTTCTCCTGTAAGATCTTTGTATTTGTCTCTGATAACAGGCAGAGTGGGTTTCTCACTTAGGGTATTTGACCGGTCTCGAAACGACTGCTCCAGAGATGGCAAAGGGGAGGAGTGGCTTATCTCTCTGTCACCCAAACTCAAGCTTCTCTTGTGAGATCCTGGAAGGAAATAAATGCATTAAAAGTTGGGGTTGTTGCTAATTCCTCATGAGTGCAAAAACAGGACAGGACAGGACATATTTTGGGACATAATTCAACTCCCTGTCTTTCAAAAAAAAATTCAACTGAAACTTGAACAGAAACATTTACAAAAAGATTTTGGACATTGTAGAAGGGGGTATTCCCATATGTAGGCATGTAAATGTGCGAGACAGAGGCTTCTACAGAGACACAATGTGGAAGATGAACACATATAGATTAAAACTGACATGGCAACTTGTCAGTCAGTAAATGTTGTTTGTTGTTGTTGTGTGCCTGAAAACAATTTAAAACAAAATCAAACATACCAAAAAAGTTTTTAAAACTATAGTCAAAATAGTACATCGTCTGAAAACCCTGTTCTTTTAAACATTCAGATTTCAAAAGGCTGTTAGAATAAAAAAAAGTATATGTCTGTTTATGGAAGGACAGCAAGGGAGTGACCATAAGATATTGCATAGTCTAAGGATATTCCATAGTCTAAGGACAGCCACTAAGAAGGCCCTATCAACTGAGCTTTTTCATACAAGTAAGATTTATTTAATTGGCTAATTCAAGTCAAGCAATGACATGTGTTTTGTTCAGATTAAACCTATTTAAAATTCATGTGATTAAAGCTGATTTAGGATCGACCTGGCAGCTAGAAGCACACTGAACTCCTCATCTCTTACAACTTGTTGTGTCTGAGAAACAACTGCAACCCAACCAATGATGTTCAACTCACCTTGAACAGAAAGATCAAACGTTGCAAGCTCACTTTTGATCATTTCTTCACTAGACTTCATTTTGCCTTGGGATGTTGCCAGCAAGAAGTCAAATTTGCTGATCTTTGGCTTTTCGCTTTGAAATTCGCCAAAATCATCTGTGCCTTCTTTGGTTGCTTCCAAGGAGACACGGCTGGAGTTGGCCTCTTGGTTTGAGCCTGGAGCTGGGCTCTCACAGACCTCCCCCAGAGGTCTTGCAAACTCCCCAAAGTCTTCAACATCTTCATCGCTTTGGTCTGCAGAGCGATGGTCAGCATCTTTGAAATTAGCAAAGGGCAAGAACCTCACATCCTGAAGGGCATCCTCACTTGCAAACGTGGTTACTTTGGAAACGGTCGTCATGGTGATGTTTTCTGAGCTGCCAAAGAAAGTCTCTTTCTTCTGGAGGACAGAGGTAGCCAAGGAAGACCCAGCTCCTGGTGGAAGGGGGAAGGAGGTGGACTTCTTGCTCTGGCAGGTGTCTTCTTTGTCAGACCAGTCATAACTTGGAAAGCTACTCAGGGCAGAGCCGTTGTTATAGCTTCCAAAGGGAGCGTACTTCATGTCATCAAGATCTAAGAAAGAGTAACGAAAATCAAACCATTAAGAGTAGTGGCAGCCAGTCAATGCACCCAATGCTGAACCCCAAGAAAAAAGGATCACTCTAGTGCATGCTACCTCCATAATTTCCTTTCTATTTAAATATGGAGCAGCTTAAATACCCTAAAAACACCAGATCCTGTCTGATCTTGAAAGCTAAGCAGGGTCAGCTTGGTTAGTGCCTGGATGGGAGACAGCGGTCGAACACTGGGGTGCTGTAGGTTATATTTCAGAGGAAGGAATTGGCAAAACCACCTCTGAGTATTCCTTGCCTAAGAAAAACCCTTTGGAATTCATGGGCTCACCATAAGTTGGCAGGCGACTTGAAGCCAAACACACACAGACCTATGAAGGGTGTCTCTCCAAAGGCATGATACCCCTTGCTATGGTTCAAGGGACAGTTGTTGTTCCAGAACTGGAAGAAAATGAAAGTGACTTCCAAGGGAAATCTTGAATTTTACTAGCTCTTCTATGAGGACACAGGGCCCAATTCCAAACAGGCTTCTGTCAACACTGTCTTCTGATTAACTGTGTCAGGACCTCTCTCTAAAGCATTCTTGGGCTGAGGTTTTCAGTGCCAGAAGGCATTTCTTTGCCTTGGAAAGCTGGGAAAGGGAAAAGCAAGCCTCCACCCCGTTTCCCTGAAACACAATTCAGAAACACCAGCACTTACCTGCTTGTCATGTGTCCCAAGCAGTCACAAAATAGTTTCATCTCAGATTGGGGGACAGAGGTTGGAGAAGCCTGTTGCAATTTGCTTTCTGTTAGGCTATATTGTTTCTGCATTTCAGTTTGGTTGTTGCAGAATTACCAAAAGGCTAAGGGAGATGCTATTTTTAAAAAAATAAATTCTAAGAACATGGGACAAATATCTTCCTTTCCCCATGCCTGGGCATTTGCTTTCTGAACAATAACTGGTGTCAGATTGCAATCAAGAATATCAATAACTGTTGAGGCCCATTTCTTACATGTCCACCAGATTCATGGCACTGGGAGAATGGGACCATGAAAAAACCAACACGTACAAATCAAAACAGTGCACACCAATTGCTAGATTTTGGGCTGGTCCTAAATGTCTCATGCATAGAACCTCTGTCAACAAGTATCATTAGGGAGGTATCCACTGGGGTCAGAGGTAAGATATGTATTTGTGGTCAGTGTGATCCCTGCTTGAGAGAAAAGCAAACCCCCTCTGAATGAATCTTGCCAAGAAAACCTCAGGATAGCTTCTCCTGAGGGTCACCATTAGGTGGAAAAGCCTTGAAGGCACACAACATCAACATGTGGCCTTACAGTCTGTGGGAATTAGAAATGGGCAGTTCCATAATGTTTGCATCCAGTAAAAGACTGCTATTGTGTTACCACACAGGCAAGCCTGCAAAGTGATTGATGCACAATGGGCATTGGTCCCTATGTGCATTAGTCCTGATGCACATCTGTCCCACTGTGCATCGGGACACTGGCTGGGGGGTACTGGTGTGTACTGGTAGAGTCTCATGTGCACCAGGACACTCTTGCCAGTGTCCCATTAGGCATCTTTGCAATTACGTAATGTTGACTGTGATAGGAGATTCCAATGCTTATTATCAGTAGCAATAGCAGTATCCCATCTCTTCTCCAGCAGCCACAGAATATTGACTATCCAATTGAAATACAGTTTCCAATCTGTACGTAGAGACCAAATGCATCTGAAGTCTACGAAAGTTCACACTGTTAACTTCTTCCTTTAGTTAATCTAAAAGGTACTACAAGATTTCTCTACATACTGATTGTACAGACTAACACTGCTATATCTTTGAGTTTCCAATCTGGTTTTCTTTAGGTTGTGAGCAACACTGCAAAGCTGAGTGCACTCTGTTAGCCAAGGGCAAGCACCTTGGGAGGCATAAAATACATGGAAATACGCTTATAAAATCAGTAACACCTCTGTGGAGACTTTGCACAGAAAAAGTGTCAGGCCTAATGCCCGGCACTGTCAGGTAAAAAGATCTCTGGTAGTGTTAGCAGGAAGAGGATGATGCCCAAGATCTCAGTCAGATATAGTCATAAAATCTTGACCCAGTTGGCCTATCTTGCGATGGCACACACTAGACGCCCAGAAGATGGTATTGCTCTGGTTCAGACTCCCAAATTGCCAGTGAGAGGATGGGGGACTACTATAAAATTTCAGGCCTGGGAAAAACACAGGGGAGCTATTTGAGAGCAAAATGGTTGACATTTGAACCATCATAAATCCTCTATAAAAAGGCAAATCCGCCTGTCCCTGACACAGAGGCAGCCTGGCACACATTATAAACAGTCCCTCTGTGGGAACCATTGCTCAGCTGCTAGATCTCACACTTCCGAGGAGTCAAGATCTGAATCCTCTTCGCAGATCTGAAACAGATGCGTCCATCATCACAGTGAGGAAAACAAAATTCAGCCTCGGGGATGTATGTTCTTCCACAGTCCCATCCTTGCTCAGGTGCATGACAGCTTGGCCGTATCCTGGTTCACTTAAGGACCAGATAGGACCACCATCCAACCCTGAAAACCACCAAAGGACAGAGAGACACTTTTCAAGAAGAAGGGGATACGGTTGCTTTAAACTTTTTTACATCTTTTTTTTCCCTTCCTGGTAACAACCAGATAAGACTTCTGGACTCTCAAAAAGAAAAGGAAAAAAGAGAAAAATCACAGTGCTCAGACTTTCAAAATATGCCAAGATAAATATTTATTTAAACACAGCAGGGCTTACAGATCACAAAAGAGAATGATATACAGGAGCTCAAAGGGAGTCATCAGAATCAAAGCATGCAGGCCAGTCGTTGCAAGAAATATCAAAGCAGATTTTGGAAAAAAGGCACATTCATTCAGAAAATAAATAAAGAGGTCTTAAAGAGAAAGGAAAAGAAGACAGAAAAAGAAGAAGAAGAAGAAGAGAGGAATATTTCCACCTGATTGAAATTTACAAAGAATTTTCCAATGAAAAAGCTCTACCGGTTTGCAAATTCAACAGATTACTTATCATCTTCTAACAGTTTATTTGGAAAAGAGGTTGCGCCCTTGCTGCAGTGTTAGAAAATATCAAGGAAGACAAATTGAGGAATGGGAGGGGAAGATCCCCAAGACCAAACCATTCGAATTGAAGCGCATCAAGGAAAGAGTTAATAATTTGGCAGAAAAGTGGTGGAAACAGCAGCAGTGGAGGAGCTGGTTGAAATTAAACATGCAGCAAGTGCGTACATGGTTAGAGTTTTCCTAGTGGTTAAAAAACACATACACACCAAACCAAACCATCAAGCCACATTAATTAATTAATATGGGCTATCTTCCACACAAAAGGATTATAGAGCAAAAGTTTAAAGAGACAGTATCCCCTTCAACACTCTTAGAAAAGAAGTCTCTCGTACCTCTAACCCTGCCTTGAGGCAATTTGATTTGAAGGCAACTGATTTTCTCATTCATCCCCTCCTCAACCTGGTCAAGCATTTGTCCCTATAACTCACCTTCTCCTATGAACTTTCACTGAAGAAGGAGTTTAGAAAGCCTCTTTGCTGTGCCAATACTTATGTTTTTTAGCTCAGGAATGTCACTTGTGAAGCTCCGAAGTCTCCCCCATGGCCAAGCAAATGTTTCTCCCAAATCCAAGGAACTTAAAAAGGGATACTGTCCCTTTTCTGACAGTTCAGTTTACAGACCAAAAGGAAAACAAGGAGGGAGAATATTTACTTAAAGTAGGTAAATGTCAAAGGAAATATATAGACTCTTTGAGCATCACCGATTCAGAGCCTGAAATGCTTCAAAACATACACATATATGCATATAAATATATCTATCTATATATATACAGAGAATGAAAGGGAGAGAGAAATAAGAGAACAGAAAAAGTTGATTTAACAAATAAAGAGTGCAGAGCAACTTCAGAGGAGGAGGAGGCTGGAGGTCTGAGAAAAAAGTTAATACTTTCTTGACCCCTAACCATGATTCAGGGATCATGAACTAACTACAGATCATCCGCTGTCTTCCCTGCTTCCCCGAGGCCTTATTCCTTGTTGGTCATTATGGCTACAAAAAAATGAACTACAATAAAATGGCTAACTATGGCCCATTGCTAGCCAAGGTTTGAAATGCCGATTCAGAGGAGACACTAGTTGGCATTAACCTGGTTAGCTTTGGTGTCGCTCCAGCAATGAGCAGAGAGGTACGGATGGCAGAAATATATATGTGAGTAGAGACGTGGGCCTGCTTGTGATCCCTTCACCATTGTCAGGAGACAGGAGGCATTAGGACACCGTTGGCCCTTTGACTTGGCACTAGAAAGTTGATCAGGATATAGTGTCAGCTTTGGACAGAGGAGTAAAAACCCCCGACAACTTCCCGATAATGACACTTAAAAGTATTTAGCACTGCAAACACACAAACCTGCTGACTTAAGACTTCGGACCCCCTCAAAACAAATCGAATGGCAACGGTCAATCTTTGAATTGCTACGGACATCAGACTCACCTCTTGGAAAGGAGCTAGGTAAAGATCAATCTACCACCCAAGACAGGTTAGAAAAATAGTAGGAAAAAAGTGCTTTTGAAAAAATCCAAAGTTAAACAAACAAAGAAACTTTCAAGAACACACACTGTAGGTGCCAGGCAACTGGACAACCCCAACACCAGACTCAAGCATTTTTAATATACAAAAGTGTTTTAATTCTTCACAAAGAAGAATCATTCCTGATATTTTGCACCCTGTTAAGAGGAATTCTCCATATCTAAAGCCACCAAGAGATTTCTCCCCTCTCCTTAAAAACAGAAAGCAAGGTTACAGTACTGTAAGTTTTCACTACCAAGATCTGGGGGCAAAAAGAAAGAACAGCCAATAATTCATATCAAGAGTAAGCGATTTTTGCAGCAACAGCCCTTTTGCCACAAACATCAACTGGATAACACTTTTTAAAGATTTGGAACATGGTCATTTCCCCAGTTTCAAAGGCCACAAAATATTAAATTGAGTGTTTCTCCCTCTATATAAACTAATTTTAAAAAGCACCGACCCCCATTCCCCACCAGCAAACAAAGGTCACTCATAAAATTGAATGAGTTGCAACTGGCTTGAAAATGCCCAATGCATATGCTCTGACACTAATTTTACAAAGGAAAATTTAAAGAGGTGCAAATCTTCTTCATTCTTGTGTATCAGGTAGGTATTGTAGTGCTATCAGGTCTCTGCATGGGGAAAAAGCTTCCACATTCCTAGCGGCCCGCACAGATAGAGCCATTTTCACTACACAGGGTGGTCCAGTATTTGCATGTTGCGATATTTGCGAAGCCCAATATTTGCACATTGAGACAGGCAGGCTTTGCCGGGCCAGACATGCTGGTTTCAGTATATTCTTTGACGCCAGTATGCACCACTGTGAACTTACTTTGAAGAGTGCGTGCCAGGGTAAAAAATACACTGATGGGGCCGTTTTATGTTTACAGAAACACACACCCCTCCATACATAGGTATGGACCTTTGTGTACAAAAATGGAATGTATGACAATAATACCCAGGCAAAGAGATCTCACCATACTTAAGAGTAACTGGACTCAGTCTGTACTTCTAAGCTCTATTAGTAATCAAGTTTTCCACTTCTTTCTAGAATAAATAGAAACACTTGCTTTGGGAGAGGGACTCCCATGCCTGATAATCTGTGCAAATATAATGTGCCCGCAATGCTATTCTGGGATTATGACTATAGAAAAAATTGCATGAGGAAGAATGTCAAAATACAGATATAGGGCTGGTAAAGATGTTAACACCTGATTCTGTCTTAAACTGTGAGTAAAATAATAGGTATTATTCCCCTGGGCATTCACTGCCCATTCCTTTACCACGTGTAAAAATACCTCATGGATATTAAAGAGGAGTTTGGTTTAAATGAGCTCTGAAAATTGCTGCTTAAACCAGATTTCAAATCCCAGGTTAAACTGAAATTCTGACTATTATCATACAACTGTGAACTACCACCAAACTATGATTAAGGGGAAAAGGAGGAATTTGCCCTCCAAAATACATCACTTGTGTACTTCTCACAGCCAAGAGGGAGAACCAACCCTTATACATGAACAGATCAGTCCTTTGAGAAATAGGCAACACTCCAACTCTGAGACCTTCAGCAACGGATGAACCCTCCAAGAATTGGGGAGACTTGGCTTTCAAAAGAAAAATAGCCTTCAACCCAGCAAAAGCATGCCGGAGCTAAACTGCAAACTACCTCGCTAAAACTTTGAGGGGTGAGGCAGTCTCTTGGGATTAATCTGTCCCGCACACTCTTAGTGTCACCATGAACACCATGAAGTATTTTGGCCAGAACTGGAGATGTTAAGAGGACGTCAGTAATAGTGCATGGTGTGAGGTTTCACTGCAAAACAATCAAATCTAAACCAGACAACAAAAATATGTAACACTGCTAGATTAAGACATTAGTAGCTAGCCAGCAATACAGGTTCAGAAGGCCGCTGCCCACCGGAGGACCAGTGCGTAATACTGATATTCAGCTTGAAGAGCAAGATTTTTAGATACACATCTGTCACCTTTGTTACCAGAGCAATCTAACTAGTTCCTCACCTGCTGCTGGAGGATGCTGGCCACTAACGGTTGGCAAATCCAAAGAGCTATCAGACATGACATGCTTAAGGTCTCCTCCCACATCAGCCAGTTTCATGTCAAACTGGGCAGAGAGTGCATCTTCAGAGTCTTCTTTGCCCACGCTACTGCCCCCGATGGATGGGAGGTCCAGGGACTTGACAGACGCACAGTCCTCTTTGGCATGCTTGAACGCTGCCAGTTTGTCAACTAGGGATTTTTCCGAACCAGAAGAGAACTTGTTGGAATGGAAGTCGGCAAAGTCGTCTTCACTCTTCACAGATGAAGGGGTGTGATCTTTCAGTTCTTCAAAGCCTAAACTGGGGCCATCCAGAGATAGTTGTTTGAAGATGTCATACTTGGTAGAAGTGGCAACTGAACTCTGCCCGCCCTTTGTAACACTGGTCAAAGAGGCACTAGCCGGAGGAGGAGCACTGGCCTCTGCCTTGGGGGTGTTGTATTTATCATCTGGTGGTTGCTCAGATGCACTGGTACTGTTATTGAAAGCCATGAAGTCTGCAAACTCATCTTGAGTTGTGGCTGAGGTACAATTGGACAACCCTCCAAACAGGTTAAAGTCAGCAAAGTCATCAGCCAAAACTGAGCTGTTGCTGGGTGCTGTCAGAGTTGGGGTAGTGGCTGATGCTGGAGGTGGTGGGAAAGAGGCTTGTTTGGTGGAATTATAGGTGGCCGGGAAGGGTGGGGGTCTGTTCTCCCCAACAGAGGCTGAGGAAAACAGATCCAAGTCAGCCAAATTGAGTGTAGGCTTTGCTTGCGGTTGCTGCTTCAACTGTGCAGGTAAAGAGAAAGGTGGAGGGAAAGGTTTATCTTTTGTCGGAGGGTCTAATGGTGAGATGCTGTCGGCCGTTTTGAAATCTGTGAAGCCGTCATCCGTTCCTGCAGACTTGAATTCTGCAAAGCTGTCTCCTAAGGGCAAAGAAAAGAAGGAAATGAAAGTAGGATTTCTGAAATGACACATGTGACAAACTCTCAAACCAAACAATAAACATGTTGACTCACATACATGCCCCCAATGGCTTCAGGGCAAATTGTTTATTTTGTATTATTTCCATCTCATTTCCTCCCAAGAATTGAATGTTTTCGTTGTTTGTTTGTTTTAAGACACATATACAATTTTAAAAAGGCTGCAGCACATTCCAGCCAAGCGTAAGCATTACAAAGTCCAACTGGATTCAATGGAGGAATATTTAAACATGTACTTAAGATTAGCATTCAAATAGACAGGATTTATTTTTGACCCGATCATACACAGAACACTGAAGTTCTTAGATATATTTTTATAGCAGGA
This sequence comes from Phrynosoma blainvillii, assembly GCA_026167975.1. NCBI lineage: Eukaryota > Metazoa > Chordata > Lepidosauria > Squamata > Phrynosomatidae > Phrynosoma > Phrynosoma blainvillii. The sequence continues at coordinate 11,431,688 of JANUYF010000014.1, forward strand.
TTACACTGTTTCATATACAGGAGATATGTAAACTTTACACATGTTTGTGTTGGAAATAGTATTGCTAGACTGAAAGCAGTTTCTTCTTTGGATGGTGCAAAGGGGCTATCCACGATCCTTCTACATCTGATTCATCCATTATAGCATCTCAACATAAAGAGCCTTTTACAGTTGTCTCCTGTGAATTCCCACCAAGACGTATAACTCATCGGATGACTTTTGTGCCAACCAGTATCTCTCCCTGCTTGACCAGCATCACAGGGTTTTCATGAGGAGAAAGATGGGAAGAGGAGAGCAAGGTACACTACTGTCTAAATAAGCAAGGCACCAGTCACACATTGAGTAGAGTAACTCTTACCTTCTCACACTATTAGGATAGAAATGTGGAAAGTGACATGTGCTTATTTTTCTTTCTGAAATCATATTCTATCTGCATTTTATTACTATGAAAGGGAGTGTGTTTAACAGATTTAATTTGGATTAACCCATTCACCAGCATGCTGCTTTTAAGAAAGCGGTAAAGACGGATCTCTTTCGGCAGGCCTTCCCGGAATAACTGTCGGCCCATAGTAAGGTTCCATTTGTCTGACTCCCCATGTTAAAATTTGTAATTTAAGTTATTAATTTGATTGATATTGTATTTTAATTAGTTCATGGTTTAATTTTATTTTAAGGGGATAGGGTGGGGGGTGGGAGGATGGGATTGTGGGGAGAGGGAATGTTTTTAACTCTGTTCTTTTTAAACACTGCTGTTCCCCGCCCCGATTGCCTTGCAGAGGGGCGGGCTACAAATAAAAATTTATTATTATTATTATTTATTATATAATTATACAGAAGCTGCTGTTAAAGATGGAATGGAATGCAATAACTATGTTTTTCTCCTACACACACACTCTTCCCATTTGGGTTTTAAAAAAATATTTCCAAGTATCACCACTACCGCCACCACCACCACCACAAAAAATATCAGTTTCACAAATTCTATCATGTTAACAAATCTGCAGTTTGAATACTCCAGTAAGAAGTTGTAACTAGAACAAACAAAAAATTGAGCATACATTGAATATAACTCCAGTTACGTGGACATGACTTCTTGGAACATGGCATATAAATGCTGGTTCTTCCAAGAAAAAAAAAAGTTGTGAAACTGACATTAACCCAAACTGACGCACAACACAGCAAAACTCAACTTACTGGTAGACTGCAAGCTTTTCCATTAGAAATGTAAGCTGGTGAAAGGGTTAAAAGTGATACAAATTCAAAACCAACTTCTCTCTAACAATAAAACTGAAATGTTGGACTAGCTAAAACCTTTCAGAAGCCAGGTGTAGTGGTTTGAGCATTGGACTAGGACTCTGGGAGACCAGGGTTCAAATCCTACTTATACTAGATGACATTGGGCAAGTCACACACTCTCATCCTCAGAGGAAGGTCATGGCAAAACCTCTCTGAACAAATATTGCCAAGAAAGATCTGTGACAGGTTCATCTTAGAGGTGTCATAAGTCAGAAACAACTTGAAAGCATTCATTTATTACATATATGACTAAACTGGGTTTGTTTTCTGGAGCCATAGAAGCAGATGTTCCATCTGCCAAGGGTGATGCAATTGTATGAAGGGGGCAAAAGAGCTTTTTGGTGACTGATTCATGGCCTTTTTAAAGAAAGAAACATCACATCCAACAATGTGATTTGATTTCCATGTGCAATTTTCAAAAGCTGCTTTCAGACTTCCATAATGGTACTGGACTACAAATACACTAGGAATCAGCTTTCTATGTGCCTTGGATGTTAGTGAGCAAACTTCAAGCATCTTTCTATATCAAATTTTACTCTTCTTTCAAGGAGTAGGTCCTGAAGAAGTCTCCTGTCTAGAAGGACTCCCACTAGCCTTTGACAATGTAATTGGATTCTTAATTTCCAAACCTCTTGCGACACGAAACATCTTCCATTTCTGCTTATTGCACTAAGACAATGTCAAACTTTGTGTTATAAAATGAATTTACAATGGAACTGAGATTAGTAATGCATTTCCCCTGGACACTGACTACTGAAACACATGAAACAAGGTGGTTGCACCAGACAAAGCTGTCTGTAGCCCACCGAGTTCACCAGCCACATGCGTATTTGCTGAGTCACATAAAAAGATGCCATATGGGCCTCCACAGTCAATTCTGATTTAGAAAATGGCCCCTTTCCTGGAAAATGTGACTGAGCTGCCCTTGGGACATTATGCAGATTAGCTTTCCTGGAAACAGCTATAACTGGGTTTTATTTCTTGCAATTATATAGACGACAACAAACAGGGAAGGTTTAGTCCTCAAGGCATTTCTAAGCAGCCTGCAACAACTGGGGAAGAGCATCTGTTTTTTCAGAGCAGCATTTTGTGATTATGGGAATTATTTAAGCTCCTAGCTGCTCTTTGTCTTCCAGATAGAATGAAAGAACGTGCGCTGTCTTATAAAACCTATGTACACACTCTACCTACCTCAAGAGATATTTTTTTCTCTCTGTGATTAATCACAAGTTCATTAGACTTCTACAGCCTCTCCACAATTTGGCCAACAGCATCAGGAAAACCACCTGCTTGCCTCATCCCATTGGACATTCAAGAAACTTAACCAATTATTCAGAGAAATCACCACCATCATACCAAAAATGCTTAGCACGTTATAATATAGACAAGGGACCAACAAAAGATACTCCTCTTAGCCCACTTCCTTCCCCGATCCTGGAGTTTCAACACTTTTATGAGACTGTCCAAGACTGCAGTTTTCTCCTGAAACTTTACAGAGCGTGCTTCATTTGTTTAGACCAGGGATGATTAAAGTGTGTGTGGTGGGCCGTATGTGGCTCTTGGGACTCCTAAGAGTGGCCGACAGGACCCTCAGAAGCCCCTCAAAGCCCCCCATCGCACCAGGATTTTGCCAACCCCATAGAAGCCACTGAAGTCACACAGACAGACACACACACCCTCCAGAAAGTAAGGAGGCAGTAAATGGAAGACATCAAGACTCACGCACAATTGTCACACTTACCTATGGATTTACTCTCGGATGGCTGTTCCAGTTCTCGAAAAGCACTGTACTTATCTCCACCGTCTACGGTGCATATAATTTTGAAAAAAAGAATATTCATTTTATTATTTTAATGTAGTTTTCTTAGTGATTTATATTTTAACTGTTTTAACAATGGGTTTAATGATATCACTGACAGGTAACTCTTTTTTTAATTTTTGAAGAATAGGATTTTTCAGGGAATATTGTTTTATATTTTTGTAAACTGTCTTGGATCCCATCCTGGGAGAGAGACGTGGGTATACATTCAATAGACAAATAAATAAATAACTTTCTGTTTAATAAATCATTCTTTTTGTACTATACACTTGAGCCTCCAAGAACACTATAGTGGAAAGCTTGATGTCAGACATGGGGTGTGCAGGGCCAGCAGTTAATCCAGGGTAGTGCTGTCTGGTGAGGGCACAAGATGAATTGAAGTCTGACATAGGAAACATAAGGGCACCTAGAAACCCACATTTAATGCCATAGCAGTGGGACAAGAAGAAGTCCACACATTAGCAGCAGTGGTACAGATAGTCGGAAGTCCTCATATACATCCAGAAATGGGACTGGTGTATTGGAGCTGGGACAGATGTACCTGGTAAATGTAAGGAGAAGGGGCAGTTTCACTCCCAGCAAAGCAATCCTGTTGTGTTTTTCATCCAATCTGTCTTATTGTTGCTGTGTTGTGTGCTGCCGTCAAGTAATTTCTGACTTATGGCAACCTTAAGGTGAACCTATAGCGGGGTTTTCTTGGCAAGATTTGCTCAGAGGAGGTTTTCCATTGCCTTGCCTTCCCCTGAGGTTGAGAGACTGTGGCTTATCCAAGGTCACTCAATGGTTTTCATGCCCAAGTAGGGAACTGAACCCTGGACTCCAGAGGCACAGTACAACAAATATATGCCACAGTGTCTTAAGAAAAATAAAGTTGAAAAGCACCATGTTAATACACATGGCAATGGCTTTATACCTCTAAGAGAAGCCGTGGCTTCAGCAGGCTTGTCAGCAGAAATCCCTTTAAAAACTGCATATTTGTCCACAGTAGAAGGCATTTTTGCACCTGAGAGTGGAATCAGCATTGGAGCACTGAAATAAAAGGAGAGCAGAGCTCAGCAAAAAGGGTCTCTGTGCTGCATGAGAAATTTACAACCACTTTCAAGTCATGAGAGCAGAAGTTCTTGAATCTTAAGAATGGAGCAAAAAGACTAGTTCCTGACAATATGAGAAAGAACCTGCTCCTGAGCATTTGCAGACATCTATTAGGGTGAAGAAAGCCACACAATACTTATTTGAAGCCAATGAAGATTTAAAAGGCACTGGAGTTTTCAAAAATATATACATTTCAGGACAAACCCAATTACCAAATTATAGCTTTAAATTGCCTACCTGCTCCGGTGTTGGGCTGCAGTCAACTTGCTTGATCCTGACACCTCCCCCTGGAAATCTGTAAAGGTATCATCAAGCCCCCCTGACTTAGAAGCATCTTGAAAATCCTGGAAGTCATCATCCTCTTGTTTGGTTACCTAGATTATATGAAACCATGAGATCCTTTGAGAATGGCAGTAAATTTGTACCTACATCCTCATCATTATTTACTACAGAATTGCCATTAATTTATATATGTCATTCTCTATTGGCTGCCCATCAGACAAAAAGCTCTTTGCTATAACCAGCTGGTATAGAATTGGTGAGCTATGGAACAGGACACAGTTATAAAAACATAACTGGCCCAAGTTTTGCTCCTTGGGGCAGAGCAACAAATGCCAGCCCACTCCTAGGAGTCAAAGTGCATAGTACCAAAGCCAGCAAGATATCTTAGCAGATGAGGCAGAAAATCACACAAGCACCTCTAAAATGCCTGGTCCCTGACCTTAAAAATACAAGGCTAACAAATTAAGTATGTAACCCTTTTTCTTTTTCATGATATCCAAAATCTGTCACTTAAGGTGTCCACCTCAATCTGTCAGGGTCAACCCTAGCTATAAAGACCAAATGGCCACAGCCTTACTTAAGTTAAAATGTCAGTTTATTATATGGCTCCTATTGCACTAACCTGGTTTACAGGGTAAGACTGCATGAACGTACTGGAAGCCTGGGTTGTTACTGTGCCCACAGGTGCAGCCATGCCAATCCCCACAACTGCTGGTCCCATATTAAGAGGCATGGAAACTGGTGTTACAGATGGCATAAGAGGTTGCTGGCTCACGGTGACAGGGATTGCCATTGGAAGCCCACTTAACGTAGGGATTGGAGCAGAAGAAAACTGGTTTAAAGCATCAGGACTCATGCCTGGAACTCCCCTCTGTATTGCAAAGAGAAAAAGAAATACAGATGACACAAAAATACTGTTCAATGTTACAAGTATCATAGTCTAACAATAAAAGTAAATAATAAATTAAGCAGAGCAAAATATAACTGCCCATAAATTTTAGGGATGGGATAAGTCATCTGGGAGCACTGAACATAAATTGCTAAAGCTAAACTGAGGCTGTTGTACGTCAGCCATATCATGACAAGACAATGACTCACTAGAAAAGACAATAATGCTTGGGAAATTAGAAGGCAGTAGGAAAAGAAAGATACCACTTTCCAGGAGGATAGGCTCAATCAAGGAAGCCACAGCTGCCTTGGGTTTGCAAGGCCTGAACAGGGCGATTGATAATAGGGTGACCTGAAAATCTCTCATTCATAAGTTGCCATAAGTTGAAGTCAACTTGATGGCAATTAACAATAAAGTAGGTGTTAACCTGGTCAGTTCCTTGAATGTAAGAAAAACATTCCAAAACCACCTTTTTTCTTAAGTTTGTTTAATGAAGTCAAAGCTGTTGAGGCTGGTGAGGATTTTGAGCAGCAAATGGTGATAGGGTTGCCTTAGGGTCGCCATAAGTCAGAAACGATTTGAAGGCACACAACAACAAGCTTCAGTTGACTCAACTGGATTTACTTCAGCTGATAGGTATAGGATTGTGCTATGAACAACTATTTACTGCCTTTTCTTTGCATTCACAGCAGCAAACAATTATGTACTGCACAGTCCTGTACATATCAATTCTGAAGCAAGTCCTATTGAGTTCACTATTTGCTGCTTTTTCATGACATCCAAGAAAGCCAGTGTGGTGTAATGGTTTGAGTGTTGAACTGCAACTCTGGGAGACCAGGGTTCAAATTCCTGCTTGGCCATGGAAACCCACTGGGTGAACTTGGGCAAGTTACGCTCTCTTGACCTCAAGAAGACAATGGCAAACCTTCTCTGAAGATATCTTGCCAAGAAAGGTGATAAGAGTCACCTCAGGGTTGCCATGAGTTGAAAGAGCCTTGAAGGCACACAACAACAGCAACATGACATTCAAAGTATCTGTCAGAGGCAGTCTGTCTAATGACAGGGCTGGTCCTAGGTTACAGAAGTAGACACAAGTGATCATATACTTATAAACAGTAGAAGCAAAGATAAGATTTGAACCTCCCTGGGTTTTACCTCACAATGTGTATTCAATCCTACCTGGGTTACTGCTATCATAGCCAGGACAGTATATAGTTCTTCTTTCGTCAGCTTCCCTGGAGTTGTGCGATTGGCTAAGGCCCATATTTGTCCAAGAGTCTCTCTGGGAAGCCCAGATGACATAAGAATGGGATAGAGTTTGCCAGTGTCAATTCCAGCAGGAGTCATAGTTGTTTCTAGAATTTTCTTGTAAAGATCTATTAAGGAAGAGAAAAAGGTTGATCAAAATTGGTCTGAGCACTGCATGATCAAGTAGTTGTCTTATTTTTCTCTTGGATGCTGGCACATAGAAATCTGCATGAGACAGAGAGATGCTTTGATGTCTGACATCATCAAACATCAACCACAGCAAAGGAACTCCAGCTGGAGAGCAACCAAAAATGCTTAAAATTCCACAGGAATAAGTCCCTTCTGATAAATTTCACTATGGGCTTCTGAAGAGACAGGGTCTGGTTTTATCATCTTTGTAAAAAGACATGCTTAGAGCAAAATCTGATTTAAAATTCAATGCCACCAAATCAGTATTTAGCACAGCACTTCATTCTCTGTTTGCCAGGCCTCCAACATGCATCAATGACTAACATTAAGAAACAAAGCTGCCATCATTACCTGGAACTAAACTATCATTGTAAATCCATGGGGGCATCATTTGCTGGATAGGATCCTGCGAAGGAAACACGCCGACACCTAAGGGCACACACACACACACACACAAGAGATAACAGTGTTTAGGAAATATCTGTGGCAAACAATTCATCTGGAACACTGCTGCCATCTTTTTTCAAAGAAGGAACTAACTTTCTCCAAGTGGTGCAATAAAACAGGAATATTTGGTTCAGAAGATAAACAGACACAACTTAGTGAAGAGACTCACTTACTGCATGGAGAGGGGAGCGCCAAACTTTCTTCCACACAACAGTGCTTCTGTTGCTTCTCTCTACTTTGAGCTCTCAGTAAGGGATTGTTGGATGACAAAGCAGCCCTACCGTTAGGCATCTTGCAAATGCTCTTGGGGGGCCATGAAAAGTCAAAAACTTATTATTTTGCTGCCAGGGATGAAAAGAAGTGCTCTGGGCATACTGCATCTCATGTGCCAAAATACCTAGCTGCCTTTGGGTATTATGCACCTTAAGAGGGGTAAGTATGTGTCTGGGGGTGTTCTATCTGATGCTCTATCAGCAAATCATCTTGGGCAACTTATAAAACAACCTGAATTCAGCTAAAGCCAGTTATTGCATTAATTAACTGTCCCTGGTAAGACATGAAGCACTACCATAGAAAGGCTGAAAGGAAAAAAAATCAGCCTAGACAAATGTAATACTCTCATGGATCTAGACAACCATTTTTTCCATTACAGTGTGTGGCCTTCTTTCTGTCACCACATATTTAAGATTTAAGTGACACTGTAACTGTACTCAATTAGCAATTGTTGTTAAATTCCAATGTGGCCCTAGAAATGACTGCCACCATAAGAAGAAAGGTTACCTACACAGAAATGGTGCAACTAACTAAATTATAAAGGTGAAATTCCATTGTTATTCTAAAGCCATGGGATATTGTTCAACTAGAATTCAATCTCAGCCCTAAGAGACCAAAGAAAGAAGACTGTTTCCTACAAGCCATTGCAAATGCAAATATCAAGTAAGTCACTGAAATTATTGATTCTATTAGTTGTCTTCACCTACACAAGTGAATGCATTCAAGACAGCAGTGATATTTCCAGGGATGAGATTCCCATGCCCCTCCCAGAAGATAAACAGCAGCAAGGACAAGAATCACAACAAAAGCATGCCAGATTTGGAGAAGGGGCATTTTTCTGAAAACAAGGCAGGACTGAATCTTATTCAAAACATTTGTTAGATTTAACCCACCCTGGCGGTTATAGAGAAAAGAGTGTTGAAGTTAGAGCAAATTCTTGCTGATGTTATGAGCATGTTAAGAGAACAGACACTTCACTGTTATTATTCAAGCAGGGATTCAGAGCAAAATCACCCGGTATTTTGTGTTAAGAAGTTAGCACGTTCAAGCAGTATTTGAACATATGCTTATGCCAAAGATATGTATTTGCTCACCCCACTCTTCAACTGACACGTTTTGTTCTGAAGCCTTGTTTGCCTCTGGACATGGGGTGCCAAGTGGGAGACCCCCTACAGACTTCCAGTTACTGGCTGCTAAACCGGGATCAGTGCTGCTTACAGCCGAGGCCGTGACACTGAGTTCAACTCCCGGTGCTTTAACTTTGACTTGAGTCTGCCCAAATTCGCTTAACCCACCAGGTGGTGGGGGCTTCTCTTCCAAGGAGGGGCCTGAACAAATAAAAGGAGGAATTAATTTGTACTTGGGATAATCTGTTTGGAGCTTCAACCCATTCGGAAATGCTAAAAGGAAATTTCAAGGTGCAGACATAAGTAAGCACAGAAGAAATTGAAATGACACATAAATGGATTACAGCAAGAAGCACCTTCTCTCTTGCATGAGAGATTAACATTCTAAGAGCACTTAAGACGAATGGATTTGCAGAAAGCACTTTAAACCATGAGCAGGCTCACCTCCTGTACTTCCTCACCACTGGCTACGCAGGCTAGGGCTAGTTGCTCACCCTTGTTATAAACCAAAGAAAAGAATATCTGGTCTTTCAGATATTTTGGACCATGAATGCCAAAACCTGGGCCTTCTGGGAGCTGAAGCCCAAACCACCTAAAAAGCCAAAGATTCTCCCATCCCAAAATGAAGCAATTTACTATCCAATGATCTGGGGACATCTTTCCAGCTTGTTCAAAAACACTTGTTCAAACAACAACACAGCACTCTGCATGTTTATTAGGAAGCTCCACTGCTTGCTCCAAGCCTAAATACTGCAGTTTGCATTTAAAATTATGCGCCCATCTGTTGTCTATAAGACAAGATCCCAGATCTTGCTAGTTTGCAAGTCCAATGAGCTTTAGTCAGCCTAGCCAGTGGTAAGAGATGATGAAGTTCTAGTCCAAGAGCCTCCAGGCGGCCACAACTATCCCACACCCAAATTAGATTTCTGGGAGAGCCTTGTTAGGTCCGTGCAGCAAAACCAACAAAGACTCCCATGGCACCCTAAAAACTAACAAATAGATATTCATGGACTTCAGCCTGGAGTCCAAGAAAGCTCAAGTCAAATAACACTTTGTTGTTGTTTTCCACAAACTTAATGGAATTCATTAAGCTTAAGTCAGTTCCTTCATGGAAGACTGGATTATTTCATTCCCCCATGAAAATATGGCATGTTACCTGTTTTCTGAGTGTTTTGTGAAGCTGGAGAAGCAGAGATATAAGGAACCTGCCCAGTGGTCCCATGAAGGATGGAGGACATTGGAATCTGGACTGGAGGGAGAGTCTGGGCCACAGCCTTCTCTGAAAGCCGTTGCCCAGCCTGGGAAGAAGGATGGCAAGACTGAAAAGGCTGGGAAGAGGTTGGAGGCACGAATGTTGGGGTTTCAACAGGTCCCTGTATAAAGTCACTAAACTCGTCGTCATCAAGAAAGGTAGAGGTTTGGGAGACAGACACAGTAGAATGGGATGGTGTGGAATGATCTGCAAAATGGAATGAAGACACACACGTACATACACACAAAATGAAAGTTAAGAAGGGTTGACTACATTGTTAAATCTCACCCACTGAAAAACAGGATTTATCAATGCTGAATTCTGGTTGACTTGTACTATCAATCTAATAGTTTAAGAAAACGAATGGTTTTGATGGTATTGTTATGAACAAGCAAATAAAACCTCTTCTGATTGGTACACCTATAAAATGTTTTGTATTACCCGGAAGCTAAAATCATTAGAGATTATCATTTCTGGAATTCTCTTATGAAAACTGAATACCTGCATTTTTTGGATGTGATGTTGGCGTGGGGTGGAGCTTAGCATCTCTAGAAAACCCATCCAGGTTCCCTTTAATGGCCTCCAGTGCGTCATCTCTGCTTTTCTCTCCCGTCTGAAACAGTAGTTGCAACTTTTGTTGAAAACTCAGCACCTTCACCAATAGACCCTACATTGGCCAGTACTGTGAGAATACTGTCTTAAATTTATCTAATACTTGCTAGTTTTATATCCATTAAGCTGAGCCATATAAATAAGTGTAGGTCTGCTGGAGAAACTGCACGGTAATGGGCGCCTATGTACATATGAGGTGGTCATGCTCATCTGTGAATCACCTTCCATTGACATTAATATCTGAAATTAGCTCTATCACAGGGAAATAACTGAGCCATTGCCAAAATTCTAGCACTCTCTTCTGTGTAAAAAACTTGATCAACTAAACAGGAAATTACCTTTAACACAAAAATTCTGTAAGGTATAATTAAAATCATGATAGTTTCTTTATGACCTGGTATCCTATTTTACAAATAAACAATAAGAGCCCTGTTTACTCTCTTTGGGTAGAATACATTAATCTATGGTTCAATTGGCTGACATGAAACAGCCTCTTGCTTTATTATTGTCTAAACCGTGCAATGTGGATGGACTGTATTATAGTCCTGTTTATTGAATGTTTATTACTGTCTATCGCATAAAATAAAAATGTTTAAAAAGCAAGAAAGTGTATCACCTTTTTTACTTTACCAAGAAGGTAGTAAATGTATTGGTTCTTCAAAATGGAATTTCCTTCAGCCAAAGAAGGCAAACAAAAGCACTTTTTATCTAGGATATGGTTATAATTTAATATCCTAGGAAACAGTTTCTGTTGAAACTTTGTAATACTTTATACTAAGCTTTTATTGATGTTCTGTCCTTTCATTTTTCTATACCTGGAAGAAGTTAATTGTAAAAATGGAAACCAACAGGCTGTCAAGGAAAACATAACATACCTTTGGTTTCACACTGCTTAGTAGTCGCAGCTTTTGTTTCTGCTCTTCAAACTGGCGCCTTTTCCTTTCCTCTTCCAGAAACTTTTGCTGGTGTTCAAATCGTTTCCTAAAACACGGAAACCATTCAATATAATTAAACTAGGATTTTAAACTATTTATGCAAGCTGAATTCTAGCTGCACCAAATACACAAGAAATAAAGAAGCTTCCCTATTTCTTCATTTGCAAAGAAGAAAGTGATTCCTACTGGTGTCTCTCTATACAGTCTCTAGGATAAGGGTCAGTACAGAACATTTAACTACAGTTCAAGTAGTTTACAGTAGTATCTTTGGGATCAAATGTTACTTTGGCATAAAGCCTCTTGAGGAATGAACAATCCATCTAGAGATCGTCACTTACTGCTGCTCTTCCACGAATTGCTTCCGCATGTCTGGGGTGTATGGAGGAGCTGTTGGACGCATTCCTAGGAAGGGAGCTTGCCCCATGTATGGCATTCCAGCTGCTGGCATGTGACCCAGAGGCATACCACCCTGTAAACAAAAATAGAAATTTCAACAAGAAATGATTCTGGCAAAGATCCTGTACACTTTTAGCACAGCATAAATAAGTTCCAATATAGCTTCTCACTGAGACCCAAGAGTAAAACACATGCCACAGTCCTGAGCTCACTATCAGCTATCAAATTGTTCCCACTCACCAAGTCAAAAGTGAGAGATAGGGGAATATGTATGTGTGTATGTGATGAATGACTGGTTGCACATACGCAACTCCATGCACAATGATTTTTGTGCAAGTAACGCTCCCAAAGGATTCAGGATTCTATATTGAAGAAAAACAAAGGGGACACCTCACAAACCAGTCCTAGGATTCATTTTGGCTTTAATAGATCCTGCATGTTTTGAACCTCATTTACAACAAGATCTCACCACCAAAGGTTAGATTGTCATTATTCTTCCATGGCTATCTGTTCCTCTAATTCACTTAATCCAGCTGTAACGCTAAAAATGCCACAAGCGTGTTTTCAACCCCAACCCACCCTTAGTGGAGAGACACAAAGTGGCACAAGAATAAGAAGCCCATGAGGGTACCTTTTTTGTATAAAAACAAAAAATATGCATGGCAGATTTATAGGGGCAGCTTGCTTGATACCAAGTTTTCTGTACTTTTAAAAATGGTGTCAAAACAGTTTTTATCTATTTCATTTAGTAGCTATCAGCAATGTTCAGACAGACTTCTTGGACCTGGCACCCTCTAGATGTATTGGATTACAACTCTCATCATTCTGACAGCATGCCTATGTTTCATGGGGGCTGTAATCCATTAGATTTAGCAGCTGCTGAATGAGATGGGGTACATTATGCCCTCTTATGGAGGAATCCGCCACTCAATTCCTTTGACAATATTATACATCTATTCCTCCAACCCCATGGTCCTTGGGGATAGCCAGAAATAGAGTGCTTGGTGGTAGGGAGATGTACCTATGTAAGCTTTCTCTTGAGAAGCCTCAGAGTGGCCTTTCCTCCCCCTTAATCTCTGATGAAAAGGAAAGAAGACAAATGCAAATATTCATGTGAACCTGAATCAGAATCATAGGACAATGAGCCTGCTATGTCTTTTATATGGGTTTCTCTCTCCACAGATCAACTGAGACCACAGAGATAAGCAGCACAAAGCACCAACTTCACAATGACTTCACACAAACTTTAGTTCCAAACCTGCATGGCCATCGTTCCAGGAGGCATCTGGGCACCATAATTAATCCCCATCATGCCTTGCATATTGGGTTGCATGACAGACACCACTGGGAAGCCTTGCTGTTGCATGGGAAGCATACCTGCGTCAAAATAAAGATGAGTTAGGATTCTTGCTAGCCACAACTTCAAATAAGAATATGCATCTTTTGGGGAAGCGGAGATGCAACTGCACCCAGTTTTGAACAAAAGTTTTACTGAAGTGCCCTTATTTTTTGTGGTACAGGAACTCATCTCTATTCTTTCCATGTTATTTCTTTACCTCTGGTACCAAATCTACCGTTAAAGAAATAATGTCTAAGAGGAAAAATCTACCTCATTAAATGATGTATATCTATAGAGTATCATATATCTTATCAAATTAACTTCTCTCCAAAGGAGAGCCTGTTGGTTTCCATTTTTACAATTAACTTCTGTCCAAAGGAACCTGGGAGCTCTAGTTTTTGACACAGAGAGAGTGGGAATGCTTCTCTCGTAGGTCTCAGCACCCTTAACATTCAACTAGAGCATCACTTTTCACCCACTGGGAAAGAGCCAAATCTTTAACAAACCAATGAATTATTTGGTGCTAGAAATTCTGAGCCCCATAGTCATTTTCAGTTACAGTGCATCTAACTTAAGATCCCCATCAAAACACTTTAGACTCTTTTTAAGTTCTCACATACCTTGAGGACCAAGACCAGGAAACATGAAGCTGGAATAAAAGAAGGAGAGGAAACCTATGAGTTTGCAATTTGAGATAAAGCTAATATCTAATGCTAAGGGTCACCTCAATTGAGTGTTTATTTAAGAGAGTTTATTTGTACTATTGTTTAGGAGAAGATAATGTTGGGTGTAGACCAATCTGATTCATTGTTCCTGATTCAAAGCTTTTATTTGAACAACTAAAACAAAAGTTTGTCTATGTGTCTGTGCTACTCTAAATCTTTACAATACAATGAAAGCTAACACTGTTTTACCATCACAATAAATATTAAAACATTCATAAAACACCCAGTTTCTTTAAAGACACGGGAAGGAACAAGCAATGTATTTCACAACAGCTATGTAGAAATAAGAACAAATCCCAGATTTGCAGCAGGAGTTTGTCTCTTTCTGACAATGAGGGAAGAAATTCAGTTCAGCAGCTCTGTTTGCAAGCAACTCAATAAAAGGCTGCAATTTACTAGCCTTGACTTCAAGACAAGCAGAAATGAAGATACATTCACATTACATTTCCTTCCTTTAAAGTCAGTATTTTATTCTGACTAAATCTTCAACAGTAAAAATAGAGCTAGCAAGTTTGAGACCGTTTTGACTGCCCTGGCTGTGCTAAGGAATCCTGGGAATTGTAGTTTATTGTGGCACCAGAGCTCCCTCTGACAGAGAAGGCTAAATGCTTCCCAAAACTACAATCTCCAGAATTCCCTACCATTAAGCCAGGTCAGTTAATGCAGTCTCAAACTGGATTATTTCTGCAGTGTGTTTTGGACCTTAAAGAACTACTGGTGTGGTGAAGAAAAGGGTCTGTAGCATTAGGAAAATCAGTGGTTATTTTGGCACTGTGTCTCTAAAATGGATGTCTGGTTGGACTAAACAGAAAAAGCTTACATTAAGAACCAGGTTTTTAATCTGGGACATATTTGAAAGAAATGAGCAGAATCTAAGAAGCAAAGCACCAACTTTTGTGGGAGGAAAACCATCTTGAATTAATCATAAAAAAGTAATCTTCCAGAGAGATTGGCATGCCTTCTTTCAACCTACAGTTTTCTCAGTCTATTTTACTCCCAACCCTGAACATCACATTAAAATCCCCTTGCTGAAATCATGTTTGCATCAGTGCTCCCTCATCCATCTGTGTAAGGGTCCTCCGGAAAGGGGAGGACAGGACACACAACGTGATGTGAAGCACAATACAACCAAGGCCAGCGACACCAGTTACCATTTCAAGCAGCAAGCCTATAAAGGCCAAGCCATTAAACATGCAAGGCTTTCTAGAAAAGCTGTGACTTATTTATAAGCATCAATAAACAAGGAAGGGAGGAAAACCACTCTTACGAATTCCAGCCAAAGTTAAAGATTGGGGGGCAGGGAGACCATTCAGAAGCAGCTTTTTCTCTGATGCTGAAGTATAGCTAGTGAGCTGTCTGCTATATTATTATTATTATTATTATTATTATTTGTATCCTGCTCTTTTTTGCAGAACTGGGGCTCATGCTTCATGACTACACACACACATATATATCAAGAAAGAAATCTTACTCAGAACAGAATCACTGAATTGGAAGAGACCACAAGGAGCACCCAGTACAATTTATTCTTTTTCTCTCTGGTCCAAACTACACTGCAGAAATAATCCAGCTTGAGACTGCTTTAACTGCCCTGGTTCAGTGCTAGGGAATCCTGGGAGTTGTAGTTTATTGTGGCCCCAGAGCTCTCTGACAGAGAAGGCCAAATGTCTCACAAAACTACAGTTCCCAGGGTTATTTTTTTGCAGTGTGTTTTGGACTTCTTTTACTGAACCATTTTTGGTGTGTGTGTGTGTGTGTGTGGAGGGTGTTATTATGACTATTGTTAGAATGCCTTCAGAAAATATTATTATTATTATATTATTATTATTATTATTAAATGGGGGGGGGGCATGAGGGGAAAATCCTGGAGTGACTTTTTGAGGGGAAAATGCCTCCTGATGGCAGCTGTGTGGGACTGAAGGCATTTTTCTTTGGTGTGGGGAGGCTATTATTTTATTTATTTGTTTCATTGATATATTTATAGGTACCCAAGGCAGCTCACAAGTTTTTTTAAAAAAACAAATAACATTACAATATAATTTAAAACAGCTAAAATAATCTAAAACAACATAAAATTACATTAAAAACATACAGAAGTGAAAAGGCATGACATACACGAGTATGACTAATCTTAGAATACGAGTATGTGAACATACTGTATATTCTACATTATATTTTGGATAACATAACATATAAGAGTATGACTATATTATATAGAGAATATATATTATACATTATAGATGAATATATGAGTATGTGAATATATATTACACAGACAATCGTATATAGAAAACATATATTATGCATCATATATGAATATATAAGAGTATGACTACCCTTAGAATATATATGAATATGTGAATATATATTATACATAATATATGAATATGCGCCTACCCTTAGATTATATATGTATGTGAATATATAATAGTATATATCATATATGAATATATAAGAGCATGTATGACTACCCCTAGAATATATATGCGTATGTTAATATATAATAGCATACATTATATATTAATATATAAAAGTATGCCTACCCTTAGAATATATATGAGGATGTGAATATATATTATACATCATACATGAATATATAAGAGTATGACTACCCTTAGAACAGAACTCCACAGAATGGGCTATTATTGTTATTATTATTATCATTATTATTATTATTATTATTAAATGGAGGACGCCCACTTTAAGGAAAATCCTGGGAAAACGCTTCGTGACATGGCAACAATTCAGAGCATTGTTTGTTTGTGTGGAGGTTATTATTATCATTATTGTTATTATTACTATACATTCCTTGGTCTCGTTGACCCCTCAGAATGGGTCTCCAGGGGGGCTGAGGACGTCCTGAAGGCATGTCAATTGAACACAACAAGTATAAAACAGAAGACTGTGTAAGGGAAGACTGTGGAAATTTAGAGAGGCCAGAGATTCCAATAAATATTAAGGGCTCCTGAAAGGACTATTCTGTAGCATATAGACCAAACCTGAGGACCCTTTCTGCCTCCTCAGTCCCAATGGCGGCCTCCTTCCTCACCTGGAGGGTCCGGCGGGGCCTCCTCCTCCTCCTCCGGCAGCGGCGTTGGAGGAGCCCGGCGGGGCGGCGTTGGAGGCTCCCCCAGCGCCCAGGCCCGGCCTCAGCGCCATCTTCGCGGCTCCTCTCAGGGCCGGGCCTAGTCGAGCCACTAGGCCGCGTCTCTCCCTGAGGAGAATCTCCTGAGGGAAACTTTCGCGTGGGACGCTGGGACTCGTAGTTTGGGGCGGGGCCTTCAGAACGCTCGGCCAAGGAGCTCCCGGGCCTCACTGGACTACAAGCCCCAGCGTCCCACAGAAGGTTGCCATGGCGGCTGAAAAGGGAATTAATGGTGCCATTAGATAATGGGGCGGAGAAGGGGAAAGGAGGAGGAGCCTTTTCTCCTCATAAAAAGCAACAATACCGCCCACTTTGTTAAAGCGAGGCTCCCAGTGGGAGAGAGTTATAGCGCTGGACTCTCAAAGCAGTGGTCCCTCACACCGTGCCCTTTTAAGGGATTTTTGGACTTCAGCTCCCAGAAGCCCAGGCTATTGGCCCACATGGCTGAAGCTTCTGGGAGCTGAAGTCCAAAAGCTCTTAGAGGGGAACAGTGTTGCTTTTTTTACTGCCTGGCTGCCTCCTGTTGCATTTTGGGGCTTGTAGTTCAGTGTGGCCTAAGAACCCTCTGCCTGAGTATTCTAAATGCCCTCTTCTTAAACTGCAAATCCCAGAATGCAACAGGAGGCAGCCAGAGCAGTCAAAGTGGCATAGCAGCACTATTAAGTGTAGTGTTGTAATCTCCTTGGGCTGCCTCCACACTGCAGAAACCATCCAGTTTGACACCGCTTTAACTGTCAGAGCTCAGTGCTGTGGAATTCTGGGATTTGCAGTTTAAGAAGAGGGCATTTAGATTAGTTTGTTGTGGCACCAGCGCAACCCTCTGAGAAGACACACACACACACACGTAGACCCTCAGAGGAAGCAAAAGCCACAATGCAAACTACAATCCCTACATGTAGAGATCTTGTAGCCCCTTTGACTCACTGGAAGAAAGAAGTTGGCAGCATGAGCTTTCCTAGAGCTCAGTCTACTTCCTCAGATGCATTTGGTGGAGTGGAAACCAGGGAAAGACATGCATCTGAGGAAGTAGAAAGAGGTCTAAGAAAGCTCCTGCTGCCAACTTCTTTCTTTCAGTGAGTCTCAAAGGGGCTATGAGACCTCTCTACATCTCTGATTCTGCAGACTAACACAGCTCTCTCTCTATAATCCTATAATTCCTACAAACTACAATACAATCATAGTCAGCAGCCCATGGCTTTGAGTAGCACTGTGCTAATAGGGAATATGAGTAGGAAGATACAGTTGTGCTTGTGCCCTTCTTGTGGGCTTCTCTTTGCAGCCTTTGGCTTTCTACGGCATGAAGACAAATGGTAAAGTAATATACCTTTGGTCTGATCCAGAACATCTCTTGTGTTCAAGAACATGGGAACATTCATAAGGAAGGAGGTGGCGACTGAAGGGTCAAAGAACCTGGCCATTGCAATACTGGGTACCCTACACAGAACATTTATTGCACCACCCCATGGAGGCCTGGAAAGAGTTATAACAGAGGCACAATCCTGTAAATAGGTCTCATGATTTACTCCATAGAATCCTAGAGTTGGAAGAGACCCCAAGGGCCATCCAGTCCAACCCCAATCTGCCATGCAGGAACTCACAATCAAAGCACCTCTACAGATGGCCATCCAGCCTGTTTAAAGACCTCCGAAGAAGGAGACTCCACCACTTTCCAAAGCAGGGCCTTCCACTGTCAAACAGCTCTTCCTTTCAGGAAGTTCCTCCTAATGTTGAGCTGGAATCTCTCTTCCTGGAGCTTGTGCTTCCATTGTTCTGTGTTCTAGTCTCTGGAGCAGCAGAAAACAAGCTTGCTCCGTCTTCAATGTGATGTCCCTTCAAATTCAGCTTGGCATCCCAGGAGCCAAGGACACGAGATCATCAGCTTTCCTGAAAGAATATCCAAACCTATGGGCCCTACCTGTGAGAGACATGGAGGTGACATTTTGCTAGAGCCACTTGGCTTTTAATGCTTCTAGAAGGGAGGAGACAGAAGAATTCTCCTGCTCACCTTTCTGAGACTCACTGTGTATGCATTGACTTCCCACTACACCAAGGTGAAAAGGTGTATGCGCATGCTGGGCAACCAGGGGGATCCCCTGTAGCTTGTTGGCTATGATTGTGTGGAGAGGTGGACTTTCTTTGCTGTAAAGGACAACCATGAAAACACCAATAAATTATCTTTCACACCATGGTTTTATTTTCTCCTGTTTGGATGAAGTGCCTCTGATCGCCTCACAAATCTTTAGCATGACATAAGAAGCTAGTCTAGACCAATCTATTTATTTGCCATCCGCACCCAAACAGTATCTGCTCTCTAACTGGTGGAAGCACTCTTTCGGGAAGAGAACTGCTCCCGTTACTGTGGCAGAAGGATCTTTTGAGTTTTTATCCTTTCACTTTTCCAGACTGATTGACAAGTCCCAGATTTTGTTCCTTTTGCTTCCAGTTTTACACCGGGTTAAAAGAAACCGAGCTGGTGAACTGGTATAAAAGGTCTCCAAATGTCCTTCTGGTGCCTTCCAACTTTATGATTCTACGACTGTGTCTTTACTCCCACCTTCTGGCCACAGAAGTGGTTATTGCAGAGGTAGGCAACCTTTCCGCTTTAAGGGCCGAGGGACTTCAGCTCCCAGAAGCCTCAGCCATGTTGGCCAATAGTCCCATGTTGGCCAATAGCTCCTGGGATTCTGGGAGCTGAAGTCCCTTGGCCCTTAAAGGGGAAAGGTTGCCTACCCCTGGGTTATTGTATCGAGTTATGGACGCCAATATGAAAACATAAGCACATCCCCCCTTCATTTACTAACCCGCAGGGTTCCCCATTCTCTATTCTCAGCCTAGAGAAGGAATCAGTGAAGGAGGACAAGTTGTTTCTGCCACCACATTGTGGTCTCTTGTAATCTGCACCCAGCAAGAGTGTCGTAAATAAGAAAGGATGGCCTACCTGCCTCACAGCCTTGACAGGGAAGTTTGGCTTTGGAGGTTTGTTGCCATCGGTGTGAAAATGACAACAACAAAAAAGAGGCAAAGCACTTGCCATGTGTCCATCAACAGCTCACAGGACCTGTCAGATTCACCATTCCTACAAGTATGACAAGTATATTTGTTTATTCTGACAGATCATTCAAGGTAGCTGAAATTAATTTTCTGGAACAATCTGTGCCTGAGATGTGTTATTTCTGGTATCCTTGGAATTTTTCTTTAGCTTCTTCTGGGTTGTCAGCCTATTAAAAATAAAAAGGAAACAAGTTCCAGGTTGGAAGAAGGTAATGCACCTAGTTCTTTCGACCTGTCCCAACAGCAGAGAATTAAACTTGGAAGCCAGTCCACATTTAAACAAACTCCTACATCAAGGTCCCTCATCACTAGCTTTGTGGTAAAGGGTTAAAGGCTCTAGCTATCATTGCAGAACAGCCAAAATACAAAACATTGATAGCCTCCTCCATACATTTGATCAATCAGTATTGTTATACTAACTGCTACATGCTTTTCCTTATACCTCTACTAGCTCAGAGATTTTCTTTTTCAAAAGACAGAAGAGGGAAAAGAGAGAGAGAAAATGTGCTCTCTTTCCCCCAATGCTTTCAACCAATAATGTTTCTCTTACTTTTTTCTCTTTGCTTTCCTCCGTAAGTACTCTGGGGAGGTAAGAATATGTTCCCTTTCCAACGGTTTCTTGATCAGCTTCTTCTTTTGCTTGCTGAAGATTACAGGGGGGTGGGTGGGTGGGAGAGAAAAGAACCATGACATAAGCCCATTTAAAGACAGACTGAGTTTGAAGGATTAAAAGCAAACCAAAAATTAAATAAAGAATGGCTCGCCTAGGACATGAAAGCTGAAAGTTTGGTTTGGAGAAGCAAGAACAAGCCGCAGGCTCACTTCTCTCATTTACAAGTTTGTGCTGCTTAGCCAAATCTCCCAACTACACACTTGGGTCCATGGAACACGCTTCCAAATTCACAGAGTCTGCTCTATTAGCAACTGGCCAAAATAATGCATGTTTGATTTTCAAGCCAAAAGGAAGCACAATGCTTTCCTATAGTCATCCTCTCTGAGCCTAGTTTTTCTATTTGATGTCTCTGCCTTCGCTGACTTACAGGCTTAGCTTTCCTTGCTTTACTGACCTACCTTTGCAGTTTGCGGAAATGTTTTATATAGTCAGGCACAGGACAGCCAGCTCTCTGGATGACACTCGCTATGCTGCAAAGAAAGAAAATGAGGGATTGGGGGGTACAGAGAAGAAAAGTGTGAGAAGAGTAGGGGAGTCAACAGATACACTAACAATACTCAGCTACCTTTGCAAAGGTTGACTAAGAATGAGGAGGGTGGCTATGAAAGAACTAGAAAAGATCCTAAAATGCAAAGATTACAACTCAGCACAAAAGTTAGGCCATTGTATTTCCTATTGCCATGGATGGATGTGAGAACTAGGCAGTCAAGAAAGAAGATAGGAGGAAAACCAATGCATTTGAGAGAATGTGGGGATGGAGAAGAGTACTGAGGATCCCATGGATGACTAAAAAGACAAACCAATGGGTCCTAGAGCAGATCAAGCCGGAAATCTCCCTGGAAGCCAGGATGACAAAACTTAGGCTAGCATACTTTGGACACATCATAAGAAGACATGAATCATCAAAAAAACAATAATGCTAGGAAAGGTAGAGAAGCAGAGAGGAAAGCCACGTTAGATGGATGGACTCTATTAAAGAGATCATGAGTATGAGTTTGCAGGAGTTGGGCAGAGGAGAGGAGGACAGGGGATCTTGGAGATGTCTCATCAGCAGGGTCGCCATGAGTCGAGATCGATGCGAAGGCAGTTTACAACAACAAAAACCTTTACAAAATCTCAATCAGAGGATCATAGAATCATAACATTGGAAAGGTCCTCTAAGGGAGAGAGGTACCTTCGCAGTAATGGCTTGTCATCTTCAGTGAAGAAAGTAATTGCTTTTCCAGCATGTCCTGCTCTCCCCGTGCGACCTAACATGGAGATGGAAGAGGACAGCAAATAAGCATTCTCTCTCTTTAGCTCACATTACAGAAATTGTTATAAGCATCTAATGCGCAAAGGCTAGCAAGATGCAGATATGCTCCTAAATACTGTGAGACGTCCATAATTCCAAGTCGGCATTAATATGAGGTCATTGCCTGCTGCCAACTAAGTCTTTAGCATGCTCTACACAACAGCAAAAAGACTGGGAAAGTACAACTCATTGGAGTGAGTGGGGGGTAGGGGAGGAAGAATACAAGCTTTTCTAAATCAATGTGTTTCACACTTTAGCCTTTCAGAAAATCTGGACTTCAACAACCAGGAGCCCATAGGCCATTCCTGTGAAGTCCAAAAGATCTAGCAAGAGGGAAAGATTAAGAACCACTGCAAACCTCTTAACAGCTTCTCTGACACCTGAGGTTCCTGCAGGGATTGCCCACACACTTTCAAGCACATCTTCCAAACTAAGAGGACTAAGAATAGCTTCCCCTTTAACTGGAAGGTGAAGTTTGTGCCCACATCATGTGTTTGGTGGAAGCACTGGACACCAAATTCAGTGATATTTGCAACTTGACAACAAAGAAGCAACCACTAGACTTCATGTGTACAAGACAGGGCACAGATGATGCTCATCAGAATAAACAATTAAAAGATTTGCCCAGCTCCACCTTGAAACAAACTCACCTATCCGGTGGATATATTCCACAGCACTACTTGGGAAGTCAAAATTGATAACCATATTCACTCCTTTGAAGTCGATCCCTCTTGCCAGCAAAGCAGTGCATATCAGGACCCAAATCTTTCCTGCTCTGAAACTGTGGACTACGCCATCTCTCTAGAGGAGACAAGAATGATTTCTTTCCAATACACCACAAATACGCAGCAGCTTCTCTCATATCAATGTGGCACAGTGACAATGATTTCAAATTCCTTGGCTTGCACAGAAATCTGGTTTTGGCCTGTGGGATCCCTCAAGGTACTGTTTTGTCCTCCACGTTATTCAACGTACACATGAAGCTGCTGAGAAGCTGGAGATTGGTGCCATCGGTATGTGGATGACCCAGCTCTACTGCTCATTTCCACCTCAGTCTAAGGAGGCTGTCTTAGCTCTAAATAGTTGCCTGTCATCTGTCATTTGCCAATCAGGCAGGCTCTGACCCATAACAGTCTGTGGCCTCACCCTTACCTGCTGCTGGGTCCTGTCTGCATGAATGACATCCACATTGATTCCTTCATAAATGAGCTCATGGAACAGCTCTTTGGCCCGTTCAATGGATTGTACAAAAACCAAAACAGGAGGTGTGAAGCCCTGCAAGAAGTGAGAGAAAAAGAAGCAAAGAAAGTGGTGCTAAAGATATTGAACCCATTGAGTAAGCCAAACAGGTTCATGGAGGGGAGTACAGGCAAACAGCACTTAACAAAGCCTCTGACAGAAAAGCTTCTTTTTACAATCTCTTGCTATAGGGAAGTTCTACACCAAAACTCAAGCTTCTGTGTCCCCCTTCACTCCTCATCCCCTAATTTAAGTATGACAAAGCATTAAAATAATCACCCTGCATCATTCCTAACATTTTATTCTACTGTATAACTAGATCCAATCTCAGATTTATAAAGCACACATTTCCTGAAAAGAGCCACAATAACCCACCTTCTTCACTAAGTCTCTCATGGCTAACAGTTTTCCTGTCTCTGATCCAACAAACAAGAGCTCTTGGTCCACTGTCTCAGCTGCAGCATTCCTGAAATAATTTAAAAAGGTAGCCGTATCAATCTGAAGACACAACAGGCTGGTCTGTCATCTGTAGGGTGGTCAAATTCAAACGGGGGGGGGGGGGTATACAAGTTTGGGGTTTAGTTTATAATTAAAGTACAACAAAGACTTGTTTTGTTTGTTCTACAGCTAACAAACAAAATTGCAAGAATATTCAAAAAAGAGAAAACAACCAAGCACAACACTCACCTTGCTCCAATAGAAATAGATATAATATTGTCAAGATTGAGTTTGCACCACTGCTCTACATCATGTGCAAATGTTGCGCTAAACATGGCTCTCTTGACCACATGAGAGGTACATGCTAAGAAGATGGTGGCCAATTGGTCTCGAAACCCCGTCTTCCCATCTTCAAATAACTTGTCTGATTCATCGACCACCAGCCACTCAACCCTAGACCAGAACACAAAGTTGATATTAGTGGTTTAGTGAGGAGAACTATCTGAAAGCTTTCCATATTATGGAAAATCTGCTCTCTTTTTCCAGCTATGTTTCACAGTCTGCTCTCTTTTTCCAGCTATGTTTCCTAAGGAATACTGCCTTGGGTCTATTTTATTAAACAACACAATGGCATGATTTGGTGCAACACACAAAAGAAATTGGAGTTAGATCAGAATCAGGGAAGCCAAGATTAAAATCCCAGGGAGCTATGATGCTCACTGGGTGATCCTGCACTGGTCATCATCTCAGTGTAACCTACTTTGCAGGATTATTTTGATAAAATAAGAAGAGATAACTCTGTACACCTTCCTGAAATATTTGGAAGATGAGATAGAAATCTAACAAGTAAATGTTAAAATAGATAGCACAGTGTAGTGGTTTGAGTGTTGGACTAAAACTATGGAGATCAAGGTTTGATTCCTCTTTTGGCCATGAAAACCCACTGGGTGACCTTGGGCTAGTCACACACTCTCAGCCCCAGAAAACCCTGAGATAGGGTCACTATAAGTCAGAAATTACTTGAAGGCACACAAGAACAGAAACAAATACTAAAATATTTCTCTCTCAACTTTCCTCCAAAGATTTTAGGAAGATGTACAGAGCTCCTCCTTCCTATTTTATGCTAACAATCCTGCAAAGCAGGTTATGTTGAAATGGTGCCAAGTGCAAGATCATACAGTGAACTTCACAGCTCAGAGAGATTTTAACCTGGGTATCCCTAATTCTAACTTTAACCTTTGTGTGTGCTACCAAGAGACTACACTGGTGAATACACAAAAGAGAGGGAGATCGCTTCAAATATGATAAATACACAGGTACACTGATGAAATGCTCTTCAATGAGTGTTGGCTTTCTACCTGGTCAAATCTACCGCAGGAGGTTCTTGCTTCAAAAGATAGATGAGTCTGTTTGGAGTAGTCACCAGAATATCTGTGATGGAAAAACACACACAATGTGTTGTACAGCCAAGAGGGACAAAGAAAGTAAGCTAGATCTAAATCCATGAATCCCTATTACTGTACCAAATTTTTGAGATGACTTCCGTCCAAATTTCTTTGCAGCCTCAGCAGCTTTGTGGATCATATGTATCCTGAAGCCAGTGCCTTCTGACAACTTAACCAGCTCTCTGTGTGTCTAAAATGTAGAGGAAATGTAATTAACAGAAGCATCAAAGTATATGGTTAAGCAGGGAAGGAAGAAATCTCTGCCACAGCTTTCACAGGAGTCTCTCTTGTTTAGCTTTATCAACTTCCAGCCCATCTAAATGCACCTTCAGAGTAAATTCTAGGCGTACCTGGCTGGCAAGTTCCCGAGTGGGCGAGATAATGAGAGCTCGGAAGCCTTTATTCATTGGTTGCTTCAAGTGCGTCAAAATGGGAATGCTAAAAGCCAGTGTCTTTCCTGAGCCAGTGGGGGCACAAGCCAAAAGTTCACGATCCTAGAAAGGAGGGCAGGTGGAGAGAAACAAGGCAGAGTGAAATCATTTGCATAACACTCCACGCTATGATGAGTAAATTAACCATGCACCAAATTAAAACAGTGCTGAATGTAACAGATGAAACAGACACATTTAAGTCCCCCTTGTTACCACTCATTCTTAGCACACAGTACATAATGCACTTTTGGTAATGATTATGTTCAACTCCATAGCAGTCCAGTGAAGCAAGAACCACCAGTGACTACACTGGGAAAAGGAGGCAATGAATTGCACAATGGCAACTCATGCATCAGCAACTACAGTGTTTCAACCCTAAGATTTACTGGTCCACTAGGAAACCTCCAAGAACACAGGTCACCAAGCAACAAAACTGAGATGGACATCGAAATTATATATGCACATGTCCTATTCTGTGGGCAGAAGACGTAATGGAAGATGACTACATTCTGCAGACATCACCAGGGAGAGTATGCCTCTGTATAGTGGCTGTTGGGGAATATGACGGGGAGGGCTATTAACCTTGTGCCCTGCCTGTAGGCTTCTCATAGGTATCTGGTTGGTTGACGTAGTGGCAACATAGTTCTGGACTTGAGAGGCCTTTGGTTCCAGTGTAGCAGGGCACTTCAGGACTCATGCTCAGAACTACCCCAGCACAGAAGTGGATGAGGAAAGCCCTCACAGTGCCTGAAATGTAAAGATATGCCCCTTATAAACTACATCTCCATTTTATCTCCAAATGAAAAATGAAAATAACCAGGACACACATGGAGCATGACAGGGATAGCTTGCATCTGAATTGGTGTCGGGATCTGGAATCCAGCAGCTTCAATATTTTGCATGATCTTTGGGTGGATTTTGTATTCTTCTCCAAGTTGCTCAAACGTAGCAATAGGATCTGGAAGATCGGATCCCTGAATGTAGATCTTGTGCTTATTTCTAAAATGATTTATCTGGAAAACACCAAGACACACATGTATACCAGCAGATGTCTACAGTGAAAATATATCCTTTTCCCCCTCTGCCTTCCAGATTCTTGTGCCATATTAAAGTATAACATGTTTTTAAAATATAGACTTCTACTCAAAGAATTACCCTATCATTAGCAAATATATCTACCAACACTTTAAAACTTAAAATTAAGATTTGCTGAAGTACAGTAAAAAATGTATGGGGTCCTATTACTACATGATACAGATTTTTTTTATTTTGAGGTCAATATTGTACAGATCTATCTCACTTAACAAAATACTACTCCTTTCAATGTGCTTCTTTCAAATAAGGGTCCAGGCATCTGCCATTTTGCAGTTACATTCTAAAAAATCATGAGGCTAGACCAACTAATAAAAAGTTCTCATTTTAGAAAACAGACAGCTTTTCATTTTAGGCACTGGTTCTTTCAAGAGGCACTAAATTTCTTTACAGTGACATGTGGGAAAAACAAAGTGAAAACGCTTCACCTTTTCCTGGCTAGCTTGTTTGAGTTTCTCTGCAGTGAGTTGCTTCTCCTCCTTCTTTTTTGGAACACCAAGCTTCGCTTCCAGAGTGGACATCCACAAAATCCCATCATTTTCAGCAACAGAAGTTGCTGGAGCCGTTTCTGAAAATTAGAAGAATATCTCTGTCTAAACCAGGGGTGAGGAAAGTGTGGCCCGCAGGCTACATGCAGATCCTCTGGGCTGTTTTGTTAATTATTTTTTGTCTGTCCTGGTTTAGTGCTAAGGGAATTCTGGGAACTGTAGTTTTGTGAGACATTGAGCCTTCTCTGTCAGAGAGAGCTCTGGTTCCACAACAAACTACAGTTCCCAAAATTCCCTGGCACTCAGCCAGGACAGTTAAAGTGGTCTCAAACTGGATTATTTCTGCAGTCTGTTTTGGCCCAAAGATGCTCAAATTACCTTGGGCTTTTTTCTTTTTCTTCCTTCTTTCAGTAATTTGCCCGTCTCCTTTTCTCTTCTGTGCTGCCCTCATTTTTTTTGGGGCTGTGGATTTTATAACTTCATCTTCAGAATATGATTCAGGTTGATTTCTTCCTCCTTCATTGCCCAGAGAACTGTTTGGCTTTTTGCGAGCAAAAAAGTCAAGCTCTTCCAGAATCTCTGATTCTCCAACTTCCTTCTCCTTAGTTCTGATCACCTAAAATTAAACAGATCCACACAGTCTCTCTTCAGAGTAGCATTTAAAGAAGCACTTAACAACTTAATGCAACTCTTATAATGGTCATAGGTTAGGAAACCATAAAGCCCTCTGAAGAACAGCTGAAGGAGCAGAGTATATTTAGCTCAGAGAAGAGAAGGTTAAGGGTGACATGAAAGCCCTGTTTAAATATTTGAAGGGGTGTCACGTTGAGGATGGAGCAAGCTTGTTTTCTGGTGCTCCAGAAAATAGGACACGGAACAATGGATTCAAACTGCGGGAGAAGAGATTCCACTTCAACAAGAGGACCTGCCTGACAGTAAGAGCTGTTTGACAATTGAACACACTCCCTTGGAGAGGGATGGCCTCCTGGCCATCTGTCACAGACAGTGCTTTGATTGTGAGTTTCTGCATGGCAGAAGAAGTGGGTTGGGCTGGATGTCCTCTTGGTATCCCTTCCATTTCTAAGACTCTACAAATGGGGAAGGGAAGCCACAAACCCCACTTTCCTGGGGGAGAGAGGCATACAGTTGTTGCTGCTGTTAACTGCCTTCGTGTTGACCTGAACCCATGGCGGCCCTCTGGATGAGACATCTCCAGGCCCCTGTGTCCTCTACTGCTCTGCTTAATTCCTGCAGCCCCTTAATACCCTTGGTGACCTCCTTCATAGAGTCCATCCATCTGGCCTCTCTTCCTACTTCCCTCCACCTTTCCCAGCATTATTGTCCCATGTCTTTAAGGGCCTTCCATACCCTTTCACAATCTATGCAGTCAAAGGCTTTGCTATATAGTCTATAAAGCACTTGCTGATTTTCTTTTGGAATTCCCTGGTGCACTCCATTAGCCATCGTATGTTTGCAATGTGGTCCCTTGTGTCTCTTCCTTTCCTGAACCCCGCTTGGACCTCTGGGATTTCTCTCTCCATGTGTGGTTGGAATCCATGTTGCAGAATTGTGAGCATGATTTTGCTTGCGTGGGAGATTAGTGCAATGGTCCTATAGTTGCTGCAGTCTCTTGTGTCTCCCTTTTTGTGGATGGGGATGTATATTGATCGCTTCCAATCTGTTGGCCATCGTTTTGTTTTCCATATCTCTTGACATATGTTGGTTAGCACTAGAGTTGACGCTGTCAATGTGGATTGCAGCAGTTCAGTTGGAATATCATCTATCCCTGGGGATTTGTTTTTTGCTATTTCTCTTATTGCAGTTTCCAACTCACTTTTTAGAATTTGGGTTTCATCTTCATACGTCTCTTCATTCCATGTGTCGGTCGCCATAAGTCGGAAATGACTCGAAGGCACACAGCAAAGTCAGAAATGATTTTGAGGGTATGCAACAACAACAACAAGAGTTACAGTGACAGAATCGTAACTCTAAGTTGCAAATCTGTAATTTCAATACCGGGTCGAATTTGTTAACTAATTCATTAACTCAGCATGCACCTTCTCATGTAAGTTGATCATTCCAGCTTCTTAGATTGTCTTCATTTAAGTGGGGTATAAATAAATTTTATTATTATTATTATTATTATTATTATTTATTCTCTCATGTATCAGGAATCCAGGAAGGTCTTTCTTTCCTGCTTTCCAACCCACCTTTCCCAAACCATTTATTTAACATATTAATAATATATGTTGGTTAGCACTAGTGTTGACTCTCTCTGTGTGGACTGCAGCACTTCCATTGGGATCCCATCTGTGCATACAGACCTGGCTATAAGAGAGAACCAGGAAAGAAAAGCCACTGGCCACGAAGCCAGGAGGCCCCACCTTGAAGCGCTGGGCGTCCCTCCTGAAGCGCCTCACGTCGAACTTGGCGCCGCTTCCCAGCCTTCGGAAGAGCTCCTGGGAATCCATGTTGCTGCCTCTCCTCCTCCTTCCTCCTCCTCCTCCTTTCTTCCCCGGCATGCACCGCGCGGACCATGAGGCAGCGCGCCCGTCGCCTAGCAACAGAACAATCCCAGGCAGCGGAAATGGTACGACCATAGAGTTGAGTCAAGAGGATAGAGCGCCGCCTCTGGAATGGAGGACTTCCGCCCCTTTTTTAAAAAAACATAGAGCTACGGAGGTGGGGGGGAAAAGGAGAAGATGACCACGCAGCCCTACACTTGCGGGTTCCTTTCATTATTATTGCTGACTTGACACTGCTTTTAAGGGCTCAATGCACTATGGAGTTCTGGGGAATTGTAGTCTTGTGAGATCTTTAGATTTTCACAGATTTACATGCTAATCCTCTCAACCAAAGGTCACACAGTGTGTGTGTGCATACAGATCTAGATATAGATAGATAGATAGATACACACACCCCACACACCTCCATGCCACCATTCCCTGAAGATGCCAGCCACAGATATAGCGATATTTTATTAATTTGATAATTTTTGTGTTGGTGGTTTTAGATTGTTCGCTGCAGGCAGGCTTTTATTTCTATTTTGATTGTTTTCCTCTGTAAAGCGCCATGTAAAGCTTATGATACTCTGTAAATAAATGCAATAATAATAATAATAATAATGATAATGGGCTGCAGCTCCAGTTCGACACCGCTGTAACTGCCATGACTCAATGCTATGGAATTCTGGGAATTATAGTTTTGTGAGACCTTTTAGCCTTCCCACAACAAACTACAATTCTCAGAAATCCACAACATTGAGCCACAGTAGTTAAAGCGGCGCCAAACCGGATTATTTTTGCAGTGTGGGCGCAGCCAAGAAGACGACTTTGGCACCACCTTATCTGCCATGGCTTGGCAATATGGAATTCTGGGACTTGTAGTTTTGTACGAGGGTTACCCTTCCCTGTCAAAGCACACAAACTACAAATCCCAGAATTCCATAGCATTGAGCCATGCCAGCTAAAGTGGTGCCAAACCACATTATTTCACCAGTGCAGATGCAATAATGAGACATCTATCCATAGGGAGAGGTGGGAAATATAAATAAAAAAATATTATTATTATTATTATTATTATTATTAATGAAATCATAATGAAAGAATTTTACCTCTCTTGGAGACAGAAATCTTACAAAGTGAAGTCTCAGTCCGTTATCTTCTTCTTTTTAAAGGATTCCCTGTTGAAGTTCCAAATCTAGGAAAGAGATTCAGAAGGAGCCATGTTAATCACGCAGCAAAACACAACAAAGCCCAGCATCCACCAAACAGCGATACCTTTATTGGGTCAACCCAAAAGCACACAATACTACGTTTCGCAAGCGTCGGGCCATCGGTCTGGAATCTGATCCATTTCCAACCCAGTGGTTAAAAGGCCTTTGATGGGTGTCACTTTGGCTTTTGCAAAAGCAGCAGGTGCTGCTGGGAGATGTTTGGGGATGATTAAAAAACCTGCGGTTCCTGCTTCCTCTCTCTCCCGGACGATGGCTAGAGACAACTAAGGATACAAAGGCACAGGGTGGCCAACTTTCCCCACTCACCCCTGCTCCGCTGCCTCTAACCATTCAAGGCCCAGGAGGAGATGCCAGAGGAAAGGGCTCCGTTTGTTGCCGTTATTTTTGTGTGCCTTCAAGTCACTTCCAATTTCCGGTGACCATAATCCTAGGATTTACTTGCCAGATTTGTTCAGAGGAGGTTTGCCATTGTCCGAGGCTGAGAGCATGTGACTTGTCCAAGGACATCCAGCAGGTTGCATGGTTTAGTTGATGTCGTTGAGTGCCTTCACCAACTTATGGCGACCCCAAGGCAGACCTATCATGGGGTTTTCTTGGCACGTTTCTTCAAAGGGGGTTTGCCACTGTCATCCTCTGAGGCTGAGAGTGTGTGACTTGGCCAAAGTCACCCACTGGGCTTACATGTCTGAGACGGGATTCGAACCCTTGTCTCCAGAGTCTTAGTCCAATGCTCAAACCACTACACCACACTGGCTCTTCATGGTTTACTAGCATCTCAATATGCAGCCCTCACACTGGTTTATGCTGCCCTCTTTGTCATGGGGATGTTTGCCAGCTGTTCTTTTGCAAATCCGAGCTGCTGTTCCATACCCTCCAACGTTTTCACAGACGAAAACCGGGACACACATCGTCCACCATCCTCAGAGTGTGGCCAAGATGGACAAAGCTGTTAATGAGAACGAACACAGAAGCCTGGAAAGGCTGGAACAGGTTGCTTTTGCCTGAACCCAAAGGGAATCCCCACAAATTAATGTAGTTAAAACTACTTTTGCACTTTGAACTCCATTTGCAGCAATTGGAGTAAGGACAAAGGAGGAAAGTAGGAGGAGGCGCAAGAAACTGGGACATTTCAAAAGCAGCTAAAAAAGTGGGATGGTAAAGGAGTAAAGCCAGCGTGGTGTGGTGGTTTGAGTGTTGGATTACAATTCTGGAGGCCAGGGTTCAATTCCCAACTCAGCCATAAAGCCCGCTGGGTGATCTTGAGCAGGTCACATGCTCTCAGCCTCAGGGGACAGCAATGGCAAAACCTCTGAACAAATCTTGCCAAAAAAAACCTGTATGATAGGTTCGCCTTAGGGACGCCGTAAGTCAGAAAGGACTTGAAGGCACACAACAACATCAACAGAGAGGATTAACAGGGACCGTCCCTGACAAATCGGGACAACTGGAAGGTAGGTATGCATAACTACAAATCCCAACAATTATCCCAACTCGGAATATGTGGCAATACATGCAGACAAAAAGCTTGCTCAGTGATACAGCAGAGACTGGGGTTGATGCCTTGGGCTTTTTAAAAGGCAGGGCTGGTGATGACATCTCCTTCTCTCTCAATCTCTCATATATATATATACACACATACTCCGATTCCCTGGCTTACGATTAGAAGAAGTCCTCATACTAGCAATTTCCCCAGCCACACCATACAGGTATTCTTATACCACTGGACAGATGCCCATATTTCTCCATAACAAGGACTCTGAAACCCATCTGCCTGATGCCAGAGGCCAGACTCACTACACGAGAAGCAATACACAAAGACGTTTGTGTTTTTCCTTTCTCATCTCCTCTACGCAATTGCTGGCTCAGGATTGCTCCTGGTGTTTGTCGGTACCTGCTCCGATCGCTCCAGGGTCTTGTTTTTCTCCTTCTGCCAACAGGCCCGGTCTTGCTCAGCGCACGGGAAATGGCCCAATGCACTGGAGAGGAATTCCCTAGGCCTGTTCCCTATCACTTATGTTCCAGGATCAGCTGTTTAGACTAGGAGGGACTTGAACACAAGACCAGAGTATTGGAAGAGTTGTGACGGGGGACAGTTAGGTTTCTCCAAGGCCCTGCAGCCCCGGGAAACCGTCATTGGCATCCTCTTTATTTATACTCCGCTTTTTCACCTAGATTATGGGACTCACGGCAGCTTACAAATTAAAGTGAGGACAATGTAGTTAAACATGCATCCATTTAAGAGAGGAGTAGGGAAATGTTGGAGGTTGGGAGCCACATTAGCCCCTTCTGGAGACCTGCTTGGAGAGACCCCCCAAATACAGTGGAAATGCCTCCTACGCTCACTAGAAGGCATTTGAGGGCATTTCGTTGTCGTTGTGTGTCTTCCAAGACGTTTCCAACTTATGGCGAACCTATCATGGGGTTTTCTTGGCGCGATTTGTTCAGGGGAGGTTTGCCATTGCCGTCCCCTGAGGCTGAGAGAGTGTGACTTGCCCAAGGTCACCCAGTGGGTTTCATGGCTGAGCAGGGACTTGAACCCTGGTCTCCAGAATCATAGTCCAGCGCTCAAGCCACAACACCGCACTGGCTCCTAAGCTAATTTGAATGTTATTCTCAACAGCTTTCCCATGTCATGGCCTCCCACAACTAACCATGCTTTATTAGTTCCTTACTATAGCTGGGAATCGAACCTTGGTGTGTGTGTGTGTATCACTCTCTCAGCCTCAGGGGAAGGCAAGGGCAAACCTTCTCTGGACAAATCCTGCCAAGAAAACCCCATGACAGGTTCACCGTAGACTCACCTTAAGTCGGAAATGACACAACAACGACAACAACAAATATACATATATATACTACTAAGGGGCACAAAAATGGGCATGGGGACCGCGTGTGTCCAATTATTTGCCCTTTGCCCACCCCAATATAAAGCATGCTGCTCCACCGCTGACCTATATGCCAAAGTGCTAGTCCTCACTGTTAGGATAAAGGTTGGATTTCAGCAGTAACCCAGGGAGCTGGCTATATCTAACCAGACCATCAGTGTAGTCTGCTAGCTTGACTAGTTGGATCCCTCGGACAGACTTCCCCTGCCTAGAGATGCCAGAACCTGAACCCAGGACCTTTGGTGTGCCAGCCTCTCCCGACAAGCTAAGATCTCTTGCCAAAGAAAGAGAATGTTTTCCGTCACGCCCGCTGCATCTCTCCACTCAGTCTTCCAGAAGCGACTGGCGGAAGGTACATTTGTGGCATGTAATCTAATTTAGGTCTGGTCTTTTGAATAGGAGGATGTCTTGAAGGTGGCGGTTAATTGTTCATTCAGGGCTGGGAGTGATCTAGGCTGGCCTGGTTGTTGATTTACTTCCCTCTTTTGTTTATCTCAGAGATAAAAGGAGACCGCTAACCACTGGAGTAGGAAGGAAGGGCTGCAAGAAGGTAATAAAAAGAAATGAATGGAAAAGACATGCGGTGTGATCGCATGCGAGTGAGGTGTGGAGGTGGACTGGACTTCACCCTTCCGGCGTGAAAGGTGGCTGTTGCTTTGATCTATATTGACAAACTAATTCCAGCACTTATTTTTACACAGAGCGGGTCTTTTGTGACACTAATGGCTCTTAATCACTCATTGAAGACCATTTCCCACTTCCCCACCAAAGTAAGTGTTGCATAATGCCAGGTGTAACTCACAATGCCTATACCCCACTTTGTTGTTGATGTGTACCTTCCTGTTGTTTCTGATTTATGGGAACTACAATGAGATTTTCATGGCAAGATTTGTTCAGAGGAGGTTTGCCGTTGTCTTCCCCTGAGGCCGAGAGAGTGGGATTTGCCCAAGGTCACTCAGGGGGTTTCCATGGCCATGCAGGGATTCAAACTCTGTTCTCCAGAGTTGTAGTCCAATGTTCAACACACACAAATGTGAGGGTTACAACTAAGTTCAAAGAGAGCAATGAAGTCTTAGTGGTGGGGATGATAGGAGAACATGGTTCCTGATACATACACACATACACATATATATTATATTATATTATATTATATTATATTATATTATATTATATTATATTTATAGTAATGGGCTTTCAATCTTGGGCTCAACTGCACCCACTGGACATGGTCCAGAGCAGCAACTCACACAGAGAGGCAACATGTAAGCCTCCAACAACACTGGCTTCAATTTATTATTTCAGAATAGGGGAAAATGGTATTTGTTGGAGAGAGGAAAAGGAAGACGTTTAAAGCTACTGTCTGGATTATCATCTATCTCCATCAACCAACGGTGGGAGATTATGGGAGTTCTAGTCCAGCGGCATGTGGAAGGTGTCTCCTTCTACATTCAAAAGCTTACTCTTCTGACCATTTAGCTTTCCTTCACCACTGAGGCAGGGTGGTTTAGTGGTCGCAGGATGGATATCTCCCTGCCGCCTCCCCGCCTCTGCCGTCTGAGGCAGCCACCTCCTTCCACTTCGTGGTGAGACCTGGCTACGCACCCTAATTTTTCAACATTAGGGGAAAGAGGTGAAGAGGAACGCTCCTAGAGGTATTTGCCGTCTCTTAATGTAGGAGGCTCTGCCTGTGTCTGTGTGTTTTTCCACTCAGCGCAAGGGCAGGTCCCTGCCCCTGGGGCATTACAATTTGGAAAGAGTCAGCAAAAGAGACCACAGAAGATGGGAGGGTTAAGGGAAGGGGGGGATAACTCAGGAAGCAGAGATCATGATTGTGGTTATGTCTTCCCGGCATGTGGCTGGGCTTAATTCTGAGAGGGTCCCAGCCTTGGATTCTGAACTTTGAGTCAAATTCCAGCCTGGATTTCAAAAAATAAACACATTCAAACACATCAAACCTTGATTTGGGCAGGTCTGTCTCTTTGGGGGCTTATCTGATTCAATGGAGTTCCCACCCACCCCCAATACTTATGTAAGCTTGGACTTGTCAGACTAGCTGGTAGGTCATGTCTTCTCCACCCCATGACACAACCCTACCTCGCTGGGGTGGCGTATTACGTACTACCTTCATCCGTCCCTTTGAACTGTCATTCCCCTGTAATGGTGACACTGGGGTTACTGTGCCAACTAGTAAAGCAGGGAAACTGGGCTAATGAAAGAGAAATGGGGGGGAAATTTTGATTTGGATTACGACTCCCAGAATCCCCCAGTTTCAAAGACCATCCAGCCTCAACTTGGCATGGTAGGCTTGGCCTGGGGAAGTGGCCACAACCACATCCTTAGAGCCACAACTAGCCCACGGGCCACACTTGGCCCCCCTCTACCCTGAAAGAACAAAGCGGTGGATGTGAGGAAACACGGGTCCAAAACACACTGCAGAAATAATCCAGTCTGAGACCGCTTTAACTGCCCCAGCTCAATGCTAGGGGATTCTGGGAACGGTACTTTTGTGAGAGATTTAGCTTTCCTGCTCAGAGAGCTCCGGTGCCACAACTAACCCACAATTAACTAACTGAGCCAGGGCAGTTAAAGTGGTCTCAAACCGGATTATTTCTGCACTGTGTTTTGGACCCTTGTGACACATAACAATAACAATAATTCATTTCTGAATGCTGAGACTCTTTCATCTTGGATGGCTGGCCAGGCATCTTGACTTTGGGTTGCTGGCTGGGTAAAATAGGGTCTCTGGCTATGAGAGGATTCGAGATCCCCATCAGACAGAAAAAAAAAAAACATGGAAGGTTTCTGTGTTGGTAGACCCTCACCTGCATCCCATTTACCACCAAAGCATACTTACGGCGTTGCAGTAAGGCGTCAGCGTTGCGCACCCAACAAACTCTTGGGAGGCCTGGAACTACACCCAGTTCCCACGCAGGAGGAGGACCGAAGGATGTTGTTTTCTCCTGCCCTTGGCAAGCCTGGATCCACTGAGATTGCCACACAGCAGCCACAGTATTCGCCTGCAAAGAAGATGGGAGACGGTCAAACCTGTCTTACGGATGCTTAGATTTGGCAATCGGGAGTCTCTCAGCCGAGGGTGGGGTGGGGGTGGGGGGTAGGGGGTGAGAGAGGATGCCAAGGATGGGAGGAATCCGGCGTTTGCAAAAGGTGCGAGGTTCCCGCGTGACCGCCACCCCACCCAAAAGGGTTGCGAGATTGGGCTCAGGTGACAGGGGTTCCTTCCAGACACGTCAATTGGGCTTAAGAACAACACCCATTCAAGCTAGGATGGAGAGGTTGCAATAACACAGGAGATCATGGCTCAGAGTGTATGGCTAGCTCGCCCCCAGATTGTAGAGATCTTGCAGCCCCTTTGAGACTCACTGAAAGAAAGAAATTGGCAGCTTTCCGAGACTTCAGTCTACTTCCTCAGATGCATTTACGAGCCTGTTATACCCAGACTCGCCCAAATCAAAGATGCCTGGACAGCAATCCAAAATGAAAAGAGCCTCAGCATTCAGAAATGAATTATTGTTACCATGCTGCCGATTTACTTTCTTTCCGTGAGTCTCAAAGATGCGACAAGATCTCTCGACAAACTGATTCTGCAGACTAACACGGCTATGTCTTTGAATGCCCCCAGACTGTTCGCTTCTGGGAAGGAGAAATCAATCCATAAATTGGGATTTGTTGTTTTGTGAGACATTTCGCCTTCTCTGTCAGAGAACTCTGAGGTCACAACAAACTACAGATCCCAGGATTCCACAGCATTGAGACATGATGACTGCTAAAGTGGTATCAAACAGCGTTATTTCTGCAGTGCAGGTTAGACCACGCTTAGAGACTTCGGTCCAAACCCACTAATAATAATCCAGTTTGAGACCGCTTTAACTTCCCTGGCTCAATGCTAAGGAAATTTGGGAACTGTAGTCTTGTGAGACATTGAGCCTTCTCTGTCAGAAGGCTCTGGGGCCACAATAAACTATAGTTCCCAGAACTCCATAGCCTTGAGCCACAGCAGTTACAAAATGGTGTCAAACTGGATTGTTTCTATAGTGTGGATGGAGACTCTCATAGCATGCCGCCATGATCAGGGAATCTGGGAGCGTCTCCTTTTTTTGGATACCAGTTCCCATCTTTCCTGGAATTTTAAAAACTACAACTCCCAGAGTCCCCCAACTGAGAGGATTATGAGCTTTGTGGTCCCAAAAAGTAACCTTTATGTCCCTTTGTTTCTCTTTCTGTCCTTCTGAACTAGACAATTTGTTTTTCTTGGTTGTACTCCATGCATTTTTCACACTCTTACCCCATCCATTTCCCATCAAATTTTCCTTTCTTGATACTGGGATGTGTAGGAGGTTTAGAAATACAAAATAATGTGTAAGGAGGACATGATGTCTTCCCTTCCCTTCTCTCCTCTCTCCCTTTCATTATAATTATAATTATAATTATTATTAATTCATTTCTGAATACTGAGGCTCAAGGCGGCTTACAAAGACGAAAGCAAATACATAAACTGTTAAGAAAAGCGTGCAATAAAAGCTATGATCAAAAAGCAATTAAGCAGCAGCCTATTCTGTTATAGCCATTTAAAAAGCCATTAACACTATGCTAATTGGTTTTAAATATTTTCCATACCTATGAACATGTCTTGAATTAATATCAGTGTTTCTTACATTTAAAATAAATATTATATATATATATATATATATACACACACACACACACACACACATATATATATATATATATATATATTTTAGCCATAAAACACACTGGCTAAGTCACAGGCTCTCAGCCTCAGGGAAGACAATGGCAAACATCCCCTGAATTACTCCCAGGGGGGAAAATATCCCAGAATGCCGTAGCATTGAGCCGCGGCAGTTAAAGTGGTGTCAAACTGCATTAATTCTGCAGTGTGGAAGCATCCAAGAGAACTTCCTATCTCCAGTTTTTAATTTTCTCTCTCTGATAGGACCTGAAAGAAGAGGATGGGATCAGGCTGAATGAGAAAAGCAACGTATCAGTCGGAGATTGTGTTTCTCATAACAATCCTGAGAATTATTTTTAAATCTATAGAAGGCTTTAAATACAGTGTGAAGAGATGCTATTTTGTATCTTTGCTCCCACTGTTGTGGTCCTTACAAAGTTGCAATACTTCATGTGTTTTCAGGCAACTGTTGGAGGAGATAGATGGGAAATGGGGGACTAATAATAATAATAATAATAATATTTATTTATAGCCTGCCCAATCACAAGGAAGCCGGGCGGGTTACAGCAATAAAAATACATAGAATACAATATAGAATATAGAATTCTCGTTATTGTTAACTCCCATCATCTCCAGGGAACACTATTGATTCTGTTTTGATTTTGTTGTTTATAATTTTGCAATGTATTTGTTTAATTTGTTAAATTTGCTGTAATATATTCCTGTTGATATTGTTTAATTTGATGTAACTGTTAATTTATTGTAACATATTGCTGCTTAATTTGATGTAATTTACTGTTGTACACCGCCTCGATTGGCTCGCCAGAGGGGCGGTATATAAATAAATCGTATTATTATTATTATTATTATTATTATTATTATTAAGTGGTGGCCTTCCACCTGTTGTTGGACACTAACTCCCATCAACCCCAGGCAATGGTGGGGGAGATGGGACATGGTGCCCTTCCAGCTGATTTTGGACTCCAACTCCCATCATCTCCAGGCAATGGTGGGGGAGATGGGAAATGGGGGCCTTCCAGCTGATTGTGGACTCCAGCTCCCATCATCCCCAGGCAACGCTGGAGGAGATGGGACATGGGGGCCTTCCAGGTGATTGTGGACTCCAACTCCCATCATCTCCAGGCAATGGGGGAAGAGATGGGAAATGGGGGCCTTCCAGGTGATTGTGGACTCCAACTCCCATCAACCGCAGGCAACGGTGGAGGAGATCGGACATGGTGGCCTTCCAGTTGGTGGACGCCAAACCCCCATCGGCTCCATGCAACGCTGAGTGAGAGAGGAAGTGGTGGTGGCTTTCCAGCTGATTGTGGACTCCAGCTCCCATCATCCCCAGGCAAGGGTGGAGGAGATGGGACATGGGGGCCTTGCAGCCGTGGCTGGACTCCAACTCCCATCATCACCATCATCCTCAGGCAAGGCTGGCGGAGATGGGCAGCGTGGTCCTCCTGCCGCCTTGGAACGTTGGGGGCGCCAAGGTTCCAGGCTGGAACGCGGGGGCGTTGCCTTCGCTCCAGCGCTCGCTTAAAGGGCCCGCGCCCTCTTTTCTTTTCCTTTCCTTTCCCCTCCTCCTTTCCCGGCTGGCTCCTTCCTCCCTCCCTCCCTCCCTTCCTGCCCATCTTTTGCCTGCCTGCCTCGCTCAGGATGTGGCTGGCGGTGGCGCTGGGCTGCCTGCTCTTCCCGGGGCTCTTCGTGGCCTGCCTGCGGAGCCTGGGCTGGGGCGCGCCCGCCTGGAGCCTCAAGGAGCGCATCCTCCTCAGCGGCAGGTACCGCAAGAGCCGGGAGACGAGTTCGAATCCTGGGCGCCAGGAGACCAAGGAGGCATTGGAGGGAGGGAGGAAGGGAGGGAGGGAGGGAAGGAAGGAAGGAGATCCAAGGCCCCATCGCCAAGCAGAGCAGGAAAGTTAACCCGCTCTCAGGCCGCTTTAACGGCCCTGGAAAAGCCCGGGAGTTGGGGCTTAGTCTGCGGGTCTGGCACTCAGCCTCCTCTGCCCAGAGGGCTCTGGCTGGGTCCACGAACTACAACTCCCAGGATTCCCAGAGCGGTTTCACCGCTCTGGGAATCCTGGGAGTTGTAGTTCGTGGACCCAGTCAGAGCCCTCTGGGCAGAGGAGGCTCAGTGATATATAGATATAGATATAGATGGCTGAATGGGAGTTGGAGTCCAACCACAGCTGGAAGGCCACTATATATATATATATATATATA
Organism: Phrynosoma blainvillii; assembly: GCA_026167975.1. Taxonomy (NCBI): domain Eukaryota; kingdom Metazoa; phylum Chordata; class Lepidosauria; order Squamata; family Phrynosomatidae; genus Phrynosoma; species Phrynosoma blainvillii. The sequence continues at coordinate 11,472,457 of JANUYF010000014.1, forward strand.
TATATATATATATTCTGTCCAGAGGGCTCTGACTGGGGCCAGGAGGGAGCAAAGCTTGTTTTCTGCTGCTCCAGAGAATAGGATCCAGAGCAATGGATTCAAACTAGAGGAAAAGAGATTCCACCTAGACCTTAGGAGGAAATTCCTGATATTAAGCGCTGTTCAACAATGGAAGATGCTCCCTCAAAAGGTGGTGGGGTCTCCTTCTTTGGAGGTCTTTAAGCAGAAGCTGGAGGGCCATCTGTTGGGGATGCTTTGATTGGGAGTTCCTGCATGGCAGAATGGGGTTAGACTGGATGGCCCTTGGGGTCTCTTCCAACTCTAGGATTCTGTGATTTATTGAGGTCTCAGGCTGCTTGGACTTGGACTGGAGGCGTATGAGCCATGGGTGCAGTGCCTTTAAAATGGATGCCCTGCTTTCAATACAGTGCAGAGAGAGCAATCCAGCTCTACTGTCTTCAAGGGCAGCCCCACGGAGAGCATCTTGCAGTAGTCTAGAAGGGAAGTTGACTGCAGCCATATGATTTCTGTCTAGTACAAGCTGGGCCTGGGAAGTCTGAGCCACAGGGGTCCCAAACACACTGGGGAAATAACCCAGTTGAGACCGCTTCAACGGCTTTGGCTCAATGCTAGGGAATTCTGGGAACTGGTGCCAGAATAAACTACTATTCCCAGGATAGCACTGAGCCAGGGCAGTTAAAGCGGTCTCCAACGGGATAATTTCTGCACATTTTTGGACCAGAGTCTGCTTGGACCTCCAGGAACAGGGATGGAGCCAGGGACCTAGGTACCATCTCTATAGGACAAGCCTTTAGTTGTAGACCTTATCTCCCAGAATCCCTCTCCGCTGGCCAGGCTGGCAGTGCCTTCTGGGAAATGAAGTCCTAATCCTTTGGAGGACCACTACCAATTTCTAGGACCAGGGACCTTCCCGGTCCACATCTGGATTCAGTGACAGAGTTCCCATTCATTATAATGACGCTTTAGCTGGCCTGGCGGCATCCTATGGGATCCTGGGATTTGTAGTTTGGAGAGGCAGCAGAGCGCTCCCGCTCAGAATCCTAAGTACTGCTCCCTAAACGAAAAGCCCCAGGTTTCTATGGGAGTCAAAGTAGGATTGCAGAGTTACAACTGTGTCGTATGAGAGGGACCCAGTTTCTTGGCCATCATGGCGGCTCAAGGCACCGATTTAGGGCCTACGCAATCTCACCTGGCCCTGAGGATGGGAGACGCAGAGCTGCCTATTATCAGCATGCCAATGGCACCTGATTTCAAAAACATCTGATGGCCTCATTGGGCAACGTCAAATAGTTCATGATCAAGCTATGGTCCGGGTTCAGGTCCTGCAGAGCCAGTCATTCAGCCTGGCCTCCTTCCCTGACTCTCGAGAAAAGGGTTCGAATTCCTGCTCGTATTGTCTTCAATATGAAGACACTGGGCGTCTTCAAAGCAATATGAAGACCCACTGGGTGACCCCAGGCAAGTCGCACTCTCTCAGCCGCACAAGATCTGCGCCGGCCTAAAAATCCAGATGCTAAACAGCAACCACAGACTAATAATTAATAATAACTAATTAACAATAAGGAGAGCCAGCCCAGTGGATGAGTTTGAGCGTCGGACGACGAGTCTGGACTTGTTGTTGTTGTTGTTGTTGTTGTGTGCCTGCAAGGTGTTTCTGATGTATGTTGACCCTAAGGCAAACCTATTTTGGGATTTTCTTGGCCAGATTGGTTCAGAGGAAGCTTGCCATTGCCTTCCCCTGAGGTTGAGAGAGTGTGATGAGACCAAGGTTCAAATCCTGGCTTGGCCATGGAAACCTACTGGTTGGCTCTGGCTATGTCACACTCTCTCAGCTTCAGAGGATGGCCGTGGCAAACCCCATCTGAAGAAACATGCCAAGAAAAGCCTGTGATAGGGTCACCTTAGGGTTGCCATAAGTCAGAAATGACTTGAAGGCACACAGCAGCAACAGCTATGGGTTCGATTCCTTGCTCAGCCGTGGAAACCCACTGGGTGACCTTGGGTGAGTCGCACTTTCTCAGCCTCAGAGGATGGCCGTGGCAAACCCCCTCTGAAGAAAAGCCTGTGATAGGGTCGCCATAAGTCAGAAACAACTTGAAGGCTCACAACAAGGAGAAATCCATAATTATCTGGATTATCTGGAATTCTGTCATGTGTGAATGCCGTTGCTGTCGAGGGGGGGTTGGTTGAAGTGGGGTTGGCCGTCCATTTTAAAAGTTGCTGGTGGGGAATCCCAAAGATACAGGTTTTCACAGGGGTCACCGAATACTCCTTGGGAATGGGAACGGAGTCTCCCAAAAGAGGATCTGGCTGGCTCTTAACCTTGTACAAGCGCAGCCTTTTGCTGCAGGACTTTCCTTGCCGTTCTCACGGATCGGAACGAATGCTAATGGGGCCGGCGTTGGAGGATTTCACATTTGAGCAGGCGCCAAAATGACACTCAGGTTGTCGTTTCCACCCACACAAAGCAACCTCCGGGCTCGCACCAAAGTGTGAGTGAGGAAAGAACGAGGGCAATTGGGTAACTTCGAAGCACGTTGGGAATGAATGCTGAGACGGCGGGACGACGCGAATAGGAAAAAGAAGCCCAGCCGAGCAGAACTACAATTCACAGCGCAACTTTGAAGCCGGTGCTTCCTTATTGTGATTTTTTCCCCCCTCCTTCTTCCAAAAGTCAACATGAATTCCTCCTCTGCGAATTCCTCTAATTAAGGCTGGCCGATCTTGAGGCAGGGAGTTCCAGAAGTCGATCCTGTGTTGCCTGGGAAAGTTTTCTTTCCCTCGGCTGTGTGAGCGTTTTAAGTCTTCTTGACAACAGTTGGCTCAGGAGTAGGTACACACATCTATTTGTATGTTTGCATCTGCGTGATTGTAAAGCGGTTTTAAAGCAAACCAATAGCATTTCTGGCTCCCCGGAAGGATGCAGTTAAATCGCTCAAAGTATGCATTTATTGGTGTGATTAACCAATATATTAGCAAAATGTTTTGGCTTCTGCCTTCTTCAGTTGCTCAAAGTAAAAGTGAGCTGAATCCACTGGTTTAAAGCTGTTTATTTAAGGCCATTTATGTGTGGATTTGGATGAAATCAGAGTACCCCTTTTTAACAAAATTCAGAAGAGCAGGAAATCCATGAAACTATCTGAGGAATAGGCACCTCTCCCCGAAAAAAAGCTGTCTAGAGGTACGTCGGCAACCATCCCACCCAAATCCGTAATTTCTGCAAAGCTGCGGGACTCGGACTTTGTGTTTTCTTTGTTTTGGCTGTGGATTTTCCGAGATGCCAGCCCAGGGATGAGGATGGCTGGACACAATGTACGGTTCTTTCAGACAATGGATGTCCACAGCCGAGAGGCAGGCCAAGGTTTATTGATTTAAGGATATTTGCCTTGTGTATCTGGACCTGGTGACCTTGCCAATGCAAGTTGAAAACAGATGGGAGGAAGCCTGGAACCACTTGTTTGTTTACCCTTTCTCTCTCTGTTCTACTCCTTGGCAAATTTAAAGAGTTGTCAAGTGCGAGGGAGTGAGATTTGCACAGGATTAGATAGACCCTGCCTTGGTCAGAAACTTGCTGCTTAGCCTCTGAGACTCAGTCTTCCCGTCTGCAGTATGGGCAGAATCATTGGGGCCTGCCTTTCGAGCCTGTTGTGCAATCTTTGCAATGAAGTTGCAACCAAGTGCTCTAACACTTGCCAGCACTGTGCACGTGTTCAATGTGTAAGGGAGGAGAAGTAACTTTTGGGGCCAAAGGGCCAAGTACCAACTTGGAAAGGATCTCGTAAGGGCAGAGGATGGAGCCGTCGCAAAGTGAAGTGGGGTGATTTCTCCCTCCCCTCCAGTGTGGACATTTTCTCATCCGGAATCCAAAGCCTGGTTTTATTCATATCCGCTCAGGATCAAGCCCCCGCGCAACAACTCCCTGGGCTTCAAAACATAGCTCAGTTCTGCAGATGTCCTGCCTATGGTGCGAAGCTCGCTTCCATGCGACAGCTTCCATACCTGCAAACTGAAGCTCGGTTTCGTGGAGCCAGAGATTTCCACGAATGATGAATTGTCTGTGAGTACGTGCGTAACCCAGAGTCCAGGGACTGTCCAGATGCCTCTTTGGGAACAAAATGTAGATGCGTTAGTGTTCCCCATAAACTGCTCCTGAGCAAGGAGGTTATCTTTTGCCATCATGCTTAATGCTAGGTTTGGGTGTGGGTTTGTTCCAGCATGTTTCATTCTTCTCCATCTTGCCACAGAGTGAAAGAGTGCAGCCGTATCACCCCTCAAGTCTCCTCTTCACCAGGCTGAACATGCCCAGCTTCTTCAGCCTCTCCTCATATCTCTTCTTCTCTGTACTGCTTATCGTCCTTGTTCCCATCTGTGAACCTGCTCTGACTTGTCTATAGCCTCCCGAAAATGAGGCGCCTAGAACTGAACGCAGTGGATTTTTGACCGTCGATGGTCTACTGGGGACCAGTTTGGATGCTTTACATTCCTTAGCAATGTGTCTCTAAATTGTACCTTTTCATGGTGCTTTTTCATTTAATTCGGGCTTAATAACTGGTCTTGTTTTTAGGCGTATCTTTCTAACAGCTATATGTTTGTCTATTGTAGATTTTGCTAACAAATGGCTGGCATATTTAATAGCGTTCAAAAGGCATTGGAACAATCAATCTCAATTTTATGTGTGTGTTAAAAATACGCTTATAAGCCTCAGTTAGAGCTTGGGAAAGCTTGTAGTCCTTTTTTGGACTACAACTCCCAGATTCCTGGAGACAGCTTGGGCGCTGTTGTAGTCTGACAATCCCAACTTTTCCAAGTTCTTCCAGACCAAAATGATAGGGTATGGGAAAAATAAATAAACTGTTTTATTGGCATACTGTTAGTATGGTAGATAAATTATAGCAGACAGCTACCTGCAAATCTGTATATCAACAGCATAGTTATGGAGAGATAAAAATCTTCACTTATTGCTGCTTTCCCCTCTCCTTTTTCCTTCCAGGTTAGTGTCGTGTATCCAGGCTATCATGGCTACCTTTTCAGGAATTGTTGTCATTTTGAACTGCAAGGATGTGGTGCACAGCAGGTAACTGATGAAAAAAGGAGGGTGGTAACTTGCAACCAGCATGCAGAGATTCAAAGTAGTTTCCGGAAAGGGCTTTTACCCAGAGGAAGTTTTGATTGCGTTAATCTTTCATACTATTAAATACATGCACTTGACTGGAGACTTTAGACTCTCTCCCAGCCTGACCTACCTTGCAGGATTGTTGTGAGGTTAAAGTAGGGAAGAAGAGGGTCCATGAGTGCCATTTTTGAGCTTGGTAAATGAAAGGTGGGAGGGAAATGTTAGTAATAAAATAATTTAGGCCCGGTTTTCCAGCATGACTTAGCTCCCACAGTCGGCGATGGTTGAGGAAATGAAGTGTTACGCCTTATGACACTCATTTTGGGGCAGAAAACGTAGCTCCGTTATGGGTCATCACAAAAGCGTCTTCTGTGTGTCCTTCCCTCTTCCCATAAAAAGGTTCATGAATGAGAGACATTTCCCTTTGCTGCTCAAAAATGTGTAGCCTAAAGTCATCACTAGCGTGGAATGCAGCAAGTCATCTTATTTCTGGCCCTGATTCTTTGTTGAAACCGGCATTGTTTTGCTCTGATTGGCATTCACAGACAGAGAATTCTTCCCTAGAACTTGGGAAAGATTGGGGTTTTTTGGACTACAGCTCCCAGAAACCCCCAACCAATGATTCTACCTGAGATTTCTGGCATACCAAGCCTGTTCTCTTATACTGAGCTGTGGTAGAGTAAGGTAATCTAGCCCTTATGGCTGTGAGTAAAGGTTTGGTTTAAATAGGAACGTCAAAAACGACATTATACCAAGACAATATCGTCTTCTCAGACTGGCAGCCTTCTACTTTGCCTTCACTTTTGCCTGATGTCAGGCTAACTGAGGTTTCCCTAATTTGTTTCAGCCTCTTTTTTTGATTCAATGAACCAGGCAAAACTCACTGCAAAGTAAGATCCTAGTCCTCATGGTTTTGCAGAAAGGCTTGATGTAAGTGGAAGATAACAAGCTGCCTTCTGCCACATTAGACCATTGGTGTAGCCCATGATTTTAGCACTGACTGGCAGCCTGACCTGGGGATGCTGGGTATTCAGCCTGGGACCAGGTGCATGCAAATTACTGGCTCTGCCGCTTGGCTAGAAACCCTCCTAACAACTGCCCTATAGATACCCCCATGGGAGATTTTCCATCAATAAGGAAGGCAATAGATCCTCTAGCTTTTCAGCCTGATCTTTATAGAAATGACCAGAAATTATTCATGTTGTTGGGAAGGTTTTAAGAATATCCTATGGAGGATGTTATAAAAGTTAGCAAAGTTAACAAAAACTCCATTTGTACTTAGTTTGAGAATAAAGTGGCTTTTCCCAACTGGACACCTTCTGGGTGATTTTTGGATGACATCTACCATCATCCACATTTCCCTGGTTATGTTGTTTGGGAATGATGGGAGTTGTGGTTTCAGCATACCTGGAAAGTGCTGGGTTGATCGGGAAGGCTCTCCGGTCTGAACACCTTGGTCTTCTCTCTCTTGCCTCCTCTTTTCACTGCAGGGTCCTTGGGGCAGATATGCCAGAATCTGAATAATAACAGAACATTATTGTAAAAAATACTTGCTAAATAGAATTTTCTATTAAATAGGAGGTAATCATGAAACATTAAAGCCAGTGAAGTGTAATGCTTGAGTTGCTAGTTACAACTCAGGAGGTCAAGGTTCGAATCCCCATTGGGCCATGGAAACCCACTGAGTAACCTCAGGCAAGTCACACTCTCTCAGCCTCAGAGAATGGCAACAGCAAACCCCCTCTGAAGGAACTTGCCAAGAAAATCCCATGATAGGGTTGCCTTAAGACAGAAATAGCTTGAAGGCACACAGTAACAACAACAATAGTTTAAATAGAGTCTCAGCTGAAAATATAAAATTGCATTAATTCTAAGGTTGTGTCCTTTCCCCAGGCAGCAGGGATGTGTCCTCGAGATACTGTAGGACTGCAACTCCCAGCATTCCTAACCCACCTAACTACTGGAAAGAAATTCTGGGAATTGCAATCAAAACAGAAGGCTTATGTTATTCTAGATATTCTTGGTCTCGATCTCCTAGGCAGGCATAGGCAAAGTTGGGGGATGCTGGACGTTGCAGTCAGACAACATTTGGAAGCAACATGATCCCCTCCACAGTAATGGCTGGGTGGAAATTGTTTCCAAAAAGGGTTCTTTTTTTTATTGGCTAAACTGAATTCTGAGTTGTGCAAACCACCACAGTTGGCAGAGGGGGAAATGTACTCCTTGAGGTCCTTTCTCAATAGTCACCAGAAGACATTGCATCAAGAAGTGTGTTACGTTGTCTGGTTTTCCACTGAAAGAGGGAAGGAATAACTGTGTCTCAGGGCAGAGTGGGAAAGACATCCCATCTCCATGAATTTCTGCTATATCTCAATCCCCCACTTAGCAAGGTCAGAACAAGAGAGATTTGAGAATAAATAGTTATGTGTGGTTAATAATCTAAATTCAGTTGTTGGCCCCAACTACAAACCAGCCATTGATTCAATGGGAAGTTCATCAATCCACACCAAAGTAAGTGTTATGGATGTAATAGTTCTACTTGAGCTGGAACTCACAATTGGATTTAGGCTGGGGACTGAAAAGAAATATCACATTGACCTTACTTGCAAAAGACATAGTAAATCCATAGCTTGGGAATGTTATTTTTGGGGGGTTATGGGTTCCAGGATTCCCCATTTCCTAAGCTCTGGAAAACTGGTGGTGATGTAGTGATGCTAGAGCTGCTTTTGCTTTGCCAGACATTGCATGCAAACATTTCACATTTGAAAAGAAGAGTTTTGCAAAGGTCCAATCCACACTGCAGAAATAATCCATCTTGACACCACTTTAACTGCCCTGGCTCCATGCTAGGGAATCCTGGGAACTGTAGTTTTGTCAGATGTTTAGCCAGCTCTGTCAGAGAGCTCTGGTGCCACAATAAATTACAATTCCCGGGTTTCCCTAGCAGTGAGCCCAGTCTCAAACTGGGTTATTTCTGCAGTGAGGATTGGACCCAAGACGGCAAGATTTGGGAGAGGTGAGATTGCAAAATGGGGGGAACATTTTGCAAATTGGCCAAAAGGAGTGTATTTTTCCATTGGTGGTGGGGAAGGAGCCAAGTGTTCATGAGCTGAAGGGCACTTTTAACCTCCTCTTTGTACGCGTTTTTTCCCCTTCCAAACAGGCACTGGATGGCCCAAGAGTACATGGGTTTTGTGGTCTCTTACATGACCTACGACATTTACGTCATGTACCTCTGTCATTGGCACAAGTGCGAAGAGCAAGGGACGGCCGCCCAGAAGCATTCCTTGGCCAGCGTCCGAGCTTTCCTCCAGAAGGAGAGGCTGATGGTCACTCACCATCTTTTCATCCTCATTGTCCTCACTCCGGTGGCGGTGGTAAGGATGGTTTTTACCAATGTCTTCCCCTGAAGCTGAGAGAGTGTGACTTGCCGAGCTGGGAATTGAACCCTAGTCTCCAGTCTAACACTCAAACCACTATGCCAGGTGAAATACCTCTGTTTTCCTCAGCAGTCCCTCTCCAAATGTGGGCCAAGCGTACCAGGGATTTCTTGCTTAAAGCTCTCCTGGCTGGGCATTAATGCGAAAGCCATTTTAACCCTGAAAATGGCTTTTCTTTCCCTTCCTAGCACCTACGAGGCGAACTTGGAGACTTCTTTGTCGGCTGCATCTTCACAGCTGAGCTGAGCACCCCTTTTGTATCGCTGGGCAAAATCCTGATGCAGGTAAAGATTGCATCAAAGTTCCTCTGAAAACTCTGGACATGCCCAGAGTACCTGTTTGCTTGCCTTGTTCCCCAAGTTTAAGTTAAAGGCAAGGTCCACTTTCACGTTTGAAACCCATGGCTTTGGGCAATTGCTTTGACAGGTTTATTGACTCCTTTCAGTGGAAGCTGAAATGGAAGAACGGACTTGTCTTGAAAAGCATAGGGTATGAATTAATTTTTTTAAAATTACGAGATGGTCTATAATTAAAAAGAATTGCCTTTAAAAAGCAAAAGAAAAGACGGGAAATAAAAGTACGGTCAACACTCCTTATTCACAGACTCCTTATCCACAGAATCAACTATCCACTGCTTCAAAATTTATTTTTAAAATATATAACATCCAAATAGCAAACCTTGGATTTTGCCATTTTATATCAGGGACAGCATTGTATTTAATGGGATTTGAGCATTAGAATCAGTTAGGTCCTAGAATCAGACCCCAGCAGATACCAAGGAGCTAGTGTATTTTTAATTTTTTTAATCTAATGGTTTAAAATATAATTACAAATATTTATTTTAAAAAAGAAGCCAAGAAAGGGGGAAAATTCTTGTAAAATATAATGACAGAAATTTGTGGAAAAGGGAAAAAATGGGGATAAGTACATAGGGATTTGAATATGGGCGTACATCAGATTTTTTAAATTGATAACAAATGTATAGAATACAAACTTAAAGAAAGGAAAAGGAATAACAATATAACATATGTTGTTGTTGCTTTTTTGTGTGCCTTCAAGTCATTTACAACTTATGGTGACCCTAAAGGGTTTTCTTGGCAAGATTTGTATAGAGGAGATTTACCATAGCCTTCCTCTTAGGTTGAGAGAGTGTGACTTGCCCATGGTAGCATCCAAGGAATAAGCCCAGAAGTCATTCATTCAAAAGTGAGAGAAAGAGATTGATTATATTTTATATGTAATTTCCCTCTCTATATATCAATAACTCTTTCCAAAGGCATATATATATATATATATATATATATATATATATATATATTAATATAGGCTGACAATGTTTCGAAAAACAGGTATCTTGGGGAACTCCCTACCACAGGAAGGAAGGAGCACAGAAATGTCCCCCAAACTAATTGATCGGGTGTTTTCTCATAGTTTGACGTTTCCCCATTTGCAGGGTGACCAGATATCGTCACCGCAAACGAGGACAAGGCGCCGCAACATGTAGGACATTCAAGAAAGAGGCAGAACACTACCAAATAAAAGCTAAAAACGTTCATATAAATGTAAATTCCTACATTTTGGAATCCTTCCTGGGCAGAAGGTCGAAATGTAGGGCATGTCCTGGGAAAAAGGAGGATGTGTCTGGTCACCCTGCCCATTTGCGATTCTTTCTCTCATGACCTTTGCAATGTTTAATCTAGGAGTAACCGTGTTGACCATGAAACAAACCGCCTTAATCCTTAATGGTCTAATAAAAGTATCAGCCAATGTGTATTTGGGATTTTCTCAATGTTTTGTCCTCTCTCTTCTCTTCCCCCATGACAGCTCAAAATGCAGGACTCCTCCTTACACAAAGTCAACGGCATCCTCATCTTGGTGACCTTCTTCCTCTGCCGGATTGCCCTCTTCCCGTTCATGTACTGGTCCTACGCCCGGCAGACCGACCTTCCCATCTACATGGTCCCCTTCCACATCCCTTTCCATTGCAACGTCGCCAACGCCTTGCTCATCGCTCCCCAACTCTACTGGTTCGTCCTCATCTGTCGGAAAGCCATGAGGCTCTATAGCAGCTCGCCGGAATCGGAGAAAACCAGATAACGGTGACTTTGGGCCTGATCTCCAAACTGCCACGTTTGGACCAAGCGTGCCTTATCTTTCCGAATCAGCATCTTGGGGGTGAAAGCGCAGGATGTGAAGTTTTGGGGCTTGCACGGTTTCACAACTCTTTTGCCCCACGGCTGAAGCCTGAGTTACCTCCGTTGCTGTAGAACAGGAACAAGATTGTTCTTTTGGTCTCTTCTCCAAAGCCCATCATCCACAGACACACCATTTACTGGAATCCGAAACAGCGACTGTTGCAAAGCTGTGTCTCCATGCAGTCGGATGCTGTGCGCTAGGATTCGGGGCTAACAAAAGCAGTGGTGTCTTACAATTCCTGCCTGGTTTTGTCGGCTGATTTCCCCAAATTTTCCTCCCTCGCCCTTCACTCCATGTTTACCATCTCCTTTTGCATCCACAACTTTATTCCTCATTCCTCTTAGTTCCACTTCAAGGTTCTGGATGCTGAAGATTTTCAAATTTCTGAGAATGCAGCTTTCTTTTGAATGAAAAGAAAGCTTTGCTGTTTTTTTTTAAAAAGCCCAAGCTTCTAGTCCGTATGGATTCGAGGATGGGCATTGCATATTAAAATCACGCAGGGGAGGAAGGACCAAAGGAGATCTTTGGTGTATGCCTTTTGTCTCATAGACACTAAATAAATTATGCATAATAAGCAGACACCTCCCTTGAAGGTTGCGAATCCAACCCCTGGCATCTCTTATGGATACAAAATCACCCAAGAAAGGTAAGTTTTTGCAGAGATGCCAGTTAGACTAGACAGCACTGAGCAAAATGTACATCAGAATGGCAGAATTCGGGAGTATTGGTTATTAAAAAATTTTTGCATCGAGGAGACAGCGTCCTTCCCTGTGGATAATCATACTGTTTTAGATCTTATATGGTGCAGAAAAGAAATGACCATCTGGAAGGTTGTACCAGGAAAAAACTGCGATGGTTGATGCCATTTGGACCTCAAGAACGGGACAAAAAGTTTTTGACCCACTTTTCCACAGAGAGGAAATCAGGAACAGAAATTCTTTACCAGATGAGGAGTGAGATTCCAGAACCAGGAGAAGGATTGTGGGTCTAGTATTAAATAAAAACACAGAAGATGGTGCTTTGGGCAGGAACACATTGCCTGTCCTATCTTTGTTTTTTGGCTGGACTTTTTAGAGAGAAAAAAAGACGGCTGCTGCTGAAAATGGTTTAGAAGAGAAAAGTGCTCAAAGAACTGGGGTTGGGTTTGAGGTGTTGTATTTGAGGCACAGAGAAGGAAAGGAGGGATCTCCCCCCCCCCCCCCCGTAAAAAAAACACCCATATTTTGCATGACTTTTTGTAACCTGGTCCTTTTAAAATGGGTGGAGTATAGGTTGTGGGATGCATGTGGCCCTCAGTGCCATTTTTATGACCCTCAGAGACCAAAATATGTTTTCCTTTAGGGGTAACAGGGGACCATTTTTACCACATTTCCCCTGGGGCCATTTTAGATGCCAAAGAGGTCTTTGTTCAAAGTGAACAGGTGTCTCCTGTTGCAAAAGAAAAGGCCTTTCTTGAGCTTAAAATGGCCCCAGAAATGGGGGCATGTGTCACACCATCATTCCTTCAGGCTGAGAAAACCCAAATTTGAGCCAAAACAGCTCTTGTGCCTTTAACGGTTGCATACAAGAGAGGAGTTCAGCAGATAATAGTTTCATGGCCAACAGTTTCTGCCGAAATCCCTTCTTCTCTACAACCATTAATGGTGCAGGAGCCCAGTTTGCAATCTGGCTGCCCTGTCTTGAACAAAACTGGGCTGAGATGATGGGATTTGTAGCCCTGCATGCTGGGAGGAGCAGTGGTGAGGTGGGTGGTGCCTTTTTGTTGTTGTTTAAAATCAGATCCTTTCCTGATCATGTTGGGAAGAGAGAAGGCAACTTTCATAGCCAGACTTGGGTCAGTTATCTGTTTCCTTAGTGCCTTCTTCATCTCAACACACCACCTTAAAATACTTGGGTCTATTCATCTTCTTCCTCAGGTGTCCATGTTACTATTAAGAATTGCCCAACCGTGCTCCTGTCTGTAGGCTTTTGGACTGCAATGTCCATAATGCACCACCATCTGCTGTGGAGGCTAGGGATGCTGGGGATGGTATCCAGTGGTTCCTGCTTATGTTGGTCCTCCTAAAGATCATAGAGAAGGGTCTCTAGATGTGCCAAATAAGACTGACCAGAGTCCTTTGGCTAGCCCTAAGGAGAGTAGACCCAGGGAATCAATGGGATTTACATAAATGTTGACTAGCCATACAGTGGATTGTCTCTAATTGGACCTAGCAATAGGATTCAGACTTGTGCGTTTTGGCCTACAACTCCCATCATCCTTGTCCTATGCATAACCTATGAGGGGGTTGTAATCCAAAACAGCTGGCGGGCCAGAGGTGGAGCGGTCCCCTATCTTAGCCTTCCATATTTTTATTATCACCAATAAAGTGTCTTAAACACACCAGGGGTATGTGTGAGAAAACCCCCAAAGACTTTTGAAACTGCACTAATCCCAGATTTTTCTCCATTTTCTGTTTATTGCTTACCCACCTGCCAGATTATCTTGCAATAGCCACTCTGGCCAACATGTCTGCCGTATTTATTTCCCCCCCGCAATGGTGCCTAGGCCTGAACGTGCCCCATCCTCATAAAAACAGGGGTGGGCAACTGTGGTCCTCTTTCTTTTCCTGAATTGCAATTCCCACTATCTCCTGCTGCGAAGGCTAGAGCTGCAGGGAGGTTGCCTTCACTGGTCTGCCAAAGGACCATAGAAAAGTGCCTTTAAAGATGTGCCAAACTCTACTGAATGCCATATTAAGTTTCTCAGCAGGTGGGGAGTACGTTGGAACAGTAAGATTATGGTCTCTGTTTTATTGTTAGTCTCTGCTTCTGTAGACCCATGGAATCAATGAGAGATCCATAAATGTTGACTCTCTATTCAATAGGTCTACTCTGGCTGGGACAACCCAATAGGATTTGGACCCTGTATGTTTTCAAGATTTAACATGTCAAAAATAAATAAAAACAAACAGGAAAATGCTCGGTAAATAATTGTTATGGTTCATTCTAACACCTATAGAACCAGAGATCAAAGCATTCTACAAGAATAGTCACATTTAGTAAGAAATACAGGCTGGAGACAAAAACGTTGGGTCCTCCGAAAGATCATAGAAATCTTTTTAAAGAATGTGTCTATGCTTTCGGGTGACCCTCTGGATGCTGAACTGCAAGTCTAACCACCATAGCTAATGGCAAGGAATGATGGGAGGTGCAGTCCAACATCTGATGGGTTGTACAATACTCAGTTGTGTTATACAGTTGGTCCTCTAGGTGATTTAAAGTGGTCTGACTTGCCAAAGGCCCAAGTTGGGAAATGTTCCTTTTTGGACTATTATCTCTCAGAATCTGGGAGATGTAGTCCAAAACAGTAAAATTTCCCAGTGTTTGCGCAGCACAGAGTTTGGGACTCTCACAAGGACAGGAAGCTCCTTTTACTGTGATACAGCCCTTTAAAAATGGGTGAAGACAATACAAATAGTAAGCATACAATGTAAATAGAAACACATAATAATAATACTGCTGTTTCCTCACGAGATGAGAAGAGGCTGGGTGGAAAGCAGTCCAATAAAATATTTCTGTTGGAAAAAAATAAGTGACTTTCCTATCTGAATTCTGCCGAGCTGCAACTGTCTTTGAGCCTGAATTTGACACAAACTGGTTTTAAATCTTATTTTTTTTATTTTGTTTTACTTATTTAGAATCTGGTCTCTTTCTTTGCAAGGCAAATGAGAGGCATGTTCTTTCCACTTGTGGGAAAATAACCTCTCTAAGGTTGCCGGAGTGAAGATTGGGGAGAGCTCCTCTACTTTTAGTGGTTGTGTAGGAGGAATTTTGACAAGCATCACTTCTTATGTTGCATGACAACCAACATCTGCTGAAATTTTTACACAACTATTAAAGGTACAGGAGTCCTCTCCAGCTTTTACTCAAGCAATCCTAATTTGGGGCAAGGTTTTGCCCTTCCAAAAATGTGATTTTGGAGAAGAGGTTGGAACGTTTGGTGTGCATGTGGGGAAAACAGAGAAATGAAACTGCTGTGTTGATGAGCAGTTTACATTTGGGACAGAAATTAATAATAATACCACAATCACACAAAACATCTGAAATTTTTTAAGAAGTGAGGAGTTTCAAGACCTTTGGAGGCTTAGTTTGAGCACTGTACTTTAACTCCGGGGATCAGGGTTCAATTCCCCACTCATCCATGGAAATCCAATGGGTCACCTTGGCTGAGTCACACACTCTTAGCCCCCCCAAAACCCACAATAGGTTTGCCTTACATTTGCCACAGTCAGAAACAGCTTGAAGGGACACAACAACAACAACAGGGCTACAAAAATAGGATACGGGACTGGCCTAAAGAAATTCCCTAACATGAAACCCAGCCTTAACTTAGTGAACACTAATCATTGTGTAGCCATAATCATTTTAAGACTACACAATGATTAGTGTTACAGACCCTACGTAAACCTAATTAACAACCACTGCTTAGCTTTAACATGAAGCCTAACTACATAGGACTAACCTGAACCTAATGTTTAGCCTTAACCTTGCTCTAGGTGCCAGGACACCTCCCGCATGAAGCCAACAACCTTTTTTTCCTATTAAAGACACTTCACGCTTCTTCAATGTTCCTATTACAAACCTCAGTGCCTGCCCACCAATAAAAGAAAGAAAACAAGAGGGGAAAAGAAAAGAGATAAAGGTTTATTATAGATCTCCCAAATTTCCCTGCGATGGTCTTAGCTCTTGTCCTTTCCTCAGGCAAAAATGCTCATTCGTTTTAAGGGCTGCGCTCCGACTGATCCCAGGTCTTTAGCAAAAGACATGGGGAGGAGGGTTTCCATCAAAATGCAGAGCACCACCAAGAAGGTCTTCATAGCTTACGGAGCTTCTGGAGGAGCATGGTGCGCATCTCCTTGTTGGTGATGTTCTCTGTGATGGACTCCAAGAAGTGTTTCTCGTTGGCCTTCCGCAGGGAGCTCCCGAGAGACTCATCGGCATCATAGAGCACCTCGTACTGTGAGAGGATCTCCAAGGAGAGCAGGAGGAGGCCCTCACCAGTGCCTTCATCCGGCAACATGGCCGCCACGTGGAGGGTATGGCAGAACAGCTGGATGTAAACGAAGGACAGCTCCCGGGTCACGTTCTTCTCTTCCGTCGAGTGCCACTGGCCCCGGGCGATGCTTTTAACCGAGCCCAGCAAATCGGACAAACCGAGGCAGTAGAGCTTCGCCATGTGTTTCCACGCATCTGACGACAGCCATGTGGCACCGCTGGAACCACACAGGAACTGGAATCCCCTCAGCAGAAGCACCGAGAACTGGAGGTGGAAGGCAAAGGGACGGAAGTTCAGCAAAGGGAGATATTGGACATACTCTAGGGAGTAAGGCACGTAAAGGACTTCTCGTTCCAAGAGACTCTTGATGACGTGGATGAGCCATCTCCACTCGCTTTGGCTACACCAGGGGAAGACCTGGACGAGGGCCACCAAGAACCCCTTGCTGAAGAGGTTGACCTCTTCGGGGTTGTCCACATTAACTGTGAGGAGCACAAGCATCTGTTCCCTCAAGGCCGTTGAAATGCAGCAGCACTCCATCCACGCCATAAGGCCACTGCCTGCTCCATACTGTGGGGCTGGACGGGTGGTCCACTCATCCTCTGGTAGCTTGCAGACCTCAAAGAGCGTGGCAGGGACTTCATTCTTGAAGTGTTCTCCATAAATGTTCTTCAGCCGCAGACCAACAGTCCAGTCCAAGGCCCCAACCTTTTTGTGGAGCCAAGACACAGACTGGTTCCACAGCTCTGGAGACAGGGAGTCCTTCTGGGTTGACACTGCATTGCAGAGCTGGGCCAGGTTGGTTGCCACCAAGTCTTTAGTCTCTAAGGAACAGGTGTGCTGGCCTTCCGGTTCATGCCAATACTGAGTGAAGCCATCCAGAAGCCGGCAAAGGGAAAGGATGAGCGGAAATGGGTGGCAGGTGTGGATCCAGTTCTCCTCAGAAGGCACCTTCAAAACCTTTTCAAGGATCTGCAAGCAAAGTTCCACACAAGGAGAATTCGACTTCAGGAAAGGGAAGATGAGGTTTTGGGTCACCTCTGCTGGGCAGAGAAGAGGGTTGGCCCCAGTTGGTTGCATCAGGTACTCTAAGAACTCTAAAAATTGCTCCTTTTCCTTGGCAGACGTCAGCCGGTCCCAGATACTCTCTTTCAAACAACTCAGCAGCAGGCTGACTGATGCATCTGTTGAATCCTGGTGCTCTTGGAATCTCAGAGCTGGGAAGGAACACAGGATCCCTGCCATGAACTGGTGTGTTCCTAAGTTGGCCACAACCAAGTTGTAGATTTTCTTGATGGTAGCTTCTGGGTTGAGCACCACCAACCGAGACACTGATGCCACGGCCCTTTTAAAACCTTCCCCGGATGCACTCTGAATGATCTGGTTAAAGGCAACGTTGAGTTCCTCTTGAAAGCCTTCTGAGAAGGTCTCTAATATCCCAGAAAGGCCCTTCCTGCCCCAAGCAGCCAGAACTTCTGAAATCACTTTGTTCTGATCTGTCAAAGGGAGAGCCGTATAACACTCAAGGATGACTTTGGCCACTTTGGCAGTTTCCTCCTGACTTTCAGCAACGTGGCTGCAAGCCGCTACCATCTGTAGCAATTTGAGGATCAGCTCCACATCCTGGAACAGTTCTTTGTTCCTAGCAAGGCACGCAACCCAGTCTTTGGTGAATGCCCAGCTCTTCTCCATCACAAATATGGGACACACCTCCAAGTGTCGGTCCATCCTTTTGTCGATGATCACCATAACCACGGAAGCCACAAGGTCATGACTGGACTCCTTGCCCCATGACTCAGGGTTGATCTTCTCCAAGATGTCTGCAACGAGCTTGGACAGCTCCACCATCGCCTGTGCCATCTTCTCATCCAGATCTTCTGACTTGGCATAGTGCATCCTCTTTTTCAAAGAGGCCAGGCTATCAAGGAGCCTGTAACTTTCATAGCAGACCTGTTGAGGGTCATTTAAGAAACTCTGTAACTCTGGAGACCACTCTTCCAGCAAGGTGTGGAGAAAGGCCAAGTCAACGAGCAACAATTTGTTGGACAATTTGGTCATACTGAGCAAGCTCATACTCCTCTCAGCCTCTTTCACCTGCTCATCCAACTCTCTTTTGTTATAGCAGTTGTCAGAGTCGCTGATCCAGAGGGTCACCACTGAGGAGACCTTGTCCAAGTAAGTCTGGATGGGCAGCAATTCTGCCTCACACTCAATCGACATGGAGAACACGTCCAAGAGGTTGGCAAGGGCATAACACTTCATCTTGGTTGGCACAATGCTCCCTCTGATCAGCTTCAAACCCTCTATCAAGACTGGGAGGACACTGGCGGGCATGGAGGAATCTGTCAATGGAGGGGCATCGCTCTTGAACCTCTTTGGAGGTTGGCCCATGTCATCTGACTCTGAGAGAAACTGATGCGAGACTGTGCGGAACAACAAGGCCAGCCTATCTTCTTGGCCTTCTTTATGCTTCATGATCTCCCACCAGACGTCTAAGAAGAAAGACACGTCAAGTGGAGATGTCTCTTTGGCCACATATTCTACAAGGGTTTCCAGTTCTTTCAAGCAAACAGGCTCCGGCAAAACCAAGAGCAGCTGGGTAAAAAGCCGGGGAGCATTCACAGCCTTGAACAGCTCAAAAAGGACAGTGTGGTTGACCTCCGGGATCATGGTGCTCACCGAGAAGAAGACATCCTCCTTCCACCTTTGGTTGGTGGAGACCGCGGGCATTGAGCCTCCGGAGAAGAGGATTTGAGACCAAAGGATGACTGCTGCTTTCTTCTTCCAAGCATTGGGTTCGGGTGGATAAGAAGAGTGGGATGTACAGATCTCCTCCAATGCGTCGATAATAGGCTTGCCCACCAAGGGCCAGTCGGATTTGGCCAGCTCAGACAAAGGCTTGGGATGGCACAGCCTGGTGGCCAGCAAGAACCCGCCATGCAAGACAGTCGCTTCTCCGCAGATGGTCACCGGCCCTAAAAAAGAGATGCACCGGGTCAAGTCAGCAAAGGAAGCTCAAAGCAAGGCAAAGATTTTATTTCGGGTGCAC
Source organism: Phrynosoma blainvillii (assembly GCA_026167975.1). NCBI lineage: Eukaryota > Metazoa > Chordata > Lepidosauria > Squamata > Phrynosomatidae > Phrynosoma > Phrynosoma blainvillii. The sequence goes on from JANUYF010000014.1 coordinate 11,491,311, forward strand.
ACTGGCGTAAGGTCATTTTATGCCCACGTAGATCTCTTTGTGGTCATAATGGAGTTTGGCATTCTCTCTCGGCCCCCACAATGGCCAAAGCCTGCTTGCCAACTGACCATCTGGCCGCTGTAGCTCTGCTTCTTCAAGGCCACTCTGTGGTTGGTGGGGAAGAGGACTGGAGAACTGTCTGGCTGTGTCTCTTGAGAGAATAAAGGTCCTGTCAAGGTCCTTCCTGGGTTTACTTCACGCATCTGAGGAAGTAGACCAAGTCTATGGAAGCTTATGCTATTTTATTTATTTGATTTGCATCATTAATGACCATGTGTCTGCATGGACCTCCAAGTTGCCTGTCGACTTATGGCCACCCCATGAAGTTCCTAGGGTTTTCTTAGCCAAGGGATCCTCAAGAAGTGGTTTGGCCTGTCCCTTAGAGCCTCTAGTGCCGGGCATTCCTCCTTGGTCTCCCCTCCAAACCCTAACCAGTTCCAACCCTGCTTAGCTTCCAAGGTCAGATGGGATCTGGTGCCTTGTGTCAGTGTCCACCTTTCAGTCACTTCCTCACTTATTTGTGCCATCCCACAAATTTCTGAGATTTTTGTAGCTAACGGATCCTTAGCACCCCTTCCTCTGAAACATAGCCTCCAGCACCTGGGATGCCTTGGTGGTCTCCCCTCTAAACCATAAACAGGTCCAACCCTGCTTAGCTTCCAATCTCAGAATGGCGGGGAGGGGGGGAGGGAGAGAAAGAATCTGGTGGCTGTGGGGTATTTCTTTGGCCCAATAACTGTGTGTGTAGTAGGTGTGTGCCTTCAAGTTGACCGATGGGTTTTCTTAGGCAAAGAAGGTCTCCCTCCTCAGAGGAGGTTTGGCTAGTCCCTCCCTCTGAAATCCAGCCCCAAGACCCGGGGAGTGTTCCCCCTCGGCCTCGGCCTCCCCTCCAGGCCCCAACCAGGTCCGACCCTGCTTAGCCCCCTCAATGGAAGACACACAGAGCCCTACCCACCTAGCTCTATGGCTCCAGCAGCGTCCATGCCGGCTCTGGGGAAGGAGGAGGAGGAGTTGGAGGAGGAGGCATGGCTCCTCTGGGCCTGGAAGAGGCCGCCCTCGAGCGCTGGCGCAGGCCAAGAGGAGGAGGAGGAGCAGGAGGAGGAGGAGGAGGCCAGGGCCATTGTGAGCTCAGGGAGGACGCCACAGAGGACCAGGAGGAGGACCAGGAGGACGAGGCAGAGCAGACTCCCTCCCCTGGCCCTGGGCCCTTTGCCGCCTCCTCTTCCTTCCTTCTTTCCTTGCCCTCTAGCGCCGCCACGGGGCAGAAGAAGGCCAAGCACCGGAGGAAGAGCTTCCTCTGCCGGCTCCTCCGGAACACCGCAGCCCCAGGCCGACCCCCGCTCCCCGCCTACACCTCCTGGTAAGAAGGAGGAGGACAAGGAGGAGGACAAGGAGGACACAAGGGCGCCCGGGCCCGAAAGGAGGCGGCCCCAATGGCGCCCTATGGGGCAAGCCTCCCCCAATGATTCCCTATGGGCAAGGTTGCCCCAATGGCTCCCTATGGGGCAAAGGTGCCCCAACGATTCCCTATGGACAAATGTTCCCCAATGATTCCCTATGGGCAAAGGTTCCCCAATGATTCCCTATGGGGCAAAGGTGCCCCAACGATTCCCTATGGACAAATGTTCCCCAATGATTCCCTATGGGCAAGGGTTCCCCAATGATTCCCTATGGGGCAAAGGTGCCCCAACGATTCCCTATGGACAAATGTTCCCCAATGATTCCCTATGGGCAAAGGTTCCCCAATGATTCCCTATGGGGCAAAGGTGCCCCAACGATTCCCTATGGACAAATGTTCCCCAATGATTCCCTATGGGCAAGGGTTCCCCAATGATTCCCTATGGGGCAAAGGTGCCCCAATGATTCCCTATGGACAAATGTTCCTCAATGATTCCCTATGGGCAAGGGTTCCCCAATGATTCCCTATGGGCAAGTATGGTTTCTCTATGGGCAAGTATTCCCCTATGTTTCCTTATGGGTAAAAGTCCCCCTATGTTTCCCTGTGGTCAAGTATTCCCTAATGATTCTCTATGGGCAAAGATTCCCCTATGTTTCCCTATGGGCAAGTGTTCCTCTCTGTTTCCCTATGGGCAAGTGTGGTTTCTCTATGGGCAAGTGTTCCTCTAGGTTTCTCTATGGCCATGTATCCCTCTCTGTTTCCCTATGGGCAAGTATTCTCCAATGTTTCCCTATGGAAAAGTGTTGTCATTTGTTTCAGTTCAAGGGGGGGAGGGGGAGGTAATTGTTCTTAATTATTGTTGAATTTTATGATGTAAGCCGCCCCGATTGTGCTCAGAGGGGCGGGGTATTAAATAAAAATTATTATTATATTATATTATTATTCATCCTATGGGGAATACCCCCCTCCCCTCTTCCTCCCTGCTGTCTACCTGTGTTGGGAAAGGGGAATGTGGGAATGCAACCCCTTCCTCTTGGGGAAGGAGGACTGGGAATGTGTCCCTCTCTTCCTCCTGGCCCAGATTCCTTTTCCCTTTTTGGTGGCATGCTGGTTTTGGACTCTGCAGACCAGGGTTCGAGTCCTAGCCGGGCCATGAAGCCCACTTTAGGCGAGCCACACTCTTTTAGCCTCAGAGGAAGGCCACGGCACGCTTCCTCTGAACCAGTGATTTCCCCAACTTTTTCTTTTGGACTCCAACTCCCAGAAGCCATAGCCAGCTTCTAACAGTCTAGGAATTCTGGGAGCTGAAGTCCTAGGCTCCTGGAGGACCAAACTCCGAGGACCACTGCTCCGAAGAAATCTTGCCAAGAAAACCCCTGGATATGTTTGCCTTAGGGTTGCCATGAATCAGAAACAGCTTGAAGGCACACAACACACACACACAGAGTAGTCTGTGCTGAACTATGAAATCCGAAGAGCAAGGTGTGGCTCCCAGCTCAGCCATGAAACCCACCTTAGGCAAGTCACACACTCTCAGCCTCAGGGGAAGACTGTGGCAAACCTCAATGATGCAGTCAGCAGGGGTTGGACTACATGACCCTTAGAGGTCCCTTCCAACTCAGAGGAGAATTCTGATATTCTCTCCCCCGCTTCCTTTTATATCCTCCAACTCTCCCAGTTTGGGATCACTCCTCTGCTGTCCCACTTTCTCAGCTGCTTTTAAAATGTCCTGGTTTCTTTCTCTTCCTACTCCTCCTTGGTCCTCAGCTGAACTCAGTTGCTGCAAACATGTCAAAATGAAAAAGTCGTTTATATTCTGCTCAGCAGCAGGGAGAGGAAAGGAAAGGAGGGCATTTTACCTCCACCACTCGGCTCAGGCAAAAGCAAACCGCTGCAGGCCATCTTGACCCCACACATCTCCCGCTTTTGTTTCTGTGATATGGTTGGAAAGTTTGTCCATCTGCCTCTGATACGGGTGACTAAAGCCCAGTTCTTTACCTGCAGGGACAGTCCTTTCAAGCACGACACGCGCCTCATCTCCCGGCGTTCACTCTGCACTGGCCAGAAGGAAGGGGCCCTCGTAACGACATGTCACAGGCTGAGTTTGAGAAAGCCGCTGCCATGGTCCAACAAATGACGGAAGAGGAAGACCAGCTCCAGCTCTACGGCCTTTACCAGCAAGCCACGGACGGAGAGTGTGGGTCAGGCAGTCCGGGGCCTGGCTGCAACATGAGGACCAAGGCCAAATGGGAGGCCTGGAACCGGCGGAAGGGAATGACCAAAGACGCGGCCATGATGGAGTTTGTGGCCATAGTGGAGGAACTGAGAAAAATGCATGGCTTTTAGCCTCAGAACGCAGACCGGCATGGACGAGCAGAGCCCAGTTCCCATCATCCTGCTTCCTTCGTCTGCGTTGGATTGTTTCCGGCAATTAAACGGTGCACTTTGAGGAAAGTGTTGGTGAATCCAAATTTGTAGGCTTTCCTTATGGGTTAGAAAGGTGGTAGAGTCCTTCTCATGGCTTGGACTATACCAACGTTGGCTCTTTTGGGAATTTCAGATTTCAGCTCCCAGAAGCCCCAATGGTTGGGAATTTTGGGAGCACAAGTCTATGGAGGGCCAGAGGTTGGGAACTGCTGCAATGGATGGCTTCAGACTGCATGTTCTGGGGCTGAGATTCATGTGGTCATCTGCTATTGGGACTACAAGCCCCAGCACTCCTTGTCCTTGGCTATGCTGCTTAAAACTGATGGAAGATGCAGTAGAACAACCCCAATTCCCTTCTCTGGGGCCCTGCAGACTTTTAGGACTCCATCTCTCGCTATCCTTTCCCTTTGGCTATGCTGGCCAGGTGTGCTGGGAGCTGTAGTCCAATAAGGGTCACACCAGGAGGACCAGCAATTGAGAATGTCAGGCTGCATGGTTTGTGGAAGGGATGGAGAACACACGACCCTTGGTGGAATGTAACTCCCAGCATTCCTCACCATGACCTGTTCTGGCAAAGGTTGCAGGGAGCTTCAGTTCATCTGGAGGGCCACACAACTCCCACTCCTGCATTGGATGCTGTTAGGCTGCAACTCCCAGCAGCTCCGTACCAGCATAGCCAGTAGACAAGAATGATGGGCACCGCAGTCCAGCAATACCTGGAAGGCCTCCATTGCCCATTGACTGTTAAGTTTGGAGGGATGCATTCGTTCCTTGTCCCTTTTAAAACTGGGAAACCCAAGGCGCTTTGATCAACTTCCAATTATAGTTTGTCTCCTTATTTGATCCCAGTAGCAGAAAGTTATCCTCTCTGGGCTCCGAGTTCGAATTGTGAAAGGGACTCCTTACTTTGGAGGGAAATAATCATGTGGAAGCATTAAGGGTCTGAATGCATTTTATTTGACAAACCTCACAAACTTAGCAGCAAAAACATTAGAACCCCACCTGGAGTGTGACACCAAATACATATTTTTCAGATAAATGGAAATTTTGTCCAACTCCTCTCAAACAATTGGTATGGGGTGAGGAAGAAAAAACAAATTTAAGAGATGCTCAGTTAGTGACATAACCAGCTGAACAACTACCATGCAGAAAATAATACTCACCCAAGGCAATGCTGGATTTAAATGGCATCCAGTTTGGAAGTGAAAGAAAGAACAGCCCCACGGAAAGTATTAAGTTGTTTCCTCTCTCGGGGAAACAAGCTTTCTAGGAAATAACTTTTTCCCCAGCTAACTGGAAAAGGAAAAGCACAGAAGGGAATGTTTGGCCCTCCAGATGTTTTGGACTGTAGCTCCCAGAATCTCTGACTACCAGCTGTACTGAACAGGGCTGATGGGATCTGTAGCACACATCCCTCATCCTAGCTTATAGTGGCGAGACAAAGAGAGAGGGGGAAATAAAGCCATTGTAAAGTTTTATTAACAGAAAAAAGATTGAAAAGAAAAGCTCAATTTCCACATATAAGTTTGCAAAAAGACACAATTCCACCAGCGACCAAAACACAAACCATGTGGCACATGAAGTAATGTAAGACACTCACTGTGTATTTTGTGTGTGACACTTTTTCTCCCTGCCTCTAAGACACAAAAAGAAAGGGATGCCCATAGCATGGGAAAGTTACTACAACTCCCAGACTGGACTCAAGGATTTTGGAATGTGTAACCTCCAGCGTCTTGAAAAACATCACTTTTCCATGCCACCATACACATTTTAGGGCTGTAGATTTGGTGCATCGCTCAATACTTTCTGGCTAAATCTAACCCTGTTCCACCAAAGCTAAGAGCATATACCTCCACCTGATACACAGAGGAAACCTAAACTCGAGAAAGAGAAAAAGACAAATGAAAGTTGTGTGTGTGTGTGTGTTTAAAGAAAGTCCAGGCAACAGCAGCATTTCTCTTATGTGTGAAGGTATGACCGGCAATGCCCTCTTTCCAAACATCACTGATCGGATGATACTGTTGGGTCTTGCGCAGAAGGTTTTGGGATGTTATGCTTGGCAAACCACTCTTGGCTTTTGTCAGCTACCATTGCCTATATGAAAAAGGACCAAATGAGCCACTGTGCTGTGAAAGCATAGAGAAGAACCAGGAATTCCTGACAGTAAGAGCTATTTGACAGTGGAAGATGCTGCTGCCTCAGAGGATGATAGAGTCGCCTTCTCTGGAGATTTTTAAACAGAGGCTGGATGGCCATCTGTCAACAGTACTTGGATTGTGTTGCCCTGCATGGCAAAATGGGGTTGGATTGGACGGCCCCTTGGGGTATCTTCCAACTCTATGATTCGGAATGAGTAACAGAGAGCTGAGAGGTGATGTGGGGTATTCTGCCAATCCTATCAGCAAATCCGTGCAGATCACTTTTGTGAAACCAGCTTCCCATATAAAACAAATTCAAACATTTCCAACAAGACCATTTCTTCCAACTGAGAAATCTGGACAGGGGAAGGTTCTGATATGCCCAGGCATCAGAACTACCAGCCATCACTGACCTGGAAAAATTATCTTTTTGGACTACAACTTCCAGAACTCCCCAGCCAGCTTAGGCATGGAGGGGAAGGTAGAATTTGCGATCCCCCCCAAAGGAACTTTTCCAGTCTTGGTTTAGCAGTGCAGTAATAAATGCTGAGGAGCAAAGAGCGACCGACTCACCTCATCTAAGAGTTTCTCCCCATTCGGATCTACCTGGGAAAGCTCTCTGAAGGCTTCGTCCCCGACAAAACAGATTTCATGCCCATCCTAAAGAGGAAAGGGAGAGAAAAGGAAGCAGTGGGTGGAACATGGGTAACAGAATCCCCAAGCATGGCAAATAAAGCTGCTTTGCTTTGCTTTGCATAAGGGCAACGATTTTTTTATTTGAAAGGGTACTTACAGGATCAGCTAAGATGACCACTTGCACGGTTGCTTTCCCCGGTGTGTCCAGGCTCACCAGCGGGGTCAAAATCTTCTGTTTCTCTTTCTTCATCAAGGCTTCGATATCAGGGAGCTGGAGATACCAAATGGGATCCAGGAAAGCAAGAGAAGGCAAATCCCAGAGAGGGGGGAAGAGAGGGAGAGGAAGACAACACAAATATACAATTATTTATTGTATCTTAATAATAATAATAATAATAATAATAATAATAATAATAAAATTTATTTATACTCCACTTAAATGAAGACAATCTAAGCGGCTTACATCAGTTAAAACCCCATACAACAAAATTCATATCCCAACCCACCCCCTTTAAACAGTATTAAATAGCAAGATAATTAAAACAGGAATATAAACATTCCAACAACAAGAATATAAACATTCCAACATCTTTGTTTTGAAAACACACACACACTTAGTCCCTGTATTCTGATAATTAATAATTATACCTGAACAGAATCAAACTCAAATCTCTATAACTGTTATGCTGTGCCCCTTTCTCTGGGGGAGGGCTCATTTGCTCAACAGATTTAAGAAATTAATGCACTAATTACTTTTAAAATCAATTTTGTTCCACCATTTTAAAAAACAACAATAGTATCAGTCTTTTTAAGGAGATTCCCCCCACCTCTCTGATGGTCTAAGTCGAATGAATTGATTGGTGTTTCACCATGAAAACCCACTGGGTGACCTTGGGCAACTCACACTTTCTCAGCCTCTGAGAATGACAATGGCAAAACAAAACAAAACAAAATAAAAAAACAACAACAACTGAACAAATCCTGTCCAGCAAACCAGGGGCAACAGCACTGGGAAGTAGGGATGATGGGGAAATGGGCTCTACCTGCTTCCTAGGTGCCCACTGAGGCAACTGATGCCTTACCTGTTCCTTGGGGCAAGAAAAGGCAATCCTTCCAAAGGCAGTACCATGGTCCACAGCTTGACCGATGCCCTGCAGTTCAAGCTTACACTGAAAGATTCGAAACAAAAACCAGGGATGGGAAAGAAAGAAAACGTGCCTGTAAAAAAGATTCCAATGAAAACCCTAGTCTATTTTGTTGTGTTGTGTTGTGTTACAATCAATAAAACCCAGTACATCTATCCATGCTATCTGACAGACTGTGGCTGGCATGTGCTAATTGGCATATGTCTATTTTTGGGCACTGTGGAGGTTGGTACAGGTTGAGTCTCTCTTATCTGGATTTCCAAAATCCTTCAAAACCTAAAATGGTCCTCAAGAGTGGTTGAGATAGTGACACCTTTGCTTTGTGATGGTACACAAACTTTGATTTGCAGCCCCCTAGCCATTCAAGCCCACCTGGTTGTCTGCATAGCCGAGAAGAACCCTCAGCTTGGCTTCATCCTTCTCATACACCTTCATGCCCAGCAGCTTTGACCAGTAGTCCACGGATTTTGGCAGGCTGGACACAGCCAGAGTCACCTTCATTACAGGATCTGGAAGGACACAAGATGTTTAGGGTGGGTCCTTAGCACAGAGCCACATCTTCCTAAATGAGGAAGGCGGACAGAATGATTGCAGTTTGACACTGCTTTAACTGTCATGGCACCATCCAATGGAAGCCTGGGATTTGTAGTTTGTTGTGGCACCAACAGAGGCTAAATAGCACACAAAACTACAAATCCCAGGATTCCACAGCATGGAGCCATGGCAGTTAAAGCGCTGTCAAACTGCATTCATTCTGCAATGTAGATGCAGCCCTAGTCCAACACTCAAAGTCATTGTACCATAATGGCTCCTTATTGTTTTTACTGCCTGTAATATAAACCTTAAGAGAGACATTTGAATCTTTCAGAATAGGAACAAACCCCATACAAAAGCCAGAAACCCATCCAGCGATGGTGTGATGGAGCGTGGTGAAATGGGGAAGGCCAAGAGGACCAGATTGGGACCCCAGGAGGTCTGGATTTGATCCCGGATTCTAAGGTTCCCCACCTGTTTTTCTAGGTCAGCCCTCCATAATTCCAAATGTAGACTCGGTTACATGGGCACAAGGAGCAAACCCAGGCCCTGTGCTGCCTCTTCAGTGCCCTCTGCTGCTTACCTTTCTTTGGAGAGTCTTTCTCTTCCAGGAGGAACTTATATCCACCAGGAGCTTCTGTTTCATAGATCCCAGCTGAGATCTCCTTGAGTGGCCACTGCAGCCTTTTGGCATTGCTCACAGCCTGGCTGGAGGCAATAGTCATTCCCTGGAATAAACAGAAGACGGAAGAATACACATTAGCAGATCTAAAATATTAAGGATGCATCTATAGCTCCGTCCTATGGATTCCTGGGCAAGAAATCTTGTCTTGCTTCTCCAAAGAAGTGAAGGTAAGTAGCCAAGAAATTCTAAGAGCACATATTGTGATAAAGCCAGTTTTAAATTTTAAGAACGCCATACGAATTTTAATTCTGGGAAGAGAGATTCAATTCCAAAACTCATCCCACCCGAGAGGAAGCGAGGCCTACCAGAAAGTCATTCCCGAGGCGGTAGTCTCCGACGCCGTAATTGTAGGTCAGTTCTGCGACAAAGTGTTCATCCTCCGGACCGTAACCCACCATCGTTTTACTCCATTTGCCATCATAGGGACTAGAAACACAGACACCTGCATTTGTAGCCAGGACTGAATGGATTGATTCAATTCATGATTCCAATTGTCTCTCTGGAAGACTCAGTTTTAATGATTAAATCAATTAAGGTACTCTAAATATAAAACACATTCAGAGATGTAGGCTGCATCTGCACTGCAGAAATAATGACATTTAGCAACAATTTAATCCACTTTGAGACCGCTTTAACTGCCAGGGCTGAATGCTAGGGAATTCTAGGAACTGGGGTTATGTGAGACATTCCCTGTCAGAGAGTTCTGGTGCCACAATAAACTACAATTCCCAGGATTCCCTAGCAATGAGCCAGGGCAGTTAAAGCGGTCTCAAACTGGATTATTTCTGCAGTGTGGATTGGATCAGAGAAAGTGTGAGTGAGCCAAATTCATATACACCATCTGCACAACAGATTGAATTAGCATACTTCCAGGGGTGAAAAATCCTGTCCCCCAAAATTAAATTGTTTAAGATACAACAATACAGCACAATAAATTGGCACGTTTTGTCTTCCAAACCCAGTCAGCAATGATATATAAAAGATTAGCCTACTAACAAGATAATACACAGTATAGGAATTTAAAAGAACCAGATAACACAAGAATTGAAACTACATCACTCTTACAGGGCCTGCAATAAGGGCTCTGAAATCTGAAGGGGTCACGAAGGATGCAAAATGGGGTGAGATGGAGCAAACAAGTCCCATCTTGCTCAAAGCGCCTGGTTTTACTGGTTTAAAAAAATGCAGAGTGTTGATCTACAACTTTATAAATCTGAGTCTAAAGCCACAGGAATAAAACATACCCATTACAGGTAGCCTTGCAGCCTTCTTCAAATTCTTCATGTCTCAGAACCTGTTGGATGAAGCACAGAGGAATAAACCATTCAAACATCTGCCTATCTGACAGACATAGGTTTTATTGATATTACACTCGTCCCTCCACATTTGCTGGGGTTAGGGGCACAGGACCCCTGCGAATGTGGAAAAACCGCAAATAACAAAAACACTATGTTTTTACCTGAGAGAACACCTCTCTAGGAATCTTTAGGTCCTCCAGTGCAACTCTGTGGTCGACATCTGCCAGACATTGACCATAGAATTGCGCTGGAGGAGCTACAAATGCCTAGTGGAGTGTCCTCTCTAGGAATCTCTAGGACCTCCAGTGCGACCTTTGGTTAAAGTTGACCATAGAGTTGTGCTGGAAGACCTAGATATTCCTAGAGAGAACATATAAATAAAATCTGTGCATAATCAGGTTCAGTATGTGAAAGAAGGATTGAGTAAGTGTCAGAGGGTATGAGCAAGTGTGAAGTTAGAAGAAAGGAGAATAAGTTTAGGAAGGAGGAAAATAGAGGGGAGAAGGAGAAGGGAATAGGAAGAGAACGTGGAAAGGAAAACTGGGAGGAATAGAAAGAAAGGGAAGAATGAAAGAGGATAGTAAGATAGGGAGGAGGAAGGATAACCCTGTGAGGTAGGTCAGTTTGAGAGAGAGTACTGTGGCCTAGTGGTTCGAGTGTGGGACTCTGACTCTGGAGACTCGGCTTCACTTCCCCACTCAGCCATGAAACGCACTGGCTGACCTTGGGCAAGTCACACTCTCTCAGCCTCAGGGGAAGGCCATGGCAAACCTCCTCTGAACAAAAATCTTGCTGAGACAAACTCAGAATGTAGGTTCACCTTAGTGTTTGCCACAAGCTGGAAACAACTTGGAAGGCACACAACAACAACAAGATCAAGTTTAAAGATCTACTCTCAACACAATCATTTTTTTAAAAAAAGATAACCATTTTAAAAAATAAAGTGGGACTGAATTTGGCCTCTCAAGGTCAGAAACAGTGCAGTCTGACCCTGCTTTTAACTGCCAATGCTCCTGGGATTGCTGTGGCACCAGAGCTCTCTCACAAAACTACAATTCCCAGAGTTCCATAAACTTACGCGCATGCCCAGTAGCTCCCGGTAAAAACGCGCCGTTTGCGCTCGGTCTCCGACTTTGAAGACAAAATGCAGCGCTCTCCTGGCCTTCATTTTTATGTTTTTATGGTCTATCTTTGATTTCCCTCACACAAAAAGCCTGTCACGTGACATCTGCTTCAGGGGAGGTTTCCTTCCTTCCCGTCGCAGACGGATGACGTCACACTAAAGGGCCATTCCCTCCCTCGCTCCCTCCCTTTTTAAATACAGTATTTTTATTTCCAGTTTTACTATTCGCCTTTTCTTTTAACCACACAAGAGAAGATGCCCTCTTTAGGATTATTTAAATAAAAAAAGAAACAAACCACCTTATGTTTGGTTTTCCAAGAGTTTGGATTTCAACTCCCAGAATCCCCAACAGTCAGGAATTATGGGAGTTGTAGTCCACTCACCAATAACAACTGTGTCCCATTGCTCACTGAAATCTCTACAAGACTCTTCCTAAAATTTGGGCTTCCAAGTATTTGGATGACAACTCCCAGAATCCTTAACCAACTCCCACAATCCCCACCCAGCTTGGTCAAAAGTTAGGAATTATGGGAGTTGTAGTCCATCCTCTACTAAAAACTCGTTGTTGACTGAAATCTCTAAGATTCTTTTCTAAAATTTGGCTTTCCAAGTGTTTTTTGATTCCAACTCCCAGAATCCTCTCAGCTTGGTCAACGGTCAGGAATTATGGGAATTATAGTCCACCCACCAATAACAACAACTGTGTCCCATTGTTCCCAGAAATCTCTATAATAATCTTCCTAAAATTTGGCCCTCCAAGTGTTTTGGATAACAACTCCCAGAATCCTTAACCAACTCCCAGAATCCCCACTCAGTTTGGTCAATAGTCAGGAATTATGGGAATTATAGTCCACCCACCAATAACAACAACTGTGTCCCATTGTTATAGTCCACCCTCTACTAAAAACTGTCTCATTGTTTACTGAAATCTGTATAAGATTCTTCCTAAAATTTGGCCCTCCAAGTGTTTTTCGATTCCAGTTCCCAGAATCCCCACCCAGCTTGTCCAACAGTCAGGAATTCTGGGAGTTGTAGTCTACCCTCTACTGAAAACTTGTCTAATGGTTGACTCAAATCTCTATAAATATAGTTATAGATAGTTCTGCACCTGAGGAAGCTGACTGAAGTCTAGGAAAGCCCTTGCTGCCAACTTCTTTCTTTCAGTGAGCCTTAAAAGGTGCCACAAGAAGCTCTCTGTCCATGTTCTATAAACAGACTCTTCCTTTAAAAAAAAATGGCCCTCCAAGGGTTTAATCCCCACAGCTTGGTCAAGAGCCGGGAATTCTGGGAGCTGAAGCCCCACCAAAATACACTTTTGGACCAAAGTAGCACTACTGTCATCCACTGCGGCCTAGTTCCATTTCGTCAGACAGGGCTTTCGCGCGTGCCGCTCTAGGCCTTGGCCTATCTATGGTCAGCGCCGCCATTTTGTTCCAAGGGAGCCGTCGTTACGGCGAGCAACACGGGGGAAGTCTCGCGAGATTTCCTCCTGCTTGTAGCCGCTGCCCGGAAGGAAAATGGCGGCGCTCATGAGGCGAACGGCGAGGGCCACTCTTGGTTTCCTCAGGCCAGTCTTGGGGAGCCCCGGGGCCGGCGGCTCTGCGGGAAGGAGAGGGGTGCGGGCGCTGAGGAGAAGGCCCCTCCAAGTCCTGCCTCCGGTCCCGCAGCCTAGAGGCCCTGGCCCTTTCCCTCAGGCCCAGCCCTGGCTCAAGGAGAAGGCCTCAGCCCTGCAAGAAGGCTGGAAGGAGGAGAAGAAGGAGAAGCAGAAGGCCCCTCAGAATGAGGGCTCAAGCGGAGAGAAAGAGGAGGCAGAGCTGCGCTATCAGCGAGCCGGCTCCGGAGACAAGAGACTGAGGTGAAAAGCCTGCGCATGCGCCGCCGCAAGGGACGCTGGGAGTTGTAGTTTCACATAGTGGGAATTAGCAGCAGTGCTAGATGTATGTGTGCATGTATGGAAAGCGAGGCATTTGGTTATTACTGTTATTTAAAGATATTAGTCTGTAGGTTCAGTATGCAGAGAGATCTTGTAGTGCCTTTAAGAAGTTGGAAGCAGGAGCTTTCATAGACTTCAGTCTACTTCCTCAGATGCATATTATTATTATTGTTGTTATTATTATTCAAAGGTATAGCCATGTTAGTCTGTAGGTTAAGTATGTAGAGAGATCTTGTAGCCCCATTGAGACTCACTGAAAGAAAGAAGTTGGAAGCAGGAGCTTTCATAGACTTCAGTCTACTTCCTCAGATGCATATTATTATTATTGTCATTATCATTATTATCATTATTATTATTATTCAAAGATATAGCCATGTTAGTCTGTAGGTTAAGTCAGGCTGGCTGAGCGTTATGTGGGATTGGCCCACATAATACTGCATTCAATGATTTCTAGGGTCTCCAACGTGTGTTTTACAAGCATTATTAATAAGTGTTAATAATATAGCTATTAAGCTCTGTGTGTCTGGGCAGAGAGACACTATGGCTAGAAACCTGAAAGATAAGTCCCTCCACAGATTGTTTAAATATCTTTGGAATAACTTTCATATCTGTACAGAAATTTGTGTATATTCTTTTTACTTGTATTGTTTTAAAACGTTGTGAGCTGCCTTGAGTCCCATTGTTGGGACATAAATGAATAAAATACCAAGACTAATAAATGACGGTTACAACTCCTTGGGGGGGAAAGGTGACGTGGTACAAGTGTGGAATAAGAAACAGCCAAATTAAAGTTCCCAGGATCTGTTTGAGAGGCCTTAACCGATCTTTTTCTGAACAGCAAAGTGGTAACACTTGCCAAGTCGAGAGCCTTTCGCGAGAAGCATGGGAAGATCATTCTGGAAGGCAGGCGACTCATCCTGGATGCCCTGGAGGCAGGCGCTGTTCCCCAGATGCTCTTCTTCAGCACCGTGGATCATGTCAAGAAGCTGCCGGCAGCCAAGCTGAAAGGGGCCGATCTCATCAAGGTGAAATTTGAAGACATCAAGACCTGGTCTGATGTTGTGACTCCGCAAGGAATGATCGGTAAGTTGACTTAGAAGCGGCAGACAGTGTGTAAAATGTAAAAGGGAGGGATCCATGTGCTAGGTTTTCATGGCAAGGAGTACCAGCGTTTGATGGGACAGCTTCTGAGAACCCTTCCTTGGGCTCTTATACAGTCATGATGCTTCTTGAAAAATTCACTGTGTTTTTAGATGGATACATATAAATTTATATTTGCCTGACATCTGGCAGTGTGAGACAGTAGGTCTCTCCAAACATTTGGAAGGTAGAAGCAGCCAGGGCAAATGGCTTTGAGGGACATTCTTTCCTCTGTTTCTTTAGTTGAGTGTACTTGACTCCTCTCAAGAGACACAGAAATCCTAAGTTAAGGAAAAATAGAGTGCATATTGTGTCCATGTCCTATCTTCTCTCATGAGGACAGGATGAATCCACAGCTCCTTCCCACATTAACTCTCAACACTTTTGAGGTAGGTCAGGCCGGAAGAGACAGGGACTGAAACTGCCTTAGTGACTTCCATGGCTCCCTGCTGGCAATTCATATTCCAAGTGCCAGTTAGGTGCTCCTAAGGACAACCCCACACGCCTCATTTGCTTCTGTCCCCTCAGGAATCTTCTCCAGGCCAGATCATGCCAAAATGACTTATCCTGAGGTCCAGCGGCAGCATCGGCTGCCTCTTTCCCTCATCTGCGACAACATCCGTGACCCTGGAAACCTGGGCACTATCCTGAGGTCAGCAGCTGGAGCAGGCTGCAGCCGTGTGTTGCTTGTCAAAGGTAGGCCATATTGTCTAAGCAGTGGAATGGGGTCTGGTTAGGATTCTTGAGCAGGAAAAGTGAGGGCAGAAAGAGGAAAGGCCCTGTGAGAGTGCTTGGTCTCTAGAATCTACAGGATTGGACAGTCTCCTTTGGACTATTTCATAATCCACAGTGATAGGGCCGTCATTACACTTTAACTCCCCTGGTTCTGTCATATGGAATCCTGGGATTTGCAGTTTAGGAATTTGCATTTAGAAACCTGGGCACCATCCTGAGGTCAGCAGGTTGTAGCCGGCATCCAGAGAGCTCTAGTGCCTCCACAGGGTGCAGCCATGGCAGTTAAAGGGGAATGGTAGCGCTGTAATTGTGGAGAGTGAAAAAACCCTTGGTGTTTTATTTTAAACTACAGTCCTAGGATCCACCAACTGGAGCCAATAGATGGGGAAGAATTGCTGGGAAAGATTAGCTTTCTGGCGCACCGTTGTTCTTGGTTTGTTACCAATCCATTTCTTCTGTGGGTTTAATCGTCCTCCTTTTCTCCATCTCCTTCTCCCTCTTCAGGATGTGTTGACGCCTGGGAGCCCAAAGTTCTCCGTGCAGGGATGGGCGCTCATTTCCGCCTCCCCATCATTTCCAACCTGGAGTGGGAGGTCGTGCCCAACTATCTTCTCCCTGAAAGCTGTGTCTATGTGGCCGATGGCTCCCACGCTGCCCCTCAAGCTGAGACAGAGCCAGTGCACCCAGCCAAAGCCAGTAGCCATGGCTGGGTCTCCAGACCCTACAACCTGAAAGCCCAGCTGCCCCGATTGGATCAGAGTGACAATTTGGACAGCTTGGAGGAGCATGAAATGGTGGAGCTGGAAGCCCAGTACTACTATGATCCATGGATGGATGTTCACGTGGCTGTGGTGATTGGAGGGGAAACCCACGGCGTGAGTGAAGAAGCCAAGCAGCTGGCACAGCGCACAGAGGGCAAGAGGTTACTCATCCCTATAGTCCCTGAAGTGGACAGTCTGAATGCTGCCATGGCTTCTAGCATTCTGCTCTTTGAAGCCAAGAGACAGCTGCGACTAAAGCAGCAGGCAGAAGTTGAAACAACCCATACTCATCGAGGACATGAAGCCCTTGGCAAGGGCATTTAAAAATAAAGGAAAACAAAACACACCATCCCAAGCTGCCTTGAGAGCCCTTGAGCTACACTCCTTGCTCAACATCTCAGTGACATTGCTCTCCCACAGCTCCAAGGTGGCATCATTATGGAAGGAGCCCAGAAACTGACAGTAAGACAGGCAAATTGGGCTTTAGAGTCAGTTATTCACAAAAGATGGTTTACCAAGCATGGTGGTTCAGAAGACTGATTTCCAAGGAGCCTACCATTAACATTCAGAATGAATTGACTGGTGCAGCAGGAATTGGTAGGAATCCTTTTTTTAAACCGGTTTTGAGGGAATATGTCTCTGTGTGGACGCTGTACTCCTAAATTGGTGCCACCCATCTCCTTAAACACACAAACAAAAACCCCTTGCATTTTGAAAATGAGCACATCAGTTTTATTGTGGATCTGCTAGCTTACTAAATGCAAGGTGAAAGTTTAAAAATTAAGGACAATTTTCTAAATGAGATGGCCCACAGAATGCACAGCTGCTGCTTGAAGTGGTGGTATCTAGGCATCCTTGACAGCTTTTTTCCAAAGTTTGCTCCATTTCTTGTCCACATGAGTTTAGAGAGCCAAAACACCCCCTCCTGGGTAGCATCCGCCAATGTATACTTGAAAAGAGCCTGCTTTCCCACCCAATTTTTCTTTTTTTCCTGGCAGAAAAATGACATTGCCGTCTGTCTTACTCAGCAGCTGGCACAAGATTCAGAATGATATCACCGTCTCTTTTTGATCTCCTGCCAAGGGCACAAAACAGATCTTCACCTTTGGCAGGCTACTTTGGGCTGACCCCTCCTCTCCCCCAATTCTATCCTCTTTGTTCAAGCAAGTTGGGACACTTCCTGGTTGCGGTCTTATTTCCTGTTGTGAAGAAACCTTTCCCCTCCCAATGCCAGGTTGGGCTGACTTTGCAAACTCCTGCTTTGAACAACATGCCCATTTCAAAGAGTTTTTTCGCTATTTCAGCCTCCAGATTGAAAATTCAGGCCTATCCTCTCCCACAGATTGCTCCTTGAGTGAACGAAGCCAGCTTATTAAAGACTGCCCTTGTTTTCTGCTGAAAAGCAGCCTTGCTGTTTTCATGGAGATCAGATGTGTACAGAATAAAAACTTGTTCTCTTTCTCCAACAGAGGAGGACAGGCCATATTTAGTAAGGTTTCTCTGTGTCTTTTTATCTTGCCTTCAGAGTTTCTAAGGGGGAAACCGTATTTCAAAGCAACTAGCTTTAATAATGTGGAAAACCAGTTGAACTGATAATGGCTGCTTTCTTTGCCCTCACCCACTTCAAATTGTGCTAGAAACATCTTTTGCAAATATTCAAACTTCTATGTAACCCCAAAGCTTGCCAAGTTATCCCTGAAAGTAATTTTAAATATTAAGTCTTTTCATATATGTATATGTCTGTTCAAGAGTTATTTGTTGTGTGGCTTCAAGTAATTTCTGACTTATGGCGACCCTAAGGCAACCCTATTGTGGGTTTTTTCTTGGCAAGCTTTGTTTAGAAGTGTAGCCATTGCCTTCCTCTGAGACTGAAAGAGTGGGACTTGCAGTGATCCAAACCCTGGTTTAATAGAAACCTAGTCCAACACTCAAAACCACTACATCACAATGGGATCTTTTTGGTCAGCAATATAGGTTGCAAAGTGCATTTTCACCGCAAGGTGGTAGTATGTTATCAAAGTCATTTTTCAATAAATCTTGCTAAGAAAGTGCTGTAATAGGAGTTACCTGCAAGTCAGAGTTGACTAGGGGAATGATGCCTCTCACTCACTTTCTCTGTACTAGGATTGCTAGCTTCTTGCTACTCACAGCAGCAGGCCTGCTTTCGTGCTTCTGGCTGAGGTTAAAACATCCTGCCTCCCTGAAATTTTGAAGAATGGAGAATGATTTAATCTTGTCCCCATTCCAGCAATTTTACTCAGAATCGGTGGGGTAAGGGTAAAACCTCCTCCAAGTCCAGCAATCTGGGGAACTGTATGTGTGTGGTTGTGTGTACAGACTACTGTACACCCTTCCTAAATGTCAAAAATTAGGCTTACAAGGCCCCAAATTTGCCTACCCTGGTTTGTAACATTTGGATGGAACTTTCAGTCGATTTCCAGGCTGTGTCACTTTGGTGTGGTTTTAGTTACTATTGCCTTGTGCTTCCACATTAATCACCCCCCCAAAAAAAAAAACATGGTAAAAAGTTCATTTGTTAAACCTGCTGCTTTGCTGGCATCTTCCTTTCAGCCCACTCCCCAAGGTTTCATGGCTAATCTGGCTGTGTGACAGCAAACCACATTCCTGGCAAGTTCAGTTACTAGAACAGTTTTTATTACAAAGTTCCAATCACCATGTACAGTTTTTACAACATCCGCTGCACGCTTCAACTGATGCGTTAATTTTCTCCCCACCCTTCAAACTGGCTAGAAACAGTACTGTCAAAAAAAAAAAAGGCAAAATCCCATTGATGGAGAGTTGCTCAACCAACTAGATCAGCTGTGTGGGTGTACAGGATATTTCATGAACAAGAGGGATTAAAAATTAAGGAGATGAAGAAGAAACCAGGGGGTACTTAAAATAATCCTGGGTTTCATTTTAAGGTCACTGAGAGGCTGTGGGAGGGTGGGTTCAAATCTCTCAGCACATGTAACAGAAGGCAAGCCAACCTGTTCAAAGCTTATGGGAAAGTCACCTAGAATCTAGTTGACTGAAGCATCCTAGTAACTGGGATATGAAAGGGAGGTTGCTGGTGTTCTCAGGTCCAACTATTGAGCTTCCCAGAGCCAAATGGTGGACTACTGTGTGAACAGTACATTGGATTAAAACCTCTGAACGGTACACTGGAGTAAAGAGACCTCTACTGCAGTATGTTAGCTCTTCTGATGTTTGTCCCCATCGCATGGTGAAGCCCAGATTTAATTTATCAATGTTAGTTCCATGATCTGGGTGGTTGTAAAAACAGGGGCCTATAACTGCCTGCAAGCCACATGACAGGCAGGCTATGGGAAATCTTGCAATTGCAGTTGTCACAGGATGTGCTTTTAAATAAATGGGAGAACCACAACTCACCTTGGAATTGGGCTTGGCAGTCTGCTTCCCACACAGACCCAAAACCAAAACAGATGGAGCAACGGGAAGAGTCAACTTGGGCCATGAAGCAGCAGCTGAACTTGGCTCAGCAGTGGTGGGGAACAAGTTATGGTTACAGGTTGAAGAATACCGTCCTTTCTTCGCCCTCCCCCCCAAAAAAAGAGAAGAGTTTGGATTTCAAGCCAAGTGAATGTACATTTCAATGAACGGGCTGTTTCTAAACTTGCTACTATGCACCTCCCACTTACCTGAGCCTCCTCTGCTAAGGGTTTGACAGCAACACGCCACCTCCTTCAGAGAGTTCTACCAGACTCACAGGAAAGCGAGAAAGCTCTGCTCTCATAAGAGGCAACAACAACTGGCATCCAGAGTCCAGAGCATATAGACCTCCAATTAGCTGCAAGACATGTAGTTTCCTGGTTTAGATCTAGGCTGTATTGGGCATAACCCACCTTGTGAGGATGCCTCCTCTTGCCAATGCAGGGAAAGCTAGGTACCACTCTGCTGTGTCTTTTCCTTTACATGGCAGGCACAGTAACTGAGCCACATTCAGAGTGCACAATTCACATGTAATAGAGAAAGGTATTGAACCCTACTAGCCAGGTGAGGAAATCCCTTTACTCAAGAGATGTAAAGACAAGGAGGCAGCAGAGAGGGGTGTTATTGCTTTGCTTTGTTTGAACAGGTTGTCAGGGTATGGCAATTCCAACCTCTAACACTGCCATGTTTAAAACTAGGGTACCACCTATGTGGGAAGAGCAACCTGCCGCCTATGGTCAGGTCTAAACAAAGCGCAGACACACTTCGGGCTAAGACAATCTAGAAGGGTACAAGCCAAGTCCCACCACCATCTCCTCACTCCAAAAAGCACCTTTAATTAAGAGGAGTTGAGGAGAAATGTTGTTTTAAAACAAGGCACCGCGAGACCACTGAAAGAGTTGGGTTGTGCACCGAGTTTGACAAAATCCTGAAATTTCTTAAATAAAGTCTGAGCAGAGCAGGGCAGTGACGCTAGAAAAGGCACACCCCCCCCCATTTAACCACGTCCAGCCTCTAATCTGCTTTAGATAGGCTCGGGCTTAAGCTTGTCCATAAGAAAGTCATTCACAAAAGCTTCCACGATATCAGGCGTGATCTCCTCCACGTCCATGACGTACTTGGCCCGGGCAGACATGTCCAGGATGGTGAGGAGAGGGGCGGCTTCAGGGAGGTTGGTGTAATCCCGCAAGGAGTCGGTCATGTCGTCCTGCAGATACAAAAGGAAGGGGGAAACAGAGCCAAGAGAAAACCTGGTTAGGCTCGGGATAAATGGCAAAATGCTTTTGAAAAAGCAAATTCAAATACAAGCATACCTCAGTTAATAAAGCAAAGAATACTATGAACCATTTTAATTCTTTGGATACTAACTGAAAATAAACCTGCCTACTTCCTAACAGGAGGGATCACAGCTCAGTGGCCTGTTTTGCACAGAGAGAGAAGGTCCAGCATTGTAATATCCAGTCAACTAAGGGACTTTCCAGAATCTCTGGTTTGACAAGGAAGCTGGTTTTCAAGTTTTACCCAGCATCACAGGATGACCATGAGGAAGGTGGCTTAGTCTCAGCTAGACGCCCTCAGTTGTGATTTTCCCACAGGCTGCTCATCTTATGGAGGTTTTAGCAGAGAAAAGGAGGCTTTGGAGACTAGAACTCCCAGAATCCCCTCACAAGCATGGCCAGGAGGTTCTGAGAGCTGTAGTCTGAGGAAGGCTGTTTCCTCACATTCTGGTCTCCTTTGTTAGATACCTATTAAGGTTTTCTGTCCTCCTTAGGGGAAAAAAATCTCCAAAGTATCTTTGAAATGGCGTGGAATCTCTTTATACAGAGGCAGTATACCACTAAATACTGGCTGCCATGTACAGGTGGAAGGGGAAAGCTATCACCTTCATGCTCTTCCGCACAGACAGACATTTTAGACAGGGCTTTTCATCCAGTTGTAAGCTCTTTTCAGGCAGGGGCCTAGTTCTTATTTGCTTGCAAAATTCTGCCAAGGACAACAGGCCCTGCGTGGAAACATCTATTATGGTCAGCGCAAGGCTGGCCTTGCAATCTTGCAGAGATTTCGGTGGGAAAAGAGGAAGAGGGGTGGTGGAAATATGCTGCCTTTTGTCTCAGCCGGTCCCAACCCGACCTCCTGGCCCTCCCTGCCTGTCCATCAACCTACAATGAAAACCAGGGTGAGGGGCTGCAGATGAATGCCCCCTTCTTTGGCCTGCTTAAAAAGGGTGAAATCCAGGCCAGAGGTTAAGCTTTCTTACCAAAACCAAAATGCAATGGAATCTGTCCCCATTTCTCTTGTGCATTAGCTTTTCTCTTAGATAAACAGTCTGAGAGCAAGAGGTTTGAATGTTGGACTCCAGGACTCTGAGGAAGAGGGTTCAAATTCCCACACAGCTATGGACATCTAAGGAGTGACCTTGGACAAGTTATTCTCTCTCAGCTTCAGGGAAAAGCAACAACAAACCTTTGAATATATAAAGCCCATGACAGGCTTGCCTTAGAATTGCTGGAAGATGGAAATGACTTGAAGACACACAGCAGCAAACAGTTTGGGACTCTGGAGATTTGAAGGAGAGCCAGCCAGCCTGCTTCTGTCTTCTCTCTCACTGATTCTGTTACACATACACTCTAACCACTGTGCTACACTGCTAAATATAAGCAAATAGCTATTTATTAATAAAGTGGAAATATATTGCCTCAGAAGGTGGTGGATTCCTCTACCTTTAAACAGAGGATGGAAGGCCATCTCTCTAGAGTGCTTTAGTTCCAGCTCCCTGCATGGGCAGGGAGTTGGATTAGATGGCCTTTGGGGTTCCCTCCAACTTCTATAATTCGATGGTTCCGCTTCCTCTCTTTTTGACAACCAAATGGCTGCCTAACCACCCTCTCACCCCCAAGGCCAGGACAGACCTTTGTGGCAGCACTGCCTCTCCTGCACTACAAAATGGTGGCCATTCATCCTTAAGCACACCACGAAGGCTGGAACTGTGGGAAGCAACACCTACTGACGGAATTGCCATGGAAGGTGAGCTGCGACATGGGGGGGGGGGTGCCCTGATGCGCAGATCACCCCTTACTGTTTCTCGACTGGCTATCGCCAATCCGACAACATATCAGGAGGCGGGGGAGAGGAGATGTCCAATGGCACACAGGGAGGCAGGCGCAAATCCAGACAAGCTTTCTGGATGAGGGATGGAATGCCATTGTTGCCAAGCCAGTCGACAGTGGCGCCGCCCCAAAACCTACGCATCCTCTGCTACTCATTCCACCCTCCTCCATTCTGAAGTTAAATGGATGGAGAGGAATAAAAAGAAGACGCAATAGACATATTGCTTTTTCTCTGACAAAGGAAGCTCCTGGTCCCTCAACCCCGCAGGGTCGGTGTGTCACCTCCCAAGAGGTGTCTCCAGGAGCCAAAGGCAGCTCTAAGCAAGGGTGTCTCCCGCTGACCCCGGTTATGGGTGGCCCACAAAGGTGGGACGCCATGAGGTATTCTTTTCACGCCATTCACCTATTTGCATCTCGATTGTGTATTCACTTTAAAGGTGTGTGCTGAAAAAACGCACATAGAAAAGCCAGCGTTGGGCAGACCCCCCCTGCTGAAACCACAGTGCCTGTAAATCAATGCTGGGGCGGCACCCATTGGCATCCCTTCCCCTGGCGTGGGGGGCACCCCAGAGCCCCAGAGGAGGTGATGAATGGGTCATTCAAGGGTCCCTCAGCCGAACAGGCAAGCAGATGGCGCTGGGAATGAATGAAGGGCAGTGTTGTTTTGTTCCTGTTTTTGTATTGGCGGCCACCACCAAGAGGCATGGGAGAAAGAGAAGACGGGGAGCTGGAAAGGAAGACTGAGAAGGGGGGAATGTTTCCTCCCACGGCTATGAGGGAAGGGGGGATGGGGGACCTTTGTTTTAAAGCTTGCTTTCCCAACAAGGGGCATATTTAGAAGTCCTGGAGGTGGAGGAGAAGGTGGGTGGCAAAGGACTACATTTACAAGCACATTGAGAGCTGGACCAGACAGAAGAGGCATAAAGGGTTTTCCAGAAGGCAGGGGATGCTTCTCTGTGTGTGTGTGTTTCCATTTTATTTTATTTTATTTTATTGTTTGGAAAGATACTTCTGTATAAAGTTATTTTGTAGCAGAACTCATTATGAAAGCTCAAAAGAAGCTCTGTTGTTATTAACCTGACACTTTGGTTTTGGTAATGAGATTTCCTCTTTTTGTAATTTTTTGCCTGAATCTTTATTATTTTGGTTATTTTTTTCTCTTTTCCAAAAAACCCCTGAATATATAAGAGATCCCTCCCCCCCACAACCCTCTGAGAAATTCTACTTCAAATGTTTCTGAAAATGAAGTAGGAAATGTTAACCTGTTACATCCAAAAAGTACCATTCTTCCTCCTGTGCCAAAATGTATTTTCAAAATGTAACTTCAGGGAAGAATTTCCATGCTTCAGTCCAGCCAGATATTTCTGGAGCGATCGCAAATGGGGCCACTCCAGCTGCTGGCCCCTGTCACTGAGGTGTGATATTCCAAGGTATACTAACATGGAACATGGAAGCTTGTTTCAAATTGTTGGGGGCAATAAGAATGGCAAAGCTATTAGATCTTGTCTAGTCCTAGCACCAACTACCTGGCCAGACGTTCTTCAACAGGACTGAAGGGAGTGGCATTCAAACATGGACTGCCCTGGTATACAGACGTCTCAAACTCTTTCCTACTACCAGCACTGGGTTAGCAAAAACACATCTGAGTGTACTCAATGTGCCATAATTTTCCACCCACAAAAATCGCAGTTCCTAAGGTTATGCAAGCCAAGAGAATCACCTGCCTGTATTCTGAATATAAGTAACACTCACTCAACGGGGTAAATTTCAGAGGAAATCGATCACCAGGAAGATTTCCTCAATCCATTGCCCTTCAGATTTGTTGTACAGAACCCCCATAGGTTGTTCTTTCCTCACCCCTGCCGTCCTGCCGTAAAAGATACCAGCGGCCCCCAAGCAAAAGGGATCGCCCCAACCCTCTCACACCCCACTTTCCCCGTACCTCTCCAGCCACAAAAAACAGCAGCGGTGCCTCTTCATCTTTGGCTTTGTATTTGGCAATGATTTTCTCCGCAATGGGCTGGATCAACTGCTTGGCTGCCTCGGATTCTCCGTCGTCGTCGGAATCTGTGGGACAGAGAAAGCAGAGGGAAGCTAACGTGTCAAGACATTTGGCCTGGAGTAGAGATAAATTCGAGAGGAAAGCTTTTCACCAGCTACCACCGCACCAAATATCCAAAGACATCTTCCCAGCCACATGTCTAGATGGCCTCCTTTTTGCCCTCCTGTGGAATTATGGCCTACATTTATTCATGGCTGCTTCAAAAACCTCTCTATCCCGCTGTTCCTGCCGCTGTTTAAGAAAGAACTCAAGCACCTTAAAACATCACCTTGAAACCAATCAACTGACAAAGCTGAAAGCTCCAAGCAACACTGAAAGAAATGAAAGGAGAGTAAATCCATTTTATCAAAATTCTGGGGTGTGTCAAATAAATAACAACGTTGGGGATAGCAATAATGGTGTGGGGGATAGCAATTACTATTTTTCCCAATGCAGAGGGACTGGCACCATATTTGTGCCCACTGGCTATAACTGTTTTGTTTTAATCCTGAAAACTCACCAGGACACCGGCAGCCAATGGCTTGGATACCAATACCGATCCAGGGACCACCGCTTTGAGAAAAGGGCACTACTTGGTGACTGGCACTTTCATGATGCAACATTAGGTCACAGGTTGCAGGATAAATATTTGCCAAAGACCACAAAAGGGGCTTGGGGATGCATGCAAATTTCTGGATTCACATGTAGGCTAACCTTCTTGGTGTTGACACCCAGGCTGTGGAGATTCTTCCCAGCTTAAGAATTGCACCTGGCAAAGGTTGTTTGAAAAATGAGTTTTCTGTGGGTTTTCTGGGCCATGTGCCCACGTTCTGGAAAAGTTTATTCCTGATGTTTTGCTTGCATCTTCAGAAAATGCCAGCCACAAAGGCAGGCAAAACGTCAGGAATAAACTCTTCCAGAACATGACCACATAGCCCGGAAAACCCACAGAAAACTATGGATGGCAGCCGTGAAAGCCTTCAACTTCACACTGTTTTAAAATTGTTGCAAGCCTTTTAACAGTCGCGTTCCATCTCTTTTGTATCGGGCTTTGTCATACTGGTTAACTAAGTAGGTTTTCAAATTTTTACTGCTGGGTTTTGTCATGCACACTCCTCCTTTTGGCTGTATTATGGCCTTTATTACTGTCTTTTTATTGCCTTATATTCGTAAGTAGTTTGCAAAGTACTTATAATAATCCTTTCAAAATCTAAGTATGGTATTGAAATTTTCCTAGGATATTTTGTCTGTTATAAAGGCTTCTGGCTACATGTAGTGACTTAGGGATTCTACTGTATTTTTGATTTGTCTTTATTATTATTATTATTATTATTATTATTATTATTATTAAAAGCGAAAGAAATAAATGAAACAAAACTCACAATACCATTTCCTGAAGAACTAACAAAGGGGAGGGATACACCACACATTTAACAACATGCCTAAAAACCAAATGCTACAGTTTGGATTCAAAAAAGAAAAATCTATTTTTACAGACAGGGGTTAGGGTAGCGTAAAGATAATAACCGGTTTCCAATTAGCTACGATTTTTCAATATAGACTTTTCTGTAAGGTGGGAATATAATCGGGTGATGCGACTCCCGTATTTGTCTTTTTAAAACGCTCACTGTAAGAAATGTTGTCACAGATTTCTTTCTGTGAGAAGGTGTAACGTTAAAACAAAGAGGCTGCTAGCCTGCCTTTTGATTTTTTTACGGTCAAGGTTTGTCTCGGCAAGAGTGACAGAGATAGATGGCATCTCTGGGGGCGGTGGGGTTGCAGAGAGGTTGACATTTGTTCCTCCATGACAAACACTGGGAGGCAAATGGCGTAGTATCCTGTTGTATAGGGACATGGGGATGCAGCTGACTCTCTAAAACTGAATCCCTGGAAATATTTCCTGGATTACCCTCTCCCCCACACAGTCAAATCTGCTGAATTTCCCTCTCATTTGTGGAAGGGACATGAAGAGGGGAGACATTATTATATCGCCCCCTCCAGAGCTGTCCATCATTAGCAAAGCAGGGCCCCATCAATCACGCTCCAGGTTGTGCAGCCCTCTATTCCTTCCCACTTGCCCCCAAGAAGACACAGCGGGGATGGTTCCCAGTAGGGGATGGCAGATCCTTGCGTAATAAATAAGGCTTGAATAGCAAATTGGGGGTTAAAGGAGTTCAAAAGGGACAGCGTCGGTGATGAATGGTTTTGGGGAGGAAGCAAGGGAGAAGTATTTCTCCAGTGCCATTACAAAAAAATATCCCAGCACTTTGTGACTGGTGTGTGGATGTCTCTGAGAACTGGTTTGCCAAAGAAGGACTAAGATTGTTTTTTGAGAGGGACTACAGAGAAAAACAGAGGTATTTTGGGATGGTACAGGACTCTGGGGTGCCTGGGAGGATGCAGTGGGGGTATTTTCACTTGTTTTCATACATTTGGAGATATTTTGTGTGGTTTGGAGGGCACAAGTGGAGTCTGAGGGCCCCACTTTGCCTACTCTTGATTTACACGCAAACTATAAAATAAAATCAGAATGTATACTAAAACAAAACATGAAGGGAGAGCTGAAGTTTCTAGGCTGGTTTTTCTTTGTCTCACAGCCCTGTCTACCTCCCAAGGAACGTAAGACGGTGTACAAATCACACAAGCGGATTTGCCCGCTGCCAGAAGATCCATGAAAGAGCAGGTTGGCCAAAGGCCGACTGGAAAAGAAAAGGATCTAAACGGTGTGCCTGAGCACGCCTGCTGCGCACGCCGGGAATCAGAAGGAAGGGCTGGAAAGAAATCACCCGTTAAGAGCGAGATCAAACTGAAAGCCAATGAATTCATTACGTGGGGAAGTTCTGCGCGCACACAGAGACACAGCCCCACATCCGAGGCCATTAATTCAAACCCACAACTGTGGGGGGGGGGAGCTCAGAAGTATGCCGGCAGAAAAGCAAGGGGACTGGCCCCACACTCCAGGGGGTTACAAACAACCACATTCAAACACAGCTGGAGCCCTCCATCAACGGATGCAGAGAGGATGTCCGGAGAGAACAGCAGAAAAGCAGCGAACTCAGCACATGGAACTGCCATTGTGAAAGAACTCAGCAGACACACGACAAGAGCTCATCCTATTAACGTACAAGATCTCCTGGGGCGGGCAAAGAGACCATTGTTCGGGTAGGATACAGCCTTCTTTCTACTGGCAGGAACTAGTTGTCCTTGGGTTTGTTCAGACAGACATTTTGGGGTGTTAGCAAGAGAATTGCGAGGTAGAAGAATGTCAGAGATATTACATCCATCGAGTTAGAAGGAATCCCAAGGGTCATCTAATCCAAACCCCTGCAAATGCAGGAATTGCACACCTCAAGTCAACCAATCCCTAAGAGGGATACAGACCAAAGATTCAAGACACCCTCAAACAGACACACACAGACATGCACACACAAACCCAACAGGAAGCATGTGACATGAACACATTGTTGGCTTATGGAACTTGCTATCACAATATTCAGCCATTCATTCCTGTTTTTGGGGTTGCTGTTTTTTTTTAAAGGGATTGTACAAATGAGGGGGGGCATGCCTATGCACAGCCAGTGTTGTATAGTGGTTTGAGTGTTGAACAAGGACTCCAAGAGACCAGGGTTCGAATCCCCACTCAGCCATGGAAACTTAGGGAAACTCTTTCCACCTAAGAGGAAGGTAATGGCAAATTTCCTCTGAATAAATCTTGCCTAGAAAACTCCAGCACAGGGTCAGTGTAAGTCCGAGTAGTCTTTTAATACTTTTGGACAGCTGTTAAAGGAAAGGGAGAGAAATTGGCTTCCATTAAGGACCGCAACAAAGACAGATAGGAGAAGAGAAATAAGACTGTTCCTTACCTACAAAAAGAACCAGGCAAGGGCCTTCGTTCAATTGGACGGCATTGGAGTCGGTTAGCTCTAGGACAGGCTTGGGGTACCAGGGGAACTCTCGGCACTCAATGTCGTTCAGCACCTCCACTCGGCCTTGTCGGGTGATCACGTCCCCCTTGGGATCCAGGACGATGAGAGTTGGAATACCTGGAGTAGCAAGGAAGGAACAGAAACAGGAGAGTGAGAGGAGGAAGGGAAGAAAGAGCTGCAGGAGAGTTAGCTTGTGTGAGATACCATTAACGAGAATAAATATCCATTAGGATAACACCTGGAGAGACTGTGGTCTGAAGAGCTTGGAAAAGTTCCTTTTTTGGACAACAACTCCTAGAATTCTCACAGCTAGCATGACCAAAGGGTAGATCAGAACACTTATCCCCTGATGCTCAACCAGTCACAGTTCTTCTTTCCTCTTTTTCAGCCACCTTGAGATAATTTCTCTGGCTTCTCCTGTCATATTCCTTGCACTCCTCCCCAGTTCTCTTCCATTTCAAAAACCCTGACAGTTGTCAAGAGATGGCCAATCTCCTTGCAGCCACCTGTGCTCCAGCTGTCCCGGAATCGAGTTTCCTCCATGTGTGGCCAAAGGACAATCTCACCCTCTTCCCTCCTCCTCCTCCCTGTCCCTATCGGCCCAGTAAAAAGCAAGAAGATTTGAAGAGGCCCATGCCAACAGAGTGCAGCGGTGTGGCAGGTTTAAACGACAACTCCTAGATTCTGGAAGTTGTAGCACCCTGCCTCCTCCCCAATAATGTTTGAGCTCTGCCCACAGGGAATGTTTTACCTCTTACAAAATTTTCATTCTTTTCCATGAAAATTTTTTGTATTCTGTCAACTCCTCCCCCCAAAGAAGAACTATATGTTGATTGGGGCATTCCAGCGATCTATAGTCCAACAACTCACACCAGCTCTCCAGGATTTCCGGAGGTCAGCTGGGGATTGAATCTGGGATCTCCTGCATGCCAAGCAAGTACTCCATCTACTGAGCTATGGAAAAGGCAAGAGGATTTAAAATGGAGAGGCAAACCCCTTCTTCCTCATCCTTGTGAATGGATGCATTCAGCCACATCCAAATTAAGTTGCTGGAGTCTGTGTATACTTTCTCCGCAACTCTCCCACCCCCTCAAAATGCTTTTTTTAAAATATATATATATATATATATATACACCTCCAAGGCACAGGGAGAACAAGAGACCTTGTCCTCTCCTTACTTCAGCTAAGTTTTGAAAAACATAAAACACAGACAAACAATGAGGAAAGCCATTGCAATCCATCCAACAACCCAGAGGCAAGCAGAAAAAAAGAAGTAAAATCAGGGGATGTTTTTGAGCAGCAACGTATGTGAGAGAGAGAAAGGAACAATAAACCTTTGCTAAGAACTCTGGTACCCCAGGGTTTAGGAACTCTTGAAACGCTGCTCATGGTAAGTGGAGAAGTGGAACACAATGTAATACTTTCTAGGGGAAAGCAAACACTCCATCTGTTATACATGTTTGTGAGTCTCAGGCCTCTTTCACGCAATGACAGCACTTCAATCCAATGTTAGCTGCCGCGACTCCATCCAATGGAGCCCTGTAGTTTTATAAAGTACAGTCATCCCTCCAGATTCGCTGACTTCCCATTTGTGGTATTGAATTTCCATGGACGGGAAGCCAGGAGGGACGAAATGGCATGAGTTATCAATACCGCACACGCAGAGCCGCACACGGGACCGTGCAGCCATTAAAAAAAATGGGGTTCCAATATTTGTGGTTTTTCAGATTCGCAGGAGGGAGTCCAGAACAAATTCCCCCAGGAATCGGAAGGGACAACTGTACTGAGAATTCTCTGCCAAAGACTTCCAGGTTCTCCCCAAACTACATATCCCAGGATTCCATAGGATGTAGCCTATGGCGCTCAAGAGGATCAGAGTGCTGTGTGCAGTGAGAAAGATCCCAGAAACAGCTGGGAAATGTTACTCTTTTGGGCTACTTCACTAGAATCCCCCAGCCAACAACAAAGAAAATGCACCATATAAAAATATAGTGGAAGAAATGAGATATGACATTTATGTTGCCCTGAAAATAGCTGGTAAAGGCACAGCTTGGGAAAATTATTGCTTTGGACTACAATGCCCCAAATCCCCCAGCCAACATACAAAAGGAAACATGCAATATAAACCAAAAAAGACCCAATGTTTACATTGCTCATAAAACAGTTGGTAAGGCCTAAATACTTGTACAGTACCAGATACTGTCTGATTTTGGAAGCTAAGCAAGGTCAACCCTGGTTAGTACTTGGATAGGAGACTGCCAACAAATCCCAGGTACTATAGGCTATATTTTTCAGAAGAAACTGGCAAAACCACCTCTGAATTATTTGTTGCCTATGAAAACCCTACAAAATTCATGGGGGTCACTATATGTCAAGAGGTGACTTGAAGGCACGCAAACGCACATGCACACACAAGGCCACATGCTGAAAATGTTACGGGGGGGGGGGGGGGGAAGGAAAACCCTGCGGGTTTTCTTCTGGGCTTTTTGGTCTTACCTTGGATGCCATAGAGCCGGTTAAGACGTGACCGCCTCGCCTCATCGGCGTAGGGGACAGCTAGCCAGGGCATCTCACTGAAATACTGTTTGAAGGAATCTTCTGACCTGGAATGGGTGAAGATAAAGGTGGCAGGGCTTACTGACTGACACCGAATCAAACTTGGCCACAAGCATCCAGACCTATCTTAGGGATTAGAAACATAGTTTGTTTGTCTACTTACAAAAGATGAAAGCTGTCAAATCTATCCCACCCAGGCAAAAATACTTCTCAGCCCTGGCTCAGTATCCATTACCTATCTGCACTAACGAAGACAATCTCAAATTTTTGGCCCGCTTCCTTGATTTTCCGGTAGGATTCCACCAGCACCCGGGTAAGACTTCTGCAGGGTGGGCACTGCAGAAAAAAAGATGCAGAGAAGATTAATATTAAATCTGCACTCTCATAAGCAGCTTAGCCCGCCTAGTCACCTATGGCAAGTAGGAATCACCTGCGAGAATAAACTGGAAGAGAACAAGCTCTTTATTTCTCTGTTTCCACCAGCAGTGGAACCAGTCGCGTATCTAGTTAGCTGGGTGACAAGACTAGGAACACAGTGGACTCGAAACTCTGTCACATTTTCCCTGCAAAAACACAACTGGCAAAGCCAATGTGTTGCTACTGTAACTGAACACATAATTTCTGCCAGGAGGCAATAGCAAGACATAAATAACCTCTTTAGCAATGGAGTAAAAATTAGAATCAGAACAGTTTAGTCATAGGCTGTACTGAGCTAAAAATAAAAATCACAATTAAAATCATCCTCTTCCAATTAAAAACAAGAGTGAAAAACATTGTAAGAGTGAAACATCCCCATTAACAATCCATGATATTCTTGGTGTTGGTTTGTCCGTGTCTCATTATTGCTTCCACTGTAGCATTGGTTCTAGTTCTTCAAAGTGTGGGGAAGGGGACTCTGCACATGATCTGAGACAGTCTCAACACACATTCCCCACCCAACGCCAAGAGTTCTGCCAGTGGCAGTTTGTGGCTTCCATGACAGCGAGGCAATAAATCCACTCTGCATGTAAGTCTAAACTTTAAAGGCGCTATCCCAAGTGAGGAACTGTATCCCTAGAACTAGTTCAGCAACTTGGATAACTCTTCCAAAATTCAGACTAAAATCCAGAGTGGCTTGCTTCCCCACTAACTCAGAAGCCAACAGTCACCACTGGATTGAGACCTGGCCAGACATGAAACTGTGGGTCTCCTCACCACCCTTCCAAGAAAGAAAGAAAGAAAGAAAGAAAGAAAGAGAGAGGGTTAAGGTTAAATGTGTGACTCACCCAGTGTGCAGAGAAGTAAACTCCCACATGGGAGCCCTCCAGGATGGTGCTGTCCTGAGACTGGCCGCTATTCCAGAGCAGAGGCCCGGCGACCACCTCGCTGAACGGCCGGGGACCCCAAGGGAACTCCAGACCTGCAACAGGAAAAGGGAGAAAGAAAAGGAGAAATAGAGAAGCCATTAAGAATAAAAGGAGCATCATGGGATCCCAAAGGAGTTTCAGGCTCTCTCCTAGGCTTTCTGCACTGTCTGGACTGGAGAATTACAAGCCCTAGGTAAAGCTAAGAAATGGGAGGAAAATTAGACCACACTTCCCAAAATTCCCCCTACTAGACCGCATGGCCTGCTTCACCTATCCTACAAAAGGGGAAGGGGTACAAAATCCATGAAAGCTTTCACTTGCATCCTTTTTATAGCATCTTGCCCAACAAAGAGACCTGAAGATCCTAGAGGCTTGCACCCATTTTTACTTTTCACTTTTTAAAAAATAAGCTCAGACGGTGACACGGGAACCCTAGGACCAGACTTACCCTCTGGGTCATCTCGGATTACTAAGAGTCCGTTCCGGCAGACAACTTTCCCGGTGGTGGCATCTATAAATATCAGCGACGGAATATTGGAGACTCGGAATTTGTTCCAAAGTTTCAGCTGGAAGGAGAAGGAGAGAAAGGAAATCATGAGATGACAGCACAAGGAAGGAGGGTCTCTTTGGAAAGTGTGCTCCTTATACAAACCACTACATCACACCAATTCTCCCTAGTGATATACTGAGGCTTACATTTCTATTTTGCTGTGTACATCTTTTTACAGTTGTATCAAGTGTTTTCTTGGCAACTCCTTCCACATCCATATCCGTCTCTCCCAGCCACTAAACAGCCACGGAGAATGTGAGATCATACATCTATCCCCACTCCAAGCTACATACAACTGTCTGTCTATACACCCACCTCTCATGACCCTTGGCGTCCTCCTTCCCACTTTCCTTCTCGGCTAAATCAAAACTGCAAGATCCTAGGCGGCAGAGACGTCTTCGACAGGTATCACTTTTCTATACAATTCTTAGACTAGCAAAAAGGACAGGTTCTGTTTTCTCCACTGGTATCTTCCAACATTTCACAGGTGCAACATTTGCACTCTGAACTCAGTTTGCAGCAACTGAAATAAACTAAGGATGGAGGTGAAACTGGGAGGAGGCTAGAGAAACCAAGACATTTGAAAAGCCGCTGAAAAGGCGGGATAGCAGAGGATCAACTGGGACTGTCCCTGCCAAATCAGGGCAGTGGGAAGGTATGCCATTTAAAACCAAAAACTTTGAAAGAGATGGGGCCGGACAATCAAACTTACAGGCATTCAACTTGCCTTTCCAACCCATTGCAGGAAATGGAAAGAGAGAAAAGCACATCAGGGAACGCAGTCCTGCAGCGTTTCCTCAACAGCGGAAGAAACTAAGCCTAACATTTATAATTCCAGAGCCAAAAGTGGAATATTTTTTTGAAATGGAGTTTCTGTGGTCTTTGGAGCGCCCAAGGAATGCATTTGCTAAGGCTCTGTTGGAGTGTCCACTTAAAGGCGTCTCAATCCCTCTGTTTATTTGGCCAGACTTGCAACCTCCAGGCCAGGGCAAGGTTGCATCAGTTTTCCTTTGGCTCAGGGATGGCCGAGCGGTTTTCTTCTCCTCCTTGCATTACAGTTGACCGATGTGGCATGAGCTCAGGGGCTGACTAGCCGGGAGGGCCATGCGCGGCTGGATCTCAGGAGTCTCCAGAGAGAGGAGGTCAGCTGCTTTGCCAGAGGGAAAGGGGGAGCGAGAAAGACAGAAGGAGGGAGGAGGGAAGCGGGGAGGACAAGATGTTGAGTCAGGAAACTAAAAACTCCAAGCCACCCCATCCAGCAAAGAGAATGACGCTTGGATCACGTCAAACCCAGCACTTAAGAGGGATCTGAGGTTTTAACCGCTACATTTTTTAACCGTGTGCTCGGTGTTTGTAAAAGCCTCTCTGGGGGTGGGGGAGAAGGGATTTGCTGCTTAGAAGCCTTTATGGACAATCAAAGACACTTTGAAACTTTCTCAGCCTTATTCTAACCTAGAAGGACTGCGCTGCACACTCCATGAGAAGCCAAGACTCACTAGAAAAGACAGTAACGCTTGGGAAGGCAGAAGGAAAAGTGGGAGACTGCTTTTGGTGGATAGATTCCACCAAGGAAGCCACAATGGCTGCCCTGACTTTGCAAGACCTGAGCAGCACAGTGACTTGGAGGTTTCTCATTCACAAAGTTGCCGTCAAGTTGAAGCCAACTTGATGTCAGTTAGGAATTCAATCTTTTTAAAAAGGCCTTCTCCTCAGGGTTCAAAGTGCATTATCTCAGTAAAACAGTCCTGGATTTCTAGGCAGGCGTTATAACCTCTGCACCCAGTCACTGCACCCAGCAATGCACCAGCCACAGGCCTACCCTTGAAGACTGTTCAGGAAATCTAGTGAATTCAAAGCATGGCTTCTAGATATGTGTGTTACTGGGGCTTGGTGGGCTCACCATCTTTTCTATGCCTGAGCTCAATCCGATGGATCAGTGTCCGTCCTTAACATCATACACAAACAATGGGCAAAGAAGCTAAAGGAATGCCAAAGTGGCCATTACTGTTATGT
Organism: Phrynosoma blainvillii; assembly: GCA_026167975.1. NCBI lineage: Eukaryota > Metazoa > Chordata > Lepidosauria > Squamata > Phrynosomatidae > Phrynosoma > Phrynosoma blainvillii. The sequence continues at coordinate 11,526,296 of JANUYF010000014.1, forward strand.
TTCAAATTCTAAAGTGCAGGCAGTCATAAGAGAAAGGGGAAGAATTTCCACATCACAGTCCTCACCCCATTCCTCCTGGCATTTTTTAAAACAAAAATGTAATTTAAAGAGAAGGGGAAGAAGGTCTTCCAGGTCTCCTCTGAACTGGTCCCTGGGTTACATAAGAAAAAGACATCTAGAATCCCTGAAAGTGTACCTGTTTTAATGCTCTTTGTGTTCCTACCATATGTTCCAACGTATCACAGATGAAAAACTGAGGCATGTGTGGCCAAGGCAAATCAGGACCTCAAACAACTGAGGACGAACACACAAAATAAGACGGTTGCAGCAGTTTGGTTTTGTCCAAGCCTACTTGAAAGGGCAAGACTCTGCCCCCCTCCTGTCTTTTCTTCCTGCTGAGTTAATAAAATGCAAACTACTTTTGCAATTTTTAACTCAGTTTGCAGCAACTGAGTATAAAGGTACAAGGTTGGAGGAAGACAGAGAAACTGGGACATTTTGAAAGCAACTGAGAAAGTGGAATAATCGGGGCCCTCGTCATCGGAGGCTACGCTCTACACACTCTTTGCATGTAAAAAAAGCCTCCTTTTCTACTTAGAAGGCATGAAACCTTGTAAACTCTTTGACCCTTTGTTCCTCCAGCAAAACACCAGCAATAAAACATTTTGGTAAAGCAGTTAAGAGATTGCTTATTCCCGGATTGAACAGAACAGGCCCCCGCCCCCATTAAATTAGTCATCTCAACAAAACGAGATCTAATCGGATATTGCTAAGAAACTTGGAAGAAAAGCTTTGCAAGGTTTATTCCACCCATCCTGGTTTTTCTTTTGGTTGCTAAGCTACAAGAACCACTTCAATGGCTTCACATTCGGCAGCGTCCTCATTCAACAGCCGGGAAACACCAGGCCTTGTGGGTGAAGCACGGATCCCACAGATATCATTCATCATTTTAAGGGCAGAGAAAGGCCAGAAATGCTGGTTTTATTTCTTCTTTTCAACTTCCTCAATAAATGTCCCGGTTTCTCTCCCCATCTCCCACTTTCCCCCTTTTACTTCAACTGCTGCAAACTGAGGCCAAAATGCAAAAGTAGTTTGCACTCTGTTAACTCAGCAGTGTGGAGAGGAGAGGGCAAAGTAGTGCCTTTCCCAGGAGGCTTGGGCAAAAGCAAACTACTGCAGCCTCTCCTAGATTGTGTATTCATCTTCATTAATAAGGCTTGCATCTTGACCACACATTGATGTTGCTTGGCCACTTGTGTCCCTCTTTTGAAATGCTGCGGGGGCGGGGGGCATGTTATCAACCTCACAAACCACAATCGATGGTTCATGTCCGAGCTGTCAGGCATAAATCATTAATGCTGGTCCGAGGCATGGCAAGAGGTCACTACAATTGATTTTCTCCCCCTTTTCCTGCAGCAAACAAAAATGTGTCTTCATCCTTAGCATTTAAAACACAATATGTAGAGCGATCTTGTTGCATCTTTGAGACTAACTGAAAGAAAGAAATTGGCAGCAGGAGCTTTCCTAGACTTGACTACTTTTTCAGATGCATTTGGAAAAGCAGACTTTTAGACTATGAAAGCTCAGGCTGCCAACTTCTTTCTTCCAGTTAGTCTCAAAGGGACTACAAGATCTCTCTACATACTGATCCTACAAGCTAACTAATACGGCTATTATCTTTGAATTCCACCAATTTAAAAAAACAAAACAGCTACCCAAAGCTTCAAGGAAAGAGATGTGGCAACCTGTCAGGAGCGCTAGCTGACGACAGGACGAATGAAATCCTATTAAAGTGTTCAACCTGCTAGAGATAATATGTGTGGCGGCGCCAGATAAGACGTGTTGAGTTCCTGAAGAAGGCTCCCATATGGAAACTGCAACCAGCTTTGAGTGAGGGTGGCTTGGAAGGAGTTCGAGGCCAGGTTTGATCCCAGGGAGATGAGCTTCATTGGCCACCCTTTTGGAAGGAAGTCAAAAGCAAATAGTGGCATTAGTCAAGGTCTTTTCTAGAACTGAGCCCCCAACCACCCAAGCTGGTGACAATCTGGTTGCATGGGCAAGATTATTGCAGGCCCCGAAACCTATGGGTGACCCCCAGGGATTTCATGAGGAATAGACATTGGTGAGGCTACAGGGTGATTTTATAAAGGGAGTCAGTGGTGGACTGGGAGACATGAGTTCAAATCCCCCTTAGCCATGAAACTCACCAGGCGAGGACAAAACTCATTCTCTCCCAGCCTGACCTACCCTACGTTCCCTCGAGCCATGAAATGTCCATCTGGTCATGAAACTCGCTCTCTTCCTCCCCAAGCCACCTTGCAGGGCTGTTGTTGTGAGGGTGTGTGTCTGTGTGTGAGATGAGACAGCCACATACGCAGCCTTAAACTCGTTGTAAGAACATCAGGACGGGGGCGGCGGGGGGGGGGGACAAACAGACCAATACACTAGATTAGAATTTAAAATCCCAAACTGATCCATATACTCAAAGATGAACCAAGACGGGGGGAAAGGTTTCCTGCAACCAGAAAAAAATATGTTTCTTTCAAAGTGAAATCAATTGCTTTTTTTCTGTCAGAGACTCCCTGCTACTCTGGGACGAAAGCCCAACTGTGTACAGACCTCTCTGCTTTTGAAAACAGAGGACCCCCGCAACCCCATCGCCAGCGAGGAAAGGAGCTTCTGTTCCATTAATTGTCTTTGTCACAACATTTGCAAGCGGGTCCCTCTAACCAGGCGGTCCTGTCAAGGTGCCAAGTGGGAGAGACGCCAACCCACAAAAGCATGGAGTGGAGAAGGGGGCAGAGTGTCCAGGGACCTCCTGGGCGGGTGCATCTACGCTGTACATAAGGCAGGTTGACACCACTTTAACTGCCAGGGCTCCATCCTACAGAATCCTGGGATTTTGGTTTGGTGAGGCATCAGCCCTCTTGTAAACCTTGTCAAAACTACAAGATGTAGGTCCATCTGGGGAGAGGAAAGAACAGAACCATCAAGCCCTGGATTCCCCCCCTCTTAACTGCAGGGTAAAGGTGCATTAACAGCACTAAAGGAGAAAGTGTATGTGGAAAGGAAGAAAAACACTTCTCCCAGAACCCAGAGGAAGCTTTTCGACAGCCACATGGCAGGAGTCAACAAACAAACAAACAAGCAAACCAAATACAAAACAGACCTCTCCCCGCAAACGCATGCACTCACACAAACACCCAGGCACTCGGCAGCACCTTCCATCTCCCTGCGCCTTGGCTCCGTGTTTCCCCTCTTCTTGTGTGATTTGTTTGGATACTCCAAGAGAGAGTGGGGCCAGCGCCAGGAAAAATCCATCGTATTTGTCATAACAAGCCCAAGGTAAACAGAGAAGGCATTAGCCAATTAAAGAGGAATGCTGCGCCCAAGACCGGTGGCAGGGGCACTGCCAACCACAGGGGCTTCCCAGCAGGTGTTGAGGTGGGTACAAGAGACCGAGGTCAAGGCCTACAGAGAGGGCCACTCCGTCCCTTAGCAGTGCCCAGTTCTCTCCCACCCTTGGCTACCCCCTCTTCGTCCTCAGCCCCCGAGGACAACGCTGCACAACTTGGACATCTTCCCAGAAAAGGCCAGGCCACAGAGAAGAAGAAACAGGCTGGGACGGTGGAAGGAAACCTCTCCCATTTGATTCAACAGGGGATTTTCGGCACTCACTCTGGATCGGCGATGTTACGAACTGAAAAAGCACTGCAGATCGTTCTGCCAAGTTCTGGGCATCTCACAGGCAACCCAAGAGGTTCTTCCAATGCTCACAAATCTTCTGCATAGCGAGAATTCATGGACAGATGATCAGATACACACATGGGTCTAGTCCTCGAAAACTGCAACTACCTTTCCTTTGTGGTCACAGTCTCATGCTGGCACAATGAAGGCATCCACAGTTATGAACAAACTGGATCTCTTTCCATAATTCTTGGGATTCTACGGAAGGAAATAAAGGATGTGACAGAGTGCTGGGAGGGATTGGACCCAAAGATCCATTTCGTCCATGAATTATTCTCCAAGAGAAGCCCATCAGAGGTCTCTTTGGACATCAAGACTCAACTCAAAAGACAATACAAGGAGCATTTGATTTCTGAAATATGAAATAGCTGTTTCTCCTTGTAAATGTAAGGAAGGAATAAATGCTGTTTCTCCCAATGAAGAAATACATAACAGACACACATATAGGTCTTAGGGATGGAGGTGTGGGAAGCCATGTATATAATTGGGGGGGGGGGAACCATGGGGTTGCATTTTGTTGGTCTGCGTGGTTGTTTTAGTAGATGTTTTATGTGAAATTAATTTTTAAAAATTATACTGGAAAAGAAAAAGGAAGTCTGTCTTCCACTGTCAAACCCCAACAGGGATAGAGCTGCTTTCTATACCTGACTTTTCCATTTAGCCCTCATTTCCAGTAGTGGTGCCTTGGTCAGCACTATTTGGTCAGTGCTATTTACAACCAGGATGCTCCACTAGATTTGGACCTTTGTTCCGATCCAGCTAAGAAGTTCCCATATTCCGCCCTCACCAACCCTTTTTGGCTTGGTTGCCTGGACAGCGACTCAAGACTCACCTAGAGGCGACCAAACGGTTACAAGCCTGTAATGAACATGCCCAATGCCCTGACCAAAGATGAACCGGCCACTTCTAACTTGGGGGATTTTGAAATGCAAGCTAGCACAGAAAGGAGAGGAGAAACGACAACTCCCTCCCTCCCCACCGCCATCCTTTTCCAAAAGATAATTGAGACAGTGCATGCTGGATTCGAGGAGGCTTTCGCTAGACTTGACAATCTGATTTTGCAGTAAAGCAGGAAGGCAAGATGGAGCCAAGAGCTCTATTGAATACTTCCAGACACCGTCTGGCGTGCTGGATCTTAGCCCAATCCTTCGCTCCCACCCAAAGCCCCCCCAGCGTCCCGGGGCCTGTGTTTCTTAAAAGAGCCCCACGTTTAAAAGGAGAAGAGCAGTTAGCACCTCCTGCCTAAAGAGCCTTATGAAAAGGCAGTGCGTATAAATAGACTATATATTTATATATTTAGGAGTTCCCTCCACGCTTATAAGAGAAAGCCTCTTTCTGCGCCAACTTTCTCTTCTCTCAAGGCCAGCAAAGTGCTCCACTCTACGCTGCTTTTGGCTCTCCCTCCCATGCAAGGAGGGTGTTGATTCTGCAAGGAAAAAACAACATTTCTGGGAGATAAAATGAGCATGGAGATGCTCCAAAGGGAAGACAAGGTTGGAGCATGGTTTTAGTTAATGGACGGGGGGGGGGGGGGGGGGGAAGCAAGACAGAGGTTTATGGCTGTTTTCTCAGACAGGGATTCTCTTCTAATCTCCTCCCCATCTGGTCTTATCTGGAAGGTGTGATCGGTTGCTGTCAAACACTCCCAGGCAAAAAAGGAAATTTACAGCTCTCTGACTAATATAGCTGTATGGCATCTGCATGGCCTCTGTATAGCAGAATTAATGCAGTTTGATACTACTTTAACTGGATACAGCCTGCAAGCCCCTACAGTTTTACTCTGAAATAACTCTGACCATGTTTATTGGGTCCTGTTCCTGAAGGAAACTTAATTTTCTTCTTCCATGAGCAGCACGGACACATATTGGCTTCTGAATATTAGCCCACAAGTTGTTCGCGACTCACAAAGAAAGGAGAAAACAAAATCTGTCAAGTCTCCTTCCATGGTTGCCTGGGGAAAAAAAGGCTTACTTGCTGTAGGCGAGCTGACCAAGGTTAAATCTGAACTCAAAATAATAAGAACAGAACCGAGTTGTGCCATGGACAAAGGCCTTCTCAGCCACTGTACAGTTTTGGATACTGTGGAGCAGTAAAGGTAACTTTTTGAAGCTCTGCAATACCTAACCATTCTGCCTTTTTTTGGGATCTCTTAAGACAGCTATAAGCAACAGACAGTGCTGTTTGGCCCCTTAGAGATCTGTTCTTAGTTTGCTGACCGATGTAGTTGCTGACTGTTTCTTCCTGCGTTCCAGTCCAATCCTGCCTTTGCTGGAGAAAATTTTTATCTTGTATCTGGTGGGGAGAGAAAAAGACTTCAGTTCAAAGTAGGGCACTTTCATTCATCCTCAATGGAAGCAGTTCTTCCATGCCTCCCTCTTTCTCCTTTGAAGCTCCGAAGCAGCAAGAGACCTCACAAAAAGATAACCTATTCAGCCGTTTCCAAGCTCACCTGCCAGCAAAAGAAAGAGACCAACTGCTAGGAACAAAACATGCACACACACAAAAGCCACAAAAGGATGGATTGACTGACCAGCAACACCCACCGGTTGTGTTCAGGAGATCAAGAAACTATGCGCAAACACATGTGCACAGGGATATAGCTGTGGGAAGGGGGGGGGGATATGAATCTTCTTAATTGTTGTTGTGTGAAGTTATTGTAATATTGGAAACTCAGGCACCAGATCCCATCTGATCTTGGAAGGTAAGCAGGGTCAGCTCTGGTTAGTCCTTGGATGAGAGACCACCCATATAGCTGTAAAGCTACATTTCAAAGGAAGGAACTGACAAAGTATTCTTTGCCAAAGAAAATGCTGCAAAATTAAAGAGGATGTGCACACAAACACTCTAGGACCTAGCCCAGGGGTAGGCAACCTTTCCCCTTTAAGGGCCGAGGGACTTCAGCTCCCAGAAGCCTCAGCCATGTTGGCCGATAGCTCCTGGGATTCTGGGAGCTGAAGTCCCTCGGCCCTTAAAGGGGAAAGGTTGCCTACCCCTGACCTAGAGTCTAGGTTGTCCTTTATTCTATTTCCAACATATGAAATAGACTGGAACTGTCCAGCTTTGCAAGGGTGTTGCAAGTAGCGAGGAGGGGGGACTACAATAAATGAGAATTCCCTCAGTAAAGGGTGTCACTGCATCACGCGTTGTTTTAAACTAAGGAAGAGAAAGCATCAACTGCAGAACATTTGGAGACTGAGGGGTTCCCCAGAGTTCGGATGCTTAAATAAGGCAGGCAGCCAATCAGGAGGCCAAGCTGGCAGGCAGCCAACCAATCGGGACGCCACGCTTGGGAGCCAGCCAATCCAAAGTGTCGGGCTGACCTGGAAAAGGTGGGAAAAATCCCAACCTTCTTAGGCCTCTCTTAGCGGGACTGAGCCAAGAACGTCTGGATCTGGTCCAACAGATGCCAACAACATGACAACATGAAAGCAGAGAATGCACAAAGGGGGGAAATGGCAGGAGGGGGAGAAATGGGATTATTATTATTATTATTAATATTAATATTCCATGTTTGCTGAGAAGGAAGAATGTGTTGCGACACAGTAGTTGTTGGCTACGGAGAGCCTTGGGTTGGCAGGATAAGCAGGAAACAAGGTTTTATCTAAAGCTCACCCAGCAAACACTAGCAGCAACCTTCAAAACAAACCCATCTGGCCTTCTTTCTAAAGAAAAGAAGGAAGGCAAAGTCTTCTAGAGCCGGAACGGAAGGACTCCCAACTCGGCAGCAACGGTGTAGGACAAGACACTAGAAGAAGATAAAGAGAGATGTACAAGTTTGGACCAAATGCTCTGACTGGAAACCCACAAACAAGAGCTTTTTCCTCTTTTTCCAAGCAAGTGGTATTTTTTGGGATAGGCTGCCACTTCGTCGGGAGGCTCCACAGACCTGGTAAAACTGGTAGACACTAGTAACCAATTAAAAAAAACCCTATTAATCCAAACCTATTAAATCCCAACCTATCAAAGGATATGTTAATTGTAAGTTAAATGCCGTGGTGTTTTTTATTAATATATGTGGTCAAAAACAGCTCTGCCAGGCTTTGTCTCTCCCTAAACTGTCACGTGGTTACCTTTTCATCATGATGAGGAATGCTATCAAATTAACAAGCTGTATCCAAGAGAATGGTAGGTTCGTAGGTAGATAGGGAGGGATGGAGGGATGGATAGATAGATAGATAGATAGATAGATAGATAGATAGACAGATAGACAGACAAACAGATGATAGATAGGAAGGTAGGTAAGTAGGAAGAGATGACAGACAGATACAGACAGATAATGGATAGGAAGACAGATAGATAGATAGATGGATGAGAGGAAGGTAGGTACTGGTAGGTAGGTAGGAAGAGACAACAGATAAATGACAGATAGGCAGGCAGACAGATACAGACAGATGGTAGATAGGAAAGTAGGTGGACAGGTAGGTAAAGATAGATACAGAAAAACAAACAGATAGGCAGAGAGATGGAAGATAAATTATAGACAGATGGCTGGACAGATAGATGGATGGATGATAGATAGAAAAGATAAGATAAATTTGTAGCTTGGGTCATGCCTTTTTAGACTGTCCACCTGAGCACAGAGAGACTGCTTTGACTTCCTTTTTTAAAACAGCTTTTTAAACCACTGCCTGGCACCTTGCTTGCAGTGTGAAGTGATACAGTCCCAATCTGGCCCTGCAGGACTCTGCCATCTTTATTCTGCCCCAGGAATGCAAAAATCCAGGTACAACCCCCCCCCCTTTCCAAGCCTTAAGGCATGCAACTGCGGCGCGCACAAAATGGCCACAGCTATCAAAGCCACAAGCGAGAGAGGTTTTCAATGTCTGCCGGATGCCCCCTTTGGCTCCATGGCCCCCCAAAACCGCCCCCCATCCACTCTGAGAAGATTTCCAGTACACTCAACAGACACATGCATGGCATGCTCAGGCTGAAAGGTTTGGGTTTAATTTGCTCTAATTATTTGCATTCTTGGCAGAGACTCCCGGCCAGCCAGCAACAAAGAAAGATGCCTCTTCAGAAAGAAAGAAAGAAATCCTGTCGCAGAAAAGAGCCAGCCCAGCAATAAGCAAGGCCAAAGGATCTCACGTAATGCTTAGCTTGGCCTTCCAACTGTATAGCACTTAACTCAGTCCCATTCCCAAAACTATGTGCCACGGCTAGGAGAAAAATGTTTCCGTGTCACAAGACATCCATCCATAGAAGATGTATTTATTTGAAGGATGACGCTGAAAGACTGATCCAGAAAGGAGGCTGCTTGCCATCTCTCTGTATGAGCACCTCTTCTCTGCTCACCCTTTTCTTCTTTGCTGCAATTATTCTTCAGGTTGAAATCATCATCATCTTACCAGTTATATTTCTACTTTTCCTCCAGTGAGGTCACGGCAACCGCGCATGGCTATCTTACACTCCACAACAATCCTGCGATGTAGGACACCAACAAAGCCCGCATCTGCATTGCAGAATTAATGCAGTTTGACACCGCTTTACCTGCCAAAGCTCAGTGCAATGGAATCCTGGGATCCGTAGTGTGGTGAGCTCTGGTGCCACAACAAACAACAAATCCCAGGATCCCATAGCATGGAGTGTGTCAAACTGTGTTATTTCTGCAGTGGAGATGCAGCCAAAGTCAACCAGGGAGCTTCATGGCTCTGTGCGGACTTGAATCCAGATTTTCCAAACCTGACACCAAAAACCTAACCACCGCACCGCACCTGGCGGGCATCAAGTGGCACCAGCACACCAATGCACAAATACAGCAGAAGAAGGTTTGAGTTGCTGCTGAGAAGATCAGAGCAGGGATGCTGCAAAGCTCTGAGGATGGCTCAGTCGTTCTCTTTCTTTGCTGTTGCTGCGTGCCTTCAAGTCAACTCCTACTACAAGGTTTTCTAAGTAAGGTTTACTCAGAGGTGGCTTGCCATGGCCTTCCTCTTAGGCTGTGAGAGTGTGATTTGGCTAAGATCACCCAGTCTGCCGGGATTCAAACCCTGGTGTCTCAAAGTTGTAATCCAGCACTCAAACCACTAACCCTCGCTGGCTTTCCGCTCTTTCTTACACACTATAAACCTTAACATGGAAGGGTAGAGGGCATGAAGACTAAAAGGACTCCAACTCCTTTTGCCACACAACTCAAGACGAAAGCTTTTCACAATTCACAGCCCAAATTTCACAGTCCTCGGGAGAAAAAAGTAAAATCTGCCCAGCCAAGGTGTTCCCACAACGGGAGACATGGCAAGAGACGTGTTTGTGGACTGATGCGCCTCAGGAGCAAGGTGTGCCAGAGGAATCCTGCTCCTACTCCGACTTCCCATACAATCCCATGCCCCATTAAACGAATTTAGGTTTCCGGCTGGCTCGTAAAAAAAGCAGCTCCTGGTTGGGACATGAAGGGAAGCCCCTCAGGAAATGGCTTCACACTCTCGTCTCACCTTGGCAGCCGCCCAGACGGAAAAGCAATCTTGCAAGACCTGCCTCATCCCACGAAGTCCCGACGCATCTTCTTTGGGAAAGAGAAAGGTGGGGAGGCACAGTTTAACTTCATGAATGGTATCTATTTGCCATCAAAAACACCCACCACACCCAGTGCCAGCGCCAATTTTACGCCTAGGACGACAGAGAAAAAACTGGAGAGGGCTGCTGCTGTGTTTTTAATGGTTGTGCAGATGAGGGAAATTTCAGCAAGAACTGCTTCTCATAAGAAGCAACGCCGGTTGAAACACGCTCTTCTGTGTGCTGTGTACCTTCAAGTTGTTTCCAACGTACAACAACCCAATTGTGGGGTTTTCTTTGCAGGATCTGTTCAGGATCTGTTCAGAAGCTGAGAGCGTGGCTTTCCATGGCGGAGTGAGGATTTGAACCCTGGTCTCCAGAGCCCTAACCACTAGACCATGCTGGCATGGCCCCCAAATCCACAACATTTTAACCATGGTGTGGGAGGCAACTGTGGCACAACAGGTGAAATGGGAAACCATTTTGGTATATTTTTTGCATGCTAGGCCCAGAAGAGACCTTTCTTCCTCTTTCATAAAACCATTAAAATTACAGGAGTGAAAATTACAAAATCTAAGACACGCTTTGTATTGTCACAACCAGCAAATAGTCCCATTCCCTCCCTGAAATCCACATTTTCCGATTTGCACAGACACACTCATAGAGGAGCATTTTTTAAAGCGCCTCTCTGGGAAAACATCACCTTTGTCTGCCTGAAATGCAAGCACCATCCAAAACAAGAATTTTCTCTTCATAAAGACTCACTCCATTTCCTCTCTGACATGGCCTGCTAGGAGAAATAATAATAAAATCCCTCATAGAAGAGGGGGGAGCTTGGGCAATGAACAGCGGAGCAGGGAATTCAATTAAATGGAATAATAAACCAAAAATGGACTGACTCCTTCTATTTCCTAAAAAAAATACTTAAGATGCAATCCTATATACCCCGTAATGTGGAACTAGGCAGCCCTGAGCTTGGCAGAACTTACTTCAGAGTAGATAAGAGATGGATGTAGTTTACACACACTAATAAATCTCATTCAAGTATAATTTTTCAAGTTTTTCTTGCCCATTCTTTACAGAGATATGACACAGACAACACAGTAATAATAGTCAAGCTTGCTTAAATTGCTTCAGGAATGGACGGACCGTGAAGCCCTTTCAAAAGACTTTAGGAAACACACAGGTATACTTATAGTGTTTTCTACACTGTGAAACACAGTGCTTGAACCTGGTGTGCTCAAAACATTTTGGACTGCAACACCCATCAGCCCCTGCTAATATTGCCAATGGTAAGAGACTGAAAAAGGCCTAAACGGGCTCAAGGTGTGGTGAAATGGCCCTACAAAACTCTCTAAAGGACATTGTAGGATATTTGGGGGGGACTTCCATTTTTTCCAGGAGATGCAGTCCTCCAAGGTCCCTTGAAAGTCCAGGGTTTGAGGGGCCAACATGGCCCAATAACCCAACAGTTACCCACCCCTGCACTACACCACACCACACTTGAAAACACCACTGTAAAACACTTCACATCTTGTGTCAAGAAATCCTGTATTGTTGTTGTGTGCCTTCAAGTCGTTTCTGACTTGTGGTGACCAAACAGCCATACGATGGAGTTTTCTTTACAGGTTTCTTCAGAGGGAGGGTTGTCTTTGCAACTGCCATCCTGAGGCTGAGGGAGCGTAACTTGCCCTAGTGGGGTTCCATGGCTGAGCAAGGATTCGAACCCTGGTCTCCAGAGTCCTAGTTCAACACCGAAACCACGCTGGCTCTCTTGCGCTCTTGCTTCAGGGCACAAGGAACACCTCCCTAGACCTGCATGTGATTCCCATTTCCTGACCCAGACAAAGAAAGGTTTCAAGTCTGTCACGGGGGAGCAAAGGCTAAAAATTTTCAGGGCAAAAAAACCCCCCAAACCCATGCAGCCTCTTATCTTCTGAGAGCCTCGGCCTTGTTAGGCAGGCGTAACAAAATCTCCCCATTTTGGCACCAGATGTTTGTTTTGGCCGGGATGTTGGCCACAGGGAAGCAAGCCAAGCTCATTCCGACAGGGTGCTGAGTCCTTTAATAGGGCTCTAAGCCTCCACAAAGGATTTGGTTCCAGATAATCCACATTCTCGGGGTGTTGCGGTTAAGATCCCCCCCACGACTGGGGCAAGGCTAAATGTCCTGTTGACCAAAGCAGACCCGGGCTTGTGGGATTTAGGCGGACCTTTTAAAAAAATAAATAGAGGTGAACATGACACAGAAATACCCATAAGAAGCTGCCTTTTACCCTTTCCGACTGCAAGTTCCATCTCTTTCCTTCAGAAGGTGTTCCTGGTTTTCTCCTTGGGTTCTTGCTTGCTCCGTATCCATTTGTATAGCTGTACTTTCACAATTTTCAATATTCTGCTTCTGTCACTTGACTACTGCATTTGATCAACTGCTTTCATTCATTTTTTAGAAGCCTGTTTGAGAAACTTGAGAAACACCACCACAAAACTAAGTACAGGCATACTAGGACTTGGGAGATCCGGGTTTGAATCCCCGCTTCGCCATAGAAACCCACTGGGTGATCTTGGGCAAATCATACTCTCTCAGCCTCAGAGGATGGCTGGTAAACCCCCTCTGAAGAAAGTTCCTGACAACAAAGGACTAGAGGCTTGGATTGGAAAAAGAAACTGTAATCATCTGAAGCTCTGTGATGGCCACAGCATTGCGATTGCATTACAGCCCCTGCTAACCATTTGCCATGTGGCTTCTTATCTTTATAGATGGTTGCTTCCTTTCTGGAGTAATAAAACAACACAAAACAGAAATGAGTCAATGTAAGAGAAACTCAAAGTGGCTGCAGGACGATGCTGTTTTCTGCCAGGCTTAATTCCTTACCCAATAAGGCAAAAGCCGTCCATTTTATTGGGGCGCAGGAGGAGCGCATAACCCCTCATCTGGCATTCAGACATTGGATCGGTGATCTGTTTCTCTTTAAGGTATCTTTAACACTACAAAAGGACTCCACTTTTGTCCCATTACAACTGCCATGGCTCTATCTTATGGCAGCCTGGGAGGTATAGTTTTGGGAGGCATTTTGAACGCTGCTAGAGTTCCTCAAACTACAAATTCCAGGGTTCCACAGGATGCAGCCCATGGAGGATCAAAGCGCTGCAACTGTGCACAGTGCGAAAGATGCTACAGAGAGAGAGAAAGAGAGAGAGAACACTTGGAAAAGTTGCTGTTTTGGACTATCGTTGTGTGCCTTCAAGTAGTTTCCAACTGTCATGGGGTTTTCTTGGCAAGATTGCCATTGCTTTCCTCCGAGGCTGAGAGAGTGCAATTTGACCAAAGTCACCCAGTGGGTTTCCATGGCCGAGCGGTGATTCGAACCCTGGTCTCCAGAGTCGTAGTCCAACACTCAAACCAGTACATCACAATGGCTCTCGGCTGATAGTTTAATACTGTTATAGCCACAACTTTCTGTATGCTTTTCACCCTGTGTGTTTGTGATTTTGTAAGCCACTTAAGTCCCAGCTTGGGGAAAAAAGGCAGGATATAAAGCGATAAAACCTTCTGGAAGTGACTTCTAGATCCTGCGTTTTTGTAGATTCTCGATGGTGATGGGGGCAGTCATGCCTACCGCAAGCATATAAAAATCCTACCATTCAGGGATGCAACCAGAGAGGAAGAATGAAGACATTATTCTTAAATAAGTATTCTAGCCACCACCACCCCAACAAAAATGTCCTTCAATCCCTAAATTTCTAGCATCACAGTAAGATACCAGAAAAGCTTTCACACCTTGGATTTTTCTATTTGCTGTGTTCACATCCCTGGGGTCACTTTGCTTACCCCTTTCTTGGGGTGCTTTTTAAAATAAACTTCAGAAACTTTATTTGTAAGGGTTCAGTGATTTTGTTTTCTAAGTCACTGCGATGCCAGAAATTGGGGAACTGAGGGAATACATCGCAGACGTGCGTCATCTAGTACAGGGCACATTTTGCATGCAGAGTGAGCAAAGAAAGTGGGGTTCAGGCAGGGATTTGGGGGTCCCACTCAGAAGAGGCCAAAAAGAAAAAATAGCATAGAAGGGGGAAAATAATAATGGAGGATGGTTGAACATTTTTCAAGGCTCAGGAGTACAAGTTATACATTTCTCAGCTGTCCTGGATCTGGCCATTTTGTAAAATGATCTCCTCTTTTCTCCGCTCCTCTTGCTTAGCGGCAGACTCCTCTGTGTTTGCTTTTATGCAGTATTATTTAAGAGAAACCAAAGCCATCTGCCTTAACGCTGCTGCTGCTGCTGCGTCAGCTGAGCTGGGGGGAGAAAACGCAGGCCTTTTGCAATGGCATGCCAGCCTCCTTTCCCCCTCTGGCCAGGGCAGTGGCGTTTCCATGTATGGAGATTTAGTCAAGGAAAGAAAGCCAAGGGATGAGCTGAGGAGGGGGAGAAAAGACTTGGAGGAAATCCACATTTGGTCTCCAGCACTCAGTATTTAAAAGCAGCCTCCCCCTTTTGGAGAGGGGGGCAAAAACCACACATAAAGTGGCTGCCTTGGAACAAGATCCTTTCACAAGATACAAAAACGATAGCGCTATCATCCCAGGGATCCTGAGATTTGTAATTCTATGAGGTTGAGTCTCCCTTATCTGAAATGCTTGGGACCCAAAATGGAATATTTGCATATACGTAATGAAAGCGCTCGAAGATGGGACCCAAGTTGAAATACAAAATCGATATACATTTCCTATACACATTATACATATAGCTTGAAGGTAATCTGATACATAATATTTTTAATAATTCTGTGGATGAACCAAAGATTGTGTGTATTAAACCATCAGAAAGCAAAGGCGTCGCTATCTCAGCCACCTACGCGGACGATTTTGGAAGGTTTCTGGATGCCGGATAAGGGAGACTCAACTTGTAATGAGAATGAGATTGTTGTGAACACAAATGGGAGGCACAATGACGATAACAATGTGATGATGATGCAGAAGAAGAAGAAGAGGAGGTCAGACACAAGTTTAATGTCTCTATGAGAATTAGGGCTATATTTCTTTCTCTGCACCATTTTTAATCGCTCTGGACTCTTCTCAGCAAAATTCTGTTTCCTCGCTTTTAAAAAAAGAATAAAACAGCAGCAGATCCTGTGTCTCACCAATTTGCAAAATTCAATCAGGAAAAACCATTACGTTTCCCATTAGAAATACCAAGCGAGAGGCAGCCAGTCGGTTACATTATGGCTGGGCCCGGTGTACAAGATATCCCCACTACGGCCATAAATGCAACCATGTGCTTTATTAATTATTCCCACTCCTCTGCCTTTAATGAATATAATGTCTTGATATCTATTATTCCACCACGTCATCTCTGGCTCTCCTTCCATCCCTTTGCACCATCATTTTCAAGCAAGGGATGTGTTGCTGGAAAACGAGAACTGTCTACCCATATTTCAAGCTGGCATCTTGTTCCGCCTGGGGGCAAACCAGGAGTATATCATGCCCCCCATGCTGGGCATGCTGGGAACCTCCCCTGGTTATCTTTGGCAGCTGTGGTGGATGAACCCCCCCCTCCGAGGAAAATTCTCCAGTAGACCATTTTCATGATGGATGCATGACTGGAATAACTGTCTTGCAACCTCCATATACAGTGTGGAAACTGCTAGTAAATTATTCCACATCCAAAAAGACGGTCGTTTTTTTGTCTAAGATCAGGAGGCAAAGGGATTGTGAAGCACCTGGGAGACAAACGGAGAGAAAGAAAGACACTGGTGGCACAAGCATATGCTACCAAACGTCTTTCTTTCTTTGTCTCTGGATGTGTCTATACTGCACAATTTCAGCATAGAGAAACCACATTAGTTGCCCTGGATCTATCTTATAGAGTCTGGGAATTTGCAGTTTGGTAGGCTATTCTCCAGAGCCAGCATGGCGTAGTGGTTTGAATGTTGGGCTACGACTCTGGAGATCAGGGTTTGATTCCCTGCTTGGCCATGAAAATCCATTAGGCGAATCACATACTCTCAGCCTCTGAAAACCCCGTGATAGCTTCACCTTAGGGTCGCCATAAGTCGGAAAGGGCTTGAAGACACACAACAACAAAGGTTATTCTCAGAGGACCCCAAAGCACCCTGAAAAGAGAAGGATTTCAGATTAAATCAGTTTAATTCTTTAGCTGTAGGCAAAATACCTTGGTAATCCAAATCCTTCACAAAATTATAAGTCCCAAGATGCCATAGGATTGAGCCATGACAGTTAAAAGTGGTGACAAACCGTTGTTAACTGGGCAGTGTGGAAACACCATCAGTTAGTGTCAAAGGTGCCACACAATCCCAGATCCAGTCATTTCCCCCTGCCATCATTTTGGCTGAAGAGCGGGGTACAAATACTTAATAATAATAATAATAATAATGAAAAACAAAGAGGACCAGAAACATCTAATGGATGTAAAAAAAGAGACAAAGTCTCAGGATGTTGCAAGGGGGGCAGGGGGAGAGAAGAGATGCTTTTATTACTGAAAATAGCCAATAAACCAGCTGCCAAGCATGAGATTTGGGGACGTTCTTTTGAGCATCCCCGGCCGCTGATTTTCAAGTTGCAATCCCCTAAAGAAGGCCTTAAAATCTTTCCAGGTTGAAATGTGTTGGGCTACTTTCAATAAGACACTCGCTTCTCTTTTCAATACCCTGAGATTTGGTCTCTTTTCTAGCCGATGGCTGGTAAACAGCATCCTGACAGCTAGCGAGAGTTATTTTTATAAAGGTAACACTATGCCATTAAGTATTCTCTTTTGCATTTTACATGTTACTTTCTAATTTGGTTTGTCTGTTGATTTCGAGCTTGTTTCTAAACAAAAAAAAAATGCTTTTAGGGGAAAAAACAACAAGAAGAAAAGTGCCAAACCAAGATTTGAGAAATAATAAATAAAGCATGGCCAGCAGCACTGGAGAAAAAGAAGTGACAGTTGTAGTGTTGCAGGTTGTTATATTATTATCTTGCAAATGACGACAACAAAACAACAGCGGCAACATTATCTCCAGTATAAAGTGTTTCCAGGAATGTCCTTAACTGTACTCCCATCAAGTCTAAGCTCTTGTATCCCAACTGATGAAGAATTAATTCCTGAAGCTTTTGGATGCTGAAAGGAGGCCCAGCTCTGGAAATCCTAGGAAGACGATAAAATTATAACATTCGCAGGGTGACTTTGGTCCCATCATTTTTGCTTGCATCCTGACCTACCTCACAGGACTGTTGTGAAGATAAAGAGAGGGACAGCCATGCCTCTCATCCATCTTAGGCTCAAGAAACCTAACTAAAACAAGTCATCAAAGACATTTCTGCCTGCTGGATTCTGCCACCAACCTCAAGGACTCAGACTTGAAGACAGACTGCCCCTCAACAGGGAGGCTCCATTTATGCTTTTCTCCTTTTCCCTCCTCATCTTCCTTTCCTTTCATGCTATGCCTTCTTTAGAAGACGAGCCTGCTAGTTGCAAACTTTCTAAAAATAGGTTTCGCTGGAGGAGCTAAAGTCTAAAAACTAAAAAGCTAAAAACAGAGACACAAACAAGCCTACTGCCTCAGGATCATCCTTCTCTATCCTGCCTGGGATGATGGAAAGTCCAATTCATCGCCATTAGGGCCCTTTTACAATTACAGTGCTATGATTCCACTTCAAGTCCTGGGATTTGTAGTCTGTTGAGACACTGGAGCAAGCAGACTGACATGAAAAGGTGGCCCTGAAGGGTGCACCTACACCACAGAAATAATACCTGGGGCACGTCACATACTCTCAGCCTCAGGAAAGCAACAACTAGCCCCTTCTGAACAAATCGTGCCAAGAAAACTTCCTAAAATTCATCTTAGAGTTGAGCTGGAAATGAACTGACAACATCATCATCATCTCTTCGCTGTATGGTTGGAAAGGCTCTATGAATGCCATACACACCCAAAAAAAGAAAGATGGATTAGACCTTGTCCTCAGGCTTATATTCTTGCAAAAAAAGGCATGACACAAGAGGAAAAAGGAATGGGGTGGGAAAAAGAAAAGGAACACACTGAAGCACTAGGTCTTAACATAACAAAGTTCCCGTAAGGACCAAATTTAATGAAGCCGAAGTGCTAGTTATGTCGAAACGAGGATTGTTTCAGTATATTCTTTTAATATAGGTATTATAGTGTTGTGTTTTATTGTCTTGTTCCTGATTGTATATGCTTGATGTTCTGCCCCTTGGTGGAAAAGGTGTTATAAATAAACCTTGTTCTCATTATTAACACACCTGAATGTTGCTGGTCTTCCCATTCCCACCACTTAGAATAGAAACTGCGGATGAAAATAAGTATTAGACTAGGAAAATGGAAGGTCTCTGCTCAGCCATGGAAGCCACTGGAAAGCCTTGGGCAAGTCCCACTCTCTCAGCCTTAGAGGAAGGCCGTGGCAAACCCGCTCTGAAGAAATCTTGGAAAGAAAATCCTAGAATAGATGTTGGAGAGCCAGTGTGATCTGAGTGTCGGACTAGACTCCAGGAGACCAGAGTTCGAATCCCTGCTAAGACATGAAAACCTACTGGTTTGCAAGTCACCCTCTCTCAGCCTTAGAGGAAGACAACAGCAAAACACCTCTGAATAAAGCTTACAAGCCGTAGTGACTTGAAGGCACATCACAACAATGTCATTTTATAAAATCTCCACCAAATAAACCCTCTGTTAAAGGAACCATCTGGTATTCATTGGCTCAAGTAGCCAGACACCCCAAGCAAGCTTTATTTTTATTTTTTTTAATTAAATAAAATTTTAAAAAATACAATCTCTTTTCAGTTTAGGCAGATTCAAACCATACCCCGGTCTCCCTGCATAGAGACTTTGTTTAAAAGACACACACACACACAAATGCAAAACACACACAGCGATGTGAAACTCTATGCACTAGGTAGCTTCTCTATGCTAAGGACTCAAAATACAGCCAGGAGAAAGAATTTGGGAACCTTAAACCTGTTTTCTTTTCTTCACTGCAACACTAATTTCCCTTTAAAAAAAAGCCAAACAGGGAGAAGAAGTGGTGTGTTATCAGCTTTAAAAGTGGTTGCACAAACTCACAACATAACTCACTTGCAAAAAGAAAAGCAAATGATGGTTCAAATGCCACAGATACCACAAGTCTCCTCAAATGACACTGGACGGCAAAGGAACTTTCAGTATTTCCATTGCTGCTTAAAAAGCAAATGGGATGTGTACTGTTGTCTCACACGTTGCTAAGCACATCGGAGGGACTTCCAAGTCTCGAATCGGGAAGCCAAAGGTAGTAAGATATAGTGGTTAAACCAAGGGGGAGCGGGTGCGACTTCTCCCCTTTAGACACACACACCTTGTAACAGGGTTATTATAAAAGCTGAGGTCCAAAAAGCTTTTCCCTTTGACAGACTGAAAAAGATGTTCCCAAATCTTGTCTTTAGGGAATAGGACCTTCTTAAAGACAGGCACGTAATTTTCAAAGGTGGATAACTTGTTAATTTTGCAACAAATACATAGCTATTGAACTGAAATCAATACAACTTGAGTCTCCGGAATTCAAAAACTGAAATAACTCCAAAGGTGTCCATCCACATGGGTGGCGAAGATAGGGACAACTCTGCTTTCTGATGCTTCAGCGTACACAAGGTTTTGTTTCACGCACAAAACCATTTAAAATATTATGTATAAAATTACCTTCAGGCTACCCGTGCAGGGTGTGTACAGAACATAAATGAATGTCATGTTTAGACATGGGTCTGGTCTCAAAGATCTCTCATTAGGTATAGGCAAATATTCCAAAAAGCTGTTCCCTTATTGCTGTTTTGGAGACCTGGCAACACTACCATGTACTATAGTACCCATGGGCACCTCGCAGGGGATCACTTAGGTTCCCATGAATTCTTAATTTCCTTTATTATATAAATGTATGCAAAAGTGAAACCCCACACTTTTCATGTCCTTTCCTCAGTAAAGACCAGGCCCAGAAGTATTCTTGGGAGAGAAGACAGCAAAGCCAAGGTGTTGTGACGCCACTGCAGCCATTTTGTGCAACCAGCTCCCCATGGCAGCCATTTCGCAATGGCTGGCATCCATGTTGTTGTATGTTTTCAAGTTGTTTCCAACTTCTGGTGACCCCATCATGGGGTTTTCTAGGTCTTGAGAGTATGTCTCCATGGCCAAGTGGGGATTCGAACCCTTGTCTTCAGAGTCACAGTACCACGCTCAAACCACTATGCCACGCTGGCTCTTTATGATACCATCTCAAATCCTGAATCCTTTATGATTATTGATAGAGATCTATAATCACCTCTTTTCTTCCTCTGAATGCCAACTGACATACATGAGCTCTCCCCCTCCTTTGCTTTTATCTTCAAAACGACCCTGCAAGGTAGGTCAGGAATGACACAGACAGACAGAGACATGTCAGCTGGTGAATTTTATGGCTCTATTTTACAGGGACTTGAACCTGGATCTCTCATATCCTAAGCAAACACTCTAACCACTACACCACATGGGCTTTAAAATGTGCCCAGTGCTCCAAAAACAAAACAAAAGTGGGGAATCTTTAGTGTTCAAGCGAGTATCACAAGATCTGGGTTCAAATCCCTACTCCAAAAGTCAAGCTTATTGGCCTTAAGCCAGCTGTCTTTGAAGAGACTACTTCACAGGATTGTTGTAAGGCTAAAGAGAACATCCAGCCATGAAGCTCTTGAGCCTCCAATTCCTTCAGGCCAGGGCTGCATCCAAACTGCAGAAATCATGCAGTTTTGACACTGTTTTAACTGCCATGGCTCCATCCTATGGAATCCTGGGATTTGTCGCTTGCTGTGGCCCCAGAGTGCTCTGTCAGAGAAGGCGAGAAAGCAGTTTAAATTCAGTTTCAACGAAAACAAAACACGGAAGCGGCAAGAAAAAAACGATCTGGCTCTTCACCAGGTTCCTCAGGATACATGGAGAGGGAAGCTCACCGATTTTTCCTCACAATTCCCAAACACCTCAGCCATTCATGTTTAGATTTTCGCCACCAGGCTGCCCCAAACACATTAGGCTTGGAAGTATTTTACCTTTTGTGGGCACAACTACATGCCCTTTCCTAAACATTTCTTCTTATGCATGCCAAAAAGTACACAAAGGCCGAAGAATGGAGTTTGTTCTGCGCAGGAAACACACATACACAGAGAGAGGGAGAGGGAGTTTTCCTGCATGTATTTTTGGACATACAGACAAAAATATCAAGAAAACTGTATTTTCTGTGCAGGGAAACCACGCACATTTTCCCGTAAATGAAGTCCAGAAGGGCACAGACTCACAGCTGGTCTCTGTTGTTTTTTAATCTGAGATGCAAAAAAATTAGAGAGTATTCTTTACGTCTCGGTGCTTTATTCGCTGGGCTGTGGAAAGGGAGTGTTAGCTTTGAAGACAGCAGGGAGGTGATTAAATGGAGGCACAGATCTCCTTACAAGCCCCGGCCATCGCCACAAGAAAGCCACTGTGAGATGGTTGACGAAACAACCTTTCCTCCCCGACGTAAAGAGACGCATCTGGGCTGACCACCGACTGCCAGATTTCAGCCAGATGTCAATGCACAGAATACCTCCCCCTACACCCAAAATCCCTCTAGCCTTCCTGGAAGGTGGTGGTGGTGGTGGGGTTTGAGGAAGGGGTTGTTAAAAAAAAAAACCTTTTTAAAAGCAAAGCATCAGTTGAGGAATGTTACCTTCACCGGTCGGTTAAGACACTGGCACGATTCATTCGAGGAGGGAGCAGAAAGGCAAGCGCTCAAACTCATGAAGCTGTTTGCTGCTTCTCAAGCAGCTTTTCTCAATTTCTCATATTCTAACACCTTTCTAACCCACTTTTCCTCCAGTGGTGGTGTCCATGGCTCTCTTTGTGGCTGCTTTATCATCACAACGACCCTGCGATGTAGACCAGATGGAGACAGAGAGAGCGAGAGAGAGTCACTGGCCCACTGAGTTTCATGGCTCATTGGAGACTTGGGTTGATCAATTCCTCATCCGACTCTCCGGCCACAATAACAGCTGAGACAGCCTGGTGTAATGGTTTGAGCGTTGGACTACAACAACTTTGAAGATCAGGGTTCAGTTCCTTGAAAACCCACTGACCTTGGGTGAGTCACAAGCTCTCAGCCCCAGAAAAACCTGTGAGAGCATCACCTTAGGGTTGTGATAAGTCAGAAAAGACTTGAAGGCACACAACAACAACAACAACAAGATCTCCAGATAGAGGGGCAGAGTAGAAATATTTTAATAATAAAAAAGATTCTCTCTCTCTCTCTGTCTACACACATGGTTGAGTACGTATTTTTTAAAAACACAAACACATACGCATATATGCGTGGCTTGCAAAAAAGGGAAGACTATCCTATTTCCTATAGGGCAAATCTCAGATTTCCTCCACCAAAAGGATGCAAGGAAATCTAAATAAAATAAAGAAGGTTTCATGCTGAGCTGCCCAAAAATTTTAATCCTTCACCTCACATTAGGGCAACCCACTGGCATTTCTTTGCCTTCCGGTGTGGAGAGATGGTCGGAGTTTCTTTGGACCACAGAAGATTCACAGGAGCAAAAAATAAAATAAATCAATACCAGAATAGTCCGTTCAAGACATCAACCCAAAAGTACAGGCTCAATGATCTTGGACCCGTGACAACTGAAAAGCAACAGACACAATAATGAAGCAATACTGAATGCAATGCAAACACACACACACAGTGACAAAAGTTACCACTTTTAGACACTGTAAAAACCAATTAACGTTTTTATTGCTGCTGCCACAATGCAGAATTAATGCAGTTTGACACTGCTTTCACTACTGCATCCACACTGCAGAAATAATCCAGTCTGACCCCACTTTAACAGCCATGGGCTCAATGCTAGGAAATTCTGGGAACTGTAGTTTGTTGTGGCACCAGAGCCCGACCTCACAGGGTTGGTGTGAAGCAGGGAGAGGATGGACCTATTATACCATCTTGAGCATACCTGAGATTATGCTGGATACGTATATTAATAATAATACAGGTTAAATCTCCCATATTCAAAATGCCTGGGATCAGATTTTGGATTTTCTTCCGGATTCTGGAATATTTGCATACACAAAAAGAGATATCTAGGAGATAGGAGCCAAGTCTAAATGTGAAAATCGTGTATGTTCTATAAACACATAGCCTGCAGGTAATTTTGTACAAAATTTTACATACTTTTGTGCGTGAAGCAAAGTTTGCAGAAAGCAAAGGTCTCACTATCTCAGCCACTTGGGGAAAAACGTTTTGAGCTCTGGAACATTTTGAGCGGCGAATTCTGGATCAAGAAGACTCAACCTGTAATAACAGTAATAACCAAAGCAATGCCAATGATGAGGTCGAACTTTAAAGTATGTTTTCTTCCTCTTTTCCTTTTAGGCCACAAATATCTAATGAAGGAATGCTGCAGGGCAGACAGGGCAGTAAAATCTCTGGACACATTTGCAAGCGATCAAGCTAAACACAGGCCTTTCTTAGGACTGTGGGAACAATAACGGAGCCCCATATGCCCATAATATTTTTAATCGCCTTTTCTTTTTGCGCTAAGTGGAACCACATCTGTGCAACATCTGGTCGGGTGCAAAAAACACAACCTGATTCCTGACTCTCAAGAAATAGGCAACTTTTCTAGTCCAGCTTGTCCAACTACACAGAATATACGCCGCCTTTGCCATGTTTTGATTGAGGGGCTTAGATAGGGTTGCCTTCCAATAAAGCCACGCAAAGAGGCAACCTGAGGCAAGCACTTTGGTAGGAGAGAGGGAAAGGATGCTGCAGTTGCCTAGCAACTACCCGAGGGCAACAGCTGCCTAGCAACCATCTATCAGGAAGGGACAGGTACCAGGCCAGACCTACACCTTCCACCTCTTTGGGAAGGTCAGCATCTCTCTCTTTTACTATTACCTGCACCATTTATTCGTTTATTATTCAAATTTCTCTCCAGCCTTTCCTCCAAGGAGGCAGACAAGGTGTCCTGACCAGTTCATGTGCACAACAACCCTGCCAGGGAGTAGGTCAGCCCATCTTTCATTGCTCAGTGGGGACTTTGACATGGACCAGCCCAAATTCTACCCACAAATGTGTGCCACCTTGTTGACCTTTTTTAAAAAGCACTTTGTTCCCGTCGACTTCACTGGTACGGTTTCTGCAGATCTGCAACTGAAGCAAGATCCCGTATACAGTTATGCCTTTCGATGGCTCGGGTCCTTTGCAGGTTCGCTTCAGGGAAGCAGCCTGAGCTTTGCAAGAGTTCAGCTGCACCTGAATACAAAGCCAAACACAACAGAGCTCCCTTGCAAAAGCTTCGCAACCAGGCACACGATTCTGTTTCACAGAGCTCTCTCATGCTCTGAAGCTTTTGGAAATCTTCCCTTTAGAAGCCAGATCCATCTGACATAATTGCCAGTTATAATCTTACAAACAGGCCACTGTTACCCCGGGATTAAGAAGGCGTTCCAAAGCCCATCCGCACACAGATCGGGAAATTACCCGGCTCTCTGCAAAACTCGAAACCGCACCAAGATTTCTGGGATCAAATCCCAGTTGGCAAAGTGGTTCCCTTGTTTGCTCGTAAGGTGCCGTCTTTTTCTTTTTAATGAACCCCATGCAAAGGATATGGGCTGGGGAAGACCGAGAGGCCAAAGTGTGAATGAAGTTTGTGGCATTTTTTAAACAGCTTCCTTACAACCTAAAGATTCACCATTTCAAAGAACATGCCAGGTCAAATTTTCAACCTTCTCATAAAGGAAAACTTACTAGAACCGCAAGGCTTGTCCGCAAATCTGTAGGAATTGGCCAATAAAAGACAGAGCCAACTCCGAGAATCAAAGGCCTTAATGCAATTGGGAGCAGTCCCACTGAACCAATGGGGACGCGGACTGGGACTTGTAACTGGATTTAGACCATCAAAGTGCTTAGTTGGAAAGGAACCGAAAGACCATATAGTCTAGCCCTCTGCTGATGCAGGAAATCCATAGCAAAAGCATCCCCAACAGTTGCTATTCAACGGATGCTCACAATGGAAACTTAACTAGTCTACGAACAGAAAGCAGTCTTGTGGGAGAGTAGAATTGAACCACAAACTTCCTTAAACTTTGCATTAATTCAGCTTGTGGAACATGCTGCCACAAGAAGCAAAGCACTGAGCCATGGAAGCTAAAGCGGTGTCAAACTGCATTAATTCTGCGGAGCAGGTCTAGGAAATCTGCTCCATTGGCTGTTGTTGTTTTACCAAGCCTCTGTGAACAAGAAGCACATTAAAAGACTCAATTCATGTTGTAACACATCCTCTTTCCAAAGCAACACAGACAGAAACACCACCTTGTCTACACAAAGTGAGGGAAGTCCCCCAGACCTTCCTCTCAAAGACAACTCTTTGATATTTCAAGAAGAAATCACCAATATTTCTTCCGATAGTTCCTTCCATTCTTGCAATCCTGCTCTAAGCGCCTTTACGAACTCATATTTTCTGCTATTTATTTTAAAAAGCAGTCCCCTTTCTTTTTTGGAAAGATGTCACAAAAACCGCTCCACAATACTGGTGACATCGCTTGGCACTGGCCAGTACTCGCATTCCTACAATCCGCTTTTGCCACAAACCTTCCTGACCTCCCTTGTTTCGTTTTCACCCAAAATTCAACCTTGGAAAAGAAATACGTACAATCAAAGCGGAAGAGGCATTTCCAATGCAATCTTGACACTTTATTAAGCAAGTTTAGCCACAAATTCCAAATGAGGTGTGGAGTTCCCCAGGCCAGCATGAGGTTTATTTATCTCCCTGCGGAGGGTTCAGACAGCCTAGAAAAGCCACTCCATCTTCCAATCTTGTCCTTACACTCAAGCACAAGTGCGCACCAGAAAAGAACAAGAAAGCATAAAAATAATAAGGCTTTCAGCAGGGTGCCGCGTTCAGGCACTCGATGGCTTTCAAAAGAGATTATCATCCCGTTTAATCTAAAAAGCACTGTCCTTTGCTGCTTCCACCAATCTCAAAACGGACCCAGACACGCGCTCCACTGGAGTCCGATCTTGGAAATTCAAGTTTGTCTTTGAAGGACTTGTCTCTGGTGCCACTGTGGAAACTGAGGTGCCACAATTTCCTCCACGCCGCATGCAAGACTTCAAGTTACATGGAGCTTTTTCTTCTCAGCCTGGACTTTGGGAGAAGAGAAAGGATTCTTGGGGAAATTTCCCAGATTGCTGCTGCTGTTGCTAACTGCTGTCAAGGTGACTTTAACATATGGTGACCCTACAAATGAGAGACCTCCAAGTCACCCTTCCATCCATCGGCTCAGGTGGCTTCCTTGATGGAATCAATGTACACAATTTCTCAAAGACAACGGTTGGGGCACCAAAACTAATACTTGTTACTGCTGTACAAAAGGGGTTCACCAGGAAACCACTTCTGGATATCTTTTACCATCAAAACCCTACAATGAGGACATCCCAGACTCACAGATGTATTCAGTTTGTTGCAGAGAACACAACCAGCAGTTTTGTGACCCCATAAGGACTAACAACAAAATGGTGAAAGGTATGGAAACCATGCCCTATGAGGAGTGACTTAGGGAGCTGGGTATGTTTAGCCTTGAGTCTCATTATTGAGGAAAAACTGAAATATTATTAATAATAACAACAACACCATGCATTTATCAGGCCTCAGTTGGTGCATGCTGCCTATTTTTGAATCAACACATCACCACCAACAACATATTCTATGGGAATTACACAACGCGAAATCCCAGTTCTGCCCAAATTGTCAGGAAAAGGTCTTTCAAGAAAGAAAAGGACACAGCATGAAGATGTCAGGTGGGAGAAAAGGGCCATGGGTTGCATGGATTCATATATATATATATATATATATATATATATATATATATATATATATATGTATATGTATATATATATATGTATATATGTATATGTATATATGTATACGTATATGTATATGTATATATGGATGGTATGGATTTCATTCATGCCTCACAAAAGCACCTTTTTATTGCATCTAGGCCTGGCAGAATCACGGAAACACACAAAGGCAACCCACCCTGAGAGAAAAATACCACAACCCCTTTGACAAAAAATCTCTCTCTCCGCAGGCATGACAAGTAAATGGATTTTTTAAAAAGACACCCAAAATTGGGACTACAATGAGGACTTCCCAATCTCAATAGAGTGGCCAGGAAACTGGGGGGGGGGGGGGGGAGATACTGCAGATGTGGCTGGCTGGGGGTGATGGGAGTTGCAGACACATCTGAAAGGGCTTATCTGGTTGGGAAAAACTGTGCGATAAAAGGAGAACCGGCAGCAGCAGCAGGTTATCCGACATATACATCTTCCAATAAGGCAAAGAGCGACACCCTAATAAATCCATTAAACAAATAATCAATACATAAGATGTAGGAAGGAACTGGAAGGAATAATGGAGACAGAAAAGAAAAACACCAGAGGAGAAGAGGGAAGGGACGCCCGCCTGCCATCTTGTCTCGAAATCGGATTTCAACCCAGCCATTCCAACCTTTTTTATTGTTATTAAAAGTAGAATCCAAAGAGGAGTTTAATCTGGATTAATCGGTTTTGGAAATGAGGGGAGGGGAAGATTTTTGTAGGCCTTCTGCAGACTTTGAAATTCACCTTATTCTGAGAACCACACCCGAATGGGCCGTTGGAAAAGGAAAGGACAAAACCTTCATTCTAAGGGTCTTCTTTGTTATTTGGCTTGGTTTGGGATTTTTGGGGTGGATTTTCCTAGATTTGGGTACTTCCTAAATTGTCATTTACATCTGGAAAACCTATCAACTTCAAAACAAAAATCTCGCCGTGACACACATTTTGTTTTAAAATGTACAGATTGCAGTATTATCCACTATGGTTTCAAGACGCTGCAAGCCACCACAGATCTTTTAAAAAGCAAGATATACATCTTGTATTACAGATCTACAGTATAGATATGTAATAACCTTCCAATGTGTATTTTTCAACATGTATTTTGTGCTTTTTGGTTGTCCCAATTAAGATAGCACAGTTTTGTGGATTTTCTATGTTACTGTACATAGTCAACCTGGCTACCTACTATCCCCGGATATGTTTTATGAAATCTATATTGAAGAAATATAGACATACCCATTGCAATTTCTAGAAAAGCCGAATAGAAATCTGTTAAAGATAGAAATACTGTATGTCCACCACAGTTTCCGGCAGCTGTAAACTTTTTTGGATACAATTTCTAGAAAACCAGAGTAGAAACCTATTAAAGAAACAGAAATATACCCATCGCAGTTTCTGGAAATTGTAAACTGTTTTGGACACAAAATGATGGGATAGAAGTGTGTTCAAGGAATATAAATACCCATTGCAGTTTCTAAAAACTATAAACTGCTTCAGTTACCAAAAAACAAGTAGGATATAAATGTATTAAAGCCATACAAATACAGTATACCCATCACGCTTGAAACACAAAGGTGGCATACAAGTCTATTGTGTGTGTTGTGTTTTCTGACTTTCAACCCCATCATGGGGTTTTCCTGGCAGGATTTGTTCAGAGGAGGTTTGCCATTGCTTTCTATTCAAGAAATACAAATATCATCTACTGGCGGTTTCTAAAAGCTGTGAGCTGCTTTGGAGAAATACAAAGCCTGGATGTGAAGTGTTTAAATGGGTCAGCCCCATTGATTTCAGTGGGACTTAAACCCAAGTAAAGGCACCAAAAAGTAAGGGTCTGCTTGGATCCTCTCTCCCCTTATAACCTTTTTCCAATTGATGCTTTAGAAAGTCATGATTGATTTTAAAAGGCTTTATTTCCAAGGGGAAGGAACTGGCAAAACCACCTCTGAGTATCCCTTGCCTTAAAAAACCCACTAAGGTCCAAAACCCACTGCAGAAACAATCCAGTTTGACATCACTTTAACAGCCCTGGCTCAGTGCTAGGGAATCCTGGGAACGGTAGTTCTGTGTGACATTGAACCTTCTCTGTCAGAGAGCTCTGGGGCCACAATAAACTACAATTCCCAGCATTTCCTAGCATTGAGCCAGGGCAGTTAAAGCGGTCTCAAACTGGGTTATTTCTGCAGGGTATTTGGGACCTAAATTCAATAGATTTGCCTGATGAAGAAGCCAGTGGCACTTTGACAGTTTGCAAGATGTATTTTTGTAATATGTATTTTGTGCATTTTGGTTGTCACCATTAAGGTATCCCTATTTTGTAGAATTTGGTGTTAACACACTTTGTTTTATATATATATATATATATATATGGCCAACACAGTTACTTACTTACCTCTGAATGCATTTTATGATGGCCACAAATTTATGGGATGTGGCATCTTGAAGGCCTCATCCACAAAAGTACATTTTCACCTCAGGTGGATTAAAACAACAACAACCACAACCACCTTTTTGGGAGAAAGGTGGGATATATAATTCTCTTCAAATAAATAAACAAATGGGAGAAAAATTTGCTTCTGGGACCAAAGTAATTCGGATTACTTTTTGGGGATGTTGTTTCATTTTAAAAGTGTTTTATACAGTTTCCTCTTTTTTAAAATGTATTTCATACTTTCAGTGGCTATCTATTTTTAACACTGCAATCATTTAATTCCTTTTTAAAACTGTATTGTTCTTTTAATATTGTGAGTTCTGGGAAAAGAGTGGGGTACAATTAAACATAATAATAATAATAATAATAATAATGTGTACAATTTATGACATAACAGTAAGACAAGAATAGGAAGTCTTACTTTTGTTTAATTGGTGGGTTGTTGTTTTTTTAGGAATAATGTCTATATAGGTTAGTTGGTTTGTATGTAAGTGGTCTCTTTTTGTGTGTTTTGTTTTGCTACGGTGGTATGTTGATGTTTTGTAAGTTCAGAATAAATAGATACCGATATTAATAATAATAATGATAATAATAATAATAATAAATATATAAATAAATAATAATAAATGCCTGAGGGGAGCCAGAAGGTCAAGCCTGCCATATATACAATAGACACAGAAAGACAGCCAAAATTAAGCCAGAAATGTCAAACACTGGAGGCCCATGAATGCCTCCCTCACTTCGGATCCAAGACAAGGACGATCCGGAGTGAAAGTGGGTTAAACAGACGGAGATGTCCCCCCAAAATTGAGGGAGAGACCCATCCTCTTGGTCTCCATTGGGCTTTTCCCCGGCTCCCTCCCTGAGACGCGTGTCAGCCCCTTCCCACGTTACCTTCCGTCTCTTGTCGGCGAAGGGCAGGGCCAGCCAAGGCATGCTCCGGAGGGCCTCCTGCCAGCGCTGCTGGTCCTGCTCGGCCGAGACGAAGACGATCTCCAGGCGCTGCTCCGGCGTGGCTCCGCTTTGGAAGCGGGCGTAGAAGGCGGCCAGGCTGGCGGAGAAAGGGGCGCCGCTGGTGGGGCTCCCGGCGGAGGAGGCGGAGGAGGCGGCCCCGCTCCCGGCGCCGAAGTAGAGGCCGACCAAGGCGACCCCTCGGGCGGCCAGGGAGGCGGTGGGCACCGGGGAGCCGTCGGGCGCCGCCAGCGCCTCGCCCAGCAGCTCCGCCAGCGCCGAGGACGGCGAAGACATCCCCCCGGAGGCCCGGCTGGCCGGGAGCGCCGCAGCCACACAGCCGCCCCGCTCGCCGCCAGCGGCCGCTCTGGCCAAGGCGCTCGGACCGACAGACGGACGCCCGCCGCGTGGACCTGGCCCCGCCCCCGCCTCAGGCCCCGCCCATCGCCCCCCCCTCCCCAGCCCCGGCTCCGCTTGCCTCAGAACCCGGAGCGCAGCACTCCCACGCCCGCTCCGCTCGCCGTCAGACGGCGTTCTAACCAAGCCACGCCCACGCCACGCCCCTCCCACCGCCGTGGCGTAACGTCTGCTCGCGGGGATTGGCTGTCACGCCCACGCCCCGCCCACTGCTAGAACGGGGAGGAGATTGGCTGCTCTGCTCCGCCCCAACCTTCCAGCCACGCCCCTTTTCTTCCAAACCCGCCCATCGCCGTGGCCTCAGGTCTGCTCACGCCCCGCCCCCGAGCCTTCCAGCCCCTCCCACTCCCCGCCCCTTCTCTTCCTCTGACCCCGCCCACCGCTCCGTGGTTGACCCAAACTGTGCTCTTTAAGGATTTTGGACTTCAGCTCCCAGAACCCCAGAATATTGGCCCACGTGGCTGAGGCTTCTGGGAGCTGAAGTCCAACATTCTCTCAAAGGGCACCGTTTGGGGACCACTACGCAGTTTGGCACCGCTTTAACTGCCACGGCTTCGTGCTATGGAATCCTGGGATTGGTAGTTTTACAAGGCGAACCTGTCATGAAGTTTTCTTGGCCAGGTTTGTTCAGAGGTGGTTTGCCATGGCCTTCCTCTTGAGGCTGAGAGAGTGTGACTTACTCAGGATCACCTAGTAGGTTTCTTCTTGGCAAAGATTTGTTCAGGAGAGGTTTGCTTGGCCTTGGCCACTTTCCTCTGAGGCTGAGACAGCGTGACTTGCCCAAGGTCCCCCAATGGGTTTCCATGGCTGAGCGGGATTCGAACCCTGGTCTCCAGAATCAATAGTCCAACGCTCAAACCGCTACGCCACGCTGACTCTCTTCTCCTTCTTTTGAGAGCCAGATTTGGGATTCCCCAGGCCCAGCTCCAGAGCATTTTTCGCACCCAGGCTCCAGAACGGGTTGAGATATCAGTACCAAAGCCTAACTAAGCATTGTGCTCCTGAGCATGTGCAAAACGCCTAGACATCCCAGTAGCTGGAGCCAGGCTGGCACAGTGGTTTGAGTGTCTGTGGAGACCAGGGTCTGATTCCCAGCTTGGCCATAGAAACCCAATGGGTGAACATGGGCAAGTCACACTCTCTCAGCCTCAGAGGAAGGCTCTGAATCCATCTTGCCAATGAAGCCCCATGATAGGTTTGCCCGCCTTACGGTCCCCTAAGTAAGTCGGAAGTTACTTGAAGGCACACATTATTCACAAGATACCAAAATGTATTCAACTCGCAGTGGTCCCCAAACTGTGCCTTTTAAGAGACTTTGGACTCCAGCTCCAAGAAGCCTTAGCCATGTGGGCCAAGAGCCGGGGATGCTGGGAGCTGAAGTCCAAAATCTCTTAAAAGGCACAGTTTGGGGACCATTGTGCAGGGCTGTATTGCGTGGCGCAGTGGTTTGGCTGTTGGACGACCACTCTGGAGACCCGGGTTCGAATCCCTGCTCAGCCATGGAAACCCCCTTGGGCAAGTCACACTCTCTCAGCCGCAGGGGAAGGCAATGGCAAGCTTCCTCTGCACCAATCTTGCCAAGAAAACCTCAGGATAGCTTTGCAAAATAAACATCTGTAGATCCTCCTGATTAACATTTAAAAATCCCATTTTCCCTCCTTCCTCTGCCAAGCAGGACTTCAAAGGGAACGCTGCCTCCTGTCTTCTAATTTCTCTGCCTCGCCTCCCTTTTTAACTTTGGGAAGATTTCCTGCCTTCATTCAACCTTCCGGCAAACAAACATCAAATAAACACATGGGAAGAAGGCATGTTATATCCTTGGGGAGGGAGTTAATAAATATCAGCATGGGCAGAAAATCAACATCTATTCCCATGCAAACAGTGCAAATTAAAAAGAAAAAAACCCAATTCCCTTTTGGGGCCGTGGGCAGTAATCCTAATTTCCATCCAAAATTATCTGCACTCAGGCTTTACGCATCCCTTGCTGGGATATTTGGTAAAATCGTATTTACTACGCATAAAAAAGGTGGCCTGGGTTGGTGCCGGAATATAATAAGGAAGACCCCAGAATTTGCCCCCCAAAAAATCAAATCAAATCTCACTTTAAAAAAGAGAGAGGAAGGCAGTTTGTGGGGCTTTACCGCCACCTAGTGACTAGAAAAAGTATTGCGTGCAAATCAGTATGAATTCATTTTTTTATTATTATTTCCTTTCAAGTCCAAACCACAGAAATAATCCAGTTTGAGACCGCTTTGATTGCCCTGCCTCAGAACTAAGGAATCCTGGGAACTGTAGTTTGTTGTTGCACCAGAGCTCTCTGACAGAGAAGGCTAAACATCTCAAAATATTACAGTACCCAGGATTCCTTAGCATTGAGCCAGGGCAGTTAAAGCGGTCTCAAACTGGATTATTTCTGCAGTGTGTGTTTCATCTGTTTCTCTTTGCTTTCAAACAAACTTCTACGTTGATGGTGGCAATTATTATCATTGTCTTTATTTATTTATGTTGTTATGTGCCTTCAAGTTCTTTCTGACTTCTGGAAACCCTCTCCTAGGGTTTTCTGGGCAAGATTTGTTCAGAGGAGGTTTGCCATGGCTTTCCTTCCCTTGAGGCTGAGAGTGTGTGACTTGCCCAAGGTCACCCACTGGGTCGAGCAGGGAATCAAAGCCTGGTCTCCAGAGATTACAGAGACCACCAAACCCTGCAACCGACCAGTCAAACCAGTTGGAAAACTTTTTAATTTACAAATTTAATTTGTAAAAATCATAGTAAAATATAGAATTGCAAAAAGTACTGCAAAAAAATAAAGAGGGGAGAATCGAGAGGAACCCATAGATACCAACCAAGGTTTTCAGCCGGCAGTTGTGGAAGGATAGCGAAAGGACAAGCTAGCGCTGGAGAAATCATCCGACCCTGTGCTTTTCACAAAGCTGGCTTTCGAAATCCAGGTAAATTCAGGCGGATGTCAAACTGGAGCAGTCCGCTTTTAAAATATCTTTTTGAAAAGTGATTGGTGACCGTGGATTTCCTTAGAGATGAGGTGAAGACGACCGGGGGGGGGGGTCAAAAGCCTCCATCAAAGTCCCCAATAAATGTCTTGAGAAGTGGGAGGAATTGACCGGAAGAGCCTCAAGATTTCCTCTTGCCAGGTTTTCAATAATGGGGCAAAGCTTCCCACAAAATTGGGATTTCCGAGGAGCATCAGTGAATTGTCGCGAAAGAAATCCCTGGGATCCCCGCTTGAAGCGTCTCTAATTTCTCTCCCAATGAAGGATTTCTTGAAAGAAAAATGCAAGAGGTGTTAGGATGTCGTTCTGACCTAGTCTTGGCCGTTTCTTTCTCCATCCGTTTGGCATCTTGCACGCCTATCCTCTGTTCAACAGGAGACGGATGAGGATGCCCAAGATTAAAAAGGAAACAGCCAACGCCAAGGCGAGCCCCCGTCGCACCACAAGCTCCTTCCCGGACAAGGCGTCTCTTTGGGGAGAAATGACCAAGGCCGGAGGATCTTCAGGCGGGATGAGTTGACGGTCAGGCCGGGTGCTGCTTTCTTGAGCCAAACCGATGAATGCGACGCCATTGGAAACACCTGGTTCTGTTGCAAGGTAGGCTGCAAGGTAGAAAACACAGCCATCGTATGGGGCAAAGCGAGGAAACCTCATGCCCTGGGCCCCTCTATGATCCCAATCTCTGGTTTTCCCCGGCTGGCAACCTTTCCCCGTGACACTATCCCAATTTTTCTACAGTTGACCCTCTACGTTGGCTTTGGCGGCTTGGATTATTCACAGATTTTATTAATAAATTCTCGCTACGAATCTCTAGGTCCTCCAGCATGAAGCAATGGTCGATGGTCAATTTCCCCCTGAAGTCACACTGGAGGAGCTAGAGATTTCTAGAGAGAATCATAATAATAATAATAATAATAATAAAATTTATTTGTATCCCGCCCCTCTGAGGACAATCGGGGCGGCTAACAGTATAAAATACACAATACAATCAACCCAAATAATCTCCCCCCCCCCTTAAAAAAGCATTAAATCCGATAAAGATTAAAACCATACAGGTTTCTAGGCATTGTGTAGGTCCTTCTGGGCAATTAATGTGGGGTTTTGGTATGGGTTTTTGGGTGGTTTTTCCACTTTCAGGAGTGCCCCTAATCCCTGTGAATGTGGAGGGCTCACTGTATAGCTTGTCCTCTTCTATGAATACATAATTCTTGGTATTCAATTCTGCTCATTGAACGATACCTAAAGGCACTGGTTTATCAGCCGCCACCTCGTCCGCACTATCTTTTTGTAGCCTGGTTTGCAGCCCAGCTCGGATCTGAGCCTAGGAGAAAGAGAGGGGGAAGGGGGGGAAAACAAATCTCAGAGTGGGGCGTAAAACTATCACCAAAAAAGAGCGTCAATTTTCAGCGGCACCCTCACAAAAACAAATTCACTCATCCTTTCACTCGGGGTGCATCTACACAGTAGAAATAATGCAGTTTAACACCACTTTAACGTGCCAAGGCTCCATGCTACAGAATCCTGGGATTTGTAAGTTTTGTGAGGCACCCAAACTCTTGGGCAGAGAAGGCTAAAAGGCCTTGTAAAACTGCACATCCCAGGATTCTATAGGATGGAGCTAGAGCACTGAAAGTGGTGTCAAACTGCATTATTTTGACAGTGTGGATGCACCTTAAGTCAAAGAAGGATTCTAGTCCTCCTGGTTCCCAACCTGAGAACTTTGCTATTTGCAAAGCAGGTCCTCTTCTGCTTTGTGATTAATTTGCAGGTGAGTTACAGCAAATTAAAGATTCTAGTCCTCAACTCCAAGGCTGCATCCACACTGCAGAAATAATCCAGATTGACACGAATTTAACTGCCCGTAGTTTTGTGAGACATTGAGCCTTCTCTGTCAGAAAGCTCTGGTGCCACCACAAACCACAATTCCCAGGACTCCATAGCATGCAGCCCTGGCAGTTATAGTGGTGTCGAACTGGACGATTTCTGCAGTGCAGATGCAACCCAAACCTGAGACCTTTGGGCATGTGCTTTTCTTCTGAGCAAGAGGAGATTAAGTTTCAGATCATCACAGTGCTCAAAGTGGGACTTTTGGTCAGCATAGCTGTTGGTCAATTCCTTTTGGTGCTAGATTCAGTTCCTGCGAGAAAAAAAAAAGAGAGGAAAAGGCTCACCTCTTCTGCAGCTTTCTTCCAGTCTGTTCGCAAAACGACAACCAAGAAAGAACCAGCCTGCATGGAGATGCAAACGATCAACCCAGTCCACAGGCCTGGTAGGAAAGCAATAATAATAATAATAATAATAATACACCGATCAACTTTGGGATAGATGTCCACACATTTGAGGAGAAAAGAAAAGAGAGAAAAAAGGGGGGAAAAATAAACATGGCACACTGTAGCAGTATCAAGCGTAGGTTTATTTCCACAAAAGCTCATGCAAAAAAATAAAAACCAGTTAGTCTTAAAGGTGTTGTTGTTGTGTGCCTTCAAGTCGTTGCCAACTTATGGCCACCCTAACGTGAACTTATCACGTGGTTTTCATGGCAACTTTCTTCAGAGGGGGTTTGCCGTTGCCAACCTCTGCGGCTGAGAGTGTGTGACTTGCCCAAGGTCACCCAATGGGCTTATATGACTCAATGGTTTCGAACCCTGATCTCCAAAATCATAGTTAAACTATGCCACACTGGCTCTCATTAGTCTTAATAGTGCTGCCACATTATTATTATTATTATTATTATTATTATTATTATTATTTTCTCCCCCTCCCTCCTTTTTATGCTGCAGGAGACAGAGGGTGCATCTACACTGGAGAAATAATGCAGTTTGACACAATTTCAATTACCCTAGCTCCATCCTACAGAATCCTGGGATCTGTAGGGTTTTTTTGAGGCACCGGCACTCCTTGGCAGAGAAGGCTAAAAGGACAGGTAAATCTACCCATCCCAGGATTCCCTAGGATGGAGCCACAGCACTTAAAGCGGCGCCAAACTGCATTATTTCTACAGTGTAGATGCACCCTAACACAGCTACTTCTTTGAAAATATTAATTTAATTTAATCACCCGCCTTTCTCCTCCATCTCCTGGGAATTTCAGAGGCTGCTCGGAAGAGAGCCAAGAACCCAAGTGGCATAGACTTATTTCAGCTGCCATCATACTCACCCATCACACCAAGGTTGTATGCAAACATGAGTGTTATCCCAATGGGCAAGCCGACAGCGTAGTACCCAATGGCATTGGAAATGGCTCCGATCTTCTGTTTACCGGCCCCTCTCAGTACTCCACCGCATGTGGCCTAAGAGATGGGGAAAGATGGGGGAGAAGTGCAAGGGTTAAAAGGGGGGATTTAAGTTCACCCGTAAGGACTGGAAGCTTGCTACGGTTAATAAGATAGATTCTAAGTTTCTTGGAGAGCTATTTGTGAATCCCAGAGGACAGCAGTAGAATTCAAAATGTCCTTAACAGAGCTGGGCCAGAATGAACAAAATACATTTCAATAGGGAGAATTGCAGGGCAGAAAAAAATGAAATGCACAGATATAGGATGGAGGACAGCTGGAGCGTGGTGGAGTCTGGAGGTTTTTTTAAACAGAGGCTGGATGGCCATCTGTCCAGAGGGCTTGGATTGTGTCTTCCTGCATGGCAGAAGGGGGTTGGGTTGGATTGGATGGCCCCTGAGGGTCCCTTCCACTTTTATGACTCCATGTTCTGCTCTTGCTCCACACTGCTGTGGAATTATGGAGGGCATCCGCTTGTCCACCCCCCCCCCCCATGTACACTTTATGTGTTTCTCGAGACTTACTGCGATGGCGTCGAACAGATGGAAAGGAGCAAAAATCATCATGACTTTGGAGACCAAGGCAACAATCTCTCTGTTGAGGAAGGAAACTACCAGTCAGATAGGAACAGGAATGGTCAAGGAAACAATTTCATTAGCAACAAGAATGCGGGGCGGGGGGGGGGGAAATAACCATTTTAGCTGAAAGAGACAGAAAGAGCCAAAGATTTGGGCACTTTATTCCAATTATTTTATGAAATTCAGACACTCGTGCTCCTTTTTGAGCAAATCCTTTTGCAAACACACTGACATTCCTCAGCTTCTCTGCAGTTTGCAAAACCCTCAGCTCTTCTGCATGTCAAAATAATTTTGCCAGTGGTCAATTGCTTGGCATTTGTTCTCATCACAATTCTTCTCCGCTTGAACATTTTCAAATGATACAAGTGTTTAGGACTATTTCCCAATCCTTCGGGGGCACTTGCATTGCTGTGACTTGTACAGAGATACAACAGGGAGCCAGCATAGCTAGGGGAATGATGGGTGGTGTAGTCCCCGCAAGGTCGAGGCAAACTTTCCACACTTCCCTTTGGTCTTTTAAACTAACTGAATTAATTCTAATTGAGTGATTCAACTAAACCTTGGGAACCTACAGCTTCAACTCTTTCTGACGCATGATCAAATTCAATGACTGTCATCCTTCTTTTATGGAATACATAAAAAGAAAGATGAAGGTTATGCACCTGTCGCTGGTGAAAATGTAAGCCACCACATTTCTCACGGCTGCCAAGAGGCCAGAAAAGACCACAGCGAATGCGCCTGGGAGAAAAACAAAAGGAGAAAACAGAGACATCAACAGAAAATTCATAACCATGAGGACTAGGACCTTAACTTTGCCATAGCTTAGTAGCAGAGAAGGTCCTTCTCTTCCCAGATGTCATAACTGCAAAGGAGGACTTTTTAATGTAGGACGTTACAAAATGGAAGTTAAACAAACTAATATAAATATAAAATCATGCTTTGTAGCTGTGCATGGAGGACATTTTGGAATTCCTCCTGGACAGAAGGCTGAAATGTAGGACTGGAAAAGGGGGGCATCTGGTCACCCTGACCTTTCTATACATCTTTGCAGCATTCCAAGCATCGTGGCTCAATGCGTCCCTTATATACAGTATATCTCAGCAGCCACTTCTGTGATGCTACCCCTTTAAGGCACAACCGTTCTCGAAAGAGAGCTCTGCCCACTACCAGAGTGGATGGTAAGACCTTAAAGAAACATACACACCGGTGCAGAGGAGCCCTGTGATGCATGATCTCTTGGCTTGCTCCGCATTGCCCGCTCCCAAAGCATTGCCAACTCGGACACTGGATGCGACACTCATGCCTTGTGGCAGCTGGGGAGAGAGAAATGGAAGTGACAAGGGAGACAAAAATACTCTAAAATCCAAGTACAGCATCATCCAAAATCCACAAAACAGGGATATTGTGACTGGGCCAACCAAAATGCACATTATACATATTGCAAACTTTCAAAGCTCTACTTTGCTCCATGTTGATTGGCCCAATAAAAGGTATCCCTATTCTGTGGATTTTTGATGATGCTGTACTTGGTGTCATGTTTATCCCTTTAAAGTTCCCATGCTTCATATTCTCCAAGGCTTTATTATTACTACTGTAAGCTTTGGAATAAGACTTTTTGGACTACAGTTCCCAGAATCCCCTCACCAGTTGCAGCATTCGAGGAGTGTCAGTCGAAAAGACTAATTTTGCCAAGCTCTTGGCTAAAATCCAAAATCAACCCATTAATGAGTCTGCTGTGAGTTCCAGTCCTGACTTGCATAAAATGCAAAGACTGGGATTCTAGGAATGTCAGTGGAAATGAGTAATTTTTCCAAGCTCTTGGTAGAAATCCAAAAGCCTGGTCCGCTCCGCATCGAAGGTACTTACCAGATATGCAATGGTGGCTAATTCATAGATGATCGACTGAGCTCCCAATTCCACCACACTAATCATGCCTTCATGAGAAAATAAAATAGTATTATGCCCAAGAACTAACTGGAAAGCAGAATGTACATTAAATGCAAAAGTTTTAAAGAATACAACTTTAGGAGACGCGTGTAGTGGTTTGAATGTTGGACAATAACTCTGGAAGCCAGGGTTAAAATTCCCACTTAGCTATGGAAACCCACTGGGTGACCTTGGCCAAGTCACACTCTCTCAGCCACAGAGAAACGCAAGAGCCAATCATTCTTTCAAGGTCTCACCTGAGAGGAAGCTCCCAACCTCAAAGGTCCACCATTCAATGCACATCATCAGCATGCTAGGGAGAGCCAGGCGCATGAAAGAGCCCCAGTCTTGCAAACAGTCCCATGTCCAGCCTGCAAGAAAGAATAGTAATAACTAATAATAATATTTATTTCTTACCCCACGAATCAAAGAGGAGAACAACCACAATTAACAGACAAATGTCCGTTTAAAAGACATCCATTAAAACAGACATCAATTAAAAGGACCAACAAGATGTCCATATATTAAAACAATCTACTTTTAAAATACAAAATGGTGGCTTTCTCCTCCTCTTTCCCAATCCATCAGACCTGCTCACTGTTGAAAGTCTGGGAAGAGGCATCTACACTGTTGAAATAAGGCAGTTCAACACCACTTTAATTGCCACGGCTCAATCCTACAGAATGTTGGGATTTGTAGTTCTAAGAGGCACCTTTGGCAGAGAAGGCTTCAAGACTTTGCAAAACCACCAAAATCCATGGATGCTCAAGCCACATTCAATACAATGGCAGAGTAAAATGGAGTCCCTTGTATATAAAGGGCAAAATCAAGGTTTGCTTTGTGGAATGTGTATATATGTGTGTGTGTGTGTGTGTGTGTGTGTGTATATATATATAATATTTTCAAGCCATGGATGGTTGAATCCGTGGCTAAAGAAACCATGGAGGGCCAAGTACGAACATTCTTGTTAAAGCAATCATGCCCAGGAAAGATTTCATGAACTGAGGCAGACCTGTACTTAGCACTGGGAAGAGTCACTAATAAATCTCCCCTTCTTCCCAAACCAGTTCCGGAAAAAAGGGGGGAAATTGAAATTTCTGCTACCTCCCCAAGTCTCCTTGTGTATCTTCTTCCACCAGACGTAAAGGAAGAGGAGGAGGGCTTGCAAATTCTGAGAGAGTGTGTTGGCCCACGCTGAGCCCCTGGGAGAGAAAAAAGAATTGAAATTAAGAGAGGACCGAAGGTCCAAGCTCTTGGCTAAGCGGCATATAAATGCGCCAAAGAAAGACTTACACCACGCCAAGCTGGAAGGCGTAAAGGAAGACAGCGTTCATGATCACGTTCAAGATGTTGGCCACCACCCCTGTGATCACCTGGGGCAGAAGAATTGCCTAGAATTTGGGTGGAAGAAATGGAGAAACATCAGTAGTCAGATCCATACATTTTTCCTGCTGCACTCAGTGACTTCCCCAGTTGGTGGATGGGAATCTGTTCCGGGTTTTAATCCAAACTTCATACGAGCTACCCAACGAGGGCTCAATGTCGCCAAGTCAGGACTGGAACCCACAGCAGGCTCATCCTCAGGTTACAGTGCTATGGAATTTTAGGAATTGTAGTGTTGTTGTGGCACCAGAAACAGAGAAAGCAAAATAGCTCACAAAACTACAACTCCCAGAATTCCGTAGCACTGAGCCAGGGCAATTTCAAGTGTGCTAACTGGATTATTTCCTCAGTGTGGATGCAGAACTTGTAATCCCACCACCCCCATAAAAAAAAGCAGACAGAGAGAATACCTGACTCTGCAAATATCGGGTCTGTAGCTGATAGATGAACGCCGCCTAGAAATAAAACACAAATCATACTAAGTGACATTTCTAGCATCCCCATGACTGTGAGCTGCTCATTTTAGGGTCCCAATTTTAGCAGGATATAAATAAATATAATCATCAGCTAGTCTTCTCCTGGGGGATTCCCTCCCATAGGGGATAGTATTGGGTCCCTGCGGTCCCCCAGGACTGCTCAACTCCCATCGTCCCCTACCAGCCCAGTGGACAGTTTCGCATGATCACTTAAACTCTGTGGATTGTTTAATGGCATTCGCATTAAGAGCAAGAGAGAGAGCTTACTGGGAGAGCGGGAATAAATATCATCACATAAACTTGGGTTAACCTGCAAGAGACAGAGGACAAAAATTTAATTCTTTAACAGAAACAGAGAAGATAGAAAGAGAAAAGTCTGACTTGCTATGGATGCAAGGTTCAAGAAATCATAGGATTCTTTGCCACTGGCCATGCTGTCTGGAGGATTCTGGGAGGTGTAGTCCAAAAAACTTTGCATATATATATATATATATATATGTGTGTGTGTGTGTGTATTAGAAAATGAGACCTACAAAGAAAGTGCCACTGAATTGTGCAACGACAAACCTGGAGACCTCTGGGTCCTGTTTGCAGAGGAGCAAAATCCGTTCGGCGTTGAGGAATATGGCCCAGCAAGGGAAGCAAAAAAGCAGAAGAATGAGGATCCCCCGTTGCAAAATGGTCCCGACTCGTTTCACGTTCTTACTGCCGTACGTCTGGCCGAAACAAACAAACAAAAAAAGATTTTCACATTACAATCCAAGTGCAAAGATTACAACAACACAATCCAAGTGCAAAGACCAGCCAGGTTTGGCTCCTATTTATTGGAGATGGCAAATAGCACTGGAAGAAAAACTTCCCATCAATGCCAAGAAGATATAATATTTGAAGGACTGAATCTCCCTATATGAACCCAGTCAAGATCTTCAGGAGATGCCCTTCTCTCTGTCCCAGGGCCTTCTCAGGCTCCTTGGGAGGGAAAAAGGAGAAAGAAGGCCTTCTTGGTGGCTGCTCCCAGTCTTTGGAACTCCCTCCCACCGCTTCTCCTTTGCTCTCCTTCCACCAGCAAATGAAAAAGACTTTCCTATTCCATCAGGTTTCTAGGAACTGACTGCAAAGGGCTTTTAATCTAAAAAGTGACGCAGAGTGTAACCAATCGTTACCTGGGACATGAGAGTGTCGCACGCTGACGCCAATCCGGTGCCAATCGAAATGCCAATGACGTTGACAACCTGAAAGGACAGGAGCAACCAGGGAGAGAGAAAGTCAGAGGGTCTCAAGGAAGACCCAAGTATGTGTCTGCAATACATAGTCGTCAAGACTCCATCCTTTGGAATCCTGTGATTTGTAGTTTGGGGATAGGTACAGGTTGGGCTTCCCTTCTCCAAAATTGCTTTGGATTTTGGAATATTTGCACACACGTAATGGGATATCTTGGAGATGGGACCCGAGTCTAAATTCAAAATGCATTTATGTTTCATATACACCTTATAAACATAGCCTGAAGGTTTTGCAGGGATTTTTAGGAGAGGAAATGCCCCAAATATGATTTAAAAGGAGCAGGTAGGGAGAGACCCTTCTCTGTGGCCAGAAATCTGATGCCGGTCGAAGCAGACGGGGCCAGGCTGGAGGGACCAATGGTTTCTGTCTGTTATATAGGTATTTTTTCTTATATTTCTCCTTGGAAAGGATAGGTAGGTTTCTTACGTACCGACACAGCAAGGGTGACCGCATCCAACTCGGCTTTGCCCAGATGGCCGCAGAAGACAGAGCTCACCACGCTGATCAGGAACCCCAAAAGCTGTGCCACGAACTACAGAAAAAAAAAGGGGGGGGGGAGATGCTATCATGAGGACTAGAACCTTGCTTTTAAAACAGGATTTCTGAATTTTATGCCCAAAAGAATTGGGACTTTTCCCCATGTGCTTACTGGACAACAAACATACACCATCAGATTTAAGGCCACAGACTTAATACACCTTCTCACCTACCCCAGTCTTTGTGTCATTGACCTGAGTTCGAATTCACCAAATCTACCTCCCTGGCATCGCATCACAGATACTTAGCCAACAAAAGCTAGCTTTCCACATGCGGGGACTTTTTGTTTTTAATGCAAAGGGTGTGTATGTATGTTTGCTCATTCCATTCTCTGCTTGCGGTCTGCCAGGAAGAACATCTCCTGTGTCTTTTGGGTCCGGCACAATTTGAGTTGGCTCTTGGGTGCTGGAAACTAAACCATCCAGTATGTGTTTTTCTGTACTCGGGGTACAAAATCCAAGGCAAGCTGAAACAGGCACAGGCAAGGGCGGCTTTTGCAACCTCTCTTCTGTAGCGATGTGAATAATCTCCCCTAGGGCTATGAACTTTCACCGTAAGAAGCATCGGGGCTGGGAAGCAGAGGCGTAAAATACAGATATTTATTTTATTAGACGCTCATGTGATGGCAAGAAAGAATTTAAAGAGCTCAGATCCATATGAGTCCAGGCTAGTTATCTCCCTGTATCAGCCTCGCCTGAGCCCTAAGATCTTTCAGATGGGCTTCCTCTCTATTCTTCTACCTTCTCAAG
Source organism: Phrynosoma blainvillii (assembly GCA_026167975.1). Lineage (NCBI taxonomy): Eukaryota > Metazoa > Chordata > Lepidosauria > Squamata > Phrynosomatidae > Phrynosoma > Phrynosoma blainvillii. The sequence continues at coordinate 11,570,451 of JANUYF010000014.1, forward strand.
ACTTTTTGGTGGAAACAAAGGAGAGGATGTTCTTGGTGGCTGCTCCCAGGCTTTGCAACTCCGTCCCTAAAGAGGCTCCCCTTCTTCCTGCAAATTAAAAGTTCCTTATTTGGTCAGGCTTTTAGGAATTGACTCTGATGGGCTTTTAACAGTGTGCTGTTTTGTTGATTTTTTCATAGGGTTGGACGAAACCCCAAGAGGCCATACAATCTAATCCCAATGTGCCATGCAGGAATACACAACCAAAGCACTCCCTGTGACAGATGACCATCCAGCCTTTTCCAACTTCCTTTTTGAATTGTGGTGCCCAGAACTGGACACAATATTCCAGGTGGCCAAAGCAGAACAGAGTGACACTCTGACTTTCCTCGATCTAGATACTATACTCCTATTGATGCAGCCTAGCATCGCATTGGCTTTTTTAGCTGCTGCATCACACCGGTGAATCATGTTCAACCGGTGGTCTTTGGGAGAGACCATTTTTCAAAATATTCTGTCTTTTAATTACTTGCAAATATAGGTACTCTATAGATTGTGACGTCTTCCTATACCGTAATGTGTACTGATTTTTAAAAAGTGTAATTTACCAAAACAAAAGGAGGATATAAATGAGCAAAATCAACATCATCTGCTTTGCAATCCTATTATTATGACAAACACAAATCTGTACATTTGTGGGATGGGAGTGTAATACTTCTGTAATTGATACTGTTATTATTATTTTGTTATTGGATCTTTCCAGTCCCTTTCAAGCAGGACAAAACCAAGATGGTTTGACACCATCTTATCCTACCTCACATCACTGCTGCTGAGCTTAAAAAAGGACTAGAAATCCCAGTATCCAGTGGCCACGTTGACTGGGCATGATAGAAGTTATAATACCCAGTGATCAAGCTTTGGATTGTTAGTTTGGTCTCCTCAGTTGCCTTACCCTGACTAGCTGAGCTTTGCTGCCGTGGCTGTTTTCTCTTCCGCTCCATTATTTGATATCTTAAAAAATAAATTAACCTGGCTCGAACCCAGGACCTCCTGCCTCCACATGCTCCATCAGACCAAGGCACAGCCTCGCCTTCAACCTCAGGCTACAAAACATGAACACACAAAGCAGAGGGCCTTGTGATTCCTGTCTGGAGCAGCTCTGGAAAGTTTTAAAAGGTATTGTTATCTCCCAATGAATGGAAGTCTTTAGCCCAAAGAGGTTGTTGTCAGATGCTCCCAGGAAAGGCAATGAACAAAAGAGCGTGAACCATTTCAGCTGACTGAAACAACTCTCTGAACTCCAATATTTGGCCGACAAGGCAGCAATATGGCAGCAAACCAGAGCCTAAATGCTGCATCCACACTGCAAAATTAATGCAGTTCGACACCGCTTTAACTGCCATGGCTCAATGCCATACAATATGGGATTTGCAGTTTTGTGAGAGATTTAGCCTCCTCTTCAGGGAGCTCTGGGGCCACAACAAGCTGCAGATCCCAGGATTCCCTAGCATGGAGTCATAGCAGTTAAAGTGGAGTCAAACTGGATTATTTCCGCAATGCAGATGCAGCCCAGGTAGTACTATCCCAGAGTTCAAGATGGTTGACATTGACAGCTGTACAGTTCAGTGGGTACAGCATCTGCTTTGCATGCAAAAAAGCCTCAGGTCCATTTACTAGAAATGCCTGATCTGGCCCTGCTGAGGCATGCCTTAGTTACTCAAGGAACTCAAGGAACTTAGTTACTCAAGTTCCCTAAGTAACCGTAAGTTACTTAGCGAGGGAGGGAGGGAGAGCAGGAAGGGATGGGAGGAAGAATAGGATGAGAAGGGAGGGAAGAAAGAAATAGATGAGGAAGAGGTGAGGAGAGGAGGAAGGAGGTTGAGTTTCCCTTATCCGGAAATTGGAAATACTCCAAAATCCAAAATTGTCCACATGGGTGGCTGAGACAGTGACACCTTTGCTTTCAGGTGGTTCCATACACTCAAACTTTGTTTCATGCCCCAAATTTGTTAATAATGTTGCGTAAAAAAATGATCTTCAGGCTAGTTTTATAATAAGGTGCATACGAAACATAAAGGGGTTTCATGTTCAGACTTGGGTCCCATTTCCAAGATATCTCATCCTATGCAAATATCCCCCAAATCTGGGAAAATCCAAAATACTTCCGGCCCCAAGCATTTCGGAGAAGGGAGACTCAATCTGGGATGGGATTCTGGTAAATATTATCATTACAATTATTATTATTATGAATAATAAAAAATGCCATGGGGGTTTTTCCAATGGGGAATGGGTTGGAAGTGGGCTCTTTCTTTGTGGAGAGTCAATTTTATTAGATCCTTTGAAAGGAACATTTTGGGCTCTTTTATAAATTTGCATGCAAAACCCAAAAAGCCCCTATTTTGGGAGGGAAAGAGAGTAGCATGTGGAATTCAGCCTTGTGTACTTAGCTTCCCGCAAGCCATAAAATGGCTCAGGATGTGATCTTTGGGCTCAAATATGCTCAGACTTTGCCCCCCACATTCCTTATCAGCCAGGGCTGGAAAAAGGGAGAAAATCTGTTCCTGGAGAAGGATAAGATAGAGCTGAATCTGGAGGACCGAGTGAGACGGAGACAGCTAAAAAGGACTATAAGACGGAACCCATAAAATAGGGAGAAATAATCCATTAATCCCAGGACTGTTTTTAGGAGCAGCTTATGGATTTTCCACTTTTTTGGGGGGGATGAGAACTCCCAGCATCCCCGAGCCAGCCCCATACCATAAAAGCAACACACAAATTCATACACATAATTAATAACAACTACTAAATTACAAAGAGAGGCAGCCTGGTGTAGTGGTCTGAGTGTTGGGCTACGACTCTGGAGACCAGGCTCCGGATCCCCGCTGGGCCTTGGAAACATGCAAGTACTTGGTCAATATTGGATAGATAAATAAATAAATGCAGCCTGTGGAAGGAGAAGTCATTGATGCAATTGGTGAGACGATGGGGGAACCAGGGTTTGATTCCCTGCCTAGCCATTGGGTGACTTTGGGCAAGTCACACTCTCTCAGCCTCAGAGGAAGGCAAAGGCAAACCCGCTCTGAACAAATCTTGCCAAGAAAACCGCAGGTCAGGGCTGCCAGAAGTCAGAAGTGACTTGAAGGCACACAACAAGAGCAAATTAGGAGGAACTTCCTGACAGTAAGAGCTGTTTGACAGTGGAAGACACTCCCTTGGAGAGTGGTCGAGTCTCCTTCTTCTTTTTTTTGGGGGGGGGGTTTAAACAGAGGCTGGATGGCCATCATTTGGGGGGGTGCTTTGATGGAGAGTTCCTGCAGGGCAGAAGAAGGGGGTTGGATTGGATGACCCTTGAGGTCTCTTTGATTCTATGAAATAATAATCTTCTTGTCTAGGAAGAAGAATGGGTGAGTTTGGGCAAGTCACACTCTCTCAGCCTCAGGGGATGGCCATGGCAAACCCCCCCCCTCTGAAGAAATCTTGCCAAGCTCAGGATTAGGGTCGCCATAATTGACTTGAAGGCACACAACACAAACACACACACACACATATACACAAATCATCATCATCATCATCATCATCATCATCAAAATGATGATGATGATGATGATGACGATGATGATTCCTAGCTCTCTCCGTGCCTGTCCTGTCCTGTCCTGTCCTTGCTTACCACAGGGCCCCCGATCCTGACCATCTGTCGGGCTTCTTGCCAGGCCCCGACGGGGAGGATCTGCCGGAGCCTCCGCCCGGCCGAAGCCCAGCAGGAGGAGAGCGGCAGGCTCCGGGTCTCCTCCTGGGCCTGCTCCCTTCCAGGGCCCGCCATCCTCCTCCTCATCCCCCCCTTCGCCTTCGCCGCCTCCTCCTCCTCTTCCTCGTTCTCCGGGGAGCGTCCAGGAGGGCTCCAGGGACCTCCATCGGCCTCCAAGGCGCCCTCTCTCTCTCCTCTCTCTCTCTCCAGCCACGTGGGGAGCTGGCAGGCAGCGGGTGGGCGGGGCCCCAGAGGGAATCCCCTGCCCCATTGGGCGGAGCGGCCTGTGACGCGAGAGGGGGCGGGGCGAGGAATCCTCCCCGCCCAGGCCTCAAAGGGGGGGGGCTTCCCCAGCCTCTTTAGAAAGGACTCGACTGTCTTCTATTAATTAGAGGGACACTATATTGATAACTGCATCTATACCTATTATGTCTATACCTATATCTAGTATATCTAGATCTGTTATATCTATATCTATACCTATTATATCATGTCTATTTTATATCTATATCTGTTATATCTATACCTATTATATCTAGCATATATATTATATCTATATCTATATTTGCATACCTATATCTGTTACATCTATATCTATGCCTATTATATCTACATTATATCTATATCTATATATCTTCTATGTCTATATCTATACCTATTATACCTAGTATATCTATTATATCTATATTATATCTATATCTATATCTATACTTGCATATCTATATCTGTTATATCTATATCTATGCCTATTATATCTACATTATATCTATATCTATATCTTCTATCTCTTTATCTATACCTTTTATACCTAGTATATCTATTATATCTATATTATATCTATATCTATATCTATGCCTATTATATCTACATTATATCTATATATCTTCTATGTCTATATCTATACCTATTATACCTAGTATATCTATTATATCTATATTATATTTATATCTATATCTGTATATCTATATCTGTTATATCTATACCTATTATATCTACATTATATCTATATCTATACCTGTTATATCTATATTGATATAGATATGGATCTATATCTATATCTGTATCGATATCCATATATTATATATTTTATCTATATCCATATCTATATCCATTATATCTATATAATATAATATATATAGTTATTATATCCATATCTATTATATCTATATTATATCTATCTATATCTATTATATCTATACCTATGTCTGTTATCTCTCTATCGCTGTCTCTATTTATTCCCTGCTTTCCCCTCCTGCCAAAATTGGGACTTGTCAGCTGCTGACAATTTTTAAAAGAGCCACACAATTCAAAACCTACAGAAGACAGAATTAAACTATTACACTATTATTATGTTAACTGGAAGAGAGAGACAAGAAAAAGGAAACTCCTATCTGTATGTGGAAGGTATGAGGGGGTAAGCACTAGAGTGACCCTGGGCAAGTCACACTTTCTCAGCCTCAGAGGATGGGAATGGCAAAAAACAAACAAACCCTGCCAGTGAAGAATGGGTTGCCATAGGTCAGGAGACACACAATGGCAAAAGAACTAGACAAAATCCTAAAGTGGGACGATACACAGCTGAACACTCAAGTTACAGAATTAATTCAGTTTGACTCCTCTTTAACCGCCATGGCTCCAGCCCATGGACCCTGGGATTTGTAGTTTATTGTGGCCCCAGAGCTCTCTGATAGAGAAGGCTCAAGATCTCGCAAAACTACACTTCCCAGGGTCCCGAGCCATGGAGGCACGGCAGTGAAAGCGGTCTCAAACTGCATTCATTCTCCAGTGCAGATGTTTACTTCTGACAGAACCAATGTCTGAGAAAGAAGGCTTTGTGTTACGGAGACTGGCTCATCGCACAATATGCACTTTATCTATTATTTATTTTACAGCAAAGGCAACAAGAATCAGGGCTCAGCCTTCCAAAAGACATATTGGAAGATCTGGCTCCGTTCTTGATTTTGGCCTCGTGTCTCACAGCCAAACAAGGACCTCGAGCCCTTTTCGTAAAAACAACCAGGAATCTTGGAGCGCCTGGAAGACTGACCAAAGCAGCCTGACACAAATAGGTTTGAAAGAGGAAAACCTGAAATGAAATATCATGTACATGATGCTGGAAATTAAATTAAATTAAATGGAGTTCCTCTAACCCAGGATATTGTGTGTGTGTGTGTGTGTGTGTTGCATGCCTTCCAGACATTTCCAATTTATGGCAACCCTAAAGCAAACCTATCATAGGGTTTTCTTGGCAAGTTTCATCAGAAGGGGTTTGCCCTTACCATCCTCTGAGGCTGAGAGAGTGTGACTTGCCCAAACTCACCCAGTGGGATCTTCACGGTCAAACCGGGATTCGAACCCTGGTCTCCAGAGTCATAGTCCAACACTCAAACCACTGATGCAATGCTAAAAAGTCGAGGAAAGGTGTCAAGAGGGTACCTTTGCCCTTCCTTTCGTCACTGAAGGGAGCTATTTATTAACATATCTGGGTTAGAAACTGCATTCATATGGACTGTGTCAGTTGTGGTTTGCTTCACTTCAATGACTCTGCATCTCCCACAAAAGTTAAAAATATCACAGCTTCTTAAACCAAGGCTAATACGGTCAGATAGTTTCCCTTTTCTGGTGTTACACCTGGAAAAGGACTACGTATCACCCAATTGTCTCAATTTGACAAAGACAATCCCGATTACTCCTCTGCCCTCCCACTTTTCCAGCTGATTTTAAAAGGTCCCGGTTTCTCTCTCCTCTTCCTCTTTGGTCCTCAGCTTTCTCCAGTTTGCTGCCAAATGAGTTCCAAGTGCAAAAGGAGTTTGCAAAAGCAAACTGTGGCAGCCTCTTGGGTAAATCATTTTGAATTATGAATTTGCATAAAATTAACTCAGCAAGAAGAAAAGGAGAGAAAGTGACAAAGCCTTGCCCTTCCCTGTAGACTCAGGCAAAAACAAACTGTGGCAGCCTTTTGGGCAAATCATTTTGAATCATAAGTTCAAGATGTAGAAGGAGTTTGCATTAACACAGCAGAGAGAAAAGGAGAGAAAGTGACAAAGCCTTGCCCTTCCCTGTAGACTCAGGCAAAAGCAAACTGCACATGCCTCTTGGGTAAGTCACACTCTCTCAGCCTCAGGCCATGGCAAACTTTTTTGAAGAAATCTTGCCAAGAAAAACCATGGTAGGGTCAGCTTGGGCTCCCCAAAAGTCCGACACAACTTGCAGGCCCCCAACAACCATAGATAGAAAACAGAAATGATATGGTGCAGATAATTCTGGTTTTCATATCTAATTATATGCCTTTAAACTTGAGGATCATATCTACTTCCTTCACGGCTGCCTTTTAAATTCTTAGCCTTCTGACCCAAGGTATAGGAAATTTTTAACTAATTAAATGTCTTTCTTAGTCATTTGAAAGTTATGTAAACCACCGATGGTCCTTCTCTGTGTGTGTGTGTTTAATGTTTAGCGGTAGCCCTGAGAAATTTGGTATGTGGTGTCAAACTGCATTATTTCTACAGTGTAGACTCACCCAAAGTCAAAGGAAGATTCTAGTCCTCATGATCTTCAAACGGAGAGCTTTGCTAAGTGGTCTTAAGCTGCATTATTTCGATTGTGTAGACGCACCCAAAGTCGAAGAAAGATTCTAGTCCTCCTGGTTCTCAGCCTGAGAAAATTGGTAAATGGTGTCAAACTGCATTATTTATACAGTGTAGATACACTTTAAGTTGAAAACTGCATTATTTCAACAGTGCAGACTCACGCTAAGACAAAGAAAGGTTCTAGTCCTCATGGCTCAACCTGAGAATGCTGGTAAGTGTGTCAAACTGCATTATTTCGACAGTGCAGATGCACCTGAAGTTGAGGAAAGATTCTAGTCCTCCTGGTTCTCAGCTTCAGGAATGTAGCATATGGTGTCAAAGTGCATTATTTCTCCCATGTAGATGCCCCCCTTAGAGAACGCTGCTTCCCAAGGCAGGCCGCTCCCAATAGATTTGGCCTGGGCTTGCGTTGTTTGTGTCAAGAGGGAGACCTGAGAAGTGGCTTGGCCTTTCGTGACCGTTCTCTTGGACCGAGTCCCGGGCCTCTGGAGCCAAATTTCTGTCCTCTAGGCCTCCGTAACCCCAGGCTGTCCCGAGTGAGGAGGCACTTTATTGGTTCTGGAGAGACTTTAATCCTCGCCCTTTGGCCAAAATTATAGGAGCGTGAAGACAAGAAGGGAGGATTATCCAGATCGGGCAAAGCATCCCTCCCTCGGCAAGTCACGCAGGTGCCCTTTTGGGTCCGGGAAAGCGTTCGGACATTAATCCGGGGGTCTCAGCAAACCAGAGTGCCCCCAACTATGGATCCGGGGACCCCTGTGAGCATGAACGGTGCTGGACACTCTCTCAGCCCCACAGCTGTCAAGCCGGAGAGGCCGCAAGGCTGGAGGAAATTACGGCGGCTGTTTCCTTCCAACTTTTGGGAAGAGGCAAAGAAGATCTTGGTGCTGGCAGCGCCACTGGTGAGTCCCCAGTCCGGCCCTACCATGAGGCAACTGCCTCAGGCAGCAGATTAGAGAAGGGTGGTAAACAAAATGATTGCAGTCCAGCAACATTGTGGCAAAGAACCCCGGTGGGTCCTAAATTACATTTGCGACCGTACTTTGGGATCCGTACCTGTTTGTAGAGTCTTTCCGGCACGATCTGAGAGGAAAAGTTTTGAAGAGGGACTTTCTCAAAAGATTTTCTTCCTTTGGCAGACGCTCATCCAGTTATTGGTGTTTCTGATCCACGTCGTCAGCACCATCTTCTGCGGCCACCTTGGCAAAGTCGAGTTGGCATCCGTCACCCTGGCGATCGCGGTGAGCTATTAATGAGGAAAAATTAACAAGTTTGTTTGGAGATTATGCAGCAGTTTGCTTTTGCCTGAGCCGACTGGGAAGGGCTCCTTCCTCTCCTTTCCCTTGAATGGAGGGCAAACTCCTTTTGCACTTTGAGCTCAGCTTGCAGCAACTGATGGCACTGGCAGAGATTGCTGTGTGGACCATGTATTATGTAGTTACACTAGCACTTGGGCAATAGCACTTTACATTTTTATCTTTCCTTAGGAGACCCCTGCTAAGGGCAAATCTAGCACCAGGTTCCTTCTACAAAGTTACAGCAGTTTGATATCAATTTTGAAGAAGACATCAATTTTGCAGAAGAGGTAGCTAATACCCCAGAGGACAAGATCAGAGTTCAAAATGACCGTAACCAGTTAGAGAGCTTGGGCCAGAACTATCAAAATGAAAAATTCAGCAAAATGAAATTCAACAAGGACATAATGCAAGGAAACAAAAAATGAAATGCAAAGATATAGAATGGGGGACACCTGGCTTGATAACAGGACCTGTGGAAGGGATCTGGGAGTCTTAGTAAACTACAATCTAAATATGAGCCAAAGGTGTGACACAGCAGCTAAAAAATCCAATATGATCCTAGGCTGCACCAATAGGAGTGTAGTATCTAGACTGAGGGAAATTATTCTGCTTTGGCCAGAAGGGCCCAGAGGAGAGCAAACAAAATGGTGAATGGTCTCGAACCCATGACCTCTTTCTGATGCTGAGACAGTGTGGCTTTCTGGTATTTTCATTTCATCATGTTGATTTATGTGGTTTTGTCCCCCCTCATCTGCCCATCTCTTTCTCCAGGTTATAAATGTGACGGGTGTCTCTGTAGGTTTCGGCTTGTCTTCGGCCTGCGACACGCTGATATCCCAGGTGAGCAACTGCCTCCTTTCTCTAGACTTGCTAATTAATTCCCATAAGGTTCTGAGTGCGAATTCCAGTGATTTCCAAAAGATTGATGTTTTAAAATGGGTTTTCATTTTCTTTTCCCCCAGACCTATGGAGGGAAGAATATGAAGCGTGTGGGTATTATCTTGCAACGGGGCATCCTCATTCTGCTCCTCGTATGCTTTCCTTGCTGGGCAGTTTTTGTCAACACAGAGCAGATCCTCCTCCTCATCCGACAGGACCCAGAAGTCTCCAGGTGGGGCAAAACCTTGTTTCCTAACATGGGAGAATAAGATGTGGCACCTGAAGTCTAAATCAGGGATGAAAACTGTGTGAGATGTTCTTGACATTGTGTTCCCCAGCATTTTCTCACTCTTGGTTGTATCTGGTTGGGGCTGGTGGGAGTTCTAGTTCAACATCTGGAAGACACAGGATTCCCACTCGGGTCTCAATAGTCCATTTTGGAGTTAATTTCTCTCCCAATCTCTCTTATCAGGCTTACTCAAGTTTATGTCATGATCTTCATCCCGGCGCTTCCAGTAAGTCTTCGGATTTAATTCATATTTGGGTTTAATTCTTGCCTATTGTTGTTGGCTTTCAAGTTATTTCCTTTGGGGAGCCTAAGGACAAATCTAGCACCAGGTTTCCTTGGCAAGATTTGTTCAGAGGCGGTTGGCCATGGCTTTCCTCTGAGGCTGAGATAGTGTGGCTCACCCAAAGTCACCCTGTGGGTTTTCATGGCTGAGCAAGGATTCGAACCCTATTCTCTAGGGTCCTAGTCAATACTCAAATCCACTACACAATGTTTCTTAGGCCCCTTTAAATCCCACTTTTAAATGATTTCAGGGCACTATAAAGCAGGGCTGGAGAACATGCAGCCCTCTATAGATGCTGTTGGATTGCAATTCCATTAGCTCTAACCCGTATAGTCAATGGATTATGGGATCTACAGTCCAGCAACATCTAAATGGTTACACTTTCTCTGTCCGTGCCTGGAAGGATGATGGAGGTTGCTGTGTGTTTAGGGACACATCTCAGTCCATGATGGTTCAGTCCATGATGCAGATGAGTGAGAGGAGGAGAATTTACATTAATTAAATTTAGAAAGGGTCTCTCCCCATGTTGGTTTATGGGAAAGATTCAGGACCCTGGACAGGTAACCTGGGGTTCTGATATTCTTGAATTCACCCAACAATCCCCCCCCCCCTTATATGCTTCTGCTTCTCACCAATTGTATTAACTACTTCTTGTTCCACAGGCTGCATTTATTTATCAGATAGAGACGAGGTACTTGCAGAATCAGGTCAGTATTCATCTCATGTCCATAAAACAAAGCAAGCGTCCCAAGGGTGTATTCTTGCAAAAGTTTCCCAAGAAATCTCCGGCTCAACAGTGCTAAAACTCTCTTGGCTTAAAGTCTTCCTTAAGTCTAACACCTTTGTTACGTTCCAGTCCTGTTAGCCCTTCTTGCAGATTTCAAATGTCCCGATTTAATCCTTTGCCATCCCACTTTTCCAGATGCTTTTAAAATGTCCCAGTTTCTCTCTCCTCCTCCCGCTTTTGTCCTCAGCTTATTTCAATGGCTGCAAACAACACACAAACACCTTCTAGGCTGGCCAATGTTGCCATGTTTTTGGTCTTCCCAGGACCATGTTAGGCCAAGGAGAGGGTTTGGGTTTGGGTTCAGACACACAACTCACAACCTCTTTCCTTGGAAATGTCATTTTTAGAGAATCATCTGGCCAGAAGTTCTCTGCGGTATCGCTGGGAACATTGTCAACCTGATTGCAAACTACGTCTTTCTTTACCAGCTTGACATGGGAGTTAGGTAAGACAAGGAAGGGCCATGGGGTCTATATTTTAACAGAGCTATCCATCCATTCTCTCTTTATCCAAACGGTGCCACAGATGTATTGTAAAATGCTATTTTATTTTTATGCTATTTTAAATGATGAACTCTTGGGATTGATAGTTTGGCAAGGTATTCTGGTCTGTCAGAGTGCGTCGGTGCCTCACCAAACTACAAATCCCAGCATCTTGTAGAATGGAGCTATGGCAGTTAAAAGCAGTGTCAAACTGCACTATTTCTACAGTGTAGATGCAGCCCAAGTAAGGCAAACCTACCCCAAAACTTTAAAATGTATAAGAAGGGAAGAAGGGGGGATATGTCTCCTAATTACTCCTTCCATATATTGAATAATTGTGTATATATATATATATACATATATACATATATATATATATATATATATATATTACCATTTCTACACTTGTTTCACTTAGTTTTATGTTTCCTCGACTCATTTTAGGGGGTCTGCCTGTGCCAACACCATTGCTCAATATTCGCAAGCCATCGCTCTCTTCCTCTACATCCGATGGAAAAAGCTCCATGTGGAAACCTGGGGAGGTAGAACGGCTATTTAATTTAATTTAATTTAATTTAATTTAATTTATGCTCAGATTCTTCTGCTTCCTTTTTTTACTTCCAAACCCTCATTGATGCACATCACAGACTTTTAGGTCTGTCTGTATTTAAGACATCCAGATTAACGCTTAAAAGACAGCGAGAGCCACTTTGAATCCCATTTTGGGAGAAAAGTGGGCTATAAATCCCTTCAATAAATATAATAAATATAATTTTCTGAGCTCTCAGTGGTTTAATTTTCTATCAGGGCAGAATCAGGCTGTGTTTCCTAACTTATTTTTCATTTTTTTCCATTGCATTAGGCTGGTCTCTTGAATGTCTCCAGGAATGGGATGTCTTCATGGCTTTAGCCGTTCCTAGCATGCTCATGACCTGTATTGAATGGTGGACCTTCGAAATCGGGAGCTTTCTGATTGGTCAGTGAGGATAGGGGAGGAGCCATGGGTGGTGGGCGGAGCCATGTTGAAGCCACTCCCACCCCTGGCAATGGGTGGAGCCAATGGTCAAGCCACTCCCATTCCAGGCAATGAGCTCCACTCTGGTGCTGCAACAAACTACAGTTCCCAGAATTCCATAGCACTGACCCATGAAAGTTAAAGTGGTGTCAAACCGGATTATTTCTGTAGTGTGGAGGCAACCTGTGTTTGTTTTCTCCCTTCTACTCCCAAAATGCCTTTTCCCCCCAGGTCTCCTTAGCGTCCTTCAACTGTCGGCGCAATCCATCATTTATGAAGTGGCCACTGTGGTTTATATGGTGAGGATTTCTTTCTTCTGTTGCACATGAACCCCAATTTATTATCTTCAGCGAAGGGGAAATCAGAGGTGCATTAATTATTTCTCCTTTAATGAGTGCCTTCTTCAGATTTGGGGGGTATGTATGCGAGAATTAGACATTTTATTCCAGCAAGATCTCCACTCTTCCTTTGAGGAGCTGCGATTCCGTCAGCTCCAGTAATTCCTCTGAAACAGTGGTTCCCAAACTTTGGACATTCATTTGTTTTGGACTTCAGCTCCCAGAAGCCACAGCCAGGAATGATGGGAGCAGAAATCCAAAGCATCTGGAGGACCAAATATTGGCATGAGCAATATAGATTGTGACTATTCAGTCGCTGTGTGGCTCATTCATCATCTCTTGGCCAGGGCTGGATCTTCTATCCGCCAGACTGAGGTTGTGGCCTCAGGCAGCAAAGACTGGGAGGTGGCAAGATGGAGCTCTGCTCGCCACGTAGTTTGCCCCATTCCCCATTAGCTTGCCTTGTATTTTCCATGGATGCGCTGTCATCCCAGTGTCAAAGAAAGACTTAACATCCACTTGACCGGTCGCCATTTTGTTCTTTCCTTCTGGCAGCCAAATGTCTTGGGTCAGCCCTGCTGGGACCCATCTTTGTGTCTCGCCACACTTATTAGGCTCTTCTTCTGGTGACCCAGAGTCATAAAGGGCCATAACAGAAGCCATGGACCTTGTCAGAGTTGAGGTTCGGGTGGCTTCGTATTTGAGAACAGGGTGGCTTCCGTGGCACAACGAAGTGGCAGAGTAGGACTCTGGGAAGATTATGGTGATAAAACAGCACCTCCCAGTTTCGATCCGGATTAGTGTCTTGCCCTCTTTTCAGATCCCCTTTGGCATCAGTGCGGCTGTCAGCGTTCAGGTGGGAAACGCCTTAGGCGCTGGGAATCCGGAAGCAGCCAGGAAGTCCTCCGTGGTCTCCATTTTATGTACAGGTAGCTTATTATTAATAATATTATTATTTTGGAAGGAAAACCAATGTCCATGGTTGGCCCTACCGTTGTGTAACGCGGGGCGGTTGTCTCAGGCAGCATATCCTGTGAGGTGGCATTTAGGTGTTGGAGGAGATACTTGGATGCCCTGAGACTTGGCGGAAAATGCAGGAACATCAGCAGCATTGAAGAACAATTCGGTTGCCAATCTGGTTGCCTCCTCTGCATGGAATGGATGCCATTTTGGGGGTCTTTTGCCTCGAGCATCAAAATTTCATCTTAATACTATCAGAAGATGGAGAAGTTTGGGGGTTTTTGGACTGCGGCTCCCAGAATCCATGATGGTTTTGCTGTAGTGCAAAAACTGTGACACACTGAATGTGAATTAGTCACACAGAACAGAGAAGGTGACTGGTCCGACCGTTAAACCATTTAAACTCTATTTTAACCAGTTTCTGTAGGTCTTTTTAACATTTTAAAGTATTATTTACACTGCCAGGTTGGTTTGATTGTCATGGGATAGAGAGCAGGATAGAAATATTTTAATAAAGACATAAAAATAAATACGGCCACCTATTGAGCTGTGCCACCAAGTAGGGATTTGAACTCGGTTCTCCCAGTCCTAGGCCAGCACTAACTACTGCATCACACTGTCTGTGACTCCACATGTTTAGCCTTCTAAGAGACCTAACCCAAATGTTAAACTCTCCTTCTGAAACATAGGAATTACCGTTTCATCTCCATATTATTAATTTGCTGCTAATCTCTCCATCTCTCCCCTTAATCTCCGCAGTGTGTTTTGTCTTCCTGATGTGTGTCGTGTTGTCGGCCACAAAAGATATCCTGGCTTACATCTTTACCAGCGATGAGTGAGTAATCGGATCACAAACTAAACCTCTGCGGTGTTTGATACCACTTTGCACCTGTGTCGAAAAGTTTTGGGATGCTTAGTTTCGGCTCTGTCCTACTTGACCGCCAGCTTTCACTCCCAGAATTCCTGACTTCTGGGAGTTGAAGTCCAAAACATCTGGAGGCCCAAAGCTTGGGAGCCATTGCCTTAAATGAATGGTGGAGTCTCCTTCCTTGGAGGTCTTTGAGCAGAGGCTGGATGGCCATCTGTTGGGGATGCTTTAATTGGGAGTTCCTGCATGGCAGAATGGGGTTGGACTGGATGGCCCTTGGGGTCTCTTCCAACTCTATAATTCTATGATTCTATGATTCTATGAATATATATATATATATATATATATACCCTCGTAAGGCATGTGTGCCTGTGTCTTTCTTTACTGGGGTGCCTATGGATCCGACTATAAGAGCCTGCAAAAATGGCAAAATAATTATTGGTATAATAATCCCATCTTTCCTCAATTCTCCCAACAGAGAAGTGATAGAGCTGGTGGCTTGGGTGATGCCGGTCTATATCTCTTTTCATCTCTTCGAGGCTCTCTCTGTGAGTATAACTCTGCCAACAAAATGGAGGGGAAATCCACATTTTGAAACCCATCAAAGGTTGTTTATCTTCATTTCTGAACATGAAACGTAGAATTGTGTCCTGCGTGTGTTCACCAAATTTCTTTCCAAATTTCTCTGGCTGATTGGTGAGACAAAGGAGGAGATGTGGGCAGCCCCACAGCTTGGGGATGTTTACTTTGTGGGGAGTAGATCTCCCAGAATCCTCCAGCCAGAATGACCGCAGTAGGGGATTTTGGGAGGTGTGATCCAGAAAAGGAACCTGGTCAAATTCTGCACTGGGCTTAGATTAAACTTCCCTTTGGTCGTATGGTAACCTATAACCTATGTCCTGAAGAACCAGTGTTGTAGTCTTTGTGTTGGACTACAGCTCTGGAGACCAGGGTTCGAATCCCTGGTTGTCCATGGAAACTCACCGGGTGACATTAAGCAAGTCACACTCTCTCAGCCTAAGAGCAAAGGCAAAACCCCTCTGAACAAATCTTGCCAAGAAAGCCCTGTGATAGGTTTGCCTTAGGGTCACTGTAAATCAGAAAAAACTAAGGCACACAACAACAACAACCACAACACCACTAATATTTTCCTTTCCCATTTTCAGGCGACAACCAGCGGAGTTTTACGTGGAACTGGGAAGCAAAAGCTCGGCGCCATCTTCAATGCCATTGGCTACTATGCCATTGGCCTGCCAGTGGGCGTTGTGTTGATTTTTGTCGCCAAAATGGAATTGATGGGTACCTGGGCTTCGATAAAGTGCACGGGGGAGGGGGGGGATTTTGTGTCTTCAGTACTGAATGATGGCAAGATCTGAACTCGGAACCGGGCGTGTTTACAGCAAGTGCGGAGTTGGCCTTTGGAGTCATCCCTAAAGCAGTGTGCAGAAATTGCTTCTTAATCAACAAAATAATCTTTCCGAGCTCTAAATGAAAGCCTGGGATTTGTAGTTTGTTGTGGCACTTGAGCTCTTTCTGACAGAGAGGTCAAAATAGCTCACAAAGCTAAAACTCCCAGGATCCCATGGAATGGAGCCATGGCAGTGAAAGGGTGTCAATGCAGTCAAGGAAGCCAAAGGAGAGATTGCTGCAGAAAACCCTATTTGCAATCCTTTGCTGCCCTCTTGTGGCCCACAAAGATTTATGCAATTTTGGGTTTGTGGATTTGAGCAATTATAGGAGCAGCAGGGATGCCTTCTATTTGTAATCCTCTCCTGCCCTCTTGTGGCCCAAAGAGATTTGTGCAATTATAGGAGCAGCAGGGATGCCAACTTCTTTGCTGCTTGTGGCTCCTCTCCCTTTCGAGGAATCAATATGTTCACCACTTAATTGTCCAAACCACCAATTTCTGAACTTTCCAAATTGTTGTTAAAAAACACAAAGAACCAGCCAGGGTGAATCTCTTCTGGTCAGTTGGCAATCCTTGGAAGAAGGTGGAAGTGTATTATTATTATTAAAGGGGAGTAAATAGTGTTGGTAGTTCTTGGAAACTAAGATTCAACAGAGTTGTCCCCTGTATGCCTTCCACATGGCTTCTTGGCAAAGACAAAGCTTGGATCCCTTTCATTTTTGGGAACTAGAACTCTCAGAATCCAACATTTTTAGACTAGAACTCCCAGAATCTGAGATGATTTTGCCAAAGACCCTCCTTTCAGAGTAGTCTCTTGTATATGGGTCTTATTGAAGAAGTCGTGGCTTGCCCAGAACCTTCCATGGGCTAGATGTAAAATCTATGGGGCTAGATTGACCCCATGGGACAAAGGTTCCCTCTGAACTAGATCTCCTTTTCTCCCCAGGACTTTGGGTGGGGATGTTTATCTGTGCCCTGATCCCATCCACGTTCTCCATCATCTACATTGCCCGGATGAACTGGAAACAGGCTGCAGAGGAGGTAAGATTTATAGGGACAGGAAGATGTCACTGAACTCTATGTCCTATGATCCCCACCACAAGCCTATCTCCCTTTCTTGGCCGAGGCAGGTCACGCATTCTCAGCCTCAGGCGAAGGCAACGGCAAACCTCCTCTGGACAAATCTTGCCAAGAAAACCTCATGATAGTTTCGCCTTAGGATCACTATGGGTCAGAAATGACTTGAAGGCACAGCTTGCAAAAACTGTAATGGGTTGGATTTTATTGTTTGCAGCATATTGGTTTTTATGTGTATTTTGATGTACGCCACGAGTCCACCATGGTAGGATTTTCCCCAATATTTTGGAAGTAAGTATCCGTTGGAGTATCTGGTGCTGAAGACCCAGAAATCCTTCCCTTGAGCAAATCCTCCAGTTTTCATTGACCAGAGAGAGGTGCCATTAAATTCCTTAACTGTCTTACACAGCAACGCAATCAAAAGGAACACAATAACAATAAAAGATCATCAGCCCCCAAAATATCTTTATTGCGTTTGCCTTTTTTAAAAGAAGAGGTGAAGCTGGGAATTGACAGTGCGGCGGCCATTTTGAGTAAGGACAGCAAGGCAAAAGGGAAAAGGCCTGCTTTTGGTAACTAATCTGCTTATAGTAAAACAAAGGAAAGTAGGAACTGTAGTTCATTTCTCAGAAAGAAAGAACGAAAGAAAGAAAATTAGGAATTGTAGCCATTTCCTCAGGAAGGAAGGAAAAAAGAAAAAGATGAGGGCTTTACAGTAGTTCCTTCATCTATGAAGATGAAGAGCTACTGAAAAGCCCTCATCTTTTTCGTCTTTTTTCTCTCCTTCTTTCTTTCTTTCTGAGAAATGAGCTGCAGTTCTTACTTTCGTTTTATTAGAAGCAGATTAGTTACCAAAAGAAGCAGGCCTTTTTCCTTTTCCCTTTTGCCTTGTTTGTCCTTACTCAAAATGGCCGCTGTACTGTCAATTCCAGCTTCGCCACTTCTTTTCAAAAGGAGCGCAATCAAGAAATGCCTTGGCCACATTTGACTGAAACCTCCATACTAGGGGATGATGGGGCTTGGAATACCCTTCCAGTAACCCCCTCTGATCCCTTCAGAGTGAGTGGATCATGGAGGAATGGGAGGAGAGGGTGTTGGTTTTGGCAGGAAACACCCCACTTGCACTTCTGAGGTAAAATTTCCGAGGTAAAAATTCAAAGATATAGCCGTGTTAGTCTGTAGAATAAGTATGTAGAGAGATAGTGCAACACATTTGAGACTCTTTGAAAGAAAGAACTTGGCAACATGAGCTTCGATAGACTTCAGTCTACTTCCTCAGATGCATTTCTGAGGTAACTGCCGTCTCTTTCAAAACTGGCACCGCAAGCCAGAAACAAACTTCTAGAGTAAAGCTTAACCCACAAAGATAGGCTTAGGAATTAGATAACTACTCACCCTTTCCAATCTGCCTTTCTCTCACTGCCCAAATCTCTTGCCAAGGTTGGTGTTTGCTGTGGGGTGCCTCTGGTTAAGGACAAATGGCTCTCTCTCCTCAAGTTCTCCCTGCCTCACAGCCCAGTTTCTGAAGTGGTCTTTTAGCCCCTTCGGTTTGGCTGAGGTAAAATATTTGCCAAATATGGCTGGGCCGCCATCTTTAATGCTGGAGTTGGGCCTAGTTGCCTCATAGCCCAGTTTCTGAAGTGGTCTTTTAGCCCCTTCGGTTTGGCTGAGGAAAAATATTTGCCACACATGCCTGGGCCGCCATCTTTAATGCTGGAGTTGGGCCTAGCTGCCTCAACAGCCCAGCTTCTGAAGTGGTCTTTTAGCCCCTTTGGTTTGGCTGAGGTAAAATATTTGCCAGATGTGGCTGGGCCGCCATCTTTAATGCTGGAGTTGGGCCTAGTTGCCTCACAGCCCAGTTTCTGAAGTGGTCTTTTAGCCCCTTCGGTTTGGCTGAGGTAAAATATTTGCCAAATATGGCTGGGCCGCCATCTTTAATGCTGGAGTTGGGCCTAGTTGCCTCACAGCCCAGTTTCTGAAGTGGTCTTTTAGCCCCTTTGGTTTGGCTGAGGTAAAATATTTGCCAGATGTGGCTGAGCCGCCATCTTTAATGCTGGAGTTGGGCCTAGTTGCCTCACAGCCCAGTTTCTGAAGTGGTCTTTTAGCCCCTTCGGTTTGGCTGAGGAAAAATATTTGCCAGATGTGGCTGGGCCGCCATCTTTAATGCTGGAGTTGGGCCTAGTTGCCTCACAGCCCAGTTTCTGAACTTCCTGGCCTTCCTTCAGCAGAAAAGTTTAGATTCAATGATTCTCAAACTCTTTGTCTTCCAGATGTTTTGGATTTCAGTTCCCAGAATTCATAGGTGTTGGCCAAGGTGGCTGGGGCTTCTGGGAGTTGAAGTTCAAAACACCTAGAAGACCAAAGTTTGGGGACCAAAGACAAAAGGATAGAGCAAAGGCTAAAGAACATTATTGTTTTTGTAAGCAGTTGCCAAGGCAGGATAAAACAGATCATAAATGTAAGAATAGAAGAAATATTAAAGTCTTTAAGACAAATGACCCATTCATCCTAAAATGCCCTTTCTATATTTTGTCTCTTAGGCTCAGCACCGTGCAGGACTGACTCAGAAGCCCACGCTGGAGGATTCGAATCCGGCTCCCGGATCAGCCAAGACAGCACCCTCTTCTTTCACCGAAAACACTTGTATACCTGGTACAGCATCTCTTTATGATCAATCAATGGCTACTTCAATTGCAAATTATATAGAAATTGAAATTATATAATAACATAAAAATGCACCAAACAGTGATACCTTTATTGGGCCAACCAAAATGCATAAAATGTACACATTGCAAACTTTCAAAGCTCCACTGCAACGTGTATATTGTGCACTGTGGCTGGCCCAATAAAGGTATTACTGTCGGGTGGATTTTTGATGTTATTTGGTTTGCTATATGGCCAACACGGCTACCCCTGAATGTTTGTGAAATTATACAAATTATATAAAGTGAAATCTGAAATTTACCTAACTCTTTTCTTGCCTCAATCCGTCTGGTACAGGATCGACAGACTCCCAAAATGGCGTGGTGCTTGTGAGGTTTGCCGCGACCGATGGGCCGACCTACCAGGCCGAGAGGACGGAGGGCGTCTCCATCGTCGGCAAAATATTGACGACCAAAGAACTGATCCTGTGGAGGGGATTAGCTGTCGGAGCTGCCCTTTCCGTCTTGGCACTAGGAGTCGCCGTCCGGTTGTTCACCGTTTAGGATTCAGGGCCTAGGGAAGAAGACAACCTCCCGGTTCATCAAGTGAGAAACAGGATGTCTGATGTGCGGAAGTTGACTGATGGATGCCGGTTAAAATTTGAACCCAGAACCGCGATCAGGAAAAACCTGACGGACACTCAGACTGCACTTTGGGGCCTTTTTGTTAAAAGTAGATTTCCCTAAAGGAGAGACTTAGAAATCTCAATGTTGGCACTTATTAAGAGTTGCAAACCCCGTGAAGGGAAATGACCAAAGCCATTCGGTGGCACAGCCAAATTCAAATGATTCAAGGAATACAGAGGGGGGGGGGGGGAGAACCGCTTCAGTTTCAATCATGGATTATTAATCATGTTTATTCCCAATATGTGCAACTTTGCAGTACACAGCTTTTGAGCCAATCTGTATTTATTAAACAGAGATACAATCTTTCCATATAAAATCTTTGTTTTTAGTAATAATTCTGTCCGTATGTCAGTTTCTACTCTAAACAATAGAAGTGCTTGTTATATAAAAAATAAAGATCAGAAGGAGAATAGCTCTCTTTTTTTTTAAGAATGAAAGAAAATTAGCAAGAGATTAACGATGCAATCAGTCTCTGGACATCACCCTTGACTTCCAGAATCCTCAACCGCTATGGCCACTGGTGGGGGATACTGGGAGTTGTGATCCCAAAGAAGTAATGTTGCTAAAGCTCAGCTTAAACCAGGTGTCAGGGCTGAATGCAGCCCCTGCAAACATGGATCCAGGCTGAAGTGGATTTTCCTGCCTGTGTCAGTATTTTCAGACAATTCTGGACACCTCTTCCCACCCTTTCCCTAGAAATGCATGGAAAAAAACAACTTTTTGGAAGAGGAAGGTTACCTTAATAAACAATCGGCACAGGCTGCAACCCTATACCTGCTTAAACTTTGGAGTAACTGGAAGCTGATGGGTAAATTGGTATAAAACCGTGCTCTAAACCGGTTGAACACCAGAAAAGCACTGCTTTGTCAGCTGGGTGTTAATTCAGAAGCCAAATTAGCAAAGTTAGCTCTTCTGACCCGCAAACTCCAGTATTCTGGGAATTAAGCAATGATAGGAGCAGCTGCGAAGCCAACTTCTATTTGCAGTCCTCTGCTGCCCTCTTGTGGCCGACAGAGATTAGTGCAATTATGGATATATGGATTTGAGCAATTATAGGAGCAGCAGGGATGCCTTCTATTTGTAATCCTCTGCTGCCCTCTTCTGGCCCACAGAGATTTGTGCAATTATGGGTTTAAATCAGGCAAAAATCACGCAGGTGAAAGAAAAACATGACAATATGAATCACAATTGCAAGCCGGTGACTCAAATCGTCATATTTTTTCATCAGACTACAGCTCTGGGGACCACGGTTCGAATCCCTGCTTGTCCACGGAAACTCAACGGGTGACCTTAAGCAAGTCACATTCTCTCAGCCTAAGAGCAAAGGCAAAACCCCTCTCAACAAATCTTGCCAAGAAAGCCCTGTGATAGGTTTGCCTTAGGGTCACTGTAAATCAGAAAAAACTAAGGCACAAAACAACCACCACCACAACACCACTAATATTTTCCTTTCCCATTTTCAGGCGACAACCAGCGGAGTTTTACGTGGAACTGGGAAGCAAAAGCTCGGCGCCATCTTCAGTGCCATTGGCTACTATAACATTGGCCTGCTGCTCCTATCATTGCTCAAACCCATAATTGCACAAATCTCTGTCGGCCACAAGAGGGCAGCAGAGGATTACAAATAGAAGGCATCGCTGCTGCTCCTGTAATTGCTCAAATCCATATATCCATAATTGCACAAATCTCTATGGGCCACAAGAGGGCAGCAGAGGATTGCAAATAGGGTTTTCTGCAGCAATCTCTCCTTTGGCTTCCTTGGCTGCATCTGTATTGACGCCCTTTCACTGCTATGGTTCCGTGCAATTGAATCCTGGGATTTTTAGCTTTCTCAGCTATTTTGACTTCTCCGTCAGAAAGAGCTCAAGTGCCACATCAGACTACAAATCCCAGGCTTTCATTTAGAGCTTGGAAAGATTATTTTGTTGATTAAGAAGCAATTTCTGCACACTGCTTTAGGGATGACTCCAAAGGCCAACTCCGCACTTGCTGTAAACACGCCCGGTTCCGAGTTCAGATCTTGCCATCACTCAGTACTGAAGGCACAAAATGCCCCCCCCCGTGCACTTTATCCAAGCCCAGGTACCCATCAATTCCATTTTGGCGACAAAAATCAACACAACGCCCACTGGCAGGCCAATGGCATAGTAGCCAATGGCATTGAAGATGGCGCCGAGCTTTTGCTTCCCAGTTCCACGTAAAACTCCGCTGGTTGTCGCCTGAAAATGGGAAAGGAAAATATTAGTGGTGTTGTGGTTGTTGTTGTTCTGTGCCTTAGTTTTTTCTGATTTACAGTGACCCTAAGGCAAACCTATCACAGGGCTTTCTTGGCAAGATTTGTTCAGAGGGGTTTTGCCTTTGCTCTTAGGCTGAGAGAGTGTGACTTGCTTAAGTTTCCAAGTACAAGCAGGGATTCGAACCGTGGTCTCCAGAGCTGTAGTCTGATGAAAAAATATGACGATTTGAGTCACAGGCTTGCAATTGTGATACATATTGTCATGTTTTTCTTTTTCCTGCGTGATTTTTGCCTGATTTAAACCCATAGTTGCACAAATCTCTGCGGGCCAAAAGAGGGCAGCAGAGAACTGCAAATAGAAGGCATCTCTGCTGTTCCTATAATTGCTCAAATCCATTATCCCTTAATTGCACAAATCTCTGTCGGCCACAAGAGGGCAGTAGAGGATTACAAATAGAAGTTGGCCTCCCTGCTGCTCCTATAATTGCTCAAATCCATAAACTCATAATTGCAGAAATCTCTATGGCCACAAGTGGGCAGCAGCTTTGGAGACCACGGTTCGAATCTTGTCCATGGAAACTCACCGGGTGACTTTAAGCAAGTCACACTCTCTCAGCCTAAGAGCAAAGGCAAAACCCCTCTGAACAAATCTTGCCAAGAAAGCCCTGTGATAGGTTTGCCTTAGGGTCACTGTAAATCAGAAAAAACTAAGGCACACAACAACAACAACCACAACACCACTAATATTTTCCTTTCCCATTTTCAGGCGACAACCAGCGGAGTTTTACGTGGAACTGGGAAGCAAAAGCTCGGCGCCATCTTCAATGCCATTGGCTACTATGCCATTGGCTTGCCAGTGGGCGTTGTGTTGATTTTTGTCGCCAAAATGGAATTGATGGGTACCTGGGCTTGGATGAAGTGCACGGGGGAGGGGGGGCATTTTGTGCCTTCAGTACTGAGTGATGGCAAGATCTGAACTCGGAACCGGGCGTGTTTACAGCAAATGAGGAGTTGGCTTTTGGAGTCATCCCTAAAGTAGTGAGGAGATATTGCTTCTCAATCAACAAAGTAATCTCTCCGAGCTCTAACTGAAAGCCTGGGATTTGTAGTCTGATGTGGCACTTGAGCTCTTTCTGACGGAGAAGTCAAAATAGCTGAGAAAGCTAAAAATCCCAGGATTCAATTGCACGGAACCATAGCAGTGAAAGGGCGTCAATATAGATGCAGCCAAGGAAGCCAAAGGAGAGATTGCTGCAGAAAACCCTATTTGCAATCCTCTGCTGCCCTCTTGTGGCCCAAATAGATTTATGCAATTATGGGTTTATGGATTTGAGCAATGATAGGGGCAGCAGCGATGCCTTCTATTTGTAATCCTCTGCTGCCCTCTTGTGGCCCACACAGATTTGTGCAATTATGGGTTTGTGGATTTGAGCAATTATAGGAACAGCAGGGATGCCAAGTTCTTTGCTGGTTGTGGCTCCTCTCCCTTTTGAGGAATCAATATGTTCACCACTTAAATGTCCAAACCACCAGCTTTTGAACTTTCCAATTCCTGTTAAAAACACAAAGAACCAGCCAGGGTGAATCTTCTGGTCAGTTGGCAATCCTTGGAAGAAGGTGGAAGTGTAGTATCATGAAAGGGGAGTAAATAGTGTTGGTAGTTCTTGGAAACTGAGACTCAACAGAGTTCTCCCCTGTATGCCTTCCACATGGCTTGTTGACAAAGACAAAGCTTGGATCCCTTTCATTTTTGGGAACTAGAACTCTCAGAATCCAACATTTTTGGACTAGAACTCCCAGAATCTGAGATGATTTTGCCAAAGACCCTCCTTTTCAAAGTAGCCTCTTGTAGATGGGTCTTATTGAAGAAGTCGTGGCGCGCCCAGAACCTTAAATGGACTAGATGTAATAACTAAGGGGCTAGATTGACCCCATGGGACAAACGTTCCCTCTGAACTAGATCTCCTTTTCTCCCCAGGACTTTGGGTGGGGATGTTTATCTGTGCCCTGATCCCATCCACGTTCTCCATCATCTACATTGCCCGGATGAACTGGAAACAGGCTGCAGAGGAGGTAAGACTTATAGGGACAGGAAGATATGACTGAACTCTATGTCCTATGATCCCCAGCACAAGCCTCCCTTTCTTGGCCGAGGCAGGTCACACACTCTCAGCCTCAGGCAAAGGCAACGGCAAAACTCCTCTGGACAAATCTTGCCAAGAAAACCCCATGATAGTTTCGCCTTAGGATCACTATGGGTTAAAAATGAAGTCACAGCTTGCAAAAACTGTAATGGATTGGATTTTATTGTTTGCAGCATATTGGTTTTTATGTGTATTTTGATGTACGCCATGAGTCCACCATGGTAGGATTTTCCCCAATATTTTGGAAGTAAGTATCCGTTGGAGTATCTGGTGCTGAAGACCCAGAAATCCTTCCCTTGAGCAAATCCTTCAGTTTTCATTGACCAGAGAGAGGTGCCATTAAATTCTTTAACTGTCTTACACAGCAACACAATCAAAAGGAACACAATAACAATAAAAGATCATCAGCCCCCAAAATATCTTTATTGTGTTTGCCCTTTTTTAAAACAAGAGGTGAAGCTGGGAATTGACAGTGCGGCGGCCATTTTGAGTAAGGACAGCAAGGCAAAAGGGAAAAGGCCTGCTTTTGGTAACTAATCTGCTTATAGTAAAACAAAGGAAAGTAGGAACTGTAGTTCATTTCTCAGAAAGAAAGAACGAAAGAAAGAAAATTAGGAATTGTAGCCATTTCCTCAGGAAGGAAGGAAAAAAGAAAAAGATGAGGGCTTTACAGTAGTTCCTTCATCTATGAAGATGAAGAGCTACTGAAAAGCCCTCATCTTTTTCGTCTTTTTTCTCTCCTTCTTTTTTCTTTCTGAGAAATGAGCTGCAGTTCCTACTTTCGTTTTATTAGAAGCAGATTAGTTACCAAAAGCAGCAGGCCTTTTTCCTTTTCCCTTTTGCCTTGTTTGTCCTTACTCAAAATGGCCGCTGTACTGTCAATTCCAGCTTCGCCACTTCTTTTCAAAAGGAGCGCAATCAAGAAATGCCTTGGCCACATTTGACCGAAACCTCCATACTAGGGGATGATGGGGCTTGGAATACCCTTCCAGTAACCCCCTCTGATCCCTTCAGAGTGAGTGGATCATGGAGGAATGGGAGGAGAGGGTGTTGGTTTTGGCAGGAAACTCCCCACTTGCACTTCTCTGAGGTAAAATTTCCGAGGTAAAAATTCAAAGATATAGCCGTGTTAGTCTGTAGAATAAGTATGTAGAGAGATAGTGCAGCACATTTGAGACTCATTGAAAGAAGTTGGCAACGTGAGCTTTCATAGACTTGAGTCTACTTCCTCAGATGCATTTCTGAGGTAACTGCTGTCTCTTTCAAAACTGGCACCGCAAGCCAGAAACAAACTTCTAGAGTAAAGATTAATCCACAAAGACAGGATTAGGAATCTGATAACTACTCACCCTTTCCAATTTGCCTTTCTCTCATTGCCCAAATCTCTTGCCAAGGTTGGTGTTTGCTGTGGGGTACCTTTGGTTAAGGACAAATGGCTCTCCCTCCTCAAGTTCTCCCTGCCTCACAGCCCAGTTTCTGAAGTGGTCTTTTAGCCCCTTCGGTTTGGCTGAGGAAAAATATTTGCCAGATATGGCTGGGCTGCCATCTTTAATGCTAGAGTTGGGCCTAGTTGCCTCACAGCCGTTTCTGAAGTGATCTTTTAGCCCCTTTGCTTTGGCTGAGGAAAAATATTCGCCAGATATGGCTGGGCCGCCATCTTTAATGCTGGAGTTGGGCCTAGTTGCCTCAACAGCCCAGTTTCTGAACTGCCTGGCCTTCCTCCAGCAGAAAAGGTTAGATTCAATGATCTCAAACTCTTTGTCTTCCAAATGTTTTGGACTTCAGTTCCCAGAATTCATGGCTGCTGGCCAAGGTGCCTGGGGCTTCTGGGAGTTGAAGTTCAAAACACCTAGAGGACCAACGTTTGGGGACCAAAGACAAAAGGATAGAACAAAGGCTAAACAACATTATTGTTTTTGTAAGCAGTTGACAAGGCAGGATAAAACAGATCATAAATGTAAGAATAGAAGAAATATTAGAAGAAATATTAAAGTCTTTAAGACAAATGACCCATTCATCCTAAAATGCCCTTGAGTAGACTTTCTATATTTTGTCTCTTAGGCTCAGCACCGTGCAGGACTGATTCAGAAGCCCGCGCTGGAGGATTTGAATCCGGCTCCCGGATCAGCCAAGACAGCACCCTCTTCTTTTACAGAAAACACTTGTATATTAATCATGTTTATTCCCAATATGTGCAACTTTGCAGTACACAGGTTTTGAGTCAATCTGTATTTATTAAACAGAGATACAATCTTTCCATATAAAATCTTTGTATGTCAGTTTCTACTCTAAACAATGGAAGTGCTTGTTATATAAAAAATAAAGATCAGAAGGAGAATAGCTCTTGTTTTTTTAAGAAAGAAAATTAGCAAGAGATTAACATCACCCAGAATCCTCAACCACTATGGCCACTGATGGGGGATACTGGGAGTTGTGATCCCAAAGAAGTAATATTGCTAAAGCTCAGCTTAAACCAGGTGTCAGGGCTGAATGCAGCCCCTGCGTACATAGATGGATCCAGGCTGAAGTGGATTGACCTGCCTGTGTCAATATTTTCAGACAATTCTGGACACCTCTTCCCACCCTTTCCCTAGAAATGCATGGAAAAAAACAACTTTTTGGAAGAGGAAGGTTACCTTAATAAACAATCGGCACAGGCTGCAACCCTATTCCTGCTTAAACTTTGGAGTAACTGGAAGCTGATGGGTAAATTGGTATAAAACCATGCTCTAAACCGGTTGAACACCAGAAAAGCACCGCTTTGTCGGCTGGGTGTTAATTCAGAAGCCAAATTAGCAAAGTTAGCTCTTCTGACCCGCAAACTCACAACTCACTGACAAACTTGGTGCACATGCCTTGGTAAGCACAAACCAAACATTGCTGGTTCAGGAATGGTTCAGAAGTCCATAACTTTCTATTGGAACACCTCTCCTTTTTAAAGCTGGGGCGGAAATCACACAGGTCTCCAGAGGCTGTTGGGTTGCAGCTCCCAGCACCTCGCACCCTTGGCTGTTGCTGGCTAGGGCTGATGGGAGCTGCAGTCTAATCTCATCCAAATCCCTACCCAGCAGAGGTGGAAATTGACTCAAGTTTGAGTTGCATTTGAAATTTTGAAGTACTTCAGACTGAGGATGATGGGACTCAGAGAAGGTGCTGCGGTTAAAAAAGGTTACTTTAGGTGTTCTGTTGGGAGGTGAGTAACATTCAATCTCCTGTGGCACACGAGGGACCGCACTTACAAAGTATTTTGGGGTAGGAAAGAAACTTTTTCTCTCTGCAAATTCCTCTGTTTTAAACATGATGGGGAGAGGTCCATTTTGAATCCTATGCACCATTACAGCCTGTGGTTAGTTTCTGACTTGGAAGTGGAGAGAATAGTGGTTTGACTGTCTGTAGTTGTGTGTGTGAGTGCATTTAATCATACAATTGTAAAACTCTTACAAGTGGATTATAGCAGCAACAGGAGGAGGAAAAAAACCGAACCCATCCCAGCAAACCAGCGCTTGCATAATAGTGGATTCTGTTTATGAGAAACCTCGGATTCAGAGAGCAAACTGCAAGAGACAGAGAAAAAAGATCATTAGTTTCCAATCTGTTCCTAAATCTGAAATTGTGAATTGATGAAATGTGCACAAAGGTGCCGTATATATATGATTCAGACTCTTTGCCCACCTGGGCTAGGGCAAAGAGAAGGGTCTTTTCCATTTACCTGTGACCTGGCCATTTTTATTTTGAACCTAGACCCTCCTGCTTGCAAAGCGGGACCTCTACCAACCTATCTCCAAATATAATAACATCCAAAATCCACAGAACGACGACACCTTTATGGGGCCAATCAAAATGCACAAGACACATGTTGCAAGCTTGCGAACCTCCACTAGGTTCTTCAGCTAATTTGAGCAATTATAGGAGCAGCAGGGATGCCAACTTCTATTTGCAGTCCTCTGCTGCCCTCTTGTGGCCCATAGAGATTTGTGCAATTATGGGTTTATGGATTTGAGCAATTACAGGAGCAGCAGGGATGCTTTCTATTTGCAGTCCTCTGCTGCCCTCTTGTGGCCCACAGAGATTTGTGCAATTATGGGTTTAAATCAGGCAAAAATCGCGCAGGAGAAAGAAAAACATGACAATATGAATCACAATTGCAAGCTGGTGACTCAAATCGTCATATTTTTTCATCAGAAAGCCTGTCTCTTATACAGCTGGCGGGTGTCCCTTATAAGGAATGTCCCTTATTTGAGGATCAGCAAGCCTGTCCCTTATAGGACTGGAAAGTGTCCCTTATATGAGAAACCTTGTCCCTTATAGGGCTGGCAGGTATAATTTTTCAGAAGAGAAAACTTCCAAATATGAGTGTTTGGAAGCCTTTCCTTTTATGCAGACAGAATGAGATGCCAAAAAAAAATAATCCCATTATTTTGGAGTGTGGGCCCTTTCCCTATAGACAGAAATGTGTGCATCATGTCATTTATGGATGTGGAGAGGATTTTACAGAGGAGCACACGACTAGGTTAACTGAAATCAATACTTTTGGTCAATCTTTAGGCAGAACACAATGCGGTTCATAACTATTTCCCCGACTGTCAAACCTACACACCATGACTTTTGGATGTTTCTTATTGCACTTTGGAAAATCTTGGTGCACTAAAGATGAATGAAGTGCATGTGGCTCTTACATGCAGAGAGAAGGAGAGAAACTATAGAATATTAGTTTAATTCAGTTTTAAGGGGTGGGAGGGTTAGAAGATTGGGATTGTCTATTTTTAACTCTTTATGTTTTAATTATGCTGTAACCTGCCCCGATTACCTAACAGAGGGGTGGGCTATAAATAAAAATTATTATTATTATTATTATTATTATTATTATTACTCATGGGCATGGAAGGAAGGAAGGAAGGAAGGAAGGAAGGAAGGGAAGCTCCTACCTCCCTGCAAGCACCAGCCGGCTCTGAACTTGGATCCCATCAGTTCTTACTAAGCCGCCATATTCTCTGAGCTGCCAAGGCAGCCAGGAGGGTCTTAAGACCTAGCCGTGCCCGGCGGTTCTAAGGAGAACCAGAGGAAAAAACGTGAAATGATAGGGCCTTAATTCTTTATCATTACCTACCAACCTCCCTTTTCCTTCCTTGCAAACAGGAAGAGCATCGGAGGACCTTTTGCAATGAAAGGCAGCAGCCTCCACTGGAGTTGCCAACTTTTTCACCGGCTCCTGCTCTTGTCCCATTACGTTGCAAGCCTGTGTTGGGGTCATTACTGGGCCAGAAATGTTTAGCTTGACCCAAGGAGAGGACATGTATCTCCCCGTTGCAGATTTCACATCCTTCTATCCGAGCAAATTAATGTCCAAAGGCACACGAGCAAATTGTGTGCGCATGAAGAGCTGGCTACTCTGGGGCCCATTCACACTACAGTCAAAATGCTAATATTCCATTTTAACTGCCATGGCTGCATCTAATGGAATCCTGGGATTTGTAGTTTGGGGAGGCACTGCTGTGCTCT
This sequence comes from Phrynosoma blainvillii, assembly GCA_026167975.1. NCBI lineage: Eukaryota > Metazoa > Chordata > Lepidosauria > Squamata > Phrynosomatidae > Phrynosoma > Phrynosoma blainvillii. The sequence goes on from JANUYF010000014.1 coordinate 11,600,657, forward strand.
AAGTCCTTCTCCCTAAAACGCCAGGCCCTGGATAACACAGAATGGAACCACAGCAGTTAAAGTGGGATCATGGTGCTATAATTCTGCAGTGTGAATGGGCCCCAGGACAGCTTGCTCCCCAAAACCTCATCATTGCTTGCTATAGCACAATACTGTGCATGGTAGGTCATCCAAAGAACTGCCCATCCTAGCATCAACCTGTCCAAAAACTGGGATTTTGAGAAACCCAACCTATCCTCTGAGGTGAAGGAGGGAGGGGGCAAGGACATAGGTTTAGGATTGAATCAGAGCGAAAGAAAGAGTGAGAGCAAAGGAAAGGTCTTTTCAGTGGTGGCATTGTAGTTATGAAATAATTTCCAGAGGGAGGTTTTTTCCTTCCTACTTGGGTTACCTTCCCCCTGACCTCTGAACAAAGTCCCTATCCTGATGGACTTTAATGCTTGCATAAAATATATTACATTTCCATCTCCCTCTTTTTATTCTGGAGCTTGGATGTTAGCTCACCTGCTCAGACGCCATTTCTTTAGAATTACAGACCTGGGAAGAACCCTTAAAGGACATGTAGTCTTATCCAGAGTCTAAGAAAGTTTCTTTTTTAGACACGGCTACTCAGCCATGGAAACCCACTGGGTCACCTTCGGCGAGTCACACACTCTCTCAGCCCCAGAAAATCCATAATAGGGTTGCTTTAGGGTCGCCATAAGTCAGAAATGACTTGAAGGCACACAACAACAAATGGGCTTCACGCTGGCACCCTTTTCTCCACCCAAGGGAGCAATAAAAGCAGGAGAGGAACCTGCATCACCTCTTCAAGTGATTACAAATTTGGAGGGTTACTATTTGGGGTGGCCACAAGGGGTGAGGCTTGAAAGAAGGGTGGTCCATGCCCACAGATCTCTGTGGGTCAGATGTGGGCACATCTACAGGACAGATTTTGGCGACACACACATCCCTTATCCTAATGTTTATCTGAAATCTGCTTCCCTGCAATGTCAAGCCACTGCAGAGCAAGGGAGGACAATCTGTCTGTTCTGCACAAATTAACCCTTCAGGATGTGAAGGCAGATCTGCTCTGACCAGTCCCATTTTTTCCAGCATAGCTCCACCTGGCAAGTAAGGCTACCTGAGATGGAACTGTGACCCCTGGGGATGGGCTCACCTTGACCACAACAGCCACCAGGATCCCAATGACGGCAAGGGCCGCCAGTCCTATCTTGTACTTGCTGAAGCGCGCTGTGACAAAGAACTTGGCCCACTCCTGCTTCTTTGGGGTGCCAGGCGGGTAGCGGAGGTTGTTCATCGATTCCATCTTGAGACCCCGGATGAGGCAGCTCCGGCGGTGGGAGAAAGTGTCAAAGCTGTACTGGCCATGATAGGCTCCCATCCCGCTGTTCCCTAGGGAGGGAAGAAGAGGCAAAGGAGTTGTTGAGTTGAGGGTCAGCCTGAGATCTGCCCTTGCAGAAGAAGCACACGTTGTTGTTTTTCAAAACCTTTTCTGGGCCCAAAATATTTATTCCTGGTTTTTCCCCCTTCTTCTTCTTCCTAAAATGCAGTCAAAATGCCTAGAGGGCATTTAGGGACAATTTCCCTCTTTTTAAATCTAATATCTTTTCATGCTCCTTTTCATTTGTTTTTAACTGGTGTTTTTTAAATAGAAATTTAGTTTGACTGTGTTTTAACGTCTGTATTTAACTGTTTTTTTAAACTGCATCGTGCTTTCAAAATGTTGTACACTGTCCACGTTGGCCAAAAGGTGGGAGACAGACAGACAGACAGAAATATAATATCGCTTTGTCCACCCCTACAGCAGAGGAAAGTTTTGAACCAAAAATCCCCTCCAGTCATTCTCCATCAACTTACCAACTCCTCCGAAGGGCAATCCTGGGATAGAGAAATGCATCAGGACATCATTGGCGGTCACTCCGCCGCTGGACGTTTCATCAATCATGCGCTTGATGATCTAGTAGGGCAGAGAAGGTAGAAAGCCTCCTATGGGTTTGTTTGTTTTTTAATGCTCTTTTCTTCATTATCCATTGATCCAAAAGAAGAACCAGTTTACTGAACCCCTGGCTGCCATTTTGCAGGACCAGTCACCCCAAACTCTAACCTTGTTGTCTTTGGCGAAGGCGTAAAGAGCGAGGGGTTTCTCCCGCTCATTGATGAACTTAATGGCATCGTCCAGACTCTGGATGGTGACAATGGGAAGAATGGGTCCAAAGATCTCATCCTGCATGACCTTGGTGTTCGGATCCACATCCGTGAGGATGGTGGGCTCTGGGAAACAAAAAAAAGAGGCAAAGTCAAGTTTGTGAAGGGCAAAAACAAGTAGTGGCACAGGAAACGAAGGGTGTGCCTACACTGCAGAGTTAAAGCAGTTTGATACCACTTTAACTGACAGCCTACAAATCCTGGGGTTTGTAGTTTGGCGAGGCACCAGAGCCCTCTGACAGGCCAGGCTCACCAAACTACAAATCCCAGGATTATATAGGCCAGATGGCAGGTAAAGTGTGTCAAACTGTTTTAATTCTGCACTGTGGATTCACCCCTTGGTTTTGTGTTACTCATTTTATTTTATTTTTTCATTATTCAAGGCCTTTTTTGGCTGGGAAAATGCAACTTAAACATTGTGGCCCTGTTCTAAATCCCTTCTCCTTGTATATATTTCTTCAGGGGAAATATAAACATAGGCCAAAAACATTTTTGGTGAGTCCCCGGTCGAGTAATCCGACTAGATCACTTCTGGAATAATCAATCAACCCATATGTAAACTCCTCTGATTAAAAGAATCTGTTTTAGTTAAAGCTAGGAACAGGATGTGGGACATATAATCCACAGACACAAATACTCCCCCCTCCAAAGCTTGAAAAAGTTCCATTATTGGATTATAAGAGTTTACAAACTCCCCCAATTTGGAATACAGCTCCAGGAATTACCATCCAGCAAGACCATTCTGGTTTGGGATTCTGGAAGTTATCCGAAATGCTTGGGACCAGAAGCATTTGGGATTTTGGAATATCTGTATTTGCATATAATGAGATATCTTGGAGATTGGACCCAATTTTGAACACAAAATTCATTTATGTTTCATATACACCTGACACACTGAGCCAGAAGGCAATTTTGCGCACAATATTTTTGATCGTTTTGTGCATGAAACTGTTTGTGTACACTGAACCATCAGAAAGCAAAAGCGTTACTATCTAAGCCACTCGTGTTTGGAGTATTTCAGATTTCAGAATTTCGGATAATGGAAAATCAAGTTGTACAACTAAAATGTCAACGTAAAGAGGTCTTATCTATTGCTTTTTCACCAACGCAATCACGATCGGTCCTAGCCTTACCCATAAAGCGGGAGTTTTCATCCCCTCTGCCCCCGTGAGCGATCTTCTGCCCCTCCAAGAGGCTCATGAGGCGCTTCAAATGCCGTTTAGTGACAATCCTTTCATAGTCCGGGGAATTCTTTACATCGTCCCCGTAAAATTCCTGCAAAAGTCAGTTGAGATTCAACAGCCCAGTTTAACTAAAAACTTAACAAGTCATATCTGCAGCCTGGCCTTCCTTTCAACGAAGCCTGAGGTCATCTACTCTCACAACAACCCTGCAAGGTAGGACAGGATAAGCCAGGTCAATTAGTATACCACCCGGGCTGAAAGAGGACTGTTTGTATGTTTCCTCTGGAGTCCAACAGCTTGCTGGTTATTCTGAACAAGTACTGAGGAAGGTGGCCAATCTGCAGATCGCACAAAATGTGGATTAACAGAGGAATTTGCCTTCTATTCGCTCCAATAATCTATTCCAGTGTTGTTTATTCAGACTGGCAATAGCCCTCTAGGGTGCCTCAAACAGAGAGGGATATTTTCTCACTTCTTGCCACTGGAGACCTTTCTGTTGTAAATGCAAGGAGAAAACCTACAGCCTTTTGAGAGCATTCAGAAATAACATGTGGGTAAGAGTTCCACAGGATTACACACAGAGTTTACCCATTGAGAACAATCCCGCTGATGGGGCAAAAGCACTGATGCCATTTCAAAAATCTAACAGACATATTTCTCATGGGTAAGGTAATGCTTTTGTGGATAGAAGCACACTTTTGTATGATGCTCTTTCAGAGATCTAATAGAGACTCTGCTAATGGGTAAATATAATGATTTGTTGGATAGAAGCACACTTTAATTTTGCAACCCTTACTTGGATATTGATATCATCATCATAGTGAAAAAAAAGAACCCCAAAGCCTGACTCCAAAACCTGGGATGGTACAAGAAAATGCTCACATGGATGCAAAAGGAAGAAAATGATTAATAATGTCTTTAAAACCAGACTGTCTGCAGCGGCAACCCTCCTTTCAAAACACACAAAATCAAGACTGGGTTCTTACCTTTAAAGCCTTTTTAAGCAGCTCCACAACTTTCCCCTGGATCGATGGGTGGCACAGAACGTAATCCGGAGCAATGCAGGTCTGGCCACAGTTGGTATATTTCCCCCAGGCTATCCGTCTAAAGGAAGGCGGCAAACAAGAAGAAAGGAGACTTAACGTTACTGACTACGCTACGCTGGCTCTCCCATCTCACTATACCCCTTTGTAAAAGGCTTCAGATCTTACTTGCTGCAGGCTTTAAAGGTTTTAAAAATGCATTCCAAACCCAGAAGAGTTGTATCTTCCCTCCCAGGTATTCAAAAAGAAGACCCTCCAAGGCTCCAGATCTTCTGATGTCTTACCTGCAAGCTACCTCGAGATCGCAGTCCTTGTCTATGTAGCAGGGGCTCTTCCCTCCCAGCTCCAGGGTGACAGGAGTGAGGTGCTTGGACGCGGCCTCCATGATGATTTTACCCACCCCGCTGCTCCCCGTGTACATGATGTGGTCAAATTTTTGCTTCAGCACCTCTGTTGTCTCTGGAATGCCCCCGTTGATGACCGGGTACAGCTCCTGCAGAAAAACAGGGCAGCGATTGAGAGCAGAATCAATACTGGTTAAGATAATGACCAAACAAACTTTCTGTTAGTGATTGAAATGTGTCCCTTTTTGGACGGGACAAGGGGGCTGTTCTTTTGCCCTTTGCCTCCATCTGAAATCCTTCTGCCACCGGGCAGAAGGAGAGCCCCTGCTATTGTTGCTCACAAGAAAACCTGGTGTGTTTTCAGTTAACGCTTAACCACAGTCTGTGTTGACTATGGTTTGCTGCATAAGCCATGAAAACCAAGCTGTTTGCCTCCCCTATTTTTAGCTTGTTTGAGATCCCTCTCTATGCCTTTTGTCAGCTCCTGTTTCCCAGCAGAGGAAAACAAGCTAGGTTCAAGACACTGTGACTGGTTCGGACACTGAAACAAACCATGGTTTAAAGAACCCAGAGTGCATATGCCAAGAGGAAACCACAGGTAGAGAATGCAGCCTGTGGACTCTGAAGGTACCACAGTGCATTAGTAGAAAGTTGGCTCCTTGTAAGCATCCAGATTTTGTCAAACCGTGCCATGGCTTGTTTTGAGGTGTGAATGTGATCCCGAGCAGACAACCACACCTACCTTGTCGAGGTATTGAGGGATGAGGTCCTCAAAGAGCTTGGCGGTGTGTTCACTGACTTCTGACGGCTTCATCACAACGGCGTTGCCTGGAACAGACAAGCAAGTGCATGTATGACAGCAAAACCCAACACCAGGAGAGCAACATAATCTCATGAAGTCTTCACCTGCCCTTATTTCTATACTCCAAACAGAAAGTTACACTATTTATATCAAGAGTGGCCCCTGGACTCCATTTTGTGGCTCCTAAAAAACCCCATAAATTCTATGATTCTTCCACTGTTCTTGCCAATCTGCGAGTAAAGACAAGCAACCATTCAAAGCCCTATTTCCTGTCAGTGATTGGAGTTAATCTGATATTCAGATCTTCATTTCCAATCAGCTATTTAAGCCTTATTTCCAATCAGTGAATGAAGGCAAGAAACCATCCAAGGGCACAGACTCTGTGTTGCCTGAAACTGTAATTTGCAGCCTGGGAAGCCACTGCAATGGGGCTTACTCCTGGATAAAGATGTCTAGGATCATGCTTTGCCCCCTGCCCCACATCCATACAACAACGTGGCTCTCAGACCTCACTGTTATGCCTCCCAAAGCCCTCTAACCCCTCCAATTTTGGCCTAAAAACCAGATAAAAAGCCTCAATGTGTATCCATTTCCCAGAAAGCCCACTCACATGTACAGAACCACTCCATAACCCCCATTTTTGTCCGTCTCCTTCCCAAAATGGCGACCAAAAGAAGACCCTTCTTGTTGCCATTTTGGGGAAGTACGCAATGGGGAAATGGAAGGTATTCAGGTAAGCCATTTGTGTGGTTTGGTGAACGGGGGAGAATCGGATATACCCTCTCAGCCCTTTCCATGGTTAGAAGGGGAGGGGGACTCTCCAGCTCCTTCCCAACTTGGAAAGTTGGTCCCTCTGGCATTGTGCGAGGGGAGTTGTCACCTCCCTTACCTGCCGCAAGGGCACCGATCACGGGGCTCATGACCAGGGCAAAGGGGTAGTTCCAGGCCCCAATAACCAGCACTACACCCAGGGGCTCGCGGTGGATGTAGGTCTCATCCGTCAGAGTCAAGATGGTCTTCCCCACTCGCTCGGGGGCAGCCCATTCAGGGAGCTTCTCCAACATATGGTCGATCTCTGCCAGGGCTTGCATGATCTCAAAGCTATAGGCATTGTATTCATTCTGTCCGGTGGGCAGAAAAGGGCATATATGAGGATTATTTAAGAACATGGGTGACACTGAGCAAAAGCTGACCAAAGGCCTCTCTGCTTCTCCATCATATTCCAAAACTCATATTGTAAAGCCCAAAGCAAAAAGTCCTAACTGTAGATTTTCTCAAGGGACCCTGCTAGGTTTTCCTATGAACCCCCATCGAAGGGAGGGGAGTTTCAGGCCACAGATTTTTCCAGGGATCCCACCAAATGGGAAACCAACTTCCGGTTTCTCAAGGGAACCCATCAATAGCAAACAAAAAACAAACACAGGCTCTGGTTTACTCAGGGCACCCACCGAATAGAGAAATCCAGACTCAGGTTTCCCCAGAGACCCTTCCAAATGGAAGTCAGCTTCTGTCCCCCCCCCCCCCCCCCCGCAAGTCCCCATCAATAATTTAAAAACTCCAATTTTCCCAGGGACCCGCAGGAAACAGAAAACCCAGGCTCCAATTTTCCCAGGGATACCCCCCATAGAAAAACCACCCACAGTTTCTCCCTGGGACCCCTCCAAATGGAAAACCCACCCTCTGGGTTCCCTAAGGACACCCCCCCCAAAAAAATCCCAAAACCAAGCCTCTGATTTTTCCCAGGGAAGCCCCCAAAAACAAAAACCCAGCTTCTGATTTTCTTTGGGAACTCCTCCCAGAGAAACCCAACTTCAGCCAATCCACCCCCCAAATTCCCAAGTGGGCACCAACACAAAGGCAAGAAGACGCCAACGGCGAGAGGCTGACCTTGTTGAGGTCGGCTTTGAGGGCTCTCAGGATCTCCGACTCCCTCTCCGCCATCATCCTCTTCAGGGACTTGAGCTGCTGGATCCGGAAAGCCAAGGGGCGCGTCTTGCCCGTGTTGAAGGCCGCCCGGGCACGGTCCACGGTTTGCTTGATCTTCTCCATGGCACCACTGGGAAGACTGTGGCAAGACAAAATGGCACCAGGCACACTTGAAGTCACGCCGTGGCACACCGCTCCCAGGCCACAGAGGCTTCAACCCTCTGGTAGCCAACTTTCATTTTGGCGTGGATTGCTGTGCCAGTGGGCCTGACAGCCCCAGACCCCCTACAACCCGCCCAACAGGCATAGCCTGGCTCCCGTGGGACAGCCAAATTGATCCCTAGAGTCAGCTGGGCCAAGTAACGCCTATGCCAGTGGGGTGTTTTCTTAAGCAACGCTGGCAAGACAATGGCACCCGTCCCACCCTTTCCCTTGCGCTTAATCCTTTGGCTCAGCAGGAACCGGTTTCCCACGCTACCCTCGGGGGGGCCCTAAATGCACACCGCTAATAAGACTTTTCAGCAGGTATAGCACGAAAAACAACTGGGGCGGGGGGCTTTTGAGGAGAACAGCCTCTGGCACAGTGACATCTCGCCCAAATGGTTAAAAGGGGCAGAGGGATCAAAGCACAAACCTCAGAGGAAGGCAAATCTCAAGCAAATTGTACTAAGAAAACCCTGCAATAGGGTTGCCCTAAAGTCCCTGTAAATTCCCCATCATCCCTAGCCAACCTGGCTAAGAATGATGAGCATCGCATACTGTCCAGCGGTCCCAATTTGGCTGGGACAGTCCAGATGACTCCTCTGCCATCCCACTTTTTCAGCTGCTTTTAAAATGTCCCGGTTTCTCTCTCCTCCTCTTGTTTTCTCCCTTTCTCCTAAGTTTGCTTCAAGTGCTGCAAAGTCGATTGTCCTCCATTAACTCAGCAGGAAGACAGGAGAGGGTGAAATCTTGCCTTTCCCAGTAGGCTTGGGCAAAAGCAAATCACTGCAGTCTCTCCCAGCTTCATCAATAACTTTTGGCTCATCAAAAACTTTTCCCACTTTGATCCCATTCTAACTGCCTTGGCCACTCTTGCCCCGGTTATCATCTTTGAGATATTGGAGGGTATGACGCAGAGAGACAAGATGGTGTGTGGATTGAGCACTGGACTATGATGTCAGAGACCAGGGTTCGAATCACACTCGGACGCAGAAACCCACTGAGTGACCATGGGCGACTCACACCCTCTCAGCCTCAGAAGGCAGCAAAAACAACTGTCCTCTGAATAAAACCCCATCCTTCTTTCACTCCAACATGAACTACATACTTGCAGGGGGATTTGAGAGATGATTCAGCAGAACTCGGCACTCGAACTCAGCACCTGCAGTCAGGATTCTCCCCACCAAGGACAGGTATGCCTCACAGCCTCTGGGATCGACAGGTCTCAGTTATATACCTGCAAGAGGTGGGAGGAATGACTCAGCCAAATTGCCAACACCCAATCAAAACCCTTCCCACTCGCAATAGGTTGTCCTTTTTTTTCCTAGGGGGCAGGAGAAATGACTCAGCAAAACTGAGTTGCCGAATTCGAATCCTCCACAGCCCAGATGGGTGAATCATGTCCTTTCCCCCATTTAACCATAACATCAAAAAAATGCGATACCTTTATTGGGCCAACCAAAAAAATTTCAAAGCTTGCTTTATGTATTTTGTGCCCTTCCGTTGTCCACATGAAGGTATCAGTTTTGTGGATTGTGGATGTTGTTGTACTTTGCTGTATGGCCAACATATATTGTGGTTGTTGCACACCTTCAAGTCCTTTCTGACTTACGGTGGCCCTATTGTGAACCTACCATGGGGTTTTCCTGACAAGATTTGTTCAGAGAGGAGTTTGCCATTGCCACCCTTGGAAGCTGAGAAAGTGTGACTTGCCCAAGTGGGCTTACATGGCCAAGCAGGATTCGAAGCCCGTTCCACAGAGTCCTAGCTCAAACCACATCACGGCTGCCCCTGGATATAAATGATATAGATATTAAATAATATAAAGACTCGGATGCTTTCCAATTCCTCGCGGACCGATGAGTCGCCAACTCTTTCAGCACCTTTATTAAGGCGCGCCTCACCTGCCAAAGGTGCGCCCGTCTTGCGGTGCCAGCCTGTCCTTGCAGGGACAAAGGGTAAAGAATAGTCCCCCATAATCCCCACCCTTGGTACTCTGGAGTGCCCAGCCTTAGGCACACAGATCGGTGGAGGCGCCCACGCAAAAGAGGGTGGGTCCTGGGTGCGAGAGAAGCCCTAAGGTTGGTGGGAGAGCCCCCCTTCCCCAAGTTAGAAGAGTAGTACTCAAACTTTTTACTCCTTGGGAACACACACACCCCTTTACTGCGGAAATAATGCCCTGGCCCCATCCTATGGAATCCTTGGATTTATAGTTTGCAGTGGCCCAACAAAGGGAGGCAAAAGAAATCAGAAAACTATGAATCCCAGGATTCTGTAGGATGGAGCCATGGCAGTTAAAGTGGTGTCAAACTGGATCAATCCTGCAGTGTAGAGATAAGCCAAGGGCACATTCACCCAGGTGAGGTTCCCCAAGGCAGTCACAGAGCAGGCAGGAGTTCAACAGGGCTGCAATGAAGCCTCCATCTCAGGGGGGAAAAGCTAAACCCAGTGAAACCTCCAAAGCAGCCACGGATCAGGCAGGAGTTCAACTGGGAGAGCTTTGACCCTCCAATAAAGCCTCCATCTTAGGAGAAAAGCTGTATCTGATGGTATTCCCCACTGATCAGGCAGAAGTTCAAAAGACAGAGCTTCTACCCTTCAATGAAGCCTCCATCTCAGGAGGAACAAAAAAAGCTACACCTTCTATGATCTCTAAAGCAGCCACAGATGAGGCAGGAGTTCAACAGGGAGGGATTTGCCCCTGCAATAATAAAGCCTCCCTCTTAGGATAAAAGGCAGCCGCAGATCAGGCAGGAGTTCAACAGGGACAGCTTGGACCCTGCAATAATAAAGCCTCCATTTCAAGGGGGAAACAAAAGCTGCACCCGGTGAATTTCTGCCTGTCCTCCAACTTTTGAACAGTCCTCCCCATGAGCCCCTCTCCCAAACTTTGCTCCTTGCCTTCCTTCTCTACCTGCGTCCCTCTGAATGCCTCTAACCCAGAGGTGACATCTTGCTCAATACTTCCTGCTTCCGGTCACGTGGGCAGCACTTCCGGTCAAGCCCCTTTCCCTAGCCACGCCCCCGACACGGCCCCCCTCCCCCTTTGCCTTTCCCCCTTTATGAAATTAATAATCTCTCTTTCTCTCTCTCTCTTCTATAACATTCTTTTAAAATCAGATGTCCAGGGTTTTAAATCAGGTTTTCAAGAGATGTCCCAAGAACTCGATTTTTTTTAAAAAAAATTAATTTAAATGCTCTCAAGGTGTAATAAAAATAACGATGATGATGATAAGGACAGTAATAATAGAGTTGGGGTCAGACTAGATGCTCTCAAGGTGTAATAAATATTATTATGGTAATAATGTTGGGGTCAGACTAGATACTCTCAATGTGTAATAAATGTGAGGATGACTAATAATAACAATAATAGAATTGGGTCATACTAGATGCTCTCAAGGTACTCTCAATGTGTAATACATGCAAGGATGACAATGATGATAATAATAATAGAGTTGAGGTCAGACTAGATGTTCTCAAGGTGTTTAATAATAATAATAATAATAATAATAATAATAATAATAATGAGTTGGAGTCAGACTAGATACTCTCAATATGTAATACATATGATGATAAAGATAGAGTTGGGGCCAGACTAGATGCTCTCAAGGCATAATAATGATAATGATAGTGATGATAATAATGATAATGATAATAATAATGAGTTGGGGGTCAGACTAGATACTCTCAATATGTAATACATATGATATAATGACAGAGTTGGGGTCAGACTAGATGCTCTCAAGGTGTAGACTTCAACAATGAAGACATTTTGCCCATTTGAATGCCCCAAAGTCAATGATCATTAGCCCACTAGTCTTCCTTATCTGAAATGCCTGTTTCAGAGTCTGGAATAGTTTGGATTTTGGGGATACTATACATCCCTCTGGCTTTTTCAGCCCTTGGACGGAGGCCCCAGAGGCTGACTTGGCAGAAATGCCCTGTGTGGGATTTCAATGGGAGATAGGTATCTTTCTTCCCCCTGGAGAGAAAAGAGGGCTCAAGGCGACTGGGAGGGAGGTCAAACAAGAGAATGCAAAGCCTGAGTAATAATAATAATAATAATAATAATAATAATAATAATAATGATAATAATAATAATAATGATAATGATAATAATCTCCAATGCCTGGCCAAGGCAAACAAGAGCCTGGCTGGAATGCTGTTTGCAGAGCGGGGCTTTGCTGCTGAGCAAACATGAACAGGGCACATTCCTTTTCAATTTCCTACCCAGCCTCTCATCTATCATTCTTCTCTGTGAAAAGGGGTCTGGCAGGCCCATATCCAACCGGTGAAGTCCCCACATCGCCCCCAGAGTCAGTCCTCTCTCTGGAGGCATCTGCGCGGCAGAATTAATGGCTCAATGCTGCCGACATCCTGGGATTTGTAGTTCGGGGAGATCTTCAGCCTGGTATGCCGGTGGGGTTGTAGTGGTTTCAGCGTCGGACTACGACTCCGGAGTCCAGGGTTCGAATCCCGGCTCGGCCATGGAAACCCACTGGTGACTTGGGCGAGTCACACTCTCTCAGCCTCCTCAGGGGAAGGCAATGACAAACCCCCTCTGATGAAACATGCTAAGACGACCCCACAATAGGTTCTTCTCTCGTCGTCATGAGTCAGAAGTGACTTGAAGGCACACAGTAACAACAAAAATGTCAGAGAGAGCTCTGGTGCCACAACAAACTATAAACCCCAGGATCCCATAGCATGGGACTGTGGCAGTGAAAGCGGTATCAAAATGCATTAATTCTGCAGTATGGCAGTAGCCTTGTTCCCAGCGTCACAGGGGGATTGGCTAGATGACCTTTGGTGTGGCTCGCAAGTCTGTGATTCTATGAAAGACTGTAAACTGGAAAATGTGTGTGTTGTGTTTGTGTCTCTGTGTATGCATTTGTATTGGACTGACTGTAATTTTCCTTTTTTTCCTTTTGCTTTTGCCTGAGCTTACTGGGAACGTCTTCCCCTCCTGCTGATTTCATTAAGTTCAAACTAAATTCACACTTGCAGCCATTGAAGTAAAAGCTGAAGACAAAGGAGGAGGAGGAGGAGAGAGAAACCGGGACATTTTAAAAGCCGCCAAAAAGTGGGCCAGTAGAGGATTGAGAAACATGTCCCAGTTTTAAAAGGCGAAGAGGAGAGAAAAAGGGCAGACTTATAGGACTGTTATCCAAGGATTAATCTCGCACGCAGGTTTCAGATTGCTCCTGGGAATGCTGGGATGGAGACACACCCCACGGATTGAACATCCAAAGTTCAGCAGGTCCCGAGTTCGGGTTTCCAGAAGGATTCCTTGCGTGAGGCAGAGTAAAAGAGAAACATAGCAGTTTCTGCCTCTGCCAATGCAGGAAAATTAATATATTGTACTAGGTGGTGTAGTGGTTTGAGCCTTGGACTGTGACTCTGGAGACCAGGGTTCGAATCCCATCTCAGCCATGTAAACCCACTAGGTGACCTTGGGCAAATCACACTCTCTCAGCCTCAGAGGATGACAAAGGCAAGCCCCCTCTGCAGAAACAAAACCCTATGATAGGTTCGCCTTAGTGTTGCCATAAGTTGGAAGCGACTCAAAAGTACACAACAAGAACAACAGTGTGCAAAGGAACACACCCACGGGTCAAAACGAAATTGTGAACAATTAAACATATTTTTACACCAAATCTAAGTCCAAAACCATGCCTTGTGTCCTCTAGACAGCCAAAAAATCTGTATTTTTTTGCAAGAGAAGGTGTGTTGGGGGGTGCGTGACATCTAAATGTAGAAATAATCCAGTTTCAGACCACTTTAACTGCTCCGGCTCCTTCCTACAAGACTCTGGGATTTGTAGTTTGGTGAAGTACCAGCACTCTTTGGCAGAAAAGGATAAAGACCTTATAAAATTACAAATCCTGGGATTCCCTAGGATGGTGGTGCGGCGCTTAAAGTGGTATCAAACCGGGTTATTTCTGCAGTGTAGACGCACCCAAGGTCTTCTATAGCTTGGAATAAGTAAAAAATGGGAAAGTCGGATCGCCATTTTGTGCCATTTCTCTTGCTCCGGATCAGGTTTCTGCATGATTTCTTTTTCCCTTTGGCGCTGGTTTTTCCCCTCCTTTCGCAACCGAAATCTGACATATCCATGAAGAATGTAAACTTGGCAAATCCAGTGCGGACGCACAAACAAAGGAAAACGGGGCTTCGATCGTTCCAAAACAATCATCATAATCTGAAACATTGCCAGCGGAACTTGCCTTTTCCCCGAAAAAGAAAAAATAAATCAGTTTTGCACAGACATTAAAAGATGTGTTCTGCTCTTTTTCTTGGAAAAAGGAATTAAAATAAACATTTTAAAATATTTTTAAATTTTAAAAATACCTCCCGAGAGTGGCATGGATTTAAATAAAACTGCAAGTCCTTCCAATCTAAAAATAATACTGTGTCACCCCAAAAAATACACAGAAGGAGATTTCTGGCTACTTCCAAATGTTATTGTGGGGAAATCTGGGAGTCCATATGGCCCCCCAGGAATATGGTTTGAACATCGGACTAAGAGACCGAGGTTCGAAACCTGGCTCGACTGTGGAAATCTACTGGGTGACCTTGGGCAAGTCACACTCTCTCAGCCTCAGGGGATGGCCGTGGCAAAGCCTGGCTGAAGAAACATTGCCGAGAAAACCCCGCAATAGGATTGCCATCCTTCGGAAATGATACAATACAAAATGGGACCCTTCAACCCAGGTATAATGCATTAAATAGACACAGCTGACGTCAAATATATATATACATAGCATTAAAAATATACAGCCGGCTTCCGCAAACTGTCCAAAAACGGCAACTTGGTTCCCAAAAGACTCGGTCGGCGGAAACATTTGACAAAGCGAATGTTGCCACCTCCTCTGACCCTTGAAAAGCAAACGCCGTCCAGCTTTGTTTCGGGGGGGAAAAAAGGAAATAAAATGACACACTAAGTATTTTTTACTAGTAAAAGGATCTTTGCATTTCTGCAACGCAAACATTAACGTATGTGTGTGTGTTCCCTATGCTTTAAAGGAGCACCCCCAAACTTTTGCAACATCTGGTTCTTCTCCACTCCTCTTTTTTTTGGGGAAGAAACATATATATATATAAATTACATTCTTTTAAATTGCAAACAGACTTAAGAGAAAGAGAGAGGGGTTTGCTTTACCTGGCCAAGGTGCAGCTGCCTCTCTGCGACTGGCCTTTGCACACTCCGTGCAGAGGAGATTTCCACTGATTTCCACTGATTTCTCCTCCCTCCGAAAGTGGAGCCACAACCCTCCCTTCTGCACAGAATCTGGATCCGAGCCCAGCAGCGCCTTTGGACAGCTCTGCCCTATTCCTGGGGAAAGGCCCTGCGGCTGGAAAGCAAAGCAAAGCAAAGCAAAGCAAAGCAAAGCAAAGCAAAGCAAAGCAAAGCAAAGGCATGCAGTAAAAAAAAAAAAAAGGGAATGGAAAACAGCTGGATGATTGCTGGGGATCTCCTCCCTGCGAGGGAGACTCACAACCAACCGCCCTGCGAGGGAGGACAGAATCGAATCAGGAGCGGCCCACCTTCCCCAAGTGAGGTCCAGGCACGGCTCACTTGGGGAAATGACAAAGAGGATAGGAAATGAAAGGCAAGCTTGCAGGGAAGGGACATCCATGGCTGCTACACAATGGCTTCGCACTTTCCTGGATGCCACTACAGTTCAGCAACTGAGGGCACTGACCATCTATCCATTTAGCTATCATTCCACCCACCAATCTATCCCATCCATCCATCTATCAGTTTATCTTTCCCTCCCTCCATCTATCTTTCCCCCCCTTCTCTCTATTCCAATCTATCCCATCCATCCGCCTCTTTCCATGCATCTTTTCCCTTATCTATCCATCCCAGTCTATCCAAACTATCCCATCCATCTTTCCATCTCTCTCTCAATTCCATCCATCCATCCCAATCTATCCCATCTATCTTTCCATCCATCTATCCTTCCATTTATCTATCTATCCATCCATCTTTCCATCCATCTATCCTATCCATCTTTCCATCTATCTATCTTTCCATCTTTCGTTCCATCTATCTATCTATCTATCTATCTATCTATCTAATCTTTCCATCTATCTATCCATCTATCTATCCCATCCATATTTCCACCCATCTTTCCATCTCTCTCTCTCTCTCCATCCATCCATCTATCTCATCCATCTTTCCATCTGTCCCAATCTATCCCATCCATATTTCCATCCATCTATCTATCTATCTATCTATCTTTCCTTCTATCTATCTATCTATCTATCTATCTATCTATCCATCCATCCCCTCCATCTATCTTTCCATCCATCCCAATCTATCCCATCCATCAATCCATGTTGTGTGCCTTCAAGTCTTTTCCGACTTATGGCGATCCTAAGGTGACCCTATAATGGAGTTTTCTCTGTTCAGAGGTGGTTTGCCACAGCCTTCCTCTGCAGCTGAGAGAGTGTGACCTGCCCAAAGTTGCCTAGTGGGTTTTATGGCCGAGCCTGGGTTCGAACCCTAATTTCCAGAGTTGTCATCCAACACTCAAAGCACTACACCATGCTGGCTCTCTTTATATTATAACACACACATCTATCATTATTTATAGGCCACTTTTCCAAGTGGTAGTGACCCCGAAATCAGGGCCCAAAATGGCCCAAGGGGAGGCCGGAAAAGGTGTCAGGGTGTCCGCCAGGTTCTCTAGGGTGCATTTGGGGGCTCTTTTGTTTGGGAATGATTTTGGAGAGGGAGCCCAGGGGTCCTATGAGGCTTCAGTTTTGGGATCCAAGAACACAAAAAGCAGGCACCTGGACTCTGGATGTTGGGCTGGAACGCAGATTAAAAGGCCACAGGACTTTCTCACACTATTTTTGCACAATCCGCTTCTTCAGGTTTGGGAAGGGAAGGAACCGGTTCTCCTCCGCCACAGGGAAAGTGATGAAACCTGATTGACCAGGAGCAGGATATCTTTGAAAAAGAAAAAACAAATTGGGTTTTCCTTCCCTTCCCTTCCTCTGCAACTTTACTGCAAGGGAAACTTTTAAAAACTCCACCCAACAAATGCTAGCTTTCCTATCTTTGGCTGCATCCGCACTGCAAGAAATAATCCAACTTGACACTATTTTAACTGCCGTGCAATTTTGGGGAGTTGTAGTTTGTGATGACCCCCCCCCCCCAGACCTCTCTGACAGATGTCCCACAAAACTATAATTTCTAGAATCCCGTAACAGGGCGCCATGGCGGTTAAAAGTGGTGTCAAAACTGGATTATCTTCTGCACGGTGCGGATGCAACCTTTGGGTTCATTGCCCAAACAGCACAGATGTCACGGTTAAGGATTTTGGTTTGGGACACGGCAGGTTCACGGCTCGGCTATAGAAACCCATTAGGTGACCTTGGGCAAGTCACACTCTCTCAGCCGCAGGGGAAGGCAAGGACAAACCTCCTTGCCAAAAAAACCCTTAGGGTCACTGTAAGTCAGAAACAACTTGAAGGCACACAACAACAACAACAGCAACAACTTTCTACTCTCAAAGTTAATTTGCACAGTCCACCCTTTTCTCTCTTTCTGCACAATCCCAGGTTTTTAGGACAGGGCCAGGCAGCCTATGGCCCTCCAGAGGTTGGATTGCAATTCCCATCAGCTGCTGGGAAGGATGATGGGAGCTGCAGTCCAAGACCCCACTGAGAAGGGAGGGATGTGTACCATTCTCACTTCAAGTTAAATGATTTCTGCTTGCTCAGCTATAAGGAACTGGGGGAAACAGCAATGGCTCATTGCTGCCGCCTTGTGGCCACAGACAAAAATCCATGGTAAAAACTATAAGGAATTGAGGGAAACAGCAATGGCTCATTGCTGCCACCTTGTGGCCACAGCCAAAAACATCCATGGTAAAATTGGGATTTTTAATTCTTCTTTTAAGACTGAGCTTTTTGTGGACCAGGCCACAAAAACTCCTGGTAAAATAAATCAGTCTGAAAGTTTTCCCAAAACTTCTTCTCTACCTCTTCCTTTTTTAAAAAAAGAAACAGAAAAATACTCACTTTGAATATGACAATCCAATTGTTTCTCATGCCTTATATTTCCTTGTATATGGGGTTTTCTTGGCAGGTTTCTTCAGAGGGGGGTTGCCATTGCTGTCCTCTGAGGCTGAGAGAGTGTGACTTGCCCAAAGTCTTCCGGGGAGGGGATTCGAACCCTAGTCTCTATAGAGTCCAACGCTCAAACCACGCCTTGCTGGCTCGGTTCGTCACACAAAATGTTTATTGCAAATAGTGTGCAGGGCTTCTCTCCCGAGCCCCTTTTCCCTCAAAACTATCCTTGACCAAACAGCATCTCTCCAAATGGAGACCTCTTCCATCATTCCCATCAGCTTCTGGGTTTATACAGTTTCTATCCAATTTTTCCAAATGGAGACTGGGGATTGAACCTGGGACCTCCTGCAGGTCATGCAGGGACTCCATATCCCAAGTTTTGGCCCCTCACCTGAAAAAACTACAATCCCCGCTCATTCGGATCTGGAAGTTTCCTAATCCTTAGACAATGACATGCATGATAGCGCCACGATCCCATTGCGACATGCGATGAAACCCTGGGTTTTGCCACTTGGAGAGGCACTAGAGCTCTCTGGCTGAGAATGCTGCAAACCCTACACACTACAAATCCCAGGATTCCACAGGACGCAGCCATTGAGAGTTACAGTGGAACCGCAGCACTAGAAGTGTAGTGTGAAAGGATTCCCAACTGAGAGTACATCCAGCCTCAAAATGGATCCAGCGCATGCTCCGTTTATTCCTGGAAGGCCTGTAATTGCTTGTTTCTCGACATCTTTTGCTGCCAATGGCATGGCCACTGTTCCCTGCCTCCACATGCATCAATTTAAAAGGAAAATGAGCTGTAAAATAAGATTTAATTTCGAACCCGTGGCTGTGCTCGGCTGGGGTGAGGTGGCAAGAGATTGCAAGTCAAGGAAGGAAGTTTGCTATGTGCTCTTTACTTCAACCTATGGCATCCCCTCTTCTAGGATTTCCTAAGCAATATTTCTTCAGAGGTTTGCCATGGCTTTCCTCTTGAGGCTGAGACAGTGTCACCCATCAGGCGTTCAGGGCTGAGTGGGATTCAAACCCTGGTTTCCCAGAGTCCTAATCCAACATTAAAATCATTACACACAATGGTATTTTGTATGCTAACAATTAGCAAGCCTCAAGCTACAAGTCGGACCTCGTGCTACAAACTACCAGGTTTCACACTCGAAACCCGGCCTCGCGCTATAAACCAAGTTGCTTTGTGTCCTTTGAGGCGATTTTGATTTATGCTGACTCTCTTCTACCGTTCTGAAGGCAAGATTTCCCCAGAAAGGTGTGCCTTTGCCTTCCTCTGAGCTGAGAGAGCAAGACTTGCCAAAGGTCACTCAATAGGCTTCCGTGCTGAGCAGCGATTCGAACCCTGGTCTCCAGAGCCCTAGTCCAACACTGAGACAACTATATCACTCTGGCTCTCAAAGGAGAAAGGAATTGGAGAAAGAGGCTATGCAGAACTGGCAGATTTTTCTCAGTTTTCTTTTGCAAATTCTGCAAAGAGGACCAAATCTGGTTTTGAACGCACACCAAGAGATTCTATCCTGAAGATTTGAGCTCTGGGTTACAAGAAGAAAAGTCCTTTTGAGTATCTGTTTATTGTTGTTTTGTTTTTTTGTTTTAACCGTAATATACATTTTATACAAGCCATAATAAAATTTATGCAACGGGATTCTTTTCTCTCTCTCTTTCTCTCTCATTCTCTCTGTTATTACGCTACGGGTCAGGAATGAACGCATGCAAAGTTACAAAGGAGAGGTAGTAGAAACACTGTATTAAAGAGACCTAAAAATACAAACGTCATATAAATTAAAAACGGAAACAAACAAACAAACAAAAAAATTAACTGCTGGAATTTCTCGTACAGATAAATAAAGGTAAAAAGTACATTACTTTGTCAAAGCAAAATAAAATTATAACCGGGGGGAGGGGGGGGGAGGAAGAGACCAACACACACAGAGACGCACGCACACACACACTTTTTAAATCTTTTAAATTTAAAATGGTTGGTTCTTGAATGCCAACAACCTCCCTGTCGAAGAGGTTTGACCGGTTTTTAGAAAACAAAAACAAAATCTCGAAGCTTCATTCTGAAGAATAAGGACGTTTTCAAGTGTTTTTGCGCAGTCCAAAGGGAGGATGACCAAGATTTCTCAAACCGACGAAGAACTACTTCAAGGAACAATGAAGTCGCACTAAATACTTTTCGTCAGCGGCAAAACCAGCCGGAAGGAACAGGAGAAGGCGGCGAGAGGGGGGCAAAAACATCCGCAAAAGCCGCTTGGGAAACATCCGTTCTGATGTTTCGGGATGCTTTGCGAGGGAAGATTGTAGTCGCCGCACGACGTCCAGAGTTTTCGCGCCGCTCCGTGAAGACTGAATCTGCAGTCGTGTCTTTTTCCTAAGAGTCCCCCCAAAAAAGTTAAATAATATTTTTTAAAAAAATCAGTATATGGGGTGGGTTTGGGGTATTGGTGACAACAGGCCAAGCAGGCAACATTGCACAATTCACATGCTACCACAGAACGAAGCAACCAAACCCTGAATCGGGGAAAGAAAGTGTGGGGAGAAAGAGGTTTTCGCAAACCGCCGCCAACGTCGAGAAGGTTCATTCGAGTGTCCAGAGAGTGGCTGTCTTCATGAGATATAAAATAGGGGGGGAAGCCACCCCACGAAGACCGGGTTGTGTATTGCGTTGCCCAAAAGTCTCCCGAGAAGCTACATTTGAAATTCTGGGAAAGTGTGGATGACAGGAACAATGAGGGGGGTGTGTGTGTGTGTCGTTTTTATTCCTTCCTTAAAACACATATAGTGAAATGAAATTCCTTCTCTCCCACGGAAAGAGTTTGTCGTTGTGCCGTTGCTTGTTGTTTTTTCTTCTAAATTAACAGTCCCCGTCCCCCCCAAACCCCAGAGTACATAGTTCCTTTAGTACATTAGTGCAATATAAAGTGGTTCAGAGTGGAGAAGGGGGGGAATCCAAGTTTGTAGATCCACGATCACGGCTAAAATAGTGTGCCAGGGACTCTGGATTGATGCCACCCTCCCAGCTTCTCCCTGTCCCCAAATAAAAATTCCCATTGTTCCATCATTTCCCCAGTCTTTTTATTGTTTCAAAAGGTGCAGGTTTTCTCCTCTATTTCTTCATAGGCTCCAGGAGTGGTTACTGATGAAGGTCCGAGTTCAGGTCCTCGTCTACAGCCTGCAGAAACTCTCCTAAAACACAGGTTTGTGGTTCACGTGGTCATGTCTTCGCTCCACAGTCTTGTTCCAAAAAAAAAAAGAAAAAAAAAAGGGGGGGGGGGAAGGAAAAAGGAATATTCTCCCCACTATAAGAAACCTGCTTGCTTTGGGCCTTAAGCAAAGGGGATCACTGTTCTTTTGGCCACCCTTTTGTACAGAAGTAAACCAACAAGTCAATTCTTTGCTTCTCCCCGCTCGATTAAGGTCTTTTCAAATCCAGCTGCTCTGTGAAGAGGACAGAGGGGTCGGGGGGCTAAGAGAGATGTAAGGCAAGTCTCCTCCGAAACAGTTCAGGGTCTTGTGCCCCTCTGTGAACTGGCTGCGGGTTTTTTATTCTTTGGTAGACAACCACGGAAACGGAAAGGCCCATGTCCCCTCAACCAATGCTTTGGCTGTAGCCGAACATGCGCCGACTGGTCCCGGGAGATCCAGCTACTGTTCGTAAACGGCCACCGCGCTGTAGCAAAGAGCTGAGAGCCTCCGTTCGATGCTGGCCTTATCTGGAAGCAAAGGAGAAGGCATTCAAAAGAAATCCAGCCGGGATATAAACTGGGGATAGAAAGACTATTAGAAACTCAAGGAAAAAATAACAAGGAAAGGGCTCCAATGAGAACTCTCCTCACGCCATTTCCTTGTTTGCTCCCTGCAGTCCGTAAAGATTTTCTTATTGTCACACAATGGGTAGGTGCTAAAGAACCAGGAAATTGCTGTGAAAGGTTATAGCCTCCTGATCCGTTCAGCAAATTCTATGCTCAACATCTGGCCCAAGCATACAATAGAATCACACTGGAGGACCTAGAAATGCCTAGAGACGTATTCCCTCACATTGAAAGGGTTCCCTATAATCCAAGGATCCAGGTATCCAAGCAGAGTCTTGGAACATAACCCCCACAGATACGGGGGGCTGTACTGTATTTGTTCTCCCTTGTGGGAATAAATAGTTTTAAACTCAGCATATCCATAGTATAAACCAGAGGAACAGATGTATTAAAATCTAATGGGCGGTTTATGCTACTAAGCAGATGGAAGTTGGGGAAGCTCTGAGAAACACTATGAGGATGCAAAGGGCCACGTAGAACAAAAATGCTCCCAAATTGAGCTCTTCAAGGGATTTTGCAGACAAACGTACATTTGTTAATGTTTTCAATATCGGCTGGGTCTTGCAAGATCTTTGTCAGGCCTTCCAACAACAGAGCCGCTTTGTGGTACCGGTATGCAATGTCTTCTGTCTGCTGAAACATCTCATCCAGGGCTGCTGCCTGTACCTGCAAAAAGAGAGAGATGAATTAACCCCAGGTATTTAGCTGGAGGAACTGCAAAGGAAGACAAAACACATTCACACCCAACCAGTCTGATGTCCTGATTCAGTCAATTCTATGGGCCATTTACTGACAACCAGAATTGTGGAATAGTGGACAGAGGGTTGGAGCTGACCTGGAAGATGTGGGTTCAAATCTGTGCACAGCCGAAAGCAAATTTAAGAACAATGGGGCCCTGGCTACAACCTCTTCCCGCTCCCCTCAGGCCTTCCTTACCATTTCCACTGCACAGCTATAGATGAGTTTCTCGGCCGTCACATTGTTGATCTCATCGACAAATCTCTGCTTGTCCGAGAAGAACCGGTTCAGCTTTTCCGTCAGCTTCTTGCACATGGAGATGCAGAATTTGTACCTCTCATTCAGGTTTTTGACAACTGCAGGGAGGAAAAAGGAATCAGGCACTCAGACACTTGTCCCAACAACTGCAGTGGTTTGGGGTGTGCTATTTAGTCCTCACTTACTTATAATGGTCCCTGTTCCTCATGATGGAAACCACATCAGCCTGCTAGGCTCTTTCCATTGTCTGTTGCACCACAGTTCCTGCTGCTGACCTTTACTCCTGCAATGGTTCCTAGCAAATTCTTAAGTAACTCTGCCCCACTTTTTCATTGTCCACTCATTTGGTCGCAAAACCCCACCTCCTGCATCCATGTTCAATGCCTTCATCTGTCTATCTTCTTAATTTATGTATGCCTTTCTTTTTTCCCAAAGCCAGTGTTCAAGGGCTGCATTCACACTGCAATTTGGCACATTAACCAGGTTCCTCGAAAGAATGTGAACAGCCAAAATTCCAGCCAGAATGTCTCGTAGAATGTGAAACCAAGAATAAAAAAAGGCTGTAGAGAGAGTCTGACTCTTCCCCTCCCTATCTCTGGCTTCAACTCTGTTAAACCAGTTCCCTGCCCCTTGTTCCTAAATTGTCCCAGACACCCCAGGGGTTAGCAGACATATGCGGCAAACAATTGTAGTGCAGCGTGAACTCTGGGAGTCTCCAACACGTCCCCAGCAGCCTTGGCAAGAGGCCTTATGTGTGAGTGTGGTGTGTTTGTGTTCCCACAGCAACCCTACACGGGAGACAAGCCTCAAGGCAGAAGCGCCCAAAGGGAGGGACTGACACACATACCTTGCTTCACAGCCGTGGAGAGGTTCAGCTTTGCCGACTTGATCTGTGCTTTGGCTAAGTGCAAGGAGGAGGCCAACAATTGGGCTGCCTTCATGTACAGGACCAGCTGCTCCACTTGCCTGGGGAGAGAAAACCAGCCTTCAGAGGAATGGGGCCGAGGAGGGAGAAACAGCCAAGCAAGCTGGAACTTTCTATATCAAGCTTCGCTTCTATGCAGACCTTTCTTCTCCCAGGCATTGGCCTCTGGTGAATCTGGATGCAACCCTGTCCACCCATTCCAGTTGGTTGACTTATTTAATTGTAAACTATCTTACAGCAAAGGGTGGGGAAAATGCATCCTTCCAAGGGACAATTAACCCCCTCCAATGCCATTGGGAGGCGTAGGGGCCATTTTTGCCATGTTTTAAAACCTCCTGGGACATTCTAGGCAGAAATCACTACTGGTTTTGAAAAAATGGCTGGTGGGGGATTAAAACATGGAAAAATGTTCCCTAGAGGACATTATAAGCATTTATTATTTTGATTATGATTATGATTTGCAGTTGGGGGTTTGGTGGAGTGTCTGTGTGTGAACCTGGCAAGGTATCCGGGGGCGGGGTATAATACAGTCTCCTCGCTTCTTACAGTGTCTCACCCCATCTTATAGAGTACCTTTTCACCTTGAAAGCTCACAGTAGTTTGGAGCAAAACAAATAAAAAAAGCAAACAGCTACGAACGTCATCACACAGATAAGGGATAAATCTGGAAAGTTATCAGTTAAACTGTAAGAGATGGTGATGGTGATATGGTGAGTTCCACCAGATTCAAGTGAGTATCACACCAAACTGTTATAGTGCTATCATTCCACTTTAACTGCCAAAGTAACTTCATATGGATTCCTGGGATCTGCCCTTAAGGAAGAGGCATTTCGAATTCTCAGCCAGAGAGCTGCCCCTGAATTCCACAGGAGGCAGCCATAACAGTTCAAGTGGAATAATAGCACTATAATGCTATAGTGTGATACTGATCTCATCCTGAATTTGGAAGCTGAGTAGGCCTGGGATGCTACATGACCCAGCTCTGCTCAGAGGGGCTTCATGAAAACTGGGCTGAGGTGCATGGCACAACTTCTTACCCCCAGTCTTTGCTCAGCTGGCTGATCTGATCCACAACGACACTCTCCTGGATCTGGTACAGAGACACGGCTGAGGAGCACAGCTCTGGGTTCCCACTCCGGACAGCGGTCAAGTCCAGTACACACTCTGTGAAGGCCAGCATCAAGTTCAAGTGGCGCAGTGTATCTGTGTGCTCTCTCTGGAGGCAGAGGAAGCAAGAGAAACGTAAGAGGCTGCTGAAACTTCTGCCATGGCCCAACACCACCCCTTCCCATATAACTGCTGTGCCAATAGCACTGAACCCGCCTTCCTAGGGTGGGCCAACATGCACTTACTCTATCCAGGTTTTAGATAACCATATAGGATGTGTCCATGCTGCAAAAATAATGCAGTTTGACACCACTTTAAGTGCTGCAGTACCATTCTATGGAACCCTGAAACTTGTAGTTTTACAAGGTCTTCTGCCTTCTCTGCCAAAGAGGGCTGGTGCCTCACAGAACTACAAATCCCAGGATCCTGTAGGATGGAGCCATGGCAGTTATACTGGTGTCAAACTGCATTATTTCTATAGTGCAGATGTACTCCCTAGACTCCTATTCATTCCCAGAAAGCATTTCAGGTCCAATTATGTTATTTTAATCAGCGTAGTGCCTTATGTTTAGGCCTAATGCTCCAGACCTCATTTGTTTCTAGAATCTTCTAACATCAGTGTACTTTAATCCATTAAACTGCTATTCTGAATTTTTTAAAAAGTGGGATTACAGCATTGTCAACAATGGCAACAAACATAATAAATGCAATGATAAAAATTATTTATTCATTCAAATATTTATATATTGTCCTATATCATATTGTCTTTCACCGCACTGGCCTGTCTCCTTGTGTTGTTCCTTACCTCCATCAGAGTTTCTTCTGGCAGTTCAGGGGCTTCAAAGGTGATAAAGCCCTCTAAGCTGGGTGGGGAGGTGCCGTAAGGCATATACTTCAGGCATGGCGCTGTTTCCACTCCAGGAGGAGAAGAGCCTATGTAAATCCCTGGTGGAGACCCCATGAGGACACGGCCGCTGGTGGAACACAGAGACCCTCCAGAACTGCTGGAGCCGACTAGAAGGGAGGAAGGAAACAGAGAGAGAGATATTCAGCCCAACAAGCAGAGGCTGCTTCAAGGTAACCTAAGTTGGTACAAGTGTATGCCTCAGTGAGTGAGTCCCTGAGCTGGAACTGGCTGCAATTCCAGGCCTTCCCAAGAATTTTGTTGGGTACCCAACAGTGACTCACATCACTGCTATCACTGCCTGAAAACTTGAGCCATTTGGCATGACCTTTGCTAGCCATGCAGCTTGCTCTGCTTCCACTTTGGCCCTGCCGGAGCAACCACACTCCTAAAATTATAGATTCATAGAGTTGGAAGAAATCCCAAGGGCCATCCAATCCAACCCCACTGTGCCATGAAAGAAGACACAATTGATGTACTACTGACACATGGTCAGCCTTTCTAAAAACCTCCCAAGGAGGAGACTCCACCACACTCCAAGGCAGTGTATTCCACTGTTGAACAGCTCCTCAAAGGGCATGGTTTCTCACCTGATGTTGTGCGAGCCCTGAGGACCATGTGGGTGCAGGTGGGAGGGGTGGCGCTGTTTGGTGGGGATCCGACGGTAAACATCACAGCTCTCGAACTCGCTCCAGTGCCCAGGCAATGAGGTGCTGCCATGAGGCCACAGGCCCCTGGGGGAGCTGGGGAGGAAGGGGAGGCAGGTCAGTCCTCATGAAGACGCCCATGGACAAGGCACAAGTAAAGCCTGGGCAGACATGACTGTAAGTGAGGCCTGAAAGATACCATTTCCAGGCAACGTCTCAGATCAAGGTTTTCCCCCCTCTCCGGCATTCTCAGCTGCCTTGCTGGGTATTCATTTTTAGGAATAAGGATCACTCCATAAAATGCAACCATTTCTGGGAAACCTCTGGCTTAACTGGCAAGCTTTGAGTCACAGAGCTGGGCCCTGCCATGTTATCTGGGCTTTCCCCATATATTTTAAGAAAGGTACATCAATAAAAACGAGAGCCAGCATCAGGTGTAGTTGGACTATGATTCTGGAGACCAGGGTTCGAAGCCCTGCTGCGCCATGGAAACCCACTGGGTGATCTTTGGCAGGTCACATTCTTTCAGCCTCAGAGGAAGGCCATGGCAAACTCCCTCTGAACAAATCTTGCTAGGAAAACTGTGTGATAGGTTTGCCCTAAGTTGAAAACAATGTCAAGCACACAAGAAAAACAGCAATGTAAATAAAATCCCATCTTCCTAGAAAGGAAGACGACAAACATTTTTGAGTCATAAGCAACATGGAGATCCCAAATCTTAATGCAGGAACAGGGAACGCATGGCCTTCCAGATGCTGGTAGACCCCAACAACCATCACCCCTGATCACTGCCCAGGCTGCTGGGGGATGATGGGTGTTCAGAAACATAAACTGGGAAATGCTATTTGTCCTCATGTTTTTGATTCTGTGTGGAACAGTGAGATGACACAGGCAAAAGCTGGGGAACCAAGTAAGGTTAGAAGGTTCAGTCTTGCCAGGTTGCTGGTTCCCTTACCTGTATCCATTGGCCGCTCAGTATTAAGGCTGTCTGTGCTGCCCTGGTAGAGCTGGCCACCGAGAGCTGCCTTGGCCTGTTGATCTGACAGCTTCCCAGTACTTACGGACCTAAGGGGAGAGCAAAAAGCATTGGGGAACTTGCAAAAACCAATGAGCTGGGGCTGAACTGGGAAAGGCAGGGATTTTACAGTCCCTGGCAATAAAGTCTGTTTTGGCGCATGGATAAGCTGCTGTCTTTTTGGATGCAACTCTCAGAATTTCTCAGTCAGCATGGCCACTAGTTATGCTGCCTGGGGAATTCTGGGAGGTGCATTTTTTTTTTTTAAAGAAGGGTTTCTAAACTGTTGCATCTGATAGTGAACAAAAATAAAGAGGATGGAGACTCTGGGTTGCTACTTCTAGTCACCAGATGCTACTGTTTAACTTGACTAATGTACAGGATTGGTTAGGGCAAAGTGCAACCCCATGAGGCCCACAGCCCGAATATTGGTGGAAGGGATCAGGTGAAAAAATAGCCAATAACATGCCTAGAAGCCTCAGGATTTGTCAACCCGTCTCTTCTCATTTCTAAACAAAGCCTACTGAGGGCCTCAGACAGGGAGGGTTGTGTGCTGAAAGAGCCTTTAAGTGGCAAATGGCATCACTGTGACGTTTTGATACGAGACATTTTTCCCCAGCCGTTTTTGCTTCTGGCAAAAGTTCAGGAAGACAAAATGGGAGCTCAGCTCTTCGGAGTTTGCCTTCCCTCCCTCAAGGGGATCAAGCAAGAGGCAGCAAGGAAAGGAAGGAAGGAAGGAAGGAAGGAAGGAAGGAAATAAACCTAAACAAGGAAGAAAGGATTCTCAATACAACTCAGATGGCATTATTAGTTTTGTAGCTCCGTCTCAGCACAAAGATCTACTGGAACAAAACTTTATTGTGCAGCCAATCGTGGGGGTGTATGGAAATTTACATACACAGTTGTTTCCAGGAAGTCAGGGGAATGGAAAAACAAATATGGATTTGCAAGTGCAATGCACAAGCAAAGGGGGACTTTGGGGAGATGGCTAAGGGAAAGCCTTGCCAGTAAATGAAGCTCCAGTATACTCCATGTATTCCTGGGCCAGAAACCATACACTGGGGAGACCTATCTACAGAGACCTTCTCCTGAAAGGGACAAGAAGTTTTGCTCCTCTGGACGTGGTTGTTGGAAGAGGCATTCCTGGTGGGCAGTGCCTAAGGCACAACTCTCTTGACAATGGTGCAGCCAGGGATAGAAAAACTAGCTCAATGAAGGTCTACCTGCCGAAGATGGTTTTCCCATGCTGCTGCTGTTGCTCAGCCTGTCGGTCGCTTCCCTGCGTCAAGTGAAAGTGGGAGAATTCCCTCGGCACTTCGCCTGCCTCTTTTGGCTGCTGAAGAGGGATGTCTGCTGGCCCCTGGCGACCAACCAGGCCCACCAGATTGGAGGATGCTTGCGTTTTGGGGATCTTGAAAGGCGCCGTGGCCTAGAAGGAGCAGAAAAGGGGATTAGGATTGTATCAAGCACCCTGTTTTATTCCTTCCCATTCCTCTCTCAAACACTGAAGCAGCAAGGTTTGGG
This sequence comes from Phrynosoma blainvillii, assembly GCA_026167975.1. Classification (NCBI taxonomy): domain Eukaryota; kingdom Metazoa; phylum Chordata; class Lepidosauria; order Squamata; family Phrynosomatidae; genus Phrynosoma; species Phrynosoma blainvillii. The sequence continues at coordinate 11,629,396 of JANUYF010000014.1, forward strand.
GCACGGGTAGAAAAAGATGCCTTTTCGGACTACAACGCCCAGAACCACCACTGGCCTTGCTTGCTAGTGGATTCTGGGAGTTATTGTCATTATTATCATTATATTTATTTATATCCAGGACCCAAGGTAGTTTACAAAACAGGTACAGCTAAAAAAACATTCACACTGTAGGAAAATAAAAACAGAATTAAATTTTCAATAATCAATAATTAAACTGCTGGCCATGGAAACTCACTGGGTGACCCTGGGCAAGTCACACACTCTCAGCAAATAATATTCAGTTCTACTGAAATGAACTATTTCATGCCGTAGAATTGTGCTGGAGAATCTAGACATAACTAGAGAGAACACCTCTTCAGAAATCTCTAGGTCCTCCAATGTAACTCTATGGTCAAACTCCAGCAGAAGCATGCCACAGAATCATGCTGAACGATCTTGAAAATGCCAAGAGAAAAAATGTTTTTGCAGACACAGGCAAGTGAAACTGTGGGTAATGGTCCTGTGGATATGAGGGCTGTGCTATAATGAAATTAACATTGGCTTTTCCCAGCTCTGGGGCAGTGAAGACAGTAATCTTTTTCAATTTTCATCATCACTCAGGGCTGGAACAAAAATGTTGCTATGGTATACACACTTATATGGGGTTACATCCCACTGAACTCCACTTTTGAGCACAGACATACATAGGATCCCACTGTCAATGTCCCTCCTAACCACAGCTAAAAAGTCATGAGACAGGCATGGGGCTGTAATAGGTGAAATAGGTGAGTTTCTATTTTTCCAAAAGGAGCACAGATGCTCACCTTGGTGGGAGAGCCAATGATGGTTGGCAGGGGAGTTTTGAAGAGCCAGTCAGAGCTCCGGGGCGATGACCCTGGATGCTTGGTGGGAGACGTCCCAAGGCTGACGGGGCGGGCGGGCTGCGGGGAGTGGCTATAGCTGTAGCCGGCATACGAGGGGCAGATTGGGTCCGAATGCTGTTTCCGGAGCTTCTGCTTGTTCTGATAAATGTCCGTCAGGGTTGGGGTGTTCTGAAGCCGGGCTCCTGCTATCAGGAGAGACTGCGGAGATGGGGATGGCGGTGCTGGTGAGCCTGGGGAGAAGTAGGGAAATGCAGATCCATTTATTTATTTTGCTTATACACCACTCTGTATTGGCGAAGTCAAAGTCAATCTTTAAAAAAATAAAACTAATATATTAATAAGAACACAAGCAAAGAAGTAGAAGTTGAGTAACCTTAATTGGAAGGGCTCTATGGTATGGGAGCAGATTAGAAATTAGGAGTCACATTTTGGACTACAATCCCTGACTCCACTGGCCTCACTGGCTGGGGGACTGTGGAAGCTGTAGTCCAACAAAAAGCTACCTTTTGGATTTTGGTTCTCAGAAAAATCTTGCAAGCATGGTTAGTGTTCAACTACCTACTCCCTCTGATCTCCAATTTGACACAGCTACAGGCAGAGAACCCAAGTGCTTTGTTCAAAAACTTTTTGAGGAAGCTAGCCAGGAAAGCTCAGGACTCTGGTTCCTGAAACATATGCTTGCCCAGGACCTCTGTGACAGCCAGAATCAGACTTCTTAGTAATAAGTGCTGGGAAAACAATTGTGGAATGTTGCTTTTGAACTCAAGTCTCACTCGTGGGCAACCTCCTGGGCACCCAGCTGGCTCTCGTGGAACAGACAACAGGATTAGGGAGAGCTTGAGTCTAATCCAGCATGGCTCTATTCAGCTTTCTTCTGGTCCTGTGCCTTAAAAAACCAGGAGGAGAGAATCCGAAGTATCTCACCTGAGGAGGTTCGGCTCCTGGATTCGTGCCCTTGTAGCTGCCCACAACAGCAGTGCCCAAGCTGCTCAGGTATGGTACCAACTAGCAGGGATGGGGCAAAAGGGAGTGGAGGAAAATGATTATTTCTCCTAAAAAGGCAACATCTGACAGAATAAATACATCTCAGGCATTTCTGAACAGCTCAATCTTCAAACCGCTTCACAATGACTTATAACTGGAACCCTGATGCTCCACACATCCTCTCTCTGTCCCTCTGTAAGCAAATAGCTACAAAATCAAGGTATTTTAAGAATTGCTTTTAAATCACAGTGCTTATTGGCTTTTCTTTTTTGCTGCTGATGTCATATGCTGTATTGTTCTTGACTCACTGCTGTTCTTTGCATCCCCCAGCCTGTGCTAGGGCTGCTGGGAATTACAGACCTAGAACATCTGAAGGGCCACATGATTTCATATCCCAATCTAGTTCTGACCAGCTGATTACTAATTGAGACTAATAACTGGATTTATTCCAAGGTGCCTCACAACAGTAAAAATATCAAGAAGTTAGCGACAAAAGCAAGGCAAATGCTAAGGCAGTCAAACAACAGCTCCCTCCAAGAACAAATACATGATTAATGAGTGTTACATATGCTAGTGGATTTCAATCTGTTATCCTTAGAAAGCCTTTCCCACCTGAACTGTTTACCAAGGAACAGTGTGCTGAGTGTTTAGATGCACACACTCTCTCCCTGGCAACGACAATGGTGTTTTCTAGAAGCAGTGGTGGTTGCTGGGAATTCAACATTTTAAGAATAAGTTTTCCAAGAAATAGTTGTGATAAGCCTGTCACAACATAAAAAGGAGAGCACATTAACATCCAAAATCCACAAAACAGTGATACCTTTATTGGTCTTGCTGTTTTGTTGATTTTGGACGTTACTGTACGTTGCTGCATGACCAGCTACCCTTGGTTATATAAAAAAGGGAGGAGAGGGCATCTAGTAGCATCTTTAAGGTTAACTGATCTATTTTAGCATGAGCTGAAATAGCTACCCATCTAAGTGATTCCAAGCTTTAAAATTTAAATGAAAATGACTTAAAGACTAAACCAGAACAATCCATGGGAACAAGAACAGTGGAGTTTGGGGCTGGCTGGCAGGCATGGGAACTTTTAAGTTATCTCCCCCACCACTGTACATTTCTGGACTTACCAAGTGGAGAAGGGGAATATGGCCGGGAAGAGGAGCCAGTAGACAGCCTGCGTCCCACGCCCTGCGCTGCATCTGCCGGCACTGGAGAACAGGAACCAGTCTTCAGGAAACCCATGGGGCTGGTGTTCGACCGCCTCACCACACCAGACCTGGGAATGCAACCAAGAAAAAAATCCCACTCCAGTTTGCAAGAGGAAAATGTCTATAAATCAAGAGTTGAAAAGCCATGAGAGGGAGACATTCCTGGCCCAGGCCCCAAAGGGCTCAGCTTTCATTTGAAAACAGACTACTTTAGAGCCTTTTTGGGGAGGAGCACTTCACACCTTCTCAGGGCTGGAGGAAATTGCTCTTTGGGATTATACTTCCAGGAATCCCTTGTGTGAGCTGGGTGGATTCTGGAAGGTACAGTTCAAACCTAAACTTTAAAATGCTGAGTAACTTTGGCTAGATATTTAGATATCCTCCTAGACTGTGTCCTTAGATTTTTTTTTCAAACATAGTAATAGCTAGCATAATGTAACATCTGGAGTGCTGGGACTAGTTTTGGGACTCGGAGGGTTGGCACTAGGTCTTGGGGGAATGTAGGGTCTAGTCCTCCAGTCCTCCTGAGCAATGAAACTGAGTGGGTGATCTTGGGTCACTCTCTATCAGCCTGGTATACCTCACAGGGCTGTTGTGTGCATAAAGAGGGTGGAGAGCTATGTCTGCTAATGTTGAGCTCACTGGAGAAAAGATAAGATATAGGTTTCTAGTCTGGGTCTATACAGATTTCAGCTAGCCTGAGAAGAATCCATGCTTATTTGGCAGTGTTTTAATTTTAGAAAAATCAAATTCATACAATCCTGCAATTGGATGTGGGTGTCTAGGTGAGTCTTGCTAGAGCTTGGAAAAGAAGATTTTGAGGGACCACAATTCACTATTTTTGTTATGTGCCTTCCAGTGTTTTTCAATTTATGTGACCTTATCACGGGGTTTTCTTGGCAAGATTTGTTCAGCGGGGGTTTGCCTTTGCCCTCCCCTCTGAGGCTGAGAGCTTGCGACTTGCCCAAGGTCACCAAGTGGGTTTTCATGGCTGAGCAGGGATTCAAACTCTTGTCTCAAAAGTCCTAGTCCAATACTGAAACTACTACACCATGCTGGTTCACTTAAAACTCATAGCCACCTAAAATAAATTGTTTTGTGTTTTTTTGAGGGGGGGGGTTACAAGTGGCCATGCTCTCTGGGAATTCTGGGTGCTGTAGTCCTAAAGGAAAGAAGGGACTTCTCCCAGGTTATGTGGGAAAGGGAAGGGAAAACAAGCAAACAAAAAGACAGAGGGCAGAAGGGAGGAAGTCTTACCTTGGGGAGCCGTGAGGGTTTGAAGCGGGGCTGGCGGCGGACGTCAGGTTCTGCTCGATGCGCTGGTAGTTGCGCAGCTGCGTGGGCACAGGGATGGGAGCCGTTTCACTGCGAGGGGAGATTGGCGGCTGGCACTGCCTGCAGGAGGGAGGAGATAAAGAGAAGAGGAGTGAGGGCATGAGGAGGCACCTCTCATCAAACTGGACCATCCTTAGGGTAAGTAACAGAGATGTCCCAAGGCAGGGAGGAGAAGAGCCTGAATGAGCGAGGCCTGAGTCTTGGTCTCCTTCACCCACCTACCCACCCTGATGTGCCAAATGCCAACAGATGGCCCCGACTGGAAAAATCAATCCTCCAGCTCAAAGAGGGAAGCTGATCAGCTGGCATGGCTCCTCCTCCCTGGAGGCGAGGCGTGTGCTTCCCACCCCCAAAGAGTTCAAAACAAAAGTTATTCTAGGAAAACCCCAGCAGAGAGGGAACAGGAAGTTCAGGGGTAAGGATGGGCAGTTCTGTTTTGTTTGTTCAAGGCTGGGAGACAGGAGGAGGGGTCCGGGGAAGGAAAACAGCTTATGTAAGCCATCCTCCCCACTCGTCAATAAACCAAGCAAAGGTTAAACACCTGAGTTGGACAAGCACAACATTTTATGTCTCGGCCAAATGCAAAGCCAGAAGGTTCCCAGCTTGACAAGGGATGGTCAAGCTTTGTTCAGGACACAACTCAACAACTGCTTCTCCCAAGGTTTGTGGTCTAGGAAAGGCATTTGCTGGAAGGGCACTGACATACAGACAGATGGCAGAGTCTTCAGCAAAGCTATGTGGCGCATCCAATCCTGACTGCCCGTGGCAAGGGTTAGCAAACCAAGACCTGGAGATTGAACACAGACTGCCCAAAGCCATTCCTGCGGCTTGTAGAGTCAATTTCTTTTACTCCATACGTGGTCTGTTCCCTCTGCCCCAACAAAAAATAGGGAAGTGACCAGAAGTTCACTTCTGGTATAATAAAGCAGTGTTTTTTGAACTTAAAAAGCAACGGGGTGGTGGTGGTCATTGTAGCTTATTTAAAAACAATCCATTGCTTTCAAGGCACTAGAATTGAGGGCATATTCACCTCCACCAAAAGGAAGCACTGTAACAAATCCACATACCAGGGCAGAGCTGTGCTTTCTAGACAGGAAGTAGTTATCTTTGCGAAGGCAGACAAGAGCATTCTGGAAATTAACCCCACCATTCAGACAAGGATAACTTGAGCCAGGACTGGGGTGTCCCACAATCATTTTGGGTTTGTATGACTATGTACACTTGTCCCCTTTGGAGAAAGCCTTCTTTTCTTTTCCTCTTGCAGAAATATTCTCCATTGTGTCAGAATGGCAATGCAGCCACACAGCTGCTCTTTGACTGTAGGTCCCATCCTCCACCGCTACCACACCAAAGCAACCCCGCCTTCCCTTCTTTGAAAAATAGCTTGTTTAACAGCCTGCTGTAAGGAGGCTCACAGCCCATGCTCCCTCACTTGCCAAAGAAGGAGGGTGGTTGCCATCTGATGCTGGCAGGCCTCTGAGTGGGCTAAGTTAGCTTGCACGGACTTGTTTAGAGCTGGGACAAACAGGCTGGTCAAATATCTATGTCTGTGTGAATGTGCATTCAGAAAGTACCATGGTGGTACTTATAAGCTTTTCAAGGTTTCAGAGTTTAGACATCAATGGAAACGCACTCAACACCGCCCCTTTCGTGGAGGTGGCAGCAGAATTCAGCAGTATTTCTGTTCGGCCCCTTTTATTTTGAACTAAGACACTGCAAAACCAACCAAGATCAGATCTTTGGGGTGCTCATATTCCATGGCCATTTCTTAGATATTTATTCTCAAAACAGGGAAGAAACAACATTTCAGAACAACCTCTTAAACCTCTGGATGCTCTGGACTAAAGCTCCCATTGGCTTTCACCTCACTGGCTGAGGCCAATGTGAGCTGGAGTCCAACAACATTTGGAGGCCCACCCGTTCCCACTGCTGCTGTAAAAGACACCAGAACAGCCACCATGTATTGTACCAAAATATTAAAGACTGCATTAACTGGGGGGAGGGGAGAGAGAGACAGGTGCTTCTATCATCCCCATCCCCCCGAAATAGAGGAAAACTACTACAAGCATGGAAAGGAGGAGGAAGAGGTGGTGGAGGGAGAGGGGAAACCCTAAGGCGACACACACCTGTTTGCTGAACCAGAAGAACTACTTCCGGAGGAGTTTGAGGAAGGCTTCTGAAAATTGCCAGAGCTTCCCGAAACGGTTAACGGAGACTGTCTGTTAAAGGTGACACAGAGCAGTTAAGGAAGAAGGGGAAGGGTGCATGGGTGTGAAAATCCCCCCCACTCCCAGAACCTTGCAGAGGTTTGCCTTGCAAAGGGTGAAGCAACAAAAGCATCAAGCCCTCTGCCCACTCCAACTGCCTGCAAAGAGCTAGTGGCCCTTAACATCTTCCTGTTTTAGCTTGGCTGTGTTCCAGGAATGGGGTAAAAAGTCTGCAAACTTACCCTCCACACATCAGGAACTCACTCGAGGCCCTCCGCCCTGCTGCCGCCAGGGGCATGTCATCTGTACCACAAAAAAAGAACATATCATATAAGGCAAGTGTTATCTCAGGGAATGCACAAAGCAACTGAGAAAGCAGCAGAAAAACTGTGCAAGGTTTCACTTTGAAGCTGCTATCAGCAATACTCAGAGGAGGCAGAAAAAATGCAACAAGCAATACGACTTAATAACACCCCCTTGGGAAACTGGTTGAGATATAATCTGCTTCAGCAGAAAACCTACACCACACAGGGTGATGGACAGAATAGACTGATATATAATATGTCAATGGATGCCAACTAAACATGCAGGCCTTAGGTCTATGGAAGTTGGGTAAGAAGAGTTTAATTCCACCCCAGCTTTGCCAATACAGGTTGAATATCACTTCTCCAGAATTCTGAAATCTGCAATATTCCAAAATCCATAATTGTCCACATGGATGCTTGAAATAGTGACATCTTTGCTTTGTTAGTTCAGTGCACACAACTTTTATTTCATGCCCAAAATTATTAAAAATATGTATAAAATTAGCTGCAGGCTAAATGCATATGAAGCATAAATGAATTTCATGTTTAAACTTGGGTCCCATCTCCAAGATCTCTCATTATGCATATGAAAGGTGGAACTCTCTCAAACAAAAATCTGTTCAAAAAGTCAAACTCCTTAAAGAAAATCCAATCCACATTGGGAGCAGATTTGTAAGCAATCAACACATGTTAACAGCCACTAAGGATCGCGAGCGAACAAAACTGAGAAGGGTCTTACATGACTGGTCGGAAGAGATGTTGTGTGGAACCAGGACAAAATCATCAGTGTCACATGAGGAATTCTTACTACTGGTGCTGGCAGACTCTTTGGAGACCTGAAGGAAATTTGGCGGCCCCAGGGGAGGGGATGAGAGGGTGTCCTCTTGAATGTGCTGCATGTCGGGGAGAGACTGAAGAAAAAGGCAGAATTAGAGGAGTCCCAAGAGAGGCCTTGGAAAAAGAAGACCTGCTTATGTTGCACAAAGCTAGCGAATCCCAGCATGCCTACCCACCAATTCTTTAAATCACCAGGGCTTGTTTTGGCACTGCCTCTGGGCAAAATACACACACACACAGATACGACAGCATTTACTGTACACCAATTTTTCCCCAAGGAAACACCGAGAAATCTATCAGTGATAACAATGGGAAAGATACAACGGCAATAATCTGTAAGAAAAGGAGTCCCAAGAATTTTTGCTAACTGTTCCACAAGGAGGAGCCAGAGGTTGAAAAGGTTGCTTTTTGTTTGTTGAATGGCGACAATCAGAATCAGCCAGCCAGCCAGCCAGCCAGGTTTTGCCATCAGTCATGTTATTAGGAACACTCTTGGAGCTTGTGTATAAAAAAAGAAACTTTCCCAAAATCTGGCTCTCTATGAGTATGTATTGGGGGGGGGGGAGTTCCAAGGGAAAGTAAAATAGTGATGGGCCACAGTTTGCAAAGAGATAGTTGTGTTATCTCCATAGAGTTTACAAAACTGGAAAACTCTGAAATGAAATCAGGACTTCTAGTCCTGCGTCATAGGGTGGATGGCACTGTTCTAAGTTCTGCCTTTCAGGCTATGGTGCATGAACGGGGGACCTTTGGCACTCCAAATACTTTGGATTTCAATTCCCAGAATCCCTTTCCTATACTGGCTGGGGCCTCTGGGAGATGGAACGTTTAACAACACTGGGAGGACCAAAGACTCCCCACTCATACTACAAAGCATGCTGGACTGAGCAAAGATGGGTCACAAGACATGGAAGCTTCTGGATCCTGGGCATGAATTAATGCCTTTTGTCTTGGATATTAAACACATCCCCCTCCCAAGCCTCCCCTGCAAGGTACGGAGAAATCAGAATGGAACTTACTGGGGGAGAAGCAAACCGGCAGGAGGGAGAACTACCACAGGAGCTGCCAGACACTGAACCGGTATATGCTGGCACGGGCACAGGGCAAGCTGGGGAGAGAGGGGGTGGAAATGATATGAGGACAAGGAGGATTATGAAGAGTCAACATCTTCAAACAGCTGTTATTAAAACTGGGGGGGAATCTTCTGAGAAGCCATGGCAAAGCTTGGAAAGATCTCTTTTTCAGACAAGTCACAGGGATTCTGGGAGTTGTCCAAAAACCCCAAAAGGAAACATTTCCATGCTCTGAGTAAAACCTTTCCCCAATCAGAGAGAAGAGCAATACTGCAAAGAAAAGATTTTCAGAAACAATTAAACCCCACCAATGTTGGAAATCAGAACTATTGAGCATCTCATCTGTGGGGCTGGGAAGCGGACCAGAACCATGCAGGACATCTGAAAAATGACATGCTGACTTCTGTCCAGGAAGCTGGATAAAGGAAGGCCAGAGAGAACTGAATTCCAACTTACACTTTTTGACCGTCGAAACCTGATCGAGGAACGGGTGGTTGAAGAAGGCTTCTGCAAGAAAGAAAAAGGAGACCACAAAAACGGATTAGCCTCAGAACGGGAGAGGATGGGGAAGCTGCCAGGTTGCCCACATGTACATGCAGATCAATAACCTTCCCAGCCAGGTCCTAGAAGAGATTATGCAAGATTAAAAAGCCCATTCAAGGGGGCACGTCGCTATTTCCTTTTGGAAAGGAAAATGCCATCCATCACTTTAAAGATGGAGTGAAATGGAGGAATCCGATACAGGTACTTAAGAACCCATTTCACCCCCTTAGCTTTGTGTCTGAGAGGAATCGGTGGTATTAAATAAAATGCCCTCTTCCTCAAGGAAAAATGCCAAAGCGATCAGGTGGCATTCCTCCCTTCACCCCAAATCTGGACATGGCTATTACAAGAGTCTGGAAAAACAGCTGTTCTGGACTACAGCTCACAGAAAAAACCAGCCATCATGGGTTATGGCAAGAGTTAATGGTTGCTGCATCATGGAGGTTTCTCTTGTCAGTTGCATTTGCAGCCAAACTCACACAACCAACACGTTGTGGGGGCACACAATCCTTTGGCAGCTGTTGGGAGATGGGGGTGAGAAGATCTGATGGGGGTGGGGGAATGGATGAAGAAAGCACCATGTTTCCTGATGGGTTTGCAACATGGCCAGCTCTGCTATTAGGCATAGTGAAGCTGCCTTGGGTGGTCCTAACACCGCCAACCCATTCCCCCTTTCTGAAGGCAGTGCTGTATGTGCTGTCTGGACCGGTCTGCTCCTCTCAGATATGATGGAAGATCCTGTCCCATTGCTGAATGTCCAGCCCCTTCTCATTTCTGGAAGGCACCTTGTCCTTGGTGTCAGACAGCAAAGTGTGTTGGGATGGCCCGTCCAACATCTCATCAGTTCTGATGTGAGCCTAACCTTGGACATAAGTTATGTCTCTCCGGTCTGTTTTCCTTTTCAAATAGAAGGTGACCTACCTAGCAAGAGTTCAGGGGAGATATCACACTCTTTAGACAGGGAATTCCCAAGCTTCAAACCCCATGTTCCAGAACACTTCTAATACAATTCCCACAGAAGTTGCTCTTATGCAAACAACAATCGCCTTTCAACCCTGGCCTTGCAGATAGCAAGGAAGGGGGGCATCTCTTTTGGGGAGGAAGAAAAGGTGACTCATAACTCTATTGGGAAACACAAAGGGTGTGCACATCTGGGTGCCAAACAACAAGGGGGTGGACATGTTTTGTGTTTTTTTGGTGTGTGTTGTGTGCTCAGCTAACACTGATAGAGCCCGGGGAGGATGATTAACAGAGCTCAGACCAAGGTGTACTGGTCCTCGACACTCAAAGCAAACAGCCGCTCACATGGGAGTTCACAAGTCTCAAACTCTGCCCCCGAGACATTTTAAGTCAGCAGACGAACAGGTCTAGCACTGAAGATCAAGAGACTTTGGTGTCCTGGCTTGGGAACACGGTGTTCTACAATCTGGGATGGAAAACTCCCAGCTCAACAAGCTTTGCTCTCCTGGTACATGTCATCTGGTATCTACGGCTATGGGGCTGAAGAGAAAAGGGGGGAAGGGCACCAATCAAAAGCTGCGCCAGCTCTATGGGGGCTCCTCCCAAGTTATCGATTAATTTCCACAATGATCAGTTAAGAGGCACTGTCAAATCCTCACCACCTTTACCACAAGCTGCTTCCAAACACCCCGTCCAGTCATTTCTTTGTCTCTTTCTTTCCAACTGATCAGAGTAGAGTGATCAGCAATCAGGGCTGCCATTTTTAGTACACAAGATGTTTTTTATAAGCTTGGCCACCAAAATGGAAATAAGCAACATAAAAGCTGGTCAAATACCAAGTCGTTCCTGGATGCATTTTGGAAGAAGCCTTCAAGGGGTCCCTTGAAGCTTCCATATGTATTTATTTTATAGAGGCAGGATATAAATGAATAAAAGGAGAAGAAGAAGAAACCAAAGCTATCTTTCCCAATGGGGAAGATACCAGGGGAGGGAAAGATTAACTTTTTCTCTATACTGCTGCCCTGCTTTGGAAGCAGCTGCTGAGCAGTCAGTGACTGATCAAAACCTGAGCTGGCAGAAGGACTGTTTTGTCAGAAACCTTCCCAGACAACAATTGCAGAGGCCCAGCTCGATGTTACGACATGAAATGCTATTAATAGTCCAATAAGCTATTTTCAGAATGGCTCTGCTCCGGCTGTGCAGGGGTTTTCTTCCTTTTTTTAAATCATTACACATGATGACTCGTACAGGTTGTACAAAACTGGCTCCACACTTATGATGTTGCTCTTTTGTGTATGTGTGTGTTTGCATGGGTGCAACTCTATTGCTAAGAAGTCCAGGATTATATAAGCAGATCATGCTGTTTACCACCCAGCTCCCATAACCGGAAATGCTGCAGCAACTGCTTCTCTCTGGGCACAGGCCCAATGGGCTGAGCAGACAGCAACAAGCCGGGAGAAGAAACTGCCCACTCGGCAGTTCTTTTGCTCTCTGCCGCCTACCTTTTTTTTCCCATTAGGTGGCTGATGTGTTGAAAGGCGAAACGAAGCAAACAGCCATCAAGGAATCAATCTGGATTTCATCAACAATTTTGAGGAATCTGGTCTCAAGATATTAAAGCATCCCATTCACCAGAAGTATCAAACTTCCCCGAAGCAGCTTTCTTTTGGCAAAGTGTGGAAACAGATCCTTCAAAGAAGGTTAAGCTGACTGTTTTTCAGACTCTACTAGATTTGAACCCCAGTTTAGGTCTGTCTACTTCAGAGGTGGGTGATAGCAGCACCTCCCTTGCCCTGACAGAATTGCCAAAATTGAGAAAAAAGGGACCAAAAGCCCCAGAAATGTCTACATGTTCAATGTGTGTGCCTGTACCTTCAAGTCACCTGTCGACTTACAGTGATCCCGTGCATTTCATAGGGTTTTATGAGGCAAGGAATACTCAGAGGTGGTTTCACCAGTTCCTTCCTCTGAAATCTAGTGTATAGCACCTGGCATTCCCTGGTGGCCTCCCATCAAGTGCTAACCAAGGCTGACCCTGCTTAGTTTCCAAGATCAGAAAGGATCTGGTCTGTTTAGCAACGAGTCTTTAGCAATGAGTTTTTCAGTGAGTCTTTGGTTCACTGAAAAAAGGCAGGATAAAAATGCGACTCATAAATGCAAACAGACGTTTAGGGCATGTGGCTCTTACCAACAGCTGCTAGTTATGAAACTGAAGTAGAGGCCACAGATTCAGAAGCAGTCTGCCATGAGGACACTTTGTGTTCTTGATAAGAAGAGGAACCTGACAATACACCTTTTGTTTTGGGGAGGTGGGAGTTTGCTAGACCAGATGGACACAACCTTGTTTGATCTAGAAGTATAGCAACTGCGTTTTGCTAACTTTTCTCTCTCTCCACCCTCTTCTAATCTTTTTCTATTTTCTAAAAGAATTCTGAACATCAACAACAATAAAGTTGGCGATTCAATGTAAAAAACACACCTCTGGGCTCAAATGTTTTGATTTTACAAAACTATCACTTGTATTGTGGTCAAGTGATACACTCTCACAGCCATAGAGGAAGGCAATGGTAAACTTCCCCTGAGTAAAACTTGCCAAGAAAAACCTAGGATAGAGTCAACGTAAGTCAGGGTCAACTTAAACAACAAATTCGAATGCTTAAGAGATAAGAGCATTATCGACAACAAATTCGAATGATTAAGAGATAAGAGCATTATCAACAACAAATTCGAATGCTGAAAAAAAAGTTCACAACTTTTGAACAGTGATCCCTAAAGAGTTCTGTGTGACTCAAAAGCTTGCACTGTCCTATATTTCAAGCCAGTCTTGTGAAAAGCAACACCACATTGTTCTGAAAGTGCCTGTGGCAGGTGGCCAAAGGATTTTAAGAGTTGTAGTCCAACACATCTTGAAGGGGCCAGGTTGAGTAAAGTCTGATCAAAGGGCCTGGTAAGCCTATGAAGCCTCATCCAATCTTACATGTAATCTTACATGGCTCACACAAAGAAGCAGAAAGAAATAGTGCAGGGATCCCCACACAAAGAGATTTTTAAAACTTTTACTTACCAAAGTCCATTCTGTCTTTCTGGTTTCTCTGAAGCAAACCCAACAGCAGGTCAGCCAAGTATGCTGATGTTTCCCTGGGGACACTGAACACAAAAGAGGAAGAAACAGTTAATTTACATAAAAAGAAAGAACATAAAGAGGGAGGGAGAACTACAGAACAGATAAGTTTATTGAAGATGGTCTACAGCCCTTTCTCATAAACTCTTCCAAGGTTTAGATTCCCAGATATCAAGTGTATACATACCTGGGGATCAGATTCCTGTTCTTTTCATAAAACATCCTTAAATCTTGAGGACTATTGGCCTGTGAAAGGGAAGGAAGATGTGGTTTACCAAAAGTTACCTTGACAAGAAATACACACCTAAGCCCAAGCGGAATATCTGGGGAAAAAGCTCTGTTTTTGGAATGTTAACTCCCAGAACTCTTCAGCCAATGTAGGTTTCCAAAGGTAGTGAAAATGAAGAACAGATTCCTTTGGGCACCAAGACAGCCTAGCCATGGCTTGCAAATAAGAATTTCTGAATGTCCCCAACAAGCAATTCTCTATTTTTAATGTAAATTACCTTTTATATATATGAGTTTCTTATACCTAGGGATTGCAGAACCATTTCAAACTCACTTTCAGTTCTGTTTTTAAAAGTTAGCTACTAGCGCAATTGCAGCAGGAAAACGACAGTGATTGCTAAGAAGGGAAAGGGGAAATCATATCAGAGAAGAACGGAAGAGACATTTCCAAGGTGATTTTCTCAATTTTCAAACCATAGTTTGCAGGGAATGAAAAAGCACACATCTTGATTATTCCCCAGCAAACTATGGTTTACATCCCCTAGAGAAGGTATGGGTTCTTCCCAGCCAAAAACACTCTTGTTGTGCAGAATATGCTGCTGCAGGTTACAAATCTATTCTTCATTTGTGGGTGGAATAGCAGTGTGAACTCAACTATCCGTACCTGAAAAGGTGGCTTTCCAACAAGACACTGGTAGATCACCGTTCCGATGCTCCAGAGATCAGCTTTCGCATCGTAGTGCTGTGACATGATCACTTCAGGAGCCTGAAAAATATGAACAGTCAGGAGAGAGGAGGGCACTAATGAAATATTGCAGGGCGGGGAGGAGCAACATCTCACAGTGTTCAAAGACTGCTGAATGCCAAAATCAGGATCATCCATACTGTAACACCTCTGATCTGTGTGTACGGATGTGAAAGCCAGACAATGAAAAAGCCAATGGGGAAAACCCCAAGCTCATTCAAAATATGATGCTGGAGGACAAACCATGGACCACTTGTGGACTCTCAATGGAAGCCAGAATGACTAAACTGAGACAATCATACTTGGGACATTATCATGAGTAAAGCATGACTCTCTGGAAAAGTGGAAGGCAGTATACGGTAAGAGGAAACACACAATATAGATGGATTAATTCAGTGAAGGAAGTCAAGGCTTCCCTGAGTTCACAAGACTGAGCTGGGTTGTTGATGACTAGGCCTCTTGGAGGTCTCTCACTGTGAGGGTTGCTGTAAGTCAAAGTTGACTTGATAGTAATTAAAACTTCTTTATAGGGTTGCAGCAAGGATTGTTGATAACAGATTTGAAGTTCAACCTGCTCTGAGTATTCTGAGGAGTACACAGAGGCTGTGCAATAGCAATGCTCATTCACACTGATGTGTTTGTGCAACATAACTCTAACTATGCTGGCTTGGTGTGCACAAAGAAAGTCAGGCAATAGAGAAACAAAGTGCCTTGGACCTGGTTGATTTTGTCTGCCTTCCCTCACTGTCATTACTTAATTATGGAAAAAGTGCATCAACAACAGCACTCCGGCCTTCAAGTTTGAAAACAGCAGTGAAAACTTTGTGAGCCAATACTCACCATATACATAGGGGAACCACAGAGGGTGGCTGCCATCATGTTGCTCTGGAGATAGCGAGCAAAGCCAAAGTCAGCTATTTAAAGAGAAGCAGAAGTCACCTATCTCTTTAATTGGCAATTAGAAGAACACGAGACATAGGTTTAACGTAACCCCTGCTTGCCTGCATCTTACAAGACATGATGTACATGAGCCACATACTAAAAAAATGCCACAAACAGGGCTCCCCATCATGGTGGGATGCTTTAACCATAAAATTTCCCACAAATAACTAGACAAACCACATAATTTGTCTTCCCCATTTCTGGCCTGGTTCTATCCCACCCCTTCAATCTGCTCTCGTCTCACAACAGGCAGCTGGTAAAACAGGCCAAGGTTAAGGCACAAACCAATGACAAAACATGGCTTGTGGTTTATGAGTCGTTAATAAACAATGGGTTTTGGGGTGTGTTTTTTTTTTTTTTGTTTGTTTTTTTGTGTTTTTTTTTGCAGGGAGGCATCTGGTCACAACAAGAAGCCAGCATTCAACAAACTTGGCCTACATTGTTTGCCTATTATTTCTATGCCAATGCACAGTATCACTTACCTATCTTGATGCGGATGCCACTGAGGCTTGACTTCCTGCGATTGGCATATGACAGGAGAATGTTCTGAGGCTTTAGATCCCTGTGGATGATCCCTTTGCTGTGGAGGATGCGCATGGCGGCTGCAATCTGCTGCAAGAAGACTCGGATGGTGTCTTCACTGAGAGTTCCTTTAGCTGAAGGAGGAAGAAAATTTTCTCAGTTTTAACGCTGTGGCTGCCCCCAAAGGTCCCAACAAGTTCTGCGGGAAACATTAAACATGTGCTCAGATTTGAATACAACCAGGACTTCTCATTATTCCATTTTGGCTATATCACATCCCGAGTTTTCATTTGTACTTTTGTATTTTCCAGCCTCTGCACAACTCTATGGTCAATATCTGCTAGATGTTGACCATGGAATTGCACTGGAGAACCTACAAATTGTTCTTTCTAGGAATCTCTAGGTCCTCCAGCGTGACTCCTGGCAGATGCTGACCATAGATGAGGACCTAGTTTCCCTAGAGAGAACATATTAATCAAATCTGCAAAAGTTAAAGCTGCAAATGTGGAAGGATGGCTGCATTTTTTCTTAACATGCAGGGGGGTAGCTGGAAAGACAGGCTTATTTGGTCTCCCCTTCTCTTTCCTTTGGTATTCATGTCTACTTAGTAAGGGATTCTGGAGGCAGCTGCTGTTTACATTGCCTCTTGTAGTCTATGTTTCTCCAGGCCTCCCTCACCCTCCTCCCAGAGATGCTGCTGCTAAAACTTCCGGATAAATAGAAGATAAGGTGGAAAGAGGAGATAGGGAGGCATACAAGGTTTTTGCAAAAAAGAACTTCACTGTCAGAGGCTTTGTTAACAAAAGTATGCCTGAAACGCCCCCTGGTCATGGTCAAAGACATTTTAGAGATTTTCAGCCATGTATCAAGAGCCATAAGCAACTTATTACCTTGCAAGTAATCAGCCAGATCACCACCGTTGCAATACTGTGTAACAGAATGACAAAACAGATTTTAGATTTGCTGGTTGTCTATACTCTCAGCCTGCCTGCACAAGGCAGCCATTACACATTGCAATCAGCTAATCGTAGTTAAAGAGACCAGGAGCATTCCTCATCCTTACATGAGCCTTTCATCTCTCCTCTTGTCTACAGATACCCTGTTTCATTTTCATTTTCTCATCTAACCAGGGTAAAAGCATTTTATCTATACAGGCATGGTTTGCTAACCACGATTTATTCAGCATTCTTATCCCTACTTGGTCTGGAATATGGACTCAAGGTTTCATGGATAAATTAACTCAATATATAAAAGAATAGAAAGGTGACTATGATCCCAAAATTCAAGGAGGAAGAAATTGCCTTCAAGGAGGTGATGGTGGTTAGAATCTGCTTACCCACAGGGTTAAAGATACAGGGCATTGTTACATCTGGAGTCAGCTCGAATGTTTGATTCCCTAACTCTCCAGAAAGAATAAAAATATATTTGCCACCTGAATGGCTCTGAACACATTCTGAATTATTCACACCTCAAATAACTTTGGACATTTTGCTTAAGAATTGGAGGTATACTGAATGAGGGGACTCAATAATTAATGGAGTCTGTTCACTTTAAAAGCCTATCTGCAATAAAAAAATCCCCCAAAATTTAATTTTCAGAGCCATTCATCTGTCTGTCAGGCAAGAACAACTGTGCTGTAGGGTAATGGATGCAGCCATGCCAGAGGCAGAAAGAAGTTGAATACTTTAAAAATAAAACAGGTTGCTACTTATCATGGAAGAAAAATCAGTGGACATATAAAGCAGCTTTCTGAGAAATGCTCAGAAACAAAGTGTATTTGAGGATTAGAAGAGGAGACGAGGGAGACTCCACCCAACTTGTCTTTAACTGTGAATTTCCATCCAGTGGCCAGATCTAAAAATATCCTTTCCCCCCTCATTTTTGCCTGGAAATCTGAAAGCTTTATGGTTGTTGTCTGCAGATTCTGAATATTCTACCTATTCTGAAACAGATCTCTGATTAAGAGATAAGAGTAAATAATATCTTCTCTCAATCACAATTCTGTTTGAAGCCCAAGAGGCTGAACAGGGTGTCAGTAGCAACAAAGCAGCTCCTATTACAAGCAAAGAAAGTAGGATTCTCTTCAGGTACTGAGAGTCTATTGCTGGCTAAGTTGTCCTTCTAAAGGAGGACCTGGCACCCACAGAGCGTCTGGGGAACATTTTTAAACCTGCCATCTTGGAACAGCTGTAGGTTGTACCCGCACCTTTGGGAGGAAAACAGAAGTGACCAGAAAGTGACTTCTGGGTTCTCAGCAAGTATATATGCTCAGAAGAAGGCATCCAAGGCATTGTGTTTTGTATTAGGCTACAATCATCTACAAATGTGAACAAATGCTGTGAAGAAGGAATACATACCTCCATCACTAGAAAGACAGAGTTGGGCAGCTCCTGAAAAACAACAACAGAGAAAGGTCTCATCAAATAGAAAGGTGGGAGTGATGTTACATGAAATCAGATCCTTAGGTTCAGTATTTTCAGCACCGGCTAGTGCGACGGCCCTCCAAGGCCCAAGACAAACATCTTTTCCTAAACAGCTGGAGAGGAGGATGCATCCAAAGTGCCCCACATCCTCTATCACAGGGGTGGGCGACAGTGGGAGGCTGCACCCTGCCATGCACCTGCCCCACAAATGCCATCTACAGGGACTATGTATTAGGGAATACATATCCATCACTGCATTGTACAGGTGCATATTCTCGCATCTTTGTCCCAGCTACTGTTGGAATTGCAGATGTATCACATAAAATATCGTAATCGCAATTCCTCTTATTTATTTTTACCCATTTCCTTGACATCCTCTACTGAATTTCCACTACTCTGCCTTTCCTGAAAGTGGCAATCCCAGTCAACCCAACCCCCCTGGGAAGCCAGCTGCCCAACCATGCCGCCTGGCACAGATGCCACTCTGGACATGGAAGGCCCTCGTGGCTGGGCAGAAATCTGAGACGGAGACACAGCTGAGATCTTCCCAGCAGCTTTGTCCTCAGCTGACTCGCCACGTTCCAGTCTTTGGTCTGCTAGGAAGGAGCCAACCACTTCAAAGACAAAGCTCCCTCTCTAAGCCAGTGTCCAGCCCTTTGGAGACCAAACATAACCATACCAGTTTGGCCAAATATCAGAAAATCAACCTCTCAGGGTGGCTGGGAAGCCATTAGAGATGCCAATATCAAGCATGATGGTAGGGATCCTTCTTGTGATACCTTATCCCTCAGAATCAACTTTCTCATCAATTCAAAGGAAGCAATACACACAATGCTTGGTAGAAGTAAGTTGTTTCTGCAACCAACTCCTGAGACAACTCCCAGAATCCTCTAGCAAGTGGTTAAAAAAGTAATGAGTAACTTTCCCAAGTTTTGGTCTTGGCTTCTTTCAGACTATGCAATCCCATCATCCACTGACCATGCTAGCTGGGGCAGATGGAAACCATGGCCCAAAGAATGGAAAGATGCCAGTTTCCCTATCCCACCTTTCAATCAATGTATGCAAGTAGCATTGCGTTTTGCCAGATGCTGGTAACTGGTGTTTTTAAAGACATGCAATTCAGTGATTTTACATAAAACCAATTCTATGGTTTTATGTAGGTAGGAGGTGGTAATCGCTAGAGGCTGTTTGCTGTTCTTTCATAGGAGACCAGAGTGGCGAACTATAAATAAATGAGGTAAAGGATAATATTAATAATAGTAGGCAATGGAAGTGTGTGTCTGCAGGTGGAGTGCACAAACACATATTTATCACAAAGAAGCTTTCTCCACTGCATAACAGAAATAAAAATCCAAAAGGGCCTCGATAACTGGGCATAATCTTAACATTACAAGGCTTTAGAAGAGGAAAAACAGCTTACATAAGTGCTCTGGATCATACTAGTGACTGTCGAGCCTGGAAGGGAATATAAAACCCTGGAGTCTATTTCGAACCAGGCCCTCAAGCTTGACACTCCTTTATTAAAAACAGATGGCAATTCGGCAAAGAAAGCAGGGCAGGGCCCATCCGCAGCCCGACTGAAGTGACCTGGGCAATAGCTGACTAGGTCAGCTGAATGTGAGCGAGATCCTGAGCTCCAGGGCAGAAACAGGGAGAGGAAAACCATAACAGACAGCATTATTTCTGCATTTGGTTATTGACTGAAAAGAGTGATACTCCAAAGTCTTCAGGCAAAAAGGCTCCCAGAGTTGCAGCTTCATTAAGCAGCCCCCAGGCTTATGTTTTCAGATTTAAAAACACGAAAGGAGTAAGGGATGGTGAGGGAGGAGGAAAAAATTCTGACAGAAGGAAGGAATCGATACTACCGTACCCAGGTGGGTTTCTGGGAAATATATTACCCCCCACCAGATATTTTGAATGGTGTTCAAAGTGTCCCCACTCCTATCCAATGTGCCTCAAAATATTTAGTTGGTCCTCCATATTTGCGGCTTTGACTTTTGCAGATTTGATTAGTATGTTCTTTCTAAGAATCTCTAGGTCCTCCAGTGTGACTCTATGGCCACCTTTTGCCAGAAGGCATGCTAGAGGTTCCTAGGGAGAATACTTCTCTAGGCATCTGCAGGTCCTCCAGCACAATTTTATCCACAAATTCTGGTGGATGTTGACCACAGAGTTGTGTTGGGGGACCTAGGGATTCCTAAAGAGGTGTCCTCACAGCTTAAAAAAAAGTAGTGCTTTTTTATTTGCATTTTCCCCACTTTCAAGGGGGTCCTGTGTCCTTTATTCCAGCAAATGTGGAGGGCCCACTGTTAGTTGTTTATAGCGTTTATACCCTGTCCTAGGCTTGAAAGGCTTTCATAGTGGATTACGCTAGGGCTACTCAAAATGGTGGTCCGTGGACCAGTGCCACTTCATAGGCTACTGGCTGAGCCTCAAGAAAGAAAGAAAACGTTATAGCCAGTGGGTGCATATATGGTACCGATCTCAGCCAACCGGAGCGAAGGTGAGAGTTACTGGAAGGATTTCAACCAACATAGACTGTTTCCTTGTCCTCAGTTGGCAGCACGGCCGGGTTGTTTACTCTGCAAAGCAGGAACGTCTAGGAAAGTCTGCAGGGATCCAAGAGAAAGCTGTCTCCTGCTTCCCAGGGTGGTACAAGATAAATAGATATTGCTGAAAGGGACAGGATCCCCATGGTTGCTTCGCTTGCTCAGAACAGATTAAAAAGCAACCCATTAAATCAGAGGGAAAGGAGAGGCAGCACACAGCCCTTCAGTCTCTCTCTTCTTATACGGATGATTAATATTTATGATGAGGAAGAGCTGATCCCCCCCCAAGCCCTCGGGGAGTCCCACTCTCTCCATGCCTCTTTTTCCTATCTGATTAAACCCATTCACAGCTGCCCTGGATGCATCTTCCAGGAGACAGGCTATTTAGGAAATCTAGAGCAGAACGCTTAAATGCAAACAGCCTTTCTCTGTGCAAAGAAGATGGGTTTTGCTTGTAAAACTGCAATATTTCCTCCCTCCTCTCCTTATTAGGCCCGGATATGTTGCTGCCGCGATGTGCCTTCAAGTCGATTTTGACTTGTGGCAATCCTCTCCTAGGACTTTCTTGACACGACTGATGCCAAGATGTTGAATCTGTGGCTGAGGGAGCATGACTTGCCCAATGTCACCCAGTGGGTTTCCATCGCTGAGCGGGGATTCGAACCTTGGTCTCCCAGAGTCCTAGACCATTGTACAAACCACTATACCAGGCTGGCCCCTGGATATGACAAATAAGAACCCACAAAATTCTAGACCCAGTAGTATTACATGTCACAATATGGGCATCTTTACACATATGCTGGAACCATAAACTAGCGGCTGAGGCTGTTTTTCTTCCTCTTCCTCCTCCTTTCTGATCCTTTTTTCCCTTTTGTGTCCTATCATCTTGTGTAAACCTCACAAAAGAGATGGTCTTCTTACTTTGTAAGCTGCTCCAGGAAACATTTTCAGCTCAAGGGCAGCAGAGAAATGCTCTCGGTTTCCTTCCCCACACTCCTCAGCCAAAAATGCTATCAGAACAATGTGCATACAATCGATAAGTACAAGAGTCTCTATCCATCTTGAAACAGATAACACAAAAAGAAAAAAAGGAGAGATGCGGGTGGGGGGGAAGCAATCCAACTTTCTGTAGGGTTCTCGGAACAGTAATGCTTCCCCTCTCAACTTTTTCCGGTGAGTCCATGATATGTCCAAAGTATGACAGCCTCAATTCAGTCATCTTGGTTTCTAGGGAGAGTTCAGGCTTGATTTGCTTTAAGGCTCATGTATTTGTTGTTTTAGCGGTCCATGGTATCTGTGAAACTCTCCTCTAGTACCACATTTCAAGTGAGTTGATTTTCTTCTTGGCAGCTTTCTTCACTGCCTGGCTTTCATACCCAGAAATCAGAAATACTATGGCATGATGATTCGGATGGGTATCTAATGAGATAGAGTTCAAGTTACAGCAAGGAATTATTGAAATGGTATTACTTAGATTGCACTATTCATAAAATTATCTTCCCATCAATGGTGAATTCTGCCTCAATAGACAGAGCATAAAAAGCTCTTCTCAAAAAAAGAGAAAAGCATCTCTGGCACTTCGGGACTGACTCATCACGGAGCAAATGCGATCCACGGTGTGGCTTCTTTTCCTTGGCCTGGCTGCCCGCCAAAGATGGTTTCAGAGCTTTCAGCCTCCGTCAAAAGCAATCTTAGCCACAGTGATTCCAGCTGACATGACAAGATGACTGACGGGCGACTGATTTCTTTTTTTTAAACTCTGGTGGTTATGGGAAACGTCCATGCCATCCAAGTTTCCATGCAAACCTCGGGTTGCCATGATGCACTCTCATGCCAGCAACCGCTGGGAGGGCTGGATGTGCTTCAGGGGTAAGGCTGACATCTCAGCAGACAGAGAAAGGGTGTATGGCCCTTAAATATTCCCTGGGGATCCCATGAAGTCCCTTAACCCCTAACTTACCCACCCAGTACTATGTGATACTGAAATCAGACTGCTTTTCACATCTACGTCAGCCTTTCCCATGCTGGCAGCCTCCAGATGAGTTGAACCATGACTCCCATCAGCCACGGCCAGCATGGTGTACAATCTCCCTGCTCCTTGGCAGCCGCCACCATTGACACTGTCCTCTCAGGCCACACTGCAAGATTACTACAGTTTGACAGTGCTTTAACTCTCACGGCTCCATCTTATGGGATCCTGGGGATTTGTAGTTTGTTATGGTGCCACAATCTCTCACAAAACTACAAATCTCAGAATTCCATAGCATTGAGCCACAGCAGTTAAAGTGTTGTCAAACTGCATTAATCCTCCGGGTTAATTAAAAAAAGGCCGCCTCAGGCAGGTCAATTGAATTAGAGCTTTTTCACTGAAGAGAGAAATGCCTCTTTTGCAAGCAGAACTCCCTTTAAATTCCTTTTCCCGCCCTCAGGTTTTATTTGCTTATCAACATTTCCACCTGAGGTGTTCAAACCAACACAATGAGCCCTTTGAATGCAAAGTGGAGGACTCAGAACAAAAAACTGTCTGTGTTGTAGATTAATAAAAAGTACTGACACTTGCACAAAAGTTAAGACAAATTGCTTACAGACACGCTGCAGAGCTGAATTCCAAACACAAAGCCCCGCCAGAGTGCCAAAAGCAAAATATATTTTCCCGCAAGACTCCTCCATTTCCAGACCAGCCCTTGCAAGCCAGTCCAAAGAGAAGTCCTCCAGTGGAACGAAATGACAGAATTATCCTTAAGATGGCAGAAACCTTTCCTGCCATGGGACAATGTGTCAAGGAAGAAGGTGCCGTGCAAGAGCAGCGTCATGTGAACACGGGGGGGGGACCCCAAATCTTTAGGATGTGTTGCCTGGTAGAGATAGTGCCTTTTATTTTGGCTATTTCCCTCCCCAGGGCTCTGAAACGGCCCATTAAAATAGGTGTGCTGACTGTGGCAAGGTCTCTAGGGTATGGAGGGAGGCCGCTGTGGACATGCACAAGTCATCTCACAAAACATGTTCATACACCCAGTGTTCGGAAGAGTTTTTTCCAGACTACATCTCCCAGAATCCCCCCCCCCCGGCAAGCGAGAAATGAGCTTTCCAAAGCCAAAGAAGGGCAGTCCATAAGCCCCTGCTTCATCATCCTTGGCAGTCACATAATCTATTCAAGCAGGGTTGGCTCAAGCAAGGAACAGACAGACAGGAGAGAAAGGAGCTGCTGCCCGCAGCGGCAAAAAACCTGCCCCTTCTTCCGTCGCAGGTGACTAATTAATCCCATCTCATTAAACCCTGAGACGTGCAACCTTTCACAAGCACAGCCTGCCCAAGGAATGCCAGCCCACATGCCTCTTGGCCTGGGCACAAGAGATGGCAGAATCCACAGAGGGGATCTCAGGGCCACCTCCAGGCTTTTAAAGCTCATTTTTTTTCTGGAATATTTCCTACAGAATGATGAATAAAATATTTAAGACAAGGTGTCCTTATGCTGCTCTCTCCCCGCCCCCAACTATTATTTCTATGTAGCAGGTAGAGATTTATGTAAGACTACGTACAATATCTCCTTCACTGTAATTCCTGGTCTTGGTTTCCATTTCCTCCGTCCTTTTTATGGGAATTAATGCTTTATGGCTGGGATCCTACTAGTTAATCCGAACCAGAATTTCATCAGTTGTTAATAATAATAAAAGTTATTTCTATCCCGCCCCTCTGCAACGCAATCGGGGTGGCTTACAGTTCAAAAATTCCACAATACATATATCCATCAATGTCCTAAACCACCCACCCCTTAAAATAGAATAATTGAATGTTGAATGGTGAGTCCCCCTACAAGTAAATCCCACTGACTGAATGGGTCTACTCCAGTCAGGACAATAAAAGCATAGAGGCCTCTGTCTGCTTGGCACTCTGGAGAACTATTGTTGCTGTGCGCCTTCAAATTTTGACTTACGGCAAGCCTAAGGTAAACCTGTCACAGGGTTTTCTTGGCAACATTTGTTCTGAGGAGTTTGGCTTTGCCTTCCTCTGAGGCTGAGAGAGTGTGACTTGCCCAAGGTTACCCAATGGGTTTCCATGGCTGAGCAGAGACTCAAACCCTGGTCTTCAGAGTCGTAGTTCAACATTCAAGCCACTACACTACAATGGAGGGCAAGTGGAAACAAAATATTTGTGTGTGTGTGTGTGTGTGTTGCTAATTATAGTTTTGTTGGTTTTTAATGTTCTGTTGTTTTTCTGCTTTTCCAAATCTGGCAAAAAAGATTCCCATAACTTCTTACAGTTCAAGACTTTGTATCTCCGTTTGTAATATCCGTAACAATATTACTAAAAAGTCAATTTGATTTGTAATCATTTCCTGAACAAACAGCACCTTAAACCTCAATCATGATACTTTTGTGCCAGGCCAAGTTATACGCTTTTCTGTTAGGTAGCAAAGTGGCTTTTGATCCATAAAAACTGCTAATAGTTGGATTTTTTTCATATATATATATAGTGGAAAATGTACATTCCAATGTGGTGTTTTGTGTGTGGGTGTGCTTGCCATGGCTTCAAAATTTCCAGAGAAGTGGCATTCTCCAGCTTGGGTGCTCTTTCAATGCTCTCTTCTTGTCTTTCGCGGAGACCACATGCCATCACTGAGTCCGAACAGCCTGCCCAAGTTTCACATTTCATTAGCAGAAGTGTGCATGAAAAATATTCCAACATGTGTGACATTCACCCAGCCCCAGAATTTTAAACCATGAGAACAAATGGAGCAGCCAAATTACTCTTTTTTCTCATGCCTTCCCAGGGGTCTTGTAGGTATATTTTCCCCACCTGTTTGTGTGCCTCCAAGTAATTTCCAACTTATGACTACCCCAAAACAAACCTATCATGAGGGTTTCTTGGCAAGATTTGTTCAGAGGAGGTTTGTCATCACCTTCCTCTAAGGCTGAGAGAGTGCAACTTGCCCAAGATCACCCAGTGGGTTTCCATAGCAGAGCAGGGATTTGAACCCTGGCCTCCCGGAGTCCAGCACTCAAACTGCTACAACACACCGGCTTAATAACCTTTGTTGTGAATTGTTCAAGTCCACTCTGACTTGTGCCGACCCAATCCTAGGGTCTTCTTAGTAAGATTTATTCACAGGGGTTTTGCCTTTGCCTTCCTCTGAGGCTGAGCGAATTTGACTGTCACCCAGTGCGTTCCCAGGGCCGAACAGGGATTCGAACTCTGGCCTCTTGGAGTCTTAGTCCAACACCCAAAAGACTTCATCACACTGTTTTATTATTAACCTTTGCTAAGTTCGTCCCTTTCCGATACTGGTTGTGAAAAAGACGGGTGGGGTGTGTGTGGAATCATGTTTTTGAAGAACTCTTACATAAGAAAAACAGCAGAACTACTACTATAAGGGGAGATACAAAGCGATGCTCATCTTCCTTCCCAATGAGGCATTGACAAATAACTCCCTCCCTCCAAAGGAAGAAATAGTAGCCCTATAGTAGGGGTGGAGGAATAATGACTATTTTAAATTGAAACACAAAAGACAGAGGAGAAACACAGCGGAAGAGCACAGCTATTGTGCTCCAGGGATAACCCACTGGTGTAGCAGGTTCCTCCAAGGAAATTCACCAGAATCATATCAGCTACAAAACTCAATGGAAGAGACTCCTAGGTGATCCTTAACTACTGAATAATGTTCTTCAACAGGGGAATCTTCCACTGGGACAGTCTGACACTCCAAAACAGAGATGACTTGAATGCTCAAGAAAAACAGTCCTTACCTAAAGAGAACTGGATTCCAAGGCGAAAATTCCTTGAAACCTAGTTTTCAGCCTTGTCTATTGCTTGTGTGAACTAGGATAAACTATGGGGTGTAGTGGTCAATATGCTGAACTGGGATTTGGGGAGATTCAGGTTGTAATTGTCACTCGGCTCAGGCATAAAACGCACTGGGGAGATCTTGGTTGGCCGAATAAAGGTATCACTGTTTTGTGGATTTTGGATGATATTGTACTTGGCCATATGTCTGGATATGTCTTATGGGTCAACTTCTTTCTCCTTATCTCAGCCTGATCTACCTCCCAGGGTTGTTTTGAAGACAGAGCGAGCAGGGCACCAAATAGGAAGGAAGGAAATTTCAAGTTAAGCTTCAACAAGACAAGTCAAATGACAACTGCTTGCCACAACTCAACACAGCCCAGCCTTGGCAACAAGTTATATTTTGCTTGGTTTTTGCATCATGCCGTCATCATGTTTTGCTTCCTTGCTAGATGTTACATGCCTTCATTTTTCTGCAATGGCCTTGGATCAGTGCAGCTGCTAAAGAAGTCTTGAACGAAAGGGAATACCGGGTGGGGACAGGGTTGATTAAAGGCCACATGGCTGGGAATTAAAACCAAGCCTCAAGAAATGGGAAATACTTTTGCAGAGCTGTCCATCAAATTTGTCTTTGCTACCCATTCTGCATGGACTGGAATCCATGGCTGACTATGGATAATGCTCTCCCCCCTTGCAGAGTCTTTTTAACTCTTCTGCCTTAGGTGACATTTCATTTTCAGAAAATAATCCCAGGCATCCTGAGAAGGATGACGTATCTCCACGTGGCCGGGCGTTGTTTCCAGCCAAGTGCAGACAGAGGCCAGGCATTGCTCACCTCACAAATGCTCCGGTTGCTACATGCCTACTCCATGGTGTCCTTCAAAGTCATGAGATCCGGAAATATAAACAGGCCAAACATGATTCGCCTCATGGTCATTCTTGACCTTTTAGGAACTCAGCAGGAGAGGAACAGAACCGACAGGCCAAGGTTGTGGCTGGGCTCATAGGGATGCTCAGTTTGGGGCTCTTACCCTACCCACACCCCCAGGTTTGTGGGGCTACAACTGACCAAGTGTCCTTCTCATTGCCTTCTTTTACAAGAGACAGGAGGAGGTTAAGCTGGTGTAGTGTAGAGATTTGAATTTTCAATTAGGTAACTCCAGGAGACCAGGGTTTGAATCTCTGCTCAGCCATAGAAAACAACTGGGAGACCTTGGATAAGACCCACTCTCTTAGCCCCAGAAGATGATAACCTTACAATAAGAATAAATCTTGCCAAAAGTGCCAGGTATGCCACTCTATGTTAGACCTCACCTGAAGGCAGAACACAAGAGGAGACTTTGCGCAAGAGTGGCAAAGGAACTGGGCACCTCTTTTAACTCCTTCTTTGCTCCCAATCTAGCAAACTAATCCTAATAAAGAGCCACATCCCCATTCTTGTGAAATTCTCCTCCCTCACCATTCATGAGAATATAGGTCTCCTGAAACAGACACCTTCCAGATCTGCTACACTGCAATTCCTATTTTCACCAGGATGCACTGGCTGGGGATAATTGGCTTTGTAGTCCAACAGAGCCAGAGGTGGGAGGCTGAGCTAAAAACACTATTCCCATACCAATGTGAGAACAATGGCAGGAGGAGGCACAGACGGAAACTGAGCCACCGCAAGCTGCCAATCTCCAAGCTCACACGTACAACCTGTAATCCTGGTAAATATAGCTGTCTCTCAACCATCACTGGCCTCAGGAGGCAGCACGCCATCTCCTCTTAAGGAAAATTCAGCCAGACACACACTGCCAAAAGTACCATGGACTAGTGACCTTTCCACCTTGGAAAGGAGCAGCAGCAGCAGCAGAGACTCCAAGCTGAATTTTAAAAAACATCAAACAGTATCTGACATCATGTTTTTCTCTTACTTCAGAAAGTATTTGGAAAGGGATGGACAACTGAGGCAGATCCAGGGCTCCATTTTCTTCCACATGCATCGACAAAAATGCCAAAAAGAAAAATAAAAAATAAAAAGTGGCTAGAAGCCCACCTCTGGGGTTTTTTGTTTTTTTTTGGGAGGGAGGGGGAAGTAGGGCTTTTGTATGTTAAACAGCGCAGGAGAGCCCTGCAAACTATTTTAGAAATGACCACTCCTAGAAGCTCCTGGCAAGTTTAGAGACTGCAAGGGCCACAAAAACAACACTGAGGGCAACATACAATCCCAAGGTCTCACCTTGCCTGTGCCTACCTTAAAAAGACACATAATTCCAGCCTAGACCCAGCAGATAGCAAATGTGTCCTATCATCAGCCATTCAGAAAGAAACACTATGTCCTAACCATGCCTGTGATCAACAGGCAACCATCCTGCAAGGAAAAGCCACTGGCACTGGGTTTGATGTGTAACTGAAAAGGAAAACCCAGCTCAAAATGCTACTCTCTTCTCCCTTCCTGCCCTCCAGGGCTTGGCAAAGTCCCCCCTCCTTTTTTATTTGGATGACAGTTCCCAGAATCCTCTTGCCACCACAGCCATGATGGGACGGAATTGCAGTCTACGAAAATACCTTACACACACAATGTCTCTTACACACAGTTAATGCCACAATAAATCTGTCAGGTCTTTCAGAAGCGCCACAGGACTAAACTCTTGTGTCTGCTGCTTCGGAAGCCATTACTGTCACATTAGTGTCATTCTAAAAACTGTGAGAATCACACATTAAAGAAAAAAATACGAGACCAAACTCACCTGGACATCGTAGAGGGCAACAATGTTCTCATGCTGAAGCTCCTGGAAAATAGAAAAGGCAGAGGTTCAGAGAATTACAGCAAATCAGCCCTACCTTCCAAGCAAGGGCAACATCATTTTCTAGATCCAGTGATACAGCCGTGCTTAATGTGAGGGTCAAGGGAAATAGTCAGAGAGAGACTGGCTTACTCTCCTTGGAAGAACCTGTCCTCATCTGTGAGTACAGGCCCAGCTCAAAGAAGCACCATCCGTAGAGGCTACAAAGTGCCCAACCTTCCCCTATCCCATAGCCCTGAGGCTACAGAGCTTTCTTAAGGTATTTCTAGCCTTTATTGTTCATGATGGAAGAGGCTTGAGTGTACAATGAGACAGAGGATGGAGCTATACGGTAAAAATAATGCTGTTTGATGCCACTTTAAGTGCTGTGGCTCCATCCAATGGAATTCTGGAATTTGTAGTAAAGACAAGGTCTTTAGCCTTCTCTGCTAAAGAGTGCTGATGCCTCCCAAAACTACAAATCCCAAGATTCTGTAGGATGGAGCCATGGCAGTTAGTGGTGTAAAACTGCATTATTTCAAAAGTGTAGATTGAACCAGAGCAAGGTGGCTGTCTCAGGCAGCAGATGCTGGGTGATGAAAAGGGGCTTTACAACACAAGTGGGAAACCTTTGGTCCTTCAAAGGTCCAACTATCATGGCCATAGAGAAGAGTGTTTTAGTCCAAAACAGCCAGAGGACAAATGATCTCCCGCACTTCCATCCTGCCTTAAGAGGTAGAGTGTTCTCAGGAAAAAGGTACCAATTCACATCTAATCTAACCAATTTTGCTAAAGATCACTTAAAAAACAACTCTACTGCTTTGGTTTGGTTTTGACTGAGAGGAGTCACAAGCCTGGAAGGAGAAGAGATGCAAAAAAGCAAAGAGACCAAGTCATCAGGATGCAGAAGAACTAAAACCATTTTTATTCCAGGAAGCACTTGCTGCCGTGTGCATTTCGAAATCAGTTTTGGCTGCTTATTAAAACAAAAACCAGCCACCTTGTTTAGTTTAGGATAATAATTTATATCCATTTTTCTCGTTTGTGGTTTTTTACTTGCAACTAACCACCCAGAAGCCTCCTTGTAAGTATGTTACTGGGCACCCATCTTAAAATAAATCATGGGAAACAGGAAGAGGTTGGTAACAGGCTGCTCTGTGCATCCTGTTAGAGCTCTGTTAAGGTTTACTTCTGTCTCCTCCTTACTTTGCCCTGCTTTGACTTTCTTAAAGCTACTCACCTCTTCTGCCGCCTGCAAAACCTAGCTGGCTTCCTTCTTCCCAGTAGTCAATACTAATTTTAGCACACAAAAGAAACCACTGTTCTGCAAATGGTTCCTTGAGATAAAAGGGCACAATTCCACCCAGCACCCAGAATTGTACCAGACTTACTGGGCCAGGGGGTTCTACAGCATTAGGCCACCATTTTACTATCACCATTGTGTATAATGGGACTTGAGCATCCACAGGCTTTGGTTTCAAGGGGAGTGGGATCCTGGAAGCAAACCTCAGCAGATACCAAGGGCCCAATGTCCAGGCTTGTTATTTCTAAGAATTATTGTGGACATTCCTGCCACACGTCACTCAAGAATGGATAAGGACTGGCATCGGTATTCATAAGCTAGATTTGGAAACCGAGACACAAGCTGTTGAGCAAAACACTCAAAACAGCCGAAATCTTTAAATTCCTAGGCAGCCTTCTAGTGAGTGTCAAGAGCTAACGAATGTGGGATGATCTCATCGACTTGATGACTGCAAAGATTTCCAAGAAATATCAGCTTCGCCAATTGCAAAAGTATTTTTAAAACAACCAAAAACATACATACAAAGGCAGAGGAAAACAACAGAGAGGTGTCCAGTATGCTGGGTGGAAGAAATTACTCCCTGTAGGGAGCTGTGAACAGTTGGTATTTTAGGAGTATTTGTCAATTGCAACCCCAGGCAAGAGGGAGGGGGGCATGCCAACCCTCCCTGTTAGAAGAGGAGTGGAAATGCAGGGTGCACCGTCACTCACAGGCAACAGGTGCTTCACATACCAAAGGTCTCAGGTTCAGTCTTGGGTACTTCCAGTCCAAAGGACCAGGCAGCAGGTGACAGGACTCTTCTCCGCCCAAGACTCTGGAGACCCCTCTGCCAATCATAATAGGAAAGATAAGGCTGCAGGGATAAATGGCCTTGCCTGGTACCAAAACCCAGCTTCCTGCATGCCCATCTCTTTTGCTTCAGGAGGGGAAGGAAATGGGGCGGGGGCCCAGATAAAGAGGAAGCAAGAAGGGATGGTCCCCCTTAGTCAATAAAGGCAGAGCAACACCCTCCTCATACATCCATCAGGTTAAATAGAGAGCACCATTATTCTCAGATGTTGTCACATGGGTTCCTTACTGTGAAGGTGCATTCTGGGTTGGTGAGAGAAGGCATCCAGTCACCAAAAAAAACACAGAAGTGGTTTAAGGGATCTGCCTTCACTTCTACCTTTTGCTCCTCCAGGGACAAAAGGGATTGTGGATCCTTCAAACCCTTCCAGCCAAAATCCCCTTCCGTTTGAAAGAGTTGGTAAACAAACCTCTTTGGCAATAGGAGAAATCTGGATTTTAGCCACGAGGGGGATGAAGGATTTAAAATCCTTAGATCTCTTGAAGCCCCTGGAGGGGTTGAAAGGAAGAAATAAACACAGGTGTTACTGAACAGCACTGACTGTACCAGCTAGGGGCTGTTGGGGATTGCAGTTCAAAAACAGTGGAGAGGCACATGCTCCCAACACCAGCCTCTCCCATCACTGACAAATGCAAAGTTTGCCTGTGTTAAGAAGTCAAGGCAAGGTGAAGTCCTTCACCAGGAGGATGGATGATGGGATACCACTGGCTCAGTATTCCAGGTTCCTCTCATCTGTCTTGGCTCACCTTGTGGAATAATGCCCTGGGATTCCAACATCAATGCAGCCACTTGCCCTTAGGGTTGAGCCTTTAATGGAATGAACTGAAGGAACTGCTGAACAAAAGACACTACAATTCCTACCAATCTGAGGAAAAAGAACTAACATTAAGAGTCATACTGGATGAGACCAAAGGCCTACCCAGCCCAGCAGTGCGTTCACAAAGTAGCCAGCCAGCTGCTTATGGGGAAACCAGCCAGCAGGACAGCTGTGCAAGCAGAACAAAAGCCAACAGCAAGCTACTGTTTGCCCATCTAGCACAGCGTGGCCTCCTCCAGCTGGCCACAGCTCCCTGAGATCTCAGGCAGAGAGGAGGGACTTTCCTATCCCCTACTTTCTCTCTGTCTCTCTCTTTTAACTGGAGAAGCCAGAGACTAAACCCAGAACTTTCCACACACACACTCCACTACTGATATGCATTTCACACTACACAGTTATATCTCTCTGATTCCACTTTAACTGTTATCGCTGTTTCCTATGGAAATCTGGGATTTGTAGCTGAGGCAGCACTAGCGCTCTCTGGCAGAGCATTTTGAACTCCTCTTCCTGAACTGCATATCCCAAGATAGGATAGAACCATGACACTGAAGTGGAACCATAGGACTATCATTGTGTTGCATGAACAGGCCCTGAGTTAAGTTTCTCCTCACCTCAAAGTATTCCGCCTGTTGCTCTTTCCTGCAAGATCCACCACGACTCTTGAATTTTCCATGGGGAAATTAATGTCAAAAATCCCACACAGACACATGTGTCCACACAGCTAGCCTCTGTACTTCGGCCAAACTGCTCTCGCTGGCTGAAACCTCTCCAATTCGCAAACCTCTAAACACAGACCTTGTATTGTTCTTTTTGACTCAGTTAGCATTTTACTAAAAAAAAAAAGAGGCTAGGTCAACCCAGGGCGACAGAAGCAGAGTGTGAAAACTCCACACCCTTCCAAAAGCGGACACCCACCCCATTCCAAGTCAGAAGGAGCCTGAGAAAGAAAGAATACGGAAAGGCAAGCCAGAGGACACAAAGCAAGGATTGGGTTCTCTCCCTTCAAGAGAAGAATGCCGGGTGCGAAACACAAACTCACACAGATGAAAGATTCTGTCGAGTCCAACAAACCTCAATTTTGCACTAAGAAATGCTAAATCCAGTGGTATCCATAAGTAACGCAAATCAAGCAAACTCTATTCACTTGTTTTGTGGACAGTTATTCTACTGTTGGCTGCAAAATGTGGCAAAGCACTGCCAGGTGCTAAAGCAGTGGCAAGTAATTTGGATTGCATCTCCCACCATTCTCTACCACTAGCTATGGTGATGGGGAGGCTGATGGGAGTTGCAGTCTAGTAACATATGAAGTTAACATCACCATCTTTATTTATATCCTTCCTTTCTCTCAAAACTGAGGTTCAAGGCTGCCAACAAATTAAAACAAACAGAAGCTCTCCACTCCTGCAACAAAGCTGGCACATCAAGCATTACATTCTAGTTCACCCATCACATGCGAAGTTCACCCATCACATGCGAAGGCTCCAGAATTCATACTTTTGAGTGTGTACTTGGCTCCACTAAGGACTAGAAACTTGCTGGGATTTTGAAAAAATTAAAGCTAAAATTCCCTGGAGACAAATTTCTTTCTCCAAGCATAAACCTTGAAAATCTCAATGTTTGTTTTTGTTTAGAAAAGGCTGCTAATATTTTAAAGTTGTTTTTTTTAAGGCTTACATTTCCACATGGGTTGTTGAAGCTGTGTAAAAACAGAAGCTTCTTTTTTTAAACAAAAATAACAAAAGCAGAGCTCCTCAGGATACAGTGACATTTCTTCTTTTGTTATGGTTACACAAAAAGGAAGGAAAATGAAGAACAGAAGAGGCTTGGCAATATTCAAGATCTTTGCTCCAGTCAGCTTGTGGGCTTGTCTATTTCTAGAGAGGAAGGTGTTTCTCTGCTTGGAAGGCCTCCAGTCCCCTGGTCTTTGCAAAACTAAAGGCATGAAACTGCACTCAAACTTCCTATCTTCTCTGAATGCAACAACACAAAGAGAATAAATTTGGCAAAGGATGACAAAACCTACCTTTAAAATTTTTATCTCTTTCCCGAGCAAGAGCTGAGACTTCGACAAGTTCTTTTTGTTAATGCTTTTAATGGCCACCTCCCAGTCCGTTTTCTGAAAAGGAAATGAAAAAAGGTGTTTTTAAACACAAATGGATTTTCCATTGTTGTTTTTCTCCAAAGCAGTAGTTAAAATAGCCCCCGGGGAAGCATTTAATGTTATATATTTTCATTTTCTTACTTGCACTGGGCACGGATGGAGAATATTCAGCCTCACATACATTTAGTATTTCAACTCCCAGAAGGCTTTGAGAATATGGGGATTACAGTAGGCTGCAGCTTTCCTAGCACTGAGCCAGGGCAGTTACAGCAGTCTCAAACTGGATTATTTCTGCAGTGTGTTTTGGATCACAGTTGACCTTTGGCAAGGAGGCAGAAAAAGAAGAGACTTGGGAAGTGTGCCACAAAAAACTGAGGAGTCCACTTTGGGTGGTGGGATAGTTGGGGTCCTAACCTACTACCTTTTATCCTCTGCTCCCCTAAGTTTGGGGCCCTTGTATGTACATGTCTAGTGAGCAATGGGTCTTGAGTTCAAATCCCAACCAAGACAGCCAGCCCACAATCTCCACTGCCACACTGCAAATGGTTTCAAAACCAGCCATTCTGTTCACACTGTGAATTCCCAAGTGGCTGAGATCCATTTCAAAGACGTTTGTGGTCCAAGATCAAGGGTCACTTTAAATATATATTGATTATCCCTCCCCCAGGGGCAGGGAGGGTGGCATTTTCTGGCATTTACATTCTTACAACCCCAGCGCTCAATCAATATCAGTCTGGACTCCCATACCATCTGCAATTTCACTGGCTTTGCAGCTGAGGCCACTGTGGCTAGCAGCATTTTAGTTATACAACGGATTTGTTGTGTTTCACTCGGACACTTCTGTCAGCGTCTGAGTCACAAACAGTTCTGGGAAAGTGGCAGGGGGGAGCTATTTTAAAAGGCAAGAAAAATCAAAGCGTCTCATGTTCTCCAAGAACGGCCTGGTTCTTAGCCATCTGAATTCAAAAGCGCTTTCATTCATAATATTCATCAACTGCCCTGAAGGACTTCCAACAACAGCCTCCGGTTTGCTGCCAACCAGGTGTTAGAAGACTATAGCTCCCATCACACTCCACACTACTGGGGATGAGAGGACTTGCAGTTCATCACATCACAAGGGCCCCAGATTGGGAGAGGATGACTGATCTGTGGGCAAAATGGTGGTTCTTTTTAACTTAAGTATAGAACCATAGCACTATGACTCTGAAGAGCAGGGTTCAAATTCCTGCTTGGCCATGAAGAAGCCCACCTTGGGCAAGTCACACTCTCTCAGCCTCAGAGGATGACAATGGCAAAGCTCCTCTGAAGAAACTTGCAGGAAAACCCCACAATAGGGTCGCCATAAGTTGGAAATGACGTGAAGGAACATCATACAGATACACACACAGAGCAAATAAAACTCAGCTTTATAAAACATTAACCAAAAGAAGCAGGTCCATGCCCCAACTAGTTTACAATCTAATTTTCAATGGGAATGGAAGGCAGCAAGAGACACTATATTCTCCTTCACAGATCTTTTGCCAGCATCCTTTTTTTTAACAGAGAAGAAACTGAGGCAAGCAAATACCAACTTAACCAGGAGTAAGGTCCAAAACACGCTGCAGAAATAATGCAATTTGAGACCATTTTAACTGCCCTGGCTCAATGCTAGGGAATTCTGGGAATTGCAGCTTTGTGAGACATTGAGCTGCCTGTCAAGAGCTCTGGTGTCACAACAAACTACAATTCCCAGAATACCTTAGCACTGAGCCAGGGCAGTTAAAGTGGTCTCACACTGGATTATTTTCTGCAGTGTGTTTTGGACTTAAAAACATTTGCGAAGCCTCAAGCTGACATAAAAGAGAAAATACAGAGATGGCGAGGAAAAGGTCACAACTAAATCTGGGCAAAGGTACAGAAAGAGGCAGGTTTCTCCCAGAAAGCGAAAAATCCGTGATTTGAAAACACAAGGGTCAAGAAAGGTTTCATGTACGTAACAAGGGCAGCTGAGGTCAGAAAAGGCGGTCTGAGAAAGCCAAATTAATCTGAAAAGAGCCCATTTTCCATCAGATCTGTAGTTATTGCAGGGAGGGGGGCAGAATACCCAACCATACTGCTGCCTGAAGCCAGAACAATGCTCTTTATTCTCAATGGCTCAAGAGAGAAAAAAATCTGCCTGTGTACTGAGAGATTTACAAGAAAGGAAGAACAAAAAAACAAGAGGAGGAGGAGGGTGGGAAAAGAGTCTTGTCCCTGAACCACTCGCTTTTCAATCATTTACCCAAAGCGGTAACTTAGTCCAAACTCTTCAGATGACTAAAAAAAGGAGATGAGGACACAGGCGGAGGACGAAGGAAGAGACGCAGGCAGGAGGAGTCTACCATAACAGGCTGACATCACCATCTCTCTCAAAAGCAAAACAAACAAGGGTGAACTTTTTGATGGAAAGCTAATCGCCCCTTTCCACTACCTTGCTTTCAATGCCATGGCTCCAAATGACAGCATCAAATCCAGCAAGACAGAATAAGGGGCAGCTAAGGGAGATAACAGCTTCCTGGTTGAAATGTGGATTAAAGCAAAAACAAAATCTTGATCCAACTTGGAGCAGCATACCTAAAAGCCTGCCACAGATGTACACCTGTCCATGCCCATTTCCGAAAGGTTAGTCACACAGAACAGAGCAAGAACCCTGTGGCACCTTGAAAGGCTGATGAGGTTTTTAATTTTAATGTTGTGGACAGAGCAGACAACACCCACAGAAGATGACACCTGGATAGATATGGCAGCGCCCCACTGAATGGGTTGATCAGCTTTCACAGGCTCTTGCCTGCAATCCAAGAAAGCTTAGGATGGTGTAATAAAAGATTATGATGCATGGGATTAAAGGGAGTCCCTCTCCCTGAAAGACGTAAGCCAAATAAAACATGGTCATCTTTTAATATGCCTCCAAGAGACTTGTTCATTTTTTGGGGCCACAAACTGACACAGCTATCCCCCTAAAATAATAACATCAGTCTAGAATCCTACTCTGGGTATGTCACACGCTCTCGGCCTCACAGGACGGCAATGGTAAGCCTCCTATAAAGAAATCTGCCACGAAAACCCTGTGGTAGGGTTGCCATAAATCGGAAGCCACTTGGAAGATACACAACAACAAGAATCCTATACATACTTTTGTGCGTGTATGCCTTCAAGCTGCCTGTCGACTTATGGTGATCCCAAGGGAATCCTCAGAGGTGGTTTTGCCAATTTCTTCCTCTGAAATATCACATCTAGTATTCCTTGGCGGTCTCCCATCCATGTAGTAACCATTGCTGAACCTGCTTAGCTTCCAAGACAGATGTGATTTGGCACCTTTAAGGTGTTTACCAGGGAGCAATTCCCTGTCAATTGAGCAGGACTTACTCCTGAGTAGACACATACAACACTGCACTGAATAACAGCCATCATATTAGCCTTTCAGGTGACACAAGACACCGTTCTGTTTTGCTGTTGACAGACAGACAAGGCTACCTCCTGGAAAAGGATATTAATGATATTTTAGCATTTAAGGTGCCAGAAAAATCTGTTTTTTAAAATACAACACACTCACATCACCACTTCTTGGAATGTAGTAAAAACACCAACATTTCTTAAGACTTTTAAGAGACCACATGACTGGTGTTTTTGGATGGCTATCCCTAAAACAACAGCAGCAAAAACAACAACACTTGCTAGCCTTAAGGTGCTACCACACTATTTTGGGTAAGAATAATAACAACAACAACCACAACAACACTTGTTTGTCTTTAAGGTGCCACAACACTCTTGGGTTGTTCTTGTTGTTTTCTACAATACTCATATGACTAAACCCTGGAATGCAGTAACAATAACAGCAACCACAACATTTCTGAAGTCTTTTCAAGGTGCCACAGGAGGGTTGTTTTTGCTGTGGCAAAGACGCAAGGCAATTCCCCTGGAAAAACAGTAGTAACAATAATAATATAAATATCTGTTAGGCTGAAAGGTACCACTTTCTGCTGTGACAGCTTCGACAACAGCTGCAGCCCTCCTCCTGCAAATAATCACAAAATCTGGATTAATAGGAACAACAAAATTAAATCACACTCGATCCAGGGTGTCTCAAAGATCTTCTTTGGTTTTCCACAGGCAAGGCCTTGGCTGTAAAGGAAAAAGGGACCCCCAAACCCTTCCTTCCCCCCCCCCAAAAATAATGCTGCGTTTACCTTGCGGTGGCGCCCTTTAAAGACCACAGCAAAAGCGCCATGTCCTATGAGGTCCTTCTTGCTGTATTCAAAATCACCCACCACCTCCATTATCTCCTGGGGGGCATGAAGCCCTTTTTGGGGGTACAGATGCAAGGATCCCAGATGGAGGGAAAGGAAATGGGGGTGGGAAAAGGTAAGGAAGGGGCTAAAGCCAAGCTCACATCAGAAAGACCCTATTTGGAGGGAAGAGGTGCCAAAGATGGGGGGCAACTGTCTCCAAAGACAGAGGTGGTTCATGGTGGTTTTGGGGGGTTGCTTCAGCCCTCACCCCCCAAGAAAAAGGGGTTCTGGGATGTTGGCTGGATATTTGGGTTTCCCAAAAGGGGTGAGATTTTGGGGGCATGGAGGGGGGGGGAGAAGAAAAAGAAGTAAGGATGGGTATTAGTGGATAGGGGATATTGAAGTCTCCTTTGCAAGGATGCTGAAGGCACCTGAACTGGGAGGCATGAGGAGGATCTCTCTCTTTCTCTCTCTTTTTTGGCACTTGAAATAGAAAAGGTTAAGGAGGAGATCCTGACAGGTGAATCCCTGGTTAAAGCAAAGGAGGGGAGGCCTAGGTTGTTAAGGCTCTCTGGCATTCAAGGAGGGGGGGATTTAGCACCTTTGTAGCAGCAAGAGGGAAAGAGGTTGGGTTTTTTGCTCTCCCCAAAAAACAGGTAAAGGGAAGTGAGCTCAAGAAATTAAAATTTCATAAGGGGAGGCAATTATACCCAGGGATCAGAGGGGGATATAATGCCTCCAAGTCTTAAAATGGAGGAACCAGGGCTACAATGTGTCTCCCCCCCCCAAAAAAAAGTGGGATTTCAAGGAATGGAGGATTATTGTTTTCTTAAATGGGAGATGATGGGATGAAGACAATTTCCTTAAATAAGAGGGATCTCTCCAAAGGAAAGGAGGGTAATACAAGGACCCCTTAAAATTTGGGGGGAGACATTAAAGATACCTCTATATTGGGGAGGGGGGGTCTGAATGGAAAGGGTGAGGAGAACCAATTGATGGAGAAGTTAAGGATATTTTAAAGGGAGAAGGAAAAGGAAAGGAAGACCCTTCCTAGAAAACAACAAGGGGGTTTCATCTATGTTAAGGCCTAGGAGGTTGGAATAAAAGGGGATCTGGGGGAGAATAGTCTTTCTCCCCCTTCAGGGGATCCTCTTCATGGCCCTCTTACATCCTTCCGCCCCATTTTTGCCTGGTACCCCCAAAAGCCCTAGATAATCCAATGGGTTCAGGGGGAATAAAAATAAAAATGTAAAAATAAACGAAGGCCCCGCAGTTAGGGGCTCAAAGGCTGCGATATTCCCGGACGAGGAAAAAGA
The DNA here is from genome assembly GCA_026167975.1 of Phrynosoma blainvillii. Taxonomy (NCBI): domain Eukaryota; kingdom Metazoa; phylum Chordata; class Lepidosauria; order Squamata; family Phrynosomatidae; genus Phrynosoma; species Phrynosoma blainvillii. The sequence continues at coordinate 11,669,427 of JANUYF010000014.1, forward strand.
AAGGGAGGTCGTTTTTAATGTCTTGGAGCTCCTGAGGCCTTTGTTGTTTCTCTGCTTCTTCCTCTCCTGCCCTTCCTTGCTTCTTCGCTTCCTTCCTCGCCGGCACCCGGCTCCGACTGCGGAAACCTCCGCGCGGCGCAGCAGTTTTTATAGGACGCATCGCGCAGGCTCCGTCTCTCGTCTCCCTCCGCCGAGATGAGGCAAAAAGGGGGCGGGGCGAGAGGAGGAGAAAGAAAGAGTTCCGCTCTACGCGGCAAACTCGAAAGAGGCTTATCTGACAGAATTTGCCCAAGCTGCGTCCACACTGCAGAGTTAACGCAGTTTGACGCCGCTTTAACTGCCATGACTCCGGTCCAAAACACACTGCAGAAAACAATTCAGGTTGACACCACTTTAAACTGTCCTGGTAATTGTAATTTTTTTTTAAAAATTATTTTATTATGCTTTGTATAATTATTAATAATAAGTTATTAATTATTTAATTTTTAAAATAATAATAATAATAATAATAATAATTGTAATTGTAATTTAAATAACCCTGGGAATTGTAGTTTTGGGAGACACTGAGCCTTGTCTCTGTCAGAGATAATTCTGGTGCCACAATAAACTACAATTCCCAGGATTCCCTAGCCACTGAGCCAGGGCAGTTAAAGCAGTCTCAAATTGATTTATTTTTTTCCAGTGTGTGTTTTGGTCCTCTCTATCCACTACAGAACCTTGGGATTTGTAGTTTGTAGCACTAGAGCTCTCTGATGAACTACAGAAATAATGCAGCTTTGACAAGACCTTTAACTTCCATGGCTCTGTGCTATGGGATGCTAGGATTTGTAGTTTTATGAGAGATTTGTATTATTCGCATTGCAGAAATAATGTAGTTTGACAATACTTTGAACTGCCAGGGCCTCATGTTGCAGAATTTCTGGGATTTCTAGTTTTGTGAGAGAGATATAGCATCCGCACTGTAGAAATAATGTAGTTTGACAAGACTTAAGTGCCAGGGCTTCATGTTGTGGAATTTCTGGGATTTGTCGTTTTGTGAGAGATTTATAGCATCCGCACTGCAGAAATAATGTCATTTGACAAGACTTTTTATGGCCAGGGTTCCATGCCGTGGAATACTGGGATTTGTAGTTTTGTGAGAGATTTATACCCATCTTTGGCTGCATCTGCACTGCAGAAATAATCCAGTTTGACAATACTTTTAACTGCCGTGGCTCAAAGCTATGGAAACCTGGGAATTTTAGTTCGTTGTGGCACCAGAGCTCTCTCTGACAGAGAAGGCAAAATCTCTCCCAAAACTACAACTCCCAGGATTCCATAGCACGGAGCCACGGCAGTTAAAGCAGTGTCAAACTGGATTATTTCAACAGTGCAGTGGACCCAAAGATGCTACAAAGATCTCTTCGCATGCTGATATTTCCAGACTCTGAATAAAAATAGGGAGCCCTAGGATGACCAGTTGTTGTTGTTGTTGTTGTTGTTGTGTGCCTTCAAGTCATTTCCAACTTACAGCAACCCTAAGGCATAGGGTTTTCTTGTCAAGAATTGTCCAGAAGAGGTTTGCCATGGCCTTCCCCTGAAGCTGAGAGAGTGTGACTCACCCAAGGTCACCCAGTGGGTTTCCATGGCCGAGGTGGGATTTGGACCCTGGTTTCCAAAGTCATATTGCAATAAGTGGCATAAAATGGTTCTGGTGAGTGGATTTCTTGCACTGATATGGTAAGAAAGTATAGAATGAGTGGCATTTCTCACAAATATGACTAATAATAATAATAATAATAATAATAATAATAATAATAAATTTTTATTTATAGCCCGTGCCTTCTGTCTTCCTCTTCCTATTGGCAAACAGCTGAAGCAAAGGCACACAGAAACCACAAAACATTGTCAAGAGGATCGCCGCCTACACTGACAACGCGCATGGCGGCATTGTGCGTCGCATGCGCCATTTGTGAGCTGGCGACAGGATTTGGGACACAGAAAACATTTCGCCTTCTTCTGACACAGTAAGATATTGCTTCGCAGCCATTTCCACCGCTTACAAATATTACTTTCTTTAAGGAGCGTTTAAAGTCATCCCTCCACATTTGCGGGTTTGCCTTTTGCGCAAATTTTATTATTTGCGGATTTGATTAGTAGGTCCTCTCTAGGAATCTCGAAGTCCTCCGGCGCAACTCTGCCAGATGTTGACCATAGAGTTGCGTCGGAGGACTTAGAGATTCCTAGAGAAAATGCTTCTCTGGGCATTTGTAGGTCCTCCAGTGTGATTCTTTGTGGCAGATGTTGCACTGGAGGACCTGAAGATTCCTAGAGAGAACATATTGATCAAATTCGCAATTAATCGAATCCGCAAAAGTGGAGGACCCATTGTATTTGCGGTTTTCCCACTTTCGTGGGGGTCCTGTGCCCCTAAACCCAGCGAATGTGGAGGACCCACTGTACTTTAAAAACAGTACAAAACAGAATTAAAAACATCAGTTTACAAAGCCCCCAAAAACCATGGTGCAGTGAGACTGTGAGCCAAACATGAAGGCATGAAAACCTCTGGGACTTTAAACAGAAGTGACGTTTTTAAGAAAAGCTGGAATTGAAATAATTGAATTTTCTGGGACAATCCTCTCCTTCCTTAAAGCGTCTCGGAACACCTTAGTGACTAATAACACATTTTATTTAGCATACGTTTTTGTGGACTGCAGCCAATTTCGTCAGGGATGAATCTGGAGAATGAATGCTTGATGTACCACAACATTATGATACATCCTCACACTGCGCCCCATTGCTCAGCCCTATGGAATACAATCGGCCTTCTTCCTTAGGCTAACACAGATGACTCAAACATTTAAATTGCTTTTTTGTTCATATGTCGCGTGCTTATTTGCTTGCTCATGGTTATACTGCATCACGAAAGCTGCGTCTGCACCACAGAGTTAACACAGTTTGACACCGCTTTAACAGCCGTGGCTCCATGCTATGGAAAGCTGGGGTTTGTGGCTTGGTGAGATATTTTGCCTGCTCTGTGACAACAAACTACAAATCCCAGGAGTCCATCAAATGGAGCCACGGCAGTTAAAGCAGTGTCAAATTGTATTCATTCTGCAGTGTGGCAGCAAACTGAGTTTGTAGCTTTTTATCTATGACTTTCCATCACAGAAGAGTAGAGGTCACCCTTCATGGATCTTTTAGGTACACAATGGTGTTAAATCCTGTCTCCACCTTATACAAAAATTGGCAGTTTTGAAATACATCTTTGGGGAAGGTACATTCACAGGAGCAGGAGATTCTGCCAGCCATTTTGGTGCAAAGGAGTTAAAAGAGCACTGGCACTAATGTGAGAAGAACCCATTACCTTTAAAATAAGATTATTTTAAGTGTTTCACTTCCACCACAATCTGAAAATTACTTGTATTTCAGTTACATTTGTCTGTGTAATGGAGTCATAGACCGCAGGATCAACAAACCTATACTTTTTGATTAGTGCAGTTTTGTTGAACTAATTCAAAGTCTGGCTTGTGATAGATTCAAACTACAATATATATATATATATATATATATATATATTCCATCAAAACATTAGGAAGAACTTCCAGAAGGTAAGAGCTGTCCAACAGTGAATTCGCTGCCTTGGAGCATGTTGGAGTCTCCTTCTTTGGAGGTTTTTAAACAGAGGCTGGATGGCCATGTGTCTGTCAGGGGTGCTTTGATGGTGTGTTCTTGCATGGCAAAATGGGGTTGGATTGGATTGCCTTTGAGGATCTCTTCCAGCTCTAGGATTCTGGGATTCTAAGACAGATCCTTCTGGAAGAGTGCCTCTAGGCTCTGGAAATCCTTTCCTGGGGAGATTAGTAGAATGGCTCCTTGCTGTCCTCCTTCCATGGGTCATGATGTAATTCCAACAGGCTTTTGAGAAATTAAAGTAGTTAATATGCAAAGGGATCTTGAAGCATCCTTGAGAGGAACTGATCAGGAGGCATGAGACTTTTATCACCAGAGTGTATGAAGAGCCATAGAAATGCAAAACTTGTGGGGTCTGGATTTGAGGTAACAAGTTCAGTTTTAACTATGGCCTTTGAGGGATAAAGGCATGAGGAAAGATGTTGCCTAAGGCCAGGGATGTTGATCTTTAGTAGGTCTTTATGGTTGTTAATTGCTGTGAATTTATGGTGAACCTAAGAACCAAAGACCTCCAAGTCACCCTGCCTTCAACTCAGGTCTTGCAAATTCAGGGAAGCTTCCTTGATGGAGTTTATCCACCAGTAATGTCTTCCTTTTTTCCTTCTGCCTTCCCAAGCATTATTGTCTTTTTTATTGAGTCCTATCTTCTCATGATATGTCCAAAGTATAATAGTCTTAGTTTAGTCATCTTGGCTTCCAGGGAGAGTTCAGGCTCGATTTGCTCTCAGTCCCATTTGTCTTTTTAGCAGTCCATGGTATCCGTGGAACTCTCTTCCAGCACCACATTTCAAGAGTCAATTCTCTTCCTATCAGCTTTCTTCAATGTTTGTTTTTCACACCCAGAAATCAGAAACGCAAGGGACAATCCTGACCTTTGTGTTCAATGATGTACACGGGTTTGAACTATATTGTGCTTTAATTTGCAAGCTGCTTCAAATAATGGCAATTATGACAACAAAGAGCCGGCATGGTGTAGTGGTTTGAGAATTCATCTATGACTCTGGAGATTAGGGTTTGAAGTGCTGCTCGGCCACAAAAACCCACTGGATGACCTTAGGTAAGTCACACGCACCATAATTTGGAAATGACTTGAAGGCACAGAACGAGGACAACTTCATCATCTGAAGAACCTCAGGTTTATGAGCCCAGCCTAATTCAATTCTTGGGAAACATCAGTCCTTTGGAGGATTAACAGAAGGACGATTCCACATCAGAGAGAAGAAGAGGGAAAGTGTGGTACAGCAAATATATTGCCTGCCAAAGGCTCTGGGTTCAATCCTTCTCATTGCCAGTTCAAGAGAGGACAGACACCTCCCTGAACAGTCATAGCTGCCGGTCAGTGCTGACCACACTGGGGCACATGGGCTCTAATAGCCTGAGTCAGTATATGGCAGCTTCCTAGGCCAATGTGGGAAACTATGCATGGAATGTGCCTCTGCCACACTCTTCCTGTGCAACCTGGGATTAAGTGACTTGATCTATACCCTGCATTTCATCAGCTTATTTGCAAAACACGGGTTACCACCACAGTACAAGGGCAAAGACTTCAATGTCTGCTAAAGCAATGGGTTATCGTCCCAATAACAAAATAACGAGAAACCTTAAAACTCACTGGCAGTCTTAGTCCAGAAAAGACAGACATAGTCTAACCTACTTTAACAGGGTTGTTATGAAGATAAAAGGTGGAAGTGGGGTGAAGAACTGTGAGCACCACCTTATTCTCACCAAAAGAAAGTAAGGATATAACTACAGCTAATAAAACTCCTGAAGTTGAATTTCACTTCCCATCAGCCCCAGCATGCCAGTGGTTAAGGATAATGGGAGCCAGAGTCCAGATTCATTATTTGAGGGGGTCTCAGAAACCTCATTGAACATTTATAGTCAAATGGAGGCCTGGTGTTTTGTCTTTTTCTTGTAAAGCACTATGTACAAGGATGGCACTATATAATAATTAATGATGACGGTAAGAAACCAGATTAGGATTAGGAAGCATTTCCTGATGGTAACTAGTATTTTTACAATGGAATCAATGATCTCAGAAGATGGTGGACTCAATCTCACAAGATTTTTTGTTGTTTTAAACCAAGGTTGAAATGACTACCTGTCAGCGATGCTTCCAATGTGCATTGACAGAGGGTTGGAATAGATAGCCTCGTGGACCCGTTCCAACTCTACAATTGTATGAACCCTCCCATCTCAAGATTGTTTTTCATTCATAACAAAGCATTTTCTCAACACTGAACCTCTTACTGTGTACTAGGATTCTTCACTTGCTTTGTATTTCCAGGCGTTCTGCTTTAATACAGGAGCAAAAATATGAAGGAAATCCCTTTATGCTCTTAACAGGCAGCATCTTTCTCTGATCTCCCCCGACCCAGATGATGAAAAATAGCCTCAGGGTGCCTGTTGTGCAACATTGGTTCTAAACCTGTTGAGGTGATATGTTTTCTTTGGTTTTAAAAATATCTTCTTTTGTTTTTAAGGAAATTTTTAAGGAAATTTTGTGGCAGGCAATTTAAGAGCCACCCAAACAGCCGGAATACCATTGCTTGCTCAGAGATGGCTTAAATGGGGGTGCACTTGGATAGTTTTAAAATCAATCAATCCACTAAAGTTGTGGTTGACCGACTGGCCAAGGTTTCGCTTGCAAAAGGGTACGCCTAAATCATCTTATACTATTTGGGGCAAGAGGGATGTACAAAACTCACACTGATGCTCTGTTGTGTGTGTGCGTGTTTTGGGTTAGCTGAGGAGCGATGTCATGGAGGGACACATTTGGCAGGGAGCTATGTAGGTTACGAAAACTGCCGGGGGCTTGTTTTCCTCCAAATCGGTAGCCTGAACTGTCCAAGCGGATAAATACATTTCAGAGGGCAAACAAGAACTCGGTTGAGGACACAGGAGTGGCAGATGAGAAGGAAGAAAAAGGAAAGGACAGCTTCTTCCAATTATTTTCAGTTCTTTACTTAATACCATTATACATCTCCATCTTCTAAAACACTTCGGTAGGATGCAGGAAGACTTGATCATTTTGTAAGTGGAAAAGAACCAAATTTTGCATTGTGGGGAAGGTTAATTAATAAAAATGGATTTATAGGAGGATAGCCCTTGTGATGTAATGGTTTAAAAGTGTTGGACTATGACCATGGAGACCAGGGTTTGAATCCTCACTTGGTCATGGAAACGCACTGGGTGACCTTAGGTATGTTACACTCTCTCAACCTCAGAGGCAGACAAAACAACTCTCCTCTAAACAAATTCTGCCAAGAAAACATCGTGACGGGTTTGCTTTAGGGTTGCCGTAAGTCAGAAACGATCCGAAGGCACACAACAATACACCTTAATGCAATTCTTACCCCCAACTGGAAACCTAGGAATTCGACACTTAAGGAAGTTCCACTGATTCAATGGCTCTACTCTATCTGAGGCTAACAAGAAGTCAAGGGTTCGAATCACATACTCAGTACATGTGTAGCCCTTCAGGGAGATATAGTGCAGCCTTTGGATCCCACACATCTCCCCAAAATCCAAGGTAACCTCCCAAAAATTGTCAGATGTGGGGTGGGGGGGGTGGAGTACTTTTTCAGCAAAAAAATTACCTCGGAATCATAAAAAAACCCTTTGCAGGATTGTACAGGTTGTCTCCCTTATCCAAAATATTACAGAAAACAAAACTTTTTAAATGGGTGGCTGAGATAGTGGCACCTTTGCTTTCTGACGGTTCAGTGTACACAAACTTTGTTTCACATGCAAAATTATTGTATAATACTGTATGCAGTTCCCTTCTCGCTCTGTGTAGAAGGTGTATATGAAACAGAAATGAATGTTGTGTTTAGACTTGGGTCCCATCTCCAAGATATCTCATTATGTGCCTTATATGCAAGTACAGGTATTCCAAAATCCAAAACACGTTTGGTCTCAAGCATTTCATGTAAGGGAGAATCCACCTGTATAGAGCTGTTGGGAGGGTCCCCATTCTAAAGTGGCCAGAAACATAACCAGGGTAGGCTAAAAGGTGACAGGAAGTGATGTGAGAGCACTTCCTCTTGCCCAAATGGCTCCCATAAGGATGCATTGTAGAGCTCCAGAGCATGCCTACCCAATTTAGGCCACACACTTCCCACATTCCCTTAGTATTGTCAATGCTGGGGCTGATGGGAGTCGCAGGTCAAAATGTTCTTAGGGGCAATCCTCATCATACATCATTCCCCAGTTTCACAAAATGTACATAGATGCAAACCCACAACCTTTTGGGAGATTGGTTTACTCTCACACAGTTGACTTTGGGATGGAACCAAACCAGGTTGTATATAGAAAATAGAAATTGCTTTGAGCAAAGGGTGCCATATTCTACTCCTCCTACGCAAGGTGCCTTTCCATGCAGAAATCCTGGTGACTTCCTTTGTGTTTCTAAGTGATGACACCATGCCTCCAGTATGGTTTGTGCTCACCCTCCCAGTTCACAACTGGAACGAACGGCACGATAATCCCTGTTTTTTGGGCAGCGGCGCAGATGCTCACCTCAGAATTCATGGCTAAAAAGTCAATATTTGACGCTGGGATTCTCCATTGGGTCTCCAGGCCTCTGTGCCATCCCCAGTTTTCATCGGCAAAGAGAAGTGGGGTGGCTCAGATTTTGAACGCTGGTGATGCCAGAGGCACCCCAAAAGGCTGAAGCGTGTTGAGAGGAAGAAGGAAACGACTCCTTTATCTGGAGAATGGAAACAGAGCCTTCCTTCAAACGGTCCTCCCTAAAAATGGAAGGAATGTTTGGGCCACGAAAGAATCGTGGAACTGAATGACTTAATTTCAACAGTTGTTCCCTGCAGCTATCGCCTCCATCTGTTTAAAAGAAAAAGAACAGACTTCAATCTTCTCTCTTTCTCCAAGGAGTTTAGACCTGTGAGATTATTTCCTTCAGAACAGAGCTTGAATGTTGGACTAGGACACCGGGAAAACAGGGCCATGGAAACCCACCTTTGGAAAGTCCCACTCTCTCAGCCTCAGAGGAAGGCAAAGGCAACCCCCCCTCTGAAGAAATCCAGCCAAGAAAACCCTATGATGGGTTTGCCTTAGGATTGTGCTGTTAACTCAGAAATGACTTGAAAACACACAACAACAACATCCCAACAGCATTGCAAGACAGGGCAAGACTGTGACTGATAACAGCTAACAAGATCCATGGCTTTCCCAAGGACTTGAACCTGAGTCTTCATGGCCTTAGGGTTGATATTCTATATACCCTAGCCTACAAAATGAGTAACATTTTCTGGGGCTGAGAGTGTGTGACTGGCTCATAGTTCAATGCTCAAACCACTATGCCACATTAGCTGTTATGATATCTGATCTATACAACAAAATCACAAGAACACACACAGAAAGAACTTACATTCTAAGACATTTATCCTTCCCTCCGCTTGCTACACGTTGACCATCGGGACTCCAGTCCACTGCATACACCTGGGAACAAAATACAGGCATATCAGTTAACAAAGCCTCTGACAATGACACTCCGTTTTACAAAGGCTTGTTATGCCTAGACCTCCCCTTCTCTCTTCATTCGCTGTCTAGCTGGAGATTTGTTTGGTTTTTTTTTAGCAGAATCGGAATTGAGGATGGTGAAGAAAGGCTGGAGAAATACAAACTCTCAGCCCTGGAATGCAGCAGCAAAACATGCAATGAGGTAACAGCAATTTTGCTGTTTGCACTTATGGCACTTATATCCCACCTTCCCCCCCCCCCCCCCCAGAACGGGATCCAAGGCGGCTTACAACAGTTTGAAAAACAATAACTACTATAACATTGATTACAACACTTACAAGAGAATTAAAAGGCCATGTTATTCAAAACATGGTTAAAAACCATTCAAAACACTTAATAATATATTTTTATTTTTGAAACATTTAAATGGGACTGTTTACTTCCAAAGAGGCAGAAGGAAGAGCAGAAGTAACATTTTGTCAGTATTTACAGAAGAAGAACAACTCACTTCCACTTTGACGACTAGAAACCCGATTCTTTTGAGAGAAAGCAAACATTCTTGCCAGCTTGCAAAAGGTTGTTGGAAGAGACATACCCCACCTGAACTAGGATACCTTTTGCTATAGGTAGGTCTCCTGAACTACAGTCCCAGCATCCCTCACCATCAACTATGCTGGCTGGGATTTGCAGTCCAACCAGATCTAGAGGGCTGCATGATTCCACCCCAGACTCAAAACAATGGGGGGGGGGTAGAGGAAGGAGGTATTTGGGGGCTCTGTTGATCAACTCCTCACCTGTCCAGGTGACCCTAAAGACAATCTAGCGGCCGACTACCACCTACCTCATCCGCATGGCCAGGCAAGTCGATGGCCAGTTTCCGGGTCTTGGCATCCCACACTTTGAGGGTGCTGTCGCTGCTCCCGCTGACCAGCAAGCGGCTGTCAGCCGACCACGCAATCTGATACACGGCGGAGACATGTCCTCGGAGGGAGGCAAGGTACCTGCAAGAAAGGCTGAGCCATTAATTACAGCTTCTTTTATGATGTTTGGATTTTATTTGCTGATATCCAAAGTGGACAGGGCCAGGTGTGTTTTGGTTCTGTTTTGGAGTAGTGATCCAGGTTGAGTAGTACTCAGCTACAAAGTCTGTGGGAAGCTGGGAAAGCATGATAGTAAGAAATAAGGAAGGCACATTTATTACCAAACTTACTTTCCAGTTTTTCCATCCCACAACTTAATAGACTTGTCAAAGGATGCGCTGGCGATGATGCGGGTGTCGGGAGAAAAGAGAACCTGATTGATGAGCGCCTGGTGCCCCGTCATTCTCTCCAGAGGTTTTTTGTCCTCTGCAGGTACCCAAAGAAACAAAGTGAAGTCATCTGACCCGGAAACAAGCCGTTCATGTCCTTGGCCCTGTGAGAGGAGAATATAAAATAAAATGGCCAAGATAGCCTGCTTGGGCAGAAAGGCAGAACAGACGTAGATTAAATAGACCATTAGCAGCCTTCTAAGATGAACTGACTAGAAGCAGAGGAGGATAGAAAAATCAGAATGCCTGCCTTGATTGCCTGGTGGCAAATTCCTGCTCAACCTCAGAGATCAACCTAGAAGATCTATTTTTCATCAAGGGGAGGAATGAAGGCAAACTTACCCGGACTTGGTTGTACCTCAGCAATGCTTTCTCCTTTATCTCTGCCACTAGCGGGGAAAGAAAAACAAATTAGAAGAAATATGGTGGTGTGTAGTTCCGGGTAAACCTGTACAAGATCACTAAATAATTTTACATGTGAGTAAAGACAACAGTTTCCAAGACACGTGCGAGAATCATTTGGCTATCCAGATAATGCTGATCTCCAACTCCCATCAATCTTTGCCATTAGAGAGACTGGTGAAGAATACTGGGACCTGCAGTTGGAAGCCTGCACAGTTTCCAAAGGCTTTAAAGGGGAAGTCTACTGCTTTCCAAATAATGCCGTAGTGTGTGGCAAATGCATCTCCTAAAGTTGTACATGCTATCTCGATTTTTTAAATATGCATTTGCATTTAACATATAATCTGCTACCCAGTTTAATGAGGCGCAAGTAATTAGAAGTGTTCACAAACATAACGTCTGGAGCTAACATGTTGTTGGATTGCAACACCCAGTATCCCTAGCCAGCCTAGCCAATGGCGACAAAAGTTGGGAGTTGGCATTCAAACAACATTGAGAAGATCACATGGCTTTCAACCTAGCAAGGTCAAATTTTCAAGAGACAGGAAATTTCCTTTGTTCAGCAAGCTGAAGTTCTCTGGATGTTTGTAATTCATTATTCCCTGCAAACAGCATGGTGCAATTGTGGAACTGTCACTCCATTTTCTCATGAATTGGTAGCCTCTGAAGACAGTGGATACCAGGGGGGTATTATTCTAAATTACAGAGGAAAAACTACAAAAGAAGCAGTTGCAAGGGGGAAGAGAAGAAAGCAACAGGGCACAACGGGTGGAAAAGGATCTTACGGGATCCACTGACGTCCTGCGGATTGATGGAAGCCTCGGCCGGCTCAAAAGCTCCCGTGCGGAGAACGTAGTCTGTGCTGAGCGCCAAAGTGTTCACCCAGTGGGCATGACCCTGAAGCGTGCGGCACAGGACTCCCTGCCAAGGAAGAGGGGAGAAAAAAGACAGAACAGACTCTCAGCCCAGTAAGTGTGTCAGCATCCATGTTTCTCATTGTGCTGGGTCTGCAAGGGGCAGAGATCCAAGCAGGACTCAACTTTATACGGAAAGGAGGTGGTGTGGCTTCCCTTCCCAGATTACTGATTGGGCACCTGATTGGTTCAGGATGTAATATAATAAATAGAGGTGTTTCAGCAGAGTGGGTTCTGAAGGTTCACATGTGATCTGAAGGTACAGAAGCTGAAGAGACCAGGACTTTTGCAAATGGGTACAGGAAGCCCTCCTTATCTGATGGATTAGGGACTGGAGAATTGTCGAAAAGCAGAATCTGTTGAAAAGCAGAACTGACTTTTTTTTAGCTTGCAAATGCAAGACTGAACACTAGACAGCGCCAATTCAACAGAGAAAACATATTGGGGTTGCTGTGTTATCCATATTACAAAGTAGAGTATCATCCAAAATTCACCAAGCAGAGATACTTTTATTGGGCTAAACAAAGTGCACATTATAAATGTTGCAAGCCTTCAAAGCTTCACTGGCTTCTTCATCAGGCAAAGTTATTAAAAGTCATACAAGAGGAAGGAAGCAAGGAAGGAAGGTGTTAGTCATAGCCCCATATTTGGTCAAGGTGTTGTGGCTGTTGTCCTCAGTTCAAATGTATTCATGCAGGTTGAAGAAATTCAGTGTTCTCTTCCTAACAAAGGGGTTTGTAGCCTCATAAAGGATTCTAGACAAACTGGATCTCAAAGGCTGCTGCTTTTTGTCTTGCTAATGAGATTTAAAGTTTATTTCTTGGACTAAATCTCCCAATACCCACATGGCAAGAAGGAGGAGGAGCCCACCTGCATGAATACACTTCCATACCATTTGGACTCCCAAATCTCCATATCACTGGCCAGGCTGGCTGGGGCTGATGGGAGCTGGAATCTAACAGCTGGAGGGCCCCATATTCTTTATCAGTGGCTAAGTGGATGGCGGCAAAGGCAAAAAGGGATGGAGCCAAAAATGCCCACACACATTTTTAGCTTGAAGCTCTTGCTACTAGTAACCTAGCCTTAAGCGAGGCATTTCAACTTTTCAGAGTAGGAAACGATCAGTACCGAAGCTGAGAAGCCACCAAAAATGGCACTGGGAAGATGGTGTGGCTTTTCAGGTGACCCTAAAAGTGCTGGACTGGTCCCCAGGGTTGCAAGTTCCACTCCTCATCCTCTACCTGATCTTCCCCGCACTTACATCTTGGGCTCTCCAGACCTTGATGGTCCGATCCTGAGAAGATGAGTAGAGGAGGCCGTCTCCACCCCACTTGACACAGGTCACAGATTGCATATGGCTGGTCAGGATCTTGTCACAACGGCCAGAGACCGTATCCCAAATACGAACACTCCCATCCTTGGAGGAGCTGGCCAGGTAGCGACACTCGGGGTTCCTGATCAGAAGAAAGAAACCAGAAAGGCCTCAAGAGAGGGGTGTCTTAACTCTGCTTCCCCAATAATGGAGAGGAAAACCATTTCAAACATTGTGTATGCTACCCAAGGATCCTGCTTTTCAACAAGATTTTGTCCATGAGAGCTTATAACTTATCTAAAAAGTGGCTGAAAAACAACTAGAAGCTAGGTTTACACAAATAATAAACACCATCAATGAGTTAATGACTGAGCAATCCCAAAGTCAATACAGATACAAATCCCAGGATCCCAAAGCATTGACCCATGGCAGTTAGTGGTGTCAAACTGCATCATCTCTGCAGTGCAGATGCAGCCCTAGTCACCAGCGGTGATCATAAATTGGACCTGGGAAAATCCAGGGTAGGGAGACTTACAAATGCAGAGGTTCCCAGCAGAGGGATGTGATCCATTTGGAGTGTCCTACAAGCACACGGCCGATCTGGTTCCCCGTCTTTGGATCCCAGAGAAATATCTGCCACAAAACAGAAGTCAGAAATCCATGTATCACTGTATTTATTGCCAGCATCTCTCTGCTCTCAAGGCACTAGATCCTGCTTGATTTTGCAAGCTAAGCCGGGTCAACGTGATTAGTGCTTGGGTGCAAAACCACCCATAAGTACAGGTGCTATAACCAAGAAGATTTTTTTTTAGTCTTGGATGCAGCTTGAAATTTCTTTGGCAATGCTAAAGGAATTTTCTTTTACCTGGCTATTTTTGCAACCGGATGCTAGCTTCTTGCCATCAGGAGACCAAGAGATACTCAGCACCCAGTGACGGTGACCTGGTCATCACACAAGAGTAAAGGCAAGAATTAAAAAAGAGATTGTAGAAAGCAAACACAACAAGGAAGCTGCTAACTCTATTAAAAATTGAAAAATAAATGGGGAAAACCATTGTCTGGTACAGAGCAATTAATAAGCTGCAAATACAATTTATTAATGACACTGTGACCCAGAGCTCAAAAGATATGAACCTCAAGCAACACAGTTACCTGCAACAAGTTACTTCTGCAACAAGAGTGTTACCAAGCTATGCTTCAAAACCACACAAAAAGTGAGAGTGAAGTCACTTTTAACCGGTGTAATGAGTAGTTACTTTTGGAATGAGATTTTCAAGCCAGTTTCTCAACCACTGTAATGGGTGAGAGCAATCTGGTGGCTCTGGAAACTCATTCAAAATCTGTTCAGACTTTTATCCAGAATGCATTTTTTTTGCAAGCGGATGAAGCAGTGCTGAGGGTCAAAGCGACGCCAGCTTTAAGAGGCGGCAAAGCATTTTTCCCTGCCTAACAAATCTAACACTGAAGTGGAGTCATTTTGTGATAGTTAGAGGCCTCCCCTGAAGCACCTGCTTCCACTGCAGCGAATCCAGCCTCTGAGGAAATCTGGACCCCTGGCCTTACCCAGACTCACCTTTGGCTGTGAAATGCGGTGTCTCTGTGCTAAGGTCCCAGAAGCGAACGGTTGTGTCACCGGAGCCGCTGGCGAGATACCTAAGAAAGGAGAGGAAGAGATGGGCACACAAATCTCACTCCTAGGAAAGAAGACTTCACAATGCAAACTTTTCTGGATGACGCTGGCCTGGACTCATTCCCTCAGCCAAAGAGTAAGGCAATGGCAAACCTCCTCTGAACAAATCTTGCCGAGAAAACCCTGCCACAGGTATGCCTTAGGGTCGCCATAAGTCCAGGAAGGACTTGAAGGCACACAACAACAAAAGGTCGGATCATATGCGCTAAACTAGGTCACCAAGAATAAAAACAACTAAAACAGTAAGATTTTTTAAAAATTAAAAACCACATCAAGATATTATTTAAAAAACCAAGACTACCAACAATCCTAAAATACAATTCTGACAGCATTAAAAGAGAGCAGTTTCAAATGTTAAAAGGCCACATGAAACAGGACTGATTTTTTTTTTTTTTTTTTTTTTTTTGCTCCAAAGAGATGGAGCCAACCGAAATTTTCCTTGCCAGGGAGTTTCTCAGTCAGGGTGCTGCTACAGAGAAGGCCCTGTTACAAATACATACCAATCTAACCTCGCTGGGTGTTGGGATATGAAATGTGGATTGACCCGTGGCTATCTCAAATTATGGGCATGCTCATATTTATTCATATCCCCTCCTTTGGTTTCCAGAAATAGGACTTCAGTAGCTACTCAGTAACCCAACAACGTATTCATGCGCTATCCACTGAGTTGTCCTTGGGGGGGTTTGTCTGTGCTTTCCTGTTCTGTGCCTCTTTCCACCAGAGTCCTGGCCATGATCCCCCCCCGCCGCCGCCGCCAGCTACTTACTTCCCGGTCGGACTGAAGGCAACCGAAATGACGGCTTCACTGTGCCCTTCTAGGGAGCTGGTACAGCGCGTCACGGCCCGAACTTTGAACACCGCCTGGGGCTGGTAGATGATCTCCACCACCCGCTCCGTCTCCAGGGCTTGCCCAGCAAGCGTCTTCTCCAGGGAAGTGACAATTTCGGAGTCGTGCACATAGAAGGCCAAGGGCAGCGGCTCCTCCTTCGAAGGGGAGAAATTCCGTCTTTTTAATCTGGGAATTGTCGGACATACCTTGGGGCAGAAACTCCCTCAATTTTTTAAAAGGACATTTATTTTTTACTCCGCTCTTTCTGGAGAAAATCCCACTGAGACGGCTGAGATAACCCCGATTTGGAAAGGACCACAAACGTACAAAGCAACTACAGCAAGGTATACACTGAGGAGGAGGAGAATTGCTACCATCAGGTTGAAGAAGAGGGAAAGAAGGAATTGTCAGCATCCTTTTTCCTGAAAGGACATCTCCAACAGACTGCCTCTTTCCCTGCTGTCACCAAGTAGCTATTCTACTAGAAAGACAAACTCATCTCCCTAAGAATCTGTTCCCAAATTGTCTTGTTCTCCTTTGCCCTTCGCATCCTTCTTTCCTTTTATGTCATGCCTTTCTAGGCTGTAAGGCAGGAGTGCCTTGTCTTTTTTCTTCTTTGGAAGGATGCCTAAGCCGCTCTCTCTTTCCAGCTGTACAAAACAACTCAGTCAAAGGGAAGTAAAACTGCTTAGGAATGGGCCAATGCAACCGATCTGGAGAATGATTTTCTGCCATTTTATGGAAGGGACACCATTTTACTATGAATGGGACTTGAGTGTCAATGGATTTTGGTATCCACAGAGGGAATGTCCTGGAACCAAAACCCAATGGATACTAAGGAAATTAACAAAGAAGGCAGGTCATGCTTTACCCTATGAAACGCCAACAACTAAAAATCTCCAGCTTTAAACCTGGGAACCAGATTCAAGGAGGGATTCTGAAGGGCAGAAAGGCAATGTGAAGGATAGGAGTTTAAATGTTGGAACTGTGGGATCGACCTGGATGAGGATTCCTTCACATCCTCCCCCAAAATACCCCCCAGACCCTCTTCTCTCTGGGATGTACATCTTGTACGAAGGAAGTCATCCACAACGCCACTCCTGCCAGGTAGGCATCCCCTGGTACCTGCTCCAAAAGGGTGTTGCAGACCAGCTGGAGCTTCTCTGGAGTGATGTCGATGGGGACGTCGAAGGGGGAGCCCAAGGCCTCACTGGCTTCATTTTTGAACTGGATCAGGAGACGCTCCACATCGGCCTTCATTTTGCTTCCCAGGTCCGGCTGCCAAGAAAAACCCACAAAATCTGGGTGAACCTGGGCAAGTCACACTCTCTCAGCCTCAGGGGTAGGCCACGGCAAACGTTCTGACAAATCTTGCCAAGAAAACAGGGTCGCCATAAGTCAGAAATGCCTTGAAGGCACACACCATCATCCATCATTATTATTATTATTATTATTATTATTATTTATTATGGGACACCATTTTACTATGCCATATTTATCCTGCCTCGACTCAAGGTGGCTGACACCACATTTAAAGCAATACAAATTAAAATCAATACAAAAACATTCATAAAAGTATTAATAAAAGATGTAAGAAATCATTAAACAACTTATGAAGTGAGAGTACTAAACATTAAAAACCTTAAAATGCATTAAGAGTGTACAGATACCAACCTTTGAAACAGATCTCTCCAGCCTGAAAAGCCCAATGGCATCCACGTGGGGGCCTTGCAACGTCATCACTCTGCGCCTGGTAGTTTAGCCAGAGAAAGGCCTCTGCTGCCACCTATCGGAGAAAGCCTGGAAGAGCAGAAGAGCCAGCTCTTCCGCATCTCTAGCCCGTGGGGGATCATGGGAGATGTAGTCCAACACATCTGGAGAGCATCCATCTCTAGCTCTATCATCTGTGTGTCTTTTCAAGGTGCCACTAATTTTTTAAACATTATTATGATTTTCAGTTACACTAACAAAGCTACACAGAGAAAGTATACCCAAGAAAAAGAAAGGAAAGAAATATAAAAAAGTTGTATGCCCTTAGGTTGTTTCTGATTAATGGCAACTTATATGGTTTGATTCCCAGCCTGACCACAAAACCCACTGGGTTACCTTGGGCAAGTCACACTCTCTCAGCCTTACAGGAAGGCAACAGCAAATTTTCTCCGAGTCAGTCTTGGCAAGAAACCCCTAGAAGAGGGTTGCGGTTAAGTGAGAAGTAATGTTAAAGGACATAACAACAAAGCTTGTAGTGTGAGGCCTTGTAGTTTGCAGTGTGGACAAAGTCAGGGTGGTACAGTGGTATAAGTGCTGGACCAGGGCTGGGTTCGAATCCCCACTCTGCTTCGGGCATGACACTCTCCCAGCCTCAGAGAAAGTCCATGGCAAATGTCCTCTGAATAAATTTTGAGCAGCTATGGTGTTCGATTCCGACCACGACACCCACTGGGTGATCTTGGGCAAGTCACACTCTCTCATCCTCAGGGGGAAGCAATGGCAAACTTCCTCTGGACAAACCTTGCCAAGAAGGAAACATGCAGGGGTAGCTGTGTTGGCCATTAAGCAAATTCAAACAAAAATCCACCAAACAGTGATACCTTTATGGGCCAACCAAAGCTTGCAACAAGTATATTTTGCGTTTTGGTTGGCCAATAAAGGTATCACTGTTTGGTGGGTTTTTGTTTGAACTTGCCAATAAGTCAGGAACAACCTGAAGGCAGACCACTAAAGTTTGTGTTATTTTAGGAACATCTTCTTGTTCAGAAACTTTAATCAAATAAATATATATTTCATGCTCTGTCAAGCTAAGTAGCGTGATGATTCACAAGGTGGTGAGCAAATTCCTTGTGCCATGATTCTGCTACAGTAAGTGTGTTATTATTCATTCATATCGGTTTGCTATTTATGAAGGGGTCAGTAGAAAAGTGAGAGAGAGTCAAAGGTTCAATGTATTTACTCCACAGCCCCGGTGGTTATAGTATCAGACTAGGACTTGGAGGAGGCAGGTTCAAGTCCTCCCCCCATGAATTTCATTCCTTTTCTCAGGCTGCATCTACACTGCAGAACTAACACAGTTTGACACCGCTTTAGTTGTCGTGGTTTAATGCTACAGAATTCCAGGATTTGTAGTTTTGTGAGATATTTAGCCTTTTCTCTGAGACAGTTCTGTTGCCACAACAAACTACACATTCCAGGATTCCATAGAATGGAACCATGGCAGTTAAAGCGGTGTCAAACTGCATTAATTCTGCAGTGTGGCAGCAGCTTCATCCTCGCACGGTTGTTAGAAACATAAAGTAGGGAGGGCAGCAACATATGCTACTAGTAAATTATTGATCTGATAATAATGGTCTGACTCTAACCCAGCTCTAAGAGGGAAGAGGGACTATAACCCTCGCCAAAGGATGACAGGTTGTATGCTGTTACAACTGGAACTGTGGACTACTGGTTTTCAGAGTGATAGTTTTGGGGTTTCTAGTTGGGAAAGGAGACCAGATATGCAGTTTTTAAATACACACACAAACAGGTAAGATGGACACGAATTTGTAATATATATATATATATATATTTATATATTTTTCAATCAAAACACAATTAAATATGGGTTAAGTACATGAATACTTGGGCATCGGAGAATAAGGTGTTGGTACACAGTACCAAAAAAGCCTATATACAGAGTTTTGCTTCTGGCAGACCGACTCACAGTGCCGTGCTAGAGCAGGTATTGCAAGAGTAAAACGCCAGCTTCATCTGTCAAAGCTTTCCAAATGCCGGAGGGGGGAAAAAAGTCAAAAGCTCTCCTACGGGTAGATTTGGGTTGTGTTTTGTTCTGCACAAGGCTTCAGAGAAACAAAAGCAAATGGGATGGGGGGGGGGGGGAGAACCAAACAGAACACACTTCAGTAAAAGTGATGGATTTTTTTTCCATTGGGGATAGAATAAACAGAGGAAGAAAACCAACACACACATTCATGTACAATGGAGTGGACCCCAGTTTGACCAGTGACTGGAAAAAGTAACTGTTTGAACTCTCAGAGCCCCCCTGCCAGCATAGGGGACTCTGAGAATTTGTAATTCAAGAATGTTACTTTCCCATATTTTGAGTCTGAGGGCTTTTACCACTCTGGCAAAGTTACCTGTCCTTTGCAGTTGTTGGATGGGCATGAAGAACGCCAATGGAAAAAGGCTGCCAAGGAATTAAAAGGCAGAGGAGACTCAATGCTGTAAAACCGACAGCTTAAAAAAAAGATCATATGAATGTAACAGGAGTTATTTGAAAGTAATTTTAAAAAGAAGCCTCCCCAAGAGGCACACAAGAGACAACCCAAATTTTCCTTCTGCTTTTCATCCGCTTGTCCAGTTAGGGTCTGCTCACAGATAAGTGTTTCGCTAGCAGAGCAATTCCACAAGGAGGGAACGCGCAAGACCAAATGAAGGGCTCACGAGAAAGTCACCTTAGATGGAGAACTTTAACAAACCAAGGGCCCGCTCTTTCCAGGACGTGTGGTAAGGGAAGCTCCAGTTCTGGCGTGGTCAGAACATTTCAAGTAAGGAAAAAAGGAAAGTATATATACTTTTTTAAAAAAAGGGACCACTCACTGTCGACAACCCAGGCTTCTCTGACGGGTTAAGGTGCCTTTTCCAATTACAGATCTTCTTTCAAAAATGAGAAATCTCAGCTAGGAACCTATGAGGGAGGAAGCATCTAACTCCAGGTCCTGATATGGACTGCAGTCCAATACTAACTTTTTTGTGTGTGAATATTCTTTTGCGGTTGGAGCTGGGGCACTGGAAGAATGGGATGCTGTTCGTTCACTGGGGATACATGTCAGCACGTACTGGAGGAAAGAGTCCGTTTGGGTTGGGTGCGGGAGAATCTAACCCCCCCCTTTCCCCCATCATGCTTTTTTTCTTCCTAAATGGCATACTGGAGATACATAAGCCAGTAGAAGTTTACAGTGTTTGGTTTCCACTGGAATCGGCCAAGGAGGAACTGGGGAGTAACAGGGAGAAGGAGGAGAAGTCCACTTATCTTCAGCCCAACAACATTCCCAATCCTGGGAATTTTGGAGATCATAGCTGGGAAGAAAAAGAAAGAAAGACAAGTTGATTAGAAAGTGGAAAGGAGCCTGGAGGACCCACCCTAGGTCCTTTTGCACTCCACAATTATAGCGTGATAATTCCACTGCCATGGCTTCAGCCTAGGGAATCCTGGGATTTGGAGTCTGCTGAGGCACTAGAGCTCTCTAGCTAAGAATTCTGAATACCTCTCTCTAAGTTGCACATGTTAGGATTCTACGGCATGTGGCCATGGCAGTTCAAGTGGAAACATAGTGCTATAATTGTGGAGTGTGAAAGGGTCACCCTTATGAAAGCCACTGGCAAGTAAAAAAAAGAAGCAGCTTCCCCTCTTATGCATATCTGTCTCAGAAAACTGTGTGGTTTTGTGTGTGTGTGTGTGCTTCCAAAGAGAGGACTCTTCATACAAACCGGCTCGCTGCTTTTATATAATGACCCAGGGCACAAGGGGACGGCTCTGCCAAGATGTTTATTTGACCAATCAGGCAGAGAAAGAAGCACATGTCCTTAAATGCCATTTTCACGCCTGGGATGCAGGCTTTCCAATGGATTCCCTGCCAGTTAAAGTAAGCATGCAACAATCTTCCATACTGAGAGTGAGGTTTTCAAAAAGTCACCACCGTGGGGCTTGCAATGGCCGCTTATACATAGCACAAGAACGGTGCTATGCCGAGCGGCCACTGTGGGATGGGACACCTCATTTGATAAAGAGGCTGCCCAAGGACCTTCCTCAGAGCTGGCCAGGTTCCCCCCATTATCTGTGAGGTTAGTGATTCAGCTCTGGGTTCTAGCCCAGACTTTAAGGGAGAAGAAATCTAAAATCTTTTTTGGGAGATGGACTTCAGAACTTTAATAATGCTTCATTCAGCCCTTCAACCAGGGACCTGATCTCATTGGGGCAGCCCACCCTGAAGTCATCTGGCACAAGAAGGACAAGGAACCCATCTCCCCAGACAACATGGTTTCTCCATCTCCCGCACTGCAATAAGGAGCCTGCCAAACCAATACCACCCTTTGTCACCTTTGTAACTTTTTCTGCAGCCAGGTCGGGTTGTGCCTGTTGCATGACATCATTGACGATCATCTTGGCTATCCGCCAGGCCATCTCTTCTTGGGCCTGAAGCAGACAAGAGAGAGGAGGGACACTTTGGATGCAGACTGGACTTGGGTATAACATGCAAAGCCAAGCTACGGCAGTGAGGATGAAGGGACAGGGAGCTGGGATCGTATAACTGCTGTTGGCTTGTAAACACAACATACCCAAGGGATCAGCGTTGGTATAGTGGTTTGAGTGCTGGACTATGACTCTAGGAGAACAGGGCTCAAATCCCTACTCGGTCATGGAAACTCACTGAATGACCTTGAGCAAGTCACATACATTACCAAATAGCAATAGCAAACTTCCCTGGAGTAAATCTTTTGGGAGACAACAGGGTCTACAATGGTTTCAGTGTTGGACTAGGACTTTGGGAGACTAGAATTCAAATCTCTGCTCAGCCCTGAAAACCCACTGAGTAACTATGGGCAAGCCACACTCTCTCAGCCTCAGAGGAAGGACATGGCAAACCCATCTGAAGAAATCTTCGCAAGAAAACCCTGTGAGAGGGTTGCCTTAGGGTCGCCACATATCAGAAATGATTTGAAGGCTCATGGCAGGAACAGCCTGCCCTCTCAGTACTATTTCTTGTTACTAGCAAGGGAACAGAGACCTGGCTGTTTGGCATACGTCCGCCGATACAGAGACTCCGGATCTAGGCTGGCAGCATCTACAATTATTGCTTCGTCAAAGTTTTTCAGGATTTGTAAATACAGACCTACCTCATCTGTGTTGCCCTGCACCCATTTCTTCATAGCTTGTGAAAACATGGACCCTGGAGAGAGCAGAGGCAGAAAAAGAGAAGAGCAGAGTGTTACTCATGGGAGTAATTTTGACAATATTCTTCACCTAGAAGCTGTTGACAGTTATAAAAGCAAAAGGAGAGGCCTGCTCAATCCACTGATCATTTTCCCACACACATTTGTCCTGTCTCCTCTTCTTCAGACCTTCTCTCTTAAACCTATGGCCTCCTGTGACATTTGCAAGAAAGGAACAACCAAACATTTTTTGGTAAGAACCTTCCCTAGGTTTCAAACAGGTTCTTCAACAGGACATGTTGCATGAACCAAAAACAGGTGATATCCAGAAGGCTCTTTGGCATGTTGTCCCTCATGATGACCAGGAAGAAAAAAGAAGCGACTCACCTCTGGACTTCCTGACGTCTGGTTCAGGCTCTGATTCTCGAATGAACTGACCCAAGTCGCTGACACGGCCAAATGACATCTTCCTGCAGCAAGAATGAGTGAAAGAGAAAAAGAGAAACTTATTGACTTTCTTATGGTCACAAGTGGGAAGGGAAATCCAGCCATGGCACAAAGCAAACAGAGGAAGTCAGTGCTCCACACCCATTCATCACTGCTTCTGTAATTACATCTATGGCAGACGGCCAACTCATCTATGTCTCATTTGGCACCATGGTCAGAGAACTCCTGTCCCTCCAGAAGTGGCCGAACTCCAATTCAGGCTGATGGTCAGCTCAGACCCCTGCACTAGGAGAGTCTCAAATACAGGTGAAAGTGGCCTGAGACAACATACCTTTCAACATCCAAGGAGAGGGGAAACAATGGATATTTCACAATGTATCTGACCATGTCTCACCACTCCCCACTCACCAGGCTCCAGAAAGTCTCAAATCTTTGGCAAAGAGGCAAAGAAGGGCTGCTGACCATGGAAATATGGAAAGCCTCCAGGGAATCACAGCAACTCACATATACTAGAGGCCTGTTCCTGTAACCACGTGAAGGGCTAGAATTTCAGGAATATAAACTTGCTGTTTTCGGGGATCATTAGAACACCATTAAATGTACTCCAGGCCAAAGTCCCAAAAAGAGCTAAGAAAAAGATGTTGGCATTCACTGTGAATGTCATTCCTGGAGGTGCAGAGAAGCAATCTCTGTTTATGTTTAGCCTGGAGAAGAGACAGTTAAGAGGTAATATGACAGCCCTGTTTAAGTATTTGAAGGGGTGTCACATTGAGGATGGATCAAGCTTGTTCTCTGCTGCTCCAGAGACTAGAACATAGAACAGTGGATGCAAGCTACAGAAAAAGAGATTCCAGCTGTAACAGTAAGAGCTGTTCAACAGTGGAACATACTCCCTTGGAGAGTGATGGAGTCGGCTTTTTTGGAGATCTTTAAACGAGGCTGGATGGCCATCTGTTGGGGCTGCTTTGATTGTGAGTGCCTGCATGACAAAATGGGGTTGGACTGGATGGCCCTTGTGGTCTCTTCCAACTCTATGATTCTATGACCCACAACCTCTTGGGTTATATTCTCAGGGACTCCAAAGGCATATACTTTCCATTATTTCAACTGACTCCTCTTCTCCCCTCTCTGTTTTTGCTACTCTGCTTGCCAGCTAGACATGGCCCATGTATTCTCCCTTCACTACTACTTTCTTCACTTGAACTACTTAGTTTCACTCTTGACTTCTCCGTTTTTCAATACGTATACACACAAACCACTGAACCACCTGTTCCCAATGGCTTCCACAGAGCTCCAAAGGACACTCACCCAGCATACGTCCGCTGATACAGAGACTCTGGATCTAGGCTGGCAGCATCTACAATTATTGCTTCGTCAAAGTTTTTCAGGATTTTTACATTAGCCTTTTTGAGGCTAGACTGCAACACAAATGACAGGTATTAATTAACACTGGCAGGAGGGGGCGTGAAGATCTAAAATACACAAACGCTTCCCTAAACTTGAAATTGGTTCCCCACCCTTATGACACAGAAAGGGGTGGCCACCTGCCGGTTCCCCTCTGCCTGCTGTAGTCTGCCAGCTAGAGGTGTTTGTCATGGAAGAAGAGGGAAAGAAGGAATGAGCTTCTGAATAAGAGCCAACGCAGAGCGGGTGCCACAGACCACTTTGGGAAAGAGATGAGAGAGACAGCTGCCCACCTGGGAAGGAGTAGTGCTGTCGGAGGGCCCCATGTGGGAGTCATTGTCTGGAGCGCCGCTGGAGCCGTGAACAGTCAGTGCGATATTTCCGCCGGCAAACTCGTCCCCCCGGACCGAGTGGATGAGGTCGTTCAAGTATTTGTAATAAAGATTGCTGGACAGGAAGCCAGGTAAGAAAACCTAAAGGGAAGAGGAAAGAAGAAGGGACTGAGGCACCAGAGCAAACATTTTTTAAACCGATTTGCAGCTCGGGGGGAAGAGCATAAGCAGGCCCCCCTTGGCCTGGCCTCTTCTCTCCCAGAGATCCAGGAAAGCTGCTTTTAATCAGAGCAGACAATACTAGGGAATACAGACAAAATACTAGGGAATACAGACAAAAGGTCAAAGCTACTATGTTCAGTCCTGTTGCAAAAATGCAAGGACTTGGGTAAGGTATTTTAAAATCAACACTTATGTTTAAAGGTCCCCTCCCCCCTTCTCACTGAGGAAGAATTGAGGGAAAGAAGAGAAGAGCACGCCTGACCTTCTCCATGGTAGTCCAGGCTTGGCGCAACGGAGTGGTGAAACAGTTGGGGAGTGGCCCTCCTTCCCTGCAGATGTTGGATTCAATTTCAAGGCGCACGGCATCGTCAAAGCCAAGGGGATGGGTAGCTTGGAGGGAGAAATACCTACAGAGAAACATAAGAGGGGACAAAGGATAAGGTAGAAGACAAGAGGAGACCAAGAAGACAGACATAAATACAGGGAAGGCAAAAGTTAAAGCAGCACAGGTTCCTGGGGTTGGGAACCAGACGCCAATTCAATCTTCAAGTGCTATACTTTCCATGCCTCTTTTTGCCCCCTGGTGCCACTACCATTGCCAAATATGGCTCCAAACTATTTGTTTTTTGTTGTTCTTGTGTGCCTTCAAGTTGTTTTTTTCCCTTGCGTACCAGCCAGAAATGGCAAGAAATTGCCAGTAAGGATGAGAGGACAAGGAGGTTGGTAGAGAAGTAACACTTCAGGGCTAGGAAGACCTGCGAATGATCAGAAAGCAGGGAAGGGGTATGGAAATGAGAGAGAGTTCCAGGACGCGACTCACTTATCATATAAGATCATGGCATCATTCTGCGCCTCCTGCCCATCATACTGGCCTTCTTTGGCAGCCAGCTGGGACTGGAAGTTGTCTGCTGCTAGCCAGAATTGCAAAATATTTACGGCATCTTCTTTCTCCATGAACTAGGAAAGAGAGTTAAGACATGAGTGCCAACATGCCTCCAACAGCTCCTAAAATTATGCATGGAAAAGACGGAGAGAGATGGGCAAGAACACACCCCTGTGAGAGTAGATAATTTGCCAGCTGACTTTCTAAGATTTACAACAGAGCTGATAACTGTGCAGGGGGCAGGAGCCATTTTTCCACCCTGCACCGGTCTGGCAAGCTACATGAACATGTCTTGGTGTGTCCAAAGCGATGCAATGTCACTTCCAGCTGTCATTTTAACAGATCTTTTAGATTTATTTTGTGTTGGGATGATTGGGGTTGCTTTGGCGGATCAGAGGAAGCCACCGCTGTGGTATGGGCTGATTTTGGATGATTTGGGGCAAAAAAATTGCCCCAAAAACAGGGGGCTTCAGGGGCTGCACTCAGGGGCCCCAAGGGCCACATGCTCACTTTGGGTATCTAAAATTGGAAAGAAGGTGAAGTGGACATGCTCCGGAGTCTAAACGGTCACACAATGACATTTCAACCTCCTGCAGAATTCTGAAAGGCTGCAATCTACGACTGTGGCTATCATTTTGGGACACCTGAAGTTACATCACATTGTCTCCAGCTGCCTTTGGGGCTTTTCTGTGAAGTTTTTCTTTTCCTTTTTACCATTTGGGGATGTGCAAAACAGCATTTAAAAGCAGGAGCAACTCTTTAGCCAAAAAATGTTTCTATTTCACCCCAATTTTGGGGTGGGTGGGTGGGTGCTGGTGTCTTGGAGTCTTAACAATCTCTCTGGCTGCATTATTCCAACCTCTGACTTAACAGGACTACAGAACTGAGTGGCGAGATGGCTGAAAACAAAATGTGTGTGCCAAACCTCCACTCTCTCAGAAATGACCTGCAGAACTCTGTGTGTGTGTGTGTGTGTGTGTGTGTGTATGTGAGAGAGAGAGAGACTATTTCTCATTACCAGCTTAAGCTGCTAAGAGAATGCAGTCACTATAAATACAACTGACAAATCCCCGGTCTACTTTTCAAACTGATGCTTTGCAAATAAAGTAAAAATTCTGTGTTTTTATATTTTTAGGACTGTTTTCACACCTTCTGTTTAATTTACAAAGAAGTGTGATTTGCAAGGGGATGGGTTCGTAAACCAGCACAAACAAAAGAACCTAGGCAGGCAAGAAACTGACTAATACAGCCCTATCTAGTCTGGTGCTGTTTGGATGTTATGGTGTGGAACTCCCATCAACCTCCCCTATGGAAATGAACCAGCATACTGGACAGCATCAGGATGTGGAAGGCCTAATATATCTTGGGAGGTGGGGATGACCAAAAGAGGGGTTTTGTTTTTCACATATGGCAAAAGGATGTGGAACAAACAAGAAGCCTTACCTCAGAGAAATAAAAGAGGGCAGATTCACAGAACAAAATATCGGCCAGGTAGACGGTCCCACTGGTAAGCACCTCGATCTGGTATTTACAGAAGTGGTGACTTCGCAGGAATTCACTAAAGTGCCTGCATGAGGGAAACAGCAGTCTCACTAAAAAGCAGGAGAGGTGCGGAGGTCCCAATTGTATGTCAGCCACGCACAAAAGGCAATGGGAACAGGAAGTAACAAAAGATGCCACTACAAACACAAAATAATGAGACCTGCCAACATGAAGTAACCAGGATGGTATACTACTACTCCTTCTGCTGTTATATTCCTCCCAGAAGACTCTGATTTATAGGGACCCTATCACAGGGTTTCCTTGGCAAGATTAATTCAGAGGTTTGCCATTGCCTTCTTCTATGGTTGGGAGAATGTGACCTGGCCAACATGACCAGGGAGCTTCCAAGGCTGATAGGGAATTTGAACCCTGATCTCCCTGAGCCCTAGTCCAACACTCACACCACTCCACCACATTGGCTCTTAAGTTTCTGCATAGTTACCTGATATCATATTCAAAATGCTTTCAGTCAGAGTCTGAAAGAAACCTCAAAAATACACTAGACTAACAGAAGCCAAGAGATACCAAAGGCACCCTTTAGGTGAGACTGGATCTCTCACCTGCCTAGCAGAAGGTTTTCCCCCTTGAGATCAGCCTGTGCTTTATCCTGGGGGCTTCACTTCCCACATTCCCAAGAGTCAGAGAAAAACACTTAAGAATATAAGAAACCCACCCATCCATCCCAAACACAAACATATTTAAAAGAGAGGGGGGATCAACTTACTCTTGTTCCATGGCATTAAACACTACTGACTGTGCCATGACGAAACAGTTGGGGTCCACTTGGCCGTCTTCCCCACAAATCTTTGCTGTAAGTTCACCAGATCACAGGGCAGTTAGTGGCAGTGTTTAGCACAGTACAGATAGCATAGGTTTAAGGACACGTCTATGGCACAAACAAGAGGGGGATTTGAAATTGGAGTCTATGGGGTTGGGCTTTTCCCATAAGAATAATGGTTAACAGGAGAGACAGGTTGTGGTTCCTGAGCTCTTGGTTCGGTTAAAGCTGTATGACTTGCAACCGACTTACCTACAATGTCATTTCTCATCAACTCTGTAACTGGAATTGGTTTAGCAGCATCGGGAGAAATATATTTGGTAAAAATTATAACTGCATCCTGCTCTATACCTGGGGAGAGAAAAAAAAGGAAAAATAAAGAAATGTGGTGAAGGACAGCAGAGTTTTAAATACATGGGATGACTGACATTTGTGACAGGCTAAAGGAAGCATTTTTGTTGTCAAAGATAGCTAAATAGACAATTTCATCTTCTTAGCAAATAAGCTGAGATATAAGCTGAGAACCATTGTTTCAGAGCCTCACTTCTCTGGACAAAACTTTGGTCCTGAAAAACTATATAAAAGATGGAAAACAGGCAATTTTACATGCTGGCCCCCATCAATTGAACCAGCCCTGGAAGAGCAAGTTTGCACTGGGGCTTTAAAGTGTCTTCCTTCATTTCTCGGAAAGATAGTTGAACTTTACAAGCCAACCTTGTTTTTTTCTAAGGAGAGAAGCTAAGATGACTCACTTCATTTGCTTCTAGCAAAGCCAGAGAAACGTAAAAGAGAGTTTGGACAATTACATACCTGATAAGAGCAGCTCAGCTGAAATCCCTAGGCTGTAAAGTCCAGCTCTACCTGCAAATGCCTAACCTGCCATGACTAACCTGCCTGTTTACACTGGCCAAGATCCAATAGTGTAATCTGGTGTTCAGTACCAGTAGAGCTAAGAATTTCTTCCCCTCTGGCTTCAGACCTGTGCGGTATCCAAAACCTGCCACCAGAGGTTTCCTAAGAATGGTGGCAGGAGGCAGAAGGAAGAATACAGGATCACTTGGCAGAAGGAGCTTAGCAAGATTTATTCAGGAGGTTTGCCGCCATTACCTTCCTCTGAGGATGAGAGTATGTGACTGTCCAAGGTCATCCAATGGCTTGAGAAGATATTCAAATCCTTAAGAACAGAGCTTGGAAAGTTACATTTTTGGACAAAAGCTCCTAGAACCTCTGTGATTACAGACTTTTGTAGCAAAGGTTGTTGTGTATTAGAGAAATTAAGGTAAAATATGGTTAGGGATGTATAATAGGTATAGTACATGTAATTATGTAAAAAGCTGTTCAGAGGGGTGATAGTATGGAATATTGAGAGTGACTGCTGGTGGGCTGAGCATTTGAATAGAGATTTTAAAGAGTGGCATGTAGGATAGTCAAGAGACAGTGAAGGATACAAGTCTATCAAAATTAGGAATATGAGAGAATGATGTCTTAGAATTGGTTGGGCTCAGTTAGGATTTGTATGTGTTCCATAAGTAACATTTAACTGTATATTATTAGATCCATTTAGTAATTAACTTCTGTATTATAACCCTGTTCCTCTGACAATGCTCCTATAGTGTTACTAGTGTGGATGAGTTCAGACATAGTGTCTGTGAGGGCAGCTGTGGTTCAAAGATGGTGGTACCCTGTGGTGGATGAATCAAATCTTGCACAGGAACCAAGAGGGCATTTAGAAGGTTCCCACATTTGCCGTGGGACAGGTGGATGTCCCTAAATTGGTGAGCAGTGGTGGGATTTGTGGAAGCTCCCGCATTTTGGTAGCAATGGTGGGACAGAAGACTGACCCTCATAACCTCTCACCACCACACCATGAGCACTGTCAATAGCTAGGGAATTATGGGATTTGTAACTTTTGAATGCTCTGACTCCGGAAACACAAGTTTACCATTTTACTTGACTGCTCAAACCAACCGAGCCCCGTTTGGAATGACTACTGGGTGTGAAGGAGGGCCATTGAAACTTACTTTTCATGAGTTTTCCTGACAAGTCCTTTAGTGCAAAAGAAGGACTGTTTCTATTCGGTGCGGAGACTTTGGAAGCGCCTCCAGGTTCATCTGGAGCAGGACAGTCCTCTGCTTCAGACATTCCAAACCCAAGACGGGCTTGGCCAGCGCTGCCCTGGCAAAGCAGCAAATGCTTCTGAAGGTTCAAAGTTCGGCCGTTCAGTCCAGCGGCCGGCAATTTGATGGACGAAGGCTGGGGCCCTGGCCCAGAATCCTCCGGCCATTTGCCAAGCGACTCTGAGGACACAGAGACATCGGTAGTGGAGTTCTCAGGTTCTACAATGGAAGGGGAGACCGGCTCCGCCAAGGAGCTGTGCTTGATGGTGTTTAGGCTGTACGCCCGGATGCGGGACCAGGTGGTGGAGTGGAAACTCTCGGCCTCCAGCCAGAAACGGACCAGGTGCTCCATGCGACGCAGCTCCATGAACTGGACAAAGTATGGCAGGGCCACAGGGTCCCGGAGTACCTGCTCAAGGGTTTTGGAGAGGCTGGATTTGGTCTCTTGAGTCTGGTAGTCCAGGCAGGATCGGCCTAAAAAATAAAGGAAGGCGGAAGAGGAAGAGAGAAAGTTACTCTTTGGAAGAAAAGGGGGAAGGCTTGGGTGCATGATAGGGAAAACCTGGAAATGGAAACCTCCACAAAAAGAAATTATGTAAGCATGCTCCTGGACAGTGACTTTAAATTATTATTATTATTATTATTATTGACCACCCCCCTTTTCTGGTTTGTTTCCCTCCCACCTCTTCCTAAGCTGGAAATAAGCCATGGTTCTATGTTCAGATGTGACAACAAACCATGGTTTAAACAAACCTGAGTTTCTAAGCCAACAAGAAGCCAAGGTTCTGATGAGACATTGGGACAACCAAGATGAATCACATTTTGTTTGTGGGGACAGGTTGCAACACAATAACAAACCAGAATTTCACAAAACCATGACCAGCTTATTGTCATGTGTGAATATTTCTATTGTGTTGAGAAAAAAGTTTGCTCCATCCAGTCAAGGAAAGGGAAGTGGCCAAGCCTTACCCAGGTCTCCAAAGTGAGCAGCCTCCATGTGGCTGGGCTGCTTTTTAAGAGCTGCCGTGCGGCTGCTGGAAGAGTCCATGTTGGCAGAGATGGCGTTGATGGCCACATGGCTTGGTCCGGCTGCTTCCAGCAAGGCATGGTTTCGGGTGCTTCGCTGTGGGGAGTGTACTGGTACTGTACCTGGGACAGGAAAAGAAAGAAGAAGAATGAACTGGAGTATCCACATCTTCCTATCCACACCACTGCACCAAGATTTTCCCTGCTCCAATCTCTTCCATTTATTCAAACCAGTGGTGAGAATTGTGTGGCCTTCTGGATACAGACAGCCTCGAATTATGTCCAATTTGCTGCAAAAAACTCTACAAGTTAACACCCCCAGAAGCTGCAGCCCTCTCACATGTCAACCCTCACAAATCTGAGAACTGGCACTTACCTTTAATTGCCTTGGCTTCTATTGCCTTCTCTTGTTCTTTGCCTTTCACTGCAAAACACAAAAACATGTTCATTAGGGATTAGCAGCAAATGAAGAATTAGAAACAGGCACCATTTCTTCCACAGAAAAGAGAGAGGAATGAAGGAATCAAGGGATGCATCTCCCTATCACAAATAAAACAACAACAACTTTAACTGCCAACAGAAGTATAAATGGAATTAAGAGGCAAGGGGTGGGATACAATCAGTGTATCTAGCACTAAAAATAAAATTAGCAAAGCAGGACTCAGAATCACACTTAGAAAAGACCCCCAAGGACCCATTCAGTCCAACCCCTGCCATGCAGGAATACACAATCAAAGTACTCCCTGTGACACATGGCCGTCCAGCCTCTGTTTAAAAACCTCCAAAGGAGACTCCACCACGCTCCAAGGCAGCTGTATATTCGTCTGTCAAACAGCTCTTTCTGACAGGAAGTTCTCCTTAATCTTTAGGCGGAATCTCTTTTCCTGTAGGTGCAGGTCAGCCTCTCGAAGAAGGCTATTCTGTAGGTGGGGAAGCTATTATAGAGAAGGGCCCTGCTCCCAAGCAGCCATTGTGCCTCAGCATATCAGGGAACTCAGAGCACAACATCTGATGCCAATCCCAGGAAGATATATTCAGAAAGAGGTGCTTAAATATTGAGGACTCAGGCTACGAGCTTTGAAAACTGCATTCATCCATTCATTTCAAAGGACTGCTTTGCTTTCTTCACCAGACAGTTACTCCAGCTCTAGTCCGCAACCCTCCTCTTTTATTCATGATGCTGGGAATCTAGTTTCCCCCCCTCCTCCTTCCACCTTCTGCACCCGGTTTCATTCTTTGAACCTTTTCATGCCCACACTTCTCTAGAGATCAGAGGATCTAAGGCACAGCATGGCCAGAGTCGACATTTGCTGAACAGCAAGTTATAAACGTATGGCCCTCGCTTCCATAGCAAGGCGGGACAAGTCAAACCATTTTTCTGAATACTTAAAACTGGAAGAGGAAAGAAAGATAACTGCCTCCGAAGGAAGGATTAGGGCAATTATCTAAATGCTAATATTTGCTGCTAGCTAATTAGGGGGAGGGAGGGGAGACTCCTTCTGAAGCTTAATACCTTAATCTTTAATTCATCTAACGCAAGCCTCAATCTGGAAAGGGGATAAAGATAATGGCATTCCATCTTGTATCAGCTGCCGACAAGCAGGAGAATTAAGTTAAAAGACGCGTGCACAGAGCGAGCCCCGAGATGTAAGGATTCCTGTGGTAATAATTTAATGCCAGGCGGGTTGCCCAAAGTTCACCATAGGTTAAGTTTTACAAGGCTCTCCAATTGATACGGACTCTTCCTTGAACATTTGGCTCAAGAGGGCTGTCAACCTCTATGTGGGACTCCGGCCCAATTCAGCAGCCTCCCACTACAAGAACTTCCTTTTCTCCTCATAACGTTCTTGGCCTATTTCTGGGTGCCTCAAGGAATCTTAACAGTCTCCTGCCCATAAGCAGTTCTCATTAGCCTCCCTGCCTATATACACTTTGGTATCCATCTCACAGGAGTTCCTCCAGCTTTATTCCATCATCCCATCCATTTGCCAAATGACAATTTCATTTGCCAAATTACAAACTCCAAAGACAAACCCTAATTGCCGCAACAGAAACCCAGACCATTGGTTGTCACAGACTTTTGTAAAACAAGATTTTTAACTTAATCTTTAAAATTACTGTAAGCTACCTTGGACCCCACCCCAAGAGAAATGCAGGGTACAAATCCAATGAATGAATGAATGAATGAATGAACTCCCTCAACTTTTCCTCATCGTTTTGTTCTCCAGCTGTGCAGCTGAAATTCCTAGTGAAACGCAACACAGTCATGGTGCCACACACGACAGACAAATTGTTATGTCATGGATGCCTTCAAGCAACTGTGAGCGTATCTGATAGCACTGTCACAGTCCTGTGCCATGCCCACACATACCTCAAGGCAATCTCTAGCATCACAGGATACGCACATGAGGCAACAAAGTAGTTAGTAAATACCTCCATAACATCTCATAAATTTGACATGGGAAATAGTTGGGCCATCAGCTCATCTGCAAGTCAGCTTACTCACCCTCTGGGTTTGCAGCGGCCTGATTTGGTGAACTGTAATCCTCCATCGTGAGAGGACAGCAAGAGACTGACTGGAGCATCCTCGGCGTATGAAGCGCACGCAGCTTTTCCAGGCAGCCTTGCATAACTCATTGGCAAAGGCCAACTTGCACTGCCAGGTCGGAGGCAGAGGCAGACCAAGCGAAAAAGATTTCTCAGCTATGACCGGCTCCCAGTTTGGAATTCAAAATATTTTGTACAATTTAGGCCACGTTGGGCCTGGACACAGTGCATTTCTACCAATTCCCCTTGACTCTGTCTTGTTTTAAACAAGTATGGAGTAAGAATTTTGTTTCTTTGTAAGCATTCATCAAAAAGTCACAAATTTCTTCATATTCATGGTGGAAAGAAGTTTGGGGTTTTAAATCAAATAGGAGAAAAATTGACAAGATCTTCCCATCCACCATTTTAAATCACCCGCAATGGATGACCAGAGATAACACCAGGAAGCAAACGTGGTATAATGTTCAGTATAGGACAGGAGTGGGATTTGGAAAATCTGGAATTCCTCACTTGGTGATGTCAAGCCAAGTTTACACTGCCAGACTTGTGGACTGGATCCATTCAGACTTACAACAAATGAGTAGTGTTGCTCTCTTAGTTAGCCACATTCCCAATTGTCCTACAAGGCCAAAACCCATGACAGTGGAGCAGGTCATCCAACATAGCTCTTTGGAGGTAGAGGAATGGGGTTTATCCTGTTTTCTGCTGAGAATCATTCTGGTACACCCTGTATTTGGAAGGCCTGCCTCTCCCAAGATCTACTCTCTCTGTCCGAAATATCCTTTTCAAACCTCCCATCCCACATCAGGAGACTTTAAGATCAAGGCAGGGAAGGATCCTTGCAAGAGAATGATGGCGGCATTTGTGCCGAGCGCCTTGCGATGGATCTGCCGTCTGTTGAGTCAGTGCTTTCGCATCTTCTGCTGGAGGTTGGCATTTTCGTTTTAGGAACTGGGCTATTCAGACTTTGATCTAAAGCAACTTAAAGTTTCCCTTTTGTCTTCTGTCATGGAATCTCTGACCTGCCTGCCTGTGGGTCACAATAGAAGACAAATATTTATGGGCAAACCCTTGTTAAGTTGACGTGTTAAGATGCTCCACTCAAAAAGAGCTAGTGTTTATTAGTGAACAAGAAAGCCCTGGAATTGCTACCATATATCTCAGAGAGTCTGTTTCTTCTACAGTGATTGCAGGGAACATATATAAGGCCTGCTACTTTCTCTCCTCATAGAGCTGCCCCTCTTCCTTGACTTGCACAGGGATGGTTCTTCCCACACTTAACTAATTTGTTTATTTATGAATATTTTAAAACCATTTCTTCCTTATGTCTTCATACTGTTTCTTTGTTTCAAACAATTGAAACAATGAGCTGTCCTTCATCCAAAGACCTCAAGGAAGTTTAGATCACTCCTGCTCTTGTAAACAACCATTTCTTAAATCAGCAACAACCATGAGCAGGTGTGAATAGTCCCAAGATCACACAGTGAGTTTCATGGTAGGATGTAAACTTGAACTCAAGTTCTTCTGCTCCAACCACTACATGCCACTACGTTCCTCCAACACACTTGTCCAAGTATGGCCAGTAATTGTTGTTGTTGTGTGCTTTCAAGTCATTTCAGACTTATCACAATATTTTCATGATAAGATTTGTTCAGAGGGGGTTGCCTTTGCCTTCCTGAGGGTGAGAGGGTGTGACTTGCCCAAGGTCTCCCAGTGGGTTTCCATGGCTGAGAAGGGATTTGAACCCTGGTCTCCATAGTCACAGTCCAACACCCAAACCACTATACCACGCTGTCGCGTTCGTGACCACTAACTGCTAACTCCTAATTACTAATCCTCCAGTAATAAGAACTTCACTCATGCTTGGGCATCTTGGGCAACCTGCATTTCGAGTCACACCAAAATGTTTCCATCTAACTGTCAGCTTCAGGGACAAGACAGAGGGTTGCCAAGAGGAACAACAGAACATTACATGTCAGTGTAATTGTACAATACAGTGTAATACAATACAGTATAATACCAATTTCCCCCAGACACCCTCTGTAAGCTACACACACACACACACACACACACACACAGCAAGCCAAAGTAGCTCCATTTTCCTCTTCAAGAGGCAACAAAAATCATGTCTCATCACTTCCGTCTTCTGTTTATATCCAGGTTTAACATCTCCTCTTTCTTTGCCCTGAAAGGCACGGTGGAGGAGGTATAAGTTAGGTCAACATCAGCCTAGCAAAAGTAATGTTGATTCTCTGACCCACCCTTTATTGTTCTGAGCCTCTTAGCCAATGGGAGAGGGAAGTCCGAATAACTGTGAAAGTGGCTTTAAAGGAGAAAAAAACTCCCACAATTCATTCATTCACTTGCTTTAAGGCATTTCAGAATGAATGCTACACTGGCTTTGGGTAAACCAGCAGCCTTCCAATCTGCTGGCAACTACGCAGTCCCCAGGAGCTTAGAACAAAGGGAACTATATAATTCAGCACAACCTAAAACTCACCAGTTTGGGAAAGATTAAAACAAGGGCTGCCAGAGTTTGTTATAAAAAGAAGCCCATTACAGAACTAAACTGCACAGCTGTTCCTGAATTGTACCATTTCAAATGAGAGATCAAAGTGGGAAACTTCAAATCCCATCAACCCAGCAAATAGAGCCAATGGGGAAGGACTTGTAGGATTTCTGTTATTGGACTACAATGAATTTGTTGAGCCAAATGCTCATGTTGACCTCTGGCCATGCTGACTGGAATAAATGCGAGGGCCACATTTTTATGGAAATCATGATTCCTCAAAACTATGTAGTGAGTTTTCAGGGCTGAGCAAGGGTTTCTGTTCAATCTCCTGGCTCCCAAATATAAATGTAAAAGCGTACTAGTCAGTTAAAACTGCAACTGGCCAACACATCTATACATGCAAATCTAAGTTGCTAATAGCACTCATCTCTTCCAGGGTACAGCTTCCTTGCTTGACTGCTTTGATATAGGTGAGTAGCTAGAACTTGGGAAATGCTCCTTTTTGGAGCCAACATTGCCAGTTTGTTGTTGCTACTGCGTGCCTTCAAGTCATTTCTGACTTCTGGCAAGCCTAAGGTCACTAGGGTTTTTTTGGCAAGATTTGTCCAGTGCCGCCTTCCACAGCTGAGAAAGTGTGACTTGCCCAAGGTCACTGGGGCTTTTCAGGGTTGAGTGGGGATTCAAATCCTGGATCCCAGAGTCCTAGTCCAACATTACTGGCAAGTGGCTATTTAAATGAAAAATTACAGCAGCTCACCTCTCTTAGGAAAGCATGCTAGTGAATGGAAAGAGCTGAAGAACATCAAAAGCTCACTCCTGAAAGGTCTCCTCTTAAAGAAAGAAGTGGTCTCTCCCTGTCCACACACTCCAACATGCTGCCAGGCAGACCAGACAAGGTTAAAGGGCCAACAGGTGACTGCTTGAACGCACTGTGCCCGTAACAACTTTTCTCAGAAGTGATATCTCCCACTTCACTCCCTTCCCCTAAAGGCATTGGCTTTTTATTCTAAAGGTGCTTGGTTTATTTTGACTCCAGAAGCTATTAGAACACAGCTCAAGTTACACCACAAGCTTTATGTAATACGCAGAGAGGTTCCCCTGCAGCTCTGTTGTTGTTGCTGTCCTAACAGCTGAGTTTTTGAATGTGAAAATATTTTGACTTTGCTTCTATTGCTTCGGATCATCTCTTGCCCTGATGGCACAAAGCTATGCGCTGGCAAATCCCCAGTCTCTGGAGACCTACCAATGGTCGAAGTCATGAGACTCG
This sequence comes from Phrynosoma blainvillii, assembly GCA_026167975.1. Taxonomy (NCBI): domain Eukaryota; kingdom Metazoa; phylum Chordata; class Lepidosauria; order Squamata; family Phrynosomatidae; genus Phrynosoma; species Phrynosoma blainvillii. Next base: position 11,707,040 of record JANUYF010000014.1, read on the forward strand.
ACTGAGGAAGCACAAGGATTGCTCCTGAATGAGTGGGATAAGGGATTTCTAACACAAAGGCAACTTCTCCAGATACTCTGCCTCAAGGCCTCCTCTGCCTTGGGCAGAAACAGTTATAAAGAGCCTCCTTGTTCGATGACTGTTTCAAATCTTGTCCCACTGAATGTCATTCTTCAGACTCTCCCATCCTTGGTAATGTAAGCATTTAGAGAATACCAAAGCAGCTAGCTTCTCACCTTCTCTGCTCCTTCCCTGGCTTTCCCAGGATGGAGAGAACTATTACAAAGATCTGTTCAAAGACTGCCGAGAAGCCAAAAACCAAGGTGTTCAAGGACATTCACACGTGTCCTCAGAGCGGAGTGGAAGGGTTTTTGGCACATTCAGAGGAACCTTCAAAGTTGCTTTTTCAGGGAACCAGCATCTGCAAGCCACTGTAGCTGTCTGGGATGCCACTTCTTTGTCAACAAGTTTGGTTTCCTTGCCTCCTTTAGACATGCAGATGATTCCTCTCACATCTCTGCCCAGGCTCCCATTGTCCTGGCTTCAGCATTTTCATTTAGGACAAGGTCCTTTGGGAAGCACCCATTTCCATCTAAATCTCTTCATTTTTCCCCCTATTCCCTGCCCTCATCCTCCAAATCAAAGGTGCACATTACCTGTACCAGACTCCACTCACTTTCCTGCCTGAGGATTCTTTGTCTCCCCCAATATATAATCTGCTGCTCAGCCAGCTCCTTTCCTCAACCCCTTCAAGGGCACATTGCTTGCCAATTCCACCTTTCAATCCCTTCAACAGCTCATTTCTTACCACCCCACTTTTTGCTACTTCATCCCCTTCTACAGTGCATTTCTCACACACCCCCATCCATTTACTTCCAGGATCCACAGCCTCATCCTCCATCATTACCCCCCAGTCTTAAACTTCTACTGAATCTCCTGCCACATGTCCCTCACCCACCTAGGACTCTTAAACTTGTGGATCCTTGTCCATTCCCACCCGAGGCACCCCATCCTCAAATGTCCCCACACTCTGGGCCTGCCCAACCAAGACAGACACCCACACCCAGAGACCTTTTTATTGCGGGACTATGGTTCCCCCCCCCCCCGTGATCTCCAAAATACGCAACTTTTAGACTCAGAAAGGAAGAAAGACCCCCCTCCCTTTCCTCTCTCAAATGCCCCCCCCCATTCTTGCTCTGCCCAATCAAGACAGCCCTCCATCTTTTTTATTGTGGGACTGAAGAACACCACTGTCCCCCCTCCTCCTCATTAACCCTCAAAACCCACAACTCCCAGACTCAGGAAGGAAGGAGAGCCCCCCCCCCCAAAAAAAGTCCCCACACTCTTCCCTGCCCAACCATGACAGACCCCCCCTCACCTTTTTATTATGGGACTGTGCTCCCCCCATTGACCTCCCTCCCTTCCTCCCCCAGCAGGCATCCTCACCCTCCAAAGTCCCACTCTCTTGCCCTGTCTTACCATGACAGACCCCCCCTTTTTAATTGTGGGACTGTGGTTCCAGCCCCCCAGCCATTGACTCTCCAAAGCCACAATCCCCAGATTCAGGAAGGAAGGCCCCTCTCCCTTTCCTCCCCCCACCCCCCAGGCCCCCCATCCTCAAAAGCCCCCAAAATCTTGCCCTGCCCAACCCAGACTCAGGAAGGAAGCCCCCATCGTCCCTTTACTGCCCCCCCATCCCAGTCTTCAGGACATACAGGCAGACTTTCAAAGGCAGCATGGCCTCCAGATTTTAAGCAGGCAGCCCCTCTCCCAATTGCCTCCAAGACACCCCCCCCTCCCTCCTGGCGCCCTCCAAGGTACCTTTCCGCCTGAAGAAGGACATGGCGACGCGGGAGGAGGAGGAGGAGGACCGGTCCCGCGTCCCCTCAAGGCTCCCTGCCGCCTCCCGCGCCCCTCACAGAGGAGGAGAAGGAAGCAGCCTCCTCCTCCGCCGCCATGTTGTCAACAACCGTCGCCGCCACCGCGCGCGCATGCGCCTTCTTCTTCCGAGAAGGGAGCGCGCGGGGCATCTCGGGAAAAAAGGAATCCGGCTAAGAGAAAACCGGTAACCGGCCTTTTTGCCCTGAGGGGGCATGGCGGCTCCGGCATCTCCGCCAATCAGAATGGAGTATTTGGCTCTTCCGACATCTTGGGTGAGGGCAACTAGCTCCTCCTCCTCCCCTCCTTTGAATATACTCGAAGGGAGGCCATCTTAGGCCAGGGTTGTGAGGTAAGGCGACGCCATATTGGTTAAGGGCGAATCCAGTCCTTTACCTCCGGGAGGGTTCTCCCTCCCATTGAGGCGGCCATCTTTTGTAAGGGAAAGTGGTTGGAAATGTTAACCGTTTCTGATGGAGTGGTTCTTTGTCGGCCATGTTGGAAAAGGGCAAAAATTAATCTTGAAGTAATTTAACTAGCTGGGATTAAGTATTGCTGTCTCCTAGAAAAGCTTTATGGCTGTCAACAGAGATGACTGTGCTGACTGGGACATTGAGCCTTCTCTGTCAGAGAGCTCTGGTGGCACAATAAACTACAATTCCCAGGATTCCCCAGCACTGAGCCAAGGCAGTGAAAGCGGTCTCAAAACTGGATTATTTCTGCAGTGTGTTTTGGACCTTAAAATCTCAATCCTACCATTGGTCATCAATAAAAAGTAAATTAAAGAGGTCTTCGTTGTAAGTTAAATGGAGATAGGGCTGCAGCCTACATATAAATCTGTCACACTTTATAATGTGTTGTTTTTATTCGCTGCTGAGTCAACCTCGACAGGTTAAAACACACATCTGTGGCTTTAAAGCACATACTAACTTTGAATCCTGTGTTTTATTTTTTGGGAAAGGCCTGGCCTGGTTCTTTTGGAGGGTCTGCAGATCTCACCAGCACCAGCAGGGGGCACTCTGTCACCATCTTTGAGTGCTGCCTTCCTGAAAGCAACTCCATCACCTGAAAGTAATTTTGGAAACTCCGTGAAACTCCAGCTGCTGTTTGCCAACTCACACCTTTTGCCCATTTAGCAATAAGTCACTGCCACCTCTTGCATATATCCCTTGCCTATGAAAACCCCAAGAAATGCATGATGCACTTGCCATGACAGGCAACTTGGGAGGCATCTAGGAGCCTAAATACACAGGCAGCATCTGATCTTGGAAGTGAAGGAGGCCTGGTTAGTACTTGGATGGAAGATTATTAAGGAATATCAGATGCTGGCAGCTGTATTTCAGAAGGAGGCAATGGCAAACCACCTCTGAGTATCCCTGGCCTGAGAAAACCCTATGAAATAAAGGCAACTTGAAGGCCCAGACAAACAATCTGACTGGAAACTACTTAAAACCATTCCTCCTCAAACCAGCCGCAAAGGAACAGTAACAGTTTAAGGTAACTATGGTCCAAAACACACTGCAGAAATGATCCAGTCTGAGACTGCTTTAACTGCCCTGGCTTTTCAAAGGGTTTCTTGGCAAAAATTGGCTCAGAGAGGATGGGGGTTCGTCTTGGCCTTCCTCTGAGGCTGAGAGAGTGTGGCTCACCTGAGGGCAGGGAACCATTGGTAAGCTGCTTTGGGAGCCCTTGTGGCAGAAGAGTGAGATATAAATACAATGAATAAATGAATGAATGTGACTTAGGTCCAAAACCCACTGCAGAAATAATCCAGTTTGAGACAGCTTTAAATAATAATAATAATAATAATAATAATAATAATAATAATAATAACTGCCCTGGGCTCAATGCTAGGGGATTCTGGGAACTGTCGTTTTGTGAGACATTGAGCCTTCTCTGTGGGAGAGAGCTCTGGGGCCACAATAAACTACAGCTTCCAGGGTTCCCTAGCACTGAACTGGAGTATTTCTGCACTTCAGTCAGGGTCAGCCAGTGGGTTTTTGTGGCCAGAACTGGTTCAGAGGAGGGTTCGCCTTGGCCTTCCTCTGAGGCTGAGAGAGTGTGGCTCCACCTGAGGGCAGGGGCCTGTCTAATGAAGCTGCTCTGGGAGCCTTGGTGGCCAAAAAGATATAAATACTCCACATGGAAGGAAGGAAGGAAGGAAGGAAGGAAGGAAGGCAGGCAGGCAGGCTTAGAAGAAACCCTCTCCATCGTCGCCCTTTCTCCTTCTCCTCCTCCTCCTCCTCCTCTTTGAATCCAGGGCAAGGGAAGGAGGATGCCCCAACTTCGGGGCTGGGGGCGATGGCGAGGAAGGAAGGAAGGAAGGAAGGAAGGAAGGATGGAGGCAGGGAGCCGCCCACCAGGGAGGGAGGCTGGATGGGAAGCAGCAGAAGCAGCAGCAGCAGCAGCAAGCCCTCCATCGCCAGCCGAGAAGGGAGCCAGGCGCACCGGCCAAAGCCCACCTCTCCTCTCAGAGAAGCCCCTCTCCAAAAGGACTCCGGATCTCTCCAAAAAGGACCCCCAGATCTCTCCAAAAGGCATCCAGGACCTCTCCAAAAGGACCCTTGGCACCTCTGCAAAAGGACTCCAGATCTCTCCAGAAAGGACCCCCAGATCTCTCCAGAAAGGTCCCCAGACCTCTCCAAAAAGGACTCCCAGACCTCTCCAAAAGGACCCTTGTCACCTGTGCAAAAGGACTCCGGATCTCTCCAAAAAGGACCCCCAAGCCTCTCCAAAAGGCATCCAGGACCTCTCCAAAAGGACTCTTGGCACCTGTGCAAAAAGGACCCCGGATCTCTCCAGAAAGGACCCCCAGACCTCTCCAAAAGGACCCTTGTCACCTGTGCAAAAGGGATTCCGGATCTCTCCAGAAAGGACTCCAGCCCTGTCCCAAAGAAGAAGAAGAAAGGACCTCGGACCGCTCCCGAGAGGATCCCCGCCTTCCTCTCCATCCTAAGGGGCCTCTCCACAGGGGACCCTGGACCTCTCTCCAAGGGAGCCTGGCCTTGGTTTCCCTGGAGGGTCTGTGCCTGCCTTTCCCCTTCCTCCTCCTCCTCCTCCTCTTTCCCATGGCTTGGGGCTGAAGGAAGGAAGGAGGGAAGGAAGGAGGGAAGGAGGAGGCTCTCTTCTGCCCAGTGGCTCCCGCTCCCTCTGCTCCTGCCCGGCTCTCTCTCTCTCTCTCTTTCCCTCGGAGGATGCTGAGCGGCGTGGGCTGCTTCTGGGGGCTGCTCTCCTGGTGCCTGGTGGCCGCCTGCAGCTTGGCCTTCCTCTCGCCGGCTTGGATCGTCCAGGGGCCGGGGGCCGGGGGCCGAGGAGCCCCCCGAGGGACCCCGCGCAGCTTCGGCTTGCTCTGGCATTGCCCCCAGAGCCTGCGGGACTGCTACGCCTTGGGAGGACTGGGGCGCTTCCAGGAGATCCCCTCCGGATCCTGGCAGGTGAGCAGCAAGGGAAGGGAAGGGATCGCTGCCCTTCTGCAAAGGGAGCCCCTGGCATGCAGCACCTGGGAGAGGGAGGCTCCCTGGGAAGGGATCTCTAGCCTGGAAAAGAGAAGGGCAAGCAAGAAGGGACCTACCTGACAGCTCTCTCTCTCTCTCTCTCTCAAGGGCTCCAGCAGGGATCTTGAGGCCAGAAGAGAGAGACCATGCCTTTTAGCACTGAGGGCCTTTGCAGACTGCCAGAAATAGTGCGAATTGAGTCCACTTCTGAGACATTGAGCCTTCTCTGTCACAGAGCTCTGGTGCCACAATAAAATACACTTCCCATGATTCCCTAGCCCTAAAAGTGGACTCAATTGGCACTATTTCTGGCAGTCAGTCTGCAAAGTGAGCTGGGTATGTCTCCTCTGGAGAACACAAGAGATGAGAGGATAGCCCCGGTTCAAGATCTGAATGAAGCAGGGATGTCAGGCTGAGGAGGATGAGTCTCTACTCAACTAAAGGGATCTGGCAAGACCTTTGAGGCTCACTCACTGGGAGAGAGAAACCTTGCCCTCTGAGGGAGATGGGGATCTTTAGCCTGGGAAAAAAAGAAAGTATGATAGCCCTGTTTCGAGATTTTGAAGCAGGGAGATGGCATGCTGGAGATGAGCATTCAGAGGGACCTTGCAGCACCTTTGAGACCAACAGAAAGAAAAAAGTTGGCAACATGAGCCAACTTTCCTAGACCTGAGCCTGCTCTTCCTCAGATGCATGGAAAGAGTGATGTGGCCCTTCAGATGTTGTTGTTGTTGTTCTTGTTGTTAAATTATTCAATAGCATCCAAACAGTGATACCTAAACACACTAAACAGTGATACCTTTATGGGACCAACCAAAATGCACAAAACACACGGGGCAAGCTTTCGAAGCTCTCTGATAAAGCTGGCCCAGTTTAGTTGGGACTAGCATTTGGATTTAGGCCTTGGGACTCTAAGTCCCAGAATCCCTTACCCAGCATGGGGGAATTCTAAGAGCTGTGATACCAAAAGAAAGAAGGAAAGAAAGAAAGAAAGAAAGAAAGAAAAAGGAACTGGGCCGAATTCTGTGTTCTTAAAACCATCAGCCCTATGTCTTGGAATTGAGGATAATGATGTACTGTTGTTGTTGTTTTTAATGCAGTAAAGGACCCAGCTGTGTCCAGAAAAGGAAATTCTCCAAGCTCTGCTTAAGACAAGTCCGTCATGCCATTCAACTTGTTAAAATGGATTTTCTGGTTGTTAGGAAAGAAAGGGAAGCAGAGGAGGGCCTGCTAATGAAGTTGCAATCTGACAGAGAGCTGCATGAGTGTTGGACTACGGCTCTGGAGACCAGGGTTCGAATTCCTGCTCGCCCATGGAAACCCACTGGGAAACCTACTCAACCTTAGAGGAAGGCAAAGGTAAACTTCATCTGAACAAATTCTGACAAGAAAACCCATGATAGGTTTGCCTTACAGTCACCTTAGGTCAGGAATAACTTCAATGAACACAACAGCAAACCTTACTGAGGTCAGTAGAGCTTACTCCCCATAGGAATGAGGAAAACATTAAATTGGAAAAATAAAACGTCAGGCCGAAGAGTACATGTAATAGGAGCATTGCTATTAATTTCCATATTTGAAGATGGAAATGAAAGGTTGTGTCTCACCTTCTCTTCTGCCTCGAACAATGTACTGCTGCTGTTGTTGTTGTTGTGTGCCTTCAAGTTGTTTCCAACTTATGATGGCCCTAAGACAAAGGTATCATGGGTTTTTCTTGGCAAGATTTGTTCAGAAGAAGTTTGCCATTGCCTTCCCCTGAGGCTGAGAGAGTGTGACTTGCCCAAGGTCACCCAGTGGGTTTCCGTGGCCAATCTGGGATTCAAACCCAGGTCTCCAGAGTTATAGTCCAACACTCAATCCACGATGGATGGAAGACTTTTCCCCCCAACAAATTGCGGGGGTCGTTTTGGAAGGCAACTTTTTGGGCAAATGGGGCATAGAAACAATTCATTACACACTCTTTCTGGGAACACAGTCTTGTTCACATCCCTTACAGCTGCTGTTCTTCACAAAAGAATTGCAGAGCAGCAAAGAATAAGTGTTTGACATCAGCTGTAGGTCGGCTCTAAAAGCCCTGGGAATGGTACAGGGATTCTGCTGTTTGGGGAAACAGGGAAAGATGTTTTCCACGAAATGTCAGAACTAAGGACCTGGGGCCATATGCGGCCTATGCTGGGTCCCCACATGATTCTCACCCTTGATCTACTACTAGACAATGTCAGCAATGTGCTGGAGGTCTGCTGTGTGTCATGAGGACCGGCTGTGTTTGTGCAAAGCGTTCTCTTTGCTTGCCAAAGGAGGAACACCAACCCTGAGGATCAAAACCCTGGTTAAAAACTCTTGTAAGCTCTTAAGGCATGTGACTCGAGGCCAAAGAGATACCACTCTATGTCCTGGCTCTGGGTTGGGTTCTACACTGTAGAAATAATGCAACTTGATACCACTTTTAAGTGCTGTAGCTCCAACCTATGGAAGCCTAGGGTTAGCAGTTATACAATCATAGCATCATAGAGTTGGAAGGGTCTCCAAGGGGTCATCTAGTCAAACTCCCTGCTATGTGGGACTACACAACAAGGCAGTCCCGACAGATGGCCATCCAGCCTCTGTTTAAAAACCTCCAAAGAAGGAGACCCCACCACTCTCCGAGGCAGCGTCTTCCACGGTCGGACAGCTCTTAATGTCAGGAAATTCTTCCCGATGTTTAGGTGGAATCTCTTTTCCTGTAGTTTGAATCCATTGATCTGGATCATATTCTCTGGAGCAGCAGAAAACAAGCTTGCTCCATCCTCAACATGACACCCCTTCAGATATTTAAACAAGGCCACCATATAACCTCTGAACCTTCTCTTTTCCAGGCTAAACATACCTAGCTCCCTAAGTCTCTCCTCACAAGGCATGGTTTCCAGACCCTTCACCATTTGGGTTGTCCTCCTCTGGACACGCTCCAGCTTCTCAACATCCTTTTTGAATTGCGGTGCCCACTGTGGTTCCAGGTGAGGCTTCACCAACGCAGAATAGAGTGGCACTATTACTTCCAGTGAGACACTATACTTCTATTGATGCATCCTAGGATCACAGTGGCTTCTTCAGCTGCAAGGTTTTTAGCCATCCTTCTTCTTCCAAATCCAGCTGTTACAAACAGAGTAGCCACATTGACTCAAGCAGGGGCTTATGCAAGTGTTGGCTGTCCAAGTTCTTATGAATTCCCGTAGCGGGGACTAGGAATGGGACATAGGCCTTGGACTACAACTTCCAGAACCCCCCTGACTAGCATGGCTACTGGGGATTTGGGGTGCTGTAGTCCAAAGGGAACCATTGCCAGACTCTTGACTCTCTCTGTACCCAAGGGGGGCAGTTATGGGGAGCCAGGGAAAGCAGTCCGTTCCCCCCCCCCTTGTCTGTTGTCTGCGCCAACTTTCGCTGCAAAAGGGATCATTAATGCCTGCTGTGTGTTTGTACTTGGGGGAATTATGCTAATCGCCCGACAAATGATGCTTTCAATCGTGCCTAGAGGTTAATTAACGGGCCTTTCTTCTCTAAGAAGGGCTGCCTTGTCTGTTTCAAAATGCAAACACTGTTTTAGACCAAAAAAAGGGGAGGGAAGGGGAGGAAGAGAGAAGCCAGCCGTAAATGTCGTCTTCTCTACTTTTGTGGAGGCGCAGATGGTGAATGTGATTATTATTAATGGCAATTTAAAGTATTTATTTAAAGTATTTAGGTCTTGCTCTTCTGCCTGCGAGGCCCCTTGAAAGGGATGCACAAGAAGAAGACTAAAACTCGGATCGTTTTAAAAACCCGGCTTTACACATTCTTTTGAAGCAGATCAGGAGGTAGCATGAAAACTCTTATCTTCAGACCTATTTTTCAAGACCAAAAGCTGCTGTCTTTTCCAACACCTTAACTTGTTCTACTCGGTATCCTAACCTGCTGGCTTTCTAGATGCATGGAAATATCTCCTCTGCTTTCCTGAAACACAAAAGAAGTGGGTCGGACCGTCTTCCAAGGGGTTCAGCAAGCCATTATCGTTACAGAGGGAGAGGAAGAAGGCTGCTGTCTCCATACAGTCCAGTGGATGTTTTATCTGGGGATGATGGGCTTGCATCAATGATGGATGGCTGAGGCGAAAAAGAGAAAGGGAAAGAGGCAAAGGGAGACATTAGCACATCAATGGCCTAGCCCAGACCTCCATCAAGGCAGGCAAAGAGAGGCTTATAATGAATTTTTAATTAGACGGCACCTGCTTGGACTCTCTCATTGGTTGGTGGACCCCCACTTTTTCCTCCCAGCATGCTTTGTGATGGATCAGGAACTATGGGTGGGGGGGGGGGCTCTTCCCACTATCAGGCCAACCCCAGAGGCATCATTAAAGACGCATAACCCATCCATCCACAACAGGCTCGTTCCCATCTAGGTCTGACTATTCTGTATTTTAGCGGCTATATTTTGGGCTATGTGTACACATGTATACATGCACAAGCTTCACATCGCCACCCTTGATTTCTGAGAGTTTTCTTGGGCCAGGGATATTTTGCCATTTCCTTCCTCTGAAATATAGCCTTGGTGTTTGCTCAAGGATCAACATATTTGTGCAAACAAACAAACAATGCACAGTGTCTTTTGTCAAAGGTGTGCAAACAAAAGTCATCATCCTTGACTTAGCTGTTTCATTTCACCATGGGCACACTATTATGTTTTCAAAAATTATATATACTCTTTCTTGAAACACGTTGAGCTGCTCTTCCTTTTCGTGGTTTGCCAGCTATCTATATTATTTTTGCCTCTGGTGCCAGTTTTTCTGTTGAAGAAATCGTGCCCAGGAATGCACCAACTTTGTTAACTGTTGTTGCTGCTGTGTTTTCCGACTTATGGTGGGCCTAAGGCAAAGCTATCATAGGGTTTTCTTGGCAAGATGTGTTCAGAAGAGGTTTGCCATTGTATAAGTACGTTAGTATATCTGACCCTGTATTTATTAGTTAATTTTTATCATACCTTTTTCTCCAGGAAGCTCAATGCAACATCCAAGGCGCTCCTTCCCACCTGTTCTCTGTTTCCACAACAGCAACCCTGTGAGGTAGGTCAGGATAAGAGCAAGATTGAGAGAGCGGGAAAGAAATGCTGGCCACCCAATGAGTTTCGTGGTTCAGCATGAATTTCTCAAATCCCCCCTCAAGCGCTCTAACCACTATGCCACACACACTCCCATGATTCATTTTCCTTTTGAATGAATGCAGATCATATGCATTGGTGGTATTGACTTTTCCCTCATTGTCTTCTCCCTCTCCAGCTCATTCTGATTTTCATTAATGTATGGGAAGCAACTCTCCAGTTGTCATCCCTGGCCTTTCCTGGCTGCCTGAGCTTGTCACTTCTAGTCAGACTCCCGTGACGCAGGTTAAGATGATCACTTGTGAATGGAGGGGTGCCCAAGGGAGCAGGAGGCCGGAAAAGGCCGCCTCGGGAAACCACACATTCCCCAGCAAAGAGAAAGGCAGGCAGGGCCTTCAAGGAGGGCGACTGGATTGTTTTGATGCTGAGCCACTGAAGCACAAGGAGAATTGGGGGATTTGTCTCTGGGCATGTGCAGAGTGCCATATTATCGCACTCCCATGGGACAGTTATAGATAAACAAGTACATGAGAAAAGACTCTTTAAGAGTCAGTTGGACAGATACCTGTTGGGGATAAGTTGAAGACAGGTTGGTAAGAAACAGAGTTGGTTTGAATGGCCACAATGGATACCCTTCCAACTACTTTTGCTTCTATGCCAGCTTATCTACCCAACCCTAATACAAACCCATTTTAAACAAAATTTTAGCGAATAACGTACAATGTGCCATTCTTTCTGTGCAGACCAAGGATCCATGGATTTTGTGGGAATAGTCATTCCTCCTTCCTCTTGCCTGGCTCCAATCCTACTCTTCCGCTGGTCAACATTGGGCTGCCAAAGTGTCTGTGAACAATGCTGAGATATCACAGAAACACAGCTAATCTTCGGAAAGGAGGAAGAACCTCTTGTGTATTGCTGTCAAGTCAGCTCCGACTTGGGATGTGTTCCCCAAAAAGATGACCCTATAAAAGAGAGACAGACCTCCATGGTCTTGCAAACTCAGACCTCAGGTCTTGCAAACTCAGGGCAAGCGCTGATGGAGTCAGTCCTCCTGCAGCCATCCTCTTTTCCTGCTGCCTTCCACCTGAGCAGGTCTTTTGTGGTCTTTTATTATCATTGTCTTCTCACGATGCCTCCAAAATACAACAGCTTCGATGCAGTTGTCTTGGCTTCTAGGGAGAGTTCAGGCTTGATTTGCTCTAAGAGCCATAGGTCGGTCTTTTGAGCAAGTCCAGATAGCATCTGTACAACTCTTCTCCAGCGCCACATCTCCAATGAAGTTCCCAGAAGTTCCCTTTCTGGATTCGGTTCCCAGAATCCTCCAACCAGCCAGGCCAAAATCCCAGTGGCTAAACCAGCTGGGGGAGCCTGGGAGTTGTAATCGGAAAGGTAAATTTTCCACATTTTGGGCAGCACTTATGCCTCAAATTGAGAGGTGTTCACTAGTCTGTCTCTCCTCCTCCTCCCCTCTGTCTCTCTTTTGGTTAATATTGATCTTTTCAGATCCTTTGCAGAGAATCTGTTTTTTGAGTTATTTCCCTGCCGCCCAAAGGATGGTGAGAGCCATAAAACTTCCCTGCCTTTGGTTTCATCCACTTCTCAGGGATGATTAATTGTTTGTCTCTAAATAAATTAAAGAGTCTCTCGGAGGGTCTATAAATATACATTTTACATGGGCTAATAAATCCTGATGAATGACAAGATGGGTATCAATTGCTTTATTGCTTTTGTGGTGGCAGGATGATCCCATCCATGGCTTACCAAACTATAGATCCCAGGATTGTGTAGCAGGCAGCCATGGGCAGTTAAACTGGAATCATACCTCTATTGCTGTCTAGTCTGGAAGATATAAAAGTTCCTCCTTCACTCATCCACCCATTGCTAGGAAGTTTTATTTTTCCATCTATCTGGTCCCTTTCCATCTGGAGCCCTTTCACAGTACAAAATTGTACTGCTGTGTTCAGCTTTGACTGCTATGGCAAGATGCCATAGAATCCTGGGATTTGTAGTTTGGGGAGATGCTAGAATTCTCTGGCTGAGAATCCTAAATATCTCATATTGTGAACTACAAACTCCAGGGCTCCGTAGGATATTGACATGGGAATTAAAGAGGAATATAGTATTGATTGGTTTTTGATAGAACGTGTTTGAATGAACACTATGAACAAGGCATGGCGGACCCTTTGGGCTCTCGGATCTTTGGGACCTCAACTCCCAGAATCCCCAGCCAGCATGGCCAAGAGAAAAGGATTGTGGGAGTTGTAGGCCATGCCATTCAAAGGACCAAAAGTTGCCCAACTCTTGGCAAACATTCACAATACATAATCGTAGCGCTGTGATTCCATTTTATAATTGCCATGGTTGCAAATCCTGGGATGTGTAGCACGGCCAGGCGCTAGAATCCCCTGTACCTGAGGATTTTAAATCCCCCCTCCCTAAACTACACATCCCAAAAGCCCATGGGATGAAACCTTGTTTGCTAAAATGGAACCCCAGTGCTATGATGTCGTAGTGCGTATTTGTGAAATTGTAGTGTGTAGTTGTGAAAGAGCCAGCGTAGTGACATAGTGGTTTAAGCATTGGACTAGGACTCTGGAGACCAGAGTTCGAATCCCGGCTCGGCTATGGTACCCACTGGGTGACCTTAGGCAGGTCACACACTCTCAGCCTTGGGGAAGGCAGTGGCAAACCCACTCTGAAGAAACTTGCCAAGAAAGCCCTATGATAGGCTTGCTTTAGGGTTGCCATAAGTCGGAAACGACTTGAAGACACACAACAACATCAATGTTGTAAAATCACCATAGTGGAAAGCTGAGATGCATCTTTCAGCCTTTCTTGGTCTATTCTCCCTTTCTTTTCCCATCCTTTCTTGCAAAAAAATCTATTTTCCATCTTGTCTGTTTCCTGTTTGCCCCTGCAATTCCTTTCCTTCCTTCTTTATAAGAGGGAGAGAGAGAGGCTAGGATTTCCCAAAAGGTCAAAGACAGCTTGGGTAAATAATAATCATTTTGCTTTCCTGTTTTAGCAAAAAAAGTGTGGGGTGTGTGTTTTGAAATCCAGGATTCGCATTGGACTCTGCTGTCCAGCAGACAGGTTGGCGGCTGCTTCTTCTCTGTTTGGTTGTGCGGCAAACAAAGCATAACAACCTCTTTCCTTTTTCAGCATTTTTGTGGATATATTTAGAGACAATACGTTGCATTTCGGGACAAACATGGAGTAGGGAGTTGTTTTGTTTGGTTGAAATAAACCAGGAGCAAAAGGTGACCGTTGCTCCTGAAGTTAAGGGGGTGTGCTATCTCTTTGATTCTTTAAGTCATCTGGATCTATAAAATGGTTTTAATTCTGCAGGTTGTTTCATTGCACTTTAAAAATAATGTTTGGAATTTTCTTGAAAGCTTCCTCCTAAATGCGTTTTGGGAAGATTCGGCCTCCATTTTCCTTACTTTGGTGGATGAACCTACAGAAATATGCTTTTTTGACATGCTGGATGTAGCTGGTAAGGCATTTTGGGTTGCGGGGCCTTCTAGATGTGGTTGGATTGCGACTCCCAGCATTCATTACCATTGGTTATCTGCAGGCTGTGGTTGCTGGGAGTTGCAGTCCAACAACATTAGGTGGTGCCTGTTTGCCGTCAAGTTGGCTTTGACACGGGATCCATCTTCCTTTTTATGCATTAGTTGTGTATTCCTGCATGTCAGGGGGTTGAACTAGATGGTCTTTGCATTCCCTTCCAACTTTATAAGACACTATGGCTGCATCCGCACTGCCGAAATAATCCGGTTTGACCCCATTTTAAGTGTCATGGCTCAATGTCATGGCAGCCGAAGTGGTGTTAAAGTAGATTATTTTGGCATTTCGGATGCAGGCTATGATTCTATAAAAGCCTCCCATGGAAGTGCAGGATGAGACGAATCCGGTAAAAGAAATGGGGGAAATGAATGTTATTTTCTGGCTCTGAATTAACTGCGGAGGGAGAAGGACCCAGCATTGCATGGATGAGGGAGTCTAGCTATGAATACCAAATGGAATTGGTAATAAACGGCGTGCGGGAAATATGTTTCTTTTGCTGGTTGGAAGGAAGGCGATGAATACTGATCGGGCCTCTCTCAGGTTTAATGGTCAGGTGAAAGGTGGGCTGCCATAATTCAGAGAGAGGAGAGAAAATCGAGTCGGAACGAGGCTGAACTGATTTCCCTAAGCCCAAGAATCAGAAAGTTGCTTTAAAAAAGCAATTAGTTAAACTTCCAAGGCCCAAAAGAGTAGTTAGTTGCCCCGAGTTACATTTTGAAAAGTGACTTTTTTCCCTTTCTAGTTCTCAAAGGTAACAAAATAGTTGTGTGTGTGTGTGTGTGTGTGTTGGGTGCCTTCAAGGCATTAAGTACCTAACGAAACAACAAATCCCAGGCTTTAGTTAGTGGGACGGAGCCATGAAAGTGGTATAATTGTACAGTGTGGCTACACCTTTCATTATTAAGGAAATGGCTGGATTACAGGTAATTAGTTATTTGTACTTGGTTGCAAATAAATCCACAAGATTACAAGTGCAAATTAAAAATAAAAATCTTAGTGGGGGATCTCCTAAATGGGGTGAGGAATATAGACCAGAGATATAGATCAGTTATAGATAGATGGATAGATAGATCAGATGTATGTATGTATATATATATAGAGAGAGAGAGAGAGAGAGAGAGAGAAAAGCTCTGACTATATATATATTCAGAATTACATTTCCCAGAATCCCTCAGCTAGCACATTGTGGGGGGATTCTGGGAGTTCTTACCCTGAAAAGTCACTTTTTCAGACTGTGTTTTGGAGCTGGGTCTGTACTTAGCCTCTTTTTTTTTTGCAATAAACATATATTATGATGATGATGATGATGATGATAATAATAATAATAGCAAGGCGAACATGACACACTTCCCTTGTTCTTCTATATTGTTTACTCAAAGGGGAAAGGATATTTTTATCCCTCCACCTCTCATAAAAGCTGGGCTTGTCAACCTCAAGAGCATCTCCTCCGAAGAAGAAGCGAAGAAGCAGCGTGTGTTTTAATGAAGAAACGCTCGACCCGGGGGCTGCTAGGGCCACTAACTGGGTCTGTTTTCGATCTATCAGCAGAGGCAAGGAAACCCATTGTTAAACTCTAAATGGCCCTCCTGTTCCATCTCTGGTCCCGCCAGGCGTGTAAATACATTTGCGAGGATGATCGCCCTACCTCTGCTTTCTGATCGTCCCTGGGAGCAAGCGAGGGAATAGGTGAAGCGTGGCCTGTAAATTTCACGGTGAGTTGAAGCGCTGGGAAATGGAAGGAGTAGGAACCTTTGGCGTGTGGGCGCACGTTTTCGCAGAAAGAGCGTGCCCACGATGCCCGTCCGTCCCTTGGGATGCCTGGCTTGGCGCATGCCTGGGTTACATCCCATTGGGATCACTGTCATGGCATCCCCTTCACCTGGATCGAGGGAAGTCATAGTACCACTCTATTCTGCTTTGATGACCAGGCCTCACCTGGAATACTGGGCCCAGTTCTGGCTTGACAGCAGTCCATGTCAAAGGGATCTAGGAGTCCTAGTAGACCACAAGTTGAACATGATGAGTTAACAACGTAATGCGGCGGCTAAAAAAGCCAATGTGATTCTAGACTGCATCAATAGAGGTATAGTGTCTACATCAAGGGAAGTCATAGTGCCACTCTATTCTGCTTTGGTCAGGCCTCACCTGGAATAAGACTGTGTCCAGTTCTGGGCACCGCAATTCAAAAAGGATGTTGAAAAACTGGTGTGTGTCCAAAGAAGGGCAACCTAAATGGTGAAGGGTCTGGAAACCATGAATCCCTATGAGGAACGACTTAGGGAACTGGGTATATTTTAGCCTGGAGAAGAGAAGGTTAAGGGGTGACATGATAGTACTGTTTAAATATTTGAAGGGATGTCATGTTGAGGATGGAGAGCAAGCTTGTTTTCTGCTGCTCCAGAGAATAGGATCCGGAGCAATGGGTGCAAGCTCCAGGAAAAGAAATTCCACCTAAACCAGGGGTCCTCAAACTTTTTATACAGGAGACCGGTTCACTGTCCCTCAGACCATTGGAGGGCTGGAATATAGTTTAGAAGTCGGCTGCAAAGCAGGACAGGCAGCGGCGGCAAAAACACCCAGCGGGCCGGATAAATGTCCTTGGTGGGCCGCATGTGGCCTGTGGGCCGTAGTTTGAGGACCCCTGACCTAAACATTAGGAAGAACCTCCTGACTGTAAGAGCTGTTCAACAGTGGGATAGGATTCCCTGGAGTGTGATGGAGTCTCCTTCGTTGGAGGTCTTTAAGCAGAGGCTGGATGGCTGTACTTTGATTGTGAGTTCTTGCATGGCAGAATAGGGTTGGACTGGATGGCCCTTGGGGTCTCTTCTAATTCGACCATTCTGTGATTCTAATCTAACACACAAACTATTACACCACACTGGCCCGTCTCCTACTACCTTCCTCCTTTGCTCTCTGCTTATTTCATTTGCTGTAAACTCAGTTCAGAAGAAGTTCACACTCAATTCGCTCAGCAAGGGAGAGGAGAGCGCAGGCAAATGCTTGTGTGTCCTTCCTCATTTATAACTTTTGCAATCTTGGCCACACTCTGATCTTGCTTGGCCACACATGTCCTGGTTTTCATCTGTGAAATGTTGGAGGATATGCCATGTTTTGTCCCTGGGATTGACATTGAAGAGCATTTGGAAAATTCAGCTGGTCCAAAGAGCTGCAACCAAAGTGTTACCAGAGGTCTAGTCCCAACTGGACCATGAAATTCTGTGAATAACCTAGAAGTAGTCTCTCTCTCTTTCTTACTTTCTCTCTCTCTGCCTTATTCTGTTACTCTATCTCTCAGTCTCAGTCTGGCCTACCTCACAGGGTTCTTGTAAGGATAAAGTGAGGAGGAGGACTCAAACAATGGGATTGAAGTGACTTTTGTGAGGGTATGATGGTACCCACTGCAGACTGAATGGATAAATGTTTGGAAAGGGGAGCAACAACTCCCAGAGTTGAAGTTTTAGGATTGCAATTCCAAGAACTCTTTCTAACCAGCCAGCATTATGGATTCTGGAAGTTGTGGTCCCCAAACAAAGGAACCTTGTTCTGTGGGTTGGAGTCCCAAAACTAAGCCAAACAAATATTTTGGAAAGGGGCTAAATCTCCTGCTCTCCCCCTTCTCTCTTTTCAGACCAGTGCTGTGTTGTGCGCCGGAGGTTGTGCGCTCTTGGCTATCAGCTCCCTGCTGGCGGTCATCGTCCTCTTCCTCCCCAGCGGACATTGTGAGCGGAGGGTCTGCACCTTGGCCGGTTACATCCAGACAGCAGCCGGTAAGTGAAGTGGGACCCTCTGGTTTTTAAAATCAGTGGGTAGCCCATCTGCACTTTAGTATTGCCTCTTCTCTATCATGAAACCAGTTTGTTGGAACCAAACTCGCTGCTGGTGGCAGGCTGCTCTGCTACACTTTTGGACTGGTTGGACGACAACTGCCATCATCCCCTGCCAGCTCATTGTGGATGGCGGGAATTGCAGTCCAGCCAGCTGTGCTTCCCTAAAATCAGCTTCTTCATGCACACTTCCCTGTTGCCTTGTCCCTCTTCGGAGGTACCAGTATTCACAAGAATGTGGTATGTTTTATTTGAGAGTGTTTAAAACACAATATTGTGATGATAGAATTACAATCCATATGCCTCCTTTGAATAGAATAGGAGGAGATCAACGGAGAGAGAAAGGTAAGATTATTATTATTATTATTATTATTATTATTATTATTCAAACACTCACCTACTACTACTGATGCAGTTCTGATTTTCTTTTCCTTCATGGCTACTAGTGACTTGGGATCCATGTCATTTCTTTTGTCATAAGAACTAGAAACTTGGTTCTGTCTCTCCCCGTTTTATGTGAGGCTGTCCGTGAAAAGGACAGGATTTCATGCATGTATGTTTATAATTCTTGGTGCCTTTAGATTAGTCTACCTTGGTGACCGATCATTTCCTCGGCAATGTTTTGCTTCCTTTGCTGTTTGAGCGGAGGGCTTGGCTTCCTTTTAAATAAGGTTACAACTTGAGCATGGGATGGAGATGAACAACGGGAGTAGATGGATGGTGTCGCAAATCCACCGGCGTCCTTGTGACCTGCATCCAAATTGATTTTTCGATTATTATTGTTGTTCTGGAGACACGCCGGGGCTCAAACCAGAATTAATCCACAGCAAAGCGAAATTAAAAGGCACGGCGTGAAGTGATTACTGAACTGTGGCGGGTGAAGATAGGAGGGAGGCAAGGAGAGGTAAAGGAGCTCATTCGTTTGATCAGACACATCACACTAAATTCTCTTTTGTCAATAGGATTTACTCTGTTCACCTTCTGCTCGAAATCCCTCCAAACACCCAGAGAGCCTCAGGTTTATTTAACTGTACAAGTCTGTTTCCTCCTCTGCTGCTGCTGTGTGCCTTCAAGTCGTTTTTGATTTATGGCGACTCGTAAGGTGAACCTATCATGGGGTTTTCTTGGGAAGATTTGTTCAGAGGGGGTTTGCCATAGCCCTCCTCTGAGGCTGAGAGAGTGGCAGCAAAACCATTCTCCATAGAGATGTCAGTGCCTTCTTGGATGGTGTTTGTATTGGAGGGAGGGAATGGTAACACCACTGTGCTTTGCAATGGACATTCATACTCCTGAACGCTTTTAAAGGCAGGAATACAAAACATCTAGTCCTCCAAAGGTGTGGGACTACAATTCCCATCATCTTTTACCATTAGCCATGTTCTTTGGGGGCTTCTGGGTACTGGAATTCAGAACACCTACCTGGTAAATTTCAGTCCATATATTGTTTTCTCTTCCTTCTTTGATCATTGAGGACCTTTCCCCTTGCACATTGCAGAACACCAGACTCTGGGGACCAGGGTTCGAGTCCCAGCTCTGCCATGAGACCCACTGAATGACCTTGGTCGAGTCACATTCTCTCAGCCTCAGGGGAAGGCAATGCATGGCAAACCTTCTCTGAACCACTCTTGCCAAGACAACCCCAGGATAGGGTCTCCATAAGTTGGAAAGCACTTGAAGACACACAACAATAGACTCAGTCACACTATCCACTTATAACACTCTGACTCCACTTGAGCCGCCATGGCTGCATATTCTAGTGGAATCCTGGGAACTTTAGTTTGGGGAAGGCACTAGACCTCTCTGGCTGAGCATTCTAAGGTTGCATCTGCACTGCGGAAATAATCCAGTTTGACACCACTTTAATTGCCACGGCTCAATGCTTTGAAATTCTGGGAACTGTAGTTTGTTATGACACCAGAGCTCCATGACAGAGTAGGCTAAATACCTCATAAAACTGCCATTCCCAGGTTTCCATAGCATTGAGCTGTGGCAGTTAAAGTGGTGCCAAACTGGATTATTTCAGCAGTGTGGATTAAACCCAGATCGCCACTCTCTAAGCAGCAGGATTCCATAGGATGCAGCCATGACAGTTAAATTTCTTTACATTTCTGGGGGGTTTTAAGCAGAGGTTGGATGGCCATCCCTCAGAGGTGCTTTAGGTGCGTATTGCTGCATGGCAGAATGGGGTTGGATTATATGGCCTTTGCCACTCCTTCCAACTCTTAAAATTGCACACGATTCTATCAAACTGGGATCAAAACCTGATAATTGTGTCATGTGAAAGGGCCCTGAGATGACACTGGAGAAATAAATAGATATGGATCCCATCTGCAGGCAAAATCAGCCCCCTCTTAAAAACTTTTTTATGGGAAGAACCCACTTTTGGGGACTGCGTGACCTGTAGCCACGCTGGCTGGGGGATTTTGGGAGTTGTAGTCCAAAGGAAGAGCTGCTTTGCTTAGAAACGCTCAGAGCCAATTTCTCGCCCACCTAGCGAGATGTCACACTGCGTTCACATATGGATGCTCCCACCACCCTGCCGTGCCAGCCGGCTGTCGTCGCCGATGGGTTAATCCACTTCCAAGCCCTTTAATCTTTTATCTCGTTCCTTCAACTCTCCAGGGTTCCCAGATACTTGGAACGGTTTTGCTCTTTTCCCCTGCCAGTGCTCTGGGTGGTTTTCATCTGCTATTTGTTATGGTGCTCCCCTAAAACTTTCCTGAGTCGATCCACATTGGTTATTCGCACAGCCTACAGCGCAAATCTTTCAGGAAAACTTGGGGGTTATTCAGACATTGAAAATAATCCTGGTAGAATCCGGGTTGAATCCTTGTTGTCCAGGATTCAAATGCACCCAATCAAGTTTTTGGGGGGAGCTGCCAAAAAAACCCACTTAACCCAGGATAATCCATTTAGGAGGTTTCCCCCCAAGTTTTCCTAAAAGATTCGCATTATCGGTGAATAAGCAATGAGAATAGACCCGGGATAAATCAGGATTAAACTCTGCATGCCTTGCACATGTTTCAAATCCATCTTTATTTTCAGTGCAGACACATGTGAGCAACTGGACTTTCAGAGATGCACTTCCTTAGTGTGAACAACAAACCTGGAATGCGTGAGTGAGATTATTCGCACAGTCGCACTAAGAAAACAACAACATGTGAGTGACCCCCTAGAAGTCACCAAGATGTTAACTGGGGTTGTACACACAGACTCTGCTGGATGTCTAAGAGCACCACTGCAACACCCATCATCCACACACTGACATTTGTTTTGCAATGAGTAACCTTGCTCACGAGTTCCCAAGGAACCACATCTGTGTGCATCTGTTGCGAATTCTGTTGCTCACACGTGTCAGCACTGCAAATAAAGATGGAGTCAGCGATGCAGATGTATTTGAAATATGTTCAAGGCATGCCGAGTTTTATCTCAGTTTCTCCTGGGTCTATCCGCATTGGTTATTCACACACCCGGCAATGCAGATCTTTCAGTAAAAAGGTTGATGATCCCAGGTTTTGTGGGGAAGTTTTGTCAGCCCTCCCAAAAAACCTAATGGGATACATTCGAAATGCACCTGAACACGACAGATTCAACCCACGTTCTACTGGGATTATTTACACCGTCTGTATAACCACAAAGGAAGGAAAGTTGGCTTATACGGTGGGTAAATTTGGGGGTGGCTTTTGCCTGCAATTGAGTGGAAACAGACTTCCACGTGGGTGAGGAAGAGCCGAGCAGAATTGCCAAGCGGGCGGAGGGGAGCCCATCTGTCAAGCCTCGACAGCGCCGGGCCCAAAACCATGATTCATTTTGCCTTGATAAATATATTAATCAAAGTGGTAATCGAACCGGAATGCCTCCCGACCGGCAGGGTTGTGAAGCTAACAGCCCACCGGAGCAAAAGTGTGTGGGAGAGGATCAATGGGGGGTGACAGGGAAAAACCTCCATGTCCTCCTCCCTTGTGTTAGGAAAATTGGGGGGTGCCCCCCAAATGTGTTCAGTTATTTATTTATAGTGGGGGTTTTTCCCTGGGCAGTGGAGAGTGTGGTTAAAATATAATACGCAACGGTGATAAGACAACAAGTTGTCTTTGGCAAAAATGGGGGCTGCTTTGCAGATTTGGTGGTGGTGGTTGTTGTTGTGTGCCTTCAAGTCATTTATGGCGACCCTAAGGCAAGATTGACTTGAGGTTTTCTTGGCAAGATTGGTTCAAAGGAGCTTTGCCATTGCCTTTCCCTGAGGCTGAGAGTGTGTGACTTGCCCAAGGTCACCCTGTAGGTTTCATGGCTGAGCCGGGATTCGAACCCCGGTTTCCAGAGTCCAACACTCAAACGTTTACATCACTAGTCTGCCATTTGGGGGTTTTGGTCTCATAAGTGAAACTGCAGTTTATTCTGGAATTAGTTTTCTTCCCAGGTGAGCACAGGTTTTCTGTGCAGAATAAACGTCAGTTTCCCCCCATGTTTTCTGTGTACATTTTGCCGCTTCCCTAAAATTGTGCCAGTATTTTTCCTTTTAAATGGGGGCTTCAGGAGCTCCAAAAGTGTCACCCGACTCCGAGGCCTGCGTGCGATGTTTATATGCTGCGTCTTGTGTTTTTTAATTCTGTTTTTGGAACTATTTTTTTCTCCATGGTGGTTCTTTTTAAACCCTAAATTATGCCTAGGGTCTCATTCCTGTACATCAAATATAAATCTTGGACTTCCAGTGGTTTATATTTAGCTTCTGGGCAGAGGAAAGACGAAACAACAGGCACAACGGTGGCACGATGCACAGTCAAAAGCTCTTCCACTTCGCTGTTGGTAAAAATAGCCTCCTCTGACTTCCTTTCTACACAGGAAGTGCTGAACCAGATGTGGGATTTATTTTTAATTTTTTGGTAGATTTGTGGAGTCTGAGAAGGACTCTTCTTGCTCTTAACTTCCCCAAATCTCTCTTTCTGTCTCCTCTCAAAGATAGTTCTTCTTCCTCTCCTTATTTATGGCTAGTGATTCTGGATGGATGCAACAGGAGTCCAAATAAAATGAACTCTGCACATGCACAGGAATCCAAAATTGTTGTGTTAATGTGCATGTTTTAGGATCTGCAGGCTGCTGCCATGATAGAAATGGGGGAATTAATGTGCTATAGGTTGCATGTGGCCCCTGGGACTGACTTAAGGGGGCCCAATTTTTAAAAAATGGTGCAAATTTGGGGCAAAATTCTCTTGAACATCACACCCAAAACCTTCTCATATCTTCTTCCCCAAACCATCAAAAATCTCTCTAAGCTTCCCCTCTCAAATATCTTATTTTCCTTCCATTTCTGTTTTTGTATGCCACTTCCAGTCACTATTTTGAAGTTGAAATGGCATTTTGGGGAAGTTAAAGTACAAAAAGTACATTTTGGGATTGGTTTGAGGGATGGTTGAAGTACGAAAAGTGTATTTTGGGGAGCTTGGAGGTAGTTTGGAGGTTGGTTGAAGTACAAAAAGCGCAGTTTGGGGGGCTTGGGGTGGTTGATCAACTCACAGAGAAGTGTTGGGGTGCAAAATTGGTCCTTTGTCCCAGCCGTTATCTAGGCTGAAGTCTTTCAAAGAAGTCATCTACCTCTTAATTTACAAGCCAAGGGGAGGTGCTGGCTATTAACTAGTGGTACTCTTTGGCACTCTGCATATGCTCAGGAAACCCATCAGGGAAGAGGTGCTGAAGAAGGTTGCCTCATGAGCCAGAAGAATGAATTTCATTGCCTTTGTCCTAAGGCAGGATGGAGTGGCTTGTGACACTCCTGTGGTGTCAGGGAGATCCCTGCATGTAGAAATCTAATGTGTCTTCTTGTCAATCTAGCTCTCAATGGAAGTCCCCAGAGTCTGCCAAACTGGAAATCACCTGCATTAACAGCCTCTTTCGTGAGCCCCATCCCTTCGTTTGGAGGAGTTCGGTGTCGCTTCAAAGACTTGGAGAGGAAGAAAGCGAATATGGCCGTTTTCCAAGAATGCCTTCTGTCGGATGGCACGGTCCTTGGCCAAATGTGCCTCCAGCGAACATCGGTGCGCTTGCACATGGCGCACTTTCCCACTCCTCAGGGCCTGTGTCAAAGATTTCTCCTGCTTCAGTCCTTATTCTTGGGTGTTTCGAGAAGAGACAAACTCCTCTTGTTTCCCTGCCAGAGTGCCTCCGTTCTGGGCCGCTTTCCAGAACTGCAGACGACGGCTAAAATTAATCTGGAGGAAGACGGTGAGCGCGCATGCCTGGAAAATGCTCCTTCCACCCTAAAACCTCAATACGAGGTCTTTCCTCACTCTCATGCGCCCACCTTTTAAGTCTGTATTAAAATTTTACAGACCGAAATAAAGCAGGTAGCCCTTTTTGATCTTACGAAGGGAATAAACAACATGGAACATCAGAACGTGGGAAGGTGATTATCGCGGCAGTAAATAAACCCTGGTTTCTGATTTTCATCAGGTATTTTCTGCCTCCTGCCCTCCTTGGCTTTGCTCAAATGCGCTCCATTAATTTTGCCGCTGGAGTGTCTTCCAATCTGCTCTCTGCCTGAAATGTTTTGAATCATGGAGCTCTCTGCAGTTTCTAGTATAGGCGACGGGGCAAATTGTGTTACATGTGATATAGAGTCGGAGGAGGCATTTTCGGTTGTTGTTGTTGTTGTTCTTGTTGTGTGCCTTCAAGTCGTTTCCGACTTACCGTGACCCTAAATTGATCCTATTGCTGGGTTTTGTAGGTAAGATTTGTTCAGAAGAGGTTTGCCTTTGCCTTCCTCTGAGGCTGAGAGATTGTGACTCACCCAAGGTCCCCCAATGGGTTTCCATGGCTGAGTGGGGATTTGAAACCTGTTCTCCAGACTCCTGGATGAGGCCATTTTTAACAAGAAGGGCCCAGAAGTCTCATCTGATTCACTTCTTGTCTTTAAAAAAAGACTTCTGGATTTCACTTGGTGAAAATGCCCCTACAGCCCCTAGAGAGCATTATTTTGGGTTGAAAAGGGGTTGATTTGGGAGGAGAAGTCGACCTCTGGGGGTCCTGGAATGGTCCCCCGGGGGCCAGGCTTTTCCTATTCTAGCCTAGGGCTTAAAATTTAAAAAAACCAAACAGGTATCTGGTTGCCAACCTTCATTTGCAAAGGCTTTGGAGATGTTTGCAAGGCTGCGAAAGGGATCTTCTCACAAAGAGGGCTTTGGCTTTTCAAAGTATAGATGTATCAGAGTAGTTCCTCCTGGCCTTCCTCCATGGATGAGGGAATTACACCTGTGCAGTGTCTCCCCGTCTTTGCCTTCCCATTCCCCCTGACCTTGGGAGAGCATCAGGCTGAGCCGGGAAGCCAATAAAACCGACAAACCCTCTTGCCTCCTGATAGGGATATAAAGAAATATAATTACTTCACCGGTGACTTATGATTCAATGAAAGCCAGGCCTTCTCTCCCTCCTTCTTTCTCTCTCTCCCCCTTCCTATGTTTTTATTTTATTGAATTATGCAGCGGTATTCCTCAAAGACCGGTAGCAGATGGCTAACTCCGTCCAGGCGTTTAATAGGTTGAATTACTGCCCTTTGGAGAGAGAAGACCCTACAACGGAGGTGGAGGAGAATGTCGTTCTGGTCCCACCGACGCCGCCACACGCACAACCGCTTTGCTTTGGCGTTGTTCCACGCGCGTCCGCGATGTCGGCAGAAGGGCATCGCCATGTTTTTTATGGCGAGGAAGATGGGCGCATGAAGTGGATCCGCTGCAGGACTGGATGGAAAAAGGCAGGATGATAATACAGTGGTTGCTTTGTGCTTTCAAATCATTTCTGACCTAAGGCGAACCTATCATGGCGTTTTTCTTGGCAAGATTTGTTCAGGGGAGGTTTGCCATGGCCTTCCTCTGAGGCTGATAATACAGTATGACCCCCATATCCACAGGAGATACCTTCCTGGACTCACAGCAGCAACATAAAACCACGGATAGTAGCAAACCCTATTGAAATGAGTGACTTCTGGCAGAAGCATACAATAGAATTACAACGCTTCCAAGCTCACCGTAAGACTCGCTAAATCAAAATTATTTCTCTTCTGAGGACCTTACTGGAGATGCTAACCAGTCCAAGTTACTAGACCTCGAGATGTAAGAAGAAATGAATGAGAAGCAAATAGAGACTTTGGGGGAGAAAGCACAGCCCAGTATTTTAATTGTAGATGGACGCTTGGAAGCTTTGAAGAACCAGAGAAAAAAGAGAGTTGTCATGAGCCTTCAAGGCAACCCCAACTTATGGCTATACTGTTTTAGGTTTTTCTTAGATTTCTTTAGAGGAGATGTACCATTGCCTTCTTCTGAGGCTAAGAGATTGTCATCTGGGGTGAGATAAACTGGCCCTGGGTCTCCATGTTGTTGTCTACCTTGGTTTTAGTGACTTGATAACCTGTTTCTTGCCTCAAGACCTTAGGAAACTGTGAGCAAGGTTACGTCATATTATCTTCACAACGTTCCTCTGAAGTGGGGCAGAAGGATTCCCAGCCCAAAAGTAAACGGTGAGCGAGCTTCTCTGTTCAAGTAAGTCCTTCCACATGGGTTCATGTCCATCTACCCAATGCTTGCTTCCCTAGCATGGGAAGACCCAGCTTCTGCTTGGCGTGAGGAAATTGCAGGACTTGAACTCGCGATCTCAAAGGTAATGAATTCTTGGCAAAGACACCATGACTTCAGCTGTGCTTCCCTGGTCCATCTTCTCCGCTGGAGGATTTGTGCGGTGGATTTTTAAATAAATTATTCTCGTTCATAGCAAGTAAACCCCCCAGGGCTCCGGGAGCTGAGCTGGAACCACAGAGCTCAGCAGAACGGACATCTTCCTTTGTAATAAATACATCTTTTCCAAGGGAGATTTGACAACTTGGTTCAGCTGGAGCTGCCTTCCAAAATTTCTCCCTTGTGGCTTCTGGATTCTCAGTGGTGATATGAGGGTTGTTTTTGTTTCTTGGAAAGTAGCAGTGTTTTTAAAATGTCCTATTTCTTCAAAAGCAATGTCTCTCACGCAACGGCCAATACAAAGGTATACACCTCAGTTAACAAAAGTGATGTGTCCCTGGGCATTCACCGAAAATTTGGAACCAGAGACAGAAATAGTCAGGAGGTTCCTACAGCACAAAAAAAAAAGGTGAACAACGTTTGAGCAAAGCTTTTATTCAAAATTTAACAATATAGGTGTGAAATGATACGGCCAGGTGAAAGAACAACCAGGTCAAGGAAGCCTTGCACAAAAACATTTTGAACCTTTCAAAGACAATTTCAAGTCTTCTTCGAAAATGAAAGACAGAGATGATGTTTTCTTTCATCGGTCTTCACTATTCTTACAATATTGGTGGCTGCAGTCTGCCTCAGGCAGCAAAATACAGCAAGCCACAGCCATATCTTCAACCTCTCGGCTTATCCGTTTTTTAAAATTCAGTCATGAATTTTTGGCCACGTTAGTTTTGGAGGGTCCCAGGGGCAGAAAAAAAGCACGGAGAAAATCGGATTTTTCAGACAGTATGTTCCTAAGAGGCAAGGCTCTTTTTCCTTCTTTGCTCTACTAACTTTATTCTGCACTGGCTCATATTCGTCTGAAGCGCCATATGGATTGCCAAGCTTGTTAAGACACCAAAATGCAACCTAAAAAATTCAGGATGGATATGCAATAACCCCAAAGCCCTGTCCTTCTGCCGACTTACCATCTTAAGGCCCAAAGCCTTTGACGGAGACTTTTAAAAACTCAGAAACCAGTGGAGGAGAACGGCTAAATGAATTATCCTTTGGCCTGCCTTCCCCCACAAGACATAATTCATTATCATCTTATGGAGGCAGGGAATGACTGGCTTAAGGGGCATTCACTCCTCATTGCAATGGGATAAGAAATGGGGGGGGGGGAAGACATACACACACACACAGATCTAATTATCCTATTTCTGAAGATAAATCCCGTTGAAACGAATCCAATAGGGTTCAGAGATTTCCAAACCGATCCATGTCATTTCCGCATGGACAGCTGGAGAGATGTGTCTCTTTTGTCCTCCTGCCTTGTTTTCTTTCCGATTTAGCCTCATCCCATCACACCCACACAACCCCCCCAAAAAAACACACATTATTTTTCTTTTTTATTCAGGGATTCTGTGGATACTAGATCCCCACCGGATCCTTTCCAGGGCTCTTTATGTCCCACTATTCCACAAAAGGGCAGAAAAATAAGCTGTTTTGTTTGCAGAATCCTCAATTTTCATGTGGAGTTTTAAAACGCATGAGCAAATTTCTGTCGCTGACCGTATATTTTGTTATCTGTGTGTGCCTTCAAGTCATTTCTGATCCTCAGAGGAAGCTATCGCAGGGTTTTCTTAGCAAGATTGGTTCAGAGGAGGTTTGCCGTTGCCTTTCCCTGAGGCTGAGACAGTGTGACTTGCCCAGGATCATGGCTGAGCAGGGAATTGAACCCTGATCTCCAGAGTCCTAATCCGACACTCAAACCATGTTACACCATTCGCCCAAAACAATTTGCAGTTTGACATCACCTTCAGTGCTGCTGCTCCATCCTCTGGAGTCCTGGAATTTGTAGTTCCACAATGTCCTTTGCTGGTGCCTCTCCAAATTTACAAATCCCAGGGTTCTGTAAGAGGGAGCCAGGGGAGTTAAAACTGCATTATTTCTACAGTGTAGACGCACCCTCTGTTAACTTTGTCACAAAAGAAAGGGAGAGCCTGTCAACATAACCATTGCTAATGGGAGGAATTCTTCATATATCTATTCTTTCACAGCTGCAGAAGCTGGATTCCCTTTCAGTTTTAACGGCGGGACAAATGCACATCGTATGAGGTTATACTCCTAGGAGCGGCCGAAATAATATAAACTGGTGAAAGTCCTCAGCCCCATAACACGCATACATCGGCTGTGCATCCGCACTGCAGAAAAACCGGATCATTTCCGCAGCCGTAGACATATTTTTCCATTGCCTGGGAAGAAAGAGGAAGACTCTTTGTTTGGAAATGAAGGGAGGAAATACATCTCTCTCTCTTCTTGTCCTCTCCATCCCTTCCTCCTCCTCCTCTTTCTTGGAGAAGGACCATGGGTTCAGGCCATTATTTTAATCTTCCTCCTTGGCCATCTTGAATTCATCATCCTAATAGGAGGCCATTTGCAGGCGCCCATTAGTGTAATAAGGCTCCCAATGGGCTGCAAGGCTGGGAAGGGGGTATTAACCCTGGGGAGGGTTTGTGTGTCTGTATTTATGTATGTGTATGTGTATGTGTATGTGTCTGCCTGCCTGCCTGCCTTTCTTGCCTTGCCTTGCTTTCTCTCCACCTCCTTGTCATTCTTTGTATGTCTCTTTCTGTATTTTGGTCTTTTTGCATTCCTGCACATGGCATGTGTGTGTGTCTGTTCCGCTCTGTGTTTCATTTTGTGCGTGTGTGTCTGTGTGTGTTGCTTTGTCACTGTTGTCCACTTTCGCATCCTTTCCGACTTATGGAGACCCTACGGCGAACCTATCATGGGGTCTTCTTGGCAAGATTGGTCCGGAGGAGGTTTGCCATGGACTTTGTTGCTGTTCTGCGCCTTCAAGTCGTTTCCGGCTTATGGCGACCCTAAGGCAAACCTGTCATAGGGTCATCTTGGCAAGATTGGTCCAGAGGAGGTTTGCCATTGCCTTCCCCTGAGGCTGAGAGAGTGTGACTTTCTCAAGGTGGGTTTCATGGCCAAGCTGATCTCCAGAGTCGTAGCCCAAAGCTCAGACCAGAGTGCCATACCGCCAAGATATCGCATGATGGATTAGTTGAGGAAACTTCTTAAACTTTTTTAGAGCTTGGGAAAGATGCTCTTCTATGCACACACACACACACACACACACCCTGTTGTGATCAGGTTTTTAAAACTACACAATATCTCTCCTCCGGGAATATATCCAGAGAGAGGAAGATTTGAATCTCCTGGGGGAGAGGGTGATAATTGAGATGGAAATTCTGACCCAGTTCTCTGTCTCCAAAGAAGAGACAGAAGCTCTGCCGGCTTTGTTCCCTCCTCTCTTTTTACATTTTCCTTGGGGCACAGACCTCTAAGGGCCGTCTCTTGGTGCTATTATTGGTTGTCGAAACCCATTGCAGGTGCTCTGGGACTCTTTTGACTCACATTTTGGGGAAAGAGAATATCCTTCTTGTCTCCCACATCTTACAGACTAGGCGTCGGGTCCCTGTTCCATTGTCTTTCCAAGATTTCAGCGACCCACTTTTTCCTTTTTCCACGCTCACAAATTCAAATTTATGTTCTCGTTTACCATTTCCTTTTCTCCTCCAACTTTTTTAGAAACTGCATCTGTTTATGAGAGCAAGCGTGATGGACTAGGACTCTGGAGACCAGGTTCGAATCCCCACTAAGACATGGAAACCCATTGGGCAACCTTGGTCACACTCTCTCAGCTTTAATGGATGGCAATGGCAATGGCAATGGCAAACCCCCTCGGAAGAAACTTGCTGAGGAAACCCCATGATAGGTTTGTCTTAGGGTCACCATAAACGTCGGAACAACTGTGGCGAAAGCGGTTCAAGGCATGCACAGTGGCAATGGTAAAGAGTTCAAACACAGTTCAAAAGGATGCTAGCTAGGGAATTCTGGGAGTTGTAGTCCAAAATGCGTACATCCCTGCCTAAAGTGTTGGAATTTGATTCTGAAATTCCCATTGTGAGAAGGTAGTGCTGTTAGGAACCCAGAAAGAGTGGTATATCTCTGTCCTGAGCACAGCTCAGTTTGCTAGGATTCCCAATAGGTTTGCTAACTCAGTTTGCTAGGATAGATTTGGTTTCCAAGCTCTCAGTTCCATTGATGTGAATGGCATTCACTTAGCCCAAAAACACCAGTGGACTTTCTATATAGTCTGGTGCACAGCTCAATTTGCTGGGATTCCTGTTAGGTTGGTTTCTGTGTTCATCCTCTCTTCCCGGCTTGTTTTTATGGCAACTTGTTTTTTAGCAAAGTCAGCCTTTCCAAGATCAAACTACTTGGGTGGGTCTGCTAATTGGCGTGAGAGGATTTGGAAAGCTACCTTGAGAACGTATTTGATCCTCCCGGTATGTTTGCCTTTTGATAATTACAAACTGTACCTAATAAGGGAGCTTTGATGTATTGACAGCTTTCATCTGGGAAGGAGGAAAACGTTATTAAGAGGCCGAAAACGTGGTCCGATTTCTTAGGCAGCTACAAATGAAAGGATCATAATTTCCCTCCTGTAAAAGAAGGGGGTTTGGGGGTGGGCAGGGCAGGGCAGAGCGGGGAAAGGAGAGTGTTTTTGGATGGGTTTTTCTCCCAACAAGAAAACAAGCCCAAATAACAGATTGCCATTAATTGCTGCTAAGTATCGACATTTCAGAACAGATTTGGGAGAGGTTTGGGAACATGGCAGCACTTCGAAACTACCACTGTGGCTTGCTGTGCAATGGGGCAGGCCATTTGACCTTTAAGCCAATGTCCGTGGGAAATTTTCTGGAAGTCTCGATTAATCCTCTGCCATCCCACTTTTCCAATGGCTTTTAAAATGTCCCGGCTTCTCTTTCCTCCTTCCGCTTTCCACCTTCGTCCTCAGCTTACTTTGATTTCTGCAAACTGAGTTCAAAATGCAAAAGTCGCTTGCGTTCGATTGACTCACCAGAGGAAGAGGAGAAAAGGGAGAAGAATCTTACCCTTCCCAGTTGGCTCAGGTAAAAGCAAAGTGCTGCAGCCTCTCCTCGCTTTTGCGTTCTTCCTCGTTCCTAACTTTTACCATCTTGATCACAGTCTGGTGTTGCTTGGTCTTGGTCAACTATGAAACGTTGGTCTTGCAAAGCGTTAGGACACGCTACAGGGTCTTCTTTTGCTCATTGGAGCTGGAATCCCAGACACATGGCGGAAATCCTGGACCATGATTTAAACCGTTGGATAAATCATATGGAATGGATCAGGACTGCTTCCGTATCTCTCGGCACTATGTAAGAGAGAGTCTTTTTAATCCATTGTGTGTCATGGGTTGAGAAGCTGTTTATGATATATGCCTCCCAGGCTTCCCTTTCAAAGGAAACCAACATTTCTTTTCTCTTTTTAAAAATCGCAGCTGGAGAGTGGAGGGTGGTTAGATGGGAATGTGAGACCTTCAAGAAAACCTCTTTGGATCTGGGCCATTTGGCACGTTTTTCTCTCTCCGGGCCTTGTTAGGAAAATAAAATAAAAATAAAATCCTAACCCAGCCACCTGTCACTGCCGAAACCGGGCTGAGAAAACCAGCGAGAAACTTTGGAGGCGGCTTGAGAGACGTAGACCCTCGGGGCACCTTTGTCTTGGTTTTTCTTTTTTGCCGCTGATTTCTAATTGCAAATTGTGTTTAAGTTGTCACTTTAAGAGCAAGTAGGCTGGTGTTCCCGCTAGGCTGAGCTTGAAACAAAAGGCACTGATGAAATAGTCAAAGGCAAGGAGAATAACAAGCCCAAGCTGTCATTGTTTAGGTCCTCCTCCTCCTCCTAAACTCCAAATGAAAGAAACTAAATATAGATGTCTTTTCCCCCTCCTTGTTTTCATTGAAGCTGAAAGTCAGAAGGCTTGGGAGCCATCTTGGTTTCTGGATCTGTCATACCCTCCAATAACGGTCCCAATTAATCCTCTGCTATCCCACTTTCTCAGCCGCTGTTAAAATGTCCCGGTTTCTCTTTCCTCCCCCCACTTTTCTGCTTTATCCTCGGTTGATGTCATTTGCAGCAAACTTAAGTTCAAAGTGCAAAAGTCGTTTGAACTTTTGGAGGCAAGGAGGAAAAGGAGAAGAGAAGACAGGGTCTTGTCCTTCCCAAGAGGATTAGGCAAAAGCAGAGGAAGGTTTTGGGAAGTAGTAGCCACAGGTGGGAGAGGCAGGGCTAGAAAAGTTGAAAGATGGAGACGAAGGGCTGTAAAAGCAAGACCACTGTCGGAAGACATTGCTCAAAAGTTCTAGTAAGATGACAACTGGTATTGTGGTGTTGCGTATCATAGGGTTTTCTTGGCAGGTTTCTTCAGAGGGGCTTTGCCTTTTCCATCCTCTGAGAGTCACCCAGTGGGTTTCCATGTCCGAGCGGGGATTCGAACCCTAGTCTCCAGAATCATAATTCAAAACTCAAAGCATTACACCCCACTGGCTTTGGCAGGGTTAGAAATCAGGGTGAGATTTGGGGTTGTGTATAGGGCCTCCTCCTATAGCAGTCTTTTCTTTTCTTTCCCCCTCTTCCTGCGTCCGAGCAATCGCTCAGCAAAGGACGAATTATTGGCCAAATGCGTCTCCTGGCTGCATTTCAAGCTCACCACAGACCACTCTCTTGTATTACTTTACAAAAAACACCTCTTCGGTAATCAGTTTAACGCTGGGGCTCTCTCTCTCGAGGGAAAAGCTCTGGGAGTTTTCAGGTTTGATAGACTCCGATCGGATCCGATCCATATTAATCTATTAATCGTAGTCTTCTTCCAGAGTTTGGCGAGCGGATTGCTGGAAAGGCTAGTAACAAAAACAAAAGGATCCCCGCAACTTGGGGAGGTTTCCTTTTTGGAGGACAGTGGCTAGAATTTGCCACTGGGAATATGGAGATTCTGGGAAATGCAATTGAGGAATGGCCAAATCACGGACGTAGTATTGCACGAAGCATTGCCAAAACAATGCTTCTCCTTCTCCTTCTCCTTCTTGCACCTGCTTTTGAATCTTGTTGGAAGCCCTTTTTCGGTCCCGGATTTTAGAGAAAAGCAAAATGGAACGCAAATACAACACAATCCCCATATCTACACGTTCTCAAAACTTATCACAGATTGTGAAAACCATAGATGTAGGTTGAGTCTCCCTTCTCCGCCATTCTGAACTATTCCAAAATCCAAAGTGGCTGAGAGAGTGACACCTTTGCTTTCTGATGGTCCGGTGTGCACAAATTTGGTTTCATGCACAAAATTATGAAAAATAAGCCTTTGGGCTATGTTTTTATAAGGTGCCTGTGAAACAAATGAATTTCACATTTAGACTTGGGTCCCATCTCCAAAGTATCTCTTTGCCTTCCCCTGAGGCTGAGAGAGTATGACTTGCCCTAGGTCATCCAAGTGGGTTTATATGGCCAAGCCAGGGTTCCAACCCTGGTCTCCAGAGTTATAGTCCAATGCTCAAACCACTACACCATGCTGGCTCACAAACTATTTGGTTACCTTTGGGAAACAGAAAGCAAAAAGTCACTTTTCAAAACTTAACTCAGGGCAACCAACTACTCTTTTGGCTGTCGGAACTTTAACTAATTTCTTTTGCGCTTCCAAGGCCGAGCTGGGATTTGAACCCTGGCCTCCCAGTGTCCTAGTCCTAGGCTCACACCATTCTGGCCCCATGAAAAGATGCTATAATAACCCATGGATGAGCTGACTAACAAATAAATCCCATTATGCAGCTTTGCTGGCCCACTTCTGTACCTGACAGGCATCCCTTTAATGCTGCGCTTGACTCATTTATTTCCCGTTTGCCCTCAAAGGAATATTACGATCAAGCGATATCGCAGACAAGATGCTTCCGCAGCTGGAACACTGTCCATTGGGGTATATATATATATATATATATATATATATATATAAAAGAGAGAAAGAGATGGGAGGAGTAGAGGAGAAGAAATTAAAAATGACCTACATCACACATACACACACCACTATAATGCTTCTGTCCGCCTCCCTCCCAGGCAAACAGCTTGCTGTAGTTTTCAAAATTAATTTCATTTGAATGATCATTTCAGCCTCATCGGATGCAAATGGGACCATCTGGGAAGCAGCTGAAAAGGAGAAAGAGAAGGGATTTGGAAATGGTGGCGGGGAACGGCTATCCTTAATACACAACAAGGCTGTCAGGAAAAGAGGGAGAGGTTACATGCATTGGAGAATGACAACCCACACCAAAGCCATGTTCATACCCTTCAACATTTCACAAATGAAAACAGGGGTACGTATATACGGCCAAGCCACCTCAGATGGCAAAAAGTCATGAAGAAGAACAGAAAAATTAGGATTGCTTTTGCCTAAGCCTCCTGGGAAGATCAAGATCCCACCTTCCTGGCTTTTGCACTATTGAAGCAAGCCAGGATTAAGGGAGAAAGCAGGAGGAGGAGAGAAAAACCAGGACATTTCAAAAGCAACTGAAATAGTGGGATGGCAGAGAAATAACTGGGACTACCTCTGCCCAATTGGGATAGTTGGAGTGTATGAATTTTCCAAAAGACATCCCAAGTGCACTGAAGAAAGTTGCTACTGGTAAAAGGCCAAACATGTAATATGGTGGCCAGGTTGAGACTTAATTATATAAAGAGTTTTTTCTTTAATTAACAAGAAGTTCTCGGGATTTGGAGTCTTCACCTGCCCTGCTGAACTAACCGGAGTTTCTTGTTTCATCCAGACTCAGGAAACTGTGGTCTACTGTAAAGCAGAGCTATGGAAATTTGGGGCCTTTTAGACTATGAATCCCATCATCTCTTATTGTTAGTTGGGCTGAAGACAAAGGCAGCCAAAAATAGCTGGGCAAAGATGCAAAGGTCCTTCAAAATAACACTGAATTAAAACATATACTTCTCATCTTGCCTTGACCAACCCATTTGGGAATATCTCTCAGAACTCTTGTCCAGCAGGATTCCAGCAGAAATAAAGGGTTCGCTATTACAGACTGAGTCTCCCTTATCCGAAATTCTTGGGACCAGAAGTATTTTGGATTCTGGGATTTTTCCATCTACCTAAACCAGGACGTTTAACAGCAGCTGAAAAAGTGGGATGGCAGAGGATTAACTGGATCTGTTCCTGCCCAGTTGGGAGAGTTGGAAAGGATGCTGTGGGGGAATTGCAATGCTGCAAATGATTTTTCAACCACCCCCTTTCCCTCCACCATGCTGAAATGGAAAGCAATGGCCTGCCTGACCCTCCTAATACAATAAAAAAATCACAATGCTGTCCTTCATTTCCAACAAGCGGAGTAGCGAGAGTAAGTGGCCATAACCGATTTCAATGTCCTGAGATGTTCATCTCTTGAGTCTGATAAAAAACCCAGAATATTCCAAGGGAGCTCTTTGGAGGGAATTCCTTCTCCTCGGAGTCCCTGTTCCTTGTGATTGTTTTATCTGCTTCTTTCTAGGTATTCTATCTCATTTTCCCCTTTGCTTCCATCTAGGGCCTATTTTCCCTGTAGATGGGTAAATTTAGTGCAAACCCAGGCTTTGGGAGGCTGGAGAGATGAGTGGAAATGGATTTCAAGGACTATTTATGGCCTGCTGAGCTTTAAGAAATTGCTTATTCTCTCTCCCCCTGTTCCCTGTATTCTTAGACCAGAATTGTTAAAGTTACTTTCTTGGATTAAAACTCCACAAAACTCCCATTTTGTGTGCCTGTATTTTACGAGCTGGTATTGTTGTATGCCTTTTGGTTGACTTCAAGCTATGCCAACTCTCTTCCAGGGATTTCTGGACAAGATTTGTTCAGAGGAGATTTGCTGTTGCTTTTTTGGGACTTGGCAGTGATTCATCCTAGTAGTTCCTTAGTTTTTCCTTTTCCTTTTATAGGCTGATAGGGTAAGTCAAAAGGAATGATAGAAAAACAAGGAAGAAAGAAAAATACCTCAGAATCCTCAGCTTAAAACTACCAATTTATTTAATATATATGAATAGCATCCTTTCCTCTTCGATAATGCTTTTGGGGCCATTCAGCCCAAAAATAACACTCCATTGGAATTAAAAAAAAAATAACTGGCAAAGGATGCTCAGCAAAATTGGCAAATGTGGGATGCTTCGGTGAATGGATCAGTAGTAAGTCTCCCTCTCTACCCAGCCGCCTGGATGCCTACGGAGAATGTACTTTCGGATTTCGTCGTAGATGAAAATCAACAAGCTGAATGGGAAGGCGCAAAACCACCACGGGATCCGAAGCGGAAACATGCGCAGAGCGATCTCCATGCCTGGGCAGTATGATAGGAAGGCAGCCAAGGTTGTTTCCTCAATGAGGCCGAAAATAAGAATCCTGTTCCTCATGCCCTGATGGTAGAGAGAAAGCTTCCGGGTCTTGCAGATGATCAGGTCCGCCCATTGCACCACCACGATGCTGATGAAGAAGGCCGTGTGGCAGGTGAATTCGACCACCTTCCGCTGCTGGTAAGTCCACTGCTGGCCGTAACTGTCCTCCAGGTCATTCTTGGAGCGGTTGTCCCAATCCAGGCGGAGCCCCAGCAGGAAGAAGGGTAGAAATCCATTTTCAGCCATGATCACAAAGTAAGTGAAGAAGCCGGCGAGTGCCTGCATCATGCCAATCTGCCCATATGCCATGCCTATGAGGCGCTCATTCACCAGTTTGTCTGTCTTGGAGTTGCGTGGCTTCCTCTTCATGATATCACTCTCTGCCTTCTCATAGGCCAGGGAGATGGCGGGTACCATGTCCGTCCCCAGGTCGATGCACAGGATGGTGATGGTGCCCAAGGGCAACGGGATGCTGAGGATGATAAAGAGCAGGAAAGGAGAGATCTCCGGGATGTTGCTAGTCAGGGTGTACGCGATGGACTTCTTCAGGTTGTCAAAGATCAACCGGCCTTCTTCTACGCCCGTCACAATGGAGGCAAAGTTGTCATCGAGTAAGATCATGTCAGCGGCTTGCTTGGAGACGTCAGAGCCAGCGATGCCCATGGCGATGCCAATGTCAGCCTTCTTGAGTGCAGGTGAATCGTTCACCCCGTCGCCCGTCACAGCCACGATGGCTCCCTGTCGCTGGCACCCTTCCACGATAATGAGTTTCTGTTGTGGGGAGGTGCGGGCAAAGACAATCTCGGTGTGGTTCCTCAGGACCTCGTCCAGTTGCTCGGAGGTCATCTCCTTCAGTTGGGAACCATGGATGACACATGCCTTGGCTTCTCTTGGGTCCACCTCGCTGATGGGGATCTGGAGCCGCTCCGCAATATCCTCTACCGTCTCGGTGCCCTCGGAGATGATTCCCACTCCCTTGGCAATGGCTTTGGCGGTGATTGGGTGGTCCCCGGTAACCATGATCACCTTGATCCCGGCACTTCGACATTTCCCAACAGC
This sequence comes from Phrynosoma blainvillii, assembly GCA_026167975.1. Classification (NCBI taxonomy): domain Eukaryota; kingdom Metazoa; phylum Chordata; class Lepidosauria; order Squamata; family Phrynosomatidae; genus Phrynosoma; species Phrynosoma blainvillii. Next base: position 11,744,950 of record JANUYF010000014.1, read on the forward strand.
ATCTGGCACGGCAGCACGAGGTGGGTCGATCAGGGAAATGAGACCCACGAAGCAGAGTTTGGTGATGGGAAAGTTGACTTTCTCCACATCAAACTTGAATTTTCGGGGGAATTGGCGCTCAGGAAGGTAGAGGTGGCAGAAGCCCAGCACCCTCTCACCTAGCCCTCCCAGCTCATCGTAAGCTTTCATAAAGGCATCCTGCATCTTCTTGTCCAGGTTGACTTCCTTCCCTTGCATCAAGATGGTGGAACAGACATCAAGGATCTTCTCAGGCGCCCCTTTCATCACCAGGATGTGGCCTTTGGGTTTATCTTCGGCTTCGTGGATGGAGAGCTGGTACTTGTTCGTGGAGTTGAAGGGAATCTCTGCCACTTTGGGGTTCTTTTCCCGCATGGCTGCCACAGACCCACAGGATAACTCTATACATTTCAGGAGCGCAGACTCAGAGGCATCCCCCGTGGTTTCCCTCTTTGTAATGGGTAGGTCCTCCTGCCCAGCTTTGAAATCTGCCCTGTTGCAGAGCCCGGCGATGCGAGAGAGGGCTACCCAATTGGGCGACCGCTTCTCGAACACCACTGCCCCAGCTTGCTCTTCGGAGGTGTCGGCAGCATAGATCTGATTGTCGAACCACATGTGGGCGACAGTCATGCGGTTCTGGGTCAGGGTACCGGTTTTGTCCGAGCAGATGGTGGAGGTGGAGCCCAGCGTCTCTACAGCCTCCAGGTTCTTCACCAGGCAGTTCTTGCGAGCCATGCGCTTGGCCGTGAGGGTCAGGCAGACGGTGACGGTGGCCAGGAGCCCTTCGGGGACATTAGCCACAATTATGCCGATCAAGAAGACGATGGCTTCCAGCCAGTAGTAACCAAGAACAATGGCCAAAATGAAGAAGGTCACACCGAGGAAGACGGCAACACTAGTGATGATGTGGATGAAGTGTTCGATCTCCCGGGCGATGGGGGTGGCACCCTCCTCCAGGCCGGAAGCCAAGGAGGCAATGCGCCCCATCACTGTGCGGTCTCCTGTTAAGATGACGATACCCCGGGCTGTCCCTTCCACGCAGTTGGTCGAGAAGAAGCAAATATTGCGTGTCTCGAGCGGGTTCTCGTTGGTGAAATCCGCGCATCGGCTCTGTGGCTCCGATTCCCCCGTGAGGGAGGAGTTGTCCACTTTGCAGCCGCTGGCCGAGATGATCCGTACGTCGGCGGGAATCCGGTCTCCCCCTTTCACTTCCACCAAGTCTCCCACGACCACTTTCTCAGCGTTGATCTGCATCTTCTTGCCGTCCCGGATGACCAGGGCTTGCTGCGGGACCATGTGTTTGAAGGACTCCATGATCTTGGAGCTTTTGGCTTCCTGGTAGTAGGAGAAGCAGCCCGTCACCACCACCACCCCCGCCAACACTATGCCCAGGTAGAGGTTGTCCTTGTTTGCCCCGGAGCTGACCATCTCCTCGATGGTGTAGGCCAAGAAGCAGAGGATGGCTCCGATCCACAAGAGGATAGAGAAGCCCCCAAAGAGCTGGCGGCAGAATTTCACCCATTCTGGCGTGGTCGGGGGAGGCGTCAGGGCGTTGGGGCCGTCCCGGGCTAAGTTGGCTTCCGCTTGGGCAGTGGTGAGACCCATGGTCAAGTCCACCTTGTACTTGATGGCAATCTCTTCCAACGAGAGCTTGTGGTCATCGATCTTCACTTCCTTCTTCAGGTCCTCTAGGTCTTCCCCCGTTTTTTCTGTGCTTTTCTTGAAACAACAGGGGCACATTCGTTGGAGGAGAGAGGGTTTCTTGCTCCCCATGATGGATGGCAGTGGGGCGTCTTCCTTCAGCCCTTTCTCCTCAGGGTTTCCTTCTTAGTGATATCTGCTCTGGCTTTGGGGGTAAGGGGTGCTGGATAAGGAGGTGAGGGATGGGTGCTTTGGGGGAAGAGGTATCGGGAGAAGGAGGGGAAGGGGAGAAGGACCCCCCACGCCCCCCCCAAAGGACCCAAGTTCAGGAAAAGTTGTACACCAGGCAGATGGGCCAACAAGTTCTCCCTTAAGAGACCCAAACCCACCCGCTTCCTAGGAGGAATGAGAGGCCAGGGTCCTAGCAACCGACCAAGCTTTGGTCTCCTAGCATCCCAGACCCGCCTCCTTTGGTGATGTCATGCCTCCTAGCAACCAACTGGGGGTTCCCTGCCCTAGCAACCGAGTCCCATTCCTTCCATGCTTAGCACCCTATTGACCGCAAAGTTGATTTTTCAGGTTAATTGCAAGTTGATGTTATATGGAAGGTTCACAGTTGAGTGGTGGGAGACCTCTTAAGCATATAGAAGGCCCTGGGTTCAAATCTCAGCATCCACAGGCCGGGCGGAGGAAGGTCCTTTGCCTGAAACTCTGGACAGTCCGTGAAGACAGTACTAAGCTAGATGTAGAATAATGGTCTCACTTCCTCTAAGGCACATTCTTTTTAAAAATCAAACTGTGATGAAAAGCCATGGGGACTAGAACCTTACTTTGCCTTAGTTCATTAGTAAAGTCCCAGCAGAGGGTCTGAGATTCAGAGTGCATCTACACTGTAGAGATAATGTCGTTTGATACCATTTTAACTACCTTGGCTCCCAATGAGGCAGCAGAAGTGATACGTATTTTTTTTTAATGATTTAAAATCCTTATGCAGTCGACCCTCCACATTTGCAGCTTGGATTATCCACAGACCTGATTCATATGTTCTCTCTAGGAATCTCTAGTTCCTCCGGCGCAATTCTGTGGCCAACGTCTACCAGGAGTCATATTGGAGGACCTAGCGATTCCTAGAGAGAAGACCTTTCTAGGCATTTGTAGGTCCTCCAGCGCAATTCTACGGTCAACTCCTGGCACAATGAATAATAATAATAATAATAATAATAATAATAATAATAATATTTATTTATACCCTGCCCCTCTGAGAACGGCTATGATCACTAAATGATCACAATGAATCACTAAAGAGGAACAGAAAATCATACAGAAGTAAGAGCTGCATGGAAGAGAACAGTCTCTTCTGTCTGTCCAAAGCAAAATAAGTCTGTGTATCTCTTTTTCTCTTCTCCGCTGTCTTTTTGGGGATTCAGAGGACGTCAGGGCCTGTTGAATGAGCGTGTCGGCCGGGTCAGGAGGCGTCTTGCTAATCCAAGCGGCTATTATCCGGTCTCCATGGGGTTCCCTCCGCCGTGTGGAAAAATGCATCCTGGCCCTATAGCAACTGCAAAGCAACCCACGGCCCTTTGGTCAAAAATCGGGCCGATTTTGGTTCTCATTAGAAGGACACATCTCACGCTTTGCCTGCTTTTGTTCTATTGTTGTGGAACCGGCGTGGCAAATGTTGGGAAAACGGGACAAAACAAAGAATCTACCAAGTATCACCTCCTTCGTATATTTATTAATAAGTCACCCTTTCCCCAAAACTGGGACTCACAACGTTTAAAAAACAGTACAAAGCTTCTTGTGGGATTAAGGGTGGCTCTGATCCTTTTTGGGGATGTGTAAATGGTTGGTTTCAAAAGAGAAGGCAAAACCTGGAGTGGAAGGCAAGTATTGCTTTCGCATTATGTCTGCCTTCTCCATCTTTTCTGCCAAGAAGTTCAAATACAAATATTCAAGGATAAATCAGTTTTGTTTGATCAGTTTCTTTTTCTGCAACCCTGGCATGGGTCTAGTCTAGTGCCTTCTCTCTCAGCCTCAGTGTTCCTCGTCTGTATAATGGCTGTATTCCCTTGTTGTCTTTGACCTTCGGCAGTATTTGTACTTTTGTGCTTGTCATTTTAGGAATTTTTGTATCCTGATCTCCAAATAAACAGGTGTAGACCATCCTCTTTAAGGAGTTATTTGGACATAATTGGGAATTGATTCGGCCTTCCTCCTGAAATCACCATTTTGCACCTGGTTCTGCCCCATTCTGCCGCCATTTTGTTAGCTCTTGGATTGGAGACTGCCAACTAGGCTATATTTCTGAGGAAGGGACTGGCAAATATCTCCTCTGAGTATTCCTTGCCTAAGAAAACGATGAATTTCATGGGGTTGCCATACATCAACGGGTGACTTGAAGGCATGCGCACATACATCTGAAAAGGCACATTGTTGTTGTTGTGCCTTCCAGCTGTTTCTAAGGCCATGGGATTTTCTGGGGCTGAGAGTATGTGACACACACTACTGGGTTCCTTTTTTAGAAAACCTGTTGGTTGTTGGCCTGGTGAGAAACACTGCCAAGAAATTCCCCTAAAAATCAGACTCCTCTTCATTTTTGCAAATGTTGGAGGAGCAGTTTTCAAAATGCCCCTCTTCTCTTTCCAGGCAAGATTTTCGAAATCGAGGGAGAAAGTTTGCTCAAAGCCAAAAACTTCAAAAATAAACCCCCCCCCACAAAAATCAGTTTCGGCAGGTCTTTCCAGGCAACCTGGGAGCTATCCATGGTGCTGAATCTAGCTTTTCTTTTGCACAGCTGGATTGTTCATCCTTCCTGGTTGCAGTTCTTTCTGGGTTTGTTCAGAGGACGTTTGCCATTGCCTTCCCCTGAGGCTGAGAGAGTGTGACTCACCCAAGGTCATCCAGTGGGTTTACATGGCTGGGCCAGGATTTGAACCCTGCTCTCCAGAGTCCTGCTGGCTCACATCTTTGGCTCTTCCCGTCCCATAAATCCTCACCGCCAGCCCTGCAAGGAAGGATTGGAGCCTTTTGCACCCACATTTTTGCATTCATTGCTTGACCTGAAATGCCTCTGTGTTGACCCCTTGGCAAAATTCGATTTGAGTCCCCTGCCCTAAGGCCCAAAAGACCACAAAAGCAGTTACCTCTCAGTTTGTGTTAATGAAGTTTCTAGAGTGGTTCACCATCTTCTGTCATATATTCAGAGGTAGCCGTGTTGGCCGTATAGCAAAGTACAATCACATCCACAATCCACAAAAATGTGCTATAACTGTGCAGTATGTGAGGGCCATTTGTGCTTGGATTTCAGTGTTTAATTCTTCCAAATCTGCGTTTGGATCCCTAAGTGGTGAATTAGTATTGCCATGTTTTCTTCCTGAGAAGCTCCTCGTCTTTAAGGCCTGTATGCCGGGCTGTTGGCAGAATGCTGGATGGTGCAGTCCTTACTCAATGTGGAGCACTTTGGCCTGCAACTCTGGAGATCGAGGTCGATTCCCAGCTCGGTCATGAAACCTATTGAGGGACCTTGGGTAAGTCACACTCTCTCAGCCTCAAGGAAAGGCAATGGCATGCCTCTTGCCAAGAAAACCCCATGATAGGGTTGCCATAAGTCAGAAAATGACTTGAAGGTATACAACAACAAGAGGACACAGATGAGGGTGAATTTTTCTTTCTTTCTGAAGAATTTACTTACAATTTGCCATATTTTTTTCCATATCCCAGTGGAAAAACATTGAGGTTGGGTTGTTTTTGTTAATCAGTCCAAAAAATGCGACCGGATTCAAGAGAAAAAGGAACAACAGATAGGCCTCTTTCAAGCCCGACTTGTAGGACAAGCCCCAGTTCTTGGATTTGCAAGGTTGGTGTCATGGGAAACGGCGATAAATCTTTAAAACTCCATTTGCATTTTTCTTGGAAACGTTTCAACCTGCCCGACATTCGAAGAGATGCCGTCTTTTTGTGATTTTTAAAACAGGGTTTTGGGGTTCTCTCCTCTCCTGATTCAAAAGCTGAAGAACAGTAATCGTTTTTTAAAAGCGGATGTGATTGCGCTGCCTTTTTAAAAGGCTTGTTTTCTATATAAAAATGTTTCTTGGAAATGTCAGGCATTTTTCTCTCCCTGATCTCAATTCACTTCTGAGCGAGTTTTTCCCCTCCTTTTCTCTCTCTCAGATAAATTTACAATCCACAGCTGTCTGGCTCTATATAAAAAAAGCAATAATACGTCTGTCCTTGAGATCGGCTTGTTTCTTTCGGAGATAAGGGAGCTGATTAGTTTGGATTTTATTTTTTTCTCGCTAGAGGCGGCGCTTTTTGAGGATATAAATATCTGAGTAATTGAGCTCCTTTGGAAGGAGACTGGCTTATAAATGTTATTTTTTTTTGGCAGTGATGAGGAGGGGTCTACTCTTGGAGGCTGAAGGACACCCAGAATCAGTACCGCCCTTTAAGGCTGTTGTGACACAAATTGTGGACCCCGGACTTTACTTTCATGGCCCCTAAATCCATGCCAGGCAAGTCACACTCTCTCAGCTTCAGAGGATGGCCATGGCAAATCCCCTCTGAAGAAGCTTGCCAAGAAAACCCTTAGGGTCGCCGTAAGTTGGACATGACTTGAAGGCATGCAACAACAACAATGACAACAACAACAACAAATCCTTGCAACCGCACCATCTTTTTAAAAATTTGATCCAATTTCCAGGCAATTTTTGCCCTCAAAGATCCCCATATCTCTAAAACTACATGAAAACCGCCTAGATTGGTTCGCCATAGGGCGGTATAGAAATAAACATTATTATTATTATTATTATTATTATTATTATTATTATTATTATTATTAAAATACCCCTACCCAACTCTCACAAGCACCTCAGAATATCATATTATCCCCAGTTGTCTCTGTTTTCTTCTGCAGTCCTCCTTACAATAGGAACAAGGAGGGATGCATCCTTTCTTCTTGCCACCATTTTGAGAGGGACTGCAGAGGAAAACAGAGCCCTTTCCCAAAGATCTTAAAATTTGGATAAACCCGTATAGGGAGAGGTGGCCTTTCGCACGGGACGGGGTTGCTTTGGACAAGGTATGTGTTGAGAAAGTCTACCCCGAATGTCCTGCATGTTCACCCACAGACAAGTGGCTGGAACGCCTTGACGCGAGTGCGAAACAAGCCCATTTTAGAGGTGATCTCACACCCCTAGTGCAACCCACCCGTTTTATCATTATCCTCTAATTGTTGCATTTTGTGCATGTCATCCATGGTCTGGAGGAAGGATTAGAAAAGAGAAGCCAAGGCACGTTGATGCAATTGTCCGTTCTGTCGGGAACGTGCCGGAATTGCTTTCCAAGAACTTCTGGGATGGCTGCCCGTTGGCACTGAAATTAAGCCAAAAAGGACTAAGTCCTTCCAGGGGGAAATGGAAGGGCAAAAAGAGACGACGACGACGACGAGGAAGAAAATATCAAAATGGCATATGCCTTGTATCGTGGTGACAGGCAATTGCTTTCTGTTATAGCGGGAAGCAAGCAGGATGGCCGGGGGGGGCTGCCAGTCATACGCTTTTGCTTTTTGTTATAATAATTGGCACTGAGCTTTGGGTTTTCTTGCGGGGATCTGGCTTTCATCCTGCCTATTTTGGCATCTCTCTGCATCCGACAAAAGTTTCCTGCAACGATCCTTTAATAAGCTTTGCTTTCTGACACCCCCCCCCCCCCCCAGGACATCCTCTTAATGATATGTAGCACTTTCTTTATTCCACGAGTAAAATTATTTCCATGTCTGCTATCTTGTCGACAGCTATAACCAGGACTTTTAGGTCCTGCTTGTTGTTGCTGTTGTGAGTTTGGGTTTCAAGGCAGCTTACAACAGTTAAAAACAAAACATATGTGTTAATCATGCTGCAAACGTATTTTAAAATTGTTTTCATTTCTATACTGCTTCACGGTGAACTAAAGCACTCTCCAAGCGGTTTACAATGTGTGATTGATTCTTTTTAAATAAGACTGTCCTAATAGTACATTTTTAGCTAAATGGTTGGCAGCTTCAAGGCACAAACTACTTTGAGACCCATGAGAAAACTGAGATAATCAATCAATCAATCAATCAATCAGAGGGATGAACTGCTCTTATGTATTTATTTAATTGATTGATTGATTATATATTTTCCCAGCCAGGAAAAGGACGGTTTGGGAAGTCTGGAGGGTTCAAGGGCTGGAGAAACAGCCTGGGAGGAGGGCACACTTTGCCCACCTTTGGAAAAATATTCGACAGATATGCACTAGAAGCTTCCTCCATTTTGAAGCCAGCCGCTTTCTTTCGGCAGTGGGAATTTCAGGCTCTTCTCTCCCCATTCATCTAGGTCTCTAGGAGATGCAAGGCCCACACCTGGACTCCGTTCCTCTATCTCTTTCCTTCCTTTGGTGAGGAGAAGGCCGGTTTCCCCTTGGGTTTGTGCTTCCTTGGCAATGCAAACCAGGGCAGAGTATTGGTGTTTTTATTCCCGAAGCATGAAGGCGACCAAGCGCTGGAGTCTAGCACCATCTAGAAGTGCTTGCCTGCATTGCAACAACACCTTTTCTTCCTCACAGAGACCCATGCATCATGCCTCACTGACATTTTAGCTTAGACTGCTGCGGAGTGTCCAACCTGAGGCTAGCCCTTGAAGACTGGCCTGGAAAAATCTTCTTCTTGTTGATGCGTGCCTTCAAGTCGTTTCCAACTTACGTCGATCCTATTGTGGAGTTTTCTAGGCGAGATTTGTTCTGAGGAGGCTGAGAGAGTGTGACTTACCTAAAGTCACCCAGTGGGTTTCATGGCCAAGCTGGGAATCAAACCCTGGTCTCCAGAGTCATAGTCCAACCCTCCAACTTCTATGCCATGCTTGGCTATCTTGGGCATGTTGTTAGTGTTGGATAAAACCTTTGCTAGGGCATGTTAAACTGCTGTCTCTCTCTTTTTTTTTGGGGGGGTGGCATGGGATGATGGGAGTTGTAGTTTGGCACAGGGGCCAGGTAGAGGTGGGGAAGAAGACCTCACACATGAGATGTTGGAGGATTTCTAGTTGTTAGAACAGAGAACTAGTTTGGGGTGGGTGGACCAGATCACTTTTTTGGGGAAGATGGATAATGGACCCATCTGGTTCCCTAACTTTAGAGACCCCCATCTTCCAACTTTGCCCCTTTTTTGTGGTTCAGGGCTTCAGGAAGGAGAAGGACATTTTCTGGTGGCCATATTGGGGACTCTGGTGGCCCACAAATCTGGCCCACAACCCAAGGATTTTCCTTCCTCTAGACTAGACACACTATATCGTATTTAATCGTCCATCTATTCTAGTGAGTCAGAAGCCAAAGTCTTGATCCAGGATTTAACTTTTCCTGCCCGATTTCAACCAGGAACAGTTGTTTTTACAGCCAGGTTATAAATCATCTGCGAGAAGGTTGCGTCCATCGGAAAGAGCCGGCAACTGCACAGTTTGAGTAAGAGAAGCCAGTAAACCACAGAGCAAAGGGAACTGACACTCTCCCGCCTTCCAAAGTCAGGAGGATTAGAAAGCAGGAATAAAAAAGGTGACCTTCTCTAGGAAATTGATGCTCTGGGCTTGGGCCATAAACCATCTTCCAGCTGACACGGACTTTTTCCAGCCGTGGGTGAAGGACTCGAGAGGAAAAGATTCTTAATGTGTTTTGGAAGGAAGGGCGAGGGAATGAAAAGAGGCTTGCAACAAAATAAATGGTGGGAGTTAAAGGGGGGAGGTGGAAGTCACCCCAAGAAGGGTGAAGCTCATCTGTTAGCTTCCTGGCTATTGACTCTCTCATTGCCAGATGTGGGTTTTGCCTGCCCCGGAGGGATGGTTTGACAGGGCAAGGAACATGGCTAGGAATGGGGCAATCTCTTTCCCCTGGCTTATCATGTTTTTTCTTTTAAATGCCAAGCTTTTTCTGTCCTGGATATGAGGAATTCTGCCAGTTTGTTCCAGATCCTTCCAAAACAGCAATCCATTATTCTTCACCGCTAGGGAGTTTCCCTGGCCAACATTGTTTGTATCCAATAAATTCCATAAGTACGAACACCGTGTTGTACTTACATTAACAGTTGTACTTATATTTTTCCTTACATGAAAGGTTGCACTTTTATAATTGGCCACTTTGGGGTTTCCGAGAAAGAGAGAGACTTGAAACCTTTTGTGGAAAATGGATTTTTATATTAATACTGACTCCTTTTTCTTCCTTTTTCTTTGGTGTCTTTTCTCATTCAGTGTTCATCATGGGATTCGGGCTGTTGGTCTATCCTTTTGGCCTTTCTTCTGACACCGTGAGGAAATGCTGTGAGGACGCAGGTATCTACTATGCAGGCGATTGCCAAATCGGTTGGGGGTACATGCTGGCGATTGTGGGTGTCATGCTCTCAGTTTTTCTGCCCTTCTTTGCAAAATACGCACCCAAAGAGCACGCCTCTCCGACTCCAATACCCACCATTTTATAGTATTTTCTCAGCGCTTTCAGCAGCAACGCATTCTGCCTGAAGTGGATAGACTGCTGAGTACCCCACGCTCCCTTTTAGCTTCGCTGCTATAAGAAACGGGAGCTGAGGAGTCCCAGAATTGCTCCCGAGAGACCCAAAGTGCATTGACAAGTCTTCCTTGTACGCTTGAAAAACTCACAACTCCAGATCAGCAGAAAATGTGCCAAGCGGAGAACGCACTGCCTGGAACGTGTATCTGGCTCGAATGCCTCGAAAAGAAAGAAAGAAAGCTCTGGATTTTATCCTCAACAGATCTGTCTACCTCCCAATTTCTTTCTGTGTGTGTTTATGTCTCCAAAAAAATTAATCATCTTTTTTAAAAGCCTGGATTCACTTTTGTATCTTCTTGATTCAACACTTGGACTTTTTTTGAAGCTTTTCGTCAGTGCCCTTTCGTGAGCGATAAGATAAAACCACGGAAGGAGGTACCGGCACATCGAGTTTTATAAAATGGCGTACGCCGAGAAAAGGAGCGTCTTCCTTTTAGCACTTTTGTTTGTCCAAGCCGTGCGTGCCAACCGTGAACACCATGCGCAGGGGGACCTTTTTCTACGGCAGAGAGTATCATTGTCTGGACTGGTTGCTGTCATTTGAATTTAAATTTTTGATGCTTTTGTGTCAAGCCACAGGTGACGCGTCGTAACGCTTTGGGTCAAGATGTCAAGAAGCGTGTGGCAAAGTTGTAGGTCTGGTTTTGTACAGGTGGGAACCTCAGTTGTGTGGCACGAATGGGGGTCATGGTGGTATCTCAGTGAGCCTTTTCGTCAACTGGCCACACTCTCAATGGGCGTTAGCATGCGCCAACCCAAAATGCTTTGCTCCTCCTCCTCTTCCATCCACACCTAGTATGCACAAAGTTGGGACCTCCCTCGATTCCCATTAGACCAGGAGTAGGCAACCTTTCCCCTTTAAGGGCCGAGGGACTTCAGCTCCCAGAAGCCTCAGCCATGTTGGCCAATAGTCCCATGTTGGCCAATAGCTCCTGGGATTCTGGGAGCTGAAGTCCCTCGGCCCTTAAAGGGGAAAGGTTGCCTACCCCTGCATTAGACGATCCTCATTGGATCAAACACTAGTTTGGCCATACTCCCAACATCCTCTGGTCCCCATGGGAGATATAACTTGCCCTCACCCACCTACCCAGTTCAGGTTCCCCATCCTGATATAAAAACTCTTTCTTGCATATCTTCCTAAAGAAATTGTATATATGTATGCGAGAAAAGGATAAAATGGTTGTGGTTACGTCTTATAATTTTCCCGTTGCTACTATGATAACTTGCAAAGGGGGTAAGAGTCTTTTGTGGCATTGAAATAGGGGTCTGGAAGAGGGAATTTCGGCAGAGATCATGGGCATGACAAGCTGTATAGTGCAAGAGGTTTCCTAGAACTCTATGGCTCTCTGTGATGGATTCCAATAGTGACAGGGTTGGACTATATGGCCCTTGGAGTCCCTTCAGACTCTATGATTCTGTCTGATGGATTCCAGTAGTGACTGGGGACCCTTGGAGGTCTCTGTGATTCTGTGAGGGGGGTTTCAGTAGCAGCATGGGGATGGATTTGATGACCCCTGGAGGTCCCTTTGAATTCTGTGATTCTGTTGGGGGGGGGGGATTCCAATAGCAGTCTAAGGTTAGGCTTGAGGGTCCCTTTAAACTCTATGATTTTATGGGCTAGATTCTTATAGGGATGGGATTGGGCTAGATCAGTGACTCCCAAACTTTGGTCCTCCAGGTGTTTTGGACTTCAGCTCCCAGAAGCCCTAGCCAACTTGGCCAACAGTCAGGAATTCTTGGAGCTGAAGTCCAGAACATCTGGGAGACCCAAGTTTAGGAACCACTGGACTAGATTAATGACGCAAAGAACAGACGAATGAGCTGAGAACTCGGGTTGGTAAGAACGACATTAGAGCTGCTGCAACACGCACGCCGTTTGCCTTAAACCGAGCGAAAAAAGCAATTTGGTCCTAAATGAACATATCCCTTTGTGTGCGCGCGTGTGTGTGTGTGTATGTTACTTAAAAGACATCCTTCTGACTTTCAGTAACTTCCCGCCCTTTAAGTAGGATTTATTTATTTATTTGAGTATTTATTTTAATTCTTTCATATCCCGTCTTTCTCCCAATAATGGGACTCAAAACGGATTAAGATTATGGATTGGCAACAAAAGATGCTATTCTGTGGCTTCTGATTTCCTGGCACTAAGTTGGGTGGGCAACTGCTTGGCCAGCTCCCCCAAATTCCTCTTCTAAAGCTTCACAGCAAACCCAAATATCCTCCGTTTCCCCCTGCGATCCTTCTCAAAATGGTGACCAGAATGGATGTCCGGTCACTTCCCATCACCATTTTGGGGGGGACTGCAGGAGAAAACAAATATATATATATGGGACTGAGGAGGCTTTCTGTGTGTTTTGGGGCAACAATTGTCTGAAATCACAATTTTCTTTTTCTAATTGTGGCTTCAGAAGCCACGAAAGTTGTCAAAAGTGAGTTGCAGGCCACACTTTGCCCTCCCTTGAAGAAATATGCCTCTTCCTTGGTCTTATTCAGACATTTCGACTAGGGATGGGTAAATGCGTCCGTTTCATCTTCTTTTGTTTTCTCGCTTTTCCAACTTTAATTTCAGGGCCGAGAAGATTTCCAGGCTTAAATTTGGCTCATTCCATCCACTGAGGGGGAAAAAAATGTAGGCAAATTCACAAACAGCCTTCTGCGTGTTTCTCCTCTTTTGTGCCTTTCTCAGGTACAGTTTTGCCTCGTATATGCAATGTTGGCGAGCCGTTTTCCTCCTCTTCATGCCTTTCCATACACAATTTTTGTGTGGAGATTCCTCTCACTCAGGGATCGACAACTGCATGCATCTAAGGGCTGATTTTGCTGCAGGCCACATCCTTGCTGAAAATGGATTTTATCTGGAGGTTTTAAAATGTGAAATCACCAGAAGTTCCTTCTCAATTTAAGGGGCAGGGGGAGAAAATGTGCATTTTTACTCAAACAAGGCTGCCCACCTTGCTTTGGAGGAAGAAATATGCTTTCTTGGGCTTCCACAAGTTTAATTTTCTCCAGATGTCCCAAGCAATGTATGGAGGCACATGACTGTGTTGTGTGTCTTCAAGTCGTTTCTGACTTACAACAACCTTAAGGGGATGCTATCATAGGGTTTTCCTGACAAGATTTGTTCAAGGGAGGTTTGTCATTGCCTTCCCCTGAGGCTGAGAGAGTGTGACCTGCCCAAGGTCACCCAGTGGGTTTCATTGCAGAGTAGGAATCGAACCCTGGCCTCTAAAGTTGTAGTCCAACACTCAAACCACTATGCCACGCTGGCTCCCTACCCGTCGGGGAAAAGCTTTCCCCAAGAACCTGTTTCGTCTTGGTCTTGAAAGCAAAAACTTGACAGTGTATGTCTGCAGCTTGCCTCCAATTCATTTTCAGGGTTTTAATGACTTCTAAATGTTTTGGCAGCTCTCAGAAAGTTGAGGGACACTGGAGTTTAGCAGCTGAGTCCAGAGAGACCTATATGTTGAGAAGGCTTGTTGCAAACTGGTTTGGTTGAGCAGAAAATGCTTTGGTTCTTCCAACGATTCAGGCACTTGATTTCAGTTCTTTAATGCATCTTGTCAAAAGTCTCTTTGCAGGAAAACCAAACTAAAAAATGGCCGTTACCTAAAGCAAGGTGTCAGATAATAACAATCAGTTATGTAGATATGAATAGGCATAATGTGACCTTCAGAGTCAAAGGTCAAAGTATTGTACCTTTGGGAATCCAGATTTGCAGAAATGTATATTATAATGATTGACTGACTCTAGAGTCCGCATCGAAACTATGAGGAATGCCTTTAAAAGAATAATTAAGACTGAATTGTGGATAATAGGGTTCTCCTTCTTTCTTTTGAAAAAAAAGAAACAAAGCCAACATGAATTTCTGATTCAGGTTCAAGTTTTATTCGAAATCTATCTATCTATCTATCTATCTATAGATTTTGAATAAAATATATACATTTTATGTGTAACGGAAAGTTGTATTTTCCATGACTGTGGTTTCTGTATTTTTGTCAAAGTGGGTCCTTTTTTTAGGCTATTAACTCCCCAGCTCCCTTGTATTTGACTTGTTGAAGGAAATACTTTCCATGATTTTGACGTGTGGATTTTATGACTTGCCAACACTGTATCATAATAAAGCGATTCATGCTGTCGATGGGAGTTTGCTTTCTCTTTTTGCATCGTTTGGTGAAAGCTTGTCTGCTCGGTTTCAGTAAGAGGAGGAGAAAACCCAGAAGGGAAGATACGGCCAAATGTGAACAGTGCATGTTTAGAAATCCTGGTTGCAGGTGAGTTTCTTAATTCTCAGGTTGCTCTGTTATGTTGAATTGGCAAAGTAATACTCTGTGGTAGGCTGTGACTCCATTCTATGGTATCCTGAGATTTATAGTTTTACAAGGTCTCTGCCAAAGAGTGCTGGTGACTCGCCAAACTACCAATCCCTGGATTCTGTAGGATGGAGCCATGGCAGCTAACATGGTGTCAAACTGCATTATTTCTACAGAGTAGATACTCCCAGTGAAATTTTCTTTCAGTCCCCAATTTTTATTTTTATTTTTTTGCATTGCAGAGGAGGAAAGAATGAAAAGTGCAACTCTTTTTGTTTATTACATTCCCTTGGTAACGTCTCTGTCCCTTTTCTTTGGATGCCTAAACTGGATTTCTATCTACATGCTCTGCTGACATTTTTAGTGACTGAGGTGCTAGAAATTTGGGACCTAGTTAGTCATAAAGCCAAGTTAGTCTTGGTTTTGGCGAGTCTGACTCAATTCAGTTTAAAAACTGGATCAGCCCAGTGTATTTATTCTGGTTAGACTCACAATTTAAATCCTTTTTTAAGGAGTATTTTCTGTTTTCTCAGAATGAAATACACAGTTAATATTTTCAAACTTTTTTTTAAGTTGCTCACTAGAGACTGATTTCTTAGAATAAGTGGAAAGGTGATTGTTTTGAATTAGCATTGATTTTGGGATTACTTCTCATCCATTTGAGATAGTCACATCATTAGTTATTTGCTTCTGCTATGATGATTTGAACTAAGTGGCAGTAGGCATTTGAAATGCCGGGAAATTGCCTTAAATTCCATTCTCAGCAATAACTGGTGTAAGGGACCAATCTAGCAATTCCATTTTTTTCAAAAAATTGCCAAGAAGCCACAGGGAAATGGAAAGCTTTGAATGTTCTTTGCATTTCCCTTGGGGATATTCCTTCTCCTCAGATTTGCATTTTTAGCAGCTTTGTGCCTTTGTTTCTTCAAAATGTCTTCAAAAAGACATTGCCTGAAATCTTATACTGTCCAGGTGGAACTCCATTGTGGCTCCTTGCTTACTATCATTTGTTGCAATAGCTCTACTATGGCTGGTAGAGTGTTTGGGGGGTGTTAAAGAAGTGTTTGGATAGGCCCCCATAGCTAGACACAGACTAAAGGCATCTTCAGCAAGATCCACTATAGGGTTTTCTGGAGGTCTCAGCAAATGATACCATTTTGCATCTGGCTACAGGAATGTAGCCAGAAAGTCCTCCAGTCCCCCAAGCTCTCCATCAGTTCTGAAATGGCCACTGAGAAGGGAGATTGCAGCAAAATTGTGAGTCCAGGTGGTGGGTCTTTGGTTGTTGCAAAGGGAGGAAGAGAATATCAGTCCTCATAACAGTCAAAGAGAGGCATGAGGCAGACTTGACAGGATGCTGGCCATTTCATGCTCAGTGTGAGATTGACTGGTGGACGGTTGGAGGAGATGAGAGAGGGGAATGGGATGGAACAGCCAGAACCCTTTTCCAGTTCCACTTTCATGGCTAGCATTTGCCTTCTTTCCCAACTCTCTAAGGCAGGGGTAGGCAACCTTTCCCCTTTAAGGGCCGAGGGACTTCAGCTCCCAGAAGCCTCAGCCATGTTGGCCAGTAGTCCCATGTTGGCCAATAGCTCCTGGGATTCTGGGAGCTGAAGTCCCTCGGCCCTTAAAGGGGAAAGGTTGCCTACCCCTGCTCTAAGGCTTTGGAAGTGTCCCAGTCGCATACGTGAGATAACTTACCCACAGTTTGGAAAAGTCACTTCCTTGGACCTACAACCCACAGAATCCCCCATGACTCTGAGACTGTGGATGTCGTTCACAAAAGTAACATTTCCAAGATCTGCCATTATTTGAGGCCTCAAAACAGAGGACGTTCAGGTCCTAATTGATTCTGGTCATTTAAATTGTTTCACTGATGGAAAAATATTACACTTCCTGGATTCCAACTGTAATGGAAACAAGGAGAAGTAGTTTATTTTTAGATAACAAGGAAGATAGCAGGACTCTCGCATGAGTGCTGGACAGTAGAAGCTTTACAGATATTTCACCTGTGTCACTTTAATGCTCACTGATGCAACAGAGAGGGCTGAAACCTTTCCTTCATCAAACCTGCAACATAAAATGCCTAAACTTCATTGCTTGTTTTTACATATTTGCCCATTTCAACATCTGCAATCCTGACGAAATCCTGGAAAGTTTGCTCTTCATTTGCTGTGGCAGGCCGCACAGAGATGCACTGGAAGACCTTCCGTTTGGCATCGTACTTTCCCATGCACCGGTGGACCCGGCCTCTGATTAATCTCGGTAGGTCCCGATCCTGTGGTTGAAGAAAAAGAACAAAAATGTTAGTCCCTTCCATTTCCTTACCCCTTGGTTTAACACTGTAGCATTTAACAGCATTTGATGATCGCAGGCTGATCAGTTAGATCTCATTAGGACAGTATGGCTAACCAGTTAGCTTTCCAGAAGTACACAGGGGAGGGCCATACCCCTCAATACATGTTGATTCCTTTTAAAAATATATATTATAATACAAATGGGGACTTCTTCAGCAGGCACGAGCAATCCCCAAAGAAATGTAGGAAATACTGTACTTACAATTTCATAGAATACACACGACACACTCTCTTTCCCATCTCTCAAAAGGAAAGTCTTGGCACCATGTGGCCCAGGGGTAACTGCGGAATCCAGGACACCTATATGGGGCAGAAAGATGCAACGCGGTTCTAAATACATTTTCTTAAGGTGTTTTGGGGTGAGTATTTTGCAAAGGTCTGCTTGGTTGGCTTTTAAAGATGATAACAATCTAATCTGGCATGTCTGTTTGGGCCAGTGTCTGGTAGAGATACACAGAACTGCTAAGAACGGTCAAGATCCAGTTGGGTGCTTTGGTATCCAGTTTCAGTGGAATCAAGACTTTCTTCCATTTCCAGTCCCACTTCAGCTCTCCAAGGTGCCACTGCTCCAGATGGTTTCCTTGCCCTTT
The DNA here is from genome assembly GCA_026167975.1 of Phrynosoma blainvillii. Classification (NCBI taxonomy): domain Eukaryota; kingdom Metazoa; phylum Chordata; class Lepidosauria; order Squamata; family Phrynosomatidae; genus Phrynosoma; species Phrynosoma blainvillii. The sequence continues at coordinate 11,762,431 of JANUYF010000014.1, forward strand.
GGAGCAGCTTTTTAATATGCAATGAGGAATGTAGGAGCAAAGTTGCTACAAGATCCCTTTGTGTACTGATATTCCAGGTCTATGTCTCTGAATTCTGCAATTATAGCAGTTTGGCACCACTTTAATTGCCATTGCTCTATCCTGTAAAATCCTGGGATTTGTAATTAACGAGAGAGTTAATTTTTTCTAGTTCATACTCCCCTGAACTATATAGCATTAGTTCTTTCTCGCAAAGAATTCTAAGCACCTCATAAAACTACAAAACCCAGAATTCCATGTGATGGAACCAGGGCAATTAAAGTGGAATCAAAGCACTTTGAACAGTGTAGTGTGGATATACCTTTGGTCAGTGAACCGAGATTAATTACCTCAAACACTATTAATCTGCTGGCTGCATTCTCCATCATGGCAAAGTCAGATTCTGTTTAGCATTATGTTCCAGCCAGTAGCAAGCTATATGCTTCAAAGAAATTAACTATCAGGGCAAAAGGACAATGGCAGCTATTCCCTCTTATTTGGCCCCCAAGTCCAGTGTTTGGAGATAAACTCTGGTACATGCTTAATTGTCATGGTTGCTAATGCACCTAATTTGTCTAATCTGCTTTGAAAGCCATCTAAGCTAGCAGCCGTCAGCCCAAGGAGAAAGGAGAAGAGTATGCTTTTTCCACAGGTGAGTGTCGGAAGACGAGCAAACCAGGGCTGTCCACCCAATATTTAATTGCCATCCTAAATCAAGTTGGCTCTCTTAGGATCTCTAATTACTAGGTTGTTCCAGAGTGGATTTTGCAAAACAAGATTCATCTGGTGTGGTTTTATTAGGACTGGGAAAATCTGTAAGGTTCTCTTTGTCCTACATTCATATTTAAAACACACACACACATTTTAAAGTTCCTTTGAACCAGGTTTGAAAAACAAATGTAAATTAAAGTTTCTGCCCCATTTTCACTGACCAAATTAAATAGGTTCAGCTTTTCCCAACATGAGGGACAGCGCAGGTTAGTGGTTTGAGTGCTGGATTAGGACTCCAGAAGACCATGATTCAAATGCCCGTTCGGCCATGGAAACCCACTGGGAGGCCTTGTGCAAATCACACTCTCTCAGTTCTTTCCATACTAAGTATGTAGAAATTTGTGAATTTGGTAAATTCTTAATTGAAATTCAGTTCTCCTCTATGTTGGGTTTCTACCCAGAATTGCCACTTATTCAGAGAGCAGAAAATGTTGCCAGAAATATCATAGGCATTCATTGTCTTTCCTGGGGAAAATAGCACCAGTACTCTTCTATGTGCAAATTGTAACAGCCAATAATGGCAGCAAAAACAGAAACGCTACTGTACGTACCCAAAACTTCAAATAACAATGGGTTTTTTTCAGCATACTGACTCCAGTGTTTCATACTTTCAATGACAGCAGAGAGGATTCTGAGAGAATTATCTTTTTCTTTCAGTTTGGCTTGATGTACTGGCCCTTTCTTTCAGAAGGAGACAAATGAAAAAGACAGTGTAAATTCAGGTGAGTACATACTCTGATATGTTAATCCTTTTTTTAACCAAATTGTTGTTCTACTATATCATACCTTGTTTTTGTAATACCCAGGGCTGGAGAGGGAGAATAAACAATGAAGTCAGCTTTCTGCTCTGAAGTGAGCCAAGTCATTTTCAAGCTATACTTACTCCAGAGCATTTTTATGAGCTGGTGTGGGAAGTGCTGTAAGTTTGTGACAAATGAACCAAACAAATAATTCCTGTCTGTATGAGGAAGTAACTCATGCACAGCCAGGGAACTGGGAGGTTATCTATCCTCTTGAACAGTGAGTGGTGATTATATTGGTGCTTTAAAAAGTTTTCACAAGTGATGTCCCCCCCAAATGTGTAATTTCCTAGTTTGATATTGTTTTTAATGCTCAGACATATTATGAATTCAGCATCATTAGGATACATAAGGTCCAGTTTTTAGAAAGGAAAAGATAGATGTGCATATTAATTTTACCTGAATAATTTTGTCATCTGGAGTAGGGTTGTTTGTTTTCTCATTAACTTTCTGTTGGCAAGGGTTGTGCTTAAATGAACATGACACACTCTGCTGTTGTGGTCTTCTCAGCACGGTAGATGTGGAGGAATTGCTTTTCTCCATCACTCCTGCCTTGTTGTTACTCTGTTGTGATGCTTGTCGATTACCAGGTAATTTCTGCTGCATAGGTCCACTCCCCTTCCAGCAATCTGACCTGTTCTCATGTTGTGAACTCTGTCTGTTTCCTGTTCCTCTTCCAAAAGATGGAAAGTCGTTTCTTTTCCAAGTGTTAGCCCTGGAGTCATTGTCCTCTAGTCTGCATCAAAATAGTTCATATGGTTTAATTATTTATATTTAAAAATCTACAGACACACGGATACACACACAGAGCATATTTTGTTTGGATAGCATGTTGAGAAGTGTAAATGCCAAATGTCCACCCACTTTCTGGAAGCTGAAAGACACCAAATCCCATACCCTGCAACATTTCACTGACCAAACTCAGGACACCAGCAAAGCATCGAAGGAGCCATCTCTCCCAGCACCAAAGGTAGGGATCCCAGAGAAGTAAACATTCACACTACCTCTTTGGTTGCAAAAGCAAACAGTAGTATGACCTCAGTTCTAAGCAGATACATCTTTTGGGAAGTTTTACCAACCTCCAGTTGTTCACCATCCTTCCTGCCTGTGACACAGTAGTGGTGGATTTGGATGCATTTTCGTGTCTTGAGAGAGAAGAAGGTGGAAGAGGAGGATCATATGATCTTCAAAGATACAGATTTAGAGGTTATCATTATATAATGGAGAAACAGGAGCTTTGAAAAGATGTTGTCAATGTAGTACTAACTTCTATAACTTTGAAAGAAATGGCATTTTAGGGATATAACTATACAAAATAGACAGGAAAGGAGCAGACATTATATTTTTAAGAGTATTTTGTTTTTAGTGTCGTCCCCCCCCCTTACATACGTTTTCTGTAATTGAGTTGGTTCCAACGTTGTTGTTTCCCATCCAAAATCTTTAAAAGTCAAAAAGACAAAGATTAGTTAAAATCATGTTTTTGCAATCTTTTGCAATCTTGGCATGATCCCTTCCAACTCTGAGATTCTCTGATTCTCTTTATTGCAGTCGTCTTAAGGCTTAAAGGCAGGCTCAGTCACCTAGATCTTTTTTCATTCTGTTCCTGCAACATTTTAAAGAATATTTTTGGCAAATGCTGTTGCTGTAGCAGATGCAAAAGTCTATATTGTCAGTTCAGATAGCGCTTGCAAGAAGGACATTAACCAACAACTATTATCTTCAGCGTTCGGAAACTGGAACGATATTGCTTCTGAACATGGCAAATAGCCACAGCTCAACTTACCCTCTCTTCATGTAATTGTTTATAAGCTGTTGTCAGTATAATCTATTGTTTTCCTATTTCTGCATAAGCAGCATGCATGCTACAAGTTGAATGCACTCTTTCCAAAAAAAGCTGGCTAAGCAATTTTTTTTTTTTAATGGTCACACTATTAGACATTACCATTTTTTGATGGTAGCATTTTAAAAGCATAAGGCAGTTGAAAGGTGGATCTTTTGTTTGCTAAGTAAGTTCCCCCACCTCACCCTTTGACGAGTATGAATAGGATTAATTATTATTACAATAATTAATCCTGACAGAATTCTACATAGTAGCCTTTTCAAGCATATTAGAAATGACAGATATCTCTTGTATTGGAGTACTGCAGCGCACTAGAAATGTTCTTTCCAGTAACACATGGGCCTGGAATGTCAATTGAAAGAGAAAGAGCAGCGTTCTTAAGAGTTTGCATTTAAATGCCAACCTTCTCCTTAATTCAGTAAGACAAGAAAATAGTCCTGCTACAGGCAAATTTTTCTATTGTATGCTGGGGGAGGGAGATAATTTTACTAGAAAACAATGATTTCCAGAAATGTGTAGTGCAGTAGGTAGAAAGTAGCCTGCAATTTTTAATTTATGTGTTCCAGCTAAAGGACTATAAATAGGCAAGGCTGAAGAAACTACTAAATATTTTCATCTGCTTACCTGCTAGCATGGAAGAAAAATCAAAATTATCAGCTGTGCTGTTGGTACTTGGGTCATTTTTAAGAGGGTTTGAAGTGAGTGGCTGTCTGGTCCTTTTTCTCTGGTTGAACAATGGAATAGGAAGACAGCCTAAAGTTGGAAGTTGTAACATAACGGATAGTTAGTAAACTAGTAAAACTTTAGTAATCCCTATACATGCATCCTTAGTCTGCCAATCCACTGTAAATTTGAAGTTTCTGAGCAGGGATGGCTGAAAGCTTCCATGTCTACAATGGGGTGGAAAATCCAGGTTTAAGTCAAAACAGGTTCAGCATCTAGGACTGCATCTGCACTGCAGAAACAATCCAGTTTGACACTGCTTTAACTGCCGTGTCTCAATTCTGTGGAATTCTGGGAATTGTAGTTTTGCCAGATATTTTAGCCTTCTCTGTCTGAGAGCTCTGGTGCCACAGCAACTACAAATCCCAGGTTTCCATAGGATGGAGTCATGGCCATTAAAGTCGTGTTGAGCAAACAAAGGCATATTCATTAATTGGTTTATTAATGGATCTCCAACAATATACAGAGAAGACAGGACCCTGCCTTGAAGTCTTTGGCTTACGCTGCCATTTCACTGTAATTCCCACATATATAGGAAAATAAAGCAGATATTCTAAACTATGAGTGAGCTTGGAGTCATTTTATAAACCTATATCCAACACTGTACCCTATTTAGGTTCCTGGAATATTTTGCTCTTCACTTCCTACCAACCCATGGTGACGAATTTGTTGAAAATTTTAATAATTTCCAAATTTTGTACTAATTAAATATTAATACCTGGGGTATGAGTTGAATTCTCAGGGAAATTTCTCTTCATGTTTGCTGGAAATGTCTGCACACAAAACAAAAGGTATATAATCAGCCTTGGTTCCCTCCAGATGTTTGGGACTACAACCCCCATCATCCCTAATTTTCAGCCATATTGGCTGGGGATGATGGAAAACATAGTCCAAAACATCTGGAAAGCGACAGACCGATTGGCAAATGCAAGTCAAGATGCAAAAATAAACAGCTTTTATGATAATGCATTCTTTCGAGTGAGATTATGCTAAAGTGACTGAAAACAGAATATATATGAGTTTTTAAAATCTACGGTAAGTTTATAGCATACAGCCCTTAGGAAGCAATCTGCTGGTTATCTGATACTGTTAGGATTGTCTAGAAATATAGAAAACACACACACAAATATATATATAGATGAAAAGGGCAAATCTGCCAATGTCATCATGTCTGTATTGGCTATCTAGGATTTATAATGTTGTTTCCATTATTAAATTGGCAAATGTCCTTTTCCCTCCTTTTTGAAAACATTGCTATTTCTGTGGGGAAATAACACTTGTCTCCTCAAAAATAAACTTTCCCAATTGTCTCCTTTTTCTAATACATACCAAACTAGTCAATGTTTTGAAAGTGCAAACTACAGCGATATTCAGTATTAAAAAACCAACCACCCTGTGAATTCATAATCTATTATATGAGTGCTTTCTTTTGTAATAAAAGGTTTAAATGCTTGCCAAGGTTTGAGATACTTGTTTGAGATAGAAAAAGGAAGAGGCAGGAAAGTAAAAATCTATTTTTTTTTTAAATGGGTGGTGTTTTTTACAACACAGAAGTCTTCTGAATTGCTGGATTTTACTTACTTGCTTATTATTTGCTTATTTTACTTTACATCTTTCTTTTCCCCAGAACTGTGGCAAATTAGTTTTGCTTTGCTTTTTAAAAAAATGTTGCAATGTTTTTAAACTTTGTTGCTGTTTTCTAATCACATCTTTATTGTGTGCTTTCTTTGGTTTTTTTATAGTTTGCTTAATGTATTTATTTTCTTTTTAAAGTGTTATATACCACCCAGAAAACTTTTATTTAAAAAAATGTCCTTTCAAAAGTACAATAAATAAAAAGAAAGGTATAAAATTTGCCTGAATACGTTAGCTTGAGGTGGAAGAAGAAAAGGGCAGGAAACTGCCTAAATCTATTAGAATGAGGTGAAAGGAGAAAAAGTGACTAAATCCATTAAAACAAAGCAGAAAGGAGGGGAAAATCCAAGAAAATGCCTGAAACTATTAATGTTGAAGTAAAAAGAGAAGGAAAATGTCTCAAGGCTTTTGGCCTCCTGTGCCTTTCTCTTCTCTGTGAGAGATTTTTCTGTGAGGAAAATGGAGTTTGCTTGAAGGAGGTTTCACCTTGGGCCTTCTTCCTTTCAGGGAGAAATAACAAGTAAAGCTTTACAGTGAGGAAGGGCCTTTTAAAAACAGTATTTAAAGAAAGCAAAAAAGTCTGAAGGAAGGAGAATATTCAAAAAGTGTGGGGAAAGTATTTTTAAAATGTATTTTCTACTCCTGTTTGTCTCAGGAGGCCAAAAGATGGCGCCCTCAGACCCTGAGGAAAGATGGTGGCAAAGTATTTTAATAAACTGAATTTATAGTGTTAAATTCGTTGTCAGATTCTTGGCTCATACTTCTCTTTCTCTCAGCTACAGAGGAACCAAGTTGGTCAATAAAATTTCTTCCCCTTTTTAAAAATTTGGTTTTCTTTTCTTCATGGGAGAATTCCTCATCAAGTCAGCAAAATGGCGGTCTTATATTTTTACCTCACACCTCTGTGGGATTGATCATCACAAGATCTCCCTCATGCTTACCCACTGAAGGCTCCTAAATCTTGCTGTGAGTCCTAAATACAGAATAGACCCATTTAGTTCACAAGATTTGCCTACATGTTGACTCGCCGTTCAAAAATTGATCAAATAGGTTTATTTTAGTTGGATTCTGGCCTTTGAATCCAAGCAGCAGCAACAACAACAATAATACAGGCTGAATCTCCCTTATCCAAAATGCTTGGGACCAGAAGTGTTTTGAATTTCAGATATATTTATCCCAGATTTTGGAATATTTGGATATACATAATGAGATATCTTGGAGATGGGACTCAGGTCTAAACATGACATTCATTTATGTTTCTTATACACCTTATAAGCCATAGCTGAAGATCATTTTATACACAATAATGTTGTGTGTGTATGGGGTTGTGCCTTCAAGTTTTTCCAATTTATGGTAACACTTAGCAAGATTTGCCCAGAGGTGGTTTTCCTTTGGCTTCCTCTGAGGCTGAGAGAGTGTGACCTGCCCAAGGTCACCCAGTGGGTTTCTATAGCCGAATGGGGATTCGAACCCTGGTCTCCTACCGTAGTAGTCCAACGCTCAAAAACCCCATTATAGGTTTGCCTTAGGATCACCATAAGTTGGAAATGATTTGAAAGCACACAATAACAATTGCAATATAGTTATAAACACTGTTAATTAAAGTAAGCCCCAGGGTTAGCCCAATACCTTTTGCTGACAGCCAACTGAGGATAAATTTTATACGAACAATGTTATGCTGGAGAGGAGTAGCTAGAATTAAACTGGATTTCTTCATTAGGAAATGACTAAGATGATTTTCAGCTAATTCTTAGCTCTAGGCTTTTTAAAACAGCTCATATTTTTGTTTTCTCTTTAGGGCGCGTTGGGAGCATAGTTAGAGTTAACATTTCTTTGGAAAAATTCAAGAATGAAAAGGAGCTCTAAATGCAATTTGGGTTTTCTGTTGGGACAGTAATTTTCCAAAGAAATTGTCAAAGAAGGTAGGCAATAATAGGCAACAATAATTGACCACAGTTTGTCCAGCTTTCAGGAAGGGAACGCTGATATTTTTATTACGGTATTTTTATTTTTCCTTTATTAACAAGTGCAGAGGATGGATACGTACTGAATGGGGAGGCTCATATAATATGCTGCATACTTTTCCGAAAGCAGTGAGCTATTTTGATTCTTTACAACTCCGTTGATCCACTCATGCCCGTGGCATGTTAATTAATAGCCATGCGAAATGAGGGCAAAGGACAGTACAAACCGTACTTTGGTATAAAATATCACTTCTCTGTCTTAGTTAATACATCATCTACCACTCTTAACTTTTCTACTAGCTTTGGAGAAGGAAAGACATGAAGCCACGGAGGTAAAAGGAACGGTTTCTGTTTGTGTTTAAGACACTGACACAGGTTCAGTCAATCCATTTTCTCAACCTATGAATTGTGATAATGGATGGCTGGTGGGATTTTAAAAACTTTAAACACAAGACCTTTTCAGTGGTGGCACTCCCAACTTGTGTCATGGGTTGAGCGGGGAGATTAGTATACTTTATTTTCAGTGCCAAAGCAAACAACCTCTTGTCATTTCTTGGGGCCTTTTAGTAGCTTCACTTTCTCTGCAATCACTTATGCCCACAATTTTATGCTTCTGTTATTTGTTATGTAGGTTCATTGTTGTTGTATGTTTTTATGGTTTGCATTATGTTGATATTTACAAGTCGGGGGTGGGGGTGGGTAGAAGTTTATTTTTCCATTACATCCCATTTTTTTCCTGGCACAGGTGGGTTTACAACAGATGTAAAACAAAGAGCTTTTTGAAGGGCATGGTATCCACTTTATTACAAATACATAAATACATAACACTAAGGCCAAAGAAAAGGTGGAAGGTTATCTAATTTTCTTAACAATTCTTTTGCAAACTTTCCATTTATAGCATCTCTGATTAAATATTGTACACATTTCTTCCCCTTGCCCCCCAACAACCCACACCCCCATTTTAAAGAAGGAAACCTCCTGTTGCCTTAGATACTGGTCATACAAGTTGAACGTCTCATAGAGGGTATTTCAACATATTACTTTCTGAACCTAGGTTTTTCTTTTTCTTTTAAAGAGGCTGGTCTTAAGAGAGGGTGGAGAGTTTGTTGAGGAACTCCCATGTAGCAGGGAAACCTCATAAGAATTGTTAGAGGAATGTTTATTCTCCAGTTACCCTCCAATCAACTCAGACCAAGGAAGGATCTGTAGGGATTAAGACAGCAACTTGAAACTTTTGTTTTGATCTCTTTGGTTCTCATCATTCGTTCTCATCCAGACTCTCTTTCTTTGTGGTGGTTGTTTTGCAGTTGCCCTTGAAAAGCTGGCTCACAGAATGACTTCCTCTCAGGTTCTCCAACATGCTCCCATACAGCGAGTGGCTATCTTCGGAGGAACTCATGGCAATGAGTTGTCAGGGGTATTTCTGGTCAACTACTGGCAGCAAGAGGAAAGCACTGAGATCCAAAGACCAGGGCTACAGGTGAGGCCCTTTCTGGCCAATCCAAGGGCTGCGGAGAAGTGTTGCCGATACATTGATTGTGACCTGAATCGGACTTTTGATCCTGAAAATCTCGGGTAAGCCTAACAAGTGTCTGTACTGTGGATGTGTGTGGATGCATGCATCTAGTCATACATAATCATACATAGGCAGAAATTCTGCATGGGGCAGCACAGTGTATAATTCCACATGGTGACCTACCTCTACATTGAGCCATTTACTGCCACCATACACCCACTGAAGCCTTCCCATGGCTATTCCATGTCTGGAAGAGGGTGGATTGCAGAAGCATATGGTTATGTAGCCAGATGTGAAAATATATCATTCACTGAGGACTGCCTGGTCCTCTGGAGGTCACAGCATCTGAGGTAATCTCTTTGCATCTGGCTATGAACAGTTCTTTGGTATAAAAGGAGAGCAGGGAACATTGGAAAGTGTTTTCCCCCAAACTACACATCCCAGAATCCCATACATCTGTAAACTTTCTTACACATGGGTTTGGGTGTGTGAATGTGTCATAGGGAGAATGGGACAGGCAGTCCAACAACATCAGAAGAAGCTCATGTCAATGTGTTTCCCAACTCTGATTTAGAGAACATGGGAAAGCAAGCAAGAATGGCTTCACAGTCCTACCCCAGCATGTGGCTATTTATTTACAGTACTGTATTTATTCATGTATTATTGCCATATATATTGAACTAAAAGAGCAGAAGGCAGCATACATAGTTCTTCTCTCTACTTTTAGCTTCACAGACCAGGCAGAGAGAGAAAGAAAGTTTGGACCAAAGCCATCTAGCACATTTTGTGCAGCTAGGACCTGGATCTCCCAAGCTCTAGTCCAACACTCTCACCCACTATGCCATACTGTCTCCTCGTAGGGAATGAGCCAAAATAAGAGTTAGGGTACTTGGATTTTTCATCTGTTTTTGAGGAGAAGGCCATAGGAAACTTAGGAATCAGCATAAATGTTGCATGTGTTAGACCAAGTGCTGGATTTGCTGCACTTGTGTGTAAAATTAAAAGCATCACTTTTAATCTGAGCGCCCTGTGTCATTTCTCCCCCTCTCCATGTCCTGAAATGAACTTGCTAAACAATTTGAGCTTCATGGGACTCACTGCACAGGCAGCAGTAGCAGCAACAACAACACATCGCTAAACGTTGAGACACAGACCTATTTAAATATAGACAGTGCACCTCTCTATATAGCTTGAACAAGGATTTCAAAATGGTATATATACATATCAGATGAATATATATACTTAATTTTTAAAAACTGCATAGCATGATGAGACAAGGAAAAATTGCCAGTTAATTAATAGATCTCCTTGCATTATAATTATTTATTTGGAAGAAAGAGGGTATCAGCTTAAAGTGGCTTATTGATTGATTGATTTTCAAAAACCTTCTTATACATTCACGCTAGTTAAATGTTAAAATGGATTTTGGCACATGAGTTAGGAACTTTGGAATACTTTACTTGGCAGTAACTGTTTCTGAGTAGAGTGTGTGATTTCCCCCCCCCCCCCCCTCCAGTGTCTCTTTTATGGGAACTACATTCTTTGGTAGCTGCAAGTTCTCGCCTCCATCCCAAGAACAAGGCACACCAAGCATGCTTCGCCCGCCCCGCCCCCCCCCATTGTGCTTTGCGCAGTCCGTACAAAACTGTAGTCTTTTACTTTTGTCAGTCTCAGCAGTACATACACACAGAGATCAAGCAGCAAAGAGGAACAATCTGCTCACAAAAGAATCCAACAAACCTGCCCAACACTTCTGCTTTCAAATAGTCTGTGCAACAAAGCAGCTGTTATCGTCGTTTTAAATTCAGCTCATTTGTGGGAACATGCAAAACTTTGTTTTACAAATGCACAGATTTTTTTCCTGAGCCCTCACCCTCTCACAACAAGGAGACAATTTTCTAGGTTTGTTGCCTAGTGTGTAAGGCTGAACTCAGACACAATTAAACTTCAGATTTCAAGATGACTGGGGACGTTATCACATGCGGCGGCAATACAAGAAAGCAGCATCATTCCGGTATGGTTCTGGTTGCGGCAGATGTAATTCCTCAAAAAAAGAGGAATTGTAAAGAACGGGGATGATGCAGCAATGTGCCGGGGATGGCACTGGATGGGGCGGGGTTTGCTGCGACGTCGTTTGAACACAGGGGCAAAGGATCCGGAATGGGACGGGGATGGTACGGGGATGGGACTGCTTTAGACCCCGTGTGATAACGTCCTGGGAAATACTTGCACATGTATTCTCTTATGTTTTAATGGCTTTAAGTTCAGAGAGCCAGTGTAGTGGTTTGAGTGTTGGACTGGGACTGTGGGTGACCAGGGTTCGAATCCTCCCTCAGGCATAGAAATCCATTGGATGACCTTGTTAAAGTCACACTCAAGGGGAACTTCCTGTGAATAAATCTTTACAAGAAAACCCAAGGGGAAGGTAATCATATTGGAGCTAGGATGGTTTGAGTGTTAGACTAGGATTCTGGGGGACCAAGGATAGAATCCATGTTCAGTCATGGAAGCCCACTGTGTGACCTTGAGCAAATCACACAGTTACACTCTCTCAGCCTCAGAGGAAAGGAACAGCAAATTACCTCCGAGTACAAACATTTCTGGCTTAGTCCACTTAACTTTAAGCCCCTGTTGCTTCAAGAATTCATCCTCCCATGGGTAGAGGGAGCTTTCTCACACTGGAATTCAATTCCTGGGCTGGGTGGGGAACTTCCCAACCCTTTTACTTTTTAAAAAAATTGAAATGTTAAGAATAAAGTGTTGCATGCCAAAGAGTCAATTCTCTACACAGCCTCAACCACATGCACATTCACAACAGGAATGGCCAAGTGTCATTTTTGTGCTTTTTCTCAACAGTAAGCAGCTTGAAGATAACACTCCCTATGAAGTAAAAAGAGCTCAAGAAATAAATCAGATATTTGGCCCAAAAGGCAGCCCTGATGCCTACGACCTCATCTTTGACCTGCACAATACGACAGCAAACATGGGAGCCACCCTCATCCTTGAGAACTCCAAAGATGATTTTACCATTCAGATGTGTCGTTATATTAAGGTAAATGGTGATAATCCCAGATAAGTTGCAACTGTGTTAAAGAATCAACAATGAATTCTCACATAGGCTGGAAAACATATGGCTAATAATTTAGTTGCAGTTCAATTTGGGGAAAAATTCACTCAAATTTGCAAATGTTCATTATATTCAGGATGGAAAGAATGTGCAATTTTATTTTTTAAGTGGTAGGGACACAAATTCTACAACCAACACTTTGAGTATTTAACTCTTAGAAGTCAGAGTTTTAATCAGTGAGTACTCATTTTTGTTTGCAGTGCTGCATCATTGGTGCCAATGTTGTTGTTTTTAAGCTCCTCATCCTTAACATCTATATGGCAGGCAGATTCAATACGAACATCTCCTCAGGCTGGCAATAGCAGTACCTACTACGTTTGAGCACAGGCTAATGCCAGGACCATTAAATGGAATGAGGCCATTGCCTCAGGCAGCAGATCCTGTGAGGGTTGCCAATTCAGGATCGTCCAAGCCCTGATAGCCCAAACCGAAGACCTAGTGATGTCCCCTTGATGATCTCAGTTATGTATTAAATACTAACCCCAGTTGCTCATAGCTTAACAGTGAAACACACACACACACACACACACACACACACAGAATATATTTTTCTGTTTGGGAACTGAGAGAGAAATCTTAGATAAAGGGGCTGTTCTACTAGATGAGCTGGAAGTTTGTACACAGACCTTTCAAGAGGAGGCCACCAAAACTAGGGAATCTGGACCCTTGCTCTCACATTTGAGACATTTAGGCCAGAATCCTCTGTCACAGTATGTTTCTCAAGGTTATTCCTTTTGTGGTTGAAAATTTTTGAAGACTGGTGTATAGCTAAGCCAGAAATTAATTAGTGAGTTTCTCCAAGATATATGTATCATAGGAAAATCCAGATTAGCCTGGAAGGAGGAGTGAGAAGGGGGAGGGAAAGTACCCTAAAGGCAGCTTTAACGCTTGATCTGGAAGAATGCTTTCTTAATTTTCCCTTCTTGATGAATTAATGCTGGGATTGTGCTCACTTACATTAGTGAGCAGCAAAGTGTAGTGAAGCATGCCTTGCGTGGTTGAAGGGCACCAACAAATACAGCTTTGTATGATTTCAAAGATGCCCTACTTCTCTGTTTTTAAACCCATGATATATCCACTGACTATGAAGGACAATGTGTAAATCACATTCACATCAGTAGAGCTTTTGTTAGTTCAGACTTAATATTTGCATAATAAGAATATTAAACAAATATTTTCCACAGGATGCTTTGGCACCAGATGGCTGTCCCGTTTTCCTTATTGAGCATCCCAACCTGAAATATGCAACGACTCGGTCTATAGCCAAACATCCTGTGGGTAAATATGAATGTTCATATGCATTGTCCAGTCCTCTGAAATTTGCTTGTGTCTAAGTAGACCAGGAGCATGGGACCTCTGGATTCCAGATGTTTTGGAGTACAGTTCCCACGATCCATTACCATTGGCTGTTCTGTGTGAGGTTGAAGGTCATTGTAGACCAAAACATCTGGAAGGTTCCCTATTCCTGAACTAGGCAATACTTGAATACTTTTCATCTTGCTTGCTTTCCTACTCTAGAGAAAGTGCAAGGGACTTGATCTGGGTCAGGACCCTAAAATGTCTTGGGGGATGAGGAGGGAGTTAAATTGCCCACCCCGGTATTTTCATTTCCATAAAAATGATCTTTTTATATTAATAGACCACTTTGGGGTGAAAGTATTAAAAATGAACAGGGATGAGGATCATATTGGTTTCCATTGGCTACAACTCTTTCATTCTCTCCATGAACTAGTAGCCAATGGCTTGCAGGTGGTCACCAGTCCATGGACCACCATTTTGAATAGCACTGGTTGGAAATGTGTGGCTGAAACAGAGGTAGGAAAGGGGGCGTGTTATTAGCCCTCGACTATTCAGATGGCTTTCCAAAAGAGGAAGAAAACTCACTTTGCTAATATCCTACACAGGCATTGAAATTGGTCCTCAACCCCAAAGAGTCCTCAGAGCTGACATTTTGGAGAAGATGAGGAGGATCATCAAACATGGCCTTGACTTTGTTCAGCTGTTCAATTCAGGTACAGCACCTGTTACTATTAAAGCAAGCAGCAAGTGCCTAACTCAGTTGGTGATGGAGAGTAGTCATCACAAGGGGACCTGCCAAAAATATTGCAATCCCAAACTGGAGAAAAGGAGGGATATAGATCATAATAATAGTTGTTATTATTATTTGCTGGAATCCTTTATCATCTTTCACTTACCTTAACTGCATATATTTACTTAAGTCCCATATAAGATTTTTACTTATTTACTTAATCCCATATAAGATTTTGGCCAACATCACATCATCTTCAATAGTAGCAGTAGTATGTTATTCCCTCTGAGGAGACATTATCTAGAGACATTGGATAAATATTGTTGTTATTGTGTGCCTTCAAGTCATTTCCAATTTATGATGATCCTATCACAGGGTTTTCTTGTTAAGATTTGTTCAGAAGGGGTTTGCCTTTTCCTTCCTCAGAGGCTGAGAGAGCGTGACTTGCTCAAGATCACCATAGCAGTGGGAATTTGAACCCTGGTTGCCAGTGTTGTAGTCCAATGCTCAAATCACTACATCACACTGGCTTTCTGTTGGATAAATATAGTTCCTAAAAATTCATAAGATGCTGACAAAAAGGAAAAGATTTAAAACAAATGTCGTAATTCACAGAATCTATGTTATGTATTCTACACTGTGATTAAGGCCCCTGGTTTTTGCCGTTCTGATAAAATTGAGATTGGTGCAAACATGCATCACTGCACAACTGGGTCATCTTTCAGTAATTCAACTTTCTAAAGGCGGATGAATGAAAGAGAAACATTCTCCTCTTACCAGAGCTAACAGCAATCCTAGGTAAAGACAAACAAATAGTAACTAGCCACCTTAACGGTTTCAGATATTGTCAATAAATCACATTGATAGAGACAGAATTGATATTTACAGTTATTCATTTCCAGGTGGAAAAACAGGTTTCTCAGCCGATGGGAACCCTGATTAAATATTGCAGCAAAAGTTAGCACAGTTTTCTTCTAGTATTTGACATCCTGAAGGGTTGTGCAGGAATTGTTATGCAGAGAAAAATTATAATTTTCGTGTGTGCAAAAAGGTTGTTTTCTGTGCAGAAAATGGGTTTCATGGACATGGAACAATGTTTTCTGCACAAGAAACCTGTCCTCTGAACAGAAAACAAGTTTTAGTTAAACCCACCACAGCATTCAGACCCAGAATCCTCCAGTTTCCTTTCTGCACCCGACGGAGCTGTCACTATCACCCTGACCACTGATGTAACTATACTAGCAGAGCTATTAGTTCTCCATCTTAGGGTTTCTTTTCTAAAAAAGCAAGACACTGAGTTGTTTGACATTAATAGAGACATGTTTTCATTTTGTCTTCCAGGGAAAGAGTTCTCTCCTTGCACCATTGAGGTTTACAGACTCATGGAAAAAGTTGACTATCCTAGAAACAAGAATAACGAGATCACAGCCATTATCCACCCTAATCTGCAGGTAAACATATGCCATTGGTTTAAGTTGTCTGGTCCTCCAACCATTCTCTGGAGAATGGTGTAAACATGCATTTCCTTGTTTTGAAAGTGCTTCTCAGGTGCCATGGGTACATTTGTTTTGTGCACATCTTTCCCTCATTGGAAATGAATGTGCAAGTCTACATGTCTTAACTTGCTTTGGATATAATTAAAATGAAAGGACTGAGAGCACTTTGAAGGAATAAAGAGCAGTGTACATTCAACATGTGGTGTGTGGGCATTGTTTAAAAACCATTTTTCTCATCTCATAAGGATCAAGACTGGCAGCCTCTCAACCCTGGTGATCCTATGTTTTTAACTCTCGGAGGAAAGACAATCCCATATGAAGGAGACGACACAGTGTACCCAACATTTGTGAATGAGGCAGCCTACTATGAAAAGCAACAAGCATTTGTTAAAACGGTAAAAGTAAAATTGAGTGCACACGGGCTCAGAGCTTCTTAGAGCTAGAATAACTTTTTAATTACTTAATTTTCAAGCTGAGGGCCAAATCCACTACAGATCTATCGGGCTAACCCAGAAAGCCAGAATATGAAAGCCATTAATTCAGACTTAGACTTTAATATTAAATAGTCCTTGCAATTAAAAATTAAAGCGTATTCTGGGTACTTCAGAAGAAATATGCACCATCATAAAAGCTTTATTAGGATGAATGTAATTTAGTGTTGTTGTTTATACAAGAAGCTTTTTATTAATCATATTTTAATATGGTTATGTTTTTTATAATAGTAATATATTTTGTATTTAATGTGTTCTGGACCAAGGAACTGAAAAGGATGATTTTGGGGAGGGAGAAAGAGACGATGAATATAATTAAACCTTGTAAAGATTTTACCTTAACAATATTTTATACAATCAGAACAGCTTTTACTCCATAAGCAGCCCTCCAGAAAATGATGAACAACAAAACTCATCAGTCCCAAGCATCAGGGATGATGGGGGTGTTATAGTGAAAACATTGGGTAGCTGTTGAATCAATGGGCTTTATGGAAGTGTTACCACACAACTCAACAGTAATTTAGTGGGTCTTCTTTAGTTTCAAATAAACCAACAGGGTCTAGGATGGTAAATTCAGTGTATGTTGTGCTCAGCAATGTTTCAGGTATATCCCAAGACTATAACGCAAGTATATTTCTGCTCAAAATGGAAGTTAAAAGCCAATCCTATAGTTTCTTCCCATTGGGGCTAATATAACAGAGTTGAGAATGTATTTTAGATCAGGAAAACAACAGCAGGGAGAGAAGGAAAAGAAATGTCTTCCCAGTGGTGCTGCTCTGATTAAAAATGCCCAATGGCTTTTAGGGACCTTTCACACTACACAGTTATAGTGTTCATCCCATTTTAACTGCCATGGCAACAACCTGTGGAATCCCTGGGTCTGTAGTTTGTTGGGAAGCTCTGACAGAGAATTTAGTAACCCCTCTTACTAAAATTCAAACCCCAGGATTCCATGGGATGTTGTCATGGCAGTTTTAAAGTGGAATAATATTGCTATAATTGTACACTGTGAAAGGGTCCTTAGTTAGAAGGAAAAAAGGAAAGTTGATGGGTGCTATTTTTGGTGCTACTATGAAATTCCTGGTAACAAAGTCTGTGAGAGAGCCATTTTATATAAAACTATTGATTTTATTCATCTTACTTTGCAATAAATAATTCTTTAACACACTGGGAAAAAACGCATTTGTCATGACATTCAAAACAACAACATGTCGTATTTTCTCTCGCATGGGAAAAACTTCTCCAAAGTGGCCTTTCGGCTCTAAAGTGCTTGCTGACCAGAAAGCAGAAGGAACAGCTACAGAGGCATACACTTTACAGCCATCTTCAAAAACCTGCAGGTACAGCAATGTCTAGGTTTGTTTATAGGAAAAACAAATTGTTAATGCACTTTTTGGTGCCAGGCAAACCAAAACATTAATAAATCTGAAATATTCCTTGAGTTTCAGTGAGCATTAAGGCACATTCTGCAGGACTCTCTATATAAATATTGAACATCAAATAGTTCCTTTGGATCGGCACAAATTCAAGCAGAGGTTGAGGTAGCCATGTTTTCTGTATCCGATTCCCCCCACGGGCTCAGAGCTAATGTGGTGTAGAGGTAATAATGTCAATTTGAGACTTGGAAATCCAAGGTTCCTAGTCTTCATGGAGCCATGAAGCTCACCCTAGACTAGTAACTTTCTTTCTCAGGTTGAGCTACTTCACAGGGTTGTTGTAAGGATAAAGTGGGGACAAGGGAAGTAATCTGCACCACCATGAACTCTTTGGAAGGCAGGATATTAATGGAGAAATACATCTGTGACTCCCACCTGCAATCTCCAGAGCATGCAGGAATCCAGGTAAAAAACAGTGTCTAGAACATTCAGTCTTGACAATGTCATACTCAGGTTTTTCTTCAGATTTGAAATGCGTTTACTTTTTGGAACTTCCTTATTCCCCAGGACACATGATAACAGCAAGTGCTATGCAGGTCAAGGAACTGAAGAAGTTTCAGGGCTTCACAGGGAGTAAACATGTCTTTAAAAGAGCATGTTTTAAAAAGAGGTCCATTCTCCTAAAAGGAAGGAGAAGGATTCTGTCTCACCTTGCCAAACATATTTGGACCAGGTCTTTTAAAAAAACGTACTTAGACATCAGGTTTCCTTTGGCACATTTGGAGAGAAGAGCTGCAATGACCAGCTCTTGATGATGAAGACTGAGGGTTATCCTTTGCACAGCAGAGGTGGCCTCCTCCATTTCAAAGTCATTTCCACCTACCCAGCATTTCAAAGTCCAAAAAGCAATGCTGAGGCTTCCTGAGGAAAAGTTTAAATATCCCTGAGTCCAAGGAATTTATTACCATCTGGCTTCTAGAAATCCGACGCATTCTTAATTCATGAACCATCAAAAAAACTTTGGCTGGTGATGTACCTCCACTTTGCTTAACTCCAAAATCAGCCAAGCTCAGGAAACAAAAGCTGGATTATGAGTATAGTAGCAAAGACAGCAGAATATTTTCCTCTCTGTCACACTCCTATCACGATGCCAACAGGCTTTTAGGAATGAGTGTGCCAATACTACACTGAAGTTTCCGGCAAGTCATAAACTTCTTCATAGTTATTCAGGGTGGTTTTGCTGTTACTCCTTGATGCATCTTGTATTCTGTTGTAATCTGAAGGAAAACAGTAGAAATAGATTTTCAGTGCATTAAGTTATTTTTTAAAGACATCTTTTCTATTTAAAATCATACCTTAAAACACACACACATATCTCACTCAGCTATTTAAGGTTGTTGTCAATCTGTTCTATGTATGGAGGAATTAGGAAGCAATCTCGTACTGGGGCTTACCCGTAGAGTCCACCTAACACTAGTATTTTCAGGTTTTGTGAGCCAATAGGTTTAGCTTGGAGAAGAGAAGATGAAGAAGTGACATGGGAGTGGCATATGGGTCTTCAAGTTGCCTGAATTATATAGCTGATGGTGATTCTGTCACCATGCAGCCACATTGAGAACAAGAAAAAAAGATGAGATAAAGGTGTTTTGCTTGAGAATTGGATGTGGCTGGTAGGGAGAGACCAACCTGGCGAGGGGTTCCATATTTGGTGACAGCAGTGGGATAGGTGGACTACCTTACAGTTTGTGACAGAGATGGGATATTGTGAGTACATCTGTTTGGCTAAAAGAAAGCTAAAGGGAAGTCACAGTTGGCAGTTTTGCCAAAAGGGGTGTGCTAAGGAGAAGTGTAAGGAGGTGAAGTACCTGAGAAAGATATGCTATACAAAATTAGAGAATTACAAAAGGCATATGGTAGAAGGCTGGCGTGATGCCTGAAGTCATCAAGGTGATTTCTGAGGTAAAAGTTATAGGTAAAGTAATACATTATTGAGTAAAAAAGAAAACAAAGTAAAAAGCAGTCTTAATAATAGTAGATTACTCAAACAATGATGTTAATATTACCTGTTGGCCCTGGATCTTCATTGATAAATGAAACATGTGTTTTCCATTCTGTCCACTTCACTTCATTTATCCTATTTGCAAGTATACAAACTTTGTCATTATTATGCCTTATCCATTCTGTCACACTTAGACATGTTGGTTTCTTAACTACAACCTAGCATTCATTCAACATTGGTGCATATTTTATTGTATGCAAAAAAGGTAGCATGCTGCTTGGTCTTTGAACATACAGTCCACTGGTCTGCTTCATTTTTAAAAAACAAGACTCAGTGAGTTTCAGTGGTTCTCTCAAGAATTTAGATTTCCAAAGATGGAAATATTTTAATCCCTCTACCCCACAAGATGCAAAATATTTACATTTGCAAAACATTCCTACCTACTCATTTTAAATACGAACAAAGGTGACCCAAGGAAAATATCATTGAAAAATTCTGCCCACCCAGCTCAGGGGCAGCCTAAGAACATGTATCACAATGGCACATTTTCATCTGGGTCTGAATGTTTATTATTACCTTAAACATAGCCGTGTGTCATTGTCAGCCACTTTGCACCATTCCCCGAGTTGGAATTTCTTCCGCACGAATTTGGGCAAAAGTTTTTCCGTTTCCACAATGGTCCTTGCTCTCTAGGAAGGTGAAAGGAAAATCAATGGATAACCATTAAAAAGAAGGTGTTTTCCCCATTCACTTACCCACCAAAACGCTTTCTGCAGAGACAACAGTTATCAGCTTTTAATCAAGGGATGCATTTGGCTGTCTATTTTGGAAGCAAACACATATGAAATGCAAGGATGTAAACTAACAGCCATTCGTTACTTCATATTTCCTTCCCTTCACCAGGAATCAGGGCTAGGAATTTCTGTCAGTTTGGCTAATTCAGCATTAACATGGCTAGCTACACCGGGGTTTTAAGAATTAGGCTCTCAAAGGCCTGAGTCTGGATTAATGAATCTCTCTTTTTTGATATCTGCCATATACAAAATTTTAAAAATGTCAAGATGGTGAAAATGGCTCCCCATAGCCTCTAGAAGGTAATGGGGGACATTGTGGACAAAACTCTTTTTTTTTTTTCCTGCAATGGGGTGGTGGTCTGATGGGGTGTGCTTCTCTCTGAGATCTCCTCATAATAAACCCGTCTAGTTTCCCACAGTTGCCCACCTTTGGTGCTCAATCTCAGAACCTACCTGCAGCCTCCAGATGTGTTCGCTCTCCTTGGAGATGTCCTCCACCGTCTCTCCCATCAAGGCGATCAACATGTTCAGGAGCAGCACAAAGGTCAGGACGACGTAAGAGATGAGGAGGAGCAGGAAGAGGATGGGGTACTTGGCGTTCTCGTGGATATCCATGTCGCCCAGGCCTAAGGTCAAGCGGAAGAGCTCAATCTCCACGCTCCCCAAAGTGCTGTAGTTGCTGCATTTACTGTCTTCAGGACACGTGTCAATCAGCGCAGCCAGGGCTGGGTTTAAAAGACAGACAGACACAGAGATAAAAGGTTAGATTTTGAGTCTAATAATATAGCCAACATTTGAAGACTATCATGATATATTTCCCTGGAAGCCAGTTTGGCCTTACCATTGGGCAGGGTGAGGCAACTGCTTCAGGCAGCAGGCAGTGGCCCTCCAAGGGTTCCTCCTGAGCTCCCTCTCCCAGCTTTTCCCCTGTCTTGCAGCTGAGTGTACCATTTGCCCTATTTTGTGCCCTCCACAGCAGTGGTTTCCAAACTCTGGTCCTCCAGCTGTTTTGGACTTCAATTCTCAGAAGCCCCAGCCAACTTGGCCAACTGTCAGGCATTCGGGGACCTGAAGTCCAAAACATCTGGAGGATCAAAGCTTGGGAATCACTGCTCTACACTTTTTTGCTGCCTTAGTTGCAATGGAAGATGCTAATCCCATCACTATCATGTAATTCTTGGGTTGGTTTATGGATGTGAAATGGAGGTCCCATCTTGTCTTTTGCCTCAGGCAGCAAAATCTCAGGAGCTGCTCTTCTCTGAAGGCTTTTCAGTAAGTTCTATCACGGCTGCCAAGCTTCCCAAAAACCCACAATGCTTATCCTTATGCACTGCCAAGGTCCAGAGCTGGATTAAATGCGGTTGCCGAAGCAGTTCAAGGCCGAACTGGTGTCTCTGGGAGATATAAAGGTCACCCATCTTTCCAATGCAACACTTTGTTTCTGCAAAATGCCATTAGCAAAGAGGAAGGTATAGAGATGATTGAAATTCTGTCTTGGGAGTTGGATAAGTCTTTGTGTAAGAGCATGTAACACTGCATATTTCACAGAACGCTTCGTCATGGAGCGGTCATAAAAGGGTCCTTGTGTTGAAACTCAAAAGACTGCCAAATCTATGTTTTTTTTGGTATCAATATGATTGCCACAAGATACCACAGACTTGCATGATTGATGACCCAAATGTATGGCCTAACACAGCGAATGAATGGATGGTGGCCCACTAGAATCAATAAATCTCCCCCTGCCTTTATTTTATCCTGCCTAGACCAAATTTCCCACAGGCCTTTCAAGGTAAATACGTGATGTTTACTTTGACAGGCTACAAGTTCTTCAGTCTTCATCAAGCAAACATTAGAAGTTGTGTCATTTTAATTAGGCAAAAGGTTTTCACAACACTAACCAGCACCCACGTAAGCCATCAAAGTGTGTTTACCTACGCCAAATCCAAGCAGAAAGACAATATACACCGCAATGAACTTGATTACGTCATTCAAAATGACCTACAAAGGAGGAAAAAATGGTTAAAACAAAGGTGGTCAAGGTGAGAGCCACTGGTTGCAGGTCATCCATCACCCAGGGGTCATTTTTCTGGTCCTCAGATGCTCCCTAAGAGGCATTTTCACCATGGTTTTGCCCTCTCAAGCCAATTTAGCTCCAGGAGAGAGTTTTGATTCCCTCCAGGACGTGCTTCTGCTCACAAAGAGAGCCTTCTTAGTTGTGGCACCCCATTTCTGGAATATCCTTCCCAGAGAGGCCTGCCGGGTATCAAGAAACGTAGGAAGCAAATCTAGTTGATTAAGCTACCAATTAAAGCTTGTGGTATCTCCAATGTTACTAACACAAAAACCGTATTGCAATAGCCTTGCTGCACTCTGCCTAATACAGGTACCAAATATTTCTACGTAAACTTCAGTTCTCCCACGGAACCAGAGAAGGCAATTTAGAAGGAAAGACCACTTACCTGCTGAATCATGACACTGTAGATCCCCATGGACTGCAAACCCCGGGTAAAGTAGAGCATGTTTGCCCACCCTAAGGACATGGCCAAGACGAGGGAGACCAAGTGCTCCTTGTAGGAAAACAGGTACAAACAGACCGAGAAGATCACCAGCACCGCTTGGATAAAACTGTCAATTGCAATGGAAAAGAAATCTCTATGAGGAAATCAGAAAGTGAGCAATTTAAAAAAAAGTATTATTTAACTCAGGTTTCTCTTGAAAGCCTGGAACCAAGGGTGAAGCTCCTCTCCTAGCACAAGGGTCACATTTAATCCCAGAGAAGTAAAGAGATGGTGCCAAAATACCAGCATATGTTTAGCTTGAAGCTCTTGCTGCTGGCCCTTAACATTTCCATCTTGGATAATGGGGGGAAATCATACAAAGGCTAGGAAACCAACCTTGGGTGACTCCGGGCAAGTCACACTCTTTTAGCCTCAAAGGAAGGCAATGGTAAGCCTCGTTGCCAAGAAAACCCTGTGATCAGTTCACCTTAGGGTTTCCAAAAGTCAGAAAGAACTTGAAGGCACACAACGACAACAACAACGAAGGGCAAACGTGTCACAAATTTAGTGCGATATTAGAAATTAACCTGGCCTTCATATGTACGTAAATCAATACTACACCCAGCACTGGATCTTTACATTAAAGATGATGTTGGAAGGGGAGAGTGTGGTTAAAGAAAAGCATTTTGGGTGTGCAAAGAGATTGGAGAGGAAGAACGATATTTCAAGACTGTACGCATTTGCCTTGTGGGGTGCCCACTTACAACGCAAAATGGAACCAGGCGTCTGAGAGAATCGACTGAAGGTCCGAAGGCCTGAGCAAGAAGATGGCGACGCTCTGCAGGTACAAACAGAGGGAGACCAAATGAGGATATACATACACACACCTGAAGCAGCAGCAAATAATAATAATAATAATAATAATAATAATAATAATAATAATAATTTTTATTTATAGCCCGCCCCTCTGCACAACAATCGAGGCGGCTTACAAAGACAGCGTAGTAATGGCAGCCAGTGTATCTTCTGGGATTTGGTGGTAAGGATTGGCCAGGCAGATCTCAGAGTCTCCTGTTTCATATGTTAAGTCTCTTAAAATAAGAGAGAACAAATCTTCTCACCTTTAACAGCTACAAAGATTATAGCTGGGACCCAACAGTGTATTTCTTCTGGATCTCACTGTTCTGCCAGAATCAGGGATGCCCCCTTCTCCTCCATTCCGTCCCCCAAGGCCCTAAAAATCTATTTATTACAGGGTTTGAAAAGTAACAGAGCAGAATATGCTCTCAACTAGCTACAAGTAACTGAATTACTTGAGACTCACTACTTCTGTGCTCTGTTTCACAGCAATGAGAGAGCTGAATGAATTGGGCGGGAGAATGCTGGATAGAGACTCGGGGGAGACAGCAACTAAGCATGGCCATCCCAAGACATTTTCTGCCTGAGGCCAAACAGCACACAGCACTGCCACCATCCAAATTATGGGCCTCTCAGGCAGTCAAGACCCACAAGTGTAGTCAAAATCCGACAAGAACAAAGGAGGGGACTAGCCATCTTTTGTACTTTCATAACATCCCGAATCTGCTGCCCGAACCCAGGAGCCAAAAAGGTCAGGCAGCACAGAATGTGTCTCTCTGTTTCTCTCACCTCTTTGATGGCTATAAATATGGCCCCCAGCATCACAATGGCTTGGCCTGTCAACTGCAGCCATCCAAGGTTGTCGGTCATTGCTAGAGGATAAGGCGGAGGCTGTGGAAATGAGGAGAAAGGTGGAGAAGAGGAAAGGAATGCAGAAGGAGCATTGTTACTGAGTGGGGAAAAATATTGCTTTCCTGCTATTTATTTAAATATTACTCCTCGCTCAAAACTTCCCACTCCAATTATTATTACGTTTAAAGCAACCATTGTTAAGGTGCCCCTTACCATATCTGCATGAGGCCGGTAATAGGAGATCAGCGTCAATATGACGTTGTACACAAAGTAAAAGCAGCACGACAGGAAGAACATGTGCCTGGCAAATCGTTTCCACTTCATCCGGAGCAAAGAATTCAGCGGCTCTAAAGCCAACATTTCGTGGCGATTCTGCAGCGATGAGAAGACGGGTCAGTGTGGGATAAGCAACCACCAGATAGAAACAAATAATCATAATGAATAATACTTGGAAACGGAGAATCCAAGCTCCAAGCATGGCATTTTGCAAGGAATTAATTTCAGTGGGTTGTTACGCTGAGGAAGCCTATAAGCTCTAGTAGGTTCATCCACATACTAGCAATCGATTTT
Organism: Phrynosoma blainvillii; assembly: GCA_026167975.1. Taxonomy (NCBI): domain Eukaryota; kingdom Metazoa; phylum Chordata; class Lepidosauria; order Squamata; family Phrynosomatidae; genus Phrynosoma; species Phrynosoma blainvillii. The sequence goes on from JANUYF010000014.1 coordinate 11,787,788, forward strand.
TGCAGGACAAAATACCTCTGTTGTAAACTATAATACCAAAGTGTTTTGGAATGGTTTGGTCTTTAACAGTCCATCAAGAGCTGTAAACATTATAGGAGACCTGTTCCTGGTGAACTTGAAAAGTACTAGAACTGGTTTATTGACACACATCCAATACAGCAACCTACGTTTTTACATTCTGCCTGAATTTTAGGAGATGTGGCTCTGGGAACTGTCATGCTGAGTACCTGTCCTGCAAAATTTGTCCCTGTACAGGTGACTCACCCCAATATTTGTATTATAGACGATGATGTCCAACAATGAATTTTCGGAGGTGGTGTCCAGTTCTGTCAGGTCGTAAAGGTTAGACTGGACAGGGCCATATGCCCAGTCCGTGAACTTCCGGGAAAGACTCCTGATGGGCTTTTCTTTGATTTCTCGGCTGAGAATGTATTTCAGGATCTAAAGGGCCAATACAGAGAGCAATGAGCAGATTGAACATTTGCTTTCTAAAAATGAGCTGATAGGATCCCAAAGCACCAGGGAGGAGAAGAGTATTATTACCTGAGAGAGGAGGACTAGTGCCAACACTCAACGCCTTAACCAAATGCTGGGGCCTTTATCTCTTTGCAGGGGCTACCACTGACCAGGCTTTGCTTAAAACTAAAATCTGACCCCGGTGCTCCAAGGCCAGGCATGCAAGGTCTCATCTGCTCAAACAGTTGGGTCACAGCTTGGCTTAGTTGCCATTTTGAACTTCCCACAGTAACCCTAACAGAATGCCAGATTTTAACAGAAATCTGAAGGCGATTCTTGCATAGAAGAAGTCTTGAATTACTAAGTCCAGGATTCTTCCCACTAAGAGTCTCTTGACACATGAGAAACGTTCAAAGATATAGCCGTGTTACTCTGTTATGTGCATCTGAGGAAGTAGACTGAAGTCTAGCAAAGCTCATGCTGCCAACTTCTTTATTTCAGTTAGTCTCAAAGGGGCTACAAGATCTCTCTGCATACATGAGAAATGTTTTTCAACCATTTTCCTAATATTTTCAGATAGTCTCTTCTTGACCATGCCTTTTTTGGCTGAGGAGTAGAAAGAAAATGGTTCAGTACTAACAAAAAATCATGCTGACGTTTGGGCTATCACTCTCAGCATCCACAGTCGGCATGGCTAATGGCTATTCTGGGAAATGTTGTCCAAAAAAGTAACCTTCTTAGCCTCAGTAACGACCGAATATACTCAACTATAAGTCTACTGCATGTATAAATCGAGGGCAGGTTTTGGGGCCAAAATGATGGATTTTGGTGTGACCTGTGGATAAGTCAAGGGTACTGTTTATGCTCACACTAAAGGCTCTTGCCTTTCACCAGGGTCCCTCTTTTAATACGAGTTAAAGTACAGTACTTACATTGACCGGTGGATAAGTCGACTCAGGTTTTTTGGTGGGGTCAATTTCTACACTTATACATGAGTATATACAGTAATCTACCAGCAAAGTCTCTACCCTTTCCCCCCTTCTTTCAGCCATTTAAGGCTTACCTCTAACTTCCCAGTTTTTGCAGCCAGCTGGACAGGTGTCAAACTGTCCTTGTTTTTCATCATCTCCAAATCCCGACTCCTGCTTTTCAGGAGGATGGCATCGTACATCCGCCTCACGAAATCGTTTTGCGTCTTGAAGTCTTCCGCTACCGTCACCAGGGCGTGCAAGATGTTGTTTCCTCTGGAATCCTGGGACATGATGTCCGTCTTACTGTTCTCCATCAGGAGCTGGACGATGTCCGGTTGGTTGGTGCAAGCGGCTAACGCCAGCGGGGTCTCACCTGAGGAATGGGAGCAAAATTGCAAATTTAAAGGGGGAGCAACATGGTAAGTCTGAACCCCCAACAAAGATCTTTGAGTGAAGCTGGAAGTTGTAGCTCAAAACAAAAAAGCTAACTCTTCCAAGCTTTGTTCAGAAGTGTGGCCCATGACTGTATTTGGTTGCCTCTGTTTAAGGTCACCGTCCCTCTCCTGCAACCTCTTTGCTCCCACAGCATCAGAGCATCACCCTCCTGGGTTCCCTTACCAAAATAAAAACCTTCGTATTTGTGCTTTGGGTTGAAGAAGACGCCCTGGGCGCGTGCGTTGACGTCTGCACCTTTCTCAATCAGGATCTGGGTAATGTCGTACTGCCGCCTCTCAATAGCGATGTTCAAAGCCGTTTGCCCTGCGGGTGAAAAAGCAAACAATTATCTCAGCGTACCAAACAAACACAGTACCAGAACTCACTTGATGAAAAACGTGGCTTTTTTTGAACACTTAATGAGTGACAGCAGGGCGTGGGGTTCTTCTCATCTAATGAAGGCAATTTGCACCTTTGGAGGAAATCATCTTTTGGAGGAAATCATCTTTTGGTGACAAAGCATCAGCCGAAGCCCTTCAGAGTTCACAGTTCAGTTTCATTCAACAAGCTGAGGTATGCTGTAATTGCAGTATCTTTGCCCTCTACCATTTAGTCTTCAACAATTATTTTGTCCTTCTATTTTTAAAACAAACAGTGTATAGCCTTACTTACTTATCACACCACAGCTCTGACTAGCTAGCCAGCATAGACAATGGGGAGGAATCGTGGAGGTTGCAGGCCAACTTCTGGAGGACTCTGGTCACCCATTCCTGTTCTGCACACAAAGCAGAAGACCTGCCACTGAGATATGATCCTCCCTTTTGTGATATTATTTTGATATTGGATCTTTTTGATATTGATATTTGATATATTTCATCCTGTTCATGCCAGGATCCCTGATTGCCTGAGGCCATCCATATCATTAATCCGAAGCAGGGAAGCAAATTGACAAAAAAGTACAGAAAAAGCATTCTTTGGGTGTTAATGCACCTGGTTACTTCCTATGCTGCTCAACTGGGTGTTATTGTACCAGGCAAGTAAACCACTATTATAGTCATCAAAATGTCCTTGATGCTTTAACAAGTACCTTTGTATGCCTCCTCGGTGTAAGCGGCATTAATAAGTCTTTCTAAGATGAGATTTTCCTCCGCAAATGAGAGCAGCATATTCACAATTTCCTTCGTGTTCTGATTGATGTTTAACAAGGCTTTCATTAGGCAGGTCTTGCCGGTGTCAGAAGAGGTCATTTTTTTCATCAGATACTCTGTCGGAAACAAAACAAACAAAGAAAAAGAATGTGGGCACACGACAACAGAGTGTTTGCATGTGGAACTCCCTTGTACTAGACGGACTCACAGAATGCCTTCCCAATGTTACATTTGAAAAATGATTTGGAGAGTATCAAATTAGATATCCTCTGTCTCAATGTCTCCTCCATTCTCAACTATGTTTACCTCCCCTTATTACATAATGCAGCCACATACGATTGGATTTAAAACTGTAAGAAGTTGCCCTAGAGCAGGCCAGGTTATTTATCATCTAGTCCAGTAATCTAAGATATGCAGATGGCACCATAATACTAGCAGAAAACCTCACAGACCTGGAACACCTACGAAGGAAGGTCCAAGAAGAAAGTGCAAAGGCAGGCTTAAGGCTGAGCATAAAGAAAACAAAAATAATGACCACCGAGGACCTTCACAAGTTCAACTTGGATAATGAAGAAATAGAAATAGTCAAAGAATTCCCATCCCTGGGATCAAACCTTGATAGAAATGGGGACTGCAGTCAGGAAATCAGGAGAAGACTAAGAATGGGGAGGGTGGCTCTGAAAGAACTAGAAAAGATCCTAAAATGCAAAGATATACAACTCAGCACAAAAGTCAGCATCATACAAGGCATTGCATTCCCTGTTACCATGGATGGATGTGAGAACTAGACAGTCAAGAAAGAAGATAGGAGGAAAACCAATGCATTTGAGAGAATGTGGGGCTGGAGAAGAGTGCGAAGGATCCCATGGAGAGCCAAAAGGACAAACAAATGGATCCTAGAGCAGATCAAGCCAGAAACATCCCTGGAAGAAGCTAAGATGACCAAACTGAGGCTGTCATACCTCGGACACATCATGAGAATGCATGAATCATTGGAAAAGACAATAATAATGCTGGGGAAAGTGGAGGGAAGTAGGAAGAGAGGAAGGCCACATGCCAGATGGATGGACTCCATTAAGGAGGTCACTATGGGTCTTAAGGGGTTGCAGGAATTAAGCAGAGACAGAGAGGCCTGCAGATGTCTCATCCATAGGGTTGCCATGGGTCGAGATCGACTCGAGAGCAGTTAACAACAACGACGTCCAGTACTATTGTCTGCAACCAGAAACAACCTCCACTCCAAGATCCCAAACAGAGGAGGATATTTCTCATTATCAAAGATGGAGTGCTGGAGATTGAACCTAAGATCTTCTAAATAACTCTGGCCTCTTGGACGAACCCCTTATATTCAGACTAAAGCCTGGCATGGACACCAGAGGTGCCAAATTTCAACCCACCTTGGACTGTCAGGTTCCTGCAGGTGTGTGACCGCTCTCTCAGTTCTTCAAGAAGACCCTGGAGTTCTTCTGTGTTGCCTTCGGACACCGCCCGGAACAGATACTTCTTGAGTTTTTTCCGGCGGTTGCTTTGCCGAGCGCACCGGGACGAGTTTGTGCTGGATTAAAAGACAGAAACAGCTTTTGTGGTGGTGCAAGGAGAAAGGGAACCTCCCTTCAAGGACAATTTATGTCAATCCATGGGTAAGAAACACTCTCATTACACCCAGATATGATTCGCAACAGTATGCAATTACAGCATGCAAGCTTTTGGGTTCTACAGAACTCTTCATCAGGCTGTGTGATATTTTATTTTTAAAGGTGTGGAAAGAAGCAACAAAATGCAAACACTTGGCTCGAAGCTGTTGCCATGAAACGTGATGTTATAATGACACCCCAAGATGGAGATTTGAGGCATTACTAATAGGTAACTATTGTTACTTTCTGGTAGAATTTTCATCTTTGGATCTGTTAAACTGCAAACTTCACAATCAAAGCATCGTAGCCATCATTCCTGGCTTTTGTGAACTAGCAACAAAATGTAGTTAAGTCTTTACCCTTTCTTTTTCTCATCCATGTGCTTCATAGGCAAGTCTTAACAGAATTTATTAACTGGCAATCATTCCTCTAAAATCATACAAATTAATCCCTGGATGCCAAGAGACTTTACTTTTGAGACCTGGGGCCCTTTCACACTGCCCAATTCTAGCATTATGATTCCACTTTAAAGTGCCATGGTTCCATCCAGTGGAAACATGGGATCTGTAGTTCAGGGAATTCTCAGCCAGAGAGCTCTAGCACCTCACCAAACTACAAATCCCAGGATTCCACAGGCTGCAGTTAAAATAGAATAATAATGCTAGAATTGTGTAGCGTAAAAGGGCCCATGTCAGGGAAATGCATGAAAAAAAAGAGGGTGAACACATTAATAAAGCTCTAGTTTGCATGAGTAAATCTCCGTCTCTAGAAGGATCAACATACTTTGCTTTATGTAGAGAGATCTTGTAGCGTCTTTGGGACTAACTGAAATAAAGGAGTTGGCAGCAGGAGCTTTCCTAGACTTCAGCCTACTTTTCTTTATTGAGGCTTTTCTTTCCTTATGCAAGGCTTCCCTGACTTGGTTGTTTCTTTTCACAGGTCCATAGTGTTCGTTGGGAATGGAAAGTTTGCTGAAACATGTTGAACGGAGCTTCGAAAGCTCACTACAGGTATCTTGTGCATTTTGGTTGGCCAATAAAGGTACCACTGATGGATTTTTGTTTGAATTTGCTAAATGGCCAACACTGTTAACCCCTGAAGGACATCTGCCTCATATTGCACTTACCAATAGCTCTCTGCATTTGGGGTGTATTCAGTCATATCATCCTGGAGAGACTGTGGAGAATCCATATCTTCGCAATTGGCCGATGCGCTGGACAAAAAGTAATAGCTGCTTTTACAGTGTCCTGGTTTTTCTCTCCTCCTCCCGCTTTCCTCCTTTGTCCCCCATTTACTCCAGTTGTTGAAAATGCTTAAAAGTAGTTTGAGCATAGTTAACTCAGTGGGGAGAGAAGAGGGAGGAAAGATGCCCTTCCCTGTAGCCTTAGGCAAAAGCAAACGGCTGCAGCCTCTCCTAGCTTGCGTGTTCGTCCTCATTAATAATTTTTGCCATCTGGAGCAGACATAGCCTGGTTTTTGTCTGTGAAATGTTGGGAGGGTCTGTGCTAAGGATGCTAGAACCCACCTGCCTTTGACTCCTCAATGGGAACAGAGCCTGGTGCGGTTGTGCCTTTTCTTGACAATGCAAGGAGTGGGGCAAAGCCCTGTGAAGTGTACCTACCACTGGCGGATGTTGGAGTCCATGGGCTTGGAGAAGACGGGCGGCGAGGTCCGGCTTGGCACCACATTGCTGTTGTCGAAGGCTTCAATCTCGAGAAAAAAGTGGGAACTGTTGAATACATTGGGTTGAAGCGGTGATTAGTCGGGGAGCAAAAATATTGAACAGCTGTCGGAGCATCGATTGCCTCCCTGTGCCTTTTCCTCTTGGGATGGGCCATCCTGCCGCTGTTCCCCTCGCTGGCACCTGATGGAAGAGGCTGGAAAGGCTCCTTTCTGGGCTCCAGCTCCCAGAATCCTCCCCACGGCTGGTTGAGGATGCTGAAAGTTGCAGTCCAAAAAATTAGAAATGTTCACCTCCTAGGCAAAAGCTCCCTTGCCAGGTGCAACCTACCTGTGATAGCAAAAGGCTGGTTAAATGCCTGTACTGCAGCCACTCACTCACAGACCACAAAGTTGCGAGTTCAAGTCTAGCCAGGGCTCAGGCTAGACTCAGGCCTGCATCCTTCCTAGGTCACTAAAATGAGTACCCAACTGTTGGGGGCAATGAGCTTACAGTTGTAAACTGCTTAGACATCCCATAGCGCGGTATGAAGCGGTATATAAATGAAACTGCTTTGCTTTTGCTTTGCTTTGGTTATTCACCCTCTTCCTCCTTTCCTCCAGTGAAAACCAAGGGAACACATAGGGCTCTGCTCTTCCTCCCCATACTTTATCGTCACAACAACCCTGCAAGGTAGGTCAGCCTGAGAGAGAATAAGGCCTGACCAAGGTCACCCAGTGATTTTCATGGAGACCACTGCGAGATCCATAATGCTCGATGAGACCAAAGCTGTGGGAGATTGAAAATTTTTGGACTACAACACCCCAAATCCTCTAGCCAGCATGGGCCCTGGTGGGTGGAGGATTCTAGGAAGCTGTATTTGCAAACATAAAGTCACATTTGTAGGCTTTGGTCTGGATCGGCTTTTAATGTGATCCAGTTGGGTTCTTCTTAATGTCCTTGTTCACAGTTGGCTATCGAGTACTAATGAGTATTAGAGTACTAATAAGTATTAGAATACTAATAAATTTTAGTGTATTGAGTATTAGCGTACTGAATATTTGTGGCTGATTAAGCATCTGCCATTAAAGCCCACTGGTCCAAGTCCGCTAGCTTTGCAAGTCAATTTTCTGCCCCAGGGGCCCTTTTGGAGGGGAATGATGGGAGCCACAATCCAAAAATAATGCCAGGAAAAAGAAGAATCCCATTTTGGGAGAAAGGTGGGATATAAATCCCACGAACTGTAGGATTCTGCACACCTCACACAGGTGTCTTTCCATTCAAGAAAACACAAAAAGGTTGAGAGAGAAAAACAGACACAGGCATAAAACAAAAATGCTACCATTCATTTGGGAGAAGCAAAACAAAAGTCATTTTGGAAGATGGGAGACACCTACCTGGTGAGGTAGGGGAGGACCCCTGTGGTCTGCCTGAATTGAGTGTATCAAGAGAGGAGGAGAAGAGGAGGGAAAAAGGAGAAGCGGGTTTGAATCTGGCTGGCAAAACAGAAATACATTTGAAATTTTAGAGCTGGCCAGAAAATCACTAAAAATATCTGCTGCGGTCGGGGATGGGGGAGCTTTCTGCCTATATCATACCAACTCTGTTTCTCTTTTGTTCTTGTTTTGTGCCTTCAAGTTGACTCCAGAGATCTGCCACCGCCTTCACTGAAGCTGAGAGAGTGTGACCTGACAGTGGGTTTCCATAGCTAGGGTAAGCAAGCCCCTTCTACTTCACAGGGTTGTTGTGGCAATTTCAGATGAGATGGGGGGAGAACCAGATGTATTGCCTTAACTGAACACCTTGCAGGGAGCTTGAAATGCACACATTGTATGTATGTATGTATGAAATTTAATTGATTTCATTTAATTTAAATCCTGCCTTTGACAACAATATGGTACCCAAGGCACCTCACAGCATCCTTTAACAGAAAATACAGCTGGAACCATTTATAATTTACCTTTTATTGGAAAGATTTCAACCCGCCTAACTATATTGCTTTCCTAAAAATAAAAATATAGCACAAGGCAGCTGACAACAACCACAACAATAAAATTAAAAAGAGCAATGTATATATATATATATATATATATATATATATATATATACCAACCACAATTGTTCACAGCTTGTCATTCAAATACACACAGAGAGAAAAAGAGAAAACGTTTTCTTGTTTGGAAATTAAGACATAAATCTTAGCTAAAGGAGCTTTTTTCTAAATCAAGGGGAAATTAAGGGGTTATTCCTTCTCACTTACTTGGGGAGTTGGGATAAGAAACCTTTAACCTACCCTCCTTGGTTTTGGGCAGAAGGTGGATGCACAGAAGAGCGGAGGGTGAACCCTGGCAACACAACGGCTGGGAAGCAAAGAGGAAGCTCAAGAAACACAAAGACCTCATGGAGAGTCTTTGCAAATTGCAGTAATCCCTGAATTAATCCTTGCAAATTTTGTTGCAAGATTTGCACCCAGCCCTTTCCTCTTGCTTGGAGCGCAGCCCCCCAAAACTGGAGAATTTGCACCCTTCTCTCCCACCTGAACTGTGAAAACTTCAGACTCAGGACCAAGGCCCTGAGATCCGACAACCCTAATGATCAGTGTTGCATTATCATATATTTGGATTTTTTTCCCCAAATTTTAGAGCTATTAATAGGCATTGTAAGGCTGTGGCAGTAATTTAAATGGTCATTTTCTCAGCAAACCTGCTTTGCGCGTACAGCACTCTTCAGAAACATGGTACAAAAATAAACTGCTAGGACTATGAATCACAACTTGGAGAAGTTGGCCACCTTTTTAAAAAAAAAAGATTATAAAGCTCAGAATCCAGCCAGTAACTGGCTGGGAATTCTGGGAGCTGTTTGTTGTTTCATGCTTTCAGGTCATTTCTAATTTCTGGTGAACCTTCTTGGCAGAATTTATTCACGGGGGGAGGGGGTTTGCTATAGTGTTCCTCTGAGGCTGAGAGAGTGTGACTTGCCCAAAGTCACCCAGTGGGTTTCCATGGCTTTTGGACCCTGGTTTCCAGAATCATAGTCCTATGCTCAAACCACTAGACCATGTTGGCTCTAACTCTGGGATTTGTAGTTCAAAAAAGTGAACCTTTCTAAACTCCGCTTGGGGAAGCTGGTGAAGAATGGAGCAGAAAGAGAGGAAATTAAATGCACTTTTCCCCTTTCTTGTTTTCAACCCAGTGAAAGGGTGGGAAACTCTTCCATTCCCATGTTCAGGATTTCCCTGGCAGCAGCATGAGACATTTCTCTTTGCTTCCCCAGCAAACACAAAGGCCAGTCTGTCTGTAGAAAAAGGGATGGAAAGGGGTGGAAAGAAGACAAAATCCACCAAAGCATCTTGCCAGAAGAAGCCCAAAAGAGCCACACATGGCAGCTTTTCAAAAGCAAACACACACACACACACCCCTCCGAGGAAGTGGGGTGGAATAAATTCTTGGATTTATGTTCGGGCCCATTTCAAAGCACCGAGGGCCTAAGAAGAGCAAGATAGGAAGAAGAGGCCCTGTGTTTTCTCTGCTTTTGTTCAAGGCTGGCTTGAGGGTCGAATCTGCAATGGAAGATCCTATCCTGGGTGACTCCTGGCACAAAAGGAACTGGTCAGAGCGTGGGAAGAATACTCTTTGGGGCTCCAGTTCTCAGAGAATCTCTCCCCAACATTTCATAGAGGAAAACTGGGACGTGTGTGGTCAAAGGAACCTCAGAGTATGTGGTCAAGATGGCCAAAGTTAATAATGAGGAGGAAAGGCTGCAGCAATTTGCTTTTGCCTGAGTCTACTGGGAAGGGCACGATTCAGTCCCTTCCCCTTCTCTCTGCCCTCCTGAGTGGAAACTCCTTTGAACTAGGTTTGCAGGAACTAAAAGTAAGCTGAGGACAAAGGGAGAAAGTGGGAGGAGGAGTGAGAATCCAGGACATTGTAAAAACAGGCTCTGGGACTTGAAGATGAAGAACCTAAGATCTCACTGGCATTTGAGAGGAGTGACAAGAACATGGCATAAGCCATGAGGTCACAACCAACACCTATATTAACCTCGTAGAGTCCCAATCTTGCAGGGCTGGTCCCACTTAATTCTCTGTCATCCCATTTTTTAAAGCTGGTTTTAAACTGTCCCAGTTCCTCTCTCTCCTCCTTCCACTGTCCTCAGCTCACTTCAGTTGATGCAAGCTGAGTTCAAAGTGCAAAAGTAGTTCTCACTCCATTCATTTGGGAATGGGGAGATGGTGGAGTCTTGCCCTTCCCAGTCGGCTCAGGCTAAAGCAAACTGCTGCAGCCTCTCTGAGCTTGTGTATTCATAGCTTTTGTCATTCTCAACTCTGATATATGACCACTTTTCCTAGTTTTCATTTGTGAAATGTCAGAGGAGATGCCTCCTCCTCCTTTGACCAAACACACCCAGCGCTCTGGGTTGTGTTGCTGAAATGCCTTGTCTTTCAAGAATGGGGTTTGGAAGGCCTTCTTTCTGCAGGTCAGATCATCCAAGGACAACAGAGGACACACCTCTGGAGAAATCCATAAATAAAACCTTGGCCTTCCGAAGAGGATGGGTGAAATTCTTCTTTAGATGCAAAGAAGCCACACATCCAGTTCGGGAACAGAGAAGCCCTGGCTTCAGAAATCTCCCAGAGGTTGGAAAGCTACAAGAGCAGGAGCCGAGAAGCGTAATTAAATGGAGCGAGGGATTGCAGGTTTTGCAATTAAACATGCTCTGGGTGCAGTTTACGCCCGAGGAATGTTGCGTGCCACACCTTCCTGTTTCCCGGGATGGGAAAATTATCCCAAAACGCCCGCCTTCTTGTGCCAATGCTGGAGGCTCCAGTCTGGCAAAGGCATTCAGTTACCAGGCTGAATGCTAACCAAGAGGAGAAAGAGGAGGAGAAGGGGGAGTAAAAACATATGCGGAAGATAAAAAGTTACTTTATGCCAGATCTAGTGTGGTGTAGTGGTTTCAGCCTTGGACTGTGACGCTGGAGACCAGGGTTCGAATCCCTGCTCTGCCATGGAAACCCACTGGGTGACCTTGGGCAGGTCCCACTCTCTCAGCCTTAGAGGAAGACAATGGCAAACCTATGAATAAATCGGCGAAAAAGACAACTATATAAGTCCCAGAGCAAAGCAGGCCAGGATTCTCCCTAGAAGCAAAGATGACTAAATGGAGGATATCATGCCTTGAACGTATCCTGAGACAGTGTGACTCACTGGAAAAGGCAGTAACGCTGGGGAAAGCAGGAGGTAATAGGGGGGGGAAAAGAGATTGCATGATAGATGGATTGATTCAGGGAAGGAAGCCAGGGCTGCTCTGAGTTTGCAAGATCTGAGCAGGATAGTGGATGACCAAAGTTCTTGGAAGCTTCTCATACACAGAGTTTCCTAAAGTCAATGGACTTCTAGTCCACCATTTGGCTTGCTGAGTTTCCCTAAGCCATTCATTCCTCCCTTCCTTTCTCTCTCAGGCAACGTGGCCTACCTCACTGGATTGGGTTGTGTTTCTGAAGAATAAAACAGAATGGAAACTCAGTCTGTGTCATGCTCCAACAGGTGGGTGGTTTACATATATGATGGATAAATAAGACTAGTTACCATGAGACTACTTGGTTCGCCAGCTTTCCCGGGTGGAGTTGCCCCTGCGTGGGAGTTGCGGGGTTCCTCACCGTGGACCGCGTTCCTTCTGAATATGTGGAACCAATTCCGCTGAAAAAACATAGTGCCTTTTGAGGTAAAGAGGGACACAGAACACCTTTCCATCCTGGTCAATTTGCGCTGAGGTCTTGCGGCTGAGTGCATCACTGCTTGGTAAATATCAGCAGAATATTTACCTGAGTTAAGAGGTAACTTTATATAAGCATCCCTGATGAGCCCTTGGCCTACCTTTTCTTGGTGGGTGTGCTCTCGGCTGACCTCTTCTCTTGCTGCGTCCCTGGCGGAGTGGCCGGTGGGTTGGATTTCTTGCCGCCCATGAGGGGCACCATCTCCTTGATGTCCTTGATCATCGTCCTAAAAGAGAGATTTCAGATGGTGAACTTGGCAACAGTAGGCAGGAGGGAAAAAGGATGCCCTGAGTTTGCAAGCCCTCCTCTTCATGCATTAATGCATCTGAGGAAGTAGACTTTAGTCTAGGAAAGCTCATGCTGCCAACTTCTCTCTTTCAGTGAGTCTCAAAGGTGCAACAAGATTTCTTTTTGTACTGATTCTACAGACTAACACGGCTATATCTTTGAATTCCTCCTCAGGCAATTGTTCCGTTTGCCAACCCAGAGGGTAATCAGTTTTTACCCAAACCATGCTCACAAATGCCAACGAATCCCCAAAACATCATTCATCCGGCAATCCCAATGTTCCCCCCCCCAAAAAAAATACACCTTTCTGCCATGAGGACTAGAAACCTGGGCAATTCAAGACTCATTCCTTTTTCCTGCCTGGGCCACTGGTGTGATGCAAGAAAATCACACCCTGTTACACCCATGAATGAAAGATTTCCCTTTTATTTCATGCTATTTATTTATTAAATATTAAATAAAACATTTCCATCTCACCCTGTACCCAAAATCTCAGGAGGGATACTCTCGGTTGTCTTTCCCACCCAGATCTCAAAAGGAAGACATTAACTGGAATGATGTTAACACATAATGATAGAATATGTTACCTTGGGAAGTAGTTAGGGAATAGCTACATTTCCTTTAGTAAATAACTTAATTTCTGGCAACACAGTTACCGTTCTTGTATGTAATATATAATATTATTTTCTTCTTCTCCTTCTCCTTATTATTGTTTATGCTTTCTTGAGGGAGATCTAAAATGCTTTCCTTGGCATTTTGAGGGGTTTTCCCTGCCCCACCATTTGAGGCTGTTTTCATACTTTTTAAGATGGATTTTCTTCCTCAAAAGTCACAGAAAAGCCATGCTTATCGTGGCACGTAACATAAGTTGCACTATTTTTAAAAAAATATATAGATTTTTTGGTAACTTTTCAACAGTAACATGCTACTCAGGGAGATTTGGAATGAGTTACACAACAAATTACCTTTTAAAAAGTTACTTTCCCAGCTCTGCCCTCATTCCCTCCACTTGGCATCCACCCCATTTGCACACCTACCATTATTGGGGCTTCCCTTGAAATCTTTTGCTGATTTCAAACTAGCAGCCAACGCCAACTCCCAAAGTTGTGTTAGGGTGAAACGAAATGTTGCCCACAAGTTGCACAGTCCTATGAAAAAGGGGCCACCCTCCTTTTCTCCCAAAGAGTGGGGCAAGAGAGTGGGATGTGCAATCTTTGGGTCTTGCCTCAAGAATCCTGGCACGGTTTTCTGGCTGGGTTGTGTCATATCCTCCTTTGATATCTCACTCTTCAAGCTGCAACATGATCACTCTTTTGCGTGTGTGTGTGTGTGTGTATGTGAGAGAGAAGAGAAATGAGACATCGCATGTTGTTTTATGTAACTTCCCTCCTGGTTATCCTGATCTGCTTTAAACCAGGTTGCAATGAAGATATGGGGGAGGAAAACAGCCAAGCGCAGTGGTTTAAAGGCTGAGATTTGGGAGATGCAGGTTCAAGTCTAAAGGTGCATCTGCACAACAGAAATAATGCAGTTTGACACTACCTTAAGTGTTGTAACTCCATCCTGGGATTTGCAGTTTTAGAAGGTCTTTCACTTTCTCTGCCCAAGAGTGCTGGTGCTTCACCAAACTAAGTTAAAGTGGTGCCAAACTGCATGATTTCTGTGGTGGAGATGCACCCAGGGTTATCTAGTTTTGCACTTTGAACTCAGTTTGCAGCAACCGAAGTAAGGTGAGGACAAAGGGAGAGGACGAGAGAGAAAACGGGATATTTTAAAAGTAGTTGAGTAAGCGGGACAACAGAGGATTAATTGGGACTATCTCTGCTAAATCGGGATAGCTGGAAGATATGGAAAGAGCCACCTCAGTTGACATGGCACCACACTGGTATAATTGTGCATTCTGGAAACAGGAATAAAAAGATTTATAGCAAGTAGTCTTTGTTTGAGACTAACTAAAAGAAAGAAGTTGGCAGCATGAGCTTTCCTAGACTTCAGTCTACTTCCTCAGATGCATTTAAATCACAGTACAACATTTAGAAAGCTATTAATATTAATATAGAGCCAGTGTGTTGTAGTGGTCTGAGCATTCTGAATACTACAGTTCGTATCCTGACTCGGCCATTGAAACCCACTGGGTGACCCTGTGTAAGTAACACTCTCTCAGCCTCAGAGGATGGCCATGGCAAACCCCCCCTCTGAACAAATCTTGCCAAGAAAACCTCACAGTAGGGTTGCCCTAAGTCAGAAACGATTTGAAACGATTTTATATTACAACAAGTAATATAAAAGCCCAAAATAGAATTAAATCACAGTTGTGTTGAAACATGTTAAACACAGTTTTAAAAAACACACTTAGAACGGAATAAACACAGGAACACCACAGCCTCTGTTGAAGGCTGTATCTGCCACAACAAAGTAAAAACCAAAGTCCTGATGGCAGAAAGAAAGGAATCAACTGGACCTCCCAGGGAAGAGGTTTTCACAACTTGGGAGCAGCCACCAAGAAGGCCCTGTCTCCTGTGTCTTCACCAGATTGGCTTGGGATGGTGGTGGGACCAAGAGAAATCTTTCCTCTGAAGATCTTAAGATATAGGGAGACGCGGCCTTCCCAAATAGTCTGGACCCAGCGACATTGCAACCACACGTGGAAGGCCTCATGTTCCCCAGCCCTGTGCTGATATGACAAAATCGACAAAACCGCCATGTTCCACATTTGTGGGATGCTAATGAAATCCATTAAAATAAACAGGACTCAAACCTTGGCCACACCTGCCTGGCTAAAGCATGTCTTCTCTCAAATGGCTGGGTCTGTCAGAGGTCTTTGCCATTTTACTTTAGAAAGGAGTGCTTGTGTTTATAAGTAGATCACAATAAAACGCAGCACAGCCTCCACCAAGGCTGCCTCTTGACTTTGGCTTTCATAAAGCAATCCTGGTGTGTGTCAAGAGCTTCTCCCTTCCTGTTTTGAATCCATCTAACATAGTCAAAACATCTAATCTCATGTTCCCCTTAAGGACAGAACTAAAATCTCCTTTTTCAAATCATCATTCATTCATGTTTATCCCTATCGTTGCCTAATAAGAACCTCCCAATGACCCAACTAATGTGGCACAGATAAATAAAGAACTAAATTTAGAAAAAATCATAATGTTCAAACATAATCTCAAAGTAGTTTCCAGGTCAAGGGAAGTAATAGTCCCATTATATTCTGTGCTAGCCAGGTTTGCATCTGAACATCCCGATGTCTCTTTTTAAGAAGGATATAGACAAGCTGAAGAGGTTCAGAGAAGGGCAATAAGGATGATAAGAAGGATGGAGAATAAAACATATAAGGGAATGTTGAAGGAGCTGGGCATGTCCAGCCTGGTGAAGAGAAGATGGAGTGGAGGTACATTTGTATTCTTTAAATATCTCAAGGGCTGGCCTAGGGAATGGGGGATAGATTTGTTTTCTGCTGCTAGAGGATAGAACCAGCTCTAATGGTTTAATGTTATTGGAAGGTAGATCTCCATTGCACAATAGAAGGAAATTATTGACAGTAAGAGTGGTTTAGCAATGGCACCAAAGGCCTAGAGAAGTGCTGGGGTCTCCTTCTCTGGACAGCTCCTTGCTGGGGATATCTAGCTGGAGACACTACCATCCGAATAACAAAAGTAAAACTGAGCCTGGACAGAGATAGAGATTAGCAGTAACTTTGGGCCCTTAAAATGTAAGTAGGAGGTTTTTTGTGTGCATGTGATTGAGGGAGAAAGAGAGAGAGTTAAGAAGAAATGAAAAAGGAAAAGGCAAAAAAGATGAAAAAGATGAAAAAGAGAGAGAATGAGAGAAGCAGAAAATAGAGGAAAGTAAGAAGAAAATAAAAAAGATGAATGAAAAAGAGAGGATGAATGAAAGAAGAAAAATGAGAAAATGAAGAAAAGGAAAAATGAGGAAGGTAAGACAAACAAGAAAGTCAAAGATTTCTTGCTATTAATGAGTAAAAGCGTTCAAAATAAATCTGTTTACCTCGCAAAGGCCTACCTGAGTTAAAGAACTCCCATCGATGGAGGAAGAAATCCCCAAGTGTTGGCTGCGAGGGAGGCTGTCATAACATCCCCAAAGGTGTGAAACCACCCAATAAATACGCCGTCCCTTGTTGCTCAAAATAATCCCAGAAATGCTTGGTGGTGGTGCTGCTGCTGCTGCTGCCGCCGTGTCCCTCGCCTGACTTGGGCGCAGCTTCCCTGGCTAAGTATAGCTTTGGAGATGCTCTCAGGCATCTGAGGAAGGTTACACCTGATTCACGGGGCTGGCAATGAGAAGAGAGGCCAAACTCGCTCGACCACAAATGTCTTGACTGCTCACGGTCGGTCCGGGAAGATGCTGCCATCGACAATTATCCATGCAAAGGAGACTGAGTCATCCCAATTACCAGTCGAGGAGGACACCTGAACAGCATCCCAAAAACCAGAGAGCGCTTGTGTCATATCCCTTTTCTGCCTCCCTGTCCCTTTCCTTTTATCGGTTGAACCTCGACAAGAAAAGAAAAGCATCTAATTATATTGCTGATTCCATTTCTCAGGAGCAACCGGTTAGCTAATGCCGGCCTACCTCGCTTAACAAAGCCTCTGCTGACAAAGCAGCTATTGCTGAGCCCCAGTTGTTCTCCTTGTCCTCTGTCTTGTTCAAAGGTGTGTTTTTTAGCAGCATGGGCATGTGGACAATGATGGAGGAGGAATGGAGAAACACAGAGAGAAAAGGAGAGCAGTGGAATAGCCTAAGTCAGAAGGCAGTGTACTCTCCTTCAAATCTTCAAATATCCCAAAAACGAAAAGATCAGGTTTTTGTTCAAATTAAGCCCCTTTTAAATTCGAATTTAGTTATCAGACGAGGCGGAACGGGACAAATCCCGTAAATTAAAGACTTCCGCTCGTCCCATTTATTTCCACTTTCTCCCTGCAACTCCCCATGTGATAACGTCCATAGTGTTTTTGTTCTTTGCAGTTTTTCCATATTCACGGTGGTCCCGTGCCCTTAACCCCAGCGAATGTGGAGGGATGAGTGTATATACAGTAGCTTCTGGCTCCCCTTCGGTTGCCAACCTCAGCCTCATTCAAAGGCCTAATCCCAAAAAAACTCAAAGCCACGTGGGCCTATAATGAATCCCCAGATTCTGGCCACACGCCTTTAGTCTTTAGAGGAAAAGATCATGTCAGCCCCGTGCAGGGAAGGATTTATGTTCCACTCTTTGGCGGCCGGCGGCCGATGAGTCAAAGAGGAAAAGTGTGTTCCTGGAGTGGCACGAGAATCTCCGGCAGCATCCTTTCTGAAACACGCGAGGACTGCGAGGTGGGGACTGAACCACCTGGATGACACCTCTGCGAGACAGAAGGTGATTCGAAATCTGGTCCTTCGGGTCCGGCCGGGTGGGAGAATGTTTTATGTCCATTCCTTTTGTGGTTGTCAAGAGATTGTTGAGAATCTTACAAGGGCCAGTCATTCAGGGTTGGTTTCTTGCTGCCACATCAGGGCATCAAACTTCATTTTTCATATACATATTTCCAATTGACTTCCCATGTTCGTCCAGTTTGTATAAACTTTTATCACTTAAATCATATCATCTTCCATTCAAATGCAATATTTTACCAATTCTTCTGTGTATTTAAACCACAAACTTCATTTGTTTTGATCACTCTCTCTTCGTTCATACAGTTAGCAACTCGACAAGTTTAAATTTTCCTTCTGACAGTACAGTAGTATCGGGACCCGGTCCTGTTCTACTTCATGTACATTTTGTCTTTTTAATCTATTCTAGCCTGTGGTTTTTGAGTGCTGTGTGTGTGTGTTTTCAACCACTGCCCCTTCCCAAAATCTTGGATTCAAAAAAATCAGGGAATCCTAGACTTGGAAGGGACCACAAGGGCCATCTAGTTCATTCTGGGAACCGTAGTTTTGCGGGACATTGAGCCTTCTCTGTCAGCGAGAGCTCTGGGGCCACAATAAACTACAATTCCCAGGATTCCCTAGCCACTGAGCAAGGGCAGTTGAAGCGGTCTCAAACTGGATTATTTCTGCAGTGCAGAGGCAGCCATATGGAACTCAGGCAAGTTCCCTTTAAAATAGTTAATGGAGCAGTGCTGCTTCTAACCACAAGATGGCACTGTTATGCCACAAAATGAACAAACCCAAGTGTGAGTTTGAACATAAACATAGTGCAAAAGCACTATACTCACACACTAGTGTCTCTATGCCTGCAAGACAAGACTGTTTCTGCCTTCTTTGGTCCAAAGCACATTCTCTCAGACTCAGGGGAAGGCAATGGCAAACCTCCTGTGAACAAATCTGGCTGTGAAAACCCCATTATAGGCTCGCCTTTAGGTTGCCGCTTGAAGTCACACAACAACAAAACAGATGTAAGAGAGATAGTGTGGCATAGTTGTTTGAGTCTTGGATTACGACAAAATAATACCAACATAGATTAGGTTCTGAGGATGAGTCTCCGTTATCCAAAATAAGGGACACCCCTTTAACTGCCCTGGTTCCATCCTACAGAATCCCGGGATTTGTAGTTTGGTGGGGCACCAGCACTCTTTGGCAGAGAAGGCTAAAGACCTTGCAAAACTACAAACCCTAGGATTCCCAAGGATTTAAGACCTGTGGCATTTAAAGCAGTATCAAACTGCATTATTTCTAGTAGTTTGTTGTGGCATCAATGCTCCCTGACAGAGGAGGCTAAATATCTCACAAAACTACACATCCCAGCATTCCATAGCACTGAGTCATAGCAGTTAAAGCGGTGTCAAACTGCATTCATTCTGTAGTGTAGATGAAGCCTTAGCCTTGTAGTTTGTTGTGGCCCCAGAGATCTCTGACAGAGAAGACTAAGGCTGCATCTGCACTGGAGAGTTAATGCAGTTTGACACCGCTTTAACTGTCATAGGTATGGAATCGTGGCACATGTAGCTTTGTGAGATATTTAGCCTTCCTTGTCAGAGAGCTCTGGGGCCACAACAAACTACAAATCCCAGGACTCCACAGCATGGAGCCATGACCGTTAAAGCACTGTCAGGTTGCATTAATCCTGCAGTGCAGATGGAGCCAAAGCTTCCATGCCGATGAGGACTAGAAACTTGTGTCAGAAGATAACCAGTCAATGTGTGTTTGGGCCTAATACATTTATGCAGCATTAATAAAATGCTGATTTTTTTTTTCTGGGAAAAGCCCCCGAGGGAGGAAAAAAAATACAAGACAGACTCTTGCTTCAAAAAAAATCATTTTTTATGCTCATCTGATACCACACAATCCGCTTGCCAAGATGGTGGTTTGGGATTTGTAATTGTTTTACCGGCTCCCTCTTTCATCTCGGCTCATCGGAGGGTGAGAAACTAAACTTGTCATTTTAAGAAAACAGTTTGGACAAGGGGCATTTCTGTTTGGCTGGGCCTTTTTTCCGCCTGACTCTGAGTTTTTCCTTGTCAACTTGTGACAAACACATGGGGCAAAACCACAGGCAGGAGGAGAAACAACATTTTTAGAAAAGAAAAACGTAGTCTGGTTGCACTGCGTTTCCTCCATCTCAGCCAAGCAGAGGTTAAACGGACAGATGTTAACAATATTCTGCCGTCTCCGAAGGGTGGAACAAGGCCAGCAACGTCCATTGGGCCTCTCGTATAAATGTAATTCTCTCTAAGAAAACTCTGTGTAATCCTTTCCTTTGGTTTTTACTTTTATTTCAGTTTTCCCCCCTTCCTTCCTTCTGAAGCTGCAACATCTACGTCGCCGGTTCTGTTGTCGTTTTTGGGATCGACGGTTCCTTTCCGGATCGGGTTGTGCGGATGCTGCCTTCGTTTTGACAGAATCCAGGTTTGAAAGCTGGGTGTGGTTGTTGGTTGTTTTGTTGTCCGTTTCAAATGCATTGGGAAGGTCCAGATAAGAAAACTGAAAGCCTATCATTTTTTGGGGCTTTTTCTGCAAGCTGTTGCAGTTTGATGGGTTTTGGCTCGGCTGAATAGCAGAGGCCTCTGCATTAAGAAAGGGTGAAAATATGTTGTAAAGTAAGTTCATCACCAACCGTAAAAATCTCTTTCTCTTTTCTTCCCTCAACCCAGCTAAACAGGAAGGAGAGGGGGGTTATTTAAGCCAGAAAAAGGCAACAGTGGGCCAAATGTGACCCTGGGGCCGGATGTGGCCACCTCTGTCTTTGTGAGCCTCAGATTGCTCTTTTTAAAAGCCAAATAAGAATGATAGAAAAAAAGAAGAAAAACTAAAGTACGTTGCTTGCCTAGGAAACTTCTAGGAGTAGAAATTTGGCTTTTAAATAGCTTGTGGTCTCTGCCACGCAGTACTGAATATCACAAACACCCTTTTTTCAAAACCAGAAGTAGATTTCAAGTGAATTTCAAGTTTGAAAATTCTATTTTTTTTACTTATAAGTTTAGTCTCCCTTATCCGAAATGCTTGGAACCAGAAGTGTTTTGGATTTTGGAATCACTGTATTTGCATATGCGTACATAACGCATGTACCTATTTGTACATCTTAGAGATGCGACTCAGGTTGAGACACACAGTTCATTTATATTTCGTATACAACCTGGAGGTAATGTTATACAATATTTTTAATAATTTTGGGCATGAAACCAAGTTTGTTCTATGACTGAACAATGGGGAATTTAAAATAGTTTGTGAGGCTTCAGTTAAAATCCTAGCTTCTCATTGTTCCATAGCACATTTTCCCACAAGCCACGTCAGTCGCTTCCATATTAGTGGGGAGCTGAATCCGCTCTGGCTTCTAGTGTGAAGTTTAAAGTTGCCACCTACGGTGCTGAACCTTTCTCAGAGGCAAGGAATGTATAGGGCTCCAGCATCTTCAGTTCAAACTAAAACTTTGAACATTGAATTATGACCCTGGAGACCAGGGTTTGAATCCCTACTTGGCCCTGGAAACCCACTGGGAGAAGCCACATTCTCTCAGCCTCAGAGGGAGGCTCTGGCAAAACCCCTTTTGAACAAATCTTGCCAAGAAAACCTTGTGATAGGCTTGCCTTATGGTTGCCATAAGTCAAAAGCCACACAAGTAGTGTGTGTGTGTGTGTGTGTGTGTGTGTGTGTGTGTGTGTATATATATATATTTGTAATTCCATTAGCTGCCGCTATTATCTGGATGCTTATCTTCTGCTCCATCCCTTTTGCCTCATTTCTCATTCTCTCTCTCTGTCTGACGCTGGCTGCATCAGACAGCTCTGGAGTCTTCCAAGTGGATTTTATCTACAAAAAGGAAGACTGGATCCGTCCACGCCCAGATAGGGACACAAATCTATACTCGACTCCTTGATAGGAGGCTGATGGATACGGGTTGCAAAGTATGTGCTTTCAAAATAAGGGTTTCTTTCTTCTGGGGCTGGAATTGTGCATCAGGCTTGGAGGGTTGGGTGTGACCAGGGAGAGACTGAACAATGAATAGGGATGTACAAGGGGGGGAAAGTTGATTTATTGAACATTGATTGGGAGAACGTACAGGCCAGCTGTCAAATTTAAAATATTTTCTGGGTGACTTCATGGGTGGCGACAGTTAGCTGAGGGTGGGCTTCCTGATTTATTTATTAGCTGCTTTAAGACTGTGCCTTTTCTCCAAGAAGCTTGCACCCCAAGCTATTTGAAGAGAGGAACCTCATTTTGCCAGGCATTGGTACCATCTTTACGCCCATTGGCTTCTACTATTTGTTTCTTTCCTGGAGAGTCTCCATAGACTGGCAGCCAATAGCTTGAGCACCAGCACCGGTACATGGACCACCAATTTGAATTGCTGTAATGTCAATTACTGTCTTCCTTCTCCCAACAATAACCCTGTGAGGTAGGCCAGGTTGGGAGAGAGTGGCAGTTGACATCAATGGGGTGATGATTCTGCTCTGGGTTTTTAGCTTGAACTGTAAAGGAACTATTCAATAGGTCCCCCAGACTGCAGCTGCACTGCAGAAATAATGCAGTTTGATACCACTTTAACTGGCATGGCTCAGTGCTGTGGAACTCTAGGACTGTAGTTTTGTGAGTTATTTAGCCTTCCCTGGGAGAGAGCTCTGGTGCCACAACAAATTACAAATCCCAGGATTCCATAGCATGAAGCCATGGCAGTTAAAGCCTGTTGTGCGGATAAAGCCTGGAAAGTGGGACAAGGTAGGACATGAATGAAACACACATATACAAAGTGCAAACAAATATTGTCTCTGTTGGTCATAATTCGTTTCTAATGGAGTTCTATTTCCTAGCCAGGATCTTTGACTAGAAGATGCAGGCTAACCCACTGATATTAGAGACGGATGATGGCACTGCTGACAGGGCAGAGGCTGCTGAGAAGTGGGCTGGTGAGTTGGATGAAGCCCCCCGGCCGCTGGAGACCCCATTCCAGAAGGAAACCCCTGCTTCCCCAAGGATCAAAGTGAACCTCAATTATCGACCAGGACTTGTGAAGTAAGGAGCTGGTTTAAACTTTAAGATCTTCAGAGGATGGCTTTCTTTCAGCCCTCCGCCCCTCCCAGGCATGTCTGGTGAGGACATGGAAGACAAGGCCTTCTTGGTGGCTGCTCCCAAACTGTGGAACTCCCTTCCCTTGGAGGTCCAATAGGCCTCTTGTCTTTCTGCCAGCAGGTAAAGGCCTTGGCTGCTGCCACACTGCAGAATTAATGCAGTTTGACACCACTTTCATTGCCATGGCTCCATCCTATGGAATCCTGGAATTTGTAGTTTGCTGTGGCACTAGAGTGCTCTGACAGAGAAGGCTAAATATCTCATATAACTACAAATCCCAGAATTCCATAGCATTCAGCCATGGCAGCTAAAGTGGTATCAAGCTGCATTATTTAAGGATGCTTTTGGATTTTAGTGCTTTTGGATTGTGTTGCAGCAGATAAGGTTTTTAATGGAGGGGTAGTGTTTTTATTTGTCTATATTTTAAGTGTCTTTGAATGCTAATTTTAACTTGTTTTTAACTTGTGTTTTTTTTAAATAGACATGTAAAAGAAATGCAGATCAAGCATTTCAAAGAGTGTCATAAAAACTGAAGTAAACTTTCTATAACATTAAAAACAATTTAAAATGTCTATTGATAAGGGATAGTATGGGATTTGGCTCATTTTGAGTCTCTTCCGCAGCCCAAAGGATCCAAACCGCTTTGACCGAGAGCGTCTCTTTGGTGCTATTGTGCGGGGAAATCCAGAGGAGTTGGAAGGCCTGAAGGAATATTTGCAGAAAACCTGCAAATTTCTCACTAACTCTGAATACACCGGTGAGTCCTTCTTGTCTCACTGAAGATATTCATTGCTACTCTTTGATGGACTGGATGGGGTTGGACTTGTGTTCCCATCCATCGGTTAGATTACAGGATTCTATATGTCCTCACTTGACATGCTATGAAGGTGAAGGGACCAAGATCAAATCTGCATTGCAGAAATAATGCGGTTTGACACCACTTTACTTGCCATGCCTCAATGCTATGAAATTCTGGGATTTGTAGCTTTGTGATCTATTGCGCCTTCTCTGTCAAAGAGTCCTGGTGCCACAAGAAACAACAAATCCTAGGATTCCATAGCATTGTGCCATGGTAGTTAAAGCAGTGTCAGACTGCATTGTTTCTACTGTGCAGGTCAAACCCAGGAGAGTGCCCTTAGGCTGTATGCACTTCTTTCTCTGGGTGTTCTTAGCATTTGTTGTGATTATATTATTATTTCTAACTAGCCTTGTGGTTGATACTGCTCTGAGCACTATATGCCTTCATCTGGGTGAGCGGGGCTTCAGGTGGGAAAATGTCATGGGCCACCCATGGCCCAGCAGAAGGCAATAGCAAAAGGTATGCTACAGCTCTGTTCAAACCCTTCCCTTCCAGATGGAAGAACAGGCAAGACCTGCTTAATGAAGGCCCTGCTGAATTTGAAAGATGGGGCCAACCCCACCATCCCTTTGCTGCTGAAGATTGACAAGGAGACAGAGAACCCGAGACCACTGATCAATGTCGCTTGCAGTGATAGCTACTACAAAGGTAAGAACCACTGGGTGAGGGTGTGATGGCTTTCTCTTTCATGTGTGAATGGACAACTGCATTTGTGAGTTTTGCCCATAATGAGCAAAGATGGGAAGGAAGCACTCCTGGTATATACAAGTTTTATTCTTGAGATCTATGTTTATTTTCTCTATGAGCAAGTCAGTCAAGTCAAAGGAATCCCCACACATCGCCTCTTGTCTTCAGTCAATAATCTGTATCTCAGTTTTGGAATATGTTGATGAACCTCTGATGAAAGCATAGGACTAAAAATGAAAACCAGAATTAGCATTGGGCAAATCCATGTAATGTTTCCAGTCCAAATTAGTTATAGAATTCAGAGCACCGTGAGCTGCAAAATAATTTATTTCAGGTTTTCACTAATGTTCTGTGCACAACAACAATGTATTTCCTACACTATTCAATATGTAGTGACTATGATTACAAATTAGCTATGGATGCATACGTCTAGATTGCACATCGTGTGGTATATCAGACCAAGGTGTGTTTGAAAAGGAGAAGTGTGGACAGTTCTCCCAAACTTGTCTCAGTGTGAGTAGTTGCACATCAGGGTCATCTGAAGGTAAGCTGGATTTTCCTCCAGATGTACGCTTAGCCCATAGTAAAGGATGACCACTTGTGCCAATTTTGTCTTCCTCCAGGCCATACGCCTCTCCACATTGCCATTGAGAAGAGGAACCTTGATTTAATCAAGCTGCTGGTGGCGAATGGTGCTGATGTCCATGCTAAAGCCTGTGGCAAGTTCTTCCACCAGAAGAAGAAAGGAGCCTGCTTCTACTTTGGTATGCTGACTGGACAAGTGTGAGACCCTCAAATTATAATAGTTGATGATGGTGATGATGCTTGCAATTTTATCCTTCTCACCCCAAAAGACTCCTGAAGATGCTTATAGAGTGCCTACAGTCTACATTCTAAGGAACCACACAAAAGGAAAAAGGGAAGGGAAGGGAAGAGGAAAAGTCAAACACTCATTCAGCAAGGCTGCTGTTCTTCCCCATGTCTAAGCATTTTTGCCCACTCTTGATCCCTCTTTCTCTCCTTCCCATCCAGGTGAGCTCCCACTCTCTTTAGCGGCTTGCACCAACCAGCTGGATGTGATCCAGTACCTCCTGCATAATCCTCACCAGAAGGCTAGGCTGACCGAACAAGATTCTCTGGGCAATACGGTTTTGCACGCCTTAGTGATGGTGGCCAATGATACAGAGAAGAACACAGAGATGGTGGTCAAGGTGTATGATGAGATCCTGATGGAAGGTGCTCAGATCAACCCCACATGGAAACTGGAGGAAATCGTCAACAGGCAAGGGTTAACCCCCTTGAAACTGGCAGTCAAGACTGGCAAAGTTGAGGTGAGGCTGTTGCAGAGCATCATCACATCTCTTGTTCTGCTTTTGGGGTTGAGTCCAGCCCTAATGTTTGGCAGAATGAAAAGGTTGCCTCAAACACATCTACTAGGAGGCAGCAGCAAAGTGTTGGAGGAGAGAGCTAGGTGTTGTACTGCCTGATTTGAGCCCCTAACATCAGTTGGCTGCCTTCAAATGCAGTGGAGACACTGTCCAACTGTTGCCGTTGAAGAAAGATTTTTCTGTCCATCCAATCAGGTTTTATTGATGGACAGAAAAGGGGTACCATATTATTATTCTTTGCCTTAGGTGACAAAATGTTTTGGAATGGCCTTGATTTGGATATGGTCTCCATGACCGTTTAATTTTTAACTGCTTTAGGGCAGAAATTAGGAACTTCTGTACTGCAACAATCCCTTACCTAGCATGGATATCCCATTGTGGGAAAAAGATGGGATATAAATCCAATATAAATCCAACAAATAATGATTATGGACATGCTAGGTGGAGCATCTCAGAGCTGAAATCCAAAATATCTAGAGGATGAAAAGTTTCCCATCTCTGTTTTACTGGGAACATACTATTTAATAATGTATTTTTTCAAAATACACCTTGTGAAAGGTGAGGTGTTAATTTTTAATGTTTGACAAAGGGTGCATCTGCACAATAGTAATAATGCAATTTGACACCACTTTAATTGCCATGGCTCCCTCCTACAGAATCCTGGGATTTGTAGTTTGGTGAGGCACCAGCACTCCTTGGCAGAGAGGGCTAAAAGACCTTGTAAATCTACAAGTCCCAGAGTTCCATAGGATGGCACTATAGCACCTAAAGTGGTGTCAAACTGTGTTATTTCTACCGTGTAGATTGCATCCAAAACTGCTGTTTGATTCTCCTGCAGTTAAGATACAGAGTAATCAATAAAAAATAAAGACCTTTATTGGAGCTAGCCAAGGTGCTGAACCTATTTGTAGGAGAGAGTTTAGTACCTTGAGACTGGGTGACTTGCCCATGGTTCCCCAGTGAGTTTCCATGGCTGAGCAGGGATTCGAACTCTGGTCTCCCAGAGTCCTAGTTCAACTCTCAAATCACTATACCACACTGGCTGTTTATGAGCTGCATTATATTATATCAGAAGAGCATATACTCCATCTTCCCTAGATCTTCAAGCACATTCTTCAGCGGGAGATCCAAGACCCTGAATACCGGCACCTTTCCCGCAAATTCACCGAATGGACCTACGGCCCGGTCCAAATTTCTCTCTATGATTTGTCTTCCATCGATAGCTTTGAGGAAAATTCCGTTCTGGAAATTCTCGCCTATAGCAGCGACACACCTGTGAGTAAAGAACCTGGAAAGTTCCTCCTTTAAAAATTTATAGTTCAATGATGTAGCAGCAAATTTTGCAGGTACTCATTGGGACAGGCTTCAAAGTTATGACCCTGAATTAAGAGTTTTTAAAATACTGTATTGTTTCATATTCACCGTCCAATTCTAGCACTTTTCATCTCCACAAAGAGCAAGTCTTTTGCAAAGCTAACGGCTCTTAATTATACATTCAAGCAGGTCATTTGTAAATTAATGGTTTCTAAAGACCCACTCAAGCCCAAAATGCTCTAAAATGTTTTTGCATTACGGCAAGGAGATCTCTAAATTACTACTATAGTTCTGTGTTGTCCTAGGGGATACTGGCTGTTCTAGTTCCACTAAACTAATTTCTAATGCTCTGAACCACTCAAATGCGTTCCCAAGGACCTTTGGGTTTTACCCTTAATACTGATTTTTATGTCCATAAAACAGTGCACCCTTGCTATCCATGGGGGATCCGTTCCACACACCCCGGTGGATAGCAAAAACCATGGGACCTTTACTTCTGTTCTTCTCAATGGGCATGCGGTCCTGCTCATGCCACCGCATGTGCGTGCGCCCATTGAAAAAGCCGGGGTTTGCCATCTGCGGAAGCTCAAACCGTGGATGGCAAGCCTGTGGTTGGTGTCGGCGCGCTGTAAATCTAGCTGACCTTTGGATGTATGCTCTTGGAAAAATGAATCCCGAATATGTTTGAATTGATGTTTTCTTTCTCTCATTTTCTGACATGCAGAATCGGTACAAAATGGTGGTTCTGGAGCCCATTAACCGTCTGCTTCAACACAAATGGGATTCTTTTGCTGCCTGGAGATTTTACCTCAGTTTTGTCTCCTATATGGTGTTCATGGCTGTCTTCTCCGCTGTTGCTTATCATCGGCCTCTGGATGGGAAGGTAACCGTTGTTTTATGGGGCTGAAAAAGTGTGACTAGCCTAAAATAATTCACTGGGTTTCCATGGCTGAGCAGGGATTCGAACCCTAGTCTCCAAAGTCGTAGTACAACACTGAAACCACTATACATCACCCTGACTCTCTTCCTACCAGGATTTGTGGTTTGATGAGGTATTCAGCTTGGTCCGTTAAAGAGTGCTGGTACCTCACCAAACAATAAATCCCAGGATTCTGGAGGATAGAATCATGGCAATTAAAAGTAGTGTCAAACTGCTTTAATTCTACAATGTGGATGCACCCACAATCCTTGTATTTTTACAGCCACCGTTTCCAGTGACACTGAATACCGGTGATATTTGGAGGCTCCTTGGACAACTGGTTGTTCTCTTTGGAGGTGTTTACCTCTTCCTGGCTCAGGTAAAGTATATTCATAAGGTCCTTACCTTGTTTCCTTTTTACTTTAGCCTGTGTTTAATGTGATCCACACCCTTTTGGCCATCCAGATGTTGTGGACTGCAGTTCCCAGAATCCCTGGTCCTTTGGCTTCTGAGACTTCTGACAGCTGATGTCCAAAACACCTGGAGGAACAAAGGCTTTAAACCAGTCTTTTACACCACACAATTACAGCACTTTGATCCCACTTTATCCACCACAGCCGCATCCTGTGGAATCCTGGGATCTGTAGTTTTAGGAGTGATACTTAGAATTCTCTGCCAGAGAGTTCTAGTGCCGCACCACCAAACTACCAATTCCAGGAATCGATTGGATGCAGAAATGGCAGTTAATGGGATCAAACGGTGATAACTATTTTATGAGAAAAAGCAGAGACAGAAACCAAGCAGGACTTTCAGGCTACATCTACACTGCAAAATTAATGCAGTTTGACACCACTTTAATTGCCATGGCTCCATGCTATGAAATTCTGGGATTTCTAGTGTGGTGGGACATTTAGCCTTCCCTGTCAGAGGCTCTGGTGCCGTAACAAACTACTAATCCCAAGATACCATAGGATGGAGCCATGACAATTAAAGCAGTGTCAAGCTGCATTAGTTCTGCAGTGTGGCAGCAGCCTGGGTATGGCAGAGGTGAGCAACTGTTGGATGCTAGAGGTTGGAGGCTGCATTGACCCCCAGTGGGCCTTGGAATGGTCATACCCACCCCACATACCCTGCAAAAATTAAAATGAAATCGCCCACACATACCCATGTAGAGATTGTGGGGGAAATCCTGCCCTCCCAGTAACATCAGGCCCAAAACAGGCCAGTTTTTAAAGCAGGTGAATGTGATCCAAGAAGGTCCCCTGGGTCCAGCTCAAGGATTTGTTGGGTTTAACCTCCTGTTCTAACAGCATTCTTGTTAATTTCCTTCTAGAGTCTTTATATGTGGAGAAGGCGCCTGTTATGGAAAAGCTTGTTCATGGATGGCTGCATTGACATTTTTTTGTGAGTTGAACAGGCTGTGTGTGTCTGTACTGTGGAGGAGACAAGATTATTCAGATATAGAGATTAAAATTGGGACGCTCTCTGGTTGTGTTCACATGTTATGGCAAAACCCTGGGGTAGTTTGTTGAAATCTGGCTTGTTGTGATGCATAAATCTGCTTCTGCTTATAATCCATGGTTTCTTAACCAGCCCCAGACCACAATCTGAACCCATGGTTTGCTTGATGGCTTACTAACTCTAGCATGTTGAAATAATAGTTTACTGTGGTGTCTAGAGCCACTAACATGATTCATTTCTGGCTTTTGTTTTGGCTACAATTCCTAGAACTCTAGAAGTTATAAAAAATAAAACAAACCAATTTTTTCCGAAGCTCTGCACATTCTGAGAAGAATGTTTTCCCTTCTTGCTATTTCAGGTTGGTGCAATCGCTTGCCCTGCTTCTTTCAGCAATAACATATCTCGCAGGATTGGAAGAATACATCCCTTTGATGGTTTTCTCTCTGCTATTAGGCTGGGTGAACATGCTGTATTACACGCGAGGTTTCCAGCAGACGGGGATCTATATTGTCATGATACAGAAGGTTGGTTATCGAGAGAAATTTAATACTTTATTTCCAAAGGCATGCACTTCTGACCAGAGAGTCTTCTTTCCCACAAGATAGCCTACGTGTGGCTATTTTCCCCCTTCTGATGAATTTATGCAAACCTAGTTTACAGAGAAATTTCATGATTAGGTGACCATGACATCATCTTCTTAAACTCGTGTATCTATTTATGGCCTCTTTTAAATAATAATTTGTGTATCGATGCCATTGCCTGTCTGTCCCAATCTTCATTTTGGCTACCTTACTGCATAGAATTTATTGTTTAAAAAGTATTGACAAGTGCTATAGAAATGCAAAGAAATGGAGATAAAAAAACCTCTTTGTAAAAAGATGTTTTATGGTAACAGAGGCATCATTAACTTGAGGTATTCCTGATTCTGCTCTCTTTTCCAGGCTATCCTCAGGGATCTTCTACATTTCCTCATGGTTTATGTCATTTTCCTTTTTGGCTTTGCAACAGGTGAGTTACCTGTCATTTTAGCAGGGAGGGTCCCACAGCATCATCTGTTGTTGTTATCATAGCAACCCCGTAAATGTGAGACCTCCTCCAAGAGCACCAATCAGCTGCCCAATTCAGGTTTTGCAAACTCAGGTTTCTTTGACCAAATCAATCCACTTGTAGTGTGGTCTTCTTCTTGGTCTTTCCTTGACCATATCTTCTTTTCTCATTGTAGCCCTTGTCATCCTCACCGGGACGGCTCCCCAGTCAGCCCAGAACAGTTCTCTTCCTGCCAGCGATGCCAGTGAAGGCCACATTAGGTACACTGGGCTGCTGAAGACCTCCTTGGAGCTCTTCAAATTCACCATCGGGATGGGAGAGCTGGAGTTCCATGAGAACGTCAAATTCAAGTACTTTGTGATGCTACTCCTTCTCCTCTTTGTTGTCTTGACATACATCCTCCTCCTCAACATGCTGATTGCCCTGATGAGCGAGACAGTCACCAACGTCTCTGGAGACAGCCAAAGTGTCTGGAAGCTCCAGGTAAGTCTGCTCAGCTCTATGTTTGGTTGCCTTATCTTCCTGGGGCTGGATTAACCTGTAGGCTGAGCACACTCTAATATAGGACTGGAGAATGTATGGCCCATGGGCCACATGTGCCCCCCCCCCATTAATTTAATTAGCCTCAAGATCCCAGAGCCACCAGAGACCTAAAATATTTTTAATATGAACCCATATTAAAACTCCTAAATGTGTCGGCTTTACTTTTCCTGGCCCCAAAAACACCCAGTTCTGGGGATGCATCTTGTTGTATGCCTTCAAGTTTCTTCTGACTTATAGTGACCCTATCACAGGGTTTTCTTGGCAAGTGTCTTCTGAGAGGGCTGCCATATCAGCACAGCTGGAGGATATGCATCATGCCACACACTGCCGGATTTGGCTTGCGTATTCATCAATTAGATGGGTTAAAACAATGCAGTGATCTACAGTCGATCTGATAACTTATGCCACATTGACCACACTCTGATGTTGCTTGGCTGCACATGTCCCAGTTTTCATCTCTAAAATATTGGAGGGTCAGATATGTATATTTTGCTTTCATCTTTTGTATTTGCAGAGAGCAATTGCTATTCTGGAGATAGAGAAAAACTGGTTCTGGTGCTGGAAGAAGACTCCGAGAGCTGGGTGCCTTCTCTCTGTTGGTTTGGAAGGAAAGAAAGACGAGAGGTGGTGTTTCCGGTGAGTTAAACTCTCTGGCTTCTGGTAGCTCCAATGTAAATAGAGTGCATTTAAATCCACTATGGGTTTTACTTAATGACATATTTATTTATTTAAAATATTTCTGTATCACCTCCCAGCCCACAAGGGCTCCCAACAAATAAAAACCAATTAAAACAATACAAAGATAAATACATTTTAAAAACAGATTAAAATATTCTTTAATTTCCCCCCCCCCAAAAAAAAGCAGTCTTAAAATAATCCTAGAATCTAGTTTTGAAACAGTTAAAGCAGCAGTTTTATACACTAAATGCCATGCAGAACTGTACTGTTTTGTCTGCCTTCTGGAAGCTTAAAAGAGATAGGGCTAGCCTAAATCTTTTGGGCAGGGAGTTCCATAGTTGAGGCTGTACTACAGAGAATGCCATGTTATGTATACCCAACAACCCAACTTCACAACGTATTGGGAGATGCAACAAGACCTGGAGGTGGAGACATTTTGACCCTCTGGATGTTTTGGAAGCCCAGGCAACATGGCCAGTGATCAAGGATGATGGGAGTTTTAGGATTGCCATCTAAGCTGTATATATTGCATTTCTATTAACATGCAGCTGAGTGCAGAATTCAGACAGTTTGCTGTAAACATTGGTTTCTGTGTTCTAGAGTGGAGGAGCTGAACTGGGCTGACTGGAAGAAAGAGCTGGGAGTCCTGAAGGAAGACCCTATGGATTCTGGGTTTCCAAGTGAAAAAAGTATGTAAAATTGTCTTCTTCTTCAGAGCTATGAAAGCTCTGAAGCATCTGAAAGAAAGATGTATTGTTTGGTGAGATATTTAGCCTTCTGTGTCAGAGTGGTTCTGGTGCCAAAACAAACTATAAACCCTAGGATTCCATGGGATGGAGCCATGACAGTTAAAGCAGTGTCAGTGCATTAATTCTGCAGTGTGGCAGCAGTGAGGTCTTAATCCCTTCATCTGCTCCTTTCCTTTGGGTGCCTAGACTGTCAAGGCTCAACTGAACTTTTAAGTTACTGCAATGGTGGATATTATTAGAACTAAAGGAAGATTCCATTAGGGGGCAGCATTCTACATCCCTAGATCTTCCATGCTGATTGTTCTTTTTGTTGTTGTTGTTGTTGTGTGCCTTTGTAATTTTTGACTTAGGGGACCCTAGGGCAAACCTATCATGAAGTTTTCTTGGCAGGCTGAGAGTGTGTGACCTGTCCAAGGTCACCCAGTGGGGCTTCATGACCAAGCAGGGAATCAAGCCCTGGTCTCCAGAGCCATAGTCCAATGCTCAAACCACTATGCCATGCATGTCAGGATATTTATTACTAACCTATGACAGAGTAAGGTTCTAGTCCTCATGGATGTTTGCATAGACGCATGTTCTGCAAAGCCTCTCTGCTAGGATCACCTCTTCTTCCCATCTTATTGCTTTGGCCCACGCTGAGCTTCTCCTTGTGTGATGCCTTCCTTTTATGTGTCTCCCTCCTGTTCCAGAAGAGAGCATCTGGAGCTGGGTGTCCAACCTCACAGAGACACGTCTTACCACACCGGAGGAGGTGGAGGAGCAGGTGCCATTGCATGCTGTTAGCCACTGAGACAGAAACCACAAGGAAGACATGACGATGACAATATGGCCACCCTTTATGGCGACGTGGTTTGACTTCCCATGGAACAATGATCTCACCACAACAGAGAGAGAAAAAAATCCCTGTTAAGATGCCGTCTGTGATAGGACTGTGCAGAGTACCTCTTAGAGAAGAGAGAAGCTTTGAAGAGCATTGCATTCAGCATAAGAGTGTTGGGTGCAAAGTTATTTCAAGCAGTTGGTCTTTTATGTCAAGAGTGTGAGAATCTTCACATTTTGCTTGTTACCCTGCCATGATGTACTCAAGTCTTTTACTCCAGGTCTCAAGTCGAGTCTCAAGACCTTGCAAGAGACTTTCCCAAATTGAGTCTCAAGTCTGGGAGCCAACTTTAACAGAAAAGTGGTGTGCAGATGTGTGGTGGGGTGAAGTTAAAATAACTAGACAACCAAGAAGACACGCACAGAGTTAGGTCAAAGAAATTCAAGTGATTGTAGGGAATTTATCAAGATTGCATTTTAGAAAAATGAGGAGTGCAGAACCGCAAATTCTGGGATTTGTAGTTTTGTGAGATAGGAAAGATTTTCCTAGAAGCAGCAGGCAAGACATAGTGTATGGCAAATGTAAAATCCTGCTTCAGTTGCGTGACTAGTAAGGAAAAAGCAGTGAGATGGAAGCGTTCAAAGGAGGAAAACCTTTTTCCAGTCCATAATGTTTCTGGATGTGGTTAGGACAGCTAAAAACATACAAGTTGAAAGTCGAGTCAGTGCGTCATTCTCTGCCGAGTTGAGTCCAAGCTGAGTTATTGAAGCCACTTGAATATGAGTCAATCGATGAGTCTGCATCACTGCTACTGAGGTCTTTTTCTCTCTCTAAAAATTCATGTTCTTTCTGGCTTGCATAATGAGAAATTTGCAGACACTGGCAAACTCTTTGCAAATGAGCAGAGATCAAATTCTTTCTCATTTCCAGCAGTCAGACGGTTAGCCTTGTGATCCTCATTTTCTTTCTCAGCCTCACCTACCTCTCAAGGTTGTCCGGAATATAAAAGTGATGAAGAGGTACATCCCCTTGAGATGACAGGAGGCAATTGTATCTGTGAAACTGTGCTTTGCAAATAAAACCAAACTTCTGACTCTCGGTTTGCTTGTTTGTTTGTTATTGCATCCCATGAAAACAGTTGGATGGCTTTTCGTTAAATTTGGGAGCGATGTTTAGAATGATCTGACTTTAAAAAAACAGAGAACAGGAAATGCACTCTGATGGGAACTTGGAATTGATCTTTTTAATTGGATTTTCAATGGATTTGGAGGGGATGATTGAGATGATTCAATGTAACATACAGGATATATTGAATACAAGAAATTCATTTTAAAAGGTGCACCACACGTATTTCAACATTTTCACAAATGAAAACAGGGACATATGTGCCATGTAACATCTGAGCATGGTCAAGATGGCAAAATAAGGAAGAACAGCCAAGCTAAGAGAGCCTGCAGCAGTTTGCTTTTGCCACGGCCTACTGGGAAGGGCAAGATTCTGCCCTCTTCTCTCCTCTCCTTTGTTGAATTAATTGTATGCAAATGACTTTTGCACTCTGAATTCAGTTTGCAACAATGGAAGTAGGCTGAGGACAAAGGGGGAAAGTGGGACATTTTAAAAGCAGATGAAAAGATAGGATGACAAAGGATCAACTGGGAATGTTCTTGCCCAATTGGGATCATTGGAGGGTATGGATTCTCACCAGATTTGGAGGGCTTTGGAGGCAAGGGGCATGTTGACTTTGCTTCGGTGAGGAATTTTACACTGGTATGTTTAGTTTAGTTTAGCAGGAAGTTATCAGACCCTTCCTACTGGAAAGGGAAGCTGATAAGGACAAAAGGCTGGTTTAAATCCATGGCCATCAGTCTTCCTTCAGTTATAAATTCACACTCAACAGACCTTCACACTTATTGCTACTAAATAGCTTGGATTATACATATGTATTTCAATAAATGAACTATTGATTATTTGACAGAGTTGTTATAGCTGTCTAATATTTGCTTATTTATATATATTTATTCATTTCCAGATTCTTATCTGTTTGCTTCTGAGCACCCAGGGAAACAGGCAGTTATTGTGCATGGCAGTTGAAAGTGAATGGTCATTAACAATGAAGTAAAGATTCGTATGCAATCCTGAACAAGTCGATAAATACAGGTATATCTTAGATTTAAAAACCCCTAGGAGTGAAGCTGCTTTTTACAAAGCCTTTTAATGTCTGCCCAGGTCCCCTTTCTCCCTCATCCTTTGTCTAGCTGTAAGTTTTTTAGCAGCATTGGGAGGATGGCAAGGGAGGGCTAGAAAAACACAGATTATCAGTGGGATTATACTCTAGTTGATCCTGCTGTAGCTGTGTGTGTCTGCCTACAACAGGCAAGGTAAACGGCAGCCGCCTCCAGAATCCCTTACTAAGTATGCAGAAACAACAAAACGGAGAGAAAAGGGGAGAACAGACAAACCTGCCTCGCCAATTACTCTCCACCATGTTAAACATTTTAAAGCTGGAAAATGGGCCATGCATTGCCAAGCCAGTGTGGTCAAGGGGGCCAAAGTTATTAGAATGAACAAGTGAGGAGAGGCTGCAGCAGTTTGCTTTTACCTGAGCCTCCTGGGAAGGCAAGATACCACCTCCTCATTTGAATTGAGTGCAGACTCCTTTTGCACTTTGAACTCAGTTTGCAGCAATTGAAGGAAGGTGAGGGAAAAGCGGGAGGAGGAGAGAGAAACTCAGACATTTGAAAGAAACATGAAAAAATGGGAAAGCAGAGGATTAATCTGGACAATTCCTGCCAAGTTGGATATGGATTGGTGCCTTGAGTCTCAGGCTCTGGACCCTCTTTTTCTGACCTCAGAGGGAAGAGGTGGAATCTCAGGGCAAGACCGCTGTCTTAAAAAGTGTGTGTGTTCCTCATGTGTTAGACTTGGTATTTTGGGTCTGAATGGTGCATTGTGTGTAGCTGTGGGTTTTGCTTCATGTATCATGCTTTATGACACCACAAGGGGATGTCCCTTTTCACATCACCAGACCAGGGGTCATCCCCATCTCTCAGGGTTTGGCCCTGAAATCTCAAGGCCTGGGTTAGTCCTGACCTGGCAACCCTCCCTGCGAGGCGGTTTGCTCAGAGGGGCTTTTGGCACAGGCCTGCGCCGCCTCTGCTTCATCCTTCAGGTGCTCAACCACATCTTGAAACTCAAGCAAGGCAACCCACAACTTTGGTCTCAAATTGTGTGTTTCTGCAACAACAGCGTCAGTGGAGAAGTTTTTCTAGAGAGGCTCCACGTCTGCAGTTGATACTCAACAATTTAAACAATTGAAATATATATATATATATATATATATATATATATATATATATATTCCTTTTCCATTGTGCAACTAGGGACTTTATGGAGTGTCTTCTGTTCCTCCTCTTGTTTCTTGGTAAGTGAATCTCTTTTTTCATTTCCCACAAGTTAATTTGATGATAAGTTATTTCTCTCCCCTTCTTCTTCACTGCCACCTTTTTAAAATTCGTGATTGCTTCTGCAATATCTGTGTACAGGATGATTTTGTAAGGCCAGGATGGGGATCCTATGTAGTCAGTATTGCCAGAATGCTAGGGTTTGCAGAACAACCTCTAGAGATCGGTAGGTTTTTCCATCCCTGTTGTAGACAACTGAGGCTGCAATCCTATACACATTTTGCTAGGAGTAGGTCTCATTGAACTCAATGAGGATTCCTTCACAATAAAGGATGATGCTGTTAGATCTTAATTCTTTTGCATTTCTGACACATTTTCGAAGCAAGCATAGGTGACAATGTTTTTTAAACAATAAACTAGGGCTAAACTAAAGTCCAAGAAAAGAGCTTTTTTCCAAATTAGTTGATTGATTTCTGCCCTTCCAGGGAAGCAACTTTAAGGAGGATTTTTTCATATGGTGAATTGGTGACTTTAATAGATACCTAACCGTAAATGCAGGTTGCTAGCAAAAACTCTTAAAATTGGTGGGGCAGGTTTGTGCGCAAGAGAAAACAGGCTTTAAATCCCTGGTTCTCTGTAACTCCCGTTTCTTTAAAAGTTGTAGAAAAGAGGGAAATTCAACAGGTGCAGCTTCTCAGGTCAGCAGGTAACATTGGTCCTATCATCTCTGACTCCGATCAGGTAGTTTCTTTTGTTCCAATCCTTTATTCAGAAACAGGACTAGGCTAGCCAGATTAAGATTAACACGGGCTCTGAGAGATCCAGTTCCAAAACCAGACAGGTATGTTTTATGTATTTTCTTTAAAAGGAAAATGAATATAATATTTTAAAAACAAGAGGGATGTCGGTGAGAAACAGTCTGTATTCCAGACTGATGTTCTTCTTAGAGCCAGTTTGGTGTCGTGGTTTAGCGTTGGACTACAGCAGGGGAGACCAGGGTTTGAATCTGCTCAGCCTTGGAAACTCACAGAGTAGCCTTGGGCAAGCCCCACTCTCTCAGCCTCAAAGGAAGGCAAGAATAAATCCCCACTGAACAAAGCTAGCCAAGAAGATCCCCCTGATAGGGTCACATTAGGGTTCCCATAATTCAGAGATGTTCAGAGAAGGCACACAGCAACCACAACAACTAGAGATAATCAAGACCACTTTAAATTCTATGAGACTTTGTACTGGCTGAAACTGACATCTAGTTTGGTTAGTCAAGTATAAAGATTGAGTTGATTGAGTTGCCGAAAGTCTGGACTTGAAATCTTTCCCAACTCAAGCATGTTGTCTCTGCTTTAGTCATACAAAGACAGACATTGGTGGGGTGCAGAGTCTGTATAACCATGTGGTTTTTCTGGTGAAGATTTGCAGCTTCGCCCTAAGAAGAAATGTGTGTGTGTATGTGTCTTTTTAAGAGGTGCAAATTCTAATTCGCAGCAAATTCTGCTGTGAATCTGTTGTGAATCCAAGCAACATTCCTTTCTCGAAGGGTTATTATTTGGATATTATTTGGAAATGGACAGAGGGGTATCTTACCATTAGGATTCCCCTTCAGTGTAAATAGCAGATTCAGGGGAGGATTTTTGGATCTTTGCTGTCTCTTTTCCTCCAGCTGACACAATTTATATTTAAAAAACACACACACACACACAGAGAGAGCAATTCAGAGAAAGAGTGCTGAATATCACAACCAGTTTCCTGGTTTTGGAAAGTTATGTGTAGCGTACCAGCCAAACAATAAAAATAAAAATATTGAGCCAAGTTGTGCTCCATGTTGCAGGAACAACTGCTGATCTTATATCAGGGTCTCCTCGCATACCACACAGTGATAGATAGCACCCTGATGCTCCTTTATTTGCCATGGTTGTGTCCAGTGGAACTGTAGGATATGTAGTTTGGGAAGGAACTAGAGCTCTCTGGCAGGGAAATCTCTGTACTTCATAAATCTGCAAATCCCAGGATTTCCAAAGGGTGGAACCAAGGCAGTTAAACCATGGAAACTGACCAGCGGTTTTAGATAAACCTTCCCTCAAATTGACAGAGGCATTGGACTGCAGTGCCCATCATCCCGATCCAGCGGAGCTGGCAGTTGACCCTGCCGGGTGTTTTCCTTTCAGCCCTCCAGCCCCTAAGAGGTTTCAACCTTGATACCAGCAAGAGATGGGTCTCTCCCTTGATTTCCCCCCAGTTTGGACACCGGGTGCTGCAGCATTCAGATGGACAACGAAACTGGTAAGGGGGAAGAAAATGCAGAGGAAAAATGAACCGTGGAGGAATCTGCTCTGCTTCTTGCAACTGGCAGGGGGTTCAAATGTAAGCAATGTAGCATCAGCAGGGTCCATAGGGTTGAATCACTGGGTGGATGTTGTTCTCTGCCATCCCTGTTGAACTCAGTTTCAATCCTTTACCAGTTGTAAGGTGGATTTTCCCAGCAATAATGGATGCATATGTCAGTGAACAAAACCTCCAACAAATTTGCAAAGTTTTTTTTTATGCCAGCCAGACCTTCCTTCTCTCTTATCTTCTGTGTAGCTTTTTTTTTTAGCAGTATCAGCATTGGGAGGAAGGCAAAGAAGGGCTGGAGAAGCGCAGGCTTTTGGACTTAGGCTGCAGCATTGTGTCTGCAGTAAATAATGCAATAAATCTAGAGCTGTGAAAGAGAGGGATTTCTGCTCTGTTGTAGCATGTGTTCCCACCTACAACAGGTGAGGTAAACAGCAGCTGCCTCCAGGCTTCCTTCGTGAGCATGTTTTACAAATACAAATTTAAAGAAGGGAAAAGTAATAACCGGCACAATGTAGTCAGTTAATGTAGAGTTAAATGATCGTCTAGCAAATAAATGAGGCATGCTAGTCAAATGAGCTTAGAAATAATTCATCTCAGGGTGCAGCTACACTAGAAATAATGCAGTTTGATACCACTTTAACTGCCATGCCCTCATCCTACAGAATCCTGGGATTTGTAGTTTTGTGAGGCACCAACACTCTTGGGCAGAGTAGGCTAAAGACCTTGTAAAACCACACACCCCAGGATTTCATAGGACGGAGCTACAGCACTTAAAGTAGTGTCAAACTGCATTATTGCTACAGTGTGGATGCACCCTGAGAGAGAGAAGGATTGTGAGTGATCTATTAGCTTTACAAAAGGCTCTGAGCTATGTGTATGTATGTCTTTTGGTTGGTTTGTTGCTTATGCAGTGTGTAAAGAGCTAGTCTCTCTTGGTGGTCTTTGTGGCCTCTGGAGGGCTCCAAGGGTTGGAAAACAGCCCAAGGACCTGCCACAGATCCCCACCCAAGTCAGGATTAGGCCCTCCCTTCCTGCAGACCAAAGCTGTTTCCAGACTGTCCTTCCAGACAGAGTTCCTGGCTTTGGCATAGCGTGAAGACTGGAGAAGGCCCCAAACTTGGTTGCCTTTCAGCCTATATGGCATTAACCACAAAACGCTGAAGGCAGTGTCACCTCTGACCACACTCAGAGATGCAGAACCCTGGTTTCCTGTTTAGCATTCTGCCGGAGGCCTGTGATGTCTGCCAAGTCTGCTTTCGTTTTCTCAGGACAGGATAGATTCAGGGCAGACAGTCTAGAGAGTGAGATAGAGCAATGAGTCATGCCAGGGAAATGGAACTTCCAGGTTTCGTAGTAGTCTACCACTGGTTCCTCAATGCAGGAGAGGGCTTTTTGCTATCTCCACAGTGAGTTCCCTTAAGTCTACAGTTGCCCAGCTTCCAACAAAATGTTAGTCTTTTAGGGATTAGGAAGCTGTGCTTTCCAGGCCAGGAAGCCGCTGGTTAGAAGTGAGCTGTGCTTTGTAGTCTGGGAAGTTGTTGCATGGAACTGGGCTGTGATTTGCAGCCCAAGAAGAGATCACATCAAACAGAGCTTTGCTTTGCAGCCTGTTGTGTAGAACTAAACTCGGCTTTGCCATCTTGAAAACTGTTCCATGGAACTGAACTCTCTCTTACAGCCCAAGAGGTTTCTCAATGGAGGTCAGGTGTGCTTTGCTGCAGAGGAAGTTCTGACATGTGAACGGAGCTGTGTTTTGCAGCTGGCAACCTGCTTAAAGTATAAGACAAGATCATGCATATATATATATATATATATATATATATGAGATATCATGGAGATGAAACCCAAGTCTAAACACGAAATTCATTTATGTTTCATATACTGTACACCTTATATACACAGCTTGAAGTTAATTTTATACAATATTTTTTAACAGTTGTGTACATAAAACAAGATTTGCATACAATGAACCAACAGAAAGCAAAGGTGTAACTATCTCAGCCTTCCATGAAAAACTGTTCGGATTTTGGAATGTTTTGGATTTCAGATTTCTGGAATAGGAATGCTTGTGTGTGTGTGTGTGTGTGTGTGTGTGTGTGGTATAATTAATATATGATTATATATGGATATCATAGAATCATATGGTTGGAAGAGACCTCAAGGTCCATAAAGTCCAACCCTCGGCCATGCAGGAATACACAATGAAAGCACCACTGACATATATATTTATAAGCCTATATATATTTATATCATCACCACCACCATCATCATCATTATTATATTATTAATGGTCCCTTTCCCTCCTTCCCTCCCTCCCTCTTTCCTTCTCACCTCCTTTCTTCATAAAAAGGATTTTAGTTACATCCTTGGGACCTGGTGACTTTGGCAAGCTGTATAAATGTGAGATGCAGGATGAGCTCCGATGTGAAGCGGCCAGCTTGGGGGGTACGTATGATCCTGGCCTGCTTACATATGATCTTGACGTACTGGAAACCTCTGGTTGGGTCTCATGCAGGGTGACCGGCAGTGGTGTCCCTAGCATTGGTGTCACCTACTGCGGACGCCTGGAAGAGGATGGTGAGAGGGGATGGAAGAAGTGTGCCCTGTCCCTCCTCCTCCTGTGCCATGGCTATCTTGTCTGAGTGAGCCAGAGCAGGCGGGAGTAGGGCCTCACTGCCGCCTCCCCTAATGATGCCTAGTGAGCTCTCCAATGTGCTGAACCTCCATAGAAGGCACAGTGTCCTTGCTTGCCAGGTGCTTTCCAAGGTCCTGAATCCCCTGCCCAGCATAACTGCAGAACCTTGGAGAGTGTCAGTAAAGTTTCTAATAAAAATGAGTGCCGATTCACTGCACCTCCCACGCTCAAATCGCCGTTGTGAGTTCAGCAGGATTCTACTTGTGTGCTTTGTCCAACAGCAGCATCACCTTGGCTGCAAATGCCTAAGTCCCCAAAGTCAATATTCAGAGCTGTAATGTTATGCTTTTTCTTCTTCTTTCCTCTCTTCTCTAGGAAATATTCAGAAACTCAAAAAGCTCCAGGCTGGGATTGCTTTAGCCCAAAGCCCGGAACAGATTCTGGTAAGATATTTGACATGTTGTTGTTGTTGTGTCTCTTCAAGTCCTTCCTGACTTATGGTGAATCTATCATGGAGTATTCTTGGCGAGATTTACTCAGAATTCTGGATAAGGGAGACTCAACTTGTATTTGTAGTTTGGTGAGTAACTTAGCATTCTGTCTACTAGAAAGCTCTTTCCCCTATACTGCAGCACTAGATGTCTCTAGCAGAGAATTCTAAGTATCTCACCAGACTACAAATCCCAGCATTCCCTAGGATGAAGACACGGCCATTACAATGATATCAGAGTGTTATAACTATACAGTGCAGATAAATCCCTGTGCAAGAAAGAGCTATCTTGGCTTCTAAAAACAATCCCAAATGCCAACCATTGTTTTACCATGTTTGTATAGTTTCCATGGCTAATTTTTGATTCTTAAATTCTACCCACAGGTTTGTCTTCAGCAAAAACGGCGCCAGTGGCGCAAAGTCACATCAGAACTGAACGGGATTTGCACCTTGCTTGGCAATGACTTTCGGGAGAAGGCTTTTATCAACCTTACAGACATCAGTACGAAAGGAATAACTTGGATCATAGATTTATATCTGGTCATCTGACCTAACTTCAACCCCTTGAGCCATCATTTCCCTCTTGGCTCTGTCATCCCCTCCCAGCAGCCATTTTGTTGTGTGCACCATTTTGTACCTGGGAAGCACCATAGGCTGTGGCACTTCAGAGTGGCATTCATAAACAACAGAACACGAAATACCTTTTGGGATGAGAGTTCCCAGAATCCCCCATCCAGTGGCCATGCTCCAGGTTTCATCCTGAACCTCGATAAAACTATCTGAGGGTTAGGGGTCAGCAAGCTGGATACTTCCTTTAAAGTTTAGACAAAAGCCTGGAGTGGATGCATTGCTACCACTGAAACAGAAACCATCAGACACGCCTTACTACTGCTTATCTCTTCTGGCTTTAAATCCCTGTATATTCCTGTTAAGTTGCCACCTTTTTCCTCTGAGAGGCTCCTTGCTATTCATTTCTATCTGTCCTGGAAGGATTTACTGAAACGTTTGCCAGTCATGGACATTGGGGGTTATTACAGGATTTCCATGCTTTCACATTCTTAATAGTGGTTTTGTTTTGGCTTTGTTTGCATTCTTTGTAGTTGAGTCCAAGTTAAGCAAGAGAGTCCAGAGGCACAAAAGAAGAAGCGAGGATGTGAACAGGTTTGACCACATCGAATCCACTGGTGTCTCTTCTACTGTCGCCACACTCTGCCACAACCCAGAGGATTCACCAGCATGCAAAGGTGAGCCAAGCATGGCCAAAAATACAGGTATATATTAAATGTTATGGACAGTCAGTGTGGTTTAGTGGTTTGAGTGCTTGACTATGACTCTGGAGTCTGGACTATTGTGGGGTTTTCTGGGGCTGAGAGTGTAACTTACCCAAGGCTACTCAGTGGGGTTCCATGTCCAAGCAGGAAAACAAACCATGATCTCCAGAGTCATAGTCCGATGCTTAAACCACTATGCCATACTGGCTGTCTATAGGTAGATAGCACTATTTCTTTTTTAGAGATTATTTTTAAAGGGTTGCAAAGTGTGGCTGCAAAATGTGAAAAAAAAATCATTGGAAAATGCTCAAAATCTCTCCAGAACTCACCCAGCATGTAGAAAACCTCTGAAATTATTTGTATTTGCACCCAAGTGTAAAAAAAATTGAAGATTTATAGTCCTAGTTGTGGGTAACATTAATCATTTGTATTGATTACAGACAGAAGCCTTCTGTTTGGTGATAACAATAATAACAACAACAACAATTATATGGAGGAAGAGGAGGAGGACGACTCTGGTAAGTTTGGACTAAGGAGAAAGCAGACTGGAAACCTCTGGGTTTCAAAATTCAAGAGCATCAATGGTACTAATAACGGCTCTGACAAACCTTTGGGCATGTACAGAGTGCTCATATGCACACAAAAATCTGGGAATAGGGAACAGGGTGTCTGGCTCAAAAGTGTGAGGCTTAGGAAGACTTCAGGACCGACGCTCCTGGGACCATCCCAAGACATCTTGCTGCTTGTGACAGAACCGCAGAGGTTGCATCTCCACCTCACCTAAGCCCAATAACCTAGTATTTAAAGGTGACCCAGAGCTTAGTAATATGGTGCTTTTTTAGACTGTAACTCCCTGCATCCCTCAGCCACTCTTAATTTTGGTCTTGTCCGAAAGGAGCAGCCATTGTCTGAGGGTGAATCTACACTGTCGAGACAATGCAGTTTGGTGCCACTTTAAGTGCTGTAGCTCCATCCTATTAAATCCTGGGATTTATAGTTTTGCAAGGTCTTTAACCTTCTCTGCCAAAAAGGAGTGCTGGTGCCTCACAAAACTACAATTCTCAGTACTTAGTCGGATGGAACTGTGGCAGTTAAAGTGGTGTCAAACTGCATTATTTCTACAGTGTAGATGCACCCTTTGTCACAGCAGTGGGTTTTTATTTAAAACTTTGCTTGTCCTGCATCATTCTGTACTTCTTTATCTCTTTTCTTCATTGGCAGACGTGCTGACTGAAATTGCCATCGTTCTGGATGGATC
The DNA here is from genome assembly GCA_026167975.1 of Phrynosoma blainvillii. Classification (NCBI taxonomy): domain Eukaryota; kingdom Metazoa; phylum Chordata; class Lepidosauria; order Squamata; family Phrynosomatidae; genus Phrynosoma; species Phrynosoma blainvillii. Next base: position 11,832,507 of record JANUYF010000014.1, read on the forward strand.
CGGCAGCATTGAGCCAGAAAACTTCAAACAGGCCAAAGATTTCATCTACAATATGATGAAGACCTTCTATGAGAAGTGTTTTGGGGTAACATGCCCTGTTCTTTGGACAGCCATTCTGGAATCTACATTTCCATATGGCTTCTGTATTGGGGGAAGGAATCCATTCTGGGTTTTATTCTGAACATCAAAGGAGCTGTCTGGATTCCCAAAATGCCCAAAAATGATTAGGGGAAAAGGGTCACAAAATCCCTTGCAGTCTCACATCTATCTCCAAATTAGGTTTGAGCTGATATAGAACCTCCATTTGCTAAACCTTAATATGAATGTTGGTCCAGTGATGTCAGATTGTCACAAAAATTAGCATACAGGCCATTAGGATGTTTTTCTTATAGTTATTCCATTTATATTCTGTTTTTCTTCTTCGTGGTCTCTGCGAATGCACACAAATGGGTATTCACTGCGCATGCGCAGCAACTTCGGATCCTTCTAGAATCGCTAGGCAGATCTTAAAGTTGCAACTTTCCGTTAGGCTGGGCTTAAGTTGCAACTTTTTGGCGGTAGCGCCGCCCATCCCTATATAGGTTCCGTGCCGGTACCGCCCCTTTCAGTTCCTTTTGTCCGCCGCGTTAGCAGCTTCGGAGGAACCTTTGCTTGCTTAGCTCGCAATCTTTTGAATCGCTCGTGTTTGACCTTGGACTGACTGACTTCGCATTTTGCTTCTACGCTGTTCTTGTTGCTGTTGGTGACCCGGTCTGTCGACTACTCTTATTATGGCCTCAAAATCCTTCAAGCAATGTCCGAAATGTAGTAACAAAATCCCCAATTCGGACCCACATTCGCTCTGCTTGCTTTGTCTAGGCCCAAATCATAACACCAAGGCCTGCTCCGATTGTAGATCAATGACCTCGCAGGCCCTCAAAAATCGAGACAAGCGTCTCAAAGCGGCCCTCTATGAGGAGGCTCTACGACCACCTCCCAAAGAAGGTTCATCTTCTGTTATTCCAGCGGTGGCTCCTTCTAAGCCTAAGAAGAAGGTTGCCGCCTCAGGGCCTGCACCTGAGGAAACCTCAAAGTCTTCTATAAAGGCTCACTCCGAAAGGGGCCGTTCCCCGGAGCCTAAGAAGTCCAAATCCTCTTCTAAGAGGCATCACTCCCTGGATAGGGAAAAAGATCTGGAAAGAGACCCGCCGGCTAAGAAGTCTAAGACCCGGCATGAAAAATCTAAGGAGCGGCTCGGGCCCGAGTCCCCTCCGCCTGTGGTCTCTACATCGCCGCCTCCACCTGCGGTAACGTCTCCGCTCAGCCCTCCAGTGCTGGACGCCGTCAGACCATCTCCCCGGCACCGCCCACCGCACCTTTCCCCATCCGAATCGGAATCGGAGGGAGAAATTAGAGATGACGCCCCGGCACCCATCCCGGGGCCGTCTACTATACACAGGGTCCCGTCACCCATTCCGGGTCCGTCTACCCTGCATAAAGATTATGCGACCCTGGGCGCCGCTGCTGAGGCTAGCCCCCTCGATCCCGATACCGAAAGAATTCTGCGGGACAACCCGAACCTCATCTACGATTCGGTAGCAAATCAATTTCTAATGCAGGTTGATCCGAACACTCTTCGACCTCAGCCAACATCTCTTCAAGTACAAGTTGGGAGTCCCAGAGCCGCCTCTTCCACTCCACCGCGGCACAGCTCGAGACGGGCCCATCCTCGGATACCGAGGATTGTCTCTCCCTCTCCTCCTCGACACGGTTCCAGATACCATCGTGAGCCTTCTCGCTCTCCATCCCGTACTCCGCCACGAGCTCGAGGTCGTGACCTCCACCGCTCTCGTCGGGATCGATCCCCGTCTCGGTCCCCATCACCGCCTTCAAGATCTCCATCTATCAGATCGGTTCGTTCGGTATCGTCAACCTCTTCCCTTTCACCTAAGGGAGCAAGTGTACTTACCGAACACCAGCCTGCCTCGCCCACGGACGATGTCAGGTCATTCTCTGAGCAGTTGGTTAGAATGGCGGAGGCCCTCGAGGTTGAACTCGTGCGCTCGGAGAGCCAGCCTAAAGACTCTGTTGATCGTAGGGTCCAAGGCAAAGTCCCTACACCGCCAGCCCTGGGATTCCTGCCTTCCCTCTTGGACATTGCGGAGCGTTCGTGGTCGGCCCCAGCGTCCGTTTCTTCTACTTCTCGCAAAATCGAGAATCTATACAGGATCGCTCCCTCCCAGGCGTCATGGCTGTTCGAGCATCCCCGACCTAATTCGGATATTGTCGAGGGCGCTCAAACGACTTCATCTTCCAAGTTTTCGTCGCCAGTGGATAGAGATAATAGGAAAATGGACGGGTTAGCAAAAAAATCTTATGCTGCCGCCGTCCTGAACATGAAAATCGCCAATTATGCAGCTTGCATGGGGGCGTATCAACAACACATTATGGAACGCCTATTACCCCTCTTGGACGACCTTCCAGATGACAAGAAGGCACTAGCAGTTGCTCTGCAATCTGAATCTTTTTCCATTGCCTCTCAGCAAATAGTATCCGCGCGACATGCCGCTGACTGCTCCGCAAAACTCATCGCGGGCTCCATTGCTCTGAGACGCTTTGCCTGGCTTCGGTCTGCAGACCTTACCGTGAATGCAAAGGCTATGATAGAAGATCTGCCCTTTGATGACTCTGGTCTCTTTCACAAGAGCACAGACGAGAAGCTCAACACAAAATACAAGATGAAGCTTGCTGCCAAAAAACACGGTACGAACCCGTCTGCCCAGCGTCCCCGTCGCCGCTTCGGGACCTCTAGACCTTGGTTCCCACAACAACATCAGCGGTATTACCAGGAGAGGCCTGTCCAGCCCAGACAGAGGGATCCTTCCCAGTCTTCCTCCTCCTCGGGACGACGCCCTCAATTTCAGTCCCGATACCACCAATTTAAGAAGGGCGGCGATAGGCCCAAGAAACAAAATTGATGTGTTGGAGCGCATTTCGTTAGCCCCGTCCTGTTTGGGGACAGGCTGAGACCATTTGTCACCTCTTGGTCTCTAATTACATCTGATACCTGGGTACTCTCCATTGTGACCAATGGTTACGCCCTTGAATTTAAAGAGCTTCCCCTCACAGGAAGATTCCTTTCCACCAACCCTTCCCCCACCCTACTCGACGAAGTGCGCTCGTTACTGGACAAGGGTGCCATAGAACCAGTGGACCCAGTTGCTTACCCGTCCTCCTTTTTTTCCCGTTACTTTACTGTACCGAAGCGGGATGGAGGTCTAAGACCGATCTTAGATTTGCGGGAACTTAACAAGTATATGACTTACAGACGGTTCCGTATGGTAACATTGGCCTCTATTTTACCATTATTACAGGAGGACTTGTGGATGGCGACCCTGGACCTCAAGGACGCCTATTTTCACATTGGGATCCGAGAGGATCACAGAAGATTTCTATGCTTTGCTGTAGACAATCAAGCCTTCCGATACAGGGTCTTGCCCTTCGGCCTGTCCACCGCCCCGCGGGTGTTTACGAAGTGCCTCGCTCCAGTTGTAGCCTATCTCCATCAACGTGCTATAGCTGTATACCCGTATCTAGACGATTGGCTGTTAGTGGCTCCATCCCGTCAACAGCTCCTGCAAGACATCGGGTTCACTGTAGATCTTCTTCGATCCCTCGGACTCATGGTCAACCCCGAGAAGTCCAATCTTGTTCCGTCAAAGACTTGCAGGTTCATCGGGGCCACCTTAGACTCCACTCGCTCCATGGCCTTTCTTCCACCAGACCGTTTTGGAGCGCTCAGAGATGCTGTGCGAGACTGCCTCAGGAAGAGACACGTCTCGGCTTACTCCATCCAAGTCGCCTTAGGCTACATGGCGTCAACTACATTCGTCACACCATGGGCTCGTCTTCACTTCAGACCGCTTCAGGCTTGGTTTCTATCGGTATTCGATTCTCTTCGGGACCCTCCATCCCGCCGCTTTCCAATGCCGAGAGCAGTGGCGCGCTCTCTCCGCTGGTGGCTCGACCCCCACAATGTATGCGCCGGAATGCCCTTCCTTCCGCCTCAGCCACAGCTGTCTCTCACTACAGACGCATCCTTGGAAGGATGGGGAGCACACGTAAGCGGCCTGACGGTACGGGGTCATTGGAACTCCAAAGAGAAACTGCTCCACATCAACGAGCTCGAAATGCTAGCGGTCCAAAAGGCACTCCGGGCCTTCGAGCTCGAACTTCGCAACAAGGTAGTGTTGCTCTCCACAGACAACACTACCACAATGTACTATATCAACAAGCAGGGAGGAACGAGATCCCACTCTCTACTCCAGTCCACCCTTCAGATCTGGGACTGGTGCATTCGGAGAAACATCACCTTACAGGCGATACACCTACCAGGGGAAGAAAATGGGCTAGCAGACCAGCTCAGCAGGACCACGGGCTCGTGTCACGAGTGGCGCCTCCATCCCGACTCTGTGGCCTACATCTTTCAGACTTGGGGAAAACCCGACATCGACGTTTTCGCGTCCCGCCTGAACACCCATTGTCACCGTTACTGCTCCAGGTTCAGAGCTCCGGGCTCGCTGGGAGACGCCTTCGTGTTCCGATGGACAGGGGAATTCCTATACATGTTCCCCCCCTTCCCTCTGATTACCAGGGTCGTGGCCAAAATCAGACGAGATCGGGCGAACGTCATCTTAATCACCCCGTGGTGGCCCAGACAACCATGGTATGTCCCTCTCCTAGATCTCTCCAAGGGCAACTTCCTACGCCTTCATCCGCGACAGGACCTCCTGTCTCTGCACGAAGGGAGAGTCCTCCATCCGGACATGGACTCACTCCATCTGGTTGCTTGGAGGATTCTGCCCTGAGCAGGCTACCAGCCTCTGTTCGAGCTGTAATAGGGGCCTCCCTGAAACCCTCTACTAGGAAATCTTATGACATAAAATGGACCAAATTCCAGCTTTTCCTAGATGCAAAAGGGCTGTCTCCATCCCAAGTTTCTGTGGAGACAGTGTTGGACTTCCTGATGTCTCTAGCTGACAGCGGCCTCGGGATCCAATCTATAAAGTGTTATCTATCAGCTATCTGCTCCTTTTACCACCTTCGTGGAGTCCCATCGTTCTTCAAAGAACCTCTGGTAAAGGCTTTTCTTAGAGGACTCTCCAATTTACATCCTCCCACGACGGTACCGACGCCGGGATGGGACCTCAGTGTCGTTCTTTCCAGATTGACAGCGGCTCCGTTTGAGCCCCTAGCTACCACAGCTTTAAGACTACTGTCTTGGAAAACTGCCTTTTTGGTAGCAATTACTTCGGCTCGCCGCGTTGGGGAACTCTGTGCTCTGCGAGCTGATCCACCCTTTCTCATCTTCCACAAAGACAAGGTGGTTCTGAGACCGGACATTACCTTTTTGCCGAAGGTAGTGTCCGCATTCCACCTGAACCAAGATATCGTGCTCCCAACTTTAGCACCGAACCCTACTACTACTGAAGAAAGGCGCTTGCACCTCCTTGATGTGCGTCGGGCTTTAGCCTTCTATTTGGATAGGACATCCAACTGGAGACAATCCCAGCGTCTTTTCGTCTGCTATGGAGAGCCAAAGAAGGGCCTTCCTGTTTCATCGCAGAGATTTTCCAGGTGGATCACAGCCACTATTCAGCTCTGCTACGAGCTTGCCAATAAAGAGCTTCCAGCTGGGGTGAGAGCCCACTCAACTCGGGCCGTAGCAGCATCCTCCGCCTTCCTATCGGGGGTGCCGCTGGAAGACATCTGCAAGGCTGCAGTCTGGTCTCAACCCTTGACCTTTGTCAAGCACTACAGGATGGATGCCAGGGCCAGACGCGAAGCAGCCTTTGGGAGGGCCGTCCTGCTGTCGGGGATGCACTAATGGATCGCTGCCGGCCTTCGACGGGACACAGTGAGTGTTGTGCTCCCCTAAATCCCACGGCATTTTTGTGTGCCGGTACCTTGTATTGTAGCAGGGCACTCCCTCCTCCGTATACTTGAGCTTGTTAGTCCTACCCATTTGTGTGCATTCGCAGAGACCACGAAGAAGAAGGACAGGTTGCTTACCTGTAACGATGTTTCTTCGAGTGGTCATCTGCGAATTCACACAAATCCCGCCCATCCTCCCCTCAATGTGCCTGCTTATTTTTTTGTTTATTTCACAGCTGGCGGCGAACTACGGAACTGAAAGGGGCGGTACCGGCACGGAACCTATATAGGGATGGGCGGCGCTACCGCCAAAAAGTTGCAACTTAAGCCCAGCCTAACGGAAAGTTGCAACTTTAAGATCTGCCTAGCGATTCTAGAAGGATCCGAAGTTGCTGCGCATGCGCAGTGAATACCCATTTGTGTGAATTCGCAGATGACCACTCGAAGAAACATCGTTACAGGTAAGCAACCTGTCCTTCTTCCCACAAAGTCAAGAGACTGTACAACATTTTCTGCCTCTTTCTTTCCCATCAAGCCTGAATGGGAGAGTATTTTATTACTGGGGTATCACAGCAGAGAAGGCATGATCAAGTAGCCCAAGGAGCAGGGATGATGGGGCTTGCAGTCCAAAAAATGTTGATTTAGGATGCCATACATGGACATCCTTTCCTGCTGATTCCTGCTGTTTCTTTTCCTTCCAGTGTGTCTTTGCTTTGGTTCAGTATGGCACCATCATTCGGACGGAATTCGATTTGCGGGAGGGTAGAGACGCCCTGCAAAAAATTCAAGCTGTATCTCAGGTCTACAACCTTACCCGGACGGCTTCTGCCATCCAGCATGTTTTGTGAGTGACAAAATCAAACCAAATAAATGTGGCAGCAGGTTCTCTGGGCAAACGCTGCATGCAAACCATCAGATCTTTGCGCATGTGTGTGTGCTTGGTTAAAAACTAAAGAAATGTTGGATTTGACTGATGATGGGAGAGATGCAAAGCTGATCCTAGGGACGTGAATAAACTGTTTCCCAGTTCTTGGTGTAAAGAGAGCTTCCTGACTCATTTAGAGATTCTTCATTGTTTTCTGTACAAATTTCCATTGTCCTCAAACACATACAGAAGTTCCCTAGAAAACATGTTCTTTCTGCACAAATTTTCCTGTGCAGAAAATAGGATTCTCTGAGTAAAAACATGTTTCTGCACAAAGCAGAAATACGTCTGTGCATCAAACCAGATTTTTCTTTGTAGAAAGTAAATTTCTGCACAAAGCAATTCCAGTTTCCTGTACAGAAGACAGGATTTCCTGCATAGAAAATATCATTCTGCACAAAGCAACCAGTTTCTGTGTGGAAAAGAAGATTCTCTGTTTGGAAAACATATTTCTGCAAAAAGCAGCCAGTTTCTGGGCAGAAAACAGGATTCACTATGGACAAAATAAAACTTTTTATACAAAGCCCAAGCTTACTGCAAAGACGTAAAGAAAATACATTTTAATAGAAAAAAGCCATGTGCAAAAAAAAATTATTTTCTTTTGCACAGAGTAAGTGTTGAAGTGTGAAGAATCCTTGAAAGCACCACTGTTTTTGAGGATTTCCTTGCAGCAGGGGAGAAAATGATTTGATTTAATTTAATTATTTTTGCTGAGAAGAATTAAACAAACCAAAGTCTGTAACTCTAGGCCACTACCTTGTTTGTCTCCTTTTAAAAGGCACTCACTTTATATTGCAGCCACTTCCTTGTTGATGTTTTCTTTGCTGGAAGATTCTGCAAGCCATGACTTTGCTATTTCTATTTGAAACAGAGATTTCATTTTCCATCCAAGCTACGGGTCCCAAAAAAACGCTGCCAAGATCATGGTTGTGTTAACAGATGGAGAGATACTTCTGGATTCTTTGAACCTAGAAACGGTGATTAACTCAGAAGGAATGGCAGGCATTGAGCGGTATGCTATTGGGGTAAGCTCTAACTTCTGCGGGGATCTTGTGGTCATTATTTTATTTTATTTTTTGAAAATATTTCCATTGAGCCCTATAGTTCAAGAGCTGAAGTCAGTAGAAAATCAATAAAAACTCTGTAAACTATAAGTGCCTGGGGCATGGACCCCCAATGTTTTACTTATGTGATTATGTCAGTGCATTCTAACATAACAACGGAGCTATATGCAGAAATAAATCAATTATTTTCTTCTCCCCTGGGTGTTCTTTTTAGGTTGGGGAGGCGTTTAACAAGCCCAAAGCCTTGCAGGAACTCCGAATGATCGCCTCCGATCCAGAGGATAGCCACCTCTTCCGTGTGACCAACTATTCCGCCTTAAACGTGCTGCTGTCCGCAATGAAGCAGAAAATTATTGGCATTGAAGGTAAGCACACGGTTTTGAAAAGTTCACTTTTGGGGGACTATCAAGGGCTGAATCTGGGAGTCTGTCTGCATGCAAAACAGGTGCTCTAACTTTTCTAACCAGCTCCTGATATGATTTTTAGGTACAGCTGGTGACATCTTGGAATTCGAAGTGGCCCAAAGTGGATTCAGCGTCCATCTTCTTGACGAAGTGAGTAATTCCATACCAGCGGAGGTGCGTGGGAACTGTGTGTTCACTCTGTGGTTTAGTTGAAACTTTCAAGAACTTATCTGTGAGCCGCCTTGGATCCCACTCTGGGAGAAAGGAAGCATATGAATAAAATAAATAAAAATGAATAAATAATATAGAGAAGCTTTCCCAGGTGCATGACCTTATCCACCCTATATAATTCCAGCACCTTGGAGAAGTCCTTTAAAGGCTACAATGGCTGTCCATGGTCCTGAACCTACTATGGAGGAAAGAAAGGTAGCCATGTAGCAAAATACAGTATCACCCGGAATCCACAAAACAGTGATACCTTTATTGGGCCAACCCAAATGCACAATATACATGTTGCAAGCTTTCAAAGCTCCAGTGATTCAGTACCTTGCATAGATCCCTGATTCTCCATGGGGGGAATTTGCACCTGCATTCCCCCACATCCCAGTCCAATAATCTCACTGCTACACCATACTGCTTGCCAGTACCCAATGTGAGTTAACTTTCAAATATTTTTTCATTAGATTGCAGCTAAAAGTTCCACACTGGGTCCTTTTTTTGGGAGTACTCCCAAACTTGCTTTGCTGGAAATAATACCCCTTATTGCTCATCTTCCATATACAGTACTCTGAGATAGAGTGTCACAGTTCATGGAGGATCAACGCTTAGCTATGATGGAGAGAAGACTTTTTTCCTGGATGCAACCTGTGTTTCTTTCTTCTCTGTTCAGCACTATCTCCTTTTTGGAGCCGTGGGCACCTTCGGCTGGACCGGTGGTGTTCTCCTGTATGACATGATAAAGGAGACTATGGTTTTCTTGAATGAATCGACCGAGGAAACGACAGTGGGTGGTAAAAATGGCTATTTAGGTAACTGTCCATCTGGAGGACAAATCTGTTGTTCTCCAGGTCTTTGGCCTTCACTTCAAATGGATGGTTTCTGGCGTTTGTTGCTGGATCAATTGGGAACTCAAGATAAACCAATCAATAGAAATCTTGGCTCGAATGTCTCAGATATTCTACTCAGGTCTTGAGCACTGACAGAACCATTTATCTTCCTGTATTGAGAGATTTTGCCCTGGGAAGCTTTCCAGTTTTGTGTTGGCTCCTTTGTCCTCTGAGAAGAGAAGAAAAGAGCGGGGCTGGATAATAAACATTTTTTTTCTTTAATGATAATCCAGCTATTTATTGTGACTTGTGTTTTTGTCCCATGGCTTCAACACAGAGCATTGTGGCTGTGATAATATGGTCCCCTTTCTCAGTGGCTTTTCACAAAAATCAGGGTCTCCTCACCACAACCCTTTGAGGCTGGCTGACTAAATAAGAGAGTTAATAAACATCATCCCTAGATCTGAAAACTATCCTTTCTACCAAGATCTCTGTTCAGTGTACAAACCAAGATTCAAAAATGTTCCTGTAACTCTCAAATACAATTAAAAGAAAAAAAACAGAATACTTTCAAAAACAAGGCATTTTAAAGATGGCAAAATCTAAAATGGACAGATAAATATTTATAGTTTAAATATCTCTATATTTTAAAAGTGTACCAACATTAAACTAACTCTGATTCTGGTTCTATTCTGCTCCAGGATACAGTGTGGATGCTGTCCGCACACGGCACGGGGCTTTGATTGTGGCTGGTGCCCCTCGGTACAACTTGATTGGAAAAGTCCTGGTGTTTGAAAGAGGTCTTTTGAACCAAAGTCTGCAAGGGGAACAGGTATGAAAGTTTGGGAAAGTTCCTCAAATTGGACTCTCTTCTCTCTCTTTAAGGGTTTTCCTGTGGAACGATGTAGGCTTAGGTTGAGGTGAGTCTAAGTCTACCATTGGTGGACTTGAGGACTAGAAACTTTGCTTTGCCTTTCTTTTTAAAAATATAATTCACAGCCCTTGAGGTGTTGATTAAACCAGGAATTATTATTATTATTATTGTTGTTGTTGTTGTTGTTGCTACTTTCCTTGTGCCCTGAAGAATAAAACTGAAATCAATTTTGTATAAAAAAAAGGGCATGTGAATGGAAATGTCTGGAATGGGTCTATTGAATTTTGTAGATTTTGGTGGCCCTTTCAGGCTCCCTCCTTTACCCTAAATGCTGAGTCGTATTGGATAACAACCCCCATCAGCACCAGTCATGCCAGCCAGGGCTAATGGGAGTTGTAGTCCAACATAGCTGGAGGCTGCTGGGTGGGGACAGATGATGGATATGTCCTGTTTTTTCTGCCATTGCAGATCGGATCCTATTTCGGTTCTGAACTCTGTCCATTGGACCTTGATGGGGATGGGCTGACCGATTACCTCCTGGTGGGAGCACCATTTTTTCATGTCCGTGGCGAAGAAGGGAAGGTCTACCTGTATCTCTTTGATCAAGAGGTAAAAGTCTTGATGGTAACAGCTCCCAGGTCAGAAAGGGGGAGACTTTCAGCTTCAGAAATTTCTTAGTTAAATTTAAAAACAGGGATGTCTTGTCAAGAAAACCCCATTCCATAAATCAGAAATGACTTGAAGGCACAGAGCAACAACAATGTACTTTATCATCACACAACACCAGTCATCTAACCACCTAGCTCACAAGTCAGAATAAGGGTCTTTTTGACTGAGACATTCTGAGATGTTTAGTCCTCCCCCCCCAAAAAAGGAACCTTTTACCTAAGTTTTTCTGCTCTCATTGCAACAACCAAAAACCTATCAATATTGTGGCTTCCAGCAAGAAAACCACATACTTTGGGTCGATTTTGCAAAGAATTATTGGCTAAATTGCTTCTTGGAATTCCTTTTTTTTTTTTTTTTTTAAATCCCTTCTTTTTCCTTCCTTTCCAGACTAACCAATTCAATTTGGCCGGACACCTGAACAGTCATCCAGGCATTTCTTTTGCCAGGTTTGGGTTTGCTATCGCCAGCATTGGAGACGTGGACCAGGATGGATTTGGGGATGTAGCTATTGGAGCACCCTTAGAGGAACAGGAATCGAGTCCAAACTCATGTGGCAGCGTTTACATCTTTAATGGCAAGCAAGATGGGATTCGGAGGTCCTTCTCCCAAGTAGGAAAGCTTTATACTTTCATGGGTCCGACTAAAAGAATTCGACTCTTGTCTCTCTTATGTTTCTAACGAAGTGCCTTTCATATGAATTTTTAGTCTTCATTTTGTTTTTGTTTTTCATTTTATGCCTTAAGCAGAGCTCAATGGAAGGTTCTTGTTGGACTACAATTCCCATAGGCTGGCTAGCGGATTATGGGAGCTGTGATCCAAAAATAACTTTCCCTCGAGCGATCATTAATTGCCTTAATAGATTTGCAACTTGCAATTTTCAATTTGAAGAAAGTACGAATTTATTTTAAACTCTCTTTCTTACTCCATGCTTTCCGGTCTCTCATAGCCTGCAGTTCAAAGCTGGTAATGCCTCCTGTATTGCATCCATGCCGGGTTTTAGTGAGACTTTAAAATGACATATCCATAGTGCTATTAAACTGTTTGAGAACTGGGTTTCAGCACCTTGTATAAATCTTTGAAAATTTGGATTAAAACCAGGAGTGGAATCGCTTTTCCCCACTAATGTGGAAGCTCTAAGCTCCTGGGTTCGAATCCTGATATTTTGACAAGTATCCTCAGTATGTTTCTCCCTTCTGCTCACAGAGGATAACAGCTGCCCAAACCGGTCCTCTAGGCCTTGTCTATTTTGGAAGGTCGGTGGCGGGGGGCTTGGATTTCACTGGAGACGGACTCCCAGATATCACTGTTGGTTCACTAGGCCGCATGACTTTACTCCGGTGAGTTCAAACTGCAGCCCGTGTAGGAATTGATAACAGAACACATCGATAAAAACATCAGGCCCACATTTTTGAACTAAAATCTTATGTTGGTAGTGCGAAATATACCATTAAATATATGCGTACCTTAGTTAACAAAGCTTCTGCTTGCAGAATTCCTTTGAAAAGGTTTTAATTCTATGGATAGTTTAATTGCCTTTCAGCAATTGTTTTTATGTACAGGCTTTAATCTTTATCCGAAATTCTTTCAAGCTGCCTTGAGTCCAAGTTTTGGAAAAACTTTAGCTATACATCAATTAATTATAACATTTTTTTTTCTTTTGAATTACATTCTGCCTTTTGTCCTTATAAAGGACGTAAGGCAGCTTCCAAAGATTGAAAAAGATACATGACATTTTTTTAAAAATTGTTAATATGAAAGTTTCAGAAACAATTGCTTTGTTGTCTGCTTCCTTTGACTAGTTCCAGAGCTGTCATTCGACTGGAAGCCACCATGGATTTTACCCCAGGAGAAATATCTCATTTTTACAACAGCAGTATTATAACTGCAAAATTATGTTTCAAGAGAAAGCTCTCTCCAGGTGCCAGGCAGCCAGGTAAGGTGAAAGAGAAGTATTTGGTAACTCTGAAATGTGACATTCACCCCACAAGGAGCATCAAGGCATTGCCATTAAAAGGTATTAAGAGACCCCCCAAAAAATTCCCCCAGTGCAAAAAACCGAATCCCATGATATTTCTGCTGGCCACTTTTGCTATAATCACTTCACAGCTATACTTTATCCTCACAGTAGCCCTGTGAGGTAGGTCAGGCTGAGAGAGATGGAGAGAAAGAGAGAGTGTGATAGGGGTCAAGGAGTACATCTACACTGCAGAATTAATGCAGTTTGACAACGTTTAAACTGCCAAGGCTCCATCCTCCAGAGTCCTGCAATTTGTAGTTTTGTGAGGCACTCCCACTCTTTGGTAGCAAAGTCTGTAGACTTTGCAAAACTACAAATCCCAGGATTCCAGAGGATGGAGCTATAGCGCTTAAAGTGGTATCAAAACTGCCTTGTTTCTACAATGTAGATAACACCCAAGATCACCCATTGAGGTTTGTGGCCAAATGAAGACTTGAACCTGGATCTCCTGAATATCCCAATCTAATATTCTTACACTGCATCTGGACCTGTTTCCCTAGGGATAGACCACCTTGTCATTTGCTACATGTTGGATCTAGATGTCGAGATGGAAAGGAAGAGAGCACAGTTTGAAGATGGCACGGACACCACCCGTGGCGAGGTTTCCTATGCTGTGGATTTGTGTCCAGAACTGAAGTTCACAGTCCTGTTAAGCAGAGGAAAGAAGAGAGTAACACGGTGTGCCTACACTGTAGAAATAATGCAGTTTGACACCACTTTCACTGCCCTGGCTCCATCCTACATAATCCTGGGATTTATAGGTTGGTGAGGCACCAGCACTTTTTGGCAAAGAAGGCTAGAGACCGAGTAAAACTATAAATCCCAGGATTCCCTGAGTTGGTTAGGACTGAAACTCCCATCAGTCCTAGCCAATAGTGAAGCATGCTGGGAGTTGCACTCCAACAGCATCAGCATGTGATTCTCACTTTTGATCTATAATAGATCTAGAAATACAGATTCTAGAAACAAATATTTGATTTCTGCCTTGGCTGTTTGCTGCTGTATATATTGCTTTTCTCTGGTTTTGCATTTTATTGCTGTTGTATATATTACTTTTCTCTGGTTTTGCATGTTATGCCAGCCATGCCAAGAGGACTGTTCCTCCAGCATCGTTCTCAGGCTTAGCTATTGGCTTCAGGACTCAAACGGCGATCCAAATTATCCCAGCCCTGTGCTTGATATATACCAGGAATCGGAGGTGACTTTCCAGGTAATGGAATAAATTGCAACCATGGGTGCGGGGTGGGGGTCTTGCAGTCTTGAAATAATTTTTGGGAATTCAAAGCTAGGGAGAGGGAAGACACGATGTGGAGATGTCTGTCCTTGCATTGTTGGACTACAAGCCCCATCTACCCTCACTAAGTTCCGAACATTTCCTTTGAAAAACAATTTGCTGCATGTGATCTGTCCACAGTGCTCTCTTCAAAAGTTGAGAAAGCAACTCGATACTACTCTTCCATTACTTTCTGTTGCTTTCCCCCTTTCATTTGAGAGTGAGAAAGTTGGAAGGAAAGCGAGATGGAAATACAACAACACTCCCTCAGGGATAATCTGTCAGGGATGCATGTTGCAGTGTTGCAGGCCATCTGAGGTATTAGATGGGAGATAAGAAAAATTAGATTGGATAGAAGTGCATATACCACTTTTCCTTCTCATGCAAATCTTTCTGTTCTTTGGGATTGCTATCCTTCTTATCATTTCAGCTGCCATATGTGGATGACTGTGGGAACATGACAACCTGTGCACCACATCTGAGTCTGACTGTTCAAACAGAGTGAGTCTTCAGGATACTTTCTTTATGGGCTTCAGAGCAGAAGAAAATAAAACCAGTTCACTAACTTTGCAGCCTGGAAAGCAATTCCTTGGCTCTGGAGTGTGCTTTGCAGCCTGGAAAGTTTTCTCTGAAGTAAATATGTATAGAAATGGGCTATGATCTATTTTTATGATTAATTACAGGAAAGAGGTGGTGGTTGGATCCACAAAGGAAGTAGCCCTGAGGATCTACCTGGAGAACAGGGGTGACAACTCTCACATGACTACTTTGGTCCTGGAATTCCCAACAAATCTCCACTTTAACCAAGTCCATGAGGTACAATTTGTGATATTTTCTCCAGCCTTTACTTTCTGTTACCCAGCTGCTGCCTTCTATGCTACATAGCAAATGCTGATGAATTAGCAGGGAGGTGGAGAATCAGGCTGGATTTTATTCCAAGCTTTAAAGGAGCTCTCCCAGGTGCTGAACACCATTCCCCAAATTGGATTAGCATCTTGCATAGCCCCTTTAAAGTTCAGACTAAAACCCCAAACAGTTTTCACTTATTTAGATACCCTTCAGGGGTCCCAACCTCCTCAGCAGAAGTAGGAAGAAGGGGACTCCTGTGAAGGTTATTGCATCTTCCTTATCCTGTCTCTATAAAATTATTGCTCTCACTTTACCGTGATCTGGGAACAACCCCTTAAGCTTTCCTTCCTAATTTCCAAATAGGAAAATATGTCCTCTCTCTCTCTCTCTGTGTTAACATTTTCAAAAATAAGTCTTGAAAAAAGGTTCCCTATTTTTCAATGTCTCGGCAGGTTTCACCCTCTCTTGTTGCCTGTGACCACTCTAAACCGCCCTCAATTTTAGCCTCCACTATGAGCTGCAAGATTGGACATCCAATATTCAAGACATCTGCAGTAAGTCCTCACCAGAGCAGTTTTTTTTAAAAAAAATTGGTCTATTCTTTTTGTTGTTGTTGTTGTTATCATAATATGGCCTAAGGGCTAATCAATAAAAGACGGATTGATTTGATTGGTCTATTCCTGCAATCCGAGCTGCTCCCTAAATACCTTCAACACTCTTTTGTGGTCATTGGCTGGGTTGTTGTGTGCCATCGTAACAATGGGAATTGTGTGGCTCACCAGCTGTTGCAGTGGACTTCAGTCCCCATCATTCCTTGCCATTAGCTCTGCCGGCCAGAGCTGATGAGACCTGCAATCCCACAACATCCAGAGGGATACGTGATTACCACCATCCCTGAAACAGTTGCTTTGACATTTAAAAATGGAAGGGTTGCATGTTTCCAGGATTCCTTTGTTTTTGCTGGGTAAATACTCCTTTTTCTAATATTTCCCCTCCCTCTCTTTCTTATATTTACGGCGCAGGCCAATTTTTCTGTCACCTGGCAACTAGATGGGAAAAAATTCCCCAGCAGTTCCGCTAACATCATCCTAAGTGTCACCAAGTAAGTAAATGGGTATTCTAGGCTGAAAGCCATCAGCATTACAACAGACATACATTTGAGGGTCAATTTCTCCAGCAAGTTATTGTTTCTACAACTCCCATCATCCCCAAACAGCATGGCCCATGGGTGAGAATGATGGATCTTGTTGTCCAAAACATGTTTGAGGTTGCTGAGTGTTAGGTGCCTTTTTTTTTAGTGCAAGCAGTAAAACAGAAAGGTTAAAAGAAAAGTTGCTGACTCTCTTTCTTTTTTTTTGAAGCGCTAACAAAAACAGCACAGCCCTGAGAAAAGAAGTTTTCCTCAATGTGAAATATGCCCTCAACACCACCCTCAGCAGGTAAAAAATGGCTATCAGAAGAAGTCAGGAGGACACAATGGAGTTGGGCTGGGGAGATGAATCTGGTTTGAAACCAGATTTGGTTGCTTGCCTTGACTGAGAAATGTAAAATGAGGTTGAAATATATTGAACTTTGGGAGTATTTTGGCTGCTTCACTTTCCTAATCTCTGAATAGCTTTGTACGCTTGGTCAGTATTCTTTATCTTCTTACTGTGGTGGAAAGTATGCAAGGAATTCAGGAGAAAAAAAACCTCTCTTATACAGAGCACCAGATACTGATATGTGCTAAAAGTAGACTTCGTAGTTCACTGAAGCAAAAATGAGGACACGTACTCTGTAGCCTGTTTAAAAGCTATGTTTCTTGAGGTTTCAGACAAGTAGCATCTTAACTCACCATTTTAAAATCAGCAATGCAGAAAACTTTGGCCCTTCTGAGGCTTTGGTTTATGGTTCCCATCATCTCCCACACCACAAGGTGTAAGGGATTGTTCCTAATTTCCTAGGAGAGGCAGAGGTCTCCCAGATAATAAGCTTTTGCCATAATAAATTTCACAGTGTGGAAAAGCTTAGGACTACAACTCCAAGCACCCCTAGCCAGTCCAAGGCCTTTCTGCCCCTTCTCCAATCTCCTGGCAACATTTTGGCTTTGTATGGAACCAAATAAAGCTCAAAGCTGGTTTTCTGACCGTGCAATCATCTTAACATTTTATATTTTTCCCTAGGCTCCTTCCCATCATCTACGTTGTCAGCACAGGTGACGAACCATCTCAGAATACAAATTTCACCTTTCATGTAAGTATAAGCCTTCTGCTTACTCTTCCTTCCCCTTTCCGTTTTGGGGTAAACAGAGCTCATTCTTATCCACCATCAATTTTATCTTTGCAGATCCAGGGGAAGAACCCATTTGGGGCAGAACTTGAGTTGCAGATCTGGGTGCCAGTGATGCTAGAAGGCCACCCGCTTGCAAGTGTCAAGAACATGATGGGGACACAGGTAACTGGTTTTTGGCTTTTGTGTCTGAACTCAAAAAACCTCTCAAACCCTCTGTTACCTGTTTTTCCCTCTCAAAACACTCTAGGGGGCTGTGGAAACTAAAAATGCCGCCCCCCATGAAGAAAAACCAAAATTAGATGTGACAAACTTTACTGGTTGTGGGGGGATAAAAAAAAACCCAGCTGGTGATGGGACACTAGATTGTTTCTCCTCCATTCTAGCCAAGGGAACACACAGGCTCTATACCTTCTGGTCCCAGGATAGAAGGGAATTACCCATCTACAATGACAATCTTCCCTCCCCTGCAAACACCTGCCACCTGAGGCATCCAATTATAGAATTTGTTTTGTCCACATTCACACCCAGGAGAGCCCTGCTAAAGGTTTCTGGATGATGGTAAATAGCGCAGGGATCTAATCAGTGAGAGCAATTACCAGTAAATATCAGCTTTGTACAAGATTGTTCAGGAGTCAGGAGAAAAGCTGTATTCTCTTTAGTTTGCTGCACGGAAGTCTACACAACGACCCAACGAGAGTGCTTACAATTACACTTGAACTGCCATGGCTGCCTCCTATGGAATCCTGGGGTTTGTTTGTTGTGGTATGCCTTCCCATTGTTTCTGACTTATGGTGACCCTATCATGGGGTTTTCTTCATAGAATTTGTTCAGAGGGGGTTTGCCCTTGCCTTTCTCTGAGGCTGAGATAGTGTGGCATGCCCAAGATCACCTGGTGAGTTTTCATGTATTTGAGCAGGTATTTGAACCCTGGTCTCCAGAGTCATAATCCAATGCTGACATGAGTACACCATGCTGGCCCTACAAGTGGGTAAAACCACAAAATATTCTTTAGTATTTTGCTACTCCTAATCTGACTGAGCGCCAGCATGGGGGACCAGGGTTTAAATCTGCACTCAGCCATGAAAAACCCAGAGGAAGGCAAAGGTAAACCCACTCTGAATACATCTTGCTAAGAAAACCCTGAGAGAGTCACTATTAAGCCAAAATCAACTTGAAGGCATATACCAACAAGACCCTTTTATTTGATAAAACTATTAGTTGGGTTGGAGAAGACTAAAATGCTGAGTCCTATTAACTCATTTGGCTTTTAAAAACAGGCTAAGAGACTGGGAACCATACAAATCTTTACTAATATAAAACACAGCTGGTTGGTTGAACATTGCAAAAGTTAAAGCTTCCAAGGGTGGCATGTCACACAACTGAGTTTTGCTTTAAAAAATAAAATAATAAGTAATAAGTAAAAAAAAAATCTAACCACAATATTTGAAAGAACAAAACCTTTAAAATGTTTTGAAGAAAAAAAGAGATTTTTTTGTAAAAGGGTGGCTTTACTTAAAACTTGTAAAACTACAGTTCTGAATGAAAATGTATTTGAAGTAAAAGATGCCAGACTCCTCCATGACTACTATGTGCCACATAGCAGTGTAATGATATTCCTAGGTAGTAAATCCCAGCATGATTTCTGCTCATATCCCCATTTATGGTAAGCAGCTGCTTGGATAGCCAGGGATCCATTCCTGTCAACTAAGAGGCAGCTGCTTGAGGTTCCCATCCCCTCCTGTGAGCAGTCTCCTGACACAACCGCCCCCATCTCATGGCGATGGGAACATCAGGCAGCTGCTTGCTCAGACAGGAACAGATCCCTGTTGATCGCAGAGGTTGCTCACTAGTAAGTGAGGTTTAAGGGACTTTCACAGTCCCTTGGTAGCCCCTAAAGTAGGGGCTACGTTGGCATTGTGAATACATAGCAGTTATGAATGCATAACTGTAGGTTACACATTTGCAATTGCCCAACCGGTCTCTGGCTATTGATTATATTTTCTCTGGGGGAGGGAGTGGGATGTACACTGGGGCTGAAAGTTAAATAAGACACAATGTAAACCGATAAAACAGAACAGAACTTGTAAAAAGTACTCTGGATTTTAAGGGGTGGGGGAAAGATCCCTTTGTGCTAAATCACATGGGGGGGGGGAGAAGTTGCACGTTTATACAGCCTTCGAGATTGCATCAAGTTCTCTGTTTGCAACCCAAAGGCCCAGTGAAGTCACTGGAAAAAACTGCTTCCTTTCAGCAGACCCGCGGCAGAACCAAAGCCAAGAACCTCTTCCGAGAAGTGCTTCAGTTGCTTCTGCAACAGTTTCAAAGAGGGAGTCGTTGGCTTGTTCTTGTAGGACACTCCTTTCAAAAGTTTGTCCACTAAATAGTGAAGCCACAAAATATTGCTGTGAGGGAAATAGTCCGCCCAGTTGTTGAGGTTCTCCTCTCTCATCTGCCTGTAGATGTCAAACTGATAGTCCCCTCTCCCCTGGAAAACTTCTTCGTCTGTGGAGAGGTCGCAATACACCGTTAAGCCATCCCTCTCCAACCTGGAGAAGGTGTAATCGATTACTTTCACCAGGATGCCATGCGTGGGAAAGACATGGGTCTCCCCATTCAACGTCACGCTCACCTCCTTTAAGTCGGTTCTCTTGACCAGCACGTTTCCCCAGTGGAGGTCCCGGTGCTCAAACCGTAGCGACTCCTCAGCCACGGCTAGTGATGCTGTGATTTGGTGCAGGATGCTCTTTGCTGTGGCCAGGGAGCTCAGCTGCCGATTCCGCATGTTCTCCAAGTCTGTGCCTCCGTATTCAAACTCCAAGACCATGAAGAGCTGCTGGTCCCCAAAGAAGTCTGGCCGGTCATTTTCGGAGTTTCGCAACCTGTGGTATTTGTCCCAGGCGTTCAGGAGGGGCTCAGGGTAAGCCCCTTGCACGCAGTGGACAGAATACAACTGAATAAACCCCAATGTTTGGTTTACCTCCTCATCTGCCAAGAGGCTGAGCTCTTTGGAAATGATGATCTCGGGCAAAATCTCACTGAAGGTCTTCTGCGGTTCTCCGTTGACTCTTTCACTTCCTTCAATGGGAATGATTTTTAAAGCAACGGGTCCCTGCTCGCCTTTGGTCCTGAAAACTTCCCCGAAGACCCCTTCTCCAATTTTCTCACACTGTTGCATCTTTTCAGGGGGGATGCATTCCCCAAAGGAGATGGGACCCTTCTGATGGCATTCCCCATACACCTTTTCAGCATCTGTCAGTGTCACTTCCAACGTGGAAAAAGATGTCATGGACAACAGCAGGACCATGGAGGAGGAAGGACAGATGGAGTAGCCCAATGTCCGGGTGAAAGGGGTCTTGGGAGAGTCTGTTACCTGAGACCTAAAAGAGCTACTAGTTCCAACGCTGTTGTTGGAGCTCTCAGACTCCGATAAGATTTTCTTTTTCTTATGGAGGGAGAAAGAGGCTCGGATCCTCCGCCACAAAGCA
Organism: Phrynosoma blainvillii; assembly: GCA_026167975.1. Lineage (NCBI taxonomy): Eukaryota > Metazoa > Chordata > Lepidosauria > Squamata > Phrynosomatidae > Phrynosoma > Phrynosoma blainvillii. The sequence goes on from JANUYF010000014.1 coordinate 11,853,297, forward strand.
GAGTTCTTAAATGAGGAGTCTGGAGACAGAAACGAGGAAGTCATATTGTCTTCTACTTGATTCCTGAGTGATTTCCGAAGGAGGGAGGTCTCCGCCTTGTATTTCCACCCCAGTTGCTTCTTGCATCTCGGCTCCTCAGGTTTCCTTCGCTGACCCCACCGGCTGGAACTGGAACCGCTAATGCAAGCCTTCCTTCCGGTTGGTCCAGTACCACAAATGGGGACCACCTGATTATTGCTCCTGATGTCAGAGATCGTGGACAAGTTGCAGGGACTGTTCTCTGTCTTCTGGGCATGGTGACCTGCTGTTTGTTTTTCAGAAGACTTATTAGCCAGCCAGCTGGGGACCACTTGATTGTCTAATAGCACTATCGGCTGGAACTGTGGGCTGTTTCGGTCTATGCCGTCATTGCTCTGCTCTTCTAAGAGAGAACCGTTTAGACCAGCCAATGTTGTCTTCAGAGGAGGAACACTGACCCGCTGCCTCTTGTTGGTATGAGGTGTGTGATGATCTCTGGGCAAGGAGAGGACAAGCTTGTCACCACAGACCATGGCTTCTAGCTGGAGAACTCCCTTCAAGGGAGACGTATCACTCGTTTGTGAGACAAACGACTTTTGGTCAGAGTTAGTGCCTCCTCGAACCGGACTAGAGACAGTGTCCTCCCGGTGCCTTGAGGACGCTTTATCCTTGTCCGAGGCGCGCGGTTGCGCAGCAGAGTGTCTATGAAATGGCGTAGACAGTGCCGAGGGAGGCTCCCGCTGCGAACCCTTCCGCAAACAAGCCTCAAAGTCCTTCCGGCCGAAGCGCTCCTCCGAACATCCTCCCGCCCTCGACGGCTCGTCCTCCCAGTTCATCTTCAGCAAGCTCAGCTCAGGGAGAGCATCCTCGTAGGCCCAGTCCCCCCTCAAGACTTCCGCCCGGCGACTGCCGCCGGAGCTAAAGAGGAGGCCGGAGACAGGAGAGGCGTCCCCCTTCCCTTCGAGGGGGTCTCCTCCTTCGGCCCTGAGGGGAGTCAACGGCGCAGGCGGCTCAGGCGTGCTGCAGAGCAGAGGGGTGGGCGGCAACAGCGGCCCAGTCAGGCGGCGGCGACGGTGGGTGACGTTCCTCCGCAGCGGCGTGGGGGGTACGCATCTGTCGGCCTCAACCGATTCGCTGTTGTTGTTGTTGTTGTTGTGGCTCTGTGGGGCCTTGTTCTCTTTGGCCCCCCGCTTTGGGGCCTTCCTCTTCCTGCCCTTCTGCCTTTTGGGCAGCTGCTTCTTAGGCTCCTCCTTCCTCTTCCGGGGCAGGAAGTCCGGGTCTTCGAAGGAGGAGCCCCCTCCAGAGGAGCTGGTGCTGAAGAAGCGCTTGGGGTCCACCTGAGGGGAGATCCAGAGAGCAGGGGCCGGGAGGACTCTCAGGCCTAGGCCTAGGCCCAGGCGCCTCCCTCCTCGGCCTTGCCTCCCTCGCAGCCCCGAGTAGGTCTTCAGCAGCCGCGGCCGGAGCTGCTCCATGCGAATGGAAGCCAAGGCCGGCCTTGAGGGGAAGGGGGCCGGCCGGAAACCGGCGGGAGGAGCCCTTCTTCCCTCTCGCTCTCTCCTACTGCTCCGCCTCAGAGGAGCGCGCCCGCCGCCATTTCAAACCCAACCCTCGCGAGATTTCCTGTAGGCCTCTCCGAGAAAGACTCTGTAAAGGCCCATTCGGATCCTCGCGCGAGACTTGGAGCATCCGGGTGATAAGGAGATTGGAGAAACAGGGACTTTGGAGGCCGTTCGGCTGGCTGTCGCGAGATTTGGAGCACCGCGCGAGATCTTGCGGAAGGAGCCAATCAGAAAGTGACGGAGGCGGACTCGGGTTTGTTTGGTTTTTTTTCCTTCGCTGGTTTGTTCTCCATAGAGGAAAAGGGTTTCAAGCAACTTCGACTTCCGGGTTTCTGTGGAAGGGGGGGATTGAGTGGGAGAAAGGGCCTCCATTTGAGTGTCCATGAGGAAAGTTTTACCTCAGCTTTGTGGAGTGGTGTTGTTTTTTATACACTGGATAGTAATTCTTTGGGGTATTTTTATTGGCGTTTTCTTCTGCGGAGCTCAAAGAGGCGCCCACCGCTCCTCCGGTTTTAGCCTCCTCACAACAGCCTTGTAAGGTCGGCCAGTAGTTGCTCAGTGCATAACATAGATTCCCCCAAGTTCTAGTTTTGCATCTACACTGCAGAAATAACCCGGTTTGACACTGCTTTAACTATCCTTGCTCAATGCTAGGGAGTTCTGGGATGTGTAGTTTTGTGATATATTTAGCCTTCTTTATCAGAGAGCTGTGTGGTGTCCCCAACAAATTTCAAATCCCAGGATTCCATAGCATGGAGGTACGGCAGATAAAGCTGTGTGAAATTGCATTCATCCTGCATTGTGGCAGCAGACAGCAATTTTATCCTTATTTAACAGGCCTCGTCTACACTGCAGAAATAACCCAGTTTGACACGGCTTTAACTGCCCTGGCTCAATGCTAAGGAGTTCTGGGATCTGTAGTTTTGTGATATATTTAGCCTTTTTTATAGAGAGCTCTGGTGTCCCCAACAAACTACAAATTCCCAAGATTCCATAGCATTTTGCCATGACAGTTAAAGTGGTGTCAAACTGGATTATATCTGCAGTGCAGATGGAGGCTGAGAGTTAGATCCAAAACACACAGCAGAAATAATCCAGTCTGAGACCACTTTAACTGCTCTGGCTCAGTGCTAGGAAATCCTGGGAATTGTAGTTTGTTGTGGCCCCAGAGGTCTCAGACACAGAAAGCTAAACGTCTCACAAAACTACAATTCCCAGAACTCCCTAGCATTGAGCCAGGGCAGTTAAAGCGGTCGCAAACTGGATCATTTCTGCCGTGTGTAATGATCCTCTGTTTTATTTTACTCAACAGGACTAACTTCCAAGTAGATATCAAAGGCTCTTGCCTTTTGCCCACAGTATAAAAGAAATTAATTCTGCATTATAATGTTGGCCTGCAAAAAAACAAAACAAAACCCTGCTGACTTTTCTTATCTTTCTACTGAGGAACTCCTGTAGACAATAACTTATTTCCAACATTTTAATGTATTATTATTATATGTTCTCTTCTCCTACCAGAATTCCACAGTGTGCAAAGCTGAAGACGTTTTCACTGAGAAACCCTGGACAGATTTGGGACATGGAGTTTCTAAGGTAAACCATAAGGACACAAAGAATGTGAAAATAATACATTTCTTCGTTTGTAGTAGCATTTGTCCGCTTAGACCACTCTCAGATATTGTTTAGCTGCATAAATGTTGGAGGGCATGGTCAATGCATAAATATAGCGTTGCACGATATTTATCAGGAACCTTTGAAAGCGTTCTTGCGCTATGTGGCGTGTTGGTATCCTGCCCTCTGATTTGGAAAAACAACTTGTCTTTTAAATTGTCTATAGTGACAAGATATAATCTTAGTCCTGTTTTGTCACCAATTTAATTGCCCTATTTTAGCTATGTTTTAATATGGTATTGGATTGTTTTGTGCTTGTATGGAAAAGCCTGGTCAGTGAATGTAAATCAACTTGACATATATAGTTTTTTGTGGGTTTTTCGTTCTGTGTGGTCATGTTCTAGAAGAGTTTCTTTCTGACATTTTGCCAGCATCAGTGGCTGGCATCCTGGGCTTTTCTTGGCATGTTTCAGAGAAGATGCCAGCTACAGATGCTGGGGAAAAGTCAGAAAGAAATTCTTCTAGAACACGGCCACACGGCCCGAAAAACCCACAAAAAACTATGGATGCCAGCCATGAAAGCCTTCAACTTCACATTGACATATATACTTGACAACTGTTTTTTCTTCCATTCAGACTGTGGCAGGGGTCAAATACCAACTTGTGAGTTGTGTTGTCGTTTTGGAACGAGAGGTTGTGACGGTGACAACTGAAATGCCTTTAGCAGATTCTTTACAGGTATAGTCTCAGGAGAAAGTAAGGATTTTTAAAAAATGTAATCCTCTGTTATCCCACTTTTTCAGTTGCTTTTTAAAATGTTCTGGTTTCCCTCTCCTTGTCCTGCTTTTGTCCTTCTAGGGATGCCAGGTCTTCAGAATAGTAATAAGGGACAGTTGAAATTCATGACTTGCAGGGTTAACAATCAGGACATAACTATGACCATATTTGTGTTCTGCCTAAATACCAAATTAAAGTATTGATTTCCAATCACTTAGCTATGTTTTTCTCTGCAAAATTAACATGCTGTCCACATTCATAAATTACATGATACACAAATATATTTTTTTTTCTTTGTGGAGGTCTCACAATCCAAAATATAGGATTTAGTGGCATCTCGTTCACTCAGTCTATACAAAAAGAGGCATTTTCCACCTCTCAAATCAGGGGGCATGTGGCAACCCGGTGATTATTGATTCATCTTTGATCAGAATGGAGTTTAAAAGGATGGCCAAATATATCGTCTTGATTGGTGCAGACAAGGCTTGAACAGAATATTAAATGTGGATGATGCACAGTTCACCTTGCTGAACTTTGTGAAGGATTAGAAATTTTCCAAATGGGATAGATGCTCTGGTGGTTGATTCTTTCCTCACCTCTCTTTTAGTTCTTAAAACCCAGGACTGATTTGATGATTCGAGGGGAACTTTCTTTCAATAGAAAACTTTTTGTGGGCCTGAATGCCGAAAACCACAAAACAGAGGTAAGTTGGATGTACAATGTGGAACCTTGGGGTGGAGGGCACTACAGAAATGGAGGAATAAAGCTTAAAGACACAAACTGTTATAGTGAGGTGCTCCATTTGAGGAAGGAACTGTCAATGAGGGTCTGAACATGATGGAGATAAAAGGTGCAAGCTCTGTGCGCCTAACTGTGATAATAATAATAATAATAAATTTTATTTGTAACCCGCCCCTCTGCTCCGCAATCGGGGCGGCGTACATCAATTAAAATATTACAGTTAAAATCCACATTCTTGCCCTTCACCCACTACCCTCCCCCCTTAAAACAGTATTAAACATAATAGAGTTAAAAACAGACATATAACTAAAATAAATAATAAAAGATAAAACAAAATGCCACTCTCGGTAGAGAGACCAGATAAGTGGCTCAGCTGTGCATATCCCTGTACAGAGTTATTCTGGGAAGGCCTGCCGGAAGAGTTCCGTCTTAATTGCTTTCTTAAAAGTGGTAAGAGACGTAATAAGGCGTATCTGATCCGGCAGGCCATTCCACAGTTTAGGGGCAATGACTGAAAATGCCCTTAGGGAAGTCTGCTTGAATTTCGTTTTAGGTTGTGAGAGCAGATTTTTCCCCGCTGAACGAAGGGCACGGGGGGGCTCATACAGGGAGAGGCGGTCCCTAAGGTAAGATGGACCCAAGCCATGTAGGGCTTTAAAGGTCAAAACCAACACCTTGTACTGTGCCCGGAAACTGATTGGCAGCCAGTGGAGGGATTTAAGCACTGGTGTTATGTGCTCCCTCCTGGATGTTCCAGTGATTAACCTGGCTGCCATATTTTGAACCAACTGAAGTTTCCGAGTTAGGCACAAGGGTAGCCCCATGTAGAGTGCATTGCAGTAATCTAATCGTGAGGTTACCAGTGCGTGCACCACAGTTTCCAGGTCCTTCCTGTCCAGGTATGGGCGCAGCTGGCGTATCAGCCGAAGCTGATAACAGGCGCTCCTGACTGTCGCACTCACCTGATTGGTCATGTGAAGCGACGAGTCAAGGAGTACCCCCAGACTGCGCACATGGTCCTTGGAGGAGAGTGTGACCCCATCCAGGACTGGGGGCTGTAATCCCGAACCTGGATTCGGACCTGTAACCGTGAGCACCTCCGTTTTGTCTGGATTCAGCTTCAATTTGTTTTTCCTCATCCAATCCATTACCGCTCTAAGACAGTCATTGAGAGGAGAGACGCCATCAGAGGTCTGAGACGATGATCTGGTCATGGAGAAATAAATCTGGGTGTCGTCAGCGTACTGAAGACACCGTGCTCCATGCCTCCGAATGATCTCCCCCAGCGGCTTCATATAAATGTTAAATAACATCGGAGACAGGATGGCGCCCTGAGGGACGCCACAATTAAGCTCTATTTTAGAAGAGCAACTGTCCCCGAGCCTCACCCTCTGGGATCTGCCAGAGAGGAAGGAATGGAACCGCCGCAAAGCAGTGCCTCCAATTCCTAACTCTCTCAGCCGATCCAAAAGAATGGCATGATCTATAGTATCAAAGGCCGCTGAGAGGTCCAAGAGCACCAGCAGGGTCACACTTCCCCCGTCGATGCTCAAGCGGAGGTCATCGGTCAGAGCAACCATGGCAGTCTCAACCCCAAATCCTGTCCTAAAGCCAGTTTGAAATGGATCGAGATAATCGGTTTCATCCAAGATAGCTTGGAGCTGTGAGATTGATTTTAGCTGTGGTCATCATATTCCCATTTCAAGATAGGAAATTCAATATTAATAGGCCACCGCCTTGCAGATTCAAAGAGAATTGACAGTGGTCTACCTTATAGGGTTTTTGTGCATTTGCGTATGCAGATGGATGGATGGATGGATGGATACCCACCAATATTTCTCTGAAACTAAATTCAGCTTTGATGTATAAATGAGAACATGAGATTTAAAACGATTTACAGTTACTGTGGAATCTAGTAGCTTACAACATGGTTGAGGAGCCTGTGGCTTTCTATAAGTCCCATTATCCCCACCTTGGGCCATGCAGTCTGTGGCTGAGGGGGAACTCCAACCTGGCATTCTCTTAAAACAATAGGTCCCATCATCATTCCATTGGGCTGTGCTGGCTGGAGATGTTGGGATCTGCAGCCAGACACTCCCAGAGTGCATTCTGAGTTGCGCAAAAGCTGGGTAAAAGGTCTCAGAATGGATTCTCCCTGATGAATGGGGAAATATCCAAATCTCTTGCTGTTTTCACTGTCTTATAGATTCAAGTTATCCTTCTGAAGGAGGATGCCTTTAATTTCTTCCCTGTCATTGTTGGAAGCTCAGTTGGTGGCTTTATTCTTTTGATTCTCATCATTGTCGCTCTCTATAAGGTCAGTATTCCATATCCAGCCGCCTGTTCACATTCTCATGCATATAATTTTGTAGACAATCAGGCAACAGCATTGGAGAAAACAGTCACTGAAGGCCTGCCAAGTTCTTTTGGTGGCTTGCTTTACGAGTCTCAGTTCAGACACATTCGGACTTGGGATGCAGCCAGAGCTTGGAGAGGATTTTTTAGGACCACAACTCCCAGAATTGCTGGAAGATTCTGGGAACTGTAGTCCAAAAGATGTTACTTTCCACAGCTCTGGGGGGAAGTATTTTGTAACAACAAAGGCCCATAATTTAGTGGTGGAGCAGTTACTTAGCATGCCAAAGTTTTCAGGTGTTGCTACCTCCACGATGGGTTGTGAAGTTGTGAAATAAATTCCAGATTAATGGAACTATGAGGTTCAGACTTCACCAGGAACTCAGGGCAGGCTCCCATGTACAGCTCAGTTGGTTTATTTTGAAGGAGCTGAAGAAATAAATACATATTTCTGGAATGTGAATGCATTCAAATTGGAACTCATCATCAGCACTGAAAATATCCAGGTTCTTATGCAAACTTGTCACTCTGATAAAATTATTTATCTCTTAAAATGTACAAAGAAATAAATGATTGCTGTTCTTTGAAAATACAATACGACTCTGTTTTGTTTGCTTTTTGTTTGTTTTGTAGTGTGGTTTTTTCAAGAGGAATTACCAAAACATGAGGAAACACAGTGAGATTCCTGAGAGAAGTAAAGTGGAGCATGATTCTGAACTGGAGTGAAGGTCAATCATATGATGCAAAATCAGACAAATGGGGGTCTGCCCCAATTTCCTTTTTAAAATTGATTTGTTTAAATATAGAAAATGAGATTAAGACAAGAATATAAATTGAGATTAACAGAGATTGTAAACTGAGATTAAATGACAATCGTAAACCAAGATTAAGTTGGGACTGTAAACCAAGCAATTGAGAGTAATCCAAGACTGAGATAAAGCCAAAATTGTAATCTGTGACTGAGACAGGATTGTAAACCAAGATTAAATTGAGATTGCAAACTGATATTAAACTGAGACTGTAAAATGTGATTAGGGACTATTTTCTGATTTTTAGAACCATAAACAAAGCTTATTTCAGACAACTGTGCCCAAGACAATGTCACAGCCCAGGCCTGTGCAGAGTTATATGTTTGAAATTAGACAATTTATATTTTATTTGGCTGGAGGAGACAACACCACTTAGACACACTGTTCACAAAACTCAGAGCTTGTCATGCTTGCCCAAGCCAAGCGAGAGGATAAGCTCATCCAAATGAGGTCTCCAAAATTAGATCTCTTTAATAACTTGATGTGCCAGCTTGAAAACCAGTTTTGTCATTGGCCAATGCAAGTCTACCAGTGACAACAATGCCGGCTTCCATCCTGCTCGAATTGGCAAAGGTTCCCAAAAGAGAAATCAAACCTCTACAAAATTTGGCTTTTTGGGTGTGTGTGTGTGGAATTGCTGTTCTAGGATGAGAAAGCTGCCAGAATTCCCGAATCTGTCCACTGTCAGTTTCTAGGTCAATTCTGGAGGAAGGTCCTTATATCTTTGCAAAGAGTGTCTGATTCATGGTCATGACATTACTGCTATAATCGTAAATACCCCCATAATTGATCTCGAGAAAGCTGCTCCCAGGGATGGAAGTCTGTGATGCAGGAGAATGGGACACTTTAGGATGACATGGTTAGCCCCCGCCAAGGTTCTGGGGGTCGATTCCCTTGGCCATACATAACTATGTTTATGTAGTTACAAATAGAATGTAGAATCTCGATCTTATTTTGTTATCATTCAGCAGCAGAGTATCTGCTTTGCCTGTGGAAGATCCCAGATTCAGACTTTGGGATATGCAGGTCCAAGGATCTAATAGCAGGGGGTGGAAAAGACCCTTCCCTGTTGGAGAGCGCTTCTGCCAGTCAGAGGAGACAGTATTGGAACAAATGAAGGATGATGGTATAAGGGAAGTTCCTCTGATCCTAACACTGAAGGATGGGGAAACAATTACTGCCTCCAATCTTTGGCGGAGCAAGACAGTACAGGCATGTTCCTATTTTTAATTTCATTTTACTTACTTGCTTCATTTTGACCCCGCTTTCCAATGAGCACAAGGTGACATCCAAGTCTTTTCCCTTCCCATATTTGCCTTCATAACAACCCTGCAAGGTAGGCCAAGCTGAGAGAAACTAACATCAGCGTTATAATAAAGCTAATTTCATGGGTCCACCTTTGTGTATATGTGTGTGAGAGAATTTCAAACAGGAGTAGTGGCCCTCCAGATGTTGTGGGACTCCCGTCCCCATCAGCTTCTTGTTCAGAATGATTAATGGTCAAGAATGATGGATGTTGTAGTCTATGTGGCAGGCTTCCTGAGTCTGAAGGTCACATTTAGCACAATGAAAACATTTTAAAAGGTCTTTTAATTGCCAGTTTCTTCCAAAGCTCCTGAGTATTTTATTTTTGGATTGGTTCCAGGTTGAAGGAAATGCAGCCAAAACCAGACAGGAGAACATATATCTGCAGTTAGATCATCCTTGGCAAGACTGGCATAAAACTGCCGTCCTTTGGCACTCTGCCATCTTGAAGAAGGTTATTTGCAAAAATGCATCCGAGAAACAGGAGGCAGGCCAAGCAGAGGTTAGTTAGGTCCTAAAGAAGACTCTTGGTTGGCATGTTAATCCAGCGTGTTCTGTCACACTCCATTTAATCCTTTTAAGTGGCTGGCGAAGGAGATTTATACTTTATAAAGGACGGCTCTTCTGAATGGATGTGGTCTCGCAAGGCTGGCAGCTAGTTCGTGCTCAGCATCACTGGCTCTGTTCGTACAGTTCTCTCGGCAGTTTTATAGCGCTGCACTCTCAGCTGGGGAACATTAATTCTTTTGGACCACAGCTCTCTTGCCATTCATTCCCTGGCCTAAGCCTTGGTCACAGTTTCTCTAAGTCAGCATTTGGAGTTGGTAAACCAGCCCCCAGATGTATTGATCCATCCACATCTATATACATTTCATGTATGCTTATTTCTACATTTATATTGTTCTTTTTCTTGTGTGCTCCGACTTATGGCAACCCTAAGGCGAACCTATCATTGGGTTTTCTGGGGCTTAGTGTGTCTTTCTCTTGGGGTTTCCATGGCTGAGCAGGGAATCAAACCCTGCTTATGGCAATGGTGAACCTATTATGTTTTTTTAGTGGGCTGAGAGTGTGTGACTCACCCATGGTCACCCTGTGGGGTTTCCATGGCCAACTGGGGAATCGAACCTTGATCTCCAGAGTCGTAGTTCAATGCTCAAACCACTGCACCATGCTGACTCGCTTACACCATTGTTGTTGTTGTGTGCCTTCAAGTAATTTTTGACTTAGGACGACCCTAAGGTGAACCAGTCATGGTGTTTTCAGGGCCAAATTTGTTCAGAGGAGGTTTGCCATTGCCTTCCCCAGAGGCTGAGAGTATGTGACTTGCCCAAGATCACCCAGTGGGTTTCATGGTCCAGCTGCAAATAAGAGTCGTAGTCCAACACTCAAACCAATACGCATCACTGGAGATATATGTATGTGTATGTGTATATGTATGTGTATGTGTATATGTACATACACACAGTGGTGTGTAGTAGTTTGAGCATTGGGCTACGTCATATAGGAACATCTACCTCTTTGCAAGGCTAGCCGTATTTGTTGGCTGAAGAGAGATATGCAATATCCCCTTTGAACCTGAAGAGAAACCAGCTATGGAAAGCACCTCCTGGCTAGTACCTGCGACTTCACAAACACTTCCTCTCCCTTCCAGCTGTAAGTGCAAATCTTTACCTAATTTCCTTCATGTGCATTTATTTTTAATGTAGATCTCTATGTGACTGATGGGAATTGTTAAGTAAAAGTGGGAGTGGGTGGGAAATCAATGTTCAGCAAAACAAGTTTGCCACTGGTCATAAAAGATGGAATTGATTCAGTTCCTGCCATGCCTGCCAAGAAAGAGACTAAAACTGCAAAACAGATAAATGCCCACTGTTGGGAGATTGGCTACATAAAAGCCACCAAGATCAGAGCTGTTGAGTGGAAAATGTGAAATGGATAAGCAATAATCATGAAAGGAAAATGGTTTTAGAGAGGCTAAGAAATAACATTTTTGGAGCAGCAGAACAAAGCAACATGGCATTTTTAGGACTATAAATCCCAGAATTGTACATCTGAGAAAATCTGATGTTAGTCTCAGTGGCACTTGAATTCTCCCCCCCCCTTTTTTTTTTTTTTTTTTTGTACTACAGTGTCCATGTTCCCTGCTCAGCATGATCAGTGGGCTTTTTAGTGGAGAAAATGAAGCACCAAGAAGGTAATAGCAACTGGAGGGGGGAAATGTGTGCCATTCACCTTACTTTGTCCTTATGGCTTTGTGATTTATGTTTGCAGTAAGCAAAGAGGAGATAACAACCTCATCACAATAAAAACAGGTCTTTTCATTTCTTTTCCCAGCGGTATTTTCAGATCCTGGTGGTACAGCGCATTGTTCATCCCAGATGCCACCTCTGTACAAACCAGCTGCATGCTCTTGATGGATTGATTTGGGAGAAATGATGGAGTGTCTAGAGCCAAAGGATTGCTGAACCAGTGGAAACATCAATCTGCATTTGTCTATTTCCAGTTGTTATCCCTAGGTATGATTTATGAGTTGAAGGGTAGAACTAGAGAGTATTCTTGGTTGATTTAATTCTCAGAGTGGGAGATTACTGGTTCTCTTCTGTATAAAGCACAGGTCAGAAAAGTTACTTTCTTGGGCTACAGCTCAATTTCTCCTTCTAGACTACATCTGCACTGCAGAAATAATCCAGTTTGACACCACTTTAACTGCCATGGCTCAGTGCTATGATGTCCTGGGAATTGTTGCATTTGTTGTGGCACCAGAATGCTCTGGCAGAGAAAGCTAAATGTTTGACAAAGCTACGATTCCCAGAATTCCATAGCACTGAGTCATGGCAGTTAAAGTGATGTCAAACTGGATTATTTCTGCAGAGGTTGCCCCAGCCAGCATGCACACTGGAGTTGTATTTTTTAAGAAGTTACTTTCCCAGGCTGTAGTTTGACTCTGTAGAAATGATGCAGTTTGACACTACTTTAACTGGCAAAGCTCCATCATACAGGATCTTGGGAATTGTAGTTTTGTGGAGCACCACAAAATGGACCTATCATGGGGTTTTTCTTTGTTCAGAGGAGGTCTGCCATTGCCTTCCCCTGAGGCTGAGAGCATGTGACTCGCCTAAGGTCATCCAGTGGGTTTAATGACTGAGCCGGGAATCGAACCCTGGTCTCCAGAGTACAGTAATCAATCATTGTCTCATTAATCATTTATTTGATTCAATCAGCGAATAAAAAGGGTATCTTTAATTTGCCATTTTGTAAAAATAAAAGGGAATGCATTTCAGATTGAAAGATGTAACGCATGCCTGCCAGGACTATTGTCAATACTGTGTATAGGATTGCATTTTTAGAGGGTTAAAAGCTCTCTGACTCAGACACCGGCGCATGCATGCTGCTGAGGAAGGTGGTTCTTCCACATGCCTGAACCAGCCTGGTGTGTTTCCTCGGCCGTGTGTGCTGCAGTGTTTTTTTTGAGATCTCTGAGAGCCTTGCCTGAAAGCGGCAAAGCAGAAAGGTGGCGGGGTGGGTGGGAAAAAGATGGAGCAATGTGCAGCGAGAGACAGATTTTCATGCTAAGCACGCAAGAGGTTTATTTCTCCTGCCGGGACAGCAGTGTCATTCAATTTCTGAAAATTTTTATTTCCCTCTCTCTCTCCTTCCTCCTTCAGATGCACAGCTGATGCTGAGCCAGCCAGAAGGATGGGGCAGATCGCCTGGAAAGCCCTCTGCCTCTCGCTGTTCGATTACAAAACGGAGAAGTATGTCATCGCCAAAAACAAGAAAGTGGGCATCCTCTACCGGGTGGTCCAGCTCTCCATCATGGCCTACATTGTGGGGTAAGACAGATGCTTCCTTCACCAAGGGATGCCAGGCAGAGATGTTATGGGAGAGTATCCTTCTCCCATCAGGTTGACAGGTCTAATTATTTTTCCGCCTCGAGCTAAACCTGATATGTAATAGGTGAGTCAAGGTTGGAGGGATTCACTAGTGAGAATTGGGTGATGTGTCCGTCTAGGGCAGTGTTGTATACTGTGACTGGTAGCATCTCTTTAGGATCAAGAGAAGGGTCTTTTTCACCCCTGGATCCTTTTAACTGGAGATGCCAGGGTATCAAAGCTGGCACATCTTGCCTGCAAAAAGAAAAAGGGGGCCTGATGCTGTGCTTTTAATATCTTGTTTCTGGGATTCCCAGGGGTGGGGTGATGTTCATGTGATGGTTCTGGGATGCTCAGATTCATGTGATGTTCTTATCAATTTCTGACGGCGCTTAGGAGAGGTGCAGCTTTTTAAACACCTTTGGTTTCAGGTTTTGCCTAGTGCATGTAGTTTGCTGATTTCCAAATGGGTGATCGTGCTGAGGAGAAGTGGGTGCACAAAGTGGGTGCCATTGCAGTTCAGCTGCTGGTCAAGATTCAATTGTGGGTCTCCCAGGAAGGCATAGACGTGGGCACATGCCCAAGCGTGCCAACATCTCTCATTGCTCTGGCTTGCTGGATCTAGGTTTAGAGTACTTTCCCCCTTTATCCTGTGGTTCCCGGACAATTTGTGCTCAGAAAACATTTGATTCAGAGTTTGCCTGGTGTGATGCTCTGTCGCATTGCACCCAGCAGGGGACTCTCACAAGGTAATGGTGGCCCTGAAATGTTTTCAAAAAGGAAGTGACATGAGTTCATTAAAAACCACCCTTTGCCCTGTCTTGCCCGGTGGTCATTTGTCATGGGTGGTTAAAATTACGCCTCCCCAAATGCTTTGGGAATGTACAGCAGCCAATGAAAAGAAAATGCTCAAATGGCAGGGACAGGTAGATTGCCCCTGGTGCTTTAAGCTCAATTACTCAGATTAAATTTTTACCTGTTGTGATTGATAGCTGTTGATGTATCCATCAACTTCCTCAACCAAATCTAGGACATTTTCAGAAGGACATGGAAAAGCTGGGATGTGATTGGAGGAAGATGACGAAGGTGGGCATATGTGGGCTGGGGATTCTGGGTGTTGGAGTCTAAAAAGGTGGGGGGGAATTGGCTTATATTTACAGAACAAGGCTGCCTCCATCCTCTCATTTTTCATTTCTTGTGATCACAGCAAACCAGACCATGCCCTGGAAATAACATAACACAGGATACCAGCTAAATTTGTATCCTGTGGGATTAAAAAGTTAGCTTCAGCAAAATCAAATCAAATTTTATTTTATTTAATAAAATAAAGTTTATTTAGCTATTGGAAGTGGGGGGAGGCTTTCTCGCCAAGGGAATATTTGCAATATTTTGGATTTTGGAATCTGGATAAGAGAAACTTAATCTGTATTTCTAAAGTTTTAAAACATTTTCAATATTTATACGTGATAGGGATTGATAGGAACGCAGGAAACGGTTTTATATTCTGGGAAACCAAACTTTTGGGGCCTCAGATAGTTCCTTTAAAGTTCAGACTAAGCGCTGGAGCGGACTTATCTGCCCCACTGACCTGGGAATGCCCAGCAGCCTCTGCCCCATCTCCTGTTGCTTTTAGAGAAGAGGAAGATGGCACTGTGGCTATATGCCAGAGACCACATCTTTTTATTGAGGGCTGTACTTTTCAGACAAAAGCAGCAACAGAAGAATTTAATTACCTGACGTATTAATTCCCTTGCTCTGTTTTGGCTGCTCAGGTGTGCAGCCAGGTATGTCTGGAATGTCAAAGAGGGAAGAGAGAGACACCTCACAGGTGCATCTGGAAGAACAGAAACTGAGGCAGCATCTACACTACATAATGAATGCAGTTTGACACCACTTTAGTTTCTGACTTCTGGCGATCCTAAGGCAATCCTGTCACAGGGGTGTCTTGGAAAGATTTCTTTGGTGGGGTTTTGTCATGGCCTTCCTCTTTGGCTGAGAGAGTGTGACTTGCCCAAGGTCCTTTCCAAGACCAAGTAGGGATTTGAACCCTGATCTCCAGAGTCTTAATCCAATGCTCAGCTGTTACACAACACTGGCTCTATAGGGCAGAATACACATATTTTAATTAAAAACTAATTTTAAGTTTCCTCTTCAGGAAAAAATAAATGTTTTGCTCCGCTCCCTGTCCAATGTGCTTAGCTCTGTCCATCCTTTCCCAGGTGGGTCTTTGTGGTCAAGAAAGGCTACCAAGATGTGGACACCTCCATCCAGAGCTCTGTCATCACCAAAGTCAAAGGAGTCGCCTTTACCAACACCTCTGAGCTGGGCGAGAGGCTGTGGGATGTTGCAGACTACGTCATTCCCCCACAGGTACTGATCCTATTAGTTTATATTTAGAAAGAAAGGTATTTCTGCATGTCCGTTAACATGGGGAATGCAACTTCCGTGGGCCTCGTCCGCCCTACAGTGGATCATGCCCATGCCAGGCAACCAGTGGGACAACTGTAAGAAGCAGGATCGGGGCCAAAGCTGTGCAACAAGGATATTTTTAAAACAACAGCAATGGACCGAAACTTAAAAGGTCCTTTTCAAGAAAGAGCTTGTGGACTGAAACAAGGAAGGCCCCATGGGAAATAAACAGAGGGATAATAACTGCTGCTGTTGTGATTCTCCATGTCAGCAAATCTTCATAGTGTGCTATTAATACAGATCATGCAGAGAGAAGGTTCTCAAAAGCTATGTTGCACGGCAGCCAGGGCTAAAAGACTGAAAGCATTGGGAATTTTGGATGAGCTGGGATGATGGCATCATCTGCCAGAAGCTTTTTCTCTGTTCCCTCTGAGCTATAGTCCTTATATTATGTGGGTTTGGGAATCAATTGATTATTTTTCCTGGCCACAATGTATTATTCTGAGCTGTTGCAATGCAAAATATTTGAAAATAGCTTGGTCCCGACTGGGCAACTAAGGGCCTTTGCAGACTGCCAGAAATAGTGCAAATTGAGTCCACTTTAACTGCCCTGGCTCAGTGCTAGAGAATCATGGAAATTGTATTTTTTTCTGAGACATTGAGCCTTCTCTCGTGCCACAATAAACTACAATTCCCATGATTCCTTAGCACTGAGCCAGAGCAGTTAAAGTGGACTCAATTTGCACTATTTCTGGCAGTCTGCAAAGGCCCTAAGAGTCATTAGCTTCACAGACCCTTTTCCTCTGAGTTTAGAGCTGCAATCCTTAAATAATGATTTCCCCAAACACAATATATTATTCTAAGTGGTTGCAGGGCAAAGTATTTGGCGATGGCTTGGACTCAAATAGGCAAACTAAGTTCTATTAGCTTTACAAAAGACTCTCCCCAGGAAGAAATTAATCCTGCACTGATGTGGCTCAAGGCAGCTTTTTGCATTTTTGAACTCTGTGCTGGAGTTTAGCACTCTTCCTTCAGAATATACCACTTTACTGGAAAGAACAGGAGAGTGTGGGAGGATGGCAGATGATAGCAGACATGCCCAGTGGTGCAGGGCTAAATTTGGAAGTGCAGGCACTCAGTGTGATGGTTGCCATAGAAATGCCTGAAGGCATCTGAAATGCAAGATGTTGTTTTCCATGGGTACCAACCCATTCTGGCAGTTTTACTCTCCAGGAGCAGGTCTGTTGTTAGGTGAATGGATCTTAATTGTCTCTTGCCTAACAAAAGACTTGCTCCTGGAGAAAAGCACTCTTGGTATGGGTCAGATCAACACAGCAAGAGGAACAGAGTTTTTCCTTTATATCCTTTTATTTATATTCCAGCCTTCCAAAAGAAACTCAAGGGGGGATATGATCTGCAAAAAACCCCAACACTACACCATTAAAACTGGTTATTTGTTTCCTCTGCAGTTAATTTTCCTGCTGCTTCTTTGACTGGTTTGATTAGCTGCTGAGAGATCATCTTTTATTTATTGGGATAGGAGCAAAGAGTACCCACAAATCCCTCTCTCCCTCCATCCCTCCTTCTAATTATCAAGGCTAGCATCCCCTTGGGAACTTTAAAAATGTCATAAACTGACTTAGGACTACACAATTCAGAATTGCAGCCTTGCATAAGGGAAGGGAGTGGTGTTGTAACCACACCACGGGGACCCCATTGCAAAAGCAGAGCAGTGGGCCAGTTATGCGACAGTCACAACCCACAACAGCATGGCACTTCGTAATGACAAGATGGAAGAAATGGGTACTCTCTGTCCTGCTCGAAAAATGTCCCCCCTTTTCACAGTGCCCTGTGGTGTGGCAAGAGCCAAAAAAGACAAAGAAAAGGGTAAACCTCCAGCTCAACTTCTCACCAGAAGACTGGAGGCAGATGTGGATAAATTTCTGCCACACATTGATGCAGAAAAATAACTGAACTAATTAAGAGCCAGTGTGGTGCAGCAGTTTGAGTATTGGACTGAGACTCTGGAAACCAGGTTTTGATTCCCTGCTTGGTCATGGAAACCCACCGGATGACCTCGGGCAAGTCACACTCTCTCAGCCTCAGGGGAAGGCAATGGCAAACCTCTTTGGAACAAATCTTGCCAAGAAAACCCTATGATAGTGTTGCCTTAGGGTCACCATAAGACAGAAATGACTTGAAGACATATAACAACAACAACAACATCAAAATATTAATATATTATTATTATTGATCTATTTTATGCTGTTTTGCTATTTCCCTTGTGGCTTGGTTTGGTGTGTTAAGAGTCCCCATTGCACAATGGGACATCTTGAATGTGTGGTGTTCTGCTGCGTATTGTCACAGTTCTCTAACATGGTTGTCTATTGTGTCAGCAATGTAACTTTGCCATCTTAGAGTTACACATTGCAGCCTGTGATGAAAGAGCATGGAAATGTATGAAATATTTTTCTTTTGGTTCCTTCTGACCCCTTCCCTTAGGGCGAAAGCGTCTTCTTCGTCATGACCAACCTGATTGTCACTCTGAACCAGCGGCAAAACACCTGTGCAGAGGTAAAGATGGAGAGAAACTGATATGGTGTGTACTTCCCTGGGGAGGTGTGGGGCAGGGCTGCCTCTACACTGCAGAATTAATGCAGTTTGACACCTAGTAACTGCCATGATTCCATGCTATGGGATTACAGGATTTGCAGTTTGTTGTGACCCCAGAGTTCTTGGACAGAGAAGGCTGAATATCTCACCGAACTACAAATCTTAGGAGCCAAGCCACTTTTCTGAGCTCCTGGCAAGAGATCTTTCCATTTTTCACTCTGACTGGCTATATTTTTTCCCCTCCCCTAACAGAGTGTTGGCATTCCAGATGCCCTGTGTTACCACCACAGTGATTGCCCGCGTGGGGAAGCTGTAGTTGCCGGCAATGGTAAGTTGCCTTCCTAGCTCTCTTGAAAAGCCTGGCCCCCCTGTTAGAGCAAACTGTGGCAGGGAAGAGTTTGCTAGAAAACAGACATTCTAAGTTGGAAGTGGCTGCAATTCCAGGCCTCCAAGACTGCATTTGATACCCACCTTCAGAGGATTCTTTGACTAAGAAAGCCCAACAAAATTCATGGGGTCACAGGTGACTTGAACTCACACACACACAAAGGGCAGAACCATACAAAGGGAACCAAAGTGTGGGTGCCTGGCTCATCTCCCACCCTCACAGCTACGAGATACAAATAACTGATAAAAGCAGTGGCCTCTGGTGACACTGAGGTCGGTGGGATGCTGAATCTGTTCCAGCTTTTAGAATGCTTTAAAGGAACTGTCCGTTGTGCTGAAGCTTATAAACAGATTCAGCATCCCACCGACCTGAAAGATAGGGTTTCCTTGGACAATTCCTTTAAAGCCTGTGCTAAAACATAGTGTGCATTCATTGTGAACCGCTGATGTGGGAGACACCAGCCATCACAGAACAACAGAAATTGTTGTTGGTGCTGGTAACGTTATCTATATCCCTCCTTTCCCACAAGATTGGGACTGAAGGCAGCGGTTGCTGTTGTCCCTCAGCAGAGACCAGAGGAGGGAACAGGGCAGAGTCGTGCTTTTCCCACTATTCTCAGGCAAAAGCAAGCTGCTGTAGCCTCTCCTAGCTTTTGAGTCCTTTCTCGTTGCCATCTCCACCACACTCTGAGGTTGCTCAGCCACACGTGTCCCTGTTTCCATCTGGGAAATATTGGATGTTATGGTAAACCTAACTCTATCCTCTCTCCCTACTTTTCCAGGAAACCTGCAAACTCCTGCGATGGGTAACATTTTTCTCCATCCTCTTTGCATTCCAGGGGTCAAGACAGGCCGCTGTTTGAAAGATGGAAACAGCAGGAGCGGGACATGCGAAATACTGGCTTGGTGCCCTGTGGAAAAGAAAGGCAAACCCAAGTAGGTTTCCCATTCTTGCGTATTCTTTAAAAAATAAATCTCTCCAAAGTTGCCACAGAGACCACAATTCTTAGAAGCAACACTTGAGTTTTTTTGAGTTCAAAGCAATGCCTTGTCAAGCAAACCCTTGGGCAAGTCACACTCTCTCAGCCTCAGAGGGAGGCACTGACAAAACCTCTTCTGAACAAATATTGCTGAGAAAACCCTGTGATAGACTTGCTTTAGGATTGCCATAAGTTGGAAAAGATTTAAAGTCACACAACAACAACAATCAACATTTTTTTTTCCTTTAGGAAACCTCTTTTGGCCAATGCTGAGAATTTCACTGTTTACATCAAGAACTCGATCCGCTTCCCACGGTTTAAATTCTCCAAGTAAGTGTGGCTACTCATGTGTTGTTTTACTTTACGTAGAGAATTTACTGACTGATTTGAAGCATGTATAGTCCCTCCCATGTCTGGAAATGTTTTCAGAACAGTTTATATATCAATGGGGGAAAAGACAAGTTAGTCCAGGCCTCAGGTTTATGATCTTCAATAAACAAGATGGCAAAAAACAAGAATAAAGCTCACTTAGCACCTTCTAGGTGCACTGGACTGTGGTACCCATAATCTTCAGCCATGGCTGGGAGTGATGGGGGTTAGAATCCACTGCTTCTGAAGGGCATGTGCATCAGGAGCGCCAGATGGAGAGGTTTGTGTGTCCTGGGATAGTTGCCTCTGTATCTTTATAAACTTTTGGTTTCCTTACATTTCCCAACACAGGACCAACGTCCTCAACACCAAAAATGATAACTACCTAAAAAGCTGCCGCTATGGACCTGAGCATCCCTACTGCCCCATATTTCCTCTGGGGACCCTGGTTCAGTGGGCTGGGAGCGACTTTCAGGAAATGGCATCGGAGGTATGAAAGTACCCAGTTTATCACACAGGAGGTCACAGGTTCATAGGGTTGCCTATTCAGGATCATTCCAGGACCTAAAATTTCCAGGCCAAAACCTGAGATTTAGAAACAACCCCCATGATTTCATGAAGCATTGTGCATTTAGTACCAACTTTATTCCCTTGTAGTTAAGCACACACATACACAAAAGTTATTTTCTTGTTTGGAAATTGAGAGAGAAATCCTAGCTAGAGCATGTCTTCCCAGACTAAGGTGAAATGAGGAGATGATTCCTTCTCACTTACTTAGGGAGATGGGATAAAGAACCTTTAATATAACCTCCCAAAGATGGATACAGAGCAGAGTGGAGGGTGAGTCCTGATGCTAGAATGATCAAGAAGGAAGGAGAAAGCTAACTAAGCAAATGCATAGATTTGCTCACCCTTGGAGATCCTTTGCAAGTTGTAGCAAAAAATAATTTAAGCCTAAATCTGAACCTAGGTTAGGAAATCTGACAAAGCTGTTATGTTAAAACCTGAAACTGAAAAGTACTGGCTAACTCTGACCTCGTCTCTCTTCAGGGTGGTGTGATCGGAATTCAGATCGAGTGGAACTGCGACCTTGATAAAGCGCCATCCGAATGCAACCCTCACTATTCTTTTAACCGGCTGGATAATAGATTTGCAACAAAATCCATCTCATCTGGATACAACTTCAGGTAAGGCAGTGGGAGGGAAGCAATGGCCATCCCAAAGGGCAATTTTGGGGTGTAAACGGGGATGCATCTACACTGTAGCAATAATGCAGTTTGATACCACTTCAACTACCATGGCTCCATCCTACAGAATCCAGGGGACTGTAGTTTTGCAAGGCATCAACACTTTTTGGCAGAGAAGGCAAAAGACCTCGTAAAACACAGATCCCAGGATTTCATAGCATGGAGCCATGGCAGTTAAAGCTGTATCAAACTATGTTACACTTTGGGACTTAGCATTGAATTTAGCCAAGGATGGAATCATTACTTGGGATGCTTTCTTGACTCAGATGGGTTGATATTTGGTAGAAAAGTGTAACCTTGTCTGTGCAACACTTTCTGGTTTTCAGATTTGCCAAGTATTATCGGGACTCGGCTGGAGTTGATTTCCGAACACTGATCAAAGCCTATGGGATCCGCTTTGACGTCATGGTCAATGGAAAGGTGAGCCCCTAAAGCGGTGGTGGGTACATGGAAATGTCTTCCTAAAGCAAAGGTGATTCAGTTTGGAAGTTGGATCTGGAATGTGAGGGAAGAGATTGATTGATTGATAGATCAGATAGATGAGACATTTAGACAATATTCTTTTTAAAAACACTTTTCTTTCAGGCAGGGAAATTTAACATCATCCCAACGATAATCAACGTGGGATCAGGCCTTGCCTTGATGGGTGCGGTAAGGAAGCCTTATATTGTCCTGTATTCTTTAAATCAGTGATGAGCAACTCAGGCCCTGCGGCCACATTTGGCCCTCATGCCGTCCCATAACTCCATTTTTCCCCCCAGGTTTAACAGCTTTTGTACTGGTTCTTCCCAATTCTGAATGGCTGACATGCCTCCCTTAAGACAAAAGGTGCATCTACACTATAGAATTAATGCAGTTTAACACCATTTTAACTGCCATGGCTCCATCCCCCGGAATCCTGGGATTTGCAGTTTGTTGAGGCACCAGCACTCTTTGGCAGAGAAGGCTAAAGACCTCGTAAAACTACAAATCCCAAGATTCCATAGGATGGAGCTACAGCCCTTAAAGTGGTATCAAACTGAGGCTACTGGGAACTGAAGTCCAAAATGCCCAGATGACCGAATTTTGGGAACCACTACTTTACATCATCCTGAGAGCTTCTTTGGATCCTGGGCAGCTTCATTAATGTATTTAAATGAGAATGATTCAGATGTGTGATGTTGTCATGTCAATATCACATTGATATTTTGCAGGGGGCTTTCTTCTGTGACCTGGTGCTGCTATATCTCCTCCGAAAGAGCAATTTTTACCGAGGCAAAAAATATGAAGAAGTGAGGTAAGTCATCTTCAGAGGCCTTGCAGAGCATGCTGAGAGAATGACAGGTTTTGAGCATTCCTTCTTGAAGGAATCTTGTTCTTCAATCTAACAACCCATACCCACAAACAATATTTCTATGGGGTTTTTTTACTTGTAAAAGACATATTTCCAATGCAGGAGACACTGTATTTTGAGCAGCACTGGTATTTTCTTCATGGAAAATGTATTTCCTATGCAGAGAAACAATATGTGTTTTTGCACCAAAGTCTTCTTTGAAAGCCTTCCCAAAGTGTTGAACGTACGCAAAGACTGTGCAAAAATCTTTAGCCCTGAATCAAGCAGGAAAGGAAAAGAAAAGTGCCTCTCCAGATGGAGCATGCACTCATTTTCTTTCTCCTCAGAACCTGGAGATTTTGGAAGGGGTCTCAAGGTCTACAGCAGTAATCTCCCAAATTTGACTTTCTAGGTGTTTTGGACTTTGGCTCCCAGAATCCCAGACCATTGGCTAAGGTGGTTGAGGCTTCTGGGAGCTGAAGTCCAAAACATCTGGAGGACCAGGGTTTGGGAATCACTGGTCTAGAGAACAGCCACTGTACTAAATCCAGAATGAGATGTACACTCATGTAACTGTCACTAACAGGATCCTAACTGTTGTGCTTTTGCACAGCATGTAGCGGATGCTACATTCTCTGAAGATGCTAGCCACAGATGCTGGCGAAACGTCAGAAAGAAACTCTTTCAGAACATGGCCATACAGCCCGAAAAAAAACCCACAAAAAAAAACTATGTAGCGGATGCTTTGCTTCTGAGAATGGAAAATGAGAAAATTTACATCTCTAATGTAAAACCACAAGAGGATTCTGTCTAAAGCATTCTTTGAGAAATCCTAGGATCTTTCTTTTTAAATGGCGGAAAGCAGAAATGCAACATCTGGAAGAACATGATTTAGGTAGAGCTCTTGCAGACAAAAACAACAACACTCTACATGCTATTTTTCTTACTCTTCCCATTCTTCTGTTTGTTGCTTTCTTTCTTTCTTTCTTTCTTTCTTTCTTTCTTTCTTTCTTTCTTTCTCTCTCTCTCTCTCTCTCTCTCTCTCTCTTCAGGAAACCTTTACCAGAAAGTAATATCAATGGGAACCAAAGCTCCGATTCCCTCTCTAGGCTGGATCAGCTGAGACAAACTGTCGAAACCTAATGCTGAAACTGCAAATCACACCCGCAAAAGACTAAGGGGTTGATGGGGGAACACTGCAACCGACATTGTGTACCTCACCGAGGGCAGCTAATGCCAGCTCTTCAGCGCCTTATTTTCCAGAGACATTCTGCCTATTCCTGAGCCAAGGACATTGAAGTCCATCAATATAAAGGGTTTTATTTTTTTCTTTCTTGAAGAAAATCAAATTAAACATATATGCATATGTATATATAAGTGAAGGAAAGTCCTGTCCAGGAATTGGGTTGCCATTTTGGAACATGGGCATCCATCCTGGTCAGCCAAACTTACATCAGGTTAACAAACGGGTTGTTTCTTTCTTCCAAGCTGAGCTGGTCTTTTTCCTCAATAGAGGCAACCATGAAGACGCATCATTTGATCTGCTTGACCAACAACAAATGTAATATTTCTGGAAGACTATAACTACGAAGATGTGGACTAGCCACTTTTTTGTCCTGCTAATTCTTCTGAATTCCACCCTCCAAACCACTTAGTCTGTTTTCAGTGGAACAACCCCAAATGAACTCTTGCGAGGGATTATTTCCCATGCAGGAGTTGCTATCTCACTCCATCTTGAAATACTGATAATGGCCATGTTGAGTTCCTGCTCTTTCTGAATATCTCTCTTGTGGAAGGGAGAGACCAGACTTTTCGTTCTTGGGGGGGGGGAAATTATGCGGGTTTGTGGGACAGGAATGTCACAATCAACCTATAGAAATTGCAAATTGGCATTCAGTACATTATAAACACGACTTTGTCAGCCGCCGTCTTGATTGTTGTGTCTGCAGGAATTTGTGGCATCCCACAGAAAGAGTTAAATGGTGGTGTCATACTTTGAGTGTTGGGCTAGGACTCCAGTTAACCCAGGTTCAGATCCTCACTCAGCTGTGGAAACCCAATGAGTAAACTTGGGCGAGTCCCACTCTCTCAGCCTCAGAGGAAGGCCATGGTAAACCACCTCTGAATAAATCTTGCCAAGGAAACCCCTAGCAAAAGGTCCTCATAAATCGGAGCTGACTTGAAGGCATGTAATGCTCAAGGCACCCTAAAATGGATCCCAGTGTGATATCTGGTTGATTTGCTGTCAGCCAAGGGTGTTAAAAACCAAAGGTTAGTCCCTGGCAATGTGATAAAGCAGGAGATGAAGCAAGGATTTTGCGAGACAGAGCAAATCGGCTGTCACGCTAATGATACAGATGTACCTCACAGTCAGGGTAAGCGGGTTTTGTGCCATTTTAGGAGACAGTATGGACTTTCTTTCATGACAGTGGTGTGAGTCAGTCTTCCTGGTTCCCTTCCTCTGCCTTGCGTTTCACAAGACTTGACAAGCAGCTCACTCTAGATTCAACAGAATTTTGATTTTCGCTTGATCAAGATGGTCTTTTCTTTTCTTTTTTTTGCAGGGGTGTGTGTGGCTTTATTAGGACACAGTCTCTGGACTTTTGTGCGGGTGGATTTATATTGTTTAGAACAGGAACGTCAGCTGCATGGGAGCCGGGGACAGGATTTCCCCCGTATAACTCCCCTGTCTTTGGGCCATTCTCTCCCATTGCAAACCCCAATACTTCTGATTTCCCCTGCAGTTCCTTCTCAAAATGGCGACTGGAAATGAGTTGTAGTATGGGCTACTATGGAGGTGGTACTGGGTTCTGGGGTGCACTTGTGGAGACTGGAGGCATTTTCATGTATTTCTGTGCATTGGAAGGAGAATTCCATGTGGTTTGAGGGCATTTCCCCCCCAGATTGCACTGATTTAAAATCAAAATGGGGGAGATGGAGACTGTGGTTTGGAAATCACAAAAGTGGGGTCCAAGGGCAGCATGGAGCCTGCAGACCACACTTGAAAGTTGTTTAAAGTAATAATGGAGGAGCAAACAACTGATATCTTGATTTTTCTTTGTGATGAACAAATCGTATGTCATCATAGTTTTTGTATAGAGCGGAGGCAGGCAGAAGGCAGACCAGAATAGGAAAGGAAAGAATACTTTTTCTTAAAAAGTGATTTAAAAGCCCTCCAAAACCCCAATTTTTCTCAGGTGGCAGGAAATCCCAATGAGCAGAAAACAGCCTTTTCTGTGTCAAAAATAAGATTGCTTTCTACTCAATACAAGTGCATGCGAATTTTGGTGCCGAGTTAAGTCCCAAATTGTGAATTTTCTTTGAAAATGGCACAGTTTTGAATGACTATTTCCCAACAGGAAGAAAATTACTAAATACTCATCTGCTTCTTGTGAGAAGAAAATGAGTGAGGAATTTCATCTCAGGAACAGTTCTCTCAAGAAAGGAATGCTCAATTTTTTTCCCCCAATTGTTGAATGTTAATCTTTGCTTACTGTGAAAAAATGTATAATGTAACATAAAAAAATGCTTTCAGGAAATTGCCATCCAAGCAGGGATCACACAGCTAACAACATTATGACACCATAAAGAGAAAACCAAGGAGTTAGATTTTGTAAAATACTGACTTCCCTGAATGCAAGCAAAGTGCCAAATCGAACTAAACCAAGCCTGCTGAGAATTTTTCAGCTTATCTGAAAATGTTCAAAAAAAAATCAGCCTACCCTTTTCTGGCTCTCTTAATTGTATGGGCCATGACTAAGTTAACTGTTGAATCTGCGAGATGCACTGTACAAAGGGAAAATTGCAATATGAAGCTTTGTCTCTGAAGTTATTGCAGGGTAAAATGGATTTCTGGCGGAGCCAAAGGGGTGATCAGTCCCTTCAGCTGAAACTACAAACCATTTGTACACATGCCTAGATTAGATGACCAGCCTGAGTGTGGCCCTGGTTGTGTTTTGTGGGATTTTATTAAAAATAATTATGGATGGATTTAACAAGTTGATTGGGGTGGCGAGACATGATTCAGAAGTCTGCCCATCTCTGAGTCGCATAGAACATTACCTAATATCAAAGCAAAGGCTAATCGCTTCTGCAGCAGAGCCTGGGAAAGTGTCTTTTGGGATCGTAATTCCCAGAATCCCCCTGCCAGGACTGAGTTGCACATCCAAGACAGTAATGCCACCCGCTCAGCCTTTCACATTGCTTCTGAGCTTAACTGAAGAAGGATGGATATTCTTAGCATCAGTGGCTTGTTCTGATCAATTCATATGGAAATGCAAAGTATTTTCAACTTGGTCTTGGATGGGCCATTAGGAGCCATTAGCTTTAATAAAGACCTGTTCCTGATGGAAGTGAAAAGTGCTGATACGGGTCAAAATTGTGCCTGCATTTTCTTGCCTATCCTTGGAGGGATGGATATGACAACTGTCCCTCCAGGCACCCTGGAATTTACCATTACACTGCTGGTAAAAACAAAAAAAATAACATCACAGCTGACCTATGCAGATGGCATCATATTGGGACCTCACCAGGGTCGGATATATATCTCAAACGTGGACTTGAGTTGTCTCTAATACTGCCTCCCATGTCTTCCTACGAAAACGCTTGTGCATTTCCTAGAATGTGTAATTACAAAAAGCATCTCTGTGTACGTTGTCCATCGAAAGAGCGGCCATGTTCACCATGGCGAGTGCCAGTCCAAATGTGGCGCCCCTGGACGCATCTGTAGAGCCATGTACCTTGAATACAGAATTATTGTGAAACCAAAGGAAAGTGTCGGTTGAGTTTCTTGTCTGGTTTGATTGTGAAACTTTCACAGATGTCGCTTCTCCTTAAAAAAATAATCTGGTTAAAAATGGGTATGCCCACGTGCCTAAATTACAGCACTTGGATACCACTTTCAACTGCCAAGGATCCATTATTCAGGGAGGGACTCTTAAATATCTCTGTCTCCACTGCCTTGACCTATAGTATAGCTGTCTGTCAGAGAATTCTAAGTACCCCCCAAATTACAAATCCCATGCTTCAATAGAACGGAGCAGTAGCAGTTCAACTGGCATCAAATGGTTATAACCGTACAGTATAGATACATCACCCAGAAGAAGAGCCCTGCTGGATTGGACTATATAGAGACCAGAATCCCATTTATACACAGTGGCTAACTAGATGTGCTGGCCCCAAGCAAAACATAGGGAATTCATGGCTGGCTGTGGGACTCTGGGAGTTGTAGTCCCAAAAGCAAGACTTTCTGTACTCAAGCACTCAGTGTCAGCTACCCAGGTGAGCTTCAGCCAGTTGCTCACTCGCTTTCAGCCTGACCTGCCTCACAGAGGTGTTGTTATGAGGAATAAAATGGGAGAGGAGACTCTTTTCTTTACAAAGGACATGCAGCCCTCAGGATGTTATTGGACTGCAAGGCCCATTATTATACCTTCCAACATTTCAAAATAAAAACAGGGACACATATGGCCAAGCAACATCAGGGTGTGCTCAAGATGGCAAAAGTTTTCGCTAGGGAAGTAAACCCAAGCCAGGAGAGGCTGCAGCATGTTGCTTTTGCCCGAGTCCACTGGGAAGAGCAAGTTTCTCTGTCCTAGCCTCTGAGTACAAAATACTTTTTGCACCCTGAACTCACTTTGCAGCAATCTAAGGAAGCTGAGGATAGAAGAGGGAGAGTGGCAGGTGGAGAGAAAAACTGGGACATTAAAAAAGCAGCTGGAAAAGTGGGATGGCAAAGGATTAACTAGGACTCTCCCTGCCAAACTGGGACAGTTGGAAGGCATGCAACATCCCTCATTGTTGGCTATATTGGCTAAGGCTGATGGGATTTGCACTCTTGACAGCAGGAAGGTTGTGGGTCACCCTGCCCAGCTTTAAGATCAGAGCCTGGCAAAGTTGCTCGTTTTGTATGACAAGAATCTTCCAGCCAACAGGTTCCCGTTGGAAAGATTTTGGCGCTTACTAAAACCTCTCCCAAGCTCTGTTTCAAAAAGATGGGACCATACTCTCCACCAAACGCATTTGGATGAGGAAGTAAGACTGAAGCCTAGGAAAGCTCCTGCTGTCAACTCCTTTCTTTCAGCAAATCTCAAAGGGGCTGCAAGATCTCTCGACACAGATATTGACACGCCAGGCACGGTTTTAATGACTCCAATTTCACATTTGTGTTTAATGATCTCAGGATGCTACAGGCTTGTTCTGTGACATAAGTTATGGACAGTGTGGACAGTGCAAGCAAAGGATCGAGGACAACTCCCAACGGCTGGGCCTAAAAGACGAAGCGACGGTTTTGGCAACAGTCCTCTCGCGCCATCAGGACTACGCCTTCTCTTCCTCCTAGTAGACGTGGACCATGCCATAGAGGAAAGTCCAAAAGAGGACGTAGGTGAAGAGCCCGCCGATCAGGCCCCCAGTAAACAGGGGCCTCCGGGATTTAAAGTACTTGTTCCACCGCCTCCCGGCTTTGAGGACCAGGAGCACGGAGAGGAGGACGGAGGCCAGGCAGTAGAAGACGAAGCCGTGGAGGCCGGTCAAGCCCAGGATCCCCGCCGTGGCTCCCGAGAGGGCCGAGACCGACGTCCGGCAGTAATCCAAAATGGCCGCGTTCCCTCGGACGGCCGCTTCGCTGATGAACTGGGGGCCTTCCCGCTTGGCCACCACCGCCGCAGCCATGGCTTCGGTCCAGGTCCCGGTCCCAGGAAAACTGTTGGGAAGAGAAAATGTAGTTCACAGCAACTTCTAGCATCCTTCCGCAGCCTTGTTCTAGGCCAGTAGTAGTTCCCAAACTTTGGCCCTCCAGGTGTTTTTCTTCCATGCTTTTTAGTACATTAAAACATATAAAAACATACAAATGCATGTATTTGTATGTTTTTGTATTTTGTATTTGTATGTTTGTGGCAACATCATGCGTCCTGTAATTCAGAGCCCCTGCTGTGATGACGCCAATGCCATCCACATAGAGTCCTAGAGTTGGAAGAGACCCCCAAGGACCATCCAGTCCAACTCTCCTTCTGCCATGCAGAAGCTCACAATCAAAGCACCCCCAACAGATGGCCATCCAGCCTCTGTTTAAAGACCTCCAAGGAAGGAGACTCCACCATTCTCTGAGGGATTGTCTTCCACTGTTGAACAGATCTTACCCTCAGGAAGTTCTTCCTAATGTCTAGGTGGAGTCTCTTTCCCTGGAGCTTGCATCCATTGCTCCGAATCCTATTCTTTGGAGCATCAGAAAACAAACTTGCTCCCTCCTCAATATGACACCCCTTCAAATACTTCAACTGGGCTATCACATCACCTCTGAACCTTCTCTTCTCTGGGCTAAACAGACCCAGCTCCCCAAGTCTTTCTTCCTAAGGCATGGTTTTCAGATCCTTCACCATTTTGGTTGTCCTCCACTGGACATTATCCAGACTGTCTGCATCCTTTTTGAACTAGGGTGCCAAAACTGGACACAGTCTTATTCCAGGTGAGGGCTGACCAAAGCAGAATAAAGTGGCAATATGACTTCCCTCGATCTAGACACTATCCTTGTGTTGATGCAGCCTAGAATCGCATTTGTCTTTTTAGCTGTCGCATCACACTCTTGGCTCATGTCTCCTAGGACTCCTAGATCCCTTTCATGTGTCGTCTTGTTATGCCAGGTGTCTCCCATCCTATATATTTATGCACTTCATTTTCTCACCCTAAGTGCGGTCCCTTACATATTCCTCTTCCGCTCAGTCTCAACCCAGAAACGCTCCTTACCTTTTTAAATGTCTTTCCTCCTCGACGTTTTCTGCTCAGCCGGCTTTACCGGAAGTGAGGCGCTGGCGCCATCTTGGAACAAAAAAGGGGTCCAGCGCCTCCCAGTGACGTCAGCGACGCCCCTCCTTATTCTTCAGAGGTGAGGGGGAACTATTTCCGGCCTTTGTTTAAAACTTCCGGCTTCGTTGGGACACTCTAGCCCTTATCTCTATGGTGAAAGTGGCGAAGGGGCATAAAAAAGGCAAAAAAGTCCCTCAAGAAAGCGCTGTTTCCTTTTTGACCATAGATGTGAGGGCTAGAGCGTGCCAAGAAAGTGCTGTTTCCCTTTTCACCATAGATGTGAGGGCTAGAGCGTCTCAAGAGAGCTTTATTGCCCTTTTCACCGACCCAAGAAGGAAATGGAGGGGCGTGGCCAAGCTAGGGGTGCGCCCCAAGTAGGGGGCGGAGCTTCTTCGGAAGGTTAAAAAACGAGAGGCGTGTCCGTGGGCGGGGAGGACGGGGCAGGGGGCGTGGCCGAGGTTTTAAAAGGGGCCGCCTTCGCGCTGGGCTTTTGTTCGCTCTGAGGCGGAGGAAGGAAGGCGGGCAGTTGGGGCCATGTCGCACATCCCGGGGCAGCCGGTCACGGCCGTCGTGGTAAGAAAGGAAAGGAATGGAGAAGAGAGGAGAGGCAGGCAGGCAGGGAAGGAAGGAGGGAGGGAGCTGATTATCGATCGGTTGTCTTGTTTGGTTTATTTCCCTCAGTTTTATGAGGGGGGAGGGCAGGGGAGGAGGAGGTCATGAATAATGGCTGGGAGGGCCTTCCCTTCCAAGGCCCTGAAACTACGGACTATAGAATAGAATATTCCTAGAGTTTGGCTGCTCTCCTCCTGAGGGATGGGCAAAAGGAACATACATGACTTTTCGAATAGGGATCGGATCGACACAGTTCTATCCAGCTTTTACAGGCATATAGTGGCTGTATGTGTATATCTATCTATCTGTATTTATCTATCTATATACACACACGTATGTAGTGTAAAATCTACTTATGTTGGTTATATTAGTGCACTGTTAGTGTATGTGTGTGTGTGTGTATATATATGTATATGAATCTATGTCATGTGTTGTGAATCGAATGTGCATAGATGCATCATATATATATATATATATAAATATATGGTGTAAAATCTATGTTGATACGTGTATTCATGTGTGCTTGTGAATTGAATGAGTATATTTGTTTTATACGTATAAACACTAAAATCTATGTTGATACATGCATTCATATGTTTTTTGTGAATTGAATGTGCATATTTGCATAGATAGATAGATAGATATAAGCATATTGTAAAATCTATGTTGATGCATGTATTCATGTGTGAAATTGAATTGCATATTTGTATCATATATACACATAGCGTAAAATCTATGTTGATACGTGTACTCATGTGTTTGTGAATTGAATGTGCATATCTGTATCATATAATATAAACATAGGGTAAAATCTATCTTGATATGTTTTTCATGTGTATATCTGTGTCATATGTACAACTATGTATATGTACAACACGCTATATCATATATGCAACTGTGTATACACCCATCATTCCTTATGGGATTAATTTTCCCATTCCTTTAGGAGGGGTGTGTGTGTATGTGTGTTGGGAAGATAATGTGTATAGTTGCATCCTGTATATGCTTGTTTGTATATATGTGTACATATGTGTATGTGTATATAATACACACACATACATTCTCTTCACGATATAAGGTAAAATCTGTACATGTACTCATTCTGTGAAGATAATGTGTATAGTTGCATTATGTGGAATCTGTATACACGTACTTATGTGTGTTGTGCATGTCTGCAACCCAGGTTTATCCATAAAACACTCATTGGCAGTTGAATGACTTTTATTTCTAAGCAGCTTTAATGTTTCTAGCGCTTCCTCGGGGCCCAAATAGCAGAGTTTGCCCCTTGCTACAATTTCAGACTTCAAAAACTTTATAAGGGAACATCTTTCATCCCTATTTCCATCTTGCAATTTTGGGGGGCAGGAAATCATTTCTCATCATTCATTATGGAATTAATTTCCCCATGTCTTTAGGAGGTGTTTTTGTCCTCTTTGGGGTGGTGTTTGCAATTTTATTCCATACCTCCATTATTATTTTAAAAAAAAATTCTACATTTGGCATTTGTTCTGTCTATTTTTCATCTAGGAAGTTCTCTGACAAAAGTTGTCCAAGTCCATAATCTTGTTCCCAATTCTTTGAAGGGTGGGACCTCTTATCCCATTCCTCTTTTTGTGATTTTGGAGGTTCCCTTTGGGTTTATACCTCCATTGCCCATTCAGGATTCTTTTTCCTTGTACATTCATGTACATTTCTTCCTCCTGTGTTTATGACAATGTTAAACTTTGTTCTTATCTTTTTCCTGGTTCTCTTCTTCCCTCCAGAGCCAGAATAGATCCCTTTGAATCCGCCTGATCCCTTAGTCTCCCTTGGGAGGGGCTGGTGATTCAGGGCTGCCACAGCAAATAGCCCCAGAGAGTGAAAATGTTTTTTTGTGGTCATGGGAATGAGTAAGTGCAGTGTGTGTGGGTTATGACTAGTGCAAGCCGCCCAGCCCATAACTTGCTTTATTTATTTATCTTTTTGCGAGCAGTGTATCTTGGTATTTTCCAAGGAATGGACTCTGCTCTGGGTTCACTTGCAAGAGTGACCTCTTTCCTTAGTCAAAGGTTGATGCTATCATTGAGTTCATCTTTATAGGAATGCCAGAGAGACTTTTACTTTCTTAGGTTTTCAGCACTTATCAAAATGAAAGGAGTGGCCTGGCAAAGTTTTGGGACAGAGAAAGGGTGTGGGCTGCATTGTGGTCAAGAGAAATATGAATAATAATACCTGTTTCTTACTGTCTCTCCCCATAGATTGAAGTGGGGAACAACAGCAAGTTAAAAATACGATGAGAGCTGAGGTGGGCCTGTGGTTTTATTGTTGGACTTCAACTCTGGAGACCAGGGTTCGATTCCCAGCTCACCCATGGAACCCACTGTGTGATCTTGATCAAGTCACATGCTCTCGGCCTCAGAGGAAGGCAATGGCAAATCTCTTCTGAACAAATCTTGCCAGGAGAACCTCATGATAGGTTCAGCATTCCCCAGCCAGTATGGACACCATGTTAGGATGTCTGCCCTAGAAGCAGTTGTCTGGCTTTCGTTTGGAGAGCCTCACACTGAAAACACTGTGCAATTGTGCCACGCTCCATCTTTCCAGCTGCATCCAGTTTGGGAGGCAATGGCCCACTTGAGGCTGTCAGCCTCACGCCTGTCCTCTGCCTGGTTTGGCTGTCCTCCATCTCTTTTTATCTCTTTGTATGAGGGCCTGCTCATGAGCTCATCACCAGCTTTAGCCTCCAATAAAAAAGAAAAGGCATAAAAGCGTGCTTGTTTACATGAACTAAATCTAGCATTTCCATTCATTTAGAGCTGGGTTTCCTTGCTCTGAAGGGGAAATGATCTCCCATGAAAAGAATGCTTAGGGAAGAAGGAACCAGAGGCCTTCAGTTTAAAACCAATTCCTGGCCTCCCTTCCCTTATATTTCTCCTGCTTGCCATCTTGCCCTTTCTCTGGCTTATTCCTTTTATGAGGACCAGTGTGGTGGTGTAGTTTAAACATTGGACCAGGAGACCAGGCTTTGCATCCCTGCTCAGCCATGGAAATCCATTAGGTGGCTTTGAGCACTCTCTCAGCTTCAGAGGAAAGCAAGGGCAAACCAAGGTATGGAGGCCCTGTCTTGGGCTATTTTGAACCATAGAATCCTAGAGTTGGAAGAGACCCCAAGGGCTATCCAGTCCATGCAGGAAGACACAATCCAAGTGCTCCTGACAGATGGCCATCCAGCCTCTGTTTAAAAACCTCCAAAAAAGAGACTCCACCACTCTCCAATGTTGCTTGTTCCACTGCTAAACATCTCTTATGCTCAGGAAGTTTTCCTAATGTTGAGTTGGAATCTCTTTTTCTCTAGGTTGCATCCGTTGCTCTGAGTCCTGTTCTCTGGAGCAGTAGAAAACAAGCTTGCTCCATCCTCAACATGACACCCCTTCAAATATTTAAATAGGGCTATCATGCCACCCCTTAACCATCTCTTCCCCAAGCTAAACATACCCAGCTCCCTAAGCTGCTCCTTATAGGGCTTGGTGGTTTCTAGACCTTTTCTAGGTTTCCTCCAGCATAAAGAAAGGGATCCTGTGAGACCTTCAGTGGTCTGATCCTTTACAGCTCCTTTAATTATTTCTTTTGGAAAAGATGAACCTATCTCTCTCCTGATCCAAAGCTGTTTTATTAGTGCTTCCCAGTGCTCATTTCCACTTGATCTGCTTTTCTGTGACTTCAGGGCAGCATGGCCAATTGCAACCTGAAAACTTCATTGGCACTGTCCCCAATAAGCAAGAGGCACGGAAGCTTAGGAAGCTATACAAGCTCAGTCTGTCTGTATAAAGAGGAGAGGCAAGTTGGTGCAAGAGTGAGTTGTGTCTGGTGTCCAACAGTAAGCATCTTTTATACTCTAACACACAATCTTTTGTTGGTATTGCTCCTCTTCCAGCTTCAGAGACCTTGAAATAGGAATGGTATGCTTACTAGGACTGCTTTGGAAGAAATTGGTCTGTTAGACAAGAGTCTAGCAAAACCAGGTCCAAAATGGGCATATTCTGATTCATAGAGTGTAGCTGGGCCTGAAATGGGTGCTTGCTTCTAATGGACCTTTTCTTCTCCTTGTTCCTTTCTTCCTTCCTCCTTTTCAGCAAAGAGTTGAAATCCACAAACTCCGCCAAGGAGAGAACCTCATCCTGGGCTTCAGCATTGGAGGCGGCATTGACCAAGACCCAGCTCAGAATCCCTTCTCGGAAGACAAAACTGACAAGGTTAGCACGCTAAAGGCTAAGCCTTTCTGACCATTTGGCTATACATCTCCAGGCCCATAGCTTTTTCCAAAATGCTAACTACACCCTAGACAGAATTTTGTTATATTTTCCCTGCTCACAAATTCTCTTTCTGTTCCTCCCTTAGGGCATTTATGTTACCCGAGTGACCGAAGGCGGCCCAGCGGAAGTGGCAGGGCTTCAGGTTGGAGACAAGATCATGCAGGTAAGCCTCACACTCTTTGCCTAAGAAGCTGAAGTTTCCTGGGTTTACTGAGTTTCTTTTGCTGTGCCTGGCTTTTTTTTAACCCAGAAGGACAAACCTATATGAGTTCAATAGTTGAGTATGAACATTAGTTCAATGGAATTTACTTCAAGGTGAGTGTGTATACAGCAGGAATGGGGCTGGATTTGTTCCTGGGTCCTGTCCAAGGGACCAAGTAGTTTCTGGGAGAGTGGCATTCACCTCCTTGCCCCAATGTTGCTTGGCCCCTGAATTTGTGAGGATGGCTTCTCCTGGTACTGTCTGAACCAGCTTAGCCTTCCACTTACCCTTATCAAGATTTTGAGCAAAGGAGCAATGCCATTCTTCCTAATGCTGCCAGAATTGTTCACTGGGTTCAGATGATGGTCTTAGAGCTAATCTGGTGGTCAGAGAAGTTACTTCCAAGAGCTGGTTGGCTGCTTCTGCAACTTCCAGAAAGGGGAGGGAGGAAATGAAACTAACAGACCCACAGCTTCAGGACTGCTTTAAGTTCCAGGCATGCAGACAGGCAGTATCATCAATCTTTATGCCATTTTTTGCTTGATCTGGCGAAGCCTGCATCCGTCCTGTTCAGTCTTGCTAAATCCTTGCAGGTGAATGGGTGGGACATGACCATGGTGACTCACGACCAAGCTCGGAAGAGGCTGACCAAGAGGAACGAGGAAGTGGTCCGGCTCCTGGTGACGAGGCACTCCCTCCAGAAGGCGGTACAGCAGTCAATGATGTCCCCGCCATGCCATTGAGTCTGGGCCGCGGAGGGTTTAGGAACGGGTGGGCAAGATATGGATGATGGATGGCAGACCAGTCACCTGGAGCAGACCATGGCTCAACCACTGCAGACAAAACCTTTCAGAGAAAGTGGTGAGGCAGCGCCATCTTTGTAGAAGCATGCCTTTTGCCCCCACAAAGATGGTGCTGGTTGCAGTGGGCCCTTATACTAGCTGTAGAGGGTAACTTGCACAGAAGAACTCCCCCCATTCTCTTGTACAAGACTTGGCTGAGATGGTTAGAATCCAGCTTCGCTGCTGGAGATGTTCTTGGTGGAGTCGGTTCCCAGGTTCTGGCTTAGTCCCAAAATTTTCCATGAATGGAGAACTGTCAAGCAGCAGATAAATCCTTATCATCTTCCTCAAAAGTACAAAGGAAACTTTCTGTGGCTTAAACACCCAGAGCTCTTACAACCTGTTCTTTTTTAAGCAGAAGACTGTATTTCAATTTTTTTCAGCTAGAAATTTTTTTTCCCTTTAGGTAAAAATTATCTGTCTGTCTCCCCACACTAGTTCTAAATCATAGGCTTAATATTCCAAATACAATCCATAGTGGAGACAGTGCTTTAAAGGACACAGTGCCCAGGACTTCTGTTTAAAACCATTTCTGTTGCTGAAGCCAAAATGTGCCAAACCCTCCCAACAAAAACCCACCTGTGGGAGTTTCCTCTAAATCCACGCCGGTAGAAATAATTCTCTCCATAAGGAATTTTAATGTATACCAAATAAAGTAGTGACAGAATGAACAGATCCTTCCCTGTCAATTTTTGCAAAGTGAGCTTCCAATCATGGGTTTTGTACTAATATTCTTCAAGACTTTTTTTTTTTAAGAAGGAAAAGATCCATTGTAAATATCCCCTTTTCCCTCCTGGAAGTTTGTATCACTAACTTATTTCAGTATATTAACTGCTATTCCACTTGTGTGCTGACTTGACTTCAGTGGCATTAATCCTCTGCCTGACAGGACAAAATGAAGTTGCCAGTCTGCCAATACCACTAGATGCCTCTTATCACTGTGTTTTTTGTACTTCTGATTCCAAGATAGCTT
The DNA here is from genome assembly GCA_026167975.1 of Phrynosoma blainvillii. Lineage (NCBI taxonomy): Eukaryota > Metazoa > Chordata > Lepidosauria > Squamata > Phrynosomatidae > Phrynosoma > Phrynosoma blainvillii. The sequence goes on from JANUYF010000014.1 coordinate 11,890,385, forward strand.
TGGGACTGTATCTTTTGATAAAATGTAGGATTTCTTGGTGTGGTTGTGTTTTTTTACAAAGCCTTTTGGGTGTACACAGAATGGTTAATTCACCACACCAGCCTTGTTTTGAAGAATGGGGAAGTTGTCGATACATTTGCTGCATGTTGTTTTACACACAATAAACCAAGCAGGACTTTCTGTCTAGTTGCCAGTTTGTTTTGTGAGGCTGTTGCAATTCAGAAGACAAGAAGGATCATGTCCAGGAATCACCTTGTTCCCTATAGAAGGAAGAATGGTGTTTCCTGTACATTAGTATTGCTGGACCTTGGATGAGGTTCAAAGGAGGTGTTGTCTTAAGGATCCATTTCTTTCTCTGAGGCACATGACTGCATGTTACCATGAGAGCCTCAACTGTGTGAATGGCAGCTTGTGTCTTCCACTGGCCCTTGTTTGAACAGCTCCCAAAACATAAGCAAGGTAACAATATGTCTCTCTCTATGTGTGTGTCTGTCTTGATCATGGTCACCAGATGGATTGAACTGACACTTGGCCCACTTTGAACAAATTCAGGTAGAAAGAGCAATCCTTCAGGAGGCTTCATTTTTCCCTCCCAGACTCAAGAATGGAAGGATAGGTAAGAGTTACTTTGAGCAGACACAACATGACATGTTAGCACTAGACCACCATTCTTAGAATTTCTGGACATACTCAACACTAGCATTCCAACAGGATGTGGTCTCAAGTTTTGTAGCCTGGTGAATTAGCATTTTAAACTTGATTAATATAAATGACTATACCACAATGGATCATGGGCCTGCCAGTTCTAGTCTAGCCCAGTTTTTAGCTGCATTTTCTTTTAATCTGTGTTGGCCCTGAGTCTCATTTTGGGAGAAAGGTGATTAATACAATTTCTCCCCAAGCATGGCCACACAGATCTGACACATGAAGCCCCACTCTCTGTTCATCCTTTCAAGATGTAGGAAAAACTCCAGTGCTCAAAATGGAGGTTCTGTGTAAGAGTTTTGTGTAGCTCTGCCCACAAGGTCTACACAGGGCAGCCAAAAAAGTGTGGCATTGGAGCTTCATGTGATCCCTTAAGTCCCCCTCCAATTTAGGTACAATTTTCAGGCAACTTTTGCCCCCAAACCATGCAGAAAGTCCCCAACATTTGTGAAAACATGCAAAAAAAAATACCCTGAGAAATATCCCAGAACCCTTTCCTACTCTCTAATGGATCCATTTTCCTCCACAGTTCCTCTCAAAATAACAACAGCCATGATGTGTGGCAAAACAAAATTTCTGTCCTCAAAGGACGAGATGAGCTTTAGGACATAGGCAAACGTCTAAATGTGAGTGAGGGCATTAATGTCCATCATGCTCAGTCCTGCTGCCATTCAGTGACTGGAAGTGTCTGTGGGGCCTTTCCTAGCTTTAACGGGAGATCTAGGGCTTGAACCTGGCACATACCTGGGGAAAAAGAAGCCCTGCCACCCAAAAAGTTGCACTTTAATCACAACCACAGTGCTGAAAGTTTTATAAGATTTAATTCACACTGACACCCATCCTGAAAGTGCTTCAATCCCAGCTGTTACAGGAGGTTTGCACAGCCCAGTTCAGCAGTTCCTCAGCGGAAAGGCAATGCTTCCATGGAAGAAAGGGTTGTCAGGTTTGGTTCAACGATCTCTCTGTGCTTTGCCACAAGAGGGGATGGCTGAAGTGCCCATTTTAGAGTGGCACAGTTTGCATCAGGACACAGATCTGTTGGATGGAAGCCATCTTCCTGTCCGCCTTCTTTGAAGGCAATTACTTTTTGGGTGACAAAGTGAAATCAGAATTGGGGAGTGCATCAACCATTTTTTTATCTGAAAGCCAACGGGACATCAAAGAGGTTAGTCTTTTTAATAGCTTCCTTTGAACTAGGGTAGCCACAGCTCTTAGATGTGGAGAGGCTGGCTTAGCCAAAATATATGGCTTGGGAAGAGAGTAAGGCACCAGAAGATAATTACGCTGAGGAGGACTGACTTCTTCAGGTGGAAACCAGAGTCACTGTCTTTCTGCAAGTTTTAGTTTCTTAGTTGACACTTGCTGGCAAATTCAGATGGTGGCCCTGTCCACTGTGGGAGATGTTTACTCAAAGAACTGATACTCCCTAGACCGATACAAACAGTAGTGCTGGATGATGAAGACAATGTCAAAGAAGATGGAGAAGAGGCCGAGACCAAACTTGGTGGGGTCCCCAAAGATCAGTTTCCACGCATCTAAAAGGGTGAGATAAAACAAAAGTGGATGTTCTCTCTTTGCTTTCAGGTTACCTTTGAGAAGACCAGAACCTGGGCCTTCCATGTCCCAATCTAACACCCTAACCTGGTGTAAGGAAAATGTAGGATTTGCACTGCTGGAATCCACTTTAATGGCTCTTAACCCACCCAACCCCAAGTCTACAAACCTCTCAATTCTTAAAAAATGTATTTTGGGCACAATTTAAGGGCAATTTTCACTCCCAAACCAAATGCCTCAGCTTTTCTTGGCAGTCCTTTCAAAATAGCAATAACATTGCATCACTTCCTGTTGCCGTTTTGAAGATTGCAGAGGAAAAATAAGGGATTCTGGGAGTTGTAATCTAAAAGGTCACTTTCCCAAAGTCCTGGGGTCTGGTCCAATGAGGGATGCTTACCGTTGTTATAGGACTGTAGAAACATCTGAAGCAAGCTGAAGCTGCCACCCACAAAGTCCAACAAGACGTTGCCAATGCTCCAGCCCTCTGTACTCTTCCGGCGAAAATTCAGGTAGGCCTAAGAGAAAAAGGAGTGGATGAACGGCAGTTCAGGGTTGCACCTTTCTTTTAAGAGGAAGTGCAACCCAGTATCCCAGAATTGTCCAGAAAAATGTCTGGTCCCCAAACTTCTAATGGCCTGGTTCCCCTGTGTCTCCACACTGGACTTCTCAAACCCCCCCCCCCAAAACAACCCCACACTATTTCCTAACACCTCCACTTTCCTCTGAAATAGCTCAAAATGGTGACTACAAGTGATATGGCAGTCTTTTTGAGAGGGACTTCAGAGAAAAATGGTGCTATTTGGGCTTACTTTTGAAGGCTAGGGGAAATAATTGGCCCTTGGCTCCTGCTTACTCCTGCAATACACAGGGTCCCAAGGCCTACAATGAACTGTAGAGAGAGCTGGTATGTCTAGCATGGAGGAGAGAACATTACAAGACAAGACAGCTTAAACCATTTGAAGGATGCGAAAGAGAATGGATTTAGTCTCTTGTGCTCTAGAGGTTAGGACAAGGAACACACAGCCCGTTCTGCTTACCTGTGGGAAGTATTTGATAAGAGTGACTGCCAGCTTTATGTAGGAGAAATAAAACAAGAACTGAAGCCATGTGATGACTTCGGCGGCGGCCACAAACAAGGTGGTGAAGATGAAAATCCAGCCGACAACCAGCAACCCGATGGAGATCCGAGAGACCTTTTGGCTCCCTTTCTGCAGCGATACAAAGCAAGGAAGAAACAGATGTTGTGAGGATGCCAAAGCAGCAGACGTTGCACTTGGTACTCACTGACGGAGAATGCCAGCCTGCTTTCAGTGCTCTGAGAGGGGAGGAATTTGGGATGCCTGGACTCTTGTGATTCTCTGGATCTACCATGGAAGCAAAGGGCCACTAATAAACAGGCTTGAGACTGACCAATCAACCATTATCCCCCCCCCCCCCATGTTCCTACTGTGCCCTCACAAAAAGCTAAGGGATTTGGGGTCCTGGGTGCAGGAGTAGAATCTTTAATTGAGGCGGATAGGGAGGTGTAAAATAGATCAGAAGACATCTGGTTTAGCCACCTCATAGAGAATGCACTGCAGGATGATGAACAGGGTCACGGCGACAGCATGGAGGCTGAAGAAGACGTCGTTGCTGTCCACTGGGTTCACTCCATTAGGATACTGGCGCAGGAACTGCTCCTGGGTAGGAAGAGACAGAAGCCAGTGAGGACAGGGGTCAGAGTTAGTACCTTTCTTGTGGGTCTCTGCCACCAAGCAGATGGGTTTTAGAGTCCTTGTTGGCATCACGGCCAAACATTAGCAGCTGCCCAGTGGCACTGAAAGGGTTCATTTGATTAGTGATCTTGCTGGATACTTTTTTTTTCTCCTTTCGCTTAGTGTTTTGAGGCTGGGAAAAGAGAGGAAGGCTGAGAACGGACTGGGGAAGTGAATTTTCTTCTGTTGCTAACCTGCTTGCACAGTTCTCATAGCTATTGGGAAGCAGGAGAGGAAAGTCCACTTTGATTTTCTTTGTTTGCTTCTACATTAGATAATGCTTAGGAGTCCATCTTCCATTGGCCTCACCTTGCAGGGGGATGCACCTCAGCCCGAGGGCTCCCCATATCCAGATTACCAGCTAAAGGGATAAGTCGGGGTAGAATTCGTTTAAGGCTGATCCTATAGCATTGGGGTCTAGCACCAAAAGAACCTTGGGAGAGGCCTGGAACTAAGCCCAGTTCCAGACCAAGACTGTCTGGAAATGAGACAACTCCGCAAATCCCTCACCACCATGACCTTTTTCTTAAATGTGTTAGAAGGGACTTCCAGAAGATAGGAAACAAGCATTGCCCTACCTTCACAGGTCGAATCCAGAAGAGCCCAACATTGAAGACGCTGTAGGCAATGAAGCCGGTCAAGTTCAAAGCAATGAAGTCAAAACTGAGCCCCACGACACTGGGGAGAAAAACCCAGAGAGTGGGTGTTAACATGCAAATCTATGCAAAACAATTTCATCCATGGCCACACCAGACCTCTGAAGAGATGCTTTAGTCGAACGGTAAAGTCCTATTCCTTTATTAATTTATGGCTTATTAATTCACATGTTGTGAACCAGAGAAGGCTAAAGAGTTTTAAAACTACAAATCCCAGGACTCCAGGGTGGAGCTATAACACTTAAAGTGGTGTCAAACTGCATTGTCTCTACAATGTAGATGCATCTTAAGACTGACAGCATGGATGGTTAATCCCCCCAACACACAACCTGCTCCCCCACAACTGTGCTATACTATAATAAATCTTGTCTTCAAGATGCCATAAAACTCTAATATTTTCCCCCATCTATGGTCTCCCTCTAGTGGTAACTAACAAGGAAAAACATTTTGTTTAGGAAAATACATTTTCCCTGGCCTTTTGCATATTAATTGTCCACTGCAGAAGGTCTTTTAAGTGGGGTGTACTGTATTTGTATGTGATTTTCTCCTCATTTACTGCCTTTAAAAACTGTTTTTAAACTAATTTTTTTAATGCGATTGCTTATTTTAAATGTTTGCAAATGATTGTTTTAACTGTATTGTGTTTTAACTGAGAGGCTGCCTTGGAGCGCTCATAATTTTGGTATTAAACAGTTGATGAAATAAATAGGCAAGAGAAGAAAGAAGGGAATCCAAATTTGACAGCCTTTCCTTTGAAAAGAACTCAGACTAGCTAATTTGGCATCACTGAGAAAATACAACTCTTGGCCTGTTGCCCTGGACTTCTCACCAAAATCTACTTAGCATTTCAGTTTCGTCTTCTGTGGATTCCCCATTTTGAGTATCCCTTACAACAAAGCAGCTGTCAGTGGCTTGTCTCCTTACCTTTTCCGTTTCCAGTTCTCAAACACCTGAGGGTAGAAGGAGATCGACCAGGCCAGAAAATAGATCCACCCGATCACCTGGTCCAGGATCCTCACTGCATTGCTGTGGAGGACAAGGAACCGGATTCTGGGCCTGCAAAAAGTGATGGGGAAAAGTGACCACGGCTGGAGAACATTTATGAGGAAAAATCTCAGACCGGTTTTGAAGCTTGCAAAGCCCAGTCCTCCAGAAATTGTTTGATCACAACTCCCACCAGCCATGGACAGCATAGCTCATGATGAGGAACGCTGGAAGTCACTGTCAAACTGGAGGGCTGCTCTGTTTCTGCCTCAACTGAAAGAGAGCAGAGAGGTCATGGGCAAGCTGGACAGTTCTGCCTTGTTTGGCACCTTACCCCGTTTGATTGGAGGCATTGCTATGAAGATACGCCGTCACCTGCCCAACATCTTTTGCTTTCACTTGGAAGTGTGTCTCCTTCAGGCCTGCTGCTATGATCACCTGAAGGACACAAGAGAGACTGAAAAGGAGAAGCTGCCTGAGGCACAGAAGACGCTCCCTTTTATCCGGTCCACCCAGCTCAGTGTCCTCAGTTCTGACAGGCAGCTGTTCTTGAGGGCACAGAAGGGTCTTTCCTCATCCCCTTTGAACTGGAGATGTCGGGGATTGAATCTGGGTCCTTCTACATGCAGACCATGTGCTCAAATACTATGCTGTGGCAAAGGAGGATTCTAATCCTTACGTCTCTGAATAAATCTCTGGTGCGATTGTCTGAGTGGAAAACTCCACACTTGTTGTATACAGTGGTGAGATGAAGGATGGAACCCTCACATAAAGCATGGAAATCGCACATTTGATATAGGGAGCAGAGGGATAATAAGCCAAGATCCAAACAATCCCCCCCCACAAACACTATTGCAACTTACCTCCTTGGGCAGCTCGACAATGGTGTAATTTTCTTTGGATGAATAGGTAACGTTAAACGTGATCCCCAGCGTCTCATTGAGCGGAGTACTGAGAGAGGCAGAACAGGAGCAGTCATTAGGGTAGAAGGTATTGTTGGGACTACAACTCCCAGCAGCCCTAGCCTCCAGAGCCAAGAATGGGAGCTGCAGTCCACCCAGGTTGGGAAGGACACCTCCCTTCATTAAGCTCAGAGAATCTTGCAAGAAGCCTGAACCGAATGGGCCAGGAATAGGGCCTTGCTAGTCCTCCTAGCCAAGTAACCTGCTCTCCCAGTCAAAGGGGGAAGGCTGGGAAAAGACAGCCAAGAAGCAGCCGATGGCAAAAGAATACAGGGATTTTTATTTTATTTTTTACTACAGGCGAAAGAGAAGAAGCTGTACTTTGCTTTAGAGCTGGATCCAGGAAAAGGATGTCACTGAGCAAACAGTGAGCAACGCTCTCTTCTCTTCTTGCTTTTAAAGTGACTTGTTTTCCCTGCCGGTTATATTTACTTGGAGAGCAAAGGTTGACAACCCGGGAAGCTGGTGCTCATAAAACTCACCTTAAAGTCACTGTGATGTTCTTCGAACTGCCGTTCTCTAGTGAAACCTCTTCAGGGACGTCGAGGATTGTGGCTCCTTTGAAAACAGTGACAAAAGGAGTCAAGGCTGGCACTGGATAAGACTTGTTAATCATTTAAGAGGTCACACGACTCTTAGCCGTCCAAACCTGCATTTAATAATTTCAGCGTTTGAAACTCTGAAAGCAGGGCAAGACACAGAAGGGCCTTCTGAAGCAAGGAGGCTCTGACTTTGGATTCCAGTTCTAGGAAAAGCGATTCCACCGAAACGTTCGGAAGACCTTTCTAACCGTAAGACAGTGGGATACCCTGCTTTGGAGGGTTCCCCTTCTTTGGAAGTCTTTAAACCAGGGGTAGGCAACCTTTCCCCTTTAAGGGCCGAGGGACTTCAGCTCCCAGAAGCCTCAGTCATGTTGGCCAATAGTCCCATGTTGGCCAATAGCTCCTGGGATTCTGGGAGCTGAAGTCCCTCGGCCCTTAAAGGGGAAAGGTTGCCTACCCCTGCTTTAAACAAAGGCTGGATGTTCATATTTTTAATAAGGCTTTGGTTATGTATTCCTGAATGTCTGGGGGTTGAACTAGATCACCCCTTCCCAACCCTATGAATCTTTGCACCCAGACGTGGAAAGGCACTGTGCATGCTAAAAACAACAACAAAACTCAAAAGTTTAGTCTAAAAGTAATTCCAAAGTTACTTTTTAAGTTTAAAAAAAAAATCACAATGCTACAAGACATTTGCTATAACTATAAAAAGTAACTTCAACCCCACTACTGTATCCCTGCTTGGCAAGAGGGTTAGACTATGTGACCTTTGCAGCCCCTTCCAGTGCTAAGATTGGTCCCAACCCACACTAAAACCAGTTTGAGACCGCTTTAACTGCCCTGGCTGAATGCTAGCGAATTCTGGGAACTGTAGTGTTTGTGAAACATTGAGCCTTCTCTCTCAGAGAGAGCTCTGGGGCCACAGTGAACTACAATTCTCAGGAGCCAGGGCAGTTAAAGGGGTCTGAAATTGGATTATTTCTTCAGCGTGTTTTGGGCCATTCTCTGAATCCCGCTTTGCACTAAGGCAAGTCGGTCTCGGGAAAGGCACAACATGCTCTTAAATCTCGTGGGTCCTGCCTCCTCTTGCCAGAGATGGCTGCCACATGCGAGAGAGAAGGCTTGTTCCTCTTCCACAATCGGAGGCTGAAGTCCCCTTTTTGGAAGAACTTACCGGAGAGATGCAGCGATGCAAAAGAAAAGCCGAGCAGACGGAGGAGGAAAAGGCCAGCTCTGCTCCCCATGGTGCCAAACAGCTGACGGCTGTAAAATAAAGAATGCAAAAGATTAAAAAGAAGAAAAGAGGAAGTCCCGGTTAGCTAGAAGGAAGAAAAGAGGAGCGACAGAGAGGCTGAGAAACCAGATAAAAACTTTCAGAGAGTGTAGGGTTGTGATTGCAGCTTAAAAGCAGAGAGTACTGAGTTCAAATCCCAGCTCAAAGAGCTGTCTGGCCAACCATGAGAGGTCTACCTTGTAGGGCCATCGCAATAACTTTATTAATCTCGCATAATCTCTCGTAGGTTTTGCTGCAATGAGCTCAAAAGTGGAATACAGTACACAACTATTTGGTGGTGTTGTGTGCCTTGAAGTCCTTCCCAACTTACGGTGGCCCTAAGGCGAAACTGTCATGGGGTTTTCTTGGCAAGGTTTGTTCAGAGGAGGTTTGCCGTTGCCTTCCCCTGAGGCTGAGAGAGTGTGACTTCCCCCAAGGTCATCCAGTGGGCTTTATGGAAGAGCCGGGAACCAAACCCTGGTCTCTAGAGTCATAGTCCACTCTCAGACCACTACTTCACACTGGCTTCTGGTTTCCACAGTCAAGTGGGGATTCGAACCTGGGTCCCCCAGAGTCAAATGCTCAAACCATTAGGTCAGGCTGGTTTCATACTCCAGTATTTCACAGAAGAAAAATGTGGAAGCAAAAATTATTAAATGAGGAAGAACAGACAACCATGAAATATTGCAGAGGGTTGCTTTAAAATAAGTTCTTATCTTGTCCTAGGTGGCATTTCTATAATTCTTGTAATTTTTTTTAATTAATCTGTATTCCATTTTGTTTTATAAAAGAAAAACACATTAAAGGGCATTTAAACAATTAACTGTAAATAAAACAGTGTAAAACCTCCCAGTATCTGTTGCTTGAAATATTTCTAACTATATAAAACTAGCTTTTGATTCTCCATATATTATTATAAGGTTAGTAATTTTTAAAAATAAATATTTATCCTTATTTTTATAGTTTTTGCCCTTCATATATATATTTTTCTATTCTTTGTTTCTTTAATTATAATTCCTGTAATCTGACAGCACTCCAGTTTTACTATTGTTGAGGGAAAAGGCTTTTTTCTCCTGTATTTTCTACACTAAATCCTGCACTTGGAAAAAGGGAAACCCATGGAAACTACAAGCCCCATCGTGCCCCGCGGCAGTGCGAGAGCCAAAAGTGGGCGCCTCACACCGCAGTGCACGCTGGGAGTTGGAGTTCTTTCGGTCTACACCGGCCTACCTCGACACCGCCGGGCAACTTTGTGAGGGAATTGACGTTATTGGAGCAGGGGGGAACGGAGCAACGACGTTCCCTTCGTTCCAAGTAGTTCCCTCCAACGTCGTTTCCGGTATTCGGCTCCCAGCCAGGCTTTTGGAGGCGTCTGAGGCGAAGGCCGCGTTTATGAGGCTCCGCTTCCCGGTGCTGCCATCTTGGGGGAGGCAGCATCTAGGGCGTTTCTGAGGTATTTTTTCTTTCACTCCTCCTCCTCCTTTTGGGAAACCATGCGTTCCATCCTTTAAATCTTACCGAGTTAATGTGTAATTTGACTTAAAGCCGTTCCCGTGGGGTGGGAAGACCCTGAAAAAGGGTGAAAAGGTAGGCCCTGAGGGGAGGGTGACACATCCAAGATGGCGGCCACGCTCGGCCCTCTTCCAATTGTCGAAATAGTATTGCCGACTGATAGGCCATCATTGTGATTGGGGGGGGGGGGGGAGCGCCAAGCCGCCATCTTGAGTGTGGCACATGGGGGCCCTCCTTTTAATATTCTATTTCCAAAGTTCATTGTTTTTGAGAAGAGGCTTTATCTTCTCGGCTGACACATTATTACTTTCTGTTTTTAGCCCCAATTCTCTGGATTTTTTTGGGGAGTGAGGGGTTTGTTTATTTTTAAAAAGTATATATAATGGTGTGTGTGTGTGTGTGTGTGTGTGTGTGTATGTAGATATAGATATAGGTATCTGTATGCATATATACACACAAGGCTTTAACACCATATAGTAAATAATATATTAATAATAATTATTAAATAATGGTGGCTGAATAGTTTTATTTCAGTCATAGATTCTCTTAGGTCTGGGTCTGTTTGGTATTCCTTTTTGTTTATGTTTATTTAGTTTTTTAAAAATACATATATTACCATTTGATTCATTTTGTTGTTACAGTCTTGTATTGACTTAGTGGTAAGCTGCCTCACCTCAGGTGAAGGCTTTAAAACTATATATTATATATATATATAGTGTGTGTGTATGTATATGTATGCAAGACTTTAAAACTATATATTAAATAATGATGGCTGGATCTGAGTCTTTTCAGATTTAACATATTGGATTGTGTTGTAAATAAAATTTGAAACGGCTACCTCTTTGGATTATGGTTAGTGCAATTCTGCTTTGTGTACACTCCACTCAGATGTAAATAGTCTTGACTCCAGGGGAACTTACTGCCTAAATAAAAAGATCCTTGCTGGCTTGCCGAATAAGAACAGAAGGGAATCTAACTGAACCTCCCCTAGTCCAAAACATACTGCAGAAATAATCCAGTTTGAGACTATTTTAACTGCCCTGGGTCAATTTTGCTAGGGAATCCTGGAAATTGTAGTTTATTGGGGCACCAGAGGTCTTTAACAGAAAAGGCTAAACGTCTCACAGAATTCCCTACCATTGAGCCAGGGCAGTTAAAGCGGTCTCAAACTGGATTATTATTGCAGTGTATTTTGAACCTTAGTTACTAACTGATAGAGAACTTCCCTCAAAGGAGAGCATTGCTTTATGGTTGCCACTTTTATATGCAGATTTTTATGCTCCAAGCCAAGTTTTAAGTGCAGTGCATTAATGCCATCCTTGTTTTCTCCTTACAGATAATGCAGGCACCACTGGAATTTGAGGACCCAGGTTCAAAACCTACTGTACCACCTGCCCACTCTCTCTGCATCTTGGGAATTGACGTGGGCACCACATCGGTGAAGGCTGTCTTGGTGGAAGAAACCGACCAGGGGCCAACTGTGGTTGCAAGCTGCACCAAGGCCACGCAGGCTCAAGTGGAGAACCATGGCGCCGCTGGGCTGCAGGTAAAGGGGGGATAAAGTCAAATGATGAGGATCTGCCCATTTGGTTGGTTGGATAGAACTTCCAAGCATGGAGGCAGTTTATCCTTGAACATTAGTTGCTGGGGAACAAGAATGGGAGAGGGCTGCTGATCCCAGATCTTGCTTTTGGACAGAGTTTTGGAAAGTTATTTTTTAGAAGTAATTAAAGAAGTTGCAGAAAAGTCTACCGTAGCTTTTCTGTTCTCTTCTCACTTATTTTCTTTCCCTCTTTGGTTGTTGCTGCTGCAGAGGGACGAACAAGATGTCCACAAAATCATTGCTGCATTGAACGTGTGCCTTGAAAATCTCCCCCCACAATCTTTTGAAAAAGTTTGCCACATTGGCATCTCTGGGCAAATGCATGGAGTGGTCTTCTGGAAGACAGGTCGAGGTATGAGCTGTCTCCCCCCTCCACCATCCCTCCACCTTATTTTTCAAATTTATATCTCTCCCTTTTCCCTAAAATCTGTGTGGCTTAATTTGAAAATACAAACTCACATTTTAAGTTTCCATAACTGAGTGGGTATTTGAACTCTGGTCTTCTGGAGTCCTATTCCAACACTCAAACCACTATTCCTCGATGGTAGTTAATGATTCATTTATCACATGGAGTTTGGCCCAAAGGGTGTCTTTCAGATACTGATGGGTCGGTGGTGGATTAAGCTCTTTATCTATGTAATTGGCCAGTTTATAATTAAAAGAGAAGAAAGTACTACTTCAGCCAACAGATAAACAGTCGTCCCTTTTTTCTTTAACTGTTCTGAATTGACTATTATTAATCATAAGTTATTAATGAGGAAGGACACACAAATGAGGAGAGGTTGCAACAGTTGACTTTTGCCTGAGTATTGGAAAAGGCAAGATTCTCTCCCCTCCATTCATCTCCACTCATCTCCTCCCTGCTGTTAATTGAATTCAAACTGCTCCAGTTTAACTACTAAAAGAGGGAAGCGTGAGGAGGATTGAAAAACCAGGACATTTTAAAATCATCTGGAAAAGTGGGATGGCAGGGGATTAATTAGACCTGTCCTTGCCAAATCAGGACATTTGAAGGGTATGTTACTACTACTTAGTTGCAGATGGTTTCGGTCTGTCATTATCGTCCTTCATTTTGAAAGTAACATTTCCAGACTCTAGCTTTAGAGCTAAAATCCTGGAAGTCTTTGTTGTTTCCTGTCCAAGATTACCTGTCCTTAATGGTCTTCTGAGCCTCCCATTTGAGACATTAATATTTGAATGCCAGAAGAAGCAGAAGCGAGTTTTCGGTCGATTGATCTTTGGCTATGTTTTCCTGCTTTTCCCTGAATGCTGTTAAAATGAAATAAAAATAACATTGAGAGGCCATCGTGTCTGCCTGTTTTCAAGAGGAAATGCTTTTTTAAAAAAACATTTCCGAAGTCTTGCCATGGTTGTTGAATGGCAGGGCTTCAGGGTGAGAGGATATGCAAGGAGGATTAATGTCTACTTAATTTGTGATCCATTGTCATTTGCATGTGCTGAGTCTTGATTTTGGTGTTTTTCAGGACTGGTAGCCAAACTTTGTTTACTTTTGCGGTTTCTTCTTTCCTGTTGAAGTTGTCCAGGTGTTTGTGGCTTTCAGTAGCTTGCCCTGTGCATTCTGGCCTGATTGTTGGCGTGGTCCAGAATTTCGGAGTTTTCAAATAACATTTTATGCCCAGGTTGGTTTATAATGTGTTCTGCTACTGCTGATTTTTCTGGCTGGCCAGTCTCCATTGTTTCTCTTGTTCCTTGATTCGTGTCTGAATACTGCATTTGGTGTCCGCAGTTGCATAGTATGCAGTAAACTCCTGTGGCTCCTGGTCTCTCCTGTCCTTCACTGAGTGCAGCATTTGTTGGATTTTCTTGGTCGGTCTGTAGATTGTTTGGAGGTTGTGTTTCCTCATCAGTTTCCCTGTTCTGACTGTGACTCCTTTGATGTATGGTAAAAATACCTTCCCTTTGGGTGGTTGTTTTTCTTCACTCCTGTGGTTTTTTTCTGGGTCTGGCCGCTCTTCTGATGTCTGAGCTGGAGGAACCTTTTGCCAGTAGAGCCCAGTTTAGGTGTTTATCCTCTCTTCCTCATTTGAGCGGAGTAGCCAAAAAAGAAACCACATGCTCTTTACTGCAAAGGAAGACTTTTATTTATTTGTGTTGGGTTTTCTTTCCTGTTTAGAAATGGTGAGGTTCTGATTGCTTTGTTTTGTTTTTTGCCATTAATGTTTCTTCAAAGTCAGTTTTCATGTTAGGAGAGAGATAAATAGCATGAAAAATCAGGAGGAAATGCATTTGAAATGCTTTTATTAAAGTGGAGAGGGGGAGGGGGAGGAAATTAAGCTTTTTTTTTAAAAAAAAACTGAACAACTTTTGGGTATTTTTAATCTCATCTTTCTTTCTTTTTTCTGTGTTAATGGACATTTTAAGAGCGGGTCATTTTCCAAATGGCAGGCTGATGTAATTGTACAGAAGGCAGGGGCTGTGAAATTTCTTTCTCTTGGAGAAGCCTCTCTATCATCTCCTCTTTTTTTGCAGTGCTTAAAAATGTGCCTCATCCCCTGAACAGTCTTTGCTTATTTATTGCATTTTATGAGTTGCATTTATATTTTACTTTTTCTCTTCCAAGGAGCTGAAGTATGAACCTGTCCTCCTTTCCACTGTATCTAATCCACAGTTACAGCCCTGTGAGATTAAGCTGAGAGAGAGAGTAGCTCAAGGCCATCCAGAGAGCTTCATTGCTCCCTGGAGACTTGAACCTAGATCTCCAAAGTCCCATTCCAACACTAACGCAGTCTAACCACTACACCAGGGGTAGGCGCCAAATTAGACCCTAAGAGCTCAAAATGTGGCCCCTGGGGCCCACCACAGCCCCTAGATGCCATTTTAAAATTTTAATTATTTGATTTATATCCACCTTTCTCCTTATGCAGGACCAAGGTGGCATTTAGGGTGACTTTTCACACACACCCCCAAATGTCCTCTAGCCTCCAGATACCGCCCCCCCCAAAACTGGAGGTGATATGATACCTCATCAAATTTGCCTGTAATGAGCTTTTGGGATGGGGCACTGGATGTGTAAAGTTGCCAACTCATGATTTTCACTTGTTAGGAAGTATGCTGAAAAACACCTCCTCCATTACTTACAGGTTTTCTCATTATAGGTTGCAAGTGGCTAGAGAGTGAACACGGATGGAAGTTTGAGCCCGCGGATGTCAGCCACCTGGTCACATGGCAAGATGGACGCTGCAGCAGCCATTTCCTGTCCTCTCTTCCTCAGCCAAAATCGCACCTCAGCGTGGCCACAGGGTATGGCTGTGCCACAATCTATTGGTACTTAAAGAACAGGTACTGCTAAGTTCCTTGATTCTGCATGGAAACGTTCTCTTTTTAAAAAATAATCTGGTGTTTTCTGTCCATGGCTCAATGCTGTGGAAACCGGGGGTTTGTAGTTTTGTGAGATATTTAACCATCTCTGTCAGAGAGTTCTGGTGCCACAACAAACTACAAATCCCAGAACTCCATAGCATTGAGCCTTGCAGTTAGTGGTGTCAAACTGCACGGTGCAGATGCAGTCACAGTCACTGAAAAACTCCAAGGAGGGAGCAGAAAGTTGGAAAGGAAGTAAGCAGTGGGACTTGGCTCAGAAGTAGCATTTAATGGCCTAAAGCTGGGTGAGCTTATTGCAGTTGCTTGAATCCTCTAGTCTCACAAAGCACCCCCCAACTTCTACGTTTTGTTAATTGGCACTAGTAGAAAAATATATGCCAGGATTTAGACATAATAGACGTATCAACTATAATCTACTTTTGTTTCTGGTGGATAGCCCAGATTTCCTGAAGCCTTACGATGCTGCCGGAACCATCCATGACTATGTTGTTACCATGTTGTGCGGACGGGAAAAACCACGGATGTCCATTCAGAATGCAGCAAGCTGGGGATACTTCAGCACCACCAATAACAGTTGGAATACTGACATGTAAGTCAGACTGGGGGCTAGCATAACACCTTTCCCAGCCTCATGCCCGCCAAAGATACCTTTACTGAGGCAGCCAAATATACAAAATACATGACACAAGGTTTCAAAGCTCCACTGGTTTCTTCATCAGGCAAATGTGTTAAAAATCAGATAGAAAAAAGAAAAATATGTTGGTGTTAGAGACACAGTCCTCCATTTTGTCAAGATGTTGTTGTTGTTGTTCTCAGGATTGTATGGAGGAATATCTATGCAGGTAGAGGCCAATCCTTTTGACCATGTGGGCTCTGGGAGACAAAGATTTGTCGATTTGGATGTTATTATAACTTGCTGTATGGCCAGCATAGGTACCTCTTGATAAATTTAATCAGTTGTAAGCTACAAGCATATTCATGCTTACCTGTTTGGAGTAAGTCCAGTGGAACTCACTGAGGCTACAAAAGCCACATCTGGTATTAATTTGAAGCATGCTGGCTTATTCTTTACAGGAAATGGAGTCTGAGGCGTCTCAGTAGAACAGGACTCCACAGCTGGGAAGATTCCCCATTAACTGGCAAGGAAGCTTAAACTGCTTGTTAGGCCTATTCAAGGTTGGCAGAAAACTTAATGTATGTTTCATCTTTCATAGTATTCATTGCTAACCTGGTTTGGCAAAACATGTTAATGGGGTGCTTTTATTACATTTGTCACTTATAACTGCGTGTATGTGTGCATTTAACTTTTTGAAGAACTAACGCATGGGAAAGAATTCAAAGACTGAGACATGTTTGTCTGGAAAATCAGTGTGCAAAGGGATCTGGTAGCATGAGCTTTCATAGACAATAGTCAATTAAAAGTTGGAGGTCTGTGTAGCTAGAATAATGTGTTGAAATGGTGAGATGGTCCCAGGTTTTGGATCTTCTCTGTAGTTGATGCAATGCTCAAATAGTTGGGGAAGGGGCAAGGAGAAGAGACCCAGCAACTTAATATGGCAGACTGTTATGAAGGGACCCTATTATGAAGGGATCCTTTGTTACAGTTTTTTTTAAAGATCAGAGAAGACCCAATTTTGGGAGAGTCAATGGTTGGAGTTTAATTTTAATTACCCAGCATGCCCCTGTGCCTTGAGTTGGGTGTACCCATAAAATGCATGTCTCTATTAGCTGGAGGTGTCTCTTCCTCCATCTCTAGTGCCTGGTTCATTTTTGTTCCAGTATGGACTAATGATCATTGGTCTCTACCTCCTGGTTTTAGCCTCCAAGAATCACACTTCCCTGTCCATTTGCTTCCTGAAGTGGTCCAGCCAGGAGAGCCCGCTGGGGAAACCATCTACCCGTGGCACGGGATACCCAAGGGGACCAAAGTTGGAGCTGCCCTGGGAGATTTTCAGTGCTCAGTGTATTTTTGTATGACTGAAAATACAGATGCAGGTATATGAAACAAACACAGATGGAATCCCTAGTTGGTACCTGGAAAAAATTATGTTCTAACCTTTCTTACTCTCCTATACTTCCCCTCCCTTAATCCTTTCCTTTCCTTCTTTTCTTCTCTCCTTCCCATTTCAAGATGACTTTTCCAGGTTTACATTAAGATAATGCTGGATCTGTTTCAGGAAGGTGGTGTTTGATATTCAAAAGGCCTTTCAAGGAGGTCCTTTGCTGTAGTAGCGGTTTGAGGCCAATTGTCTTCTTCTATATAGTCTTTGAAGGGAAGCCATTTTTGGATCCAGGTATCCTTGTTGAGGCTTTCATGTCATGCACCAACTTTTCCAGAGGAAGAGTGTTCCAAATTCTTTACCAGCCTTTTGGATTTAAAAGTTTTTGAGTTTTGAGCTTTTTCACTGCAAACGGTGATGAGGAAGAAAGCAATCAGATATTTTGTGTTCTAGGGATATGTTTTTTATGGCTGTAAACATTAAGAACCATTAAATCTGGGTGCTGGTGACCTTTCTGATTTCTGGTGGTTGAGGTTTGTTCTAGAGGTAAAGGCCAGAAAATGTACTGCATTTCTCTTCTTCCTAGTTCTCAACATTGGGACTTCTGCGCAGCTCACCATCTCCATGCCCTCCGGTTTCTGTCCCGGAGAGTCTCCAGGCCCTCATTCTCCTGTGGCCTACTATCCATATTTTGACAATCGCTACCTGGCAGTGGCTGCCTCCTTAAATGGTGGAAACGTGATGGCGACGTTTGTGAATATGCTGCTTAGATGGATGGCAGAGCTGGGTAAAAATATTTCTGAATGGGAAAGTGCTTATTATCACAAGAGTGGGCCAGGAATTGGGGGCAGGTTTTCCTGCAGAGTGTGTAAAGTTAGTTTTTAAAAGTAATTGTTACAGTCTAATTGACATCTTACTCACATCTATGGCAGCCATCCTGTTAGTGACATCTGTGAGTATAACTCCACCTTATTACACTTGTGTATCTCTTTTGTTGGTTACTTTTTAGCTCTTTTTCTTTAAAACCCATCAGTATGCTACAAGCCATTTGGCCTGTGATACAAAACACACGTAAGTAGTGAAACCTCTTATGCCCTATAACTATAAAAGTACAGCTTGAGTCTCCCTTATCCATAACGCTGAAATCCAAAATACTCCAAAATCGTCCACATGGGAGATGTGAGAGAATGACACCTTTGCTATCTGATGGTTCAGTGTACACAAACTTTGTTTCAGGCACAAAATTATTAGACATATTATGTATAAAATTACCTTCAGGCTATAAGTATATGGTGTATACAAAACATAAATGAATTTCATGTTCATATTTGGGTCCCATCCCCAAGATATCTCATTATTTATATGCAAATATTCCAAAAATCCAAAACACTTTGGTCCCAAGCATTTTGAATAAGGGATACTCAACCTGTAACTTAAAACTTGGTTAGTTTCGTCATTCCTTGTTATAATATAGTCATAATGTAAGTTATGCCTAGACTATTATTTTCAGGAGTGTGTCAGTTGTGTATTTCTGTATGGCAGGGGTTTGGGATGGATGGCTTTTGTGGTCCCTTCCAATTTTGAGAGTCTATGGTCCAAAACACACTGCAGAAATAATACAGTTTGAGACCACTTTAACTTCCCTCAGTGCTAGGAAATTCTGGGAACTGTAGTTTTGTGAGACCTTTAGCCATCTTTGTCAGTGAACTCTGGTGCCACAATAAACTAGGATTCCCTAGCACTGGGCCAGGGCAGTTAAAGCAGTCTCAAAGTGGATTATTTCTGCAGTGTGTTTTGGACCTATGTTTCTATGATTTACCTATTGGACCTCACAGTCACTCAGGGTTCTATAGGATCTGTATAGAAAATGGCTGGGAAGGAGGAGAGGCTATTCAGAGACCCTTCCTCAGTATGTGTGGGTAGTGATGGAGAGAGCAGTAACAGTGGGGTGAGGGGCAGAGGGGGGAAAGCTGAATAAATGACTCAGAAGCACTCAAACCATTAAGGGCTTGAAATCCGGAGAAAATGGAAACTGAGTGGGGAGGGGGAAGTTACTAAAATCATCAATTAAAGCATCATTAAGACACTGTTAAAAGGCTAGAGATGGGGCCTGTTGTGCAGTTTGCAGAGAGTGACAAACATCTTTTGTTTCTGAAAAAGGATTTTTCTGGAGCCTAAATCCACGAAGAAGAGTGGCAGGGGAGAAAGACCAAGTGTATTTAGCCCCCTGCCCCTGCCTATGTCCTCTGCTTTGTGAAAAAGCAAATTAAAAAGTGAGAGCATCACAAATGGGCAGTGGTGAGAGAATGAGGAGGAGGCCTCTCTAAAATGGCTTCCCTTTGCCAGTAACTTAGATTTGCAATGGGTCTCATTGTTAGTTGCAACTCCTTGTTTCCACCTTCTGCTGGCAAGGTCTTATTAGCGCTGGCTCCCTTTCAGCTTTTCTTTCTTTTCCGACAGGGATTGAAGTCTCAGAATCAGATCTCTATCCCCAGATGATCCAGGCTGCTTTGGCCCAAACTGACACGGGCCTCGCCATTTGCCCCACGGTCTTCGGAGAACGGCACACACCTGAGAAGTTGGCCTCGGTGACGGGGATCGCGGCCTCTGACCTTTCCTTGGGCCACGTCACCAGGGCCTTATGCCGTGGTGTGGTCCAGAACCTTCATTCCATGCTGTCTTTGGAACGCCTGAAGGAGGCTGGAGTGAAGCGGATCTTGGCTGGCGGAAGTGGGCTTCACAAGAACGAGGTGATGCGCCAAGAAGTGGAGAAGACCTATCCATTTCCCGTAGTCTACGGAAAAGATGTGGATGCAGCAGTGGGTGCCGCCCTGGCCATGATGCACAGGAAGTGAGGTCACGCGCAGCTTGGGACTACAGCACTTTCCACCTTTTGTTTGCAAAGAGAACGTGCTATGAGCAGAGACACTAGGAGACTTCATGCTTTGAGATGCAGGTCAGAGGAAGGGCAGGTAGGAGAGACCTTTGACATTGCTGTATAAGAAGGAAAGTTTTTAACCATTCCTCGCCACATCCTAAAAAACTGAGGATGAGGGTTGGACATTTATGTTGCTAACATGCTGCTGGGGAGCTTTGTAACATAGGCTTTGGTCATTGGAGACTTGGGACTTCAGAAGTCACTTGCCTCCCTTTGGCTTGGGGTCTGAAGGAGGAATGGGCCCAAGAGGAAGCATTCCTTCTGATGTACCCCTGCTGCTTCCAAGGGTCCTTTAACTAGTACATGGGTTTGCTGAAAGTATGGGGTGAAAGAAAATATAGTTTGTCATGCCCCTTCCTCACCTAATGTTTATTCCCAGTGAATTCCACATTTCTGTTATAAAAGGGACCAACATTGTCTCTCTCCTTCCATCCCAGATGACACTTACCTGTCGTTGTACAAGCATATCTTATCAAAGCCTCTAATACGGAAGCTTCTTTTTCGTGGTGGAGGAGTCTATTCCTATTCTTTTCATGTGATTTCTGCCTCTAGTACCAAATTTTCTGTTAAAGGAGGCAATGCTTGGGAACACATTGACTGAAGTATACCTGTAATCCAAGAGTGGACAAATTCTGTAGTTCTGCTGGCCAGTTCTCTGAAGTGTTCTTTTGACTCTAGGGTGGTTTCCTTTAGCTTCAGCTGTATATGAATGTTATATCAGAGTTGACTGAATCTGTGTAAATCATGAGAATAACCTTTTCTTTTTCTTTAGTCTTTTATCGTTTTACCAATTAGAAAATTATTTTAGGGGCCACCTCCAGTTTGGTGGCTTTTTTGTGAGGATGAAATATGCCAGATATGGAACTGAGATACTGATCAATACCCCATACCTAGTCTTTGATCCCTCTAGACCTGAGTATTTGAACACTGTTCAGTACCAAAAGTTGGGCTCAGAAAAAGGATCATATTAACTGGATGAGTCTGTGAATCATAGTCCAAAATAATAATAATTTCTCTAATATTTGACCAAAAGATCATGGGACAAATGTCTGTTTCCCTTGGGAGTGGCTGCAAATGCCTTACTGCAATTGAAATAATAAAATACTGATTTACTGCTGCTGTGATCGCATCTTGTAGCGTGTGTTATGCCTCTTTCCTTGCATTTTGTACACCTGTATTGCTAGCCCTTGCAAACTGGTGGCAGGGGAGGGTGGGTTATAGAGTCTGTCAAGATCACCATGAAAGAGGGAAGGATTACGCCTCCCCTCTCCAGCTGCTCTCTTCCCTCTTTCTGTTAGTTAGTTCCTTCATGAGTACCTCACAACATGGACGGCGCTTATCCTTTGCAACTTTTTCTTTTTTAAAAAAAATTATGTTAGAATTGTTGCCTTGGTTTTTAAATTGCTCCCTTTATTATAACTTACCCCTCGGCGGACTCTTGAGAAGCATGGTCTGTTTCAGAGCAACGTTTTAGACAGAAGTCTGGCTATATAGCTTTGAGGCTGTGCCATCCCAGGCTCAGTGAGACCTGAGGCAGGCTCTGCTACCGGAGATGAGATCACAGTCAAAAAGGGAGACCTGTTTTAGCTGCTGTGAGATGAGTCAAACCAGGCCAAAATTGGGAGATCTGTTCATCAACCTTTTCCAACCATCTCTGAGGAATTGTAAGGCTTGTTGCCGTGTGTGTGTGTGTGTGGGGGGGGGAACTTTCAAAAACTGTAGAAGGTTGTGAATGATTAGGAGACACAGAATATTCTCTATCAGAATGTGGGAAAAGTCAAAAAGTGGGTGGGTGTAATGATATGGTGGTTATGTGTCTTCAAGTCAACTATGACGTATGGTGACCTTATTCTAGGTTTTTCTTGGCATGATTTCTTCAGAGGAGGTTTGCTATTGCCATCCCTTGAAGCTGAAAAAGGAATGTGTCCATGTTCTGAGTAGGTTTCCAGGGCTGAGCAGGGATTCGAACCCTGGTCTCCAGGAGCCCTAATCCAACACTCAGACTGCTACATCATTCTATCTCTCAGTAGGTTGAACTGATATTGTTAGTAATAATAATGAAAAATATTTTAACAGTGCTTTGGACTTTGGAATGGCTCCTTCCTTCCTCTCCTTCTGCCATTAAATGAAAACTTTCCTATTCCTATAAGCATTTAGGAACAGACTGCAATGAGTTTTTAATGGTGTGTAGTTTTGTTGCTTTGTATATCCTGTCTTTTAACCAATTTTAAAATGGTTTTAATTCTATACATTGTTTAATTGCTTTTTTAAACAGTTTATATGTATATATTTAGTGATGCTGTTGTATCTTTTTAATCTATTCTGGTTTTAATGTTCTATAAGCTACCTTGAGTCCTAACATTGGGAAAATGGTGGACTAATAATAATGATGACAATAATGTTATAATGTTCTGGTTTTAATATACTGTAAGCTGCCTTGAGCCCTAACTTTGGGGAAATAGTGGACTAATAATAACGATAACAATAATATTGTACAGTTAAACCAACTGAGTTTCTGAACCAGAAGCCAAAATTTAAATGCAATTAAATGCATTCTTTGCCTCACAGAGGAAATCTGAAATGGCTGCTACTAAATGGAAGGAAGAAAAAATAGAAAGAAACAGAGGATGTGAAACCCCAAACATGGTGAAGATATTCTTTTTCTTTTTGGTTTATTTGTTTGCGAAAAGCTTTTCCTGGACTCCAGGGAATAGCCATCGCTCCTGTTTCCATCACTTATGTCTTTCTCCATTATTCTATTACTCAACTCTGGATAGCTCTCAACATCATCGCCTGCCTGTCAAAATTGTGATTATATAGATTGTTTCCGAGCAAAGGAAACCAGAAGAGAGAGAGAAAAAAAAAAACCAGGGGGAAAATCCCACTCTCATTCCCACCCACCTCCAGACAATGCCAGCAAGGGGATGTCTGTGATTCAACGCCTGTGGAGAAGACAAGAAAGGCTTGCACAGAAAAGAAACTGCAAACAGGAGACTACAGACCCTTGCAAGATTCGTAAGTTCTGCCTTTTACCTTTGCACCTGTTGCTTTTAAAGTTTGGTTTGGGCCTAAATACCATAAAGGCAATAGATCCTCTGTGATATTGGAAGCCAAGTAGTACTTAGATGGGAGACCACCAATGAATCTTAGGTTCTGTAAGCAGTATTTCAGAGGAAGGAATTACAGGAAAAGAGATTCCACCTCAATCTCAGTCAGAGCTGTTTGACAGTGGAATATGTTGCCACAGAGTGTAGTGGAGTCTCCTACTTGGAAGGTTTTTAAACAGAGGCCAGATGACTATCTGTTGAGGGTGCTTTGATTTGTGTTCCTGCTTGGCAGGGGTTGGACTGGACGGCCCTTGGGGTCTCTTCCAATTCTGTGATTCTAAGTGTTTTGGATTTCAGTTCCCAGAAGCCCCAGCCAGCTTGGTCAGCAGTCAAGAATTCTGGAAGCTGAAGTCCAAAACATCTGGAGGAATAAAGTTTGGAAATGACTGCTCTAGCTGGAGTTCCTGCATTGAGCAGTGGGTTGGACTTGAAAGCCTCGGGAGCCCCTTCTATTTCTGTGATTTTAATCCCTGACGGTTGCCTGCTCCATCTTAAAGCAATTTACTCTTTTTTATTATCCCAGGAAGATCATTGAGTCTTTGGACACTTCTCTTCATCCACCATGTCAAGCATCCTGGGCAAAATGAGGAAACTGGGCAGTTCAGATCTGGAGGAGTCGGAAAGCACGGTGGATGATCACATAGATGGAGAGGACTCAGCTGCCGGCACCCCCAACAACAACACGAGGGCCATGAAGCATGGCATCTTTGCCAGACGGGCACGGTTTGGGATCGGGGATGGTGACAAGGACATGGCCCCCATGGACTCCTTCTACCAGATGGACCACCTGGTCTCCAGCCCCATCATTAAGTTCAGCCTCAGTTTGGAAAGAGGGAAGTGTGGGAACCACTGTTCCAAGTGAGTTGGCTGTGTCCAGACAGGAACCGGAGGGTATAGCTTCCAGTTGGGGGTAGTGGTGAAGGAATTGCCCCCTAAATAAGAATTCCCCCCTTCCATGAAATTTTCCTTTAGCTCCCAAATTTCTAGCATTGCACAAAGAGAGAGAGAGAAAGAGACGGCTTAGACCTCTGATATTTGTCATGTTTTGATATTTTTGCTAATATTTTCACCTGGCTTTAATCCTGTTAGGTTACTGTTATTTTAGATTTCCTTTTAACCTTTGTGAAACAAGATTTTAACTTACTCTTGTTTCAAATGAGTGTGAGCTCCTGGCCTAAGAAAATCCTGTGAAATTCATGAGGCCACCATACATCTCCTTGGAGAAAAGTGTATAAATTCAATAAGGAAAAGCCTAGTATAAATTTAATAAACAAACAAATAAAATTTAAATACCAGCTTAAACTAACTTTGTGCATTATCACCAGAAAGCTGCCTAGTAGTGAGTTCAGCCAAAGCACAAACTTTCCATCCCTGTATTTTGGTTACTCCACAAACCCCTTTCCTTCTGTCAGACTCCTGTCCACGGCTTCCCTTGGTATGCGGGCCGAGAAAGCATTCAAGATCTACAACCGAAGGCGCCTTTTTGATGCAGTGGCCCAGGGTGATCCGAGTGACTTGGATGACCTTTTGATTTACCTTGTGGAGACAATGAAAAATTTGACAGATGATGAATTCAAAGGTAAGAAGCGGTCTCTGCTCCTGGTTGCAATACGTAGATGGGGATAGTGTTTTGGGGAGCTGGGTGAATAGCTCTTTTTCAGATTTTGGAAACGCTTTTTTTTTCACAGACTCCAACTCCCAGTCTCTCAGTCAGCATGGCCCATTGGTGATTCCAACATTTCTAGTCTGTGTGTATATGCCGTAGGTACTCTATGACAACCCTATGAATTTCATGGGGCTTTTGTAGACAAGGAATACTCATAGGAGGTTTTCCATCACCTTCCTCTGAAATATTGCTCTTCGTATTCCTTGATGCTCCCCCTCCCCAAGTACTAGCCAGACCTGACTTTGCCTTAGCTTTCAAGATCAGGCTCAGTCTTGCAGTCTGAAAAATAATTTTTAAAAGCTCTGTTCTGGGGCAACAGAAATGCTTTACATTCAGAAATTCAGCGACAGAGGAAGTAGACTCAAGTCTATGAAAGTTTATGCTACCAACTTCTTCCTTTCAGTTAGTCTCAAAGGTGCTACAAGATCCCTGTGCAGACTGATTTTTCAGACTAATATGGCTATGTATTAAACATTTTTAGGTTCAGTAGTGTAAGACATAATAGCCAGCATATTGTAGTGGTTTGAATGTCAGACTATGATTCTGAAGAACAGGGTTCAAATCCTTACTTGGCCATAGAAACCCACTAGACTCTCCCTGTCAACTTGTTAAATGTTTAATATTTCCAGAACCAGATACTGGGAAAACATGCTTGCTGAAAGCTATGCTGAACCTCCATAATGGCTGGAATGACACCATCCCACTCTTGTTGGAGATTGCTGAGAAAACAGACAATCTGAAGGAGTTTGTGAACGCTGAATACACAGATAGCTACTACAAGGGTAAGGACAGGTATAGTAGACAGGGGCTGGCAAATGAGGCCCGGTCCACTTTGTTTTAACTCATGAGTTGGTTTGGGTCCCATATTGGAAGGAAGACAGGGCATACATTAATAAAATAAAATAAATAAAATTGACACACACACCCCACATATTTTTGACAGGGACAAAACTTACTTCTGGCACCCTTGGACACAACACAGATATACTGCTATGATTCCCCTTTAACTGTGATGGCTGAGTCCTGTGGAATTCAAGTGTTGGTGGTTAGGGAGGCACTAGAGCCCTCTGGTTGGGAATGGAGAAGGATATTCAAAAAGGAGGGGGAAGTTAGTAAAAGAAATTAGTTTCTCCTTTTTGTTTGTAACAGGATGGTGCCCTCAGACTCTGAGGGAAGAAGGAAAGTGCGAACTGCCCAAATCCATTTTTTAGTACTTCAGCTCATAATAATTAACTGGGTTTATTATCTGGTTCTTGGCCCACACTTTTCTTTCTGTCAACTACAGAGTAGCCAAGCTGGTCATCTTGTGCTGGAAGAAAAATGTAGGATGAACTACATAAATGAATAAGTAATCATGAAAGCATGTTTAAAAATTCATGATGAATGCAGAAAAGGAATGGGCAGAATTATAGGTCAGACCATGTGAACCAATCCTTCTTTTCTGTTCACTCTCCTCTGTGTGGCAATGTTGTCTAATTCATTCTTTGATAGCCTTTGGCCTTTTAATACATCCCTGAGAATTAGAGATGTAATTCTTTGCTAATTTCATTCTCAAAAGGAGCAACGAGTAATTTTAGCTATTTTCTTCCCACTTTGAGAAAGTCTTCAAAAACTGTGCTTTTTCAAAGACAATTCGAAACATAGGTGTTATTCTGTGCAAAATCCACACTTGGGTTTTTTTCTTCACAAAAATAACATTTTCTGTGCAGGAGACAGCCTTTTGGCACAGAAAATAATATTTCAAGTAGAGAAATATGGTTTTCTATGTAGAAAAGGCTTCTCCCTTTTCTTTTCTTCACATATGTGAATTTTGAGCAAAATACTTCCTGAGCTGTGAAGATTCTTGCTGTTCCAGATGTCTCTTGTTCATAGCTTCCTGACACTTGAGAAAGAGGTTTTCTGACCATTTTCTCAGTATTTTCAAGTATTCTTTCTATCCGTACTGAGAATCCAGCAACTAGATCCCAGAGTAAAAATAATAGTGGACAAAAGTGGCTCAGAGGAGTAGGGTCTGGAACAAAATGGGTGACTTGGAGGGAGTTGGGTGTTAGCTCCTGCAGAGTTGTTCTTCCAGAACCTCCTGGGTCCTGATCAACCTCTTTCCAATGCCTGTGTTGTCTCCTCAGGTCAGACTGCCTTGCACATTGCCATCGAGAGACGGAACTACTACTTGGTGGAACTCCTGGTCAAGAACGGAGCAGACGTCCATGCCCAAGCCCATGGGGAATTCTTCCAAAAGATAAAAGGGAGACCTGGATTTTATTTTGGTATGCTTCCTTGCAACAATTCACCATCAATGTCATATCTGTGGATTAGCCAAAAAGAAAATAGATGTTCCTCCTTTTTTGTTATTATTTGTCATCCAGTCGACATTGACTTACGATGACCCTATGAATGAGAGACTGTCAAGTGGTCCTGTCATCCATTGTCCTGTTCAGTCTTGTAATCTAGGGCAGCTGTGGCTTCCTTGCTTGAGTATTCCACCAGTAGTGCCGTCTCTCTCTTTTCTTACTGCTTTCCAGTTTCCCCAGCGTTACGGTCTTTTCCGGTGCATCATGTCACCTGATGATATATCCAAAGCATGACAGTCTCCGTTTAGTCATTTTGGCTTCTGAGGGAGAGTTCAGGTTTGATTTGATTTGCTTTTGGAGCCATTCATTTGTCTCTTTGGCTGTCCAGGGTATCTGCAGAATTCTTCTCCAGCACCACATTTAGAATGAACTGATTCTCTCTCTCTTTTTGGAGGGAGTAAGAGCTACACTTGAAGCTACTTCAGTTTCTGTATTTGTGTCTGTATGTGTGCATGCAATTAGTGTGGCATGTAGAAGATCCGAGGGGCAAAGAATTACCACCTAGATCTGGTGCAGTTTTTGTTTGCATTGTTGTTATTATCTTCCTCTTGTGTGTGTCTTTGTGTAGGTGAGCTTCCTCTCTCTTTGGCTGCCTGCACTAATCAACTCAACATTGCAAAATACCTTCTGGAGAACCCCTACCATCCGGCCGACATTGCAACTCAAGATTCTATGGGCAATACTGTTCTCCATGCCTTGGTGGAGATTGCTGACAACACAGAGGACAACACCAAATTCGTCACAAACGTTTACAATGAAATCCTCATTCTTGGAGCCAGGATCAACCCTACCCTCAAGCTGGAAGAGATCACCAACCGCAGAGGACTGACACCACTGACACTAGCAGCCAAGACCGGGAAGATACAGGTAGGTGGGGCTGACCTGACACAGCTGGATGGTGCTGGACTAGGGCTAAGGCTGTATCTGCACTGCAGAATAATGCAGTTTGACACTGCTTTAACCACCATGGCTTAATGCTATGAAATTCTGCGATTTGTAGTTTTGTAAGCTATTTAGTCTTCTCTGTCATAGGGCTCTGATGTCACAATAGACTATAAATCTTGGGATTTATACATTCATTTAAATAATGAATGTATAACTACACTGCATTATAGTTGTAACTGAATGAGGAATAACTTCAGTCCTTATGGGAGTAACTGTAGTCTGTAACTGTAATAGTAGCTAGTGGTGCCCCTTCCCATGTGTCATGCCTTTCTCAGAAGGCACATGGAGGCTGAGACTCTGAGGGTGTGGGATCTCTGAATCAGGAATGACACACTGGTCCCGTCATGCCCAGCGAACATGACTCACTTTGTGTCAGAGGCTGGTTGAAAAGAGCCCAGTTAACAGAGCCAGCAATGTAGTGTGGTGGTATGAGTGTTGGATTCGGACACTGGGAGACCAGAGTTTGAATCCTGGCTTGGCCATGAAAACCCACCAGGTAACCTTGGGCAAAACACACTCTTACATAGTGGTCGTTAAATTCTTTACCTATTTTATATTTATCATACCATAAATATGCATGTAATCCAAATTTTAAATCTGCTTTCTCTATAATGAATAAATTTTCTTTTTCCCAACCTTATCCATTTGGATAACCAATTTAGTCTACACACCTCATGATATATTTTTAAATCTGGAAGACCTAGGCCACCTCTTTCCCTGGTGTCCTGGAGTGTCTGAAGGGCCTGTTCTTGATAAGCCCCCTGTCGGGGGGATAAGTCAGGTAGCAGCTAGAAAAGGACCTTGCTTGTAGTTCTTAATATTTGGGAGATCCATCTTCACTGTTACCTTTGCCTGATCTGAATTCAGTTTGAAACCTTGGCATGCCATGTACATTTCTTTCGGTGTTAGGTCTTTGCCTATATCCTCCGACGGGAGATGAAGGTGCCCGAATGTCGCCACCTTTCTCGGAAGTTCACCGAATGGGCTTATGGGCCCGTCCACTCATCGCTATATGACCTTTCCAGTATCGACACTTGTGAGAAAAATTCTGTTCTGGAGATCATTGCTTACAGCAGTGAGACGCCGGTAAGTGTGTGGACTTCCCCAATTTGGTCTGCCTCTCAATCATGGCTAAGTTTCAGATGGAAGGCTTGGTAACACATTGCCAAAGGTGGCAGGTAACTCCAGTGTCAGCGAAATGGGAAGTCTTCTCCAAGTCTTCTCTGGAACTTTAAAAGAGCTGTCCAAGGTGCTAAACTTGGTGTTGTTCTCTGTGTTGTCAGCACTCTCTAGCAATGGAGTCCTCTGGCTGAGAATAATAAATGTCCTTCCCTGAGCTGCAAATCTCAGGATTCCACAGGATGCAGCTGTAGTACTGAACCTGTTTTGAGGACAGGGCTTAGCAAGTTCGAGCTTTTTTAAAAGACAGACTCATGGCTACATTGACATGGAAACCACTAGCTGTCACTGTCTGCAGCTCATACTTGTGATGATATAGCACTGGTGTGTGACTGCTGTGCATTTTCTCTGAGGCCTGTGTGGTGCTGTATATCAGTTTGCCTAGTACTCTTTTCAAGAGGAATTTGTTACCCTTGCTAGTGCTGGCAAAAGTATTTGGCTACTGTTGTATTACAAATCCACTTCTCAATCCCAATTAGAGTTTGACCCATTGAATCAATGAAACCTACTTAACTGTTGACTTAGCAAGTTCCCATTGTTTTCAGTGGGTTGGTGGGTTTATTTTGCTTTGGACAAATTAGATTTAGGCCTGTTTCTTAAAAGTGATAGTTCAAGTTACTAGAAGCTACAAGCCCTGACCAGTGGCACAAAATACACAGTAATGCACATCATTGCCACCTCTCAACGTCTTGTTGCTGTCTTGGTGCCCGAAAGAAAGCACAAAATAGTAGAGCATCAGGGACAATGCAGTCAAGCATGTGAATTGTGTCATCTTCCTCTTCCATAATGTAGTGAGACCATAAAAGTGCCTAAAATTATTTTCTCTTTCACACGTGCATAAAATAAGATTTCCAAGCTCCACAAATGCTCTCTTAATGCCACAGAATAAGGCAGAAGATTCAAGGAAGACAAAAAGGGAAAGACTTGTTTTAATCTTTCCCTTTTTGTCTGTGCTGAATGTTCTGCCTTCTGTGGCATTAAGAGAAAGGGAGAGAAGTTAAAACACTTCTGCCCATCTGTTTTCTCCTTTCCTTTCCAGAACCGTCATGAAATGCTTCTGGTGGAACCCCTCAACCAGCTCCTCCAGGACAAGTGGGACCGTTTTGTTAAACACCTTTTTTATTTCAACTTCTTCGTTTACGCTGCCCATATTCTCATCCTCACTGTTGCAGCATACTTCAGACCAACACGCAAGGACGGGACGGTAGTTGAATTTCTGCATTCTCCCCTTATAATTTATACACCTGTCACATTTTGTACCTCACCTTTCCTCCAAGGAGCTGAAGATGCTGGCTGAGATTTTAGATCAGCTACTTAGTTAAATATACGGGTTACTCCCTTATATCCATCAGGGATACATTCCCAGACTTGTCACTTACAGTGGCTGATGCCCAGTAAATCAAGAATGGGAGACTTTTACAATCGTGTGTATTCTCTACACTATTGAATATATAGGGATTGTGAATATAAATGCACAACTCTAGGTTAAGCATTCGTAACTGGAATAAAGAAATTCAGCCACTGTTCCTAATTTCTGCCTTCATACTTTATCTTCACAACAACCCTGTGATGTAGGACAAGGTTAAGAGACAAGGAGTGACTACCCCAAGATTCCGCAGGAGGTTTCTGGGCTCAGGAGGGGACATTGTATATCATATTGACTCTCTTCTGCTGTGCCACATGACAAAGTTTGTTGTTCATACTCTGCCTAGCAAATCCAGCAATCATGAAAAGAGTGTAAAGAATGCTTCTCTTTTGGCTCCATACAGCCCAGCAGTCAGAGAATGGGATTTATTAGCCAAGCTGTGAATTCCAAAGTTTTCTGCACTTAAACTTAGTTTGTAAATTCCCTGGGGCAGGGAACTGGTCCTTTTGCTTCCCTCTATTACATAAGCATTGTGTGTAATGGAGATGCCCTATGAAAAATATATTTTCATATAACACAAAGCAAATTAATAGTATGATCCTGGACAAGCATACTGAGTCTGAATCCCACTGCTTTCAATGAGGCTTAGTCTAGAGGAAAGTATGAGAGCTGTTTGACAGTGGAACACACTCCCTCGGAGAGTGGTGGAGCCTCCTTCTTTGGAGGTCTTTAAACAGAGGCTGGATGGCCATTTATCAGTTATCGTTTGATTTTCAGTTCCTACATGTCAGGGGGTTGGACTGGATGGCCCTTGGGGTCTCTTCCAACTCTATGATTCTTTGATTCTATGAATTGAAATCTAAAATTGAAATGGGTGAAAATTGGACTCTGTGTTGTTTGTAGCTTTTGAACTTGTATGCTTCTTATTGACAGCCTCCCTTTGCCTTTCGTCGCACAACCAGTGAATATTTGCGAGTCACGGGGGAAATCCTGAGTGTCCTGGGAGGTGTCTATTTCTTTTTTAGAGGGGTAAGAACTTTGTCAGTATTTATTTCAATATACATTTTTTTAATTACAATTCATATTACACAAAATGTACAACACAAGTTGAGTTTCCCTTATTCGGAGTTATGAAATCTGAAATATTCCAAAAACCAGAACTTTTTCATGGGTGGCTGAGACAGCAACACCTTTGCTTTCTGATGGTTCAGTGTACACAAACTTTGTTTCATTCTCAAAATTATTTAAAATATTGTAAAAAATTACTTCTAGGCTATGTATATAAGGTTTATATGAAACAAAAATGATTAGAACCATTTG
Source organism: Phrynosoma blainvillii (assembly GCA_026167975.1). Lineage (NCBI taxonomy): Eukaryota > Metazoa > Chordata > Lepidosauria > Squamata > Phrynosomatidae > Phrynosoma > Phrynosoma blainvillii. The sequence continues at coordinate 11,922,144 of JANUYF010000014.1, forward strand.
AAAGGTCAGCTGGAACGCTTTTCAGGGCATCCCTTGAGTGTCTTTTTGCTGCATGTCCATCTTATTTTATTCCATCCACTGGGGAACACTGTTTCCCTGTCAAGGAATGAAAGCCACCCAACTCCTTTTCTACTTTCCTTCTCATTTTACAGATCAAATATTTCAAGCAGAGACGCCCATCCTTGAAGGCAGTCTTTACAGAGAGCTACAGTGAACTTCTTTTGTAAGCGGTCCCATATGTGGGTTTTGTTCATGTTGGATTTGAACCCAGAAGCCATAGTTACTTTTCAGTTGAACCAACCTGCAATTTTACTTCTACATTATTCACATCTGGTAACAGTAGCGGTGATGATGATGATGATGATGATGATATAGATGTAGGATGAATGTACCCTCCAACCTTTCTGATTTTCAAAGACAGTCCTGATTAATTTTCTGATATCCCACTCACCTTTCTCCTCCTCTCTGGCCTTTTTCAGCTTCCTCCATTCGGTGCTGCTCCTCAGTTCAGCCGTGCTTTATTTCAGCAGACAAGAACTCTATGTAGTCTTCATGGTCTTTGCCTTGGCGCTGGGCTGGATCAACCTGCTGTATTACACCCGTGGCTTCCAGCAGATGGGCATCTACTCTGTCATGCTGGAGAAGGTCAGGATGAGTCTCAGTAGAGAGTGATCCATGGGAGGGATGGGTGAATTGCATCTTTTCTGTTTCTTCTCACATTTGTATTTTAAGGAAGAAATCAAATTCTTTCCATCCTTAATATGAATAAGTGTTGGTAATGAGTTCCTGCTTTGGTAGGGAACTGGGTTGGATAATCCTTAGGATCCCTTCCAACTCTGATTCACAGAATAATAGGCTTGAAAGAGACTCTAATGGTCTTCTCTTCTAGTCCCCTGCCAATGTAAGAATCCATAGCTAAACCACTCCTCTGTTTGAAAGCCTCCAGTGAACTAGATTGACCATCTAGATCACCCTTCTCATCAAAGTCTTTCTTGGACTGTGGTTCCTACAACATGAGGCACAATATTCCAGATGAATTCATATCAGAAAAAAGAGAAATGGGATTCTCACCCATCCTTAAAATTAGAACTTGGGGAAAGTAATGGCTTCTTGGGGAATAAGCACTAATCCTTATCTGTGGATATAATGGGCCTTGTATCCCACTGGCTGAAGGAACAGGCTGTCCATTTTTTGACTGACAGCAATTGGTCATGATTGTCCCTTTTTCTTGCAGATGATGCTGAGAGATCTCTTGCGCTTCATTGTAGTCTTCCTGCTGTTCCATTTTGGCTTTTCAACAGGTGACTGAGTGGCTGTGGGGTCTTTTTGTTTAAATACAAATGCTTGCCTTAACCCAGGGATTCTTAACCATGGTCGTTGGATAGATATGCATCTGGGGGTGGTCTGTGAACCGGATGCAAAAATGATCTTTTCTCCCTTTCCTTTTCTCTATGGTTTAGTCAGTGTTGCAGTTTCTGTGTGTGCCTGTGCATCCACTTGTTTCTGGTTCTTATGGATGCGGCATTGGCTGTCCTGCCTTTGGCTCTTTCCATGCTGCACAGATGTAGCACTTTGATCCTGCTTTAACTGTCATGGCTGCACCCTGTGGAATCCTTGGATTTGTAGTTTGAGAAGGCATTGGCACAGAAACCTCTGAATCCCTCATGAAACTATGAGTCCCAGGGTTTGATAGGATGTTATAGTGGGTTGCATGGAAGAGACTTGAATTTCTCTCAGTTTTGATCCTCTCCTCTTGTGTCACAGCGGTGGTGACCCTCATTGAGGAAGACGATGAGAAGCCAGAAGGGCTGAACCACAGCATTCCCCTCTGCCTTTGCCAGGCCAAGCGCCGCCCCTCATACAACAACTTCTACTCCACCTGCCTGGAGCTGTTCAAGTTCACCATTGGGATGGGCGACCTGGAGTTCACTGAAAATTACCGCTTCAAATCCGTCTTTGTCACTCTGTTGATCGTCTACGTCATCCTCACCTACATCCTCCTGCTCAACATGCTCATCGCCCTGATGGGAGAAACTGTCAACAAGATCGCCCAGGAGAGCAAAAGCATTTGGAAGCTCCAGGTTGGTCCAGATTGAACACTTTGAATGGTATACAGAGTTCGGAAATGTTCCTCCTCCTTCTCCTTATTGACTCCAGCTTTTGGAATCTCTCAGCTGAGAGGCAGAGATGATTTTTTACTCTCTGTGTGTATTTAATTTCTTTGTATTTCCCCAATGGGACTCAAACAGCTTACAATATACTGGATATACCGGTACTTATATGTTAGTCTAGAAATGTTAGTTTAAAAATTTGACCCCCCCAAAAAAACTGGGTCAACTTATCCATGGCCAGAAAAGGAGAGATGAGCTCCGGTTTTGTTGAACAAACCTTGAGAAGTTGTGCTGATATTAAAAAGGCTTTATTTATCTTGCTTGATGCATTTTTTTTCAAGAGCTGTTCTTTTATTCCTCTCTTTTTGTGGTCAGAGTTTGTGGAAACTCTGTCCACAAAAGTATTATGGGAAGCGATATGGAAACTATGCAGTACCCTCCTCAGAGTTTGTGGAAATCCTGTTCACAAAAAGAGAGAAATAAAAGAACCAGCTCTTGAAAAAGGGCCCCCCTGAAACACGTTGAGCAAGATAAATAAAGCTTTTTTAATATCAGCACAGCTTATCAGTGTTTGTTCAACAACACTGGAACACGTCTCTCCTTTTCTCGTCATTCATGGTGTTTCCTCCTCCTCAACTTTCTCTCAACTTATCCATGGACCAATCTAAGTATGGTACTTTAACTCTGATCAAAATAGGAACCATTCCATTCTCTGAGTAGGGTGAGGACAGGCAAGAGCTTAGTCCACCCTGGAAGAACCTAAAAGAAACATTGACCCCCTTCTATTTTTTTCTGCTGTGGCACCATTTCTAGACATTTTGAGTACCTGGGTGGGAAAATAGCAATGCTTTTTGGCATCTTTTCCTTTGTTTCATCCTTTATATCCTTTGTGACATGCCTCTAAGGGGGGTTGCAGACTGCCAGAAATAGTGGAAATTGAGTCCGCTTTAAGGGTTAGGGTTAGGGAATCATGGGGACTGTAGTTTATTGTGGCACCAGAGCTCTCTGACAGAGAAGGCTCAATGTCTCAGGAAAAAAAACAATTCCCATGATTCCCTAGCACTAACCCTAACCCTAAAAGTGGACTCAATTTGCACTATTTCTGGCAGTCTGCAACCCCCCTAAGTTTTACTCTCGACTTATCCACGTGTCATATCAAAATCCACAGTCTGAATGGAGGACCCAAACTTAACCTGAAGGCATCTTCCTAACCCCTGTGACCTCTCTTCCTGTGTACCCATCTTTGCTTTTCAATAAACAGAGAGCCATCACCATCCTGAACATTGAAAACAGTTACTGGAATTGCATCATCAACCCTTTCCGATCCGGGAAACAGGTTTTGGTTGGGACAACCCCAGATGGCAAGGATGACTATCGCTGGTGTTTTAGGTAACTCCTCCTTTTCCCATTAGCCATGATAAATACTCAGAGATGCAGAACAAAACGTTTCCACAACCTCTTATGTGGCCTCTGTTCAGAGACCATCAGATGGGGACGGGTGATTTTCAGCATCTAGGGATGCAGAACAGATGTGCTTTATGCAGGCAGAAGAATTAGCTGGAACTTGTAGCTTGAGTGGTAAGGCAGCTGCCATTTTGTTTCTCCTTGTTGTTTGCCTTCAGGTTGTTTGTGACCTATGACAACCCTAAGGCAAACTTGTTACGTGATTTTCTTGGCAAAATTTGCCCTTGCCTTGGATTAACTCTCACAATTATAAGCATTGGCACTTCTGGGTTCTAAAAGCAACTTTCCAGTCAAAATAATAGAGACTTTACTGGTTTTTCTAGAGTTGATGAAGTGAACTGGTCCACATGGAACACCAACCTGGGTATCATCAACGAAGATCCTGGGGGCTGTAATGAAGATTTGAAACGAAACCTGAGCTTTTCTCTCAAACCAGGCAGAGGTGAGGAAATTGGAAATGTTGAAGGGACTAGTGCTCATTGTTTCGTAAACACACAGAGAGGACTCTTTTAGGCAATTATTTTTGGAATGAAGAATCTGCTACTATTTCTTGATGGATATGGGGAGTCCAGAAATCATCTCTCATTACCATTTTGTGGGGGTATATTTCCCCAACACTGAAATAATAGCTTTTGTTGTTGGGATTTTTTATCCTTCCTCTCACAACTCACTGTTATCTGTACTGTACTGTTTTGATCATAGAATCATAGAGTTGGAAGAGACCACAAGGGCCATCCAGTACAACCTCCTGCCATGCATGATGATGCTTGTATTGTCATAATGACATCTGCGGAGGGAATTGGCTAGTTTCCATGCCACTTCCCCTAATAAGGTTTTGTCTTAGATCAGGTTAGATTTATACAGGTTGAGTATCCCTTACCCAAAATGCTTGAGATGAGAGGTGTATTGGATTTTTAATTTTTTTGGAATATTTGCTGAGATATAATGAGGAATCTTTGAGATGGAACCCAACATGAAATTCATTTAGGTTTTGTGTACACCTTACACACATAGCCTGAAGGTAATTTTGTACACAATATTTTTAATAATGTTGTGTATGAAACAGAATTTGTGTACACTGACCCACCAGAAAACAAAGTTGCCACTATCTCAGCTACCCAGGTGGACCATTTTGGAGTATTTCAGATTTCTGGATGAGGGCTACACAATGTGTGTTATATCCCCCAGTGAAAAAGGTTATTATCACCATCTCAGAAAATGGGGATGTGAGGAATAGAGTTGGAAAAGCCTTGTTTTAAAAAACAGTCGCCATGTCAGTTTCAGGGAAGAACTGGAGGACGCTGGTCCCGATTCTGAGAGACGGAAAACGAGAGGGTTCACTGAAACCCATTTCGGAAGACTACACAGATTCAGAAGAGCATGACGTCCGGAAGAAATCTCTCCCCAAGTTTGTCTCATTTGTTTCTTCTTCTCTCTGTTTGCTATTCACTCATGCTCAGATAGGGATTCTGGAGACAGCTGGCGTTTCCCTTGCCAGTTGTAAGGTGGCACACACAGTTACAATAGAAAAGATTAGTCGAATCCTGCCCTTTCCCATCTCAAGTTTTTTTAAAATTATATTGCTTATGAAACCACTGGGTGACCTTGGGCAAGTCACAAGCTCTCAGCCTCAGGGGAAGGCAATGACAAACCCCTTCTGAACAGATCTTCTGGAAGGTACCAGATTAGAAAGAAAACTCTCTTAAGCTGAAATGCACCTTCCAGGGTTGAATGGGCTTTAACCTTAGGCGAGTTTGTAATCATTTTGGATACTGTCTGGAGGAAAAAAGAGAAAAATGTGTAAAACCTAATTGTGTATTTATTTATGTTTTTTTACAGCCCCGTTCTTTAATTTTTGGATGTGGAGATGGAAGAAGTTCAAGAATTTCAGAAGCTTCTCTGTGTTATGGTACAAAATATATTCATTGTTAAGCAAGTTGTCTGATGTTTTTGGGTATCTGTCTGTATCACATCAACCTGAAAGGGCACCTCACTTGTCATGTAGTCGTTTGCTATGATTTTACTTACTGTCCCACTGCTCAGTCCACCTCAAGGAAGTATGTGGTGGCTTACAAACATGAGGACACAAATAAAGTCTTTTTAAAAAAGGCGGAATCCAAGCTTAAATTCAAATCCATTGAATGAGTGGATACCAGATTCCCTTTTGATTTAATGGATCTGCTGTAACTGGAACTAGCAGTTGGATTTAGGCTGTTTAAATCTGGAATTTTCATTCCTGCAAGCTGTGTTCTGTTGCTGCGTTTTTGTTATTTTAAAACTCCTGCTTTGAGGTGCTGTGTCAGGACCGCTGTGTTTTTTTATTGTCTTTATTGCCATATATGCCGCCCTGCAAACATTCTTTTTGTTTTGTTTTGTTTAATGTGCAGAGTAGAAAAGAATTCAGACAATTGTGTATATCAGTGTATGGTTATGAAGAACTCGTGTGTGTGTGTGAACTCAAGAGAAAAATGCTTCAAGTGATGTCCTGCTTTTATCTGGAATGAGTAAGGCAAAGAGCAGCTTCAATCCAAAACACAGTGGCAGGAAGAAAATAGACCTAGAGATAGGTGAGAATTTCATTTCATTTCAGTTTATTATTTTGATGATGATGATTATTATTTACAGTTATAAAATTAGTGATGTCACTATACCCCAGATAAACTGCTGCATAATTTTCATTATTTATCCTTATCTTTATTTCATTGGATTTATATTTTGTCTGTTTCCCTACATTAGACCCAAGTCAGCTGAGGTATAACTAAAAGCTGGATGATGAACAAGTTTTTTTAAAAACACATTGAAATAGCTATTGTGTTAAAATACCAATAATAATAATAATAATAATAATAATACTGCATAAGCATCATTGTCTTGTGTTAGTGGAAGAAGTTGCTTTGAAAGAAATGTAACGCACAATTCCATCCGCTTGTATTTAGATAAATACACCTGGAGAATTCATTCTAGATGGGTTCAGTTTGCATATTTCCCTGATTGGTTATGCAGTCTGGTATAGGCAACTGGATTTTTGAACACCTGAAACCCACTTTGCAAATACATTGGCAACAGTTATTTACCCACATACTTACCTGGCTGCTCTCACACACCTCTCTTCCTCATTGGGTTTGTGGTGATGGCCTCAAAGGTAGAGGACCACCTTTCCTGCAATTCAAGAAGAGGTTGGCTCTCCTTTGGGGCACGGTTGCCTAAGGGCGATTCACATTCCTCCCAGGTATTCACAATATTTGGCTATTTACACACCTGCTGTAAATAATCATAACCTCATGCAAACCTGCAATGTGGAGTATTTAGCCTTTTGAAAGACGGGCATGATACCTACAAGCTCTGCCAAAACCAAGCAAAGCACTATGGTACTGCCTCTGAGCAGACGCAAAGTACACAGTCCCTGAAAAGTGAGATGCAATCTCCATACGCCATCCATTGGGCGATGCCAAGAGTTATTTGGGGAGAGTGTCCACATTTAAGGTTACCATTTCTAGATAAATTTAACCTCTGGCATTTAAGCTGTGAAGTCAGGTTTCTTACAGCGTGCCAAGATTTATAGCACTGGGGAGTTCACCCAATAGCAAGACATTTTAAAGTAATAGTTGCACATCCGAGTGGACACCTGGTTCTAGCTTTTGGACGCCCACTGTCCAGACAAGACAAAAGGATACCCAAAAAATTAATCAGAGAACAACATCATTACCATTCCATTTCAATGCCTTCTGTATGTTTCAATTCCTTTTGCAATGGCCTTCACACTATCCCACTGCATGCTTCTTGATCCATTGCATCGAAGGTGCTGCTGGGGGCTGACCCCTGAGAATGTTAGAATAATTTTGGGGCCCAAACTAATAAAATGAAATTCAGTAGAGATAAATGTCCGGTACTACAGTTGCCCCTCCGTTCTCGTGGACTTGGAGATCCGCATCCCTTGTCTATCTGCGGGCGGCGTACAGAGGGGCATAAAATGGGGGGCGCCCCTCCATTCAATCTTTGAATATACGCAATTTTCTGTTCTTGAAGGATGGGGGTCCAGAACGGATCCCCTGCGAAAACGGAGGGTCGTCTGTACATCTAGGCAGGAAAAAAAAAATGAAATGCACAAATATAGGAAGGGTCACGGGGAAAGGATCTTTGGGTCTTAGTAGACCACAAGCTAAATACGAGTCAACAGTGTGATGCACCAGCCGAAAAAACGACAGATTCCCCCCCCCCAAATAATTCTAGGCGGCATCAACAGGAGCACAGTGTCCAGATCAAGGGAAGTAGTATTGCCACCACTATCCTCCTTTAGTCAGACCTCCTTTGGAGGAATCTTGGACCCAGTTCTGAGCACCACAGTTCAAGAAGGATATCGTCAATCTGGAACTTGTCCTGAAATGGTCAAAGGTCTGGAAATGAAGCCTTATGAGGAACAACTGAGGGAGCTGGAGAAGAAGAGACTGACGCGATAGCTATCTTTAAATACCCAATGGATGTGACATAGAAGATGGAGGGAGCTTGTTTTCTTTTGCTCCAGAGACTCAGGCATGAACCAGTGGAGTCGGAATGACAAGAGATTCCACCTAAACCTTTTGAAGAACATCTGAGATGATGATGATAATGATTATAATGTATAAATTTACATTACACCATAAATTTACATGACACTTTCCAGAGATTAGTTAATTAGGCATTCTGAGATGTCTGATTGTAGATTAGACTGCCTCAGAGAGTGGAAGACGCTCTTTCTTTGGAGGTCTTTAAATAGTGGTTAAATGGGGATCTTTCAGGAGGGCTTTAGTTGTCTTTCCCTGCATGAAAAGGGATTTCCCTAGCATTGAGCCAGGGCAGTTAAACTGGATTATTTTTGCAGTGTGTTCTGGACCTGGCTCCATGCTATGGAATTCTAAGAATTGTAGGTCTGGGAGACAGTTAGCCTCCTCTGCCAGAGGGCTCTGGTGCCACAACAGACTACATTTCCCAGAATTCCACAGCATTGAGCCATGGCAGTTAAAGTGGGATCATCCTAGATTATTTCTGCAACGTGGATGCAACCTAACATGGAATAAGGTCTCCAATGTCTGTCAGGTTATTTTCCTTAGCGGTTACCGGTTCGAGCCCAGAAGATCAGGAGAACTTAGATGCAGCCACAACTGCATCTGTAATTATTGTATACTCTATACTGTAATTATTTTAATTTGTAGGATGCCTTTGCACCCCGATCTTGGGAGGAAAACAGGGTAGAAATAAAGTTGCTAACAAGAGCAGCAACATCTGAGAGTAGCCTTGGAAGCCTTGAATTTCCCCATGAAAAAGCAGTTATGTGTGTATAATATATGTATAATATATGGTTTAACAGACACCTCCCAGCCCAGCTTCCTTGGCCATTTGCCTTCCCAATGTTGATGAACTGCAACTCCCATCACCATTGGCTACACTGCCCGAACCGATGGGAGTTGCAGTCCAAAATCTGGGCATTCACACTGGCTCCATCCCTATCCTGGGCTTTCCTTTCTCCATCTTCCCCTCAAGTCCACACAATACTTCTGCTGGGTTGCAAATATATTTTTAGCCTCTTGCAGCAAAACCGTGGCCAGTTAAAATCCCAAGCCTTACTGAAAGTGTTCCCCCTCTCTCTATTTTCCCATCCATAGATTTAAATGTTTGGCTATGACTTTAGTAAAGAAGAGATCTAGGAGCTTTCTGGATGGAGAAGGAAGGAAGGGAGAAAGAAACTGGAGGAGGCTGTTAGGTGAGGAACAGAAATTTGGTACAAGGCATCCATAGGAATGCTACAATTTTTAACAGGATTTTCCATGCAAGGCCTATAAAATTATTAAACCTAATTACTAATCTATTGCTGCTAACTGGACTCTGGTTTATCAATAAGGTGCTAAGCATCGGTCATAAGATCCTTCTAATCTAGGATTATCCCCTTCTGCCATTGCAAGAAAGGTAATCTAGATTCTGATTTTTAAGACTGCATCCCCACTACAGAAATAATCCACTTTGACACCACCTTAACTGCCATCGCTCAGTGCTGCGGAATCCTGGGAACTGTAGTTTGGTGAGACATTTAGCCTCTTCTGTCAGAGCTCTGGCCTCACAGCAAACTACAGTTCCCAGAATTCCATAGCATTGAGCCACCATGGCAGTTAAAAGCAGTGTCAAAGTGGGTTATTTCTGCAGTCTGGACACAGCCTCTGTGTCCATCTAATACAAATTAACGTTCAGTGTAGGGACACAACTGTGTCTGTGCAGGTCAGCAATCTACACCCTTCAGGTATGCGAATGATTTCCTATGTAGATGAATTGATTTGTGTGTTGCAGTCACACACACACACCCCGCAACTGCTTTCCTCCAAATTATAGCCTAACACCACCTAGTATTCCTTGGTAGTCCCCCATTCAAATACTAACCAGGCCTGACCCTGCTTAGTATCCAGAGAGAATCCAGTGCTTTCAGAGTATTTAGGCCACATATACAGATTGTGTGTATCTATATGGTAATACATTCGGTCCTCCACATTTGCAAGTTTGAGTATTTGTGGATTTGATAAATACATTTTCTTTAGGAATCTCTTAAGTCCTCTGGAGTGACTCTTTGGCCAACTTTACCCAGACCTAGAGAGAACGCTTCTCTAGGCATTCGTAGGTCCTCCAGCGTGATTCTGTGGTCAACTTCCGGTGGATATTGAGCATAACAGTTGCACTAGAGAACCAAGTTCTCTTATGTTTAAAAAATGTTTTATTTGGGTTTTCCATTTCCCCAGGAGGCCCTGCATCCCTAATGCCAGTGAATGTGGAAGGCCCACATTTGTTACATCTCTTAAAATTAGCTGCCCTTCTGCCTTTACACCACCAGTTGCTTTTTATTTCTTAGGAAAAGGATTTCTGTCTGATCCCCTCTTTCCAAGCCCACCCTCCGGTCCCGGTTTGGTCTCTCCGTGCGTATGGCACCCTCCTCCCTTTACTCTCAGCCCTGGCCCAAAGGGAGCAGGCAAGCCCCAACTGGCCCTACGAGCTTCTGCCCAAACCTGGGGCAAAACAAAGTCGCCACCGAAGCAGCAAATGCTGCTTAGGATTTCTGCCCAAGGCCGGAAGGAAATGGTAAGCCATCTGGGTTGATCCTCCAGCCGTTTTCTCACATTCTGAAGATTTGGGAAAACTCGCTGGTGAGGACCACCCCTGCTGAATAGAGCAAAGCCATTTACTTCTAGGGAAAGACTAGAGGTTCCTTATTCCTTTGTGGAATCTCTCCTGTCGAGACCTTTTGGTCTGTGGAGGTAAAGCGTTGCTTTTCCACTTGAACTGCTCTGGCTGCCTCCTGGTGCATTCTGGGATTTGCACTTTAGGAAGGGGCATTAGAATATTCAGCCAGAGAGCTCTTAGGCTTCACTGAACTACAAATCCCAACATGCAACAGGAGACAACCAGAGCAGTGAAAGTGGAATAGCAATGCTTGAAGAGTGTAGTGCAAATAATCTCTTATGGTTACAAAGAGCTTACTCTTAGGTCAGCGATTCCCAAACTCTGGCCTTCCAGGTGTTTTGGACTTGAGTTCCCAGAATCCCAGACTAAAGATGTGGCTGGTGTAGATCAAATGAGGGTCTACCTAAGAGTGATTCCCAAATTGGTTTTCCAGTTTGGGAATCATTAAGTAGACCCTCATTTGATCTACACCAGCCACATCTTTTTGTGTGCAACAAGTCCAAACCTTTATTTAGTTATTGTGTTTAATGCAAGGTAATTTATGCTTATTTACAGCAGAGACTAGAGGGAAAACTTAGAATTGATCACCCAAAGTTTTTATTGTTGGGCCAAGTTGTCATCACTCTGTTCCTTGCTTTTAAACACTTGATGGAAATATGAGGACTCAGTAGATGGCCATCTTGTTTTTCCTCTTGAGCCTCTCCGCTTTATGCAGCAAAGCCTCTTAAAAAATAGGCAAGCCTTTATTTATAGAACCTGACAAGTATTCAGGTCACATTTGGTATCACAAAGCAGAGGGTTTGTTGTGTGCGTCTTAAGTTACACAAGCTGAGCCAACTCAAAGAGGTCACACTGAAAGCTTTAAGCTCTTTTGTGACACAAAGTAATGTTCATTTTATACTCCTGCTCTCCAAATCAAAGGCCATACAAAAATTGTGGTTATTGCTGCCAACCCAAGGATTCTTCATAGCGATTTTTAAATGTCAGCACAAGCCTATACCATTATTTTCATGAATGTTTCGGGGATACATTGTTATTGTGGATTCTTTTGCAAATGTTACCAGTTGTGTCCTGCAACATCTAGGTCCTTTGTACACTTCATTGATCATCCATGCTTCACATGTCCCATACCACACTTAGTGCCACTTAACCCCCTTGTGTACTTTCCTAGAACAATGATTGCATTGCTTAATTTAAGCAAATTTCTCAATTTTTATGTTAGCAACCCCTAGAACCCCATGAGAACGGGCAAAGGATTTTTCCCTTTAAAAACCCCCTCCTCCAGAACTGGCAGCCCATAGTTCCAGCAACACTTATCAGGCCTCCTTGTGGGCAGACTCACACCATTATGACAAAAAGTGTTTACACCCCATAAACATGGCCAGCGGCATAATTACAGAAAGTATGGCATAATCTATCCACTGATTATATAAGCTTCAAGTTTGCATTTCTTTTACAAGAAGAGCAAGCCAAGCCCACAAAATCCACCCTTTGAATTTTTAATGCAAATAAACTGGGATCAAGTGATTCTGATTCAAGTTACAGCACCCATTTCTCTACCCTGTATTTTGCACTCACTGAGTAGTACTTTGATTTCTTTCTTAGACTACTCCGGTCCCATATGACACCTAATGACCTTTCAGGAATTGTTCTGTTAAAACCTGCACTTTTTTAATTCACAAAGACTAGTAGGGATCAATGTGCAACAGAAAACTTTATTAGCATTTACACAAACAAGTCTAGAGGTCACAGAAACCTGCATTTACCTTACAATATTAAGACATTAAACTGCTACAGTGCAAACAAATGCTATTGGCAAATTGCAAAGGTGTTCGTAACATCTAACAGCCACCTCTCAGGCGCAACACAAGATGGAGGGTAGATTCTTTCTGGATGTTGTAGTCGGACAGGGTGCGGCCATCTTCCAACTGCTTGCCGGCAAAGATCAGCCTCTGCTGGTCAGGAGGAATGCCTTCTTTGTCTTGGATCTTGGCCTTCACATTCTCAATGGTGTCACTTGGTTCAACCTCAAGAGTGATGGTCTTGCCAGTCAGGGTCTTCACAAAGATCTGCATCCCTCCCCTGAGGCGCAACACAAGATGGAGGGTGGACTCCTTCTGGATGTTATAGTCAGAGAGGGTGCGGCCATCTTCCAACTGCTTGCCGGCAAAGATCAGCCTCTGCTGGTCAGGGGGAATGCCTTCTTTGTCTTGGATCTTGGCCTTCACATTCTCAATGGTGTCACTGGGCTCCACTTCCAGAGTGATGGTCTTGCCAGTCAGGGTCTTCACAAAGATCTGCATCCCTCCCCTGAGGCGCAACACAAGATGGAGGGTGGACTCCTTCTGGATGTTGTAGTCAGAGAGGGTGCGGCCATCTTCTAGCTGCTTGCCGGCAAAGATCAGCCTCTGCTGGTCAGGGGGAATGCCTTCTTTGTCCTGGATTTTAGCCTTGACATTCTCAATGGTGTCACTTGGTTCAACCTCAAGAGTGATGGTTTTGCCAGTCAAGGTCTTTACGAAAATTTGCATCCCTCCCCTCAGACGCAGCACAAGATGGAGGGTAGATTCTTTCTGGATGTTATAGTCAGAGAGGGTGCGGCCATCTTCCAGCTGCTTGCCAGCAAAGATCAGCCTCTGCTGGTCGGGGGGAATGCCTTCTTTGTCTTGGATCTTAGCCTTGACATTCTCAATAGTGTCACTTGGTTCAACCTCAAGAGTGATGGTCTTGCCAGTCAGGGTCTTCACAAAGATCTGCATTCCTCCCCTCAGACGCAACACAAGATGGAGGGTGGACTCTTTCTGGATGTTATAGTCAGAGAGGGTGCGGCCATCTTCCAACTGCTTGCCGGCAAAGATCAGCCTCTGCTGGTCAGGGGGAATGCCTTCTTTGTCTTGGATCTTGGCCTTCACATTCTCAATGGTGTCACTGGGCTCCACTTCCAGGGTGATGGTTTTGCCAGTCAGGGTTTTCACGAAGATCTGCATTCCTCCCCTCAGGCGCAGCACAAGATGGAGGGTAGATTCTTTCTGGATGTTATAGTCAGAGAGGGTGCGGCCATCTTCTAGCTGCTTGCCAGCAAAGATCAACCTCTGTTGGTCGGGGGGAATGCCTTCTTTATCTTGGATCTTGGCTTTCACATTCTCAATGGTGTCACTGGGCTCCACTTCCAGGGTGATGGTTTTGCCAGTCAAGGTCTTCACAAAGATCTGCATTCCTCCCCTCAGACGGAGCACAAGATGGAGGGTGGATTCTTTCTGGATGTTATAGTCGGAGAGGGTGCGGCCATCTTCTAGCTGCTTGCCGGCAAAGATCAGCCTCTGCTGGTCAGGGGGAATGCCTTCTTTGTCTTGGATCTTAGCCTTGACATTCTCAATAGTGTCACTTGGTTCAACCTCAAGAGTGATGGTCTTGCCAGTCAGGGTTTTCACGAAGATCTGCATTCCTCCCCTCAGACGCAACACAAGATGGAGGGTGGACTCTTTCTGGATGTTATAGTCGGACAGGGTGCGGCCATCTTCTAGCTGCTTGCCGGCAAAGATCAGCCTCTGCTGGTCAGGGGGAATGCCTTCTTTGTCTTGGATCTTGGCCTTCACATTCTCAATGGTGTCACTGGGCTCCACCTCAAGAGTGATGGTCTTGCCAGTCAGGGTTTTCACAAAGATCTGCATTCCTCCCCTCAGACGCAGCACAAGATGGAGGGTGGACTCCTTCTGGATGTTATAGTCAGAGAGGGTGCGGCCATCTTCCAGCTGCTTGCCGGCAAAGATCAGCCTCTGCTGGTCAGGGGGAATGCCTTCTTTGTCTTGGATCTTAGCCTTGACATTCTCAATGGTGTCACTGGGCTCCACCTCCAAGGTGATGGTCTTGCCAGTCAGGGTCTTCACAAAGATCTGCATTTTTACTGCAATGATACAACAGGAAAACAATCTGATCAGATTTAATTGCATTGCACATGTTTACACGGTAGCAATGCAGACTATAAAGAATTACCATTCTTACACTAGCAACATCTCCCGTGTCCTAGGCATTGTGCAAGAGCTGCTTTATAACGGCTACTCAAGGCCTAGAAATACTGAGGTCACTTTCAGAATACCTGAAAGTATACACATAGTCTATCATGCCCTTGTACAGCCCAATACCAACCTGGGCCCCAGCTGTTGCAATTTAATACCTTTTTTCATTCACAATGAGGCTACTGTTCCCCTCAGTGTCCTGTGAGAGGGAATTCAAAGGTTGAAAGCTGCAATCCTACGCTCTGTCAACTGCCAGTGAGTCAAAGGCAGCCTTCTGGCAACGACTAGTAAAGAACCTCCCAGATCAGTTAGTCTCAAAGGTGCTACAAGATCTCTTTACTTGCCCATAGGGAATCACTAGGCAAGCCTTTCCCTTGGTTTCCTTACGGAGCTGTATTCTGCCAACGATTCTCTATGGGCAAGTACACTTATTTCTTTCAGTACGTCCCACAAACAAACAACCCCCCCCAAAAGCCGTCGTGAACCATGGGAGTTGTAGTTCCTCCAAGCGGCCACAAAGCTGCTGCTTCCTCCTCTTCTTTAGACACGTCTTTCATCTTCTTCTTCTTCCGCAGGGGGCGCCCTCGAGCCCCCGCAGAAGCGTGACGTCACACTCCCCTCCCTCCTTCATCCTCCTCTTCCTCCCCTTTTCTCCGCCGATTGCCTCTCCATGAGCCACTCATCTCCCCCCCCCCCTTTTAAAGTAGATTCACCTACTCTTAGCATATTCCCAAGTCTACTCTTTTCAAGTCGTTTTAAGAGGATCAGAAAAAGGTCCTGTCCGCCTTTCCTCCCCCCCCAAGTCCTCCTTTGTTTTACCTCACGGGCGGCCGAAGCGCCCCGTCTCCCCCTCAGCCGCTCCCGCTCCCGAAAGGCCGCCCCATCACCGCCTCTGTCCATAAAGGGCTGGGGCTCAAGGGCCCCCTCCCAGCCCCCGCAAAGCCATGCCTGCCTTTCCGTCACTGGCCGCAGCCTCGTCCGCCATAATGGGCCGCCATGACGCAGCCCTGAGGTAAAAGAAAGACCCCTGGAGGCCTCTTCAAAGCCACCCTCCCAACTCTCCAGGCCCTGATTCTTCCCAGCGCCGGGATCTTACCACTCTGTCAAGGATCGCGGCCCAAATAAGACAGCAAATACAAATCGTTGTTTCCTTTGTTCTCCTCGCGCACTCCAAAGCCTCTTCCGCCTCCCTTGAAACTGTCCGCCCAACGACCGACCGACCGCCCCTATTTATAGCTTGACGTGAAGCGAGGCCCCGCCTCTGACGCCTCACTGTGAGGTGGCTCCGCTAGGCGAAGTAGTCCCTCCAATAAAACGGTGAAAAAACAATTTAATATATATTTTATATATTAGACATAAGGAGGGGTGGTTTAGTTCTCTTTGCGACGACTCCCTGATGATAAAAATAGCAATATATGGAGGGATTAACTAACTGCGGAAGGATATATCAAAAGAAGCGCACAAAAGGGATTGAGAGGAAGACAAGAGGCGGGCTTAAAGCGATTGGTGGGGAGGACAAAAAAAATCTAGCCTCTGATTGGCTGGCAGGTGAGGCAATCCACTGGAAGGCTCTGGAAGAATCGAGGACCGAGAGGGCGGAGGTAGAAGGGAGGAAGGAGAGCCCGGATGAGTGTCTCGACGCTGATTGGCGGGTCTTGACGTCACCTTGTTGCTAAGGTCCTCGGCCTCAGAGAAGACTTGGTATGAAGGGGTAGTTGTACGCATGCGCAGCCATTCAGGTCTGTTGGGGGGGGGGGGGAATTGGCTTTTCTCAGAAACCATTAATTTTTCCTTTTAACCCTTAAATTGAAGCCTTGCTTTTTCCTTTTTAGAAGGCTTAGGAGCAAAATGTTAGTCTTTCTTTAAAAATGTGGAATAAACATGGAAAATTTCCAGTAAGCATGGGAAATAAATACAAATTAAAACCCATAGAGTCTTGCCAGTAACAATTGCATCCCAAATACTCTTTGTGCTTTAGTTCTAAACATGGAATTGTACAATAAAACGAAATACCCTCTTCTTGTAAGTATGTTTTGAGGAGATACAAGGAAAAATATTATTAATTGCTACCCAAAAGTCTAGGAAAAGGTTAAATAAATTCCCTGTTCTGTCATGGAAACCCTTTAGGATGAGGGCTGGGTTTTTTTAAATGCCATACTATATACGTTTTAATGGTTTGCATTTTTAACATGTTTCATTTTAATTTATATCTTGCTTTAACTCTTAAAATTATTTAAATGCTTTTTTTATTTATACCTTTTAATATTGTACTGTTTTTAAATTGTGTTGTTGTATACTTGTTGTTCACAGCCTTGAATCCCTATATTGGGAGAAAGGCGGGGTATAAGAAAATAAAAGAAAAAAATTAGGTAAACTTGGGCAAGTCACACTCTCTCAGCCCCAGAAATCCCCATTAGCAGGGCTGCCATAAATTGGAAACAACTTGAAGGCACACAACAACAACAAATATTAAAGAATAACTGACTTGTGAGCTACATTATCACACTTTATTTTTAAACATGCTTTTTTATTCTTTTCTTTATGACAATTATGGGCTTGTGGTCTTAGAGTGGACGGTATTAAAGAAATATTTTGGCTTATAGACTTGTTTAAATTATTTAGCAATGAACTTGTGCATGGAGTACGAAGCTAAATCTATTGTTTATCTGCTTTCCACAGGAAGCGGTGATGGGGCCGTCTCAACGGTTTCCTCTTTTGAATTTGCCTGAAATTAATATTTCTGCCAGGTGAGAATCTTGTTCAATGCATGAAACTGGATCACACAACAATTTGCCTCCCCCCACATTTTTCAGAGGGTCTCCTGAAATTTGCCACAAAATACCATCAGCAGGCCATGTATTCCTGTAAATATGAATCCTCAGCTAGAAGATTCTCGCAAGATGTTTCACACATAAAGAAAAATAGTTTGAAAGCGCTTTGAATGCTTTGGTGATTCATTTTATATATATATATATATATATATATATATATCCTAGAGTTGGAAGGGACCCCGAGGGTCATCCAGTCCAACCTTCTTCTGCCATGCAGGAATACATAGGATCCTAGAGTTGGTAGGGATCCCCGAGGATCATTCAGTCCAACCCTCTTCTACCATGAAAGAATACCCAGTCCTTGATTTGGAAGGGACTCCCAAGGGCCATCCAGGCTCTGTTTAAATACCTCCAAAGAAGGAGAGTCCACCTTTCATCACTATCATCATCATCATCATCAATAATAATAATAATAATAATAGTCTAGATATGGATTTATGTCCATGATGTTCACATAACCTTTTGTAACTGGGCTTTTTCCTCTCTCTATATATACACATGCACATATACACACACATTCTCTCTCTCTCTCTCTTAATTCAACTTTAAAACAATCCTTAAACATCTAGAGAGTCCTGTGTGGGTCAGAAGCTTGCAATAAAGCATTGAAAACATTTTGTGGGTCCAAAGAAATGTGTCACTTGATCGATTGCCCTTATGAATTTTAGTCTTATGTTGCACAATGAATTGAGGACGTGGCTTTTGCTGTCTCATGGGACAATTCTGGAATGTAGATGATTAACTCCCAAGAGCCTTTAAAATATATTTCCCATCATCCATTAACCTGAGGATTGTGGGTGACAAACAGCCCAACAAACAGCAGCTGACTATTGCAACGTTGGCAGAAAACATGGAGCTCTCATGACCGGCTCAATTGCATTTGTGCGTTTCCCAGAAGAACTGAGGAAGCCAGCTTGCAGTCAGGGCCAGCCAGGGAGGTTACTGGGCAATGTTATAAAATAATCCATTATTTCAAAGGAAGCTTGAGTGTGTTTACAGGAAAATATCAGGCAGTGGGCCAATTTCTCCCTTTCCTAACAGAAAGCCTTTGCCGCGCAATAAAAAGACAACCCACATTGCCTTTAGAATACAATGTGCTGTTTCTTAAGAAAAAGAGTTAAAGGAATTGTCTGCAAACCCTCTGCTATTTGTACAGCCTTGTAATACATCATTGTATTTAGACACAGGTGGCCAATTTTGCTAGATCAGGATGGAATATTCCAGTTACATTGTACCATCTAAAGCAGGGGTAGGCAACTTTTCCCCTTTAAGGGCCGAGGGACTTCAGCTCCCAGAATCCCAGGAGCTATTGGCCAACATGGGACTATTGGCCAACATGGCTGAGGCTTCTGGGAGCTGAAGTCCCTCGGCCCTTAAAGGGGAAAGGTTGCCTACCCCTGGTCTAAAGTTTGTGTTTTTTCTCTCTCTCCTTGTCTGGCTTTATGGAGACATAATGTTTGGATGGACACAGCGTTCTTTGTGTGGGGGGGGGGGAGAAATGGATCAGAAAAACAGCCAACTTCACTTCGGCACAAAGGTTAAATGTCCTTTTGTTAGAATTCAAAGATATAGCTGCATTAGTCTGTAGAAATCGCAAAGGTTAGAGAGAGATCTTGTAGCACCCTTGAGACTAACTGGGAGAAAGAAGTTGGCAGCACGAGCTTTCCTAGACTAAAGTCTACTTCCTCAGATGCATCTGAAGAAATAGACTTAACTCTAGGAAAGCTCATGCTGCCCCGACTTCTTTCTTTTAGTTAGTCTCAAAGGTGCTACAGGTTCTCTCTACATGTTGTCCTTTTGTTTCAGTTTTGGAGTTTTAGGCCTCCTGCAACATTGTGCCAGTTTATTTGCAAAATACTAACATTTGTTGCTGGCAAACCATGTTTAATACTTTTGACAAATTGATAGATACAGTATTTCTTTCGCTTTTTGTTTGTTTGGGCAGAATTGACAGGGTGTTTTTCTGTGCAAAGGTAACCCGAGTTCAGATTACCTAACACCCTGCCAATGCCAACAGCGAATTGAATGCTCTTTGACATGCCAGGACAAATCTTTCTGGAACGGCTTTCTGGAACTGTGACCAACTTGTTTGTTAAACAGCGCATGTTAATAAAAGTGGGAGGCTCTAGTAAAAAGAATTTGAGTTTCAGCACAACTTGAAGAGAGAGGGTCACAGCTGACCTTTGGAAATGGAATCATTAATTTAAAATAGGCAATTGGTTATTTTTATTTTAATAAAATAGTATTAAATAGGGCTTCCTAGGGTCAAAACCACACCGTTGTTGTTAGGGCAGTATGTCCGGTTAAGGATATACAGTCGGTCCTCCACATTTGTGGCTTTGTCTTTTGTGGATTTTATTCTTTGCAGTTTCGTTTTGATTAATATGATGTTCTCTCTTGGAATCTCTCTAGGTTCTCCTGCGCAACTCTACCAGATGTTGACCATAGAGTTGCGCAGGAGAACTTATATAAGTTCCTAGAGAAAACACTTCTCTGGCCATTTGTAAGTCCTCCGGCCTGATTCTATGATCAACCTCTGGCAGATGTTGACCATAGAGTTGCACTGGAGGACACGGAGATTCCTAGAGGGGTGTTCTCTTAGGTAAAAAGTAATAATGCTTTTTTTATATGGGAGGTTTCCCAATTCACCCCAAACCCCAGCGAATGTGGAGGGACCAGTGTACAAGCTTTCCAGTTTCACAGAGTTCATCCCCAGGACTGCTGAAGGGGTTCTGTGAAAACTGGAAACTTACGTAGCAGAACTTTATATTGGTTAGCTTCTTTTAAAAAAAAAAATAAAGTATGGTTTAAATAGCTTTTGAAATCTGTCATCAGGTCTTATCTCCTTTTTCAGACCCACGTTTTACTCCTCGTTTTTCCATCTAATGGTTGTGTAGAAAAGGAGATTTTGGCATCTGTTGTCAAACAACACCTACTGAAATACCCTCTTCAACTATCAAAGGTACAAGAGTCCTCTCCAGTTTTCAGTCTGGCAGTTTTCCTCTTGACTTGTACCATCTGACATTGAAAAATGAAAAAATACCCATTTCTAGAAACGTCACTTAACATTTTGCCCTTCGTTTTCTGTCCCCCTCTGTGTCAGATGATACTAAGTTTAGAATTACAGTAGTATTGGATTCCCTTGTGCACATTTTCATTGTGGCTGTGTGTCTCTCAAGATGGCTTCCCATGACAGTAGAAAAACAGTGTCAGGGAACCCTGCTTCAGAGTTTCATGCCTTCCTCTGCCAGATTTCGATGCCGAGAGAATCCTCTGCCAGGAAAAAAGCTCTCTCCATCAAAAGTAACAAAAGGGGATCACGGATGAATTCCTCCCCTGCCCCCAGTTAGTTTCCACAAAGCTGACATACGCAGGAAAACTCTAGCACTTTCTCAAGTGCCCGTTGGTATATTTTTCTCTGGCTGCATCACAAAATGGGCACCTCTCCCAGAAACTTTGTCCTGCTGAGTCACTCTCACGCAAGCCATGCCTAGTCAGATACGAACATGGGTGCGGGTGCAGGGAGAAATGTAGTTTTTATTCCTGAAGGACGGGGTCAGAGCTTATCTTTAGAAGTGCACTTTGAGCCCCGGTGGAAAATCTTTCACAGTCTCTGGACTGTTCTTCCTTTCACGGACATCTCTCTTCTCCTTGCTAATCAGGATATTGCCTGATAAGAAATCAAGGACTGGGTGAATAATACTTGTAGGTAAGAGTGTAGCTGCCACCAGAATGAGGTGGCCATTGCAAATGGGATATGCCATCCTAATTTAGCAGGGACTGCTTGGATCAGTCCTGTTGTCATCCTTCCTTTAAAATGTCCCGGTTTATCTCTCTTTCTCCCACATTCCCCTTTTTGTCCTCACCAACCTTCAAGGAGAGTGAGAAACAAACAGAGCTTGGAAACAATACTGTTTGGGACTATATCTCCAACAATTCCTCAGCCAACAGAAGCAAGATAACTTTCTCAAGCTTTGGATAGGATTTTTATATATATATATATATATATATATATATATATATATACATACATAAATACAAATGAAGTGAACAGAGTTCCTGTAGAATTAAATGGTAGTTACTCTCACATAAGAATCTGTGTAAGATTGTTGTCTTAACCAGACAGAGGCTGCTTTCACACTGCGGAAATAAAGCAGTTTGATACCACTTTAACTTCCTTGGCTCAATGCTATGGAATTCTGGGATTTGTAGTTTGATGGGGCACCAGAGCTCTCTGACAAGTAAGGATAAATACTGTATCTCACCAAGCTACACTTTCTCAAATTCTATAGCATTGATTCATGGCTGTTAAAGTGGTGTAAAACTGGGTTATTTTTCCAGACTATGACTCTGGATACCAGGATTTAATTCACTGTTCAGCTATGGAAACCCACTGGGTGACTTTGGGCAAGTCACATTCTCTCAGCTTCAGGGGAACCAATGGCAAAGCTCATCTGAACAAATCCTGCCAAGAAAATCCCATGATAAGTTCAGTTTAGGGTTGCCATAAGCAACAATAAAGGAAAATCCAGGGGAGAGATCAAGGCATGTTTTAAAATGAGAACTAGAAACTTTATGCTGGGGAAAACAAACAACCATCACAGAAAGTTGGTGGAGTTGAAGGAGGAGGAAGTTGTGGAGGTGACTTTTTCTTTTCAGAATAGTACAAATGCAAGGCAAACATGTTTGACCAGCTTGGGAAGTGTTTCTAAGCTACATTCTCTCAGCTGAGTAACTTTGGGTGTGGACTATAATTTTTCCATACACAGAATAAAGTGACTCATATCGGAATTAACCTTCAGGGTGCATTTAGGGTGCTTTTAGAACAAGAATAACAGGAAGCGCTTATGTCTGCCTCCCTTCCTAGTAGCTAGACAAACTCAGGATTGCCAAGTTAAGATTTGTACTTTTTAAGGTACTTTTTATTCATCCCTTTTACTTATACGTTGGAATGAATAAGAGGTGGCATGGTCTTGAGTGGGCAATTATGACCCATTAGCTTTACAAAACACCTCAGCATGGCTCTGAAAAGGGCTAGAACTGTTGGCTTGATAAAAGAATTATCTTTAGTGCTAGGGAAAAGGGACACAGTCCTGAGATTCTTGTGTGTGTGTGTGTGTGGCAGATAATGATGGTGTGGTTTTTGGTTTGGCTTTCAGGGATCACAAGATATCCGGTTCCCTTTATCAGAGCCAGCTCATCAGCCCCATTAAAAGAGAGACCGGAAGTACACACTGCAAGTATGTCTTAAGTAACTCTATATTATATACACATACCCTCCATTTAAAAGAGGTTGGCATATGCCAGCCGTGACTTTCAGCTATGCCATTTCAGCCCTTTATGCAACACCTTGGCATGAAGTATTAGGAAGTCCTGCATACATAGCAGATGCTCTGATAAATAATACAGTGTGTGTGTGCTCCATTTGTACGGGAAGCTGTCTTATACAATCTGGTCCCATTTTGTCTGCCTGGTTGCCCCCCTCTGGATGTATTCCAGCTTGTTAATATCCTCCTTGAACTGTAATGCCCAGAACTGGACCCTCCTGCTGAGGTCTCCCCAAATCAGAACAAAGTGGTATTTGTTGGTGGAAAGCCAGTGTGGTGTAGTGGTTTCAGCATAATACTAGGAGTCTAGAAATGAGGGTTCAGTTCCCCACTCAGCATGGAACTCAATGGGTGAGTCACACACTCTCAGCCCCAGAAACCACATTGTAGGCTCACCCTAGGGTTGCCATAAGTTGGAAACCACTGGAAGGCACAACATAATAACAACTCTGCTGCATCTTCCCAGTCATCCATTCCTACATATCAGGGTGCAGAATGAAAACAGTTTGACACCACAACTCAGTTAACCGCCATGACTCTATCCTGCAGAATCCTGGGATTTGTAGTTTGATGAGGAACCCCAGTGCTCTCTGATAGACCCGGCTGAATACATCACCAACCCACAAATCCCAGGATTGTGTAGGATAGAGTTAGCAGGGCAGTGAGAGCAGTGTCAAACTCCTTTAATTTTGCTGTCTGGATACACTCTTAGTAGCCCATTCCTCTCTCCTCCAGAGCAGTGACCGGTTCTTGTTCGGACTACAACTCTCCAAATCCACCCCTCCCCCTCCCCCTCCAGCATTCTGGGAGTTGTAGTCCAACTAAGGCAAGACACTCTCCAGACAAAAATCTACCAGTGAGTTACAAACCAAACAGGAGAAAAACAATTGGAGATGTTAGTCAGATGCCTGCATTTTGATGTTTCTGCCCTTAATTAAGATGGCAAGGGGAGGGTATCTTTTGCAGGCAGGTGAGCTTGAGTTGACATAGCACTGGGGCTCCCTCCAGCCGACAAAACCTTGAATTGCAACCTAAAGGAGAGAAGAGGAAGAGAAGGGGGGAAGTGTGGCTATCGACAGCATGGCGAAGGCTAGGAGGAGGTCCTCGCCCACAGCAGCACCAGCCCCGGGTCCTTCCACGCGGAAAGGCCCTGCTTCAGGTGGGAGGAAGCCTTGGGTGGCCCCAGCAAGCCCTCCTTCCCGCGATCGGCCCTCCAAAGGGGCTGCAAAGAAGAAGCAGCTGTCTTTAGCACCACCTCCCCCTAAGAAGAAGGCAGTGGAAAGTGGGGCTGGAGTAGACCCCCAAGGCAACGGTGGCAACAATGGGGAAGAGTTGTGGCCCCTGGCACTGGGGTCCCAGCGGGAGCGTTGGATCCAGTTCCAGAAGCGCCAGAGAGTCAGTTGTGAGGAGGCAGCCAAACTCTTGCTGGACACCTTGTGAGTTGGATGGGGGGGAGGAGGAGAAGAGTTGGGGGGTTGGAGAGGGGTCCTCACCCTACCCCCCCCCCAAGTCTCTGGATCCCCCTGGGACCATGCAGAGATGGACCTTGCAGGGTCAGGCACCAAAGAAATCCACAAGTCTCCAAGGGCTCTGTCGTTGGGCTACAAAACCCTTGGGTTATAAATAAGAAAGTCTATCTCTAGTGCCCTTGGGTTTCAAATAAGAAAGCAAGCCTATATAAAGAGCTCTTGGGTTTCAAATAAGAAAGCCCCTCTACAGAGCCCTTCGGTTTCAAATAAGAAATAAAGTCCCTCTACCGAGCCCTTGGGTTGAAAGAAAGCCCATCTACAGAACCCTTGGGTTTCACATAATAAAAGAAAGACCATCTGCAGAGCCCTTGTGTTGTGGAACAAGAGTTTGGGGAGCTGTAGCGGTTCAGAGAAGGTGCTGGTCCAAAGTTCTGGGATGAAAGGACAGGAAAAAGGGATTGCTTATTCCATGTTAGGTTATTTTGCTACCTGGGAGAATTTTTCTACTCTTCCCTTAGGTCACTTGGCTGAGCTGGGATTTAAAGCCTACTGCCCTAGTCAAATACTCAAATCACTGCACCATCCTGGCTCTCTATCCCATAATTTCCTTGGTAAGATTTGTTTGGTGGAGGTTTCCTGTTGCCTCCCTCTGAAGCTGAGAAAGTGTGGCGTGCCCAGGGCTTTCTGGTGGGCTTCTATGACGAATCCTTTTCTTCCAGAGTCATAGGCCAACACTCAAACCAATCTTTCTCTTTCTTTCTCTCTCTCTCTTTTTTTTTTTGGACTACAGCTCCCAGAATCCTGGCTGGGGGGTTCTGGGCATTGTACTCCAAAAGAGGGCATTTCTCCAACCTCTAGAAATTATGAAGCGTTGGGCAACAGAGAGGCAAGCAGCGAGGATTCAGATGCTGGGATGGTGATGGACAAAAAGTAACATGTCACATTTTCCAGGGATACTTGAGTGATGATTCTGGGACAGAACCTGAATCATTGATGGTCCACCATTCCAGTCAGCAAACTCTGGAGACTGTGAAATTCAGAACCGTAACAATCATTCTCCTTCTCTCTCAATAGTGAATATCAAGGGCTGGTGAAACACACAGGTGGCTGCCACTGTGGAGCCGTCCGCTTCGAGGTCTGGGCTTCAGATGTCCTCCATATCTTTGACTGCAAGTGAGTAACCCAACTCCCATCCCACAAATTCTCTACCTCTCCAGTGAAGCTGATAAGGGAATTTGCAGAACAAGCAGCAAGGCATAGTTACTTATGGCCAAGGAGTCTTACTGCAGACTTAGCGAGGTCAGAATGTGTTGGTTTGCACAATTAGAGCTTGGAAAATTTCCCATTTTGAAAGGGAGAGACAACCAGGCTTTCCCAGAAAGCTGCAAGCATCTTGCAAGCAGCTGGGAAATTCCAGGGATTAAGCAGCTTCAAAGCAGATTCATTTATATACCGCTTCATATCGCGCTATGGGATGTCTAAGCGGTTTACAACTGTAAGCTCATTGCCCTCCAACAGCTGGGTACTCATTTTAGCGACCTCGGAAGGATGCAGGCCTGAGTCTAGCCTGAGCCCTGGTTAATATTGAACTCGCAACCTTGTGGTCTATGAGTGAATGGCTGCAGGACAGGCATTTAACCACTGTGCCACCAGGGCTAACAGTATCATGGAGTTGGAAGGGACCTCAATGGCCATCCAGTCCAACCCTCTGCCATGCAGGAACTCACAATCAAAGCCCTCCCTGTGACAGATGCCCACCCAGCCTCTGTTTAAAAACCTCCAAAGAAGGAGACTCCACCACTCTCTGAACTAGTATATTCCACTGTTAACTCTGTCAGGATGTTTTTCCTAATGTTGAGGCAGAATCTCTTTTCCTGCAGTAAAAGCACACAGACCTAGTGTGATGATTATCGTGATGGTGGTGATGATTATCATGAAATTACACCTTGTGAAACAGGTTACCTGGTTGTGATGGACTTCACCAATGTGGAGAGAATAGCTATAAAATTATATATTTCTCCCCCTTTATTTTTTCAACCCTCCCTGCTCTTCCCAGCTGCAGCATCTGCGTTAAGAAGCAAAATAAGCATTTCATTGTTCCTGCCTCACATTTCAAGCTGCTGAAGGTAGGTTATTGGGTGGAGTGATGGGGGAAGAGGTGAATATCTGGGTTAGATGTGGGTGCGGCTGAGGTTAGCCTTTGCGGCCCCCTTAAAAGCCCGACCATTGTAGGGGATTATGGGAGGACTGGGAGGTCATTCTCACCTCAGAAGTAAATAAAGGAAGCTCTGGCCTACCATACAGGCTTGTTGTAATTATTGTTGCAGTGCTTTGTGAACTTCCAAGCACTCCCCTGAAACAGCTCAGTGTTGTTCTCCCTCCCGCACAGGGTGCCGACAACCTCACCACTTATGCCTTTAACACCCGCCGTGCCCAGCATACCTTCTGCAAGACGTGTGGCGTCCAGAGTTTCTACACGCCCCGCTCTAATCCTGACGGCTATGGTGAGGAAGGGTGGGCAGCAGGCATGGAGAGGGTGGGATTGATGACATTGCCACTGCCACCACCATTCTTCTGAGATCCACCAACGGGAGCTGGGTGCGAAACAGAGGCTCTGAGGGCTGATAACTAGAGCACAGGGGGGCTGAAGAGGCAGAGGCAGTCCCTCGAGTTGGCTTCCAACATCCAGTCTCAAATCTGTCCCAAAGCCTCTATAACTCAGGGATTCTCAGGTTGCTTTTCAGCCTCAGCCTTTCATTTCTAAACAGGGTCTTCATTCCTGAGAGACTTGAACAGAGGAGTACAGTTTTTTTAACAAAAGCCATTCTGCTGTGGCCATGCAACTGGGGAGCCAGAGGTCTTTTCCCAATAAAAGACATAGACTTCATAGCCTAGAAAGACCATAGTGCTTGGATTTTAGACTGCTAGTTCCTTGGGGCAGGGGTCTTTGAGCTTTCCCTGTTCTATAGAGCCTCCCTCCAAGCCAAACTCTCTTCCAGAAGTCTGGAGTTGCTGCCACACTGCAGAATTAATGCTGTCTGACACCTGCCATGACTCCGTCTTATGGAATACTGGGGTTTGTAATCTGTTGTGGCGCCAGAGGTCACTGACAGTGATGGCTAAATATCTCTCAAAATTACAAATCCCAGAATTCCACAGTATTGAGCAGTTAAAGTGGTGTCAAACTGCATTAATTCTGCAGTGCAGTTGCAGCCTAGACCAGCAGATCTTCATCTGGCTGCTGAGCATGTCTAAGGTGGTTGGGATGGCCAGTGACTGAGGAAGATTTTGTTTTGTTTTTAGCATATTAGTATAATATTTTAGTATTTTATAGTGTGGTGGTGGTATTATTATTATTATTATTATTATTATTATTATTATTATTATACCACCACACCATAAAATACTAAAATATTATACTCCTCCCCACCATGCATAGAGTGATGGGAGATCTAGTCCAATAATAAAAATAAAAGGCTAGATCTCCCGTTACTCCAAGTCTGGTGGGACAGATGACAGGAGTTGTAGTCTGACTTATCTGAAAAGTGCCACGCTGAAATAAGATTAAACTTATGAAACCTATAGCACTGCTTTACCTGATGTAGTTTCTGTCTTTTTCTAGGAATTGCTCCGCACTGCCTGGATGAGGGTACTGTGAGCAGTGTCACTGTGGAGACTTTTGATGGCAAAGAATGGGAAAAGGCTGTAAACGCTCATCCTACAATCAGGAGCATGTCAAAACCATGAGCTACCTGCTTCTGCCATCGTAGGTGCCCGTCATTTTCTCCTCCACACCGTCCATCTGGAAAGCGATTTCTGTTCCAGATATGTTTAGGAAATAAAGGCTGTATTTTTGTAAAATACACCTTTCTCTGAAGCTCATTCTCTTCCCTGCAGCTGAGCAGAAACCGAATCCTACTACCCATCCCTTCAAAAATCAAAAAGTGGTTAGTCACAGAATCCCGAGTTGGAAGAGACCTCAAAGGCCATCCAGTCCAACACCCGCCATGCAGGAAGACACAACATAGAATCATAAGCCAGAAACACAAAGGTACACAGCAACAAAGCCTGGCTGATAGAATGCAATGGAGTCACTATTCCCAAAAGAAATTCATAATTCAACATACACTTTCCCATTTGTCCTGTTAGGGATTTTAATTAATTCTTTGTTCCAAAGGATGGAGGGGAGGGGAAAAACCACCATGTAACATTTAAATTCATTTGTTTCAGAGTAAACTTTAAATTTAATGCTCACTGTCATTATTTCAAGTTAGCAAGTACTCTTGGTTTGGTTTAAAGAGACAATATAAATATGTACAAATGTTCCTGGCTGTAAAAATTTGGGAACAGGTCTTCCTCAGACCCCCTTTTCTGGTACAAAATATGCCACACTGTTAAGGTTTCCTATTGCCCATCTGTACAGGAAGTATTGAAAAGTTCCTATGGTTTACATTTCTTTGGCTTCCATCACCAGAGCAGAAACATTCACCACCAAGAATCTTGTTTTCAGTTAGGAAGGGATCGTAGATGAGAATTCATGGACCCCATCAGTCAATCCAGTGCAGGTGTCTGGTCTGTTTCTCAATGCTTCAAGAAGTTTTGGGAACACTATGCCTCCCTCCTTGAGAAGTGCACCCTTGCTTGGGCTGTCCTTTCATCCCCACAGTCCTCTTCCCATTACAGGAAATTGAGCGAGTTGATCACCATGTAGCGTGAGAAGATCATGTAGAGTTGGCGGAACCAGAGGAGTTGGCTGCGATGGCACTGCATGGCTGTCTGGAAGGAGACAGGTACACGGTTACTGTTTTTTAAAGTTAGGTGAACTTGGTTTAAGATACCAATCTTAAGTTACACTGGTCAAGATTTACTGGAAGTGTTGCACATCCTAAAATTACCCTGGTGTAGCTGTGCTGTGGGTGTGCTGTATTGCTCATATACTGATTGTGCCTCTGAATGATAGACCACACAATTTGTAACAGTTGATTAAAGACACCCATAACATAACCATGGTCCCTGAAGAGGTTTGTGATGATGTATGAAGTTACCTCTGTTTAACATGATATGTTAACCAGGCCCAAATCACAATCTGAGAGCTCACAAACTCTGGCTTGTTTGAACCATGGCTTGTTATGATATCCAGACCCACTAACCTGGCCTGTTCTTGGCTTGTTTTCCCAGCTGCCTACCATAAAAACTGGTGCTGATAAAAGGAGTGGAACAGCAGAAATGAGAAAGGCAAGTCATAATTTGTTATGGTCATTTCCCATGCAATCTGCAACTGAAGCAACAAACCATGGCTAACACAAATCATGGCTTGTTGTGACATCCGAGCATGCCTATTAAGAAATGTCCTCCTGAGGACAGTAATTGGAAGTGACCACTGACCCATCTGGTTCAGGGATTGTCCAATCCAGGCCCTGCAAAGGGATGCATAGAGTAAACCTTTTCAGGGAATATCAAAACAGCATTGGCCTCTTCCCACTAAGGATGGCAAGCAAGTCCAATCAGGAATTTTTTATAAGGATCAGAGAGTGTCAACTGGCCTACCAGAGTAGTATATACCTTTAGGAACACAATTCTATATCAGCTTTGCTCAGAGGAAATTCCCATTGAATTCAGTGGGGCTTAGGCAGCAGGGAAACTGATGTAGAATCGTATCCCAAACCTTGCAGTATGAGAGGAGATGAGGCAGCTCTAACTCCCACCCTCCCCTGTGCCATTGTGCACCCCATCTTTCCAACCATGGGATCTTTTGTGGCCAAATCCCAATCTAGGAAAGTTCTTGGTACATGTGTGTTGTGTTTGGAGAGTAAGGGGCTTAGGGTGGGAGCTTAGCAAAGTAGGCTAGGGGCTAAGCATAAGACTGGTGACTCTCACCTTGGCAAGTTCAGCCTCCTCCTCTCCCAGCACAAAGAGGGCATCCGGGCTCTGGAACCAGCTGATGGGAAGGTCCAAGATGGAAATGTACTTCCGGAAAATGTTGACCGTCTCAAGGGTGAGGACTTGACAGCCTGGGCAAAGGAGGATAAAGAGGGGCAAGATCCGGCAAGTTCCCTGCCTCCTCACATTGACCGTGCCATCCTCGGCACACTGACTCCAAAGTAAATCCAACTCAGAACTTGGAAAAGTTCCTTTTGGAGGGAGACCTAAGCCCTAGAATCCACCGGTTCAATGCTGCTGCTCAAAAAAGGAACTTTCCCAAGGTCTTGCTATGTTCAGCAGGGCTTCTGACCAGGGTTAAGACTGCATAGAATCACACCCTTAGCTTTGAAAAGGAAATAACACTGTCATTGATTAATTATTCTCCCAGTTGTTTCATTAAATCTGTAATTCTTCCAACAGGTTTCTCTAGTGCAGTTTTAGGCATGTCTACTTAGAAGTAATCACTTCTGAGTTTGATATTTATTTATTTATTTATTTGGAGTATTTATACCCCGCTCTTCAGCCACAAATCTTTAGGCCCTCTCAATTATAGCTACACCTTCAATGTCAGTTGACAATTCTAGGCCCAATAGACACACAAAATACTAACAGTTACAAAATAGGGAAAGCAAACAGTCAGAAAGCAAATAAAACATATCGAAAGAAAGGAAAGCAACACCAGAGAAAGAAAATGAAAACAGAGAAGGGGATGACTCTACGTAGCTGTACTTTCTCAGAAAAAAAAGTGTCCAGGATTATTTATTTTCATTTTTATGCTGCCTTTCTCCCAGAAAGGGGCCCAAGGTGGCTCACAAGTGTACAGAGGATTCCAGCTCTTAAACCTGCCCTCTGACAATGCAAAATGATGCAACACAGCAGCTGCAAACAGGAGTTAAATATTAAGAGAGACAGATTAAAAACGCTCTTTATCTCGAGCGATAAATACTTGGCCAGGAAGGGAAGGACTTGGGACATGGAAAATGGAGAGCTAAGGAAGTAGAATGATTTAAACGGGAGATAGCATGATGTAGTGGCTTGAGCATTGGCTCTAGAAATCCAGATTCGATTCCCTGCTAAGGCCAGAGAAACCCATTAGGTTACCATGGGTGAGTCACACAGTCTCAGCCTCAGAAAACCCTGCGATAGGTTCTTTATTGTTGTTACGTGCCTTCAAGTCATTTCCAACTTACAGTTACCCTAAGGTAACGTGGTTTTTCAGAGGAGGTTTTCCATTGCTTTCCCCTGAGGCTGAGAGAATGTGACTTGCCCAAGGTCACCCAGTGGGTTTCATGGCCAAGCGGGGAATCAAACCCTGGTCTCCAGAGTTGTAACCCAACACTCAAACCACTATGCCACATTGGGTCCGGGGATCTCCTTAGGGTCGCCATAGATTGGAAACTATTTGCAGGCATACATAGGGGAAAGAACTGAGGGGAGATAACTGATATTGAAAAGTTGCCATTGGGGTCTTGGGACAGATAGAAGTTCCTTTTGCAGGAGGAGAGATCATTCTCCGAATTTCCCAGCCAAAAAGAAATTCTCAAAAGTGTTGCATCTTGGGATGGACTGCAAGGAGATGGGAAATCTGTCATAAAGGGACAAGCCCATCAGGTGGAGCTGTTGGACTCCTAAAACTCAGCCAGACCTAAACTTCAGAGCTATGAGTGATGCTCTGAATATCCCTTGGTCTCAGCTCTGCTGGCTGGGGGTAATGGGATTTACAGTCCCACAGTATCTGGAGGGTCATACACATCGCTGGTGGCTCAGGGCTTGGAAATTAAAAGTTTTTGGTTTTTTTACTGTAACTCCCAGAATCTCCTGCCAGGCTAGTTATTGAAATAAGTCATGAAGACATGTAGGAATCCCCTCAGCACCCATGAGCTCTTACTGAGGATGATGGGCACCATGAAAAGTGGAGATGGTGACGAGGCATAGAATAAAGCAGAGATTATGAATCAGAAATCCATGTAATTCAGTCAGTTTATGCACTCTGCCTTTCCTCCCTTGAGCTCAAGGCTTATGTACTTTTAATCTGCATTTGCTTGAATGTTTGTGTGCTTGCTTGATTCCCAGTTTGGAGAAAAAGCCAGGATATAAATGACTAGAGAAGAGGAGGAGGATATGATGGTAGTATCATACCCTTCAACTTTCCTGAAGTGACAATGATATAGTCCCAATTAATCCTCTGCCTGTCCACTTTTAAACTTTTAAAATGTCCCAGTTTCTCCCTCTTCCTTCCCCCTTTTGTCCTCAGCCTTACTTTGGTTGCTGCAAACTAAATTCAAAG
The DNA here is from genome assembly GCA_026167975.1 of Phrynosoma blainvillii. Classification (NCBI taxonomy): domain Eukaryota; kingdom Metazoa; phylum Chordata; class Lepidosauria; order Squamata; family Phrynosomatidae; genus Phrynosoma; species Phrynosoma blainvillii. The sequence continues at coordinate 11,954,768 of JANUYF010000014.1, forward strand.
TAGTTTGCATGCAATTAACTCAGGAAGGAGGAGAGGGGAGGTTAGAAAATTGTCCTTTCCAGTCAGCTCAGGCAACAGCAAACTACTGCAGCCTCTCTTAGCTTGTCTGTCCTCCCTCACTACTTTTCCTATCTTCATCACACTCTGATGTTACGCAGCCACATCGGTCCTGGTTTTCCTCCATGAAATGTTGGCATGTGTGTAGGAAAAGTGGCTGTCCTCTTCCTCTTCCCTGCTTCTTAAACAGTCCCAAAAAGGGAGAGAAGGAAGAGAGAAAGAATAAACCTCGGGGAATAGTCCAAGTGAGTTTTTTCCTGGCCCCGTGGCAGGTCTGGAGCCTGGCCAATGCCCTAACCACTAACCCACACTGTCAATCAGGGTTTATAATATGCATCCCTGCAGTGCTCAAACGCATGAGATGGCTGTGGTGGACTCTGGCACTTGCAGAATGGCGGCCTTCCCTCCTTGCTTTAAGAGGAGCAGGTGGCTTCCCGCAGACAGATGCGCAAGTTCGGCTTCTTTCCAGGCCCTGGCGTCACTCGCCCCCGTCACTTAAGCCCTCCTAATGTGACACCTGTCAGATCGAATTAAGACAACCCGGGAATTGCGACTATATTTGGAAGGGCTTAGCTGGAGCGGCAAGGCAGGGGTTCTTGGGTAGGGTCGCCTTGGGCAATTGTGGGTCAGGGAAGAGGTGAATGCATCGGAGCAGCTGCCGGGCTTTTTGGTGGGGGGCAGAAGGAGACCCCTGTAGGGTGTGTGTAGTAGGGTTGCCCCTCCTCAGTCAATGCTGGGCAAGGGAGACCATGAAAATTTTAGGGGTATAGGAATAAATGCCCCCGCCCCACCCTCTTAAAATGTCTGCCAACCTTTGAGGGCTTTTGAAAGGAATACAGACCAGTTTATGGAGGAGGAGGAGAGCCAGAGTGGCGTAATGGTTTGAGTGTTGGACTGCAACTCTGGAGAACAGGGTTGGATTCCCAGCTTGGGCATGGAAACCCATTGGGAGGCCTTGGGCAAGTCACACTCTCTCAGCCTCAAAGGAAGGCAAAAGCAAACCCCCTCTGAACAAATCTTGCCAAGAAAACCCCATGATAGGTTTGCCTTAGGATCGCCATAAGTTAGAAATGACTTGAAGGCACAGATAATAGATGATCGATAGACAGATAGACGATAATGGCAGTCTCCCTGTAAGATATAAAGCAACAGAAAGCCAGTCTAGTGCTTAGAATATTTTACTGAGGTTTCGGAGAGCAAGAGTCACACATACAATTGGCCCTCCGAATCCATGGAGTTTGCATCTATGGGTTCAACCATCCATGGCTTGAAAATATTAAACAAAATTCCCAAAAGCAAACCTTGGTTTTGCCATTTTATATATGGAACACCTTTTTTACTACACCACTGTATTTAAAGGGACTTGAGCATCTACATATTTTTGTATCCATGGAAGATCCTGGAACCAAACCCCAGTGGATACCGAGGGCCCACTGTAGTTTTCCAGTTTAGTTTCTGATAGGAGGTTTTTCCCAATCTTACTTGGAAATACCAAGGATCAGGTTTAGGACATTCTGCACACTTAAGAGGTGTACTACTACTAAGTTAGGGCAAAGTAAGATTCACACACACACACACACACATGCATGGTGTGGGAAAATGATGACCCAAAACTCGGCACACTCTACAGGGGCAATGTCTGAATTGCATGGTGCACCATACCTTCTGGAAGCTTCTGCTCCGAATGCAGGTACCTGTGAAAAAGACAACAGGAGGGTGAGTAGACACACCATGGGACCACCAATCCTCATCTCTCCCTCCTCTCTTCTCCCCAGGAGACCTGAAACTTATATCTGACAGGGACATCGGTTCATCAGATTTGGAGTCATTGCAAGGAAGCAGATTTTGTCAAAAGATGAGAAGAAACCACCCAAGGGTAAGAACTGCTTGGCAGCAGCAAACACTACCTTTAGAAGGCAGGCCATCTATTGAGATAAGTGAAACCATGAGATTTCTGCACCAAGGAGTGGGTTGGACCTTGAGATACCCTTTCTGAATCAGGAAAATCTAATGCTTCAATCATTTGTGTGGGTTTCCCAGGGGCAGAAGGTTGCAAATTTTTCAAGGCATTTTTGGTTCTGGTGGAATAAGACCATAACAGGAGACAAGAAAGAGAATTGATCCCAGGTGGCCTTTGCTTTTAAAGCTGAAGGGTTAGGATGGACATTGACCAGCCCCCCCTCTTTGTCCATCTTTGCCTTCTGTGGGTTCCTCATAGAAACACACCCCAAATTTTGAGCTTCTCCACCATCTTCTCGAGAGAGGCCAGAAATGTTCCAAAAGATCCAGAAGTCTCTCAAACTTCTGAGCCCTAATGGTAATAAAAGAGACCAGGATGTCATGTGGCTAGAGTGTTGGATAAAGAGAGATCCGGGTTCAAGTCTGAACCCAGCAACGAGAGCTCACCAGGCTAACCTTGGATCCTTCGAAATTCCATGGCCTAGCCTACCTTGCAGGGTTGATGTGAGATTAAAGGGGAGCTATGTAAATTGCGATGGTAACTATATGTGCTGACCCAGTCAGACTGGAGAAAAAGGGCTACCTTCCAGGTATTCCTGGACTGCAACTTCTATCAGCCTTAGCTTGTAGGGCCGAGGTAAGAAATTATGGACATTGTTGTCCAATTCTACCTAGAGGGATACATGTTTGCTGTCCCAAACCTGAAAGGAAGGAAGGATAAAAATGCCAAGGGGGGGGGGAACCCACTTAATCCTATCCTGAATCCAGAAGGCCACTAGGGGGCACACTTTATCTCAGAACTGCACTTTTCCTTCCTACTTTTACCCAAGGCTTCAGCTGGGAGAAAACTGTTTTGTTTTTTCATACAATTTACATTTCCAGGCCTTTAAGTACTGGTTACTGTTAAAGGTGTAGAAGTTTTTTATTTTAACAAAGTAACTCTCTGCTTTCCCAAAAGTAACTAAAAGGGCCTCAAAGTTGCTACAAGATCCCTTTGCATAAAGGTGTTACTTTTGGTTGTGGTTGTGTGCCTTCCAGTCTTTTCCAATTTATGGTGACTCTAAGGCCCACGGGGTTTTCTTGGCAAGATTTTTTTGGATGAGGTTTGCTATGGCCTTCCCCTGAGACTGAGAGAGTGTGACTTGCTCAAGATCACCCAGTGGGTTTCATGGGCGAGAATCGAACCCTGGTCTCTAACTAGATGATACACTAGTTAGAGGCATAGGCTGAGCCCCTGCGCTGGGAACTATGTGGGGTTCCCTTTCCATCATGTAGTGAAGCCATCCCCTGTAATTATGAAAGTAACTTAAAACAGCAAGGACATTGCAAACGGATGAAACTGACCCTGCAAGTTTCGGCCTCCCAATGCTTTGGACTCCAACTCCCACCATCCTGTATAATTGTCTGGGCTGGATGGGGCTTTGGGGAATTGCAGGCCAACAAGCTCTGGAGGACCAAAAGTCTCCCCTCCCCTCCTCACAGGGAAACAAAATTACCGCTGGTTGTTTGATGGGACTTAATTTGAGAATGGGGACATTGTGTTGTTATTGTTATTTGCCATCAAGCTGGCTTCTAAAGACCTTAGGAATGAGAGACCTCCAAGAGGCCTGGGTCATCCACAGCCCTGCTCAGATCTTGCAAACTCAGGGCAGCCACCATGGTTTCCTTGACGGAGTCCATCTGTCTCCAAGATGGTCTTACTCTTTCCCTGCTAAATTTCCAAGCATGATTGTCTTTTCCAATTACGGTCCGCTCACCATACCCACGGATTCTTTATCCATGGATTCAACCATCCGTGGCTTAAACGTATTTTTAAAATACAGTCCGCCCTCCACATTTGCAGCTTTGACTTTTGTGGATTTGATTAATATGTTCTCTCTAGGAATCTCTAGGTTCTCCTGTGCAACTCTGCCAGAAGCTGACCATAAAGTCATGCTGAAAGACCTAGAGATTCCTAGCGAAAACACTTTTCTAGGCATTTGTTGGTCCTCCGGTGCACTCCTGTGGTCAACTTCTGCCAGACATTGACCACACAGTTGTACTAGAAGACCTAGAGATTCCTAGAGAGATGTTTTCTCAGGTTAAAAAAAGAGGTTTTTCCACTTTCAGGGGGTCCTGTGCCCTTAACCCCAGCGAATGTGGAGGGCCCATTGTATATAAATTCCAAACAGCCAACCTTGGTTTTGCCATTTTATATATTTGGCTGGGTCATTGTATTTAATGGGACTTGGGCATCCACAGATTTTGGGTCCTGGAACCAATCCCAGCAGATACCAAGGGCCCACTGCAATTACATTGTTTCACCTTATGTCCAAAGTACGACCACCTCGATCGAGTCATCTCAGCTTCTATGGGAATTTCAGGCTTGATCTGTTCTACAATCCATTTATTTGTCTTTGTGGCAGTCCATGGTCTCCCCAGAACTCTCCCCCCCCCCCCCGCACCATGTTTCAAAGAGTCGTTTCTCTTCCGATCCACCTTCCTCACTGTCCAGCTTTCACAACCATACATAGACATTGAGACTCTAGATGGGAATCATCTGGGTGACGTCGGTTCATTTGCAGACACAGACACAAGTGGCCGGGCGGGGTTGGGGGGAGACGGAGAAAGATTAAGCTCTTTTCCACCCCTCCTTCCTCCACCCGCCTGGGTGTCTGCCAATGTCAAGAGCAGCTCAGCCTGGATTCCCTCCAACCAGGGGAGAGGTTGCAGTGGGGCAGCTCAGTTCCACCAATGCCACCCTCCGCTGGTTGGGCAATGTTTGTTTTTAGAGTTTGGACTCCCTGTGGTTTGGGATTTAAAAAAAAAAAGTAAAAAAGTATACAAACAAGGAAGTAAATGAGAAGGATATCTCTCCCGCTTTTTAAAAAACATTCATTTTCTATCATAGAATCACAGAGTTGGAAGGGACCCCTAACGGCCATCCAATCCAATCCCCTGCCATGCAGGAAGACACAATCGAAGCACCCCTGAGAGATGGCCATCCAGCCTCTGTTTAAAAGCCTCCAAAGAAGGAGACTCCACCATATTTCGAAGCAGCCTATTCCACTGTCGGACAGCCCTTATTGTCAGGAAGTTCCTCCTAATGTTGAGGTGGAATCTCTTTTCCTGTAGCTTGCATCCACTGTTCCGGGTCCCATTCTCTGGAGCAGCAGCAAACGAGCTTGCTCCCTCCTCAATATGACATCTCTTAAAATATTTAAACAGGGCTATCATATCACCTCTTAACCGTCTCTTCTCCAGGCTAAGCATACCCAGCTTCCTCTCCTCATAAGGCATGGTTTCCAGACCCTTCACCATTTTGGTTGCCCTCTTTTGGACACACTCCAGCTTCTCAACATCCTTTCTGAATTGTGGTGCCCAAAACTGGACACAGTATTCCAGATGAGGCCTGACCAAAGCAGAATAGAGTGGCACTGTGACTTCTCTTGATCTAGACATTATACTTCTATTGATGCAGCAATGATGCTTCAGTCTTAGAATTCATGTTCATTCTAGATGAACTTGGGCTGGTCTCAATCTCTCTCTTTTTCACTCATTTCTTTTCAGCCTGGGCTACCTCTCAGACTTGTTGTCTAAGTACCTATGAGGAAGAGGAGTGACATGCAGATTGCCAAAAGCTCCCTGGAGCAAAGGTGGGGTATAGAGGTTCAGTCTAAATATTAACACACAAATAAACCAATCAAACACAATGTACCTGACCGCAGCATAAAGGGATTTGTGGTTGGCGTGAGAGCTAACACCTCTTGCATCAAAGGTCACTACCTGAGCAGGGAGACAAAAATACAAGCATGTGTTTTTATTCCTGCCTTCAGACATTGTGGAAAACAAAGAATTACATTTCGAAGAAAGACAATGCAGCCCTTCAGATTTGCTGGCCTACAACTCCCAGGCAGCTCTAGACAACCCAAACAAGGATGGAGATGGTGGGAGTTGCAGTCCCACAAGATCTAGAGGGTGGCCCACATGATTCCCAGCCCTGGGATTCCTGGCCATCACTAAACATAGTTCCCTCCATTTTTAACAACATTTTTTCCACAGATTAATAATTATTCCATTAACCCCAAGAACAATCTATGGTGAAGGATTATGGGAAGTGCAGTGTGAGGACATATGAAAGTCCATAAATCCCTTGTCCTTGATTTCAAAACTTATAAGCTGCTATGCACTGAAAATTCCTACTGCTAAAGAAAGAAAATAGAAAGAAAGAAAAACCACAGAAGCAAACTGACGTGTGCAAAAATGAAAATAAGTTTGGGAGCTACTCCTGAGATGACCCCGTCCCATTTAACCATCAGGATTGTCCCAAGACATTTCACTGCCTGAGGCCAGAAACCAAGATATCACTTGCCAGGATGACTCTCATTGAAGGGCTATCAATGTACTATATTTCTGTAACTTGGATACAGCTCCTACGTTACAGAAGCTGACCAGATTGGCCCCTGGATCATTTCAGAGTTACCGCCTCCATGTCTGAAGCTGTTTTAAGGGGTGTGGAGGCCTATTGAGGGTGCACTTCTCTCCCTAGCTGCCGCCCCCACAACATCTGCTACCTGAGGCAGCCTCAAACTCCTTGTGAATCTCCACCTGCTCCGTGAAACAAACAGAGCCACCCTGTTGTGTGCCGGACAGTGGTGGCCACAGGCTGCTCTTAGGCAAGCCAGGACAGAAGCTGGCACTGACAAAAAAGGAAATCAAAGAGCTTCTTCCTTGTTTCTCGCCTGTCCAGTTCTGCTTCTTGGGTGATGAGGAGCAGTTTTGCCTTGCCTGACTGCCTGACTCTTCCCAACTCTATCGCGGTTGCACAAGGCTGTGCCCCGAGGCAGTAGGGGAAAGGTTGGGGAGGGCGGCTCAGTGGTGTTGCTCCATGTGGCAAGAAGAAGAGTTCCTCCTGTATGTACACATACACACACACACACACACACACACACACACACACACACAGATCTGTATGAAGAGGGAAGAAGGAGGAGAACCAACCCCACCCCAGATGAGATGTGGCCTCTACTCTGTTCCAAGAGGGCCCTGCGTTCCATGGAGACACGTGGTGAGCCGCAAGGAGAGAGCCTGGCCTCAGTACCAAAGCTTGGGAAAGTTCCTTTTTTTTCTGGGCTACAGCTCTCAGAACCTCCCATTTTTTTAAAAAAAGAAAAAATCAACATGGATTTTTTTGTCCACCCAAAACCAACATTGTTGTTTTTTAAGGAAGGTAAAGCACAACTAAAACAGAAAGGAAGTAATTGAAAGAGACCAATCAAATTTTTAAAAACAGAAACCAGGAATGGACAACTGGGCCCTGTAGCCAATTTCACACCACTGCCTCTGAAACCTTGGGAGTGGGGTATCACCAAAAGTTTTAAAAACACACACCTACCACCACATCTATGGAGGATGTATCACATTCAGTAGTCTTATGTTATTTCATGTGGTCTGAATTCAAGTCATATAGGGCTTGATAACACATGTCCAGAATTAATTAACAAGGCCTTTGGGTATTACTTTATCTAGGTATAAGATACTTGTGCTGTTCTTGTTTGGGGCTACTTATTATGAAGTAAACATATTATTATTATTATTATTATTATTTTGAGGGGGTTGCTGTAGAAGTTCTTGGACTACAAAACCCAACATTCCCAGCACTGGCTGGGAATCTGACAATGTCTGTCTGCCACAGGTTGTCCACCTAATATTAAAATAATGAGACATTTAATTTGTTTTGTTACCAGGTTGATTTGGTGAGCTTCTACATGCTTGTGGATCAGATCAGAAAGCAAACGTATGTCCCACTCGACGGAAGGATGGTCTGGGAGATCTCTAGGAATAGTAAAAGCAGAAAAGGTTATTATTACAATATTTACAATATTATTACAATATTTACAAAAACAATCATGTCAGAAAGAATGTTCAGTGCAATGAAAGGCAAGGTCTCCTTTGGCATGGGCAGTTTTCAACTCCTATCAGTCCCAGACAACATGTTCGTTCCCCAACATGTTTAGATAAGGCTGAAACCCAAGAGTGTATGATGCTGAAGGAAATATACATTAATGGCCTGACTCACTCTAAGGTCACTTCCTATGTTCCTTTTTAAAGTGTCCTTTTTGAGGACTCATAAGGACTAGAATCTTACTTCATTCAACCAGATGTGTCTATTAATGGGAAAAGTTCAACCACTTTAACATCCAATTTAATGAGGATTTGGGCAACTGGGTTTGGGTTTGGGAAGATCCTTGTAGAGAGACCTCTGACAGCTGTCGTCTGTTACCTTAGACAAAATTGGAATTATTAATAAATGAGTGAGAGAGTTTTATTGGTTCACAACTATCCAGTGTCTTAAAACTAAGAAAGAACTGAACCAAGGTGGAATAGCAAAAGTAACCCTTACAGGATGCTTTTCATGGGGCAGTTGCTTCAGGCAGCAGATGGTGGGAGACAACAGCATTCCTACACTAAAGCAAGAGCTGTGTGCCCCATGTCTTGTCCTGTGCACCCTAACTGAGCCCTGATGGCTTCAAGTGTTGTACAGGATTGCTTTTCTGTCCCTACTTGTGAATGTTGTCTGCCTCAGGCAGCAAAATGTCTTGGGTCAGCCTCGCTAGTGGAAGAAACAAACCCCCTCTGAAGACGCAGTCGGGAACCACTGCTCTAAAGGAACATTGGCAGCCTGTCTCTGATAATGCCACGTTTGCCTCGCCTGGTGCTGCCAGGCAGGTTTTAACTCGCTTTGACGGAAGAAGGTCGCTTGAGTTCAATGGAAACCAACAGCTGGAGGAGAAGATCAAGTCCCAGGGATGTCGAGGACGGAGAGACAAAATTAACTCTACAATCCTGCGGGGAGGAAGAGGGAGGGTAAAGCAAAGCTTACAATTGCCCCGTGTGCCGAAAAAGTGGGTTAACCGGTCCCAGGAGTTAGAGCCGGTTAATCCGCAAAACGGAAATTTATTCTTTGAGGTGAGTTTGAAGAGAATTAAAAATGAGCAAAAGTGTGTAAAGTGTGGTCCACAGGCCATAGGTGGACCGAAATAGTCCTCTGGGCAGCCCTCGAAACACTCCTAAGGCTTCCGGACCCCAATTTTTGTAGCGAGAATCACCCCGGATAACCAACACTGCATTAATCATAATTGAATAAAATAATACAGTGGGCTCCTGGTATCTGCTGGGGTATGGTTCAAGGATCTCCCCCTGGATACCAAAATCCATGAATGCTTAAGTCCCAACGTATACAGTAGTGTAGTTAGTAAAACAGCATCCCTTATAGAATATGGCAAAATCAAAGTTTCCTATTAGGATTTTTTTTTTTAAAAAAACCTTTTAATTTGTGGATGATTGACTCTATGGATGCTGAATCTGTGGCTACAGAGGGCCGATTGTGTACTGATTTATATAAATACGATGGCATTTATAGTTATTATATGGGTAGTGCTATTAATCACATCAATTTGTATAATCTCTTTCTCCATCTCTTCATTTAATGGCTGTAGTTGTGTGCCTTCAACTCGTTTCCGATTTATGGTGACCCTAAGGTATAAAATTTAAAAGGTCGCATTATCAAGGCCTGCAGCCAGTTCAAGACATACAGTATTCTAGGTATATCATTTGCTGCAATTAGGTGGTGAAAATCTGTATTATCGTTCTCAAGATTGCATCCCAAAGGATTAGCAACTTGACTTTTTCATTTTACGCCTTAGCATAGTCTGACTTTTCTTCCAGTGAGCTTGAGGCAGTTCTCACCTTAATCCTCACAACAACAACAACCCTGTCAGGTAGGCCAAGGTGTGAGAGAGAAGGACTGGTGCAAGGCCATCTGGAAAGCGTTATGGCTGATCAGGGACTTGAATTTGGATCTCCCAAGTCTGGCCTTGGCCACAAAGCATCTCTTTGGGAAACGGCACCCTCCATTTTCAACACAGATGTCCTTCGGGATTCAAGCCTCCCTCTGGGAAAGAGATCTGTGTCATTGCAATATATGAATTATGAAAGAGTTCTCAGCAGGGACCCAATGCCTCTTTCTCAGAGATGACACGGTCGCTTATCATAATGTGAAATCTGGCGGCTGTCTGACGTGGATGAAGGCCTCAAAGGGCCCGGCAGGGACGAAAAACAGGAATATGAAGGAAAAAGAGTGAGAAACAGTGCTGGAGCAAGTTCATATTCAAATGGAAAAAACCAGTGAGGAAGAAACTGCAGAAACCCTAAGGCTTGCTCTTCTTCTGCTCTGAAGTGCAATGGGACCTCCATTGGGTGGCAAAGAAATGGTGTCTGGGGTTCCTTGGAAGCAAAGCTTGGAACATTCCTTCTTCAAGGGGGATGGTAACTTCCAGAATCCTCCATCCCTTTAGCTAGGCGATTCTGGGAGTTGTAGTCCAACAGGTATATCTCCTTCAAGCTCTGCCTCAAAGGATCTCCCCCAAAGCCAGGAAACAGGGTTCAGCTGCAGGGAGTGCATTTTCTAGGCCCCAGACAAGCTGAAGCATGCTCTCCATCCCCACCCTGGCATGATAGGGATGATGGGTGCTGTAGTCCATCAGGGAGGGCACTTGCCCAGGGAAGACCATGGAGAAATCTTCCCCTGGGAGCAGAGGAAGCAACAGTTACTCCACTTAGCTTCAGTTCAGCTCTGTGACCCCTAAGTGTCCAGAGACTAGACCTCTTCACTGCTGGACTGATTCTGCTTGTTTTCCTCTTCCCTCCCAGCCCCCTTTCCTCTCCTGCGGTGTCTTTTTCCAAGGGCCAGCCTGCAAGAAGGGGCTTGACAATTGCTTTTGGCAGCCGTTTGGGGGATGAAGAGCAGGGTAAAGATGACTTTCGCAAAACAAAACAAGACAGATCTTGGGTCAGATTGAGCAAAGCTCTCTCTCTATTCTGTGTAGGCCCTCTCTGTCCCTCCCCCATTATAGCTCCCTCGGACAGAACGAACTGAGAGCCAAGAACAAAGCCGGCCGGCCGGCCAAGCCAAAAGCGACCTTTAGTCTTCCTCCCTCCCTGCCTCCCAGCCAGCCTCTCTCAAGTGCAAACATTATGCAACCCCAAGGCTTCTGCCACAAGGACCACACATAGGAACTTTGCCTCTCCCATGATCTGGAGTAACCCAAGAGGAAACCAGAGACCTGGCATGCCTTGCTGCCAACACTCCCGTACTTTCCAACCATCCCGATTTGAGAGGGACGTTCCCAATTAATGCTCTGCCATCCCACTTTCTCAGCTGCTTTTAAAATGTCCTGGTTTCTCTACTCCTCCCACCTTCTTCTTTTGTCTTCGCCTGCCTTCAAATAATCCTTGCAAACTATAGCAAGCTGCTGCTGCTGTACTAGCTGAAGATTTGCAACCCGCCATGTCCTCCTGACCGGACCTAAGCCTGCAAAACTGGATAATTTGGAACCTTTTCTCATGCCTGGAGAGGACACATGAAAACTGAGATCTGGAAACCATACCCTGAGTGATGGGACACTGAGTGATTTCTAGTTTAAATCTTGTTATCAGTGGGAGGAGAAGCAACATTCGCTCCCTGTGACCAGTATTTTGGCAATGGATACTGTCAAGGCAGCTGAGAATAAATGCAAAATTCCCCTTTGGATGCCTGTGCGTGTCTCTCTTGGCAGCCCAAAAGCAGAGATCCTTTCTCTCACGCAATTGCACTCTGAACTTTTAAGACGCCGAAGCCTGGCTCAGTCGGCGTGGCCTTTCAACAGGCTTTCCAACAGAACCTCGCTGCTAGGTTTCTGCAGGCGAAGCAGGAGGAGGAAGGGAGAAGAGATGGAGAGGCGGGGGAACTGAGCGAACTGCTTTTTTCCATCCAAAAATACGAGGTTGGAAAAGGTCGGCTCAGTTGACAGGGGATGCAGTGGAGCGCACGGTGATCTCGGCTGACGGCAAGCCCCAAGCAGCCCACGGGGGAAAGAGGAGGCCATTGGAGCACAGCTGTACCAGCTCACATCCTCCCAGGCCGACCCCATCCTACCTCCCGCGACTAGAAGAACCCTCTCGGAAGAGAAGTCGGCACGGATGAATTGTTCTCAGAATGCACAATCTGCGAAAGACACCAGAGGCGGAGAAACGATGGCCCACAGGTTCTGCACGGCTCCTGGATTGCACTCACGTGGCCCCCAAATCCCTCCCTCCCCCTCCCAAAAAAAATGCAAGCAAATTTTTGGGTGATTTATTTCTCCACCTGCTAAAGGGTCAAGATGCAGTGATATGGCTTTTCCGCCTGTGAAAGCTCCCACTATGCCTGTTTGGAGGAATTTTTTGCTCGGGGGGGAAAAAAAAGGCACAAAGGCAACCGAAAGCAACAATATTTTTGGTGTGCTGGGATGCACCCAGTGTGGCTGATTTGGGTGAAGCATCTCCCCCTCCCCTGCACCACTGCAAGCCATTGAGCCATGTTTTGCACCATGGGTGACATGACTGGCCTCTTTAAAAACCTCATGGGCTGCCTCACAAGGTTGAACTGGGCCTAATGGTTTGAAGTTACAGGATGGTGAAGGCAATAAGAGCAATTCAGCAGTGGAGCCAATTCCTTGGAGAGGCGGTGGTGTCTCTCTGGATGTTTTCAAAAAGTGTCTGGAGATGCTCTATTTGGAGATCCTGCATTGAGCTGCGGGTTGGAGTCAATGGCCTCTGGGGGCCCCTTCTAAGATTCTGTGATTCCGATTTCTAAATGCTAGAATGATTGGGGAGAACCCAGTACGAAAAGCCAGGAAGCCACCAAACAAAGGTGTAATAGGGAAAGAGACGTGGCTATGAGGGGGACGCAGAGGGCCAGAGGTCCCCACCTCAGTCTATTGCCTGCTACGCTACAACTCTGGGTGACCCTCCCAACTCTCTAGGATTCTAATACTCTGATTTCTAAATTTTAGAACCAGTAGGAAGAACCCGTTGCAAAGAGCTAGGAAACCATCAAACAAAGGTGCAATGGGGAAGGAGATGTGTCTATGAGGGGGACCAAAAGGGACAAAGGTTCCCCACCTCAGTCTATTGCATGCTACACTTCAACCCAAGCCCTACAACTGTGGCAGTTCATGATGGGAAGCGTGTGTTTGTGGTAGCTTTAAATCTAGGCAATGGCGGAGCCGGGGGGGGGGGGAAGGAATGTCTCAATTAATAGGGTCAGTAATGGCCAAAGGCTTTCCTTGAAAGACCAAACGGCCCCATGACTGTCAGCCACCCCTAGGATTTGGGAGCATTGGAATTAGGAACACACCGCACTGTTCTTTTTCTGACGCACAGACGATGCTGCTTCAACGGCATTGATGCCCACCGGGGTTCCTTGAAGGAGAAGCCATTACAGACAGTTCTCCCCTGCTGAGTTTTTAAAACCCACATGTTTTATTTTATTTCCCCTCTTCTAAAGCATCGGGGAGGGGAAGGCAGGATTGCAACACTTTGTTCCTTCCAGGAACTGTTGGCAAGTCAAAGGCCTCCTCTGTTGTCTGAGCTGCTTATGCAGTTGGGTTCTTCAACCCAAAATGTGCTTGCCTCTAAAATATATACATATATATATATATATATATATATATATATACATATATATATATATAAAACAGAAGGGGGAAAATGTTTTGGGAATTTCTTTGCCAAGACCAAGAAGATGGGGTGGAGTATTTGGCCTCCACTAGAATAGAAGAATAGTTAAAGCGGGTTTCCCCTGTCTGATGCCTCTCTGGATTACATTGGATCACCACTCCCTTCCTCCCCAGGCAGGCTGGACCTGATGGGAGTTGTAGTGAGAAATACCCAGCAAAGACTAGGGCTGCATCTGTGCTGCAGAAATAATGCAGTTTGACACCACTTTAACGGTCATGGCTTCATCCGAGGGAAACCTGGGAACTGTAATCTGTAATTTGCCATGCAAATTTATGGCGCTATATAAATAACCTTTAATAATAATAATAATAATTTGCTAGTGTGCAGGAGTAGTCTTATCTGAATAGAGAGAATCTATGGACTGCTGTGGGTTCTCAAGTGGTCCATTGAGCACTGCTGGCTGGGGGATTTTGGGAGCTGCAGTCCACCCCCCCCAAAAAAATTATTTATTTCATTTATATCCTGCCTTCCGCCCCAGAGGGACCCAAGGCGGCTCAAAGATGTCCCAAGGATTGAATTCTCCTGATCACCGAAACAGCATCATCCCAGTCAAAACACCCTTCCCTTGCTTTGCTGACATGACCCTCCCAGACTGGGAAGGCCTGCCAAGTTTATCAAAGTTAAATATTTGCCTTCCTTCCTTCCTTCCTCCCTCCAGAAGCGGGTTTTGGGGGTGGTTTGAGGCTCGGATTCTGGGAATAGGAAGCCGACCATCTGGGCTCGGTGTCAGCTGAGTTCACTCCCTAAATGAGAACGGCATCATCGGGTCTGATGAGCCGCAATAATTCAAGCCCGGCTGACCTACTTTTCCTGCATGAATAAAAATCTCTGGGCCTCCTCTGTTCCCTTCTCAAAGAGAATTTGGGTTGGTTTTGTGTGTGTGTGTGTGCTTTAGAAGGAGAGCGTGTATCTGAGAGAGAAAGAATTAACCCCTTAAAAAAACTGGCAGGAAAAAAAGGGAAGGGGGGGCGTAAAAACAATTGGAGAAATTTGTACAAATAAATCATAGGTCTGTTGTTTTTCCACAGGCTTCAAAGCAGATTAAAGGAGATTTTGAACTAGCCAGTCGGCTTCGGCGAGGAAGAAGCATCCTCCAGGCGACCAGGAATGGAAGGTTCGGAGTTTCTATCCTTTTAAGGGCAAAAACTAAAGTATAAAAAGGAGGAGAAATGGGGGTGAACCTTTCTACTGTGTTAGGACTTTTCTATTCTAGGTTGTTGGTTCCAGTTTAGGGCGACCCTAAGGAAACGTCTTGGAGTCACACAACTACCACAACCACCATACTCTTTTGCCCTTATAATATTTTTGCACTACATCTCCCAGACCTCCACCCAAATAGCTGGGCTGTCAGATTCTGGGAGATCTAGGCCTGAAAGAGAAAGAAAGAAAGAAAGAAAGAGAAAGAGAGAGAGAACATTTCCTTTCACTTTTTGTGGGATGCATAAGAGCCCAGAGCTTGGAAAAGTGACTTAGCTGGGACAACTCCCAGAATCCTTCAGTCTTGGGAATTCTGGGAGTTGTTGCTTCCCCTCCAAAGTAACTTTTCCAAGCTTTGCTTCTCACTTGAAGCAGATCTGTAGCCTCTTCCAAAAGCTTCCCTCCCCATGCATACACACACTAAAAAGAGGCTATTTTTTTCAAAAGAATGGTGAGCCAAGGCCTCTTCTTGGAGTGAATGAAGGCGGCTATTCCTTTCCTGTTCATTTCCCCCCTTTTCTCCTCACTCCCTTCCTCATGTAAAAGGGATAAATGACAATACGGGGTGGAGGAAGGAGAGAGAGAAACCAAGCTTTGGCTTTAGTTAGTGCACAGCAGGGTACAAAATGTAGAAACATAAGAGGAAAAAAAAAAACAAATTTGGCATGGTGAACTGCAACTTTGGAAAATTATTTCTATTTTAATGGGGTTGTTGTCACTGAAAAATTCAGAAAGCTAGAACGATTCTTCTCCAAGCATTCCTCCAACATTTCACAGATTAAAACTGGGGCGCATGTGGCCAAGCAACATCAGAGCGTGGTCCAAATGGCAAAAGTTATTCATGAGGAAGAACAGACAAGCTTTGATAAGCTGCAGCAGTTTGTTTTTCCTGATCTTACAGGGAAGGGCAAAATCCTACTCTCCTCTTATTTGGAGACTTGGTCTCGTATTGTCTATTCCAGTTTTTACCCACCTAGTCTCCAGGCGCATTGGACTACAACACCCATAGTTGGACGGGGATGAAGGGAGTTGCAGTCCCACACACATGAGGTATTCCTCACCAGCTCCATTTGGCAACAGTGCTTTGAGTGAGGAAAGGAGGAATCTGTCCCATAATCCACTGCCTAATCCCTGGAGGTGCCAGTAATAGAACCCAGAACCTTCTTCTGATTTACTCTTAGCAAATACGCTCTTGAAGCTGGTGTTTCATACCTGCATCTGGTCTTGGGTAAAAGGTAGAATTGCATACTTGCTGACTCTTCACAGGTAAAAACCACAAGAGGTGTGAGCAAGCAACATCACAGTGTGGTCAAGATGACAAAATTTATAAATGAGGAAGAACAGACAAGCTAGGAAAAGCTGCACTGGTTCCTTCTTGCTGAGCCTACTGGGAAGGAAAAAATTCAGCCGTCTTCTCTACTTTTTCCTTGATTAGTTAAGTGAGTGCAAACTACTTTTACACTTTGAACTAAGTTTGCAGCAACCGAAGTAAGTTGAGGACAAAGAGAGGAGGAGAGGGAAATTGGGACACTTTAAAAGCAGCTGGAAAAGTGGGAAGGCAGAGGATTAATTGGCCAAATCAGGACCACTGGAGATTATAGAATTGTCCAGTTCCTTGCTCTAATCTAATCACTGTTGTGAGTTACTTGGACTGCTGCTGACAAATCAAACCGATTTGGTGTGTGTTTTATTTTTTGTGCGTCAGCAACTATGACAAATACCTCTTTTGAAAGCCTTTCCCCTGCAATATTGCAGTATTGCTCTACCCCACAACCCTGGGCCGTCTGCCGAAATCCTCTTTGGGAAGCTCTTCTGCAACCTTTGCACCGTTTTGCTCAAAACCACGGAAGGGGGACCCCCCTCCCAGCAGTCTTGCGTCAGCAATTGTCGAAGGAGAAAAGAGATCTTGAAACTGGAAGGGGCTCTCGAAACAGCCTGAGACGAAACTCGGAAAATAAGAAACCACCAGAAAGCACAGGATCTGCAAGAACACGGTATATTCCAGACGTAAATACTGGGTATCTCTAGGCACACAGGCAGAAATGTTGTGGTTTTGGGGGTACCTGGTGGGCAATAAAGGGCGAAGCAAGAAGGAAGAGCCTGATCCTATATAATACCTGTCTCTCTGTGTGTGCCTAACCTGTCAGCTTATGGTGATCCTATAGGGTGTCCTTAGGCAAGGAATACGCAGTTTTGTCAGTTCTTTCCTCTCAAATACAGCCTATAGCATCTGGTACTTATTAGTGGTCTCCCCTCTAAGTACTAACCAGGGCTGACCCTGCTTAGCTTCCAAGAGAGGTCTTCTCTCAAGTAAATTGTGGTTTTCCTACTTCCATGGGGGCCTTGTTCCCCTAACCCCAGCTGACATGGACGACCCACTGTATTGTGAAAGGGCCCCAACCCTAAACGCAGGAAATTGCGTTGTTCTCACGTTTGCACCTCAGCGCCTCTTTCGCTCTCCCCTCTCACTTTTCCTTCTTTGGGGCAAACCGAAGAAATCTTAAGGGCTCGGATCCGGTTAGACGTTACACCACCGCACTTTGCTTCTTTTCCGACTGGAGATTGCAAAAGGCGGATTGGCACATATGGGGCCAGAGAGGGCTATTCTCTCTCGCCTCTCTGTCTCCATAGCAGTCCTTTCCTATTTTTTGTTTATTTCCGCCAGGTGACATTAAGAGGCCTTGGCCCATCGGAAAAAAGGAACTGACCTGAATAGTAGTAGTCTGAATTATCCAAGAATTATCCAAGCCTCCAATATTTCACAAAGGAAAAATGGGACACATAATGTCCAAGCAACGTCACACAATGTGGGAAATAGTTATAAATAACAAGAGAGGGCTGCATCTGCACTGCAGGAATACTCCACTTTCACACCACTTTCACAGCCAGGCCTCAATGCTACAGAATTATGGGATTTGTAGCTTTGTGAGACATTTAGCCTTCTCCGTCCAAGAGCTCTGGGGTGTCTGTGTGTTGTGTGCCTTCAAGTCGTTTCCAACTTATGGCGACCCGAAGGCCATAATCACGGCCTTATCGTGGGGATTTCTCGGCAAGATTTGTTCGGAGGAGGTTTTCCATCTGATGGGGATGCTTTGATTGAGAGTTCCTGCATGGCAGGGGTTTGGACTGGATGGCCCTTGGGGGTCTCTTCCAACTCTACGGTTCTAGGATCCCCCTGAGGCTGAGAGTGTGTGACTTGCACAAGGTCACCCAGGGTTTTCCATGACTGAGCGGGAATCGAACCCTGGTCTCTAGAGTCGTAACTGCTCAAACTCCTACGCCATGCTGGTTCTTTGGTGCCTCAACAGACTACAGATCCCAGGATTGCAGAGAAGTGAGCCGTGGAAGTTGGAAAGTGGTGTCAAACTGGATTATTTCTGCAGTGCGGAGGCACATTTTGTGGAGAAGCGCTCTGCCTTTTTTGTATATCTTTGAGGCCTGAAGGCCATGGCCAACACAACCTGGGAGGCCAAAATTACGTCCGCACTTTGCCCACCTTCTCAGCTATATATAAAGCAGGACAATGTACCTGTGGTCAATGATAATCACATTGGAAGACGGGATTCCTAGCACACCACAGCTCTCCAGAAGCTCCTCCTTACGAAGATCGCCTTGGGAGTAGTAGTTGCCTGCCAAGAACAAGAGACCAGGGTCACACTCTCACGTCCTTCGAGGAAAAATGGGACACACACACACCGGCTAAGTGACACCCGAGTAGATTCAAGATAGCAAAAGCTATTTTATTATTATTATTATTATTATTCCTTAGAATTGAGTGCAAGTATCTCCTGACATGAAGGCTGCATCCACACTGCAGAAATAATCCACTCTGACACCACTTTAGCTGCTATGGATCAATGCCTTGGAATTCTGGGAATTGTAGTTTTGTGAGACATTAAGCCTTCTCTGTCAGAGAATTTTGGTGCCACAACTATTTAAAATAGTGTCTAACCATTTCTATGCTGCTCTGAGAGCATTGCTAAAGAGCAAGGTATAAATGCAATAAATACTATTATTATTATTATTATTATTATTATTATTATTTTATTCTCTGCCTTGAGCCTTGGGGAGAGGTAGTTAAAAAATAAAATTTAATATTTAGTATTATTATTGTTGTTAGAGATGCGGGTAGAAAATAAAACTGAGTGTTATGATTATTCTTTATTATTAACAATATAATATATACTGTTATAATAATAATAAAAATAAAAAATTGTTATGATTAATCATTATTATTAATAATATAATATGTGCTGTTACATTAATGTAATATTGTTATAACATTGCTATTTTATAATTATATAATATAACATAATACAATAATATACTATATAATTATATAGCATAATATAATATTACAAAAATATAATATTACAACTAATGTTATTATTATTCTATCATCATCTTAGAATAATGTAACATAATATTATTAATAATTATTATTATTTTACAAAAAGAATGACCTGAGGGCAAGGAGGAAGTGGGAAATGACGTAGGATGATGTCACTTTCCCAGCCATTTACATCCCTGAGTTAAATTTGGTGACGTCACGGCGGGCCGCGCTCCCCCTCCCATCGTTATAAAATGGCAGGGGCGTGACGTCATCCCGCGCAGGCGTACAAGCTTGGCCGGGTTGGACGTCACGGTTGCTAGGCAACGAGGCGCGCCGATTTCCCCCCCCCCCCCTCCTCCCTTCACCTGAGGAGGCGCAGAGCAGCCAGCGCTGGGCTTGGGCCAAGCGGAGGAGGGTGGGCGCGAAGAACATGGCTTCGTCATCAGGGTGCGCCGTTAGGAAGAGCGCGCGCGGAGCTCTCCCTGTCTCCGTCGCCGCCCGTGGTCCGTCGGCTAAAGGCGTCCGGCCGGGCCAGCTCCGACCGTGGCGACAGCGCCTCCGCCTCAGCCACCAGCAAGAAGCGAGCCATAGGGAGAGGAAAGAGAGAAGGAGAGCGAACGGCAGAGAGGTTAGCACCGCCGCCATCGCCATAACATAAAGCAAGAAAGGAACCCGGAAGGGAGAGAAACCGTCCGGCGGAAACAAGTGTCTCCAAACAATGGTTCCGGCCAAGGGAAAGAAAGCGACTCATTTAATAATTCATTGCTTGGCTACCTTCGTAGTCTTCCCTTTTCACTAAAGCTCACCTCGAGGGCTCTCCTGCCCCACAGCTTTTTTTTTACTCCCCAAAACAACAGGCCAGGCCAAGCAACTGAGCTCACAAAGGCTTGCAAGACTGAGGGCCACAGCAGCTGCTTTTAAGATATCTGCTGCTGCTCTTTTTAGAAGGGATTTGATGGGACTGAATGAAATGGCCCTGCAAGGAGTGAGAAAGGAGTTAAAAGTGATGTCATGAACACTTTAATCCCCTTCTATTTGCCAAAGGTTAAAAAGAGACCAACAGAACCTTTTAGATCCTGTTCAAAACAAACAAAAAAACAAACAAAAAAAATGGACATGGCTCTTCTAACAGTTGGAAGAGGAAAAAGAAAGCCAAGATAATTGTACTGGCTGTGGGTTACTTTTTGGCTGACTTTATTGGAGGGAAAAATAACAATTAAATTTAAGATTTTTCCTCCCTCTTGTTTATGATAGGATCATCAATAATAGGGTCTCTCTCCTCTTCCTCATCAAGGCTGCATGAAACCTAGCTGTTGAGGTTTTTTAAATTCATGTTTTAATTGATGTGGGAAAGCAATGCAATAAAAAAAAAACATTGCCTAAGAACCAGAGTTGACGAGTGTAACCCGGAAACGCCCACCTCGTTCATCCCTCTATCTATTCCTAGCTCTATGTCCTCCTCCCCTCCCTTCATCCCCTTCTTATCACGTTCTCCTCGGAGGCCGCCTCCACTCTTCCCTCCCATTGGCTGTTGGCGCGGCGCCACGCCCCTTCCCTCTTTGCTCCCTCATTGGTCAGCTCCGTGAGAGGGGGCAGCCGCCAGGTCCTGGAAGGCGTGTAGTGAGTGTAGTGAACGCTTCTTTTCCTTTAGTAAATAAAAACCGCCATTTATTTTTTCTCCTCACGGGCATAGTCACTTTAAATATTTGATTCAAGGGATGAGGGGGTCCTAGCCGCCCCAGTCATTATTTTTTAAGAGGTATTATTGGTGTAGTTGTATGTAGCTGCCAGGACCCGGCGCTCTGAGGGAAAGGGGGCGGGGCCTCCCCGGAGCCGGAGGGAGGGGGAAGGAGAG
Organism: Phrynosoma blainvillii; assembly: GCA_026167975.1. Lineage (NCBI taxonomy): Eukaryota > Metazoa > Chordata > Lepidosauria > Squamata > Phrynosomatidae > Phrynosoma > Phrynosoma blainvillii. Next base: position 11,975,749 of record JANUYF010000014.1, read on the forward strand.
CCAGGGAAAGAGGGAGCCAAGATGGCGGCGGGAGCGGAGGAGGAGGAGGCGCGGCGGCTCCCTCTGCGGCCCAGGAGGAGGAAGAGGAGGTGAGGCCAGGCGCCCCGGGAACGAGAGCAAGGGAAGCGGAGGGAGGCCCGGCTGGCCGGCTGGCTCCTCTGGGAGGGAAAGCGGGGGTCAGGGGACCCAGCCCTCAGGGGGGTTACCTCAGGAATAAAGCCTCTGGAACCTGAAAGGCCTCCCTGACTCCTTTCCCCGCCCTAATAAATAACCTGCCCCCCCCCTTTAATCCGGTTTAGACTACATATCCCATCACTCCCCCCGTGCGTAGTGTCTGGGGATGATGGGAATGTGAACTGTAGGGAGAATGGGCAGACGGGCCTTGTCATAAGTCTGACGGTTACTATTATTATCACCATTATTATCATCGTTGTCGTTATTATATTTATACTGTTCCCCCCCCACTTCCTTTCCTGAGATGTGTCTGACTACAAGTCCCATCACCCTCCCTCCCGTGCGTTGTGTCTGGGGATGATGGGAAAGTGGGGTGTAAGGAGAAGAAACGGAGGAGCCTTGTCATAAGTGTGTTGATTATTACTTTATTATTGTTATTATTATACTTACAATTAGTTATATGGCTCTCTCACTCCCTTTCCCGAGATCTGTCTGACTACATATCCCATCACTCCGCCCATGCATTGTGTCTGGGGATGATGGGAAAGTGGGGTGTAAGGAGAAGAAACGGAGGAACTTTGTCATAAGTGTGATGGTTGTTGTTGTTGTTGTTATTATATGGTTTCCCTCTCTCCACTTTCCTTTCCTGAGGTGTGTCGGACTACACTTCCCATTATCTCCACAACTCCCCCCCTGTGCATGGTGTCTGGGGATGATGGGAAAGTGGGGTGTAGGGAGAACAGACAGGGGGACCTTGTCATAAGTATGATGGTTATTGTTATTGTTGTTGTTATTATTATTTATATGGTTTCCCTCTGCCCACTCCCTTTACTGAGGTATGTCTGACTACAAATCTCATCACTCCCACCACTCCCCTGTGCATGGTGTTTGGGGGTGATGAGAAGGTGGGGTGTAGGGAGAACCATCAGAGAGTCCTGGTTGTCAGTGTGTTGGCTCCTTCTGCTCCCTTTCCTGAGGTGTGTGGGACTACTAACCCCATCGCCCCCACTCACTCCCTATGCACAGTGTTTGGGGGTGATGAGAAGGAAAGGTATAGGGACAACGAAGAGAGGAGCCTGGCTGTGAGCGGGTTGGTTTTTCGTGTTTCCTATCCTGAGGTGTGTTGGATTGCAAATCCCATCACACACACACACACCCCACACACACATGGTGTTTGGGGATGATGGGAAGGTAGAATGTAGGGAGAACAGGCAGAGAGGTCTGGTTGTAAGCCTCTTGGCTCTAGAGTAAGACACGTGGTCGGGGTATTTGCCCCTCCTTGTTCCAGATGGGTCAGACTACCATGCCCATCATCCCCTGCATATGGAGAGGATGTTGTGGATGATGAAGGGGTGAAAGGAGGAGGCCTTAAAGAGAAGATCCATCCCTGTTCCTGAGCGCATGTTCTCAGCGGTCTTCAACTATTCCCACCCCCATGGCTTCCCCAGTGCGTTGTACTGCAACACCCATCTTCCCCTAAGCCACACCTCAACACCACTTTGTGGAAAGGGCTGCCTAGATTAGACTGCAGCCTTTCCTCAACCTGACGTGCTGACCCAGAGCATGATGGGAGTTGCAGTCCAGCAGATGTGCCAAGGTGGGGGAAGGCCTGGAGTAAGTAAGGTGCATTTTAATTTAATGGCGATGATAATTTGGTATTTATTGGTGCTAATTATTGAGATGGGGAATGTGTTGCTCCTCCATGACAATAAGGAAGCTTAACAGCTGGACTCTTGAGCATATTTTCTTGCAAGTAAGCCCTAAAAATGAGACACTCAGCCCTCCACTTTTGCGGCTTGGACTTTTGCGGATTTGATTATTTGCGCTTTTGATTAATGCGTTCTCTCTAGGAATCTCTTAAGTCCTCCGGAGCAACTCTGCTAGAAGTTGACCATAGAGTTGTGCAGGAGAACCTACAAGTTCAGGGGTAGGCAACCTTTCCCCTTTAAGGGCCGAGGGACTTCAGCTCCCAGAATCCCAGGAGCTATTGGCCAACATGGCTGAGGCTTCTGGGAGCTGCAGTCCCTCGGCCCTTAAAGGGGAAAAAAGGTTGCCTACCTCTGTACAAGTTCCTTGAGAAAACCCTTCTCTAGGCATTTGTTGGTGATTCTATGACCAACCTCTGGCAGATGTTGACCCTAGAATTGCGCTGAGGGACCTGGAGATTCCTAGAGAGGCGTTCTCTCAGGTAAAAGGAGAATATTGATGTTTTTATTTGTGATTTTTCCACATTCGCGGGGGTCCTTCATCCCGAACGCCAGCCAATGCGGAGGGACCGCTGCGCTCCCTAGTAAATGGCGCTGGGATCCTAGCCTTACAGCGTGTTCGCAATCCTTGTCCATTTTCCTTTTTATTGATTTATTTATATTTTACGTTTTACAAATAAAAAATATGACAGTCGAGGTAAACAAGCATGTGATGCTCTAATTTGATCTGCCTTTTGATCATAACTATTGCTTTATACACAAAAAATTATTATTGATTAATAACTCAAGCCGCCTCGAGTCCCTGTATTGGGAGGACGGCGGGATATAAATAAACAGAATAATAATAATAACAACTACCCTTATAACATATACGTACTTCCTTTAGTTTCTCATTAATTGGGAGCGATAAATGATATAATTAAACCTACCCCTCTAGGTCAATTTTTACTGATATTCAATGAAAGATATTTTGTTGAAAGAAAACTATTTAGTACTATTCTCTTATTACTTACATTGATTACTTTCCATAAAAAAATTAAATATAATTATGTTATTATAGACAGGAATAGTGTTATCTTTCGTGATTCCTTACTTTAACACAGTCCTTGTAATTAATACATTTTTAATGGGGGGGGGTTATCATTATTTTTATTGTTTTATTGTTTATTTTGGGGTAGTTTTATTCAATCTAATTTTAGATGTAAGCTGCTTTGATTGCCACAGCAAGAGGCGGGGTATAAAAATAAAATTAATAAATAATAATAATAATAATAAATGTCTTCTTTACCTCCCAATACAATGTCTAATTAACCATTTATAAGCTACTCTGAGAGCCTTCTGGCTGAAGAGTGGGATATAAATACTCCAAATAAATAAAATAAATGTAGTTTAAATGAGTTGCTTCCAGATTAGATGCCGACAAACCTCTCATCATAATTTTCAGACGGAAGCCATTCTTTTTCTACTTTGTTTGATTAAAGATGTCAATATATCTAGTTCTCCCGCGTCAATGACCGTCATTTTCCGTTCTTCTATTTCGGGTGCTTCTTCTAATTTCCACTTTTTCGCTACGTTTAGCCTGGCAGCCGTGGCTAAATAGATCATGATCCTCCAAAAAGATTTTCTCGTCTTCTTTTTGTCCATATTGTGGTCATGTTTAATAAATATAACTCTGGAGATAATGGGAATTGTATGTTTAGTTTGACAATCCTTGTACATTTTTATGCTTATTTACAAACCTTCGCTTGCTCTCCAGCCAAGTAAGTCAACACATGCCGGAGTGACTTCTTAAGGCTTGCTGTTCCAATAAATATTGCTAATCGGTAATTAATCCTCATAGAGGATAATGGAGAGGGAGACTTAGTTCTGAATAAACATGGATAGGGCTATAGTATATAGCAGGGGTAGGCAACCTTTCCCCTTTAAGGGCCGAGGGACTTCAGCTCCCAGAAGCCTCAGCCATGTTGGCCAATAGCCCCATGTTGGCCAATAGCTCCTGGGATTCTGGGAGCTGGAGTCCCTCGGCCCTTAAAGGGGAAAGGTTGCCTACCCCTGCTATATAGTATAGCTGCTATACTATAAGTCCTGTTGTCCTAAGGAGATTGTACTCCTTAGTAAAAGGTGTGTTAAGATTCCTGTGTTTCTGTGCAATCTTTTAACCTCTGATTGTTCCAGCCTTTCTCTAAATTTATTTGGGAGCAAACCTGAGGAAATCCGTGGGGTTGCTTGCCATAGATCGACAGGTGACTTGAAGGCCTGTAAAGCTCCATGGGATTGGAGTCTATGGGGCGGAAGGGCAAAAGAGATAGATGGAGTGATGGAGGGTGTGTTAAATACATGATTATTAAGATTGTGCTGAATTTATTGGGCCGAGCGGCATCATATTGCTTTTCCATTGCCTGTTGGTGTGTGTATTAAAGGTGGTAGCCTTCTAAGTGTTTTGCCCTACAGTTCTCATTCCCCCAGTGGTATTGGATTATGGGATTTGCAGCCCAGAGCATCCAGAAAGCCCCATGCGAGGCCAAAGAGACCGGAGACAAGATTGAACCGCAACTCCTATCATCCTTCACCAATGGCTGGGGCAGCCTGGGCTCTCAGCCTAACAGCGTTTGGAAGGCTACGAATTGGAATAGGGGAGGAGGAAGCCAATGTGTCAGGCTCCAGCTTTTCCCTTGTGGGAGATGGTGTTTGTTGTGTTGCCTTCCACCCATTTGGCATTGGGAGGTAGTCCAGAAATACACTTGGAAATGTGGTTTAAAGAAGGGGAGAGGCTGAAGAATGGCAGCGTGTGTGTGTGTGTCTGTGAGATGGAGTGATGCAGAAAAGATGGCGGAGGGGATGGCAGGTGGATACCGTTGGTGCTTGAACTGAGGTCTTCCTCAAGGAACATAAGTGCTGGTCCGATGAAGGTGCTGTGTGTCACCTTGGCCCAGGCTATTCCTTTTCCCATACGAGAGAGGAGAGAGTTGAAGGGGAGAAAACACCATGAAATGCTGGAAAATGAGAGATGTACTCTGGCGTTTTTATGGAACAAAATGTCTCAAAGCCGTGCTGTTGTTTAAAGAAAAGGCTTTTTATTTGTCCTGCCGACGCATTTCACGAGCAAATTCTTCTCTTTTTCTGCAGCCACAGTTTCTAGCGTTAATACACCAGAGTACCTCTCTCATTCTCCCATACGAACCTGTTGTGTCTTGAGATCTTTTGTGTGTCTGTGTATGTGTGTCAGCTGTAATTTTCCCCTCCAACTTCACAGGTGCGTCGGGTGGGAAAAGGGGGAAGGACCTTCTTGGTGGCTGCTCCCAGGCTTAGGAACTCCCTTCCTAGGGAGGTTAGACTGGTGACTTCCCTGCTATCCTTCCGTAGTTAGATAAAGACATCTTTTTTTTTTGGTTTAGGCAAACTGATTGCTCAAGAGGAAAGGGCCTTGCAGAATGCGCTGTATTGTCTGCTGGCTGTTTTCTTATTCTTATTATTTAATGCCAGGCTATTAAATCGGTTTTAACCGTATTGCTCATTTAGTTGCATGTTCAGCTTTTGTATGTTGCAAATACTTAACTGTATATGTTTGTAATATTAAAAACAAACAAACACCACACATCTGACTTTGCATCCCAAACACAGGAAATAAATAAATGGATGATAATGGGATCTCGGGAAAGGGCTAGGCTACAGTATGCGGTGCCAGAGGCCTTGGGTTAAGGCAGCTTCCTCCCACCTAGTACTTTTCTGTTGGTTCATACTATAATAATAATAATAATAATAATAATAATAATAATAATAATAATAATTTATCCATCTGGAGAGGGCCAGGTTGTGGTAGCAAGGGCTTGTGCCGTTTGCACAGACTGTTTGCACAGTCAGTTTTCTATCTGGTGTAGCTCACAGTGTGGTTTTGATACAGGCTGTGAGATTTGACAGCGAGGGGAACCCCCCTAAGTACCCTTTGCTGCTTTTCTGTGGCTGTACAACCTGTGCGCCTGTCTAGACGCTGGTGACGGGTGGGAGTGCGTCTTTCTGTCTGTCTCCTTTGCATCTCCGAATCTACAGTGAAGCTTTATCTCTGCTCTTTCCCCCTATAAATATGAGTACCCCCCCCCCCTCCACTTCCATTTGGTTGCTGGCTGAAGGCTCACAATACTGAACGAGTTTTGTGTTGCATTTAGGACTTGGCTTTGCATTTGGTGTCCCTGTCAGAGGGGCCCCGATGAAAGCATTTTTATCCTAAAGCTGATCTCAGGTGACGTCACAGAATTCCTCCTGCGCTGAAGAGTCTAGCTGTCTCTCTCTGTCTTTTTGCTTGTCGGTCTTGTTTGACATCGCATAGACGTGTGTCTTCTTCCATGCATAATTCTCTCTGAAGGTCAGAACCGCCATCCAAAGCGACCCTGCACCCCGCTTTGTCCGAGATGGTCGCCGCCGTTATTCCTTTTCAACTTTCAGCAGTTTGCGGATCGTCCCTCCCTGGGCTGTGTTAAGATTATTGTGGCCACCTTCGAAATGCCTGAGCGCATGATTTGCACACCGATTGATTAACTTTGTGAGCTGTGAACCAGGAAGTAGCCGCTTTGAATCTCGCCAATGCCAGGAGAGACTGAAGCTTGGCAGTGAAGCCTCTGCTTCGTGTGCAGAAGGTGGCAGGGCCAACTGGGCACCACTGGTAGAAAATGGGTCATCAGGCAGTAGTGGATGATGGAAGAGACACCTTTTTGGTGGAGAGCTACTGCTGGTCAGCGCAGTCGCTGCTAAGCTTACATGGACAAATCACTTTCTCTGGTGCAGAGCAGTTTTCTATTTAAGAAAGAGCCCTAACTCAGTCGTAGCACGCTCCTTTTGCATGCAGAAATCCTGGGTTCAGTTTCTGCTGGGCATGGGGAAGCGATGCTTTGGAGAGATGCTGCCAGTCAGTGAGTGTAAAACAAGTTGGGCACATTCTGGCTGGCATTTGCTCCGAGTTAAAAGGGTCACACAGCCTATGATGAGAAAGATCTGACCACAGTTGGCAAACAGATTTGAGGTTTTGAGAATCCATGGTGCTAATTATTGGTACATGAACCCTGAAATCTGCTATCCAGCACCTGGGTGTCAGAAACATCCACTTTAAGGCCAGAAGTGGGCAGCTGTGGCCTTCCAGCCATTTTCTGTCCCATTGGCCATAGCCAGCATAACTGGTGGTATAGGATTATAGGTATTTACTCCAAGGTAGAGGAGGGCCGTACCTCTACCTCTGCCTTGGATTGAAATAAATTTGAGCCTTGGGTTGGTTTGGGGACCAGAATTTAACAGAGTGTGCTCCTGGTTATCCTTGGATTTCTTCAATTCATCAATATGTAGCCATAACTCAGCTAATAGCCCTTCTGACAAAGAGTCTCCTTTTTACAGAGTTTTTATGTTCATCCAGCCCCCTTTTTGTCCTTGCCCTCTGTCTTGCAAAGAGGTTTTTTAAAAGCAGCATCAGCATTGGGAAGACGGTGAAGAGAGATAGAGAAGCACAGATTTAACTGGTGCATATTGTTAGTTTTCAGTAGAAACTTTGCTAAAATACGTTGAACTGTAACGTATTTTGCAGGAATTTATCCCTGTTCATTCCATGCTGTTTCAGCCTCTGATACCGAATGTTCTGTTACATAAAACCCAAGAACACATCTGCTTCATTAATTGAGGAATCTCTGTAATCCATTTTAACATGAACCTGAAAGCAATACAGTGTAACCGAAACACATTAAAGTCTGTTAAAACGGAATCCCACATTCCTTATCAGAGACAGTACAATCCAGTTTTTCCACATCAGAGTACACAAGTATCTAGTATTTTGAGGTCAAGTCGTGAAGGTACAACATGACAGGTCATGTGCAAATTATAGTGCACACACCTTTAAAAAAAGGAAAGAACAGCTCTTTGCTTTCCATATCTTAAGAAAGTAACAGCTCTAGCCCATTAAGTCTGTGTTTCCAGATGTTTTGGGCATTTGGCCTGGAATTCTTAACATGCCTACTGAGGCGGGTGGGTTAAACACCACTGAACCGAAGGGGATTTGCTTCCAGTTTGAGATCTTGCTTAGTGTCCTTTACCGGGTGCAAAGGAAGCAAGACACGATTCCTTAATTGCAAAATTACAGGCCTCAGGAAGGGATGACTCAAGACTTTTGGTGCCTGAAGCCAAAAAAGCAAAATAGGCACCCAGTTTCCACTCCCATGTACAAAAGGAGAACGGAATGGCAGTCGAATCTTTTTCAACATCGGAGATGGGGGAGCCATTGCTCACCATGCCTGAAGGCAGGAGACCAAGTTAGGGATGGTATGGTAGCCCAGCAAACAGCCCTTTCAACACCTTCTCACTAACTTGAGACCTGCGGCGTGTGCCTCAGTTAATAAAGCAGATGTGTTCCTGACCATTACACCGTGTCCTGAACCGCACTGCAAGGCTCCTGTGTCAGCTTGGCCACCGCTCTCAACCCAGGCACTCTTAGGGTGCAACGCTTTGTAGAAAGCTCCCATACATTTTCCCTGGAGCACAGGGTTGCCTTTCTCCACGACTTGCCTGAAATCATTCTGCAGACGCACAGCTTTGGTGTTGCGTGTTAACCATGGACTTCCGGTCTCTGATTCACGGCGGATTGCACTGAACCAGCTCTTTCCTTCTCTCCCCCCATCGGCCCCGTGTTGAAAATAAGCAGCCGGCAAAACCACCGATGCATGTTTCTCTGTCTTACTCTTTCTTCCAGTTCCTCCTCTTGAGTCCAGCTGTGCCTCAGGGTGGAAGAAACGTGTTCTGTTTGTAAGTTATCCTGAAGTGACACCAGACCGAGGCATTCCTCCTCCTCTGGGAAGGAGTGAAACAGCCGTTCCCGAAGTGCTTAGTTGTCGGAGCAAAAGGGGTCATAGTATTATTTTGATCTCGAGAAGAAGCCTAGTGTGAGAACTCCTGCGTGCCTTTTCATACAAAAACCTCTTGGAATATACATATTTTAATGAAATATAGTTGGCCATCCATTTTTGCGGTGGATCCGTTCTGGACCCCCCCTCCCCCCCCCGTAAAAATCGAGATTAGCGAGTATTCAAGCCCCATAGGCTTGAATGATGCGTGTCTCTGTGGGTGCGCGCTCTGTTGATTTAAATGGAGGTCTCCCCTCCATGAACATGTAAAACTATGGACTTGAAGTTCGCAAGAACAGAGGGGCGACTGTATACATATGCCCTGCTTTGTCGAAACAAAAAACATGTTCAGAGTTCCATTTGAAAGAAAATTCTCCTTTTTCAGTAATTTCCATTTGGGATACTTGCAGAGCAAAGACTATCCCAGACTGTGGAACTGTTGGTCATCCAGATGTTTTGGACTTTCAACTCCCAGAAGCCCCCAGCATCAGTATAGCCATTGGAGAAGGACTGTGAGAGTTGTAGCCCAGAGGCCTAAATCCAGTTGCAGGTTGAGTTTCCTCTATCTGGAATTCAGAATTCTGAAATACTACAAAAACCAAAACATTTTTCATGGATGGCTGAGATAGTGATGCCTTTGCTTTCTGATGATTCATTGCACACAAACTTTGTTTGATGCTCGAAATTATTTTAAACAATATTGTGCATAAAATTGCCTTGTTTTTAAGGTGTATATGAAACATGAATGAGTTTCCTGTTTAGACTTGGGTCTCATCTTCCAAGATACCTCATTATGCATATATATATATATATATATTCCAAAATTCCTAAAAGAATCCGGAATACTTCTGATCCCAAGCATTTCAGATAAGGGAGACTCGACCTGTACCTCTCTTTCATATCCTTTCTCTTTTCCTTTCTCTTTCTCTTCCCCTCATATACCTCTTTTTTAAAACCTCGCAACAAGAGCAGGCTGAGAGATAGAAAATGTGTGACTGGCCCATAGACGCCTGGTGAGTTTCACGGCCAAATTGGGAGTACGGGATTTGAACCCAGATCCCCCAAATCCCAGTCCATTGCCCACACTGGAGCAGCTTCAGCCTCCGTGGAAAGCTGTAGGGGTTTTAAAAATTCCCTTTCCTTAGTCTCTGAAAGAGAACCTCATGGCTGATAGTCACCAACAGCTGGTCATGGCATCTGAGTTTGGTGGGGGGATGCTTTTGAGGAGGGGGCTTCCCACTTTAGTCGTAACCTGCTAGCTCTCTCTCTCTCCAACGTAAGCGATGCTATTTTTGAAATACAGGATTATCGACCTGCCCAGATGGGGCGGGGGGCATCTACCCCCACTTTCCCAGGCGGATATGATCAAGGAGAGGAACCAGCCAAACCTCAAGCGAGAGAATCGAAGGGTTGGTTTCCTGTACCCAGAATGTACTCGGTCGGACGGACGTTTGTTTCTCAGGCATGGCTGAATTGCCTCTAGGAGAAATTCCCCTAGAGCAGTGTTTCCCAAACTTTGGTCCTCCAGGAGCTGGCTGGGGGATTCTGGGAGTTGTCATGCAAAAGAGTCATAGTTTTAATAGCCAGGATGCTTCTGGCTCTTCTTTTATGTTGCTGGACTGTTTGTGTCCCTCTCCCTCTGTTGCTGGACTGAAATGCTCAGTGGCCCTAGCCATAGGGACGATGAGAGTTGCAGTCCAGGAATATCTAGAGAGCTGCAAGCAAACCCACCCCTTGATAATTTTTGATTTTTAACCCATGGGCAACCAGGTTTCTGGGATTCCTCTCTAAGCCAGCTTGCAGAAGTGGTGTCCCTTGAGCCGTTCACCTGTGCATCTGGAAGCCCTGTCGCTTTGCCTCATCTCCGTTTGGGGATTCCCGCTACCCTTTGCTTGGTTGGTGTCCGTTGGCGTTCCTGTAGAGTAATTCCCACAATTACAGGAGGCTAGGCTGGTTTTATGGGGTGGAGGTTGATTACCACAGCCATTAAAACGAGACATTCCCCAGTTGCTCAAAAGCTCTGAAAACCTACAGGGTTGCCCTTCCTCCACTCCATCCCTCCAGTTTTTGATCCTTTTTGGTATCTTACCCTTACACCCATGTGAGCTAGGAGCATGGTTTCTAACATTTTATCCCTTTGTTACCTTTATCGTCTGGTTTTCTTTTGTCCCATGAGCTCAAGATGATGTACGTGAGCTCTTCTCCTGTTTTTTGGACTACAACACTTAGAATCCTCCAGCTGGCTGGGGTGTTACAGTCCAAAAAATGTCAGTTTTCCCAAGATCTTGCCTGGCTCTATGTACAGTGATCTCCCATTCCTCCTCTGTGTATTGTAGTCTGAGAGAACAGGTTCTTTCCCGAGTCCTGGTCCCACTCTCGCATGGCGTGGAGGGATGTCTCGATCTCCCCTTTCCCTGCAAATTTGTGCACAGCCCTGCTTTTGCTCTCTGTGGCTTGCCAGCTTTGGATGCGGGACTTGTCAGGCCTGTCAACACACGCCCTGGACAAGTTTTTTTGGCTGCCCTCCTTGTCTGCAGAGTAGCATTGTGCAAGATGTAAAATGGCGCTGTGTGAGCATAAAATGTAAGACCGTCATGGAAATCAGAGGCTGCCATGGCCTCACACGGCATAGGGCTGAGGCAGGTGGTAGGCTACTAGTTCCCTTGAGGCCTTTGAACCATCATTGGGGTGACCAAACCCGTTTTCTTGGTTGGCTTCTGAAAACCAGCCTTCCAGAAGGTTGGATTAAAATAAACCTCGGTTCTCTGATTCCAGTTGGTCCTATAGTTTTCGCTAGAGGTGGGCAACTCTGCCCTTTTGGATATTTTGTCGGCCTATGACTCCCATAAGCCTTAGCCCTTGATGGGATCAAGGGGGATGATGGGTGCACTGGTTTTCCTGCCTGGTGCAGACGGTTGGACGGGATGGCCTTAGGAGATCCCTTTATTTATTTAATAACCTGCCTTTTCTCCCACTATGGACCACCATAGTGTTATGGCTTTTTCTGTTCTTTTATGCATTTTACGGTGTAAGCTTTTCTAGGGAAAGAAGCTGATTTGGTTAATGGATTTCTCTCATGCTCTGCTTCATTGCCATGTTCCAAATCTCGGGGCTCAGACTATTGCTGATGTGAGGTGAAAGAAACTTTTCTCCAATCCTTGTTGCATTCACTCATTTTACCCATGCACCTACCTTGCTTTTCCATGAACTGGCGATGTTTAAGCACTCTTCCAAATACATTTTGCAAAATAAAATTAGCTACCAAAATACCTCTTCTGTTAATGCAAATGTTGATGCCTCTAAAGCAGTGGTTCCCAAACCTTTGTTGTGTGTGTGTTTTGGACTCCCATCTCCCAGAATTCCTGACTGTTGGCTGGTGCTCCTGGGAGTTGAAGTCCAAAACACCTGCTCTAAGGTCTTCATAACTGCAGAAGAGTGTCCAGAAATGCATGGAGTCTTGTGGGTGGCTGAGTTCTGATCTGCAAAATTAGACAAAAACAGATTGTTTTGTGAAGATTGGTTTCCTTGAGCCACTTTAATAAGGCTGTGTGTGTGTATGTATGTATGTGTGTGTGTATATATATCAGAGATCAGAGGTGGGGTGAGGAGCATGTTCTGACTTGCTGGCACCCTCTTATGCTCTTTCTCAGTAATGTGGGTGGCCAGTCTCTCGTGCGTCGAGGCCCCCACTGGCAAGCCAGACCCGGAGCCAGGAAAGCCTGGGGGTGTCATTGTGAGTACAGAAGTTTCCCAACATTTTCTGACTCCCTCTCGGCTGAAATTCCAGTGCACCCCTTGCAGGGAACTTCTGGGAAGGGCATCTGGCTTGGGCTGGATCTTGGCCAGGCCTGTAGGGTATCACAGTCACCTCTTCAAATAAGAGCACAACTTGGGACCATTGTTCCTATTGTCTCTGGACAGCATAAGCATATTCATAAAAATTAGTAAGTACAGTCGCCCCTCTTCTTTCGCAGACTTGTCCGCGTCCCTCGCATGTTTGCAGCAACAAATGTGGAGGGGGACAAAATGGGGTGTGCGCCCATGGGTGCACACCGCCATTCAAGCCAATGGGGCTTGAATATTTGAGATTTTTTGTTTTTTGTGGGGGTGGATGGGTCCCCTGCGAAAACGGAGGGGCGACTGTAAAAGCCTGATGTAGACTGTGGCATAGGCCATCTTTAACATTCACATAGTTTTCCCAGAGCATGAACTGGTAATTATTGTTATTATTTATTATTAGTATTTATTTCATTTTTATACTGCCTTTTCCCCTCCCTGTGAGAACTAAGGTGGCTTGCAGAACCTCAACGAGAACCTGACAGTAAAATTAAAAACCTTCACATTAAATGAGGATTTATTAGCAGTGTACAGTCATTACAAAGCATGCAAAAGTTAGAGTGATTGCAGCTGTGTTGTGGCAAACCAGTCTTCCCAATGGGTTCATCTCATCTCTGTCTCTCTCTGTTCTTCTTTCAGGCAGTTTTCCGAAAGCCCCGTCGCTCCCCAGTCTTGATCTCGCAGCTCTGTGAAGACCCACTCCTCCTCTCCCGAGAATGTCAAGTTCCGGCTACCCTCCCAACCAAGGAGCGTTCAGCACAGAGCAGAGCCGTTACCCGACACACTCAGTCCAGTACACCTTCCCCAGTGGCCGACATCAACAGGTGAGTGGCTGGCCTACAGTCCCAGACTTCTGTATATCCCCAACGATTCTTTCATTGCCAAACACCGATGTGCATCACTGCTATAGCATTAGATGTCCACTTGTCCTTCCACATTCGCTGGGGTTAGGGCACAGGACCCCCGTGAATGTGGAAAAACCACAAATAACAAAAGCACTATGTTTTTACCTGAGAGAACACCTCTCTAGGAATCTTTAGGTCCTCCAGTGCAACTCTGTGGTCGACATCTGCCAGACATTGACCATAGAATTGCGCTGGAGGAGCTACAAATGCCTAGTGGAATGTTCTCTCTAGGAATCTCTAGGTCCTTGAGTGCGACTTTTGGTTAAAGTTGACCATAGAGTTGCACTGGAGGACCTAGATATTCCAAGAGAGGACATATTAATCAAATCCATGAATAATCAAAAAGTCAAATCTGCAAATGTGGAGGGATTAGTGTATTGGTGGTAAATAATGCAGGAGAAATGTGTGTCGGTAGACAGCAGAGAAGCCTTCCAGCTCTCTAGCTGATGAGCCAAGGATAGAATTGGGCCCCCGAACAAATGTGACCAAACTATCATATAGAACAATAGTTATTATTTATTTTCAATGTCAGCTTTTCCCTCCCCCCAAAGGCATTTAGTTGTGCTCAGGAGGTGAACCTGGTTTCTTGGAAAACTTTGACAATATTTGACTGTGTTGGAGTCCTGGTTTGCTGTTTGTCAATATTTGACCAGCAAGTTGGTTGACATCCCAACCCTCAGCCTAGGAGGTGGTGATTATACAGATAAAAGCTGGTTCCTGCTAACCTCTGTGGGACAAAAAAAAAATTAAACTATAGATAGCTAGGCCATTGTGTGGGGGGCATCATATGAATTTGCCCTCCCACCTGAAAACTTGGAGAGTCAGCAGACGAAAGTTTGGAAAAAGTCCAATCGGAGTTTGGAAAGAGTTATTTTTTGGACTACATCTCCCAGAATCTCTGGGCCTTTCTGAGACTTGCTGTCTCCCCCAAAGTAACTTTTTCAAGTTCTGTTAAAAAAACCAAAACTCATTGCTACCACATGATCTACCCTGAATGTTCCTGATCTTGTTCATAATGAAGGATGCCATCGAGCTCTATAAATATATATTTAGTCTTTTAAGGGGGGGCATTGTATTGCTGTTATTATTGTGTTGTATGTTTTTAATCTGTATTTTATATTTGTAAGCTGCCTTGATTGCTTAGGCAAAAGTCGGGATATTATTATTAGGGATAACTCTTATAATGAACCTGACAAACCCAATTCTGAGCGATAGGACTTGTAGTCCAAAATGTCTGATAGGGGTTGTAGTGCAAATTGAGCAAAGCTGAAGTGGAATATTCATCCAGGTTGGGGGTCTCCTCTTCTTCTCCCCCACTCTTTCAAATTTCAATAAAAAGGCACCCACATGTACACCTCAAACATCCCTTTGGTTGTTGCAGGAGTTTGCTGTTCCTGATTTCCGCACTCCCCACTTGGAAGTCAGCCAGGCCACCCAGCTTCTCCAACAACAACAGCAACAACAGCAGCTCCGGCGGCGTCCCTCGCTCTTGTCTGAATTTCATCCTGGCTCCGACAGGTAGGTGCAGTTTGATGCATTTACATTTCCTGAAAAGAGCAGTCTCTGATTGTATGTGTTTTTTCTTTATATTTTCATTAGCAATTACATAGTATTAGCATAAATTATCTCCTCCTCTGCCACAAGCAACAGAGCATAATTCAAAGTGTCCAGCTTTCACAACCATACACAGATATCAGAAACAGAGAGGTGTGGACAATCCTGACTTTAGTATTCAATGGTATATCTTAGGATGGGTAACCAAATTCTCTTAGTCCATTTGCATCAGGTCTGTTGCTGATCATTTTTGGCTAATGTACTTATTTTCTCTACTTTTTCCTCCCTTTCTCTCACGCTCAGGCCTCAGGAGAGGAGGTCCGGCTATGAGGCTCAATTCCACCCCGGTCCGTCACAAGGAGACCATGACTCACTGGACTCAAAGCGGCCGCGCCTTGACCATATTTCTGACTCCCATTACCAGCGAGTCAGCGCCACTGCTGTTCTGCCACTGGCCCATCAGCTGCAGGAGGGATTGCGATCCTCAGACTTGAAGAAGGTAGAGCTGATGTTTGGCAAGGAGAGTGTGCCTGCCAATTGCTTTTTGTTCTGCAAAACAGTCTGTGACTACTCAGTTTGAACCTCTGACCATCATGAATTTTCTTTGGGAAGTCTGCAAGCAGGGAATTTGGCCAGAACTCAGGGTATCACTGTCAGTGGAGTGAGGTTCATTAACTGTCCTTATATCCTAGTCTGAAATAGGCCCAGCTATCTGACAGACCACATCTCTCTGTATGAGTCTGCCTGGGCCCTGCAATACTCAGGACAAGTCCTTCTTGTAATTCTGCTACAGTCACAAGTACAGTTGGTGGGGACACCCCTCCCTTAGAAAGATAGAATGGCCCCCTCATTGCCCTTCCCTCTATGGGTAAAGGCTTTTATATTGTGATCATTTTATTTTGTAAGCTGCCCTGAGTCCCAGTTTTGGGACTCACACAATGTCCCCTCTCCACAGCATTTCCCAAATGCTTCTGTTCCCCCCAAATGATGACAGGAGGTGGCGAGACATCACTTTCATTCACCATTTTGAAGGCAAGGAATTGAATTAAAGGGCAATGTTTTGAGACAGCATGCAGGTTGTGGGAGATTGTGGCAGTGGTTGGGCTCCGTGGAGTTGCCCACATTTTTAACTGATTTATTTCTTAACTTGCTGAAGATGCTTTCTGACTGTTTAGGTTATTCTGCACCCTTTCATGTCTTTAAATCATTTCAAAATAGTGTGTGTGTGTGTGTGTTTGTTTGTTTGTTTGTTTGTTTGTCTACTGCCCTGAGATCTTATGATACAGGGACAGGATAAAGATATTTTAATAAGTAAATAAATAATCACCATTATCAAGTATCTTGCTGATTTAGGACTTGTGAGCATATTTATTCATGATTTCCCTTTTCCCCTCTTAATTTTTTCTTTAAATATAAGGAGTCTGCCTTTGGAGGCAAGCATGAAGGGCCACCATCGCCCCTGTCAGGCCAGTCCTGTGGAGAGGACCAGAACGCTTCTCCGTCCAAGCTGTCAAAAGAAGAGTTGATTCAGAGCATGGACCGGGTAGACCGGGAGATTGCGAAGGTGGAACAGCAGATCCTCAAGCTGAAGAAAAAGCAAGTAAGTTGCTCTCAAGCAAAGACTCATACCCCTGTGCTCTTGGGGTTAGGTGTTATAGAAATGTAGATCCTGCCCTGTTTGCACATCAGCCATGATGGCGAAGACCAATGGAAAACAATATGCTGCAAAAAATGCATTTTGATCGTTGGTCGTTTTGGTGAGGAGATGGGAGACAGCTTTCGCTGCAGCTTCTTCCACTCTATAGCTGTGGAACTCCTTTCCACTGGAAGTCCGGTTGTCCCTCTCCCTGATCTCTTTCTGCCAGTAGGTGAACTTTTTTTGTTTTTGAGATCAAAATTATGTAGCAGGACTGTGTGAGTAAAGTAATACGATTCCCCCCCCCTTTTTATTAGTAAATATGTTTCAAATGTGTTTTTAAACCATGTTTATTCTTTTTTAACTTCTTTAAAATAAGATGTTTATTTTAATCTTGTTTGAAAGTTGTCTTGGATCCCATCCTGGGAGGAAGGCAGAGTATAAATTGAACAAATAAATAAATTCTTTTAAGAAACAAAATTACACTTTGATTTTTAAAAACGATAATAAACTACATGAAACCTGAGAGACAAATGCCTGCCTGAATAGGAAGGTCTTCTCCATATGGTGGAGAGTGTGTCTCTGAGAATGGGATGTAAATGACATCTGCCTGGTTGTATCTGTATGCCTGCTTGTGAGTGTGTGTGAGAGAGAGAAAACATTGCCTACCTTGAAGCTGTCCATTTTTATTTCACTCGCTAACCTTAAATATAACTTAAAAACTGATGATAAAAGTTGTCATTTGGCAAATAAGATTTTAATCTTGGTCTCTTCCGCACTGCTCAAATATAGAACTCTGATTTGACTTCAGTTGCTGCAACCATATCCTATGCAATCCTGGGGTTTGTTGCTAAGTGAGGCACTAGAGAACTCTGGTTGGGAATTCTTGATAGTCTAAACTATAAATCCCAGGATTCTTTAGGATGATACTGCCCCTGCCAAAACCAGGATAATGGTAGTGTGAGAGGGCACCTTGTGTTGGTGGATGGAATCAAAAAACATCCATTCCCAAGTTTACCAGCTGTCATTTTTAAAATCCCTCATATCAACACAGAATAAGTACAGTACAATTTGTTGTGGGTCTGGGGACCACGTCCTTCCTTGGTCTAGCCTCCCACCCCTGTAAGACATGGAATGAATCAGGCGAAAGCAGGCCCTGCACCCAAATTAAACCTCCTGGCACAGAGGGCCCTCTTCTCCTCTGTCTGGAATTAGGGCCCCCTTGATGCAAAGGTTTTTAAATCGGTCTCAGTGAAGCACAGTCAGAAAGGGATCATTGCCCCTGCTAGTTTGTTTCCCCCTCCTTCCTACCCCATTTTGATCTGAAGGCCCAAAATACTTCTTTTGGTTTCTGACAGTAGGGGCCCAGCTGGTTGCTTTGCACCTTGGAGCAAACTGTTGATCCAGATGTTGCTGTTATCTCTGGTGACTCATTACCAGCGTGCCAGAGAGAGCCAGCGATAGCGAGTATGTGTACGGCTGGCCGCCTTCTACACCCCCTTCTCCTTTTGTCTCCTTAGCAACAACTCGAAGAAGAAGCCGCTAAACCACCAGAGCCAGAGCGGCCTGTCTCCCCTCCCCCTGTGGAGCAGAAGCATCGCAGCATCGTCCAGATCATATACGACGAGAATCGGGTAACGGCTTTGTTTCTCTGAGAACCCTTGGCTCGCTTTGGGTGTTTTCCTGGGGCAGATGGGTCTTGGCTGGTTTATTCGAAATGGGCTTTTTGGGGGGGGGGGGGCTGAGGCTTTGCCACAAGCTGTACAGGCCCCGGCATGAGTGTGCGTGGGCTTCCATACCTGTCAGCAAAGCAAAAAGGATGTGCAAATGTGCCCTGTCCTGTCTCTATAACAGGGTCCGACTGGTTAAAGGTAGCCCTGAAGCTTTTTCATTTTGCAGCTTCACCTGTGTCTTGGCTGCAATGATTTTGAGGGTTTTTAAAAAATTCATTTTTACTTAATTACATTGATTCCCCCCCCCCTTAGGTATATTGATTTATTGTTTATCTATTTGTTGCTGTTGTGTGTTTTAATGTTGATTCCAACTTATGACGACCCTCTCCTAGGGTCTTCTTGACCAGATTTATTATTCAGAGGAGGTTTGCCTTTGCCTTCCTCTTATGAAGAGAGGGTATGTCTTGCCCAAGGCTGCCCAGTTGGTTTCCAGGGCTGAACAGGGATTTGAACCCTAGTTTCCCAGAGTCTTAGTCCAACGCTCAAGCCACTACATTGAGCTAGCTCTATTTGACTATTAGTTGCATCTGTGTCCTGATATTTCTCCAGTGAGCTCAAGGCGCTTACATGGCTCTCCTTACCCCATGGTCTTGTCACAAACCCTGTATGTGTGTGTGTGTGTGTGTGAGAGAGAGAGAGAGAGAGAGAGAATTCTTGGTAGACATGAAATTAGACCTGCTAGATAACATGGCCTCTGATCATATGTTTTTACAAAACCGTGGACTAGAAACCTATGCCCACTTTATAAATATGAATGAAGAAGTTATTGGAAAGCTGGGTCTAGCAACCCAGAAGCCGTTTCTGTGGAAGAGCCATGTGCCATCTTGAAAACATCAGTGCTGTTTTAGTACAATGCCAGGCCCATCTGGCCCCTCTGTGTAAAAGAGGAGGACTGAGGCCACACCAGCAACTGGCACTAGCGCTATGGCACTAGCACTATGCTGCTGGTAGCCCCTGACCTGAATCCTGCCCTTCCTTTTCGGTCTTTCCTCAGCAAACAGTCCTGTTCTTTTGAGTGCAGGAAGGAAGATGGGAACCCTCTTCCGTAGCTGGAGTTATGCACCTGCCTTACACAACAGGATTGTGGCTGTGCCACAGTCCCTCTTGGTGACCTCGCAGGGTTTGTATGTGCATGCTGTGTGCCCTCCAATTTGGTGAGAGGGCAGTTCCCCACATGGAGAAGAGCCCAGTCAGAGAGGAAGGTGAGGTCAACACAGAGAACTTGGTGGAGCTGAAAGTTCAGTGCCTCTTTGGCAGAAATACTTTGGCTCGAGTGCGAGGACTTAAAGTTCAGTTCCTGGAGCTGTTTGAAGACCAAACAAACGTCTGTGTCTATACAGAGGTTGCCAGACAACCACTAGGTCCCTCAGGTGTAGGAAATCTGTCTCCCCTTCACTCCTTTATCAGGCTCTGTCTTTAGAGGAGCATGCAAATGTTACCCTTTGGGAAATGCTTGTGAGGTTGTCCAGAGCTTCCTTATGAAAGATTTACTAAAGTAAACCTGCATTTCCAAAATGAATGTGCGCTCAACAGTTTTTCTGAGCTCTGTGACCTAGAATTGAGGGGGGGGGGGGAAGTATGAACCAGCTTCTTGAAAGGCTCCTGTGATTCTGAAGCCAGCAGTGGTTAGAGAGTGTTGGATTGGAACCTGGGAAATCCAGCATCTAAACAGCTTTGGTCTGAGATCTCTGAAGGCCCATGCCTCCCTATATGAGCCTGCTTCAGTTCTAAAATCTTGAGGAGGATCTAGGTGGTCTGCAGTGTGGAAAGCTTTATATTAAAAAAGTGAACACAAAGGAATATCGGAATAACCATATTTTCCAGTATGAGCTTGTTGGAACTCAAGAGATCTTCCGGAGAGGCCCTCTCTCTCTGTCCCACCATCTTCTCAGCCTTGTTTGGCGGGAACAAATAAGACAGGGCCTTCTTGGTAGCTGCTCCCATATTCTGGAACTCTCCTTGCTCCCCTTCCACCACCAAGTGAAAACTTCCCTTACTCCAAAAACAAAACAAAAACCTTTCAGGAATTGAAAGCAATATCTTTTTAATGGTTGGAGCTTTTGTTGCTTTTTGCGTCCTATATTTTAATGAATTTTTGAATAATAATAATAATTTATTTATACCCTGCCTTTAGCCATAGCCATCAAGGCAGCTTACATCTAAAATCAAATACATAAAACAACCCCCACAAATGGTTTTAATTCTGTAGAATTAGGGTAACTAATATATTTTTCCCCAGAGGCATTTATATGTCTTTAATCTGTTGTGGTTTTAATATTCTGTAGGCTATCTTTAAGTCTCATTACTGGGGGGAAAGACTAGATGCAAATGAATAAAATCATTGGGCCTGTACAGGCTGCTAGAAATAATGCAGCTTGAGGCTACTTTAACTGCCCTGGCTCAGTGCTAAGGAATCATGGGAACTGTAGTTTATCATGGCACCAGAGCTCTCTGACAGAGAAGGCTCAATGTCCCAGAAAAAATTACAATTCCCATGATTCGCTAGCACTGAGCCAGGGCAGTTAAATTGGCCTCAAGCTGCATTATTTCTGGCAGTCTGTAAAGGCCCATTATCTCCAAGGAGTCATGGAACTCACTGGGTGACTTTGGGACTTTCTTTCTCTCCTGATTTTGGCCTGGTCTACCTCACAGGGTTATTGTGAGGATAAAAGTGAGGGCATCCACATGCCACTTCAGGCTCCATGGAGTTGATGGGGATTTACATGTAATTAATCAAATATTTGTATTTTCTGACATGCACTTAATTTCCCTTGTTTGAATAGAGGTGTTAATTGGAACAAAGACAGTAAGGACATATGTGCATTTAGCCTCTGGATAAGCCAATGATTCCTTCTTCTTTTTTCTCCTCTGCAGAAGAAAGCAGAAGAAGCTCATAAGATCTTCGAAGGCCTCGGGCCCAAAGTTGAACTGGTGAGCACTTCCCCATGACTTTTTGTTGTGGGAAACTGTGGCAGATGTCACAAGCTTTATCACAAGTGTTTATCTTCTTAATGAACTGCGAACTTCCCTTCAAAAGCCACACAAGAACTGGAATACTTTGGACTTTTATGATGGGCAGCAGTGAGACATTCAGCCTGGTTTCACCCAGAGCCTGGAAATTAATTTTTTTCCTTGGGTTACACTTCTCAAAATCCCCCTTCCCCCAAATGTCCAGCTTTTTCCATATTCTGGCTTCTGCAGAAATAATGGAAAGTGGACTTGTTGTCCAAAATACCTGTAGGGCTAAAGGTTCTTCACCCCAGTTAAATATTTTCTGAATGGTTTGGGGAACTGGGAAGTTCCAGATGTTCTTTTTCCTCTTCTCTGTCGTATGAATGTCCCTGAATTTTAAAAGGGTGAAGAGAGTTGCCAGTCCTGAGTGCTGTTTTGGCCGTTGCAGCTGATGAAGCACAGGTCTGCTGCCCAAAATGGCTGTCTTGGATTCTGTCTCTCCCCGCCTGCCATCTTGAAATTGCATCCTGCCCCTTGTGCCACCACTTTGGATGTCCGACACCATATGCGGTTGGATAGATAGGTCTAGCTATATCTATGTCAATATATGGCATGGGTCCAGTCTATTTGAAGGATTGTATCTCCTTATATGCATGCATCCTCTTGAGCACTAAGATATTTGAAAGAGGTCCCTCTTTCTCTCACTGTCTTCTCAGGCACCTTTGCTGGGAAGAAGGGGGACAGGGCCTTCTCATTGGTTGCTCCCAGACTTTGAAATTCTTTTCCTAGGAGGCTAGGATATCTCCCTCCTTGCTCTCCTTCCCCAGGCAGGTGAAGACTTTCCTATTCAGTCAGGTTTTCAGGAATGTACTGTAAAGGTCTTTCAGTGGCATGAGGTTTTGCTGACTTTTAATGACTTTTAAATGGTTTTAACTTGATACAGTTTGTGTGTTTTTAATCTGTACTGGTGTCCCAGTATGGGGAAGAAGGTGGGGATAAGTGAATATGCAGTAAGATTCCCTTATCCTGGGGTGGGGGAATGTTCCAGGACATTCCAGAATACCTGAAACTGGGGATAATAGCAAACCCTATATTTTTGCTTCATGGCCAGGAAGTCGAACTCCTCTTCTCATCTCTTGACCTCTGGAGGCTGAAGGAACTGATCCACTCCCAATTTTCCTCTCTTTCCTTTCCTATTCCTCAAAAGATGCATGCACAACAGCGTCTCATCAGTTTCTGGCCCAAGCATACATAGAATTGCATTGGAGGATCTAGAGAGGCCCACAAACGCTTCCAGTAGTGGCGATTGCGGGTACCTGAAACCATGGATAGTGGTCACATGGATAAGGAGATCTTATTGTAATATTGATGATGGTGATGATGATATTAATGTCATCTTTTCCTTTTGCAGCCGCTCTACAACCAGCCATCAGACACCAAGGTGTACCATGAAAACATCAAAACGTAAGTTTGGTTGGAGCAGAGCATGCAGACATTAAAGCCCCCTCTTTTTTTGTACTGTAATACATTTTGGGAGCTGTAGTCCAGAAAAGTAACATTCTTCAAATTCTATAATCTGAGATTGAACAATTCTGAGAGGTGAATTCCTTGAATGTTTAAATTTTTTATTGTCTGTTTGTTTCATTTATGTGCTGCCTTTCTCCCAGAGTGGGACCCAGGGCGGCTTCCAGAAATAGTAACACATTAAAATCATTTTTAAAACAACCAAAAATTTAAAAGATAAATAAATCTTACCCTAAATTGGCACCCTTAATGGTATATCCTAGTCCTGAATATAATTCAATCAGGTTTTTTTTATCAGCAGCATGAAAGTAATTCTTCTCCAGGGCCCTGCTCCCAGGGACGGATGGTTAAGTATTAACAGTTTATTGGCAAGCTGCATTTAACCTCTTGTGAACGTTCCCTGTAAACTTCCAGAACTTCACACTAGTACAAGCTGTCTCTCCCTTGCGTAAACGTACCACCCACAGAAAACACACAATTGACTGTGTCACCATGTATGAGTTACGAAGATCTTTTATTCCCTTGCAAAATCTCTCAAAATGCCCAAGTGAGTCGGGCTAAAGCCATTTCTCATCTGTATGTTTTTATTTCTTTCAGGAACCAAGTCATGAGGAAAAAGCTGATTCTGTTTTTCAAGCGAAGGAATCATGCGAGGAAACAGCGGGTATGGATATATTTCTGTCTCTTGGTCTTAAGTTTTCACATGAGGCTGGGTATATTGGCACAAGATCCCTCTTTCCCTTCTTGTGTGCAGAAAATAAGGGGAGTGTGCCATTGTTTCCAAGCGACAGGAATATTTATTTTGGTGCCAGGTGCTGAATGGTGTGGACAACTGAGTAAGCTGATATAAGCAGCTGGAAGCACTAGGCAACGATTGTAACTCACGGACAGGACCCTTGCTTTGGATGCAGATGTTTGCTAAAAACAATAGAAATTAGCACATTAAAAGGTATCAATTTGAGCCCATGAAATCAAGACTGCTCTGCTGATTTACAGTAGTAGTAGAAATGCATAATCTTAAAGTTGGAAGAGACCACAAAGGCTATCTAATCCAACCCCCTGCCATGCAGGAATACACAACTTAAGCCTTCCTGAGGGATAGGCATCCAACTTCTGTTTAAATACCTCCAAAGAAGGAGAACCTACCATTATTCCAAGGCAGCCCATTCCATTGTGGAATAGCTCTTGCATTCAGAGAGTTCTTTCTAGTGTTTAGGTGGAATCTCTTTTCTTGTACTTTGACTTGTGATAGTAGGAATGGTTACTATTTTATTTATATTCTGCCTTTTCCCCAGCCATGGAACTCCAGGCGGGTTACAAATACTAAAGTAGATAGTGGCTAAAAGTTAACATTGGACAAAAGTCAAAATACAGTCACACTGTGAAGAGAATTAAAAGCAATTATAAAAACACCCATTTAAA
The DNA here is from genome assembly GCA_026167975.1 of Phrynosoma blainvillii. Taxonomy (NCBI): domain Eukaryota; kingdom Metazoa; phylum Chordata; class Lepidosauria; order Squamata; family Phrynosomatidae; genus Phrynosoma; species Phrynosoma blainvillii. The sequence continues at coordinate 12,000,064 of JANUYF010000014.1, forward strand.
AAAACCTGTGGACAATGCAGCACCATATTCAAAGACTGTTCCTTCTGAATTATGTGTTAGAAAAGAGGAATCTTCCTCCCTGAATGGGCTACCTATGGCCTTTTTGACTCTAGAGGGCCAAAAGTGGCCCCCTCCTGCAAAACTAGTGGACCTGATGTTAAACTTTTCGTCGTTGGCTATGCTGGCCATGGGTGATGAGACATGATCACAAATTACTCTTCTTTGCCATATTGCCTGCTTCTTCTGAGAGCCAGAGTGGTTTGAGCATTGGACTATGACTCTGGAGATCAGCGTTTGATTCCTCGCTCAGCCTGACCCTGGGTGAATTGCACACTCTCAGCCCCAGAAAATCCCATGATAGGTTCACCTTAGGGTCATCATAAATTGAAATGAGTTGAAGGTACACAACAAGAACTACTACTTTATCTGCTGCTCCTATTGCGGTTTTCTCTGACTGGCAGTGTGTGCCTGGGTTCTTTATTTGAGCAGGGTTTTCCCTCCTTTACTCACTTTCCCAAACTCAGAGATGGGGAATACCTTTGGCCTTCTTGCTTCTTTGGGCAAAACCTCCCACAATCCCTTATCCTTGGCCATATTGGCTGGGTCTCTTGAGAGATAAAAGTCCAGAACGTTTGGAGTAGACACAGAATTCCACAGCCATGATGGAGAGGGGTTTTAGAAACCAGTTTAGCTGTGGTCCCTCCTGTTACTTCTGCCGTTGGCCTGCAACTGTTATTTGAAGCTGGCATCCGCTTTCCATTTTGTATTAGCCAATGGATCTCTAAGCATTTTTCTCATGTCACCTTTTTTCTTGGCGGGCTGGATAACCAGGAGCAGAAAATCTGCCAGCGTTACGACCAGCTGATGGAAGCGTGGGAGAAGAAAGTGGACCGGATTGAAAATAACCCACGCCGAAAGGCCAAGGAGAGCAAGACGCGGGAGTATTACGAGAAGCAATTCCCCGAAATCCGGAAGCAGAGGGAACAGCAAGAACGTTTCCAACGGTAAAACAGCGTTCTGTCAAACCTGCCTTGGTGGTGGCGGTGGCGGTGTGTGTGTGAGAGAGTGAGAGAGAGAGAGATGTGGGTGCACTATGCCAGCAGTCATACTTTTTCCAGGCTTTTGCAGCGTTGGCAAGGGAAGGCCAGTTGGGAAAATCTACCATCTTTGAGAACCCTCTTTCTTCAGTTCCTCCTGGCCTTCATGGCTGCTACACCTGTGGCCTTTTCCTTCCTGATGTTGTTGGTTTCACTGGTGTTAACTTTTGCCTATGACGACGTAGTGCACCCACTGGCCAGAACTTCCTTGAGGTCAACTTCATGTGCTAGGGAGGGGCTTTAGCTTGGTGGAAGAGCCCCTGCTTTGTAGGCAGACGGTCTCAGGTGTGTTCCACCAGAGATTCAGTTTTTTTTTTGTTAAAAAAAAAAAGGTCCAGTTAGTAGTAGGTGATAGGAAAAGACCCATTTCTGTGCTGGAGATCCTGCCGATCCAAGGAGAACAGTACTGGCCTAGTTGACGCGCCCAGGCACCTTCGCAAGGTAACTTTTTTTCGTTATACCGCTATTCACAATGGAGTGGGATTTCTGGTCTCGGCAGAAAGGGGTTTTTAAAATAAGCTCTGTTGCTCTTTGCTTCTTTGTGTTAACAAGCAGAAGCAAAGACCTTGCCTGGAATAGTACTCAGACTTGGCATTTCCATTAGGAACGTCTTGGCGTGTGTGTGTGTTTTTTTTTCTCCTATCATTAGGGAGACCAGCAACAAAATGTTGCAGCGTGCAGAGCCTCCTGTCCAGGGTTCCAGCAGGTTAGTCAGCTATGCCCTTCTCAGGATACTTCCCTCCATTCCAGTCCTCCCCTGGTTTTCTGTCCCTTTCCTCCCCATTTCGTGCGCACTGAGCTTGCTCAGTCCACAGTGGAATGATCAATTCTGTTTCCCTCTGTAGGTTTTTATTTCGCCAAACAATGGGGGAAAACTATAGGCTTCCCTGTTAGAAGAAAACACACGTCTAGTTGTAGGTTTCACACCTGGCCTAAATTTGTTCATTGTTCAATAGGTTTGTATCACATTCTCCTGCCCCCACTCTTGCCAAAACAACCCTGTGAGGTAGGGAGTGTGTGTGATTGACTGGTCCCAGGCCACCTATGAAGTTTTCTGACTCATTTGGTACTAAAACCAGGATTTCTAGTACTTAACGGTACGCTTCTCCTGAATATGGTGGCTCCATTTAGCTGGAAATGCCTAATTAGTGTGCGGTTTATCTCATTCTGATTATAGCAATCTAAGTTTGCAGCTACTGTCCACATCTTAACGGTGGCAGTTCTCCCATCTTCCTTCTGTGGCTGTGTGAAGGGACAACTCTGTCAGGCAAACCCAAGTTCTTGGGAAAGAGCTGGAGAATGTTCCTTTGTTGGAGTATAAACCCCAGAATCCCTCATCTGGCCCAGGCAGTGGCCATGCTGGCTGGGGGAGTCTGAGCGTTTCAGTCCAGAAAAGTAACTTATTCCAGGATCTGGTGATGTGACTGAGTGACTGCTTAGAATAGCTTTTCCGGTCAAGCTGAGCCCCTGAATATTGAGGCGTTTGACTTACAGTACAAACTTTCCCTTAAGGCAGCCTTTCAACAGGTACCCTCCCAATATGATGGACTCTAGGGCCCATCATACCTAGCCAGCCCAGATGAGGGGCTGTACTGTCTGGGAATTATGGGAGATGTAAACAATCCTGGTTGTCATATATAGGCTTACCTGATCTAGAAAAGCAAGAGTTTAAATCTCTGCTTTCTTGGTGAGAAATGCCAAACACTGGCTCTATAAATGATCAGAACTCAAAAGATTTACTCTTTTTTCCAACTACAATCCCAGGATCCTCCAGATTTGGGAGCTTTTGGGCGTTGTAGTAGTAGTAATAATAATAATAATAATAATAATAATAATAATGGAATACTCTTATGCCCTGGGTTCCAGAATCTTATGGGAGGCTGAAAAAATCTCTCTCCCCATTTTCTTCAGCCAATTGTGCCTTATATTCTTGAGAATCCCTTCAGTCTCACAAGGAGCTCACAACTCAGGCAAGGCCCTGCATTGACCCTTTTGAATAATTTCCCTTCCTTCTTGAGAGCTTTTTTTTTCCAACCTGGATGTTGTCTTTTTCTTCTTATAATGTCCTCAGGGTTGGTCAAAGAGGGGCCGGTCTCTCAGCTACCATCGCTCGGAGTGAGCACGAAATCTCGGAGATTATCGATGGGCTGTCGGAACAGGAGGTGAGAGAGCGGGGCTAGCTGGCTAAAATCAGCCCAGTAGTTTTGCGGATTTGACATTGCCCTCTCCGAGCCATTTATCCAGGGTTGCTCCTCTTCTTTTTACATCAGGGCATGGGGAAAGCATGACCAGCCAGGTGGGGCTGAGCTACAACTCCAAGAATCCTTCACTGTTGACCTGGCCAGTTGGTATTTAGGACAAATGGGTCCAGCAACACCTGGAGGGCCAGATGTTTCCCTGCCCAACATTTTAAAGCCATGCTGTTGTTGAATGTGGCAAAAGGGATGTGCTATGTTAAACTGTTTCTTAGTACAAGGGAGAATAAATACTTTACCCAATCTTCTCCCAGATGTAGTTTTGAAAGAGGTCTCATGTGGAGAGAACGTCTCCAGAAGCCAATGGGGAGATCCTCCTGGCCTGCCTCCATACAACAGGAGGGTGGGGAAGGCAGCCAAAGATTTGAAGGCAATAGCCTTCCAGATCTTTGGTTGGCTTCCTCCCTCTATGCCTGCCTCATGTGGCAATGGGAGGGTAGGAGGAAGGAAGACAACCAAGGATCTAGAACCTGTAGCGTTCCAGGATCCTTAGTTGGCTTCTCCGCTTGCCCACTTGCATGCAACATGGAGGGGGAAGGCAGAGAGAAATCTGAGGGTTGTACCGCTTCCGTGATCCTCAGCTGGCTTCCCTCCTTACCACATCAGAACACTTCCTCTGCACCAAAACACATTGGTGTATCCCACACTTGGGTCCCAGGGACCAAAAATGGCTCCTACCCCTGCTCAGTGGCCCATTGCGGTATTAGGTTCTTTAGAGTTATTTATTTGCTTTTTATCCAGAACAGCTAAATCCCCACGGTGTGTCCAAAATAGAGCATTGTTTTGATTATAGCTTTTTGCTTGTAACCCTTAAAGGTATTCCTTTGTGCCTTCCCCGGTCTACTTGGTCCCATTACAACTGGGTATTGTAGTGAATTCTACTGCAAAAGTCCAACAACTGTCATTTCTGACAGGAAAACAGCAGCAAATGTATCTCAGATCCATGGCCTTAGAAGTCCTTAATCCCTGGCTCTCCAAGGTTGGCTGTGAATGGGTTACTTAAGTGACAGAAAACACTCTGCACATTCTCAAGGGGTCTCTCGTTTCAACTCAATTTTGTTTGATGTCCCAGTGGTTGAAACAGGTTGGTAACTGAGCTTCGGCCCAAGCTGGCCTTCTGTAGTAGAGGCATTTTTTTCCTGTTGCATTATCCTTTTTCTTCCATTTCTCCATCCCTTTGCAGCTTGTTCTTCTGTGCTGCTCAGGATGGCATGCAGAAAGAAAGCAGAAAAGTCCCCTTTTTGGACTACAGTTCCCAGAATCTCCCTAGCTGGCTGGATTCTGGGGATTGTAGTCCAAAAAAGAGACTTTCCCAAGCGCTAAGAATCTCCCTTTTTAAAATTCTTAGAACAGCCATGCAAGGTAGAGAGAAATAAAAGAGACGGTTGCCCAGCCCCCTTGAGCTCCATGGTGGGAGCAGAGGCAAATTCGAATCCAGCCGTTCCAAGTTCTGCCTGCTGTTCACTCGACATTGCCGTCGGTTTCCGGAAGCTCAGCCAGAACTTGCTTGTGGGTTTTCTTCGGGGGCCAGATCGTATGCGTTGTCTTGAGTACAGCATGTTTTTTCCTGTCCTAATGTACATTTTAAAATAGTCTTGGCAAGGACCTTAACATTTTTTGCAGTGGAGTGTAGCTTTCTGTGAAAGAGTGCCACTACTTCACCATTTTCCGGATAGAAAGCCGGTGTTGCCAAATGGAGTGATTCCCTTTCTCAGGACTCATGTTGAATGAATACCTGACTTGTAACCATGAAAAGCAAAACCTCTTCTTCTTTCTTTTTTTAAAATGATGCTTTTGGCCCTGCCTGAGCCAACCTGGGGGGGCCTCATTAATCCCCGACAGCACTTTCTTATACTAATAAGATGTGCAAATGTGTATTCTCTCCCTGCCTTGTAGAATAATGAGAAACAAATGCGCCAGCTGTCCGTCATTCCTCCGATGATGTTCGATGCAGAACAGAGGCGGGTCAAGTTCATCAACATGAATGGCCTGATGGAAGACCCTATGAAGATCTACAAGGACAGGCAGTTCATGAATGTCTGGACGGACCACGAGAAGGAGATCTTTAAAGAAAAGTAATTTTTAAAAAATGTATTTGGCATTTTGCCCTTTGCAAGAGAGAGAGGATCTGTGGCACCTCAATAGCTTTAACTTTGTAGTGTTGGAGTAGGCACTGTCAGTTGGGATGCGCAGGTAGACTTCTTCTAGTTTGAAGGATTTGTTGTTGTTAATTGCTGTCAAATTGACTTTGATTTATGGTGAGCCTATGAATGAGAAGCTTCCAAGTCACCCTGTTACCAGCAGCCCTGCTCAGGTCTTGCAAATTCAGGGCAGCCGTGGCTTCCTTGATGGAGTTGATCCATCTCAAATGTGGTCTTCCTCTTTTCCTACCACTTTCTACATTCCCAAGCATTCCCATCTTTTCTAGTGAGTCATATCTTCTCATGATGTATTGAAAGTACGACAGTCTCGGTTTAGTCATCTTGGCTGCTTGGGAGATTTGCTCTCAGACTATTTATTTTTCTTTTTGGCAGTCTATTGTATCCTTAGAATTCTTCTCCAGCACCATATTGCTGGAGTCTATTTTATTCCTTTCATCTTTCCATATTGCACAATGCTACATAAAAATCAGAATTAATCTGGCAGGGAGTATCCTGTTGGGCCTCAATAGATTTCAGCTATCAGAATTGACTGGTCCTTGGAAACGTAACTTTTTCCTCTTTGTGTTTGTACAGGTTTGTTCAGCATCCAAAGAACTTTGGCCTAATTGCTTCTTATTTAGAAAGAAAGGTGAGAAGAAATACTTTTTTTTCCCTTTTGGAGGGGGAGCTCTTCTTTTTTTCTTATATTTCAGCAGCAACATTTGCCCAAACTTGTCCGTTCCTGCCCTTTCCCATAAGTAGCAATAATTACCATTAACTTTATTTATATCCATTCTCTTACTCGAAACCAGGACTCAAGGCAGCTTACAAATTATGACAAGTACAATAGAGTTAAAACATATCTAAGGACATCGTTAAATAGAATTAAACTATCAGTACCATTAAAACAGTTTAAGATCTTCCACTAAGAATAATAAATGCAGTTTTAAGAACAGTGTAGTTAAAAATTGGGACAGCATCCCATTAGAAGTTCTTTTTTTTTTGAAAACACATTTAATTCTCAAACGTCTTACTTTAAAAAACAAAAGCAAAACACATTTCCTATTAGTGGAAGTCCAGCAAGGAAGAAGGCATTTTGTCCTCCTCAGGAAGGGAATTTAAGAGGTGTGGGGCAGCCACTCAAAAGACCCCGTCTAATGCCTTCCATCTTGTATTCCCACCAGCCATGCCTGTGATGGGACTGAGAGAAGGACTTCTCAGTAGTTGGGCTTCTGTCTCCCCAAGAAGCTTACACTTTAAATTTTGCAGAGAAAAACCAAAAGTGATGTCAGTTGAAACGTAACAGTCTTGGTCCAATACACCTTGGCTTTGAATTCCTACTTATTTAATCATGTCAGTAGTAAATTTGTGTGGCGTAGGGGTTTTGCGTGTTGGACTAGGACTCTGGAGACCAGGGTTCGATTCTCAGCTCGGCCATGAAATCCACTGGGTGTCCTCGGGCAAGTCACTTGCTTTCAGCCTCAGGGGAAGGCAATGGCAAACCTTCTCTGAATAACTCTTGCCAAGAAAACCCCATTATAGGTTCACCTTAGGGATTTCATAAGTCGGAAATGGCTTGAAGGGAACACAACAACAACAGCAACAACAAACTAGTTAATCAAGTTACCATTGGACCTGCAAGGACATTGAGCCTCCAGCCAGTGAGGGCCACCCTATCCACAAGATGGTGGTATCAGCCAAGGTTAGAGAGGTGCATGTTGTATTTTTTGCCCTGCGACACCGAGCTGTGTCTGTTGTTGTCGCCTCCTTTTTTCTGAGAGGCTCCTCATCTTTAACACGTAACATGGCAGGTCCAATATGAGCCTTCTGCATACTGGGAATAATCTGTTCCTCTTGAATATGGCTCGCACAAATGGGGCAGTATTTCAGTTCAGAGGTGAAGACTTGAGAGGTGATTGTGATAGCCACATTTAAATACCTAAAGGGATGTCATGTAGAAGAGGGAGCAAACTTGTTTTCTGCTGCTCCAGAGACGAAGACAAGAAACCAATGGACTCAAATGACAAGAAAAGAGATTCCCGCTAAACATTAGGAAGAGCATTTTGACTGTAAAGAGCAATTCGACAGTGGAGCAGACTGCCTCGGAAGGTGGTGGACTCTCTTTGGAGGCCTTTAAACAAAGGTTGGATGGCCATCTTTAGGGAGTGTTTTGGTGGTATATTCCTGCAGGGCAGGGGGCTTGTCTAGATGACCCTTGTGGTCTCTTCCAACTTTAAGATTCTTTGATTTTTGAAGAGTTTATCCAGATATCTACATTTCTTTGTATTTGATAGAAAGCACGTGAGGGTTTTGTTTTTGTTTAGTATGGGAGAAAGTGAAGGTGATTATTTATCCTTCCCTATCTTTATGCACAGAAAAGATGTTTGAGGTAGATTTTTTTTCTCCTTTTTGCCTCTGAGTTTGTGTTGCTGTGTGTATGGTTTTGTTTGTCTTTAATTGAATTGTTTTTCTTTAGAACGTTCCGGACTGTGTCTTGTATTACTACTTGACCAAGAAAAATGAAAACTACAAGGCCCTGGTGCGTAGGAACTACGGCAAACGGCGTGGGAGGAACCAGGTGCGTTGCGTTGAGTGTTGCGACCCGATGGTTTTCTCACGACTGAAAAAGGCAATTTAAAATTATTATCTTTCTTGGGGGAAAAATAACCCTGTGTTTCATATGCAAAGTGTTGTCAGCCGCGGTTGTATAAATTCCATGCTCCCCTCCCTGACTATACTTGGCCCTATACCTAGGACCCAGAGTGATTTTTTAAAATGAAAAATGGAGATGCATCTCTCACATACGCTTGTGTATTTTCTTTGATCCAGTCCCAGATGTGTTGGGCTGGTAGTGTTTTTTACAGTTGCTGAAATGTTCCTTCCGGCTTGTTCTCTTTTCTTGGTTATGTGTGGGAATGATTTTGAAAAAAAAAAATTTGTGCTCCGCTTTGGGTCCCAATGCATTCACCACCTTCTTTTGGGATGATAATTCTATCAATTTATTAGCCGACAGAGGAGCAATGGCATGACTCTTTGCATACTCTTCTAGCGTGTCTGTTCTCCTCGTTCTTAACTTTGGCCATCTTGACCATACTATGATCTCGATTGGCCACATGTGTCCTGGTTTTCACCTGTGAATTGTAGAAGGGAGTATATTACCTGCGAAAGAGCCTTGGAGAGCATGTGACGTTGTTGTAATTGTACTGCTTTGGAAATGGCTTTCCTGCCATTTTTAATTGTAAGTCTTTGAACTTAATTTTTTTTTAGCATTGTTAGTACAGTCAGTCCTTGGTATCCACGATTTCCTTAGTACAGCTTGAAAGCATATTAAAAATACATGAATTCCGAAAAGCAAACCTTGATTTTGCCCTTTTATACAAGGGTTGCCATTTCACTATGCCATTGTATTGAATGGGAAATGAGCATCTGCGGATTCTGGTATCTATGGCAGGTCCTTGGACCAAACACCAGCGGATACCAAGGGCCCACTGTAGTTTAATTCTGTTTTAATGTTGGTGGTTTGTATTTTTAATTACCTATGGTGTATTCCTTTTAATTGGTAAGCTGCCTTGAGTTCCAGTTTTGAGAAAAAGGTGGGACAGGAATACAGATAATGACAGTGATGCGCAACAGTTTGTAAGTCTTGTATTCTACCCTCCTCAAAAGTCCATCAGTAAAGCAGTTACTTTTAGAATTATTATTTTGCAGTGCCTTCAGTGGATGTTGGGTCTCAAAGTGTTGTTGTTAAACAGGTTTTCTAGGTGCCTTACATCAGAATGGGGAACATGCGGCCCTCCAGGTGACGTGTGTCTGCAGCTCCCATTGTCCAGTGTGGTCAGTGGTGAGGGATGATGGAGGTTGCAGTCCAACCACTTCTGGAGGTCCCTAAGTCCCCCAGTTGTACAAGGAGGTAGGCCTGGATTTACTGGTGGATTTCTAGGTGTTGGATGGCTTTTGGTTCCAGTTTCTCCTGCATTCAGTGGTATTGCTGAAAGGAAAAGGGTAGCCAGGAGTGGATTTTTGCATTCAGAGTTGGTGCTGAAAACATTGTGTTCTCATCAGAATCATCACACTGTGTTAAATGTATATGTTTTGTAGCTGGACTTTAGCAGACAGATCTTCCTGATCTTGTAAAATAGTTGCATTTGGGGAATGAATGGCAGGATTTTACCCCATTTGCAGATGGATGTGGTTTTTAATGGTTTTAGAATCATAGAATTGTAGAGTTGGAAGAGTTTTGACTTGTTTTAACTTGTTGCAGGGTTTAATATGTGTGTTAGACCGCTATTTTTTTTTTACTGCTTTAATTTTAAACTGCTTTAAATTGTTTGATTGCATTGTATGCCACCGTGAAACATCCATCCACAAACCCAAGCACAACAATTAAGTCAGATCAGCACATTGTTTGCTTTGTTTTTGTAAGCCACTTTGCGTTCCTCCCCGAGCAAAAGGCAGGATATAAATGAAATAAACAATCAGATGAACTTCAAACACCAATGTAGCACTTCAGTCCCACTTTAACTGTCAACTCTCTAGCCTGAAGAATCCTGGGATTTATAGTTTGGGGAGGTAACTAGAATTCTTTGTGTGAGTCTCCACGTGTCCAGTATACTGGAACCAAACCCTAGCGGATACCAAGGGCCTAATGTACCTGAGGTCCCTTGAAAGCTTTTTATTTTGTCCTCTAAAGGGAACCAATTTACAGACTTACAAATTCGGGGACGCAAATGGATTTTGAACAGCTTGTTTTTCCTCTTCGGAGGAAGGCTGACCAGCTAAAAATCCACACTAGCTGGTCCCAAAGGAGAGGAATGGGAGGCCCCGGTCTACCCAGCTGCAGCCCAGCCGCTCTCGCTGTCCCTGAATCCTCCGGCGGCAGGTGGTCCAGCCCTCCGGTCTGACTAGACAGAAAAGCTCACACTGGTGCTGTCGCTGTTGTTGCGAACGCCTGTGACAGCCAGTCCATCCCGTCCCGGAGGCAGGGAGGAGGGACAACGCCGACAACGAGGAGGATTACCTCGCCTGACCCCAGAGAGATTAGAAACCCGTATGTGAGACAGGTTTGCTCTCTTCCTCCCTTAGGCGGCTTAGGTGGCTGGGATGACACCGCAGGGTTTTTACCCTTCCCCTCCCGCTCTCTTCCGGAAATCCAAACTTGGTCCGGTGGTCAGCTCCGAGGTCGAAGGGTGGGCATCCTTGTCTTCCTGTCCCAACCTTTTTGAGTCTTCACCTTTTCCCACACACCCCCCCATCAGTTTTTCTTCCCCCCCCCAACCCCTTCCCTAGCTGCAGATAGTCAGAATATTTTTAGCAGCAGATGAGCTCCCAGGTACGTCCGTCGGTGACGCTTCCTCCGACTGAAGGTTTGTGTTTCCAGAACTGTTCTGCTTATTTATTAGTTTGCTTACTGGCTTCTTTTTTTGTATGGGGGGGGGGGTAGGTTGTGGACTTTGCATGTTCGGTTCACTCAGATAAACCTTCTCTCTCTCTCTCTAATCTTGTTACTGATTTGAATTTTTCAAGAAGGGTGGGGGGAGAGATAGGTGGAGGGATTTTTGAAATGTGGAAGCAAACAGTCAGTTGCATGTCTAAGATTGGGAAGAGTTTTCCATCATCCTCACCTAATTTTTTTTAGTAAAGTTGCCTGGATTTGGCCACATCCTAGGAGGCAGGAGTAGCAAATGTTTCTCTCCCCCCCCCCCCCCCGTCCCTTTTAAAACTTTGCCACGCCTGACATCTTGTTAAAGGAATACTCCATTAATGCCAGAGTTGAGCCGTAAATGCTCCGGAGCGGTGTGCCGTGAGCAGAGTTGCTCTTTTTAAAAAGCTTTTGAAAGGTAATCTTGTTTTTCCTCTAAAAATAACAGACATCTGCTGCCGAGCAAAAGGAAGCGGGGATTGTTTTGTGTGGCTTGTTTGTCAATGATAAACTCGCTTGGGTTCTGTTTAATACCCTTTTAAAAACTGTTTGAACAGGTGCAATTAGAAAGCATGCCGTACTCGCTTGCAACGTGTTAGTTTTGGGCTTTCTTTGCATCCTGTTTTGTTTTGTTTTCTTTTATTGAGGTCAACCTAAATAGTTTGGGTGTCCTGTTATGAAATGCCAAGGAGGGCCAGGATGGTGCAGTGGTTAGAGGACTGGGCTCAAATGGTTTAGGCCCTGATTATCCGAAAGATTGGTATCCTTGGCTGGGGTTTGATTCCAGGACTCCCTATGGATACCAAAATCCGTGGGTGCTCAAGGCCCATTTATATACAGTGGTATAGTAAAATGGTGTCCCTTATATAAAGGGGGGAAAAATCAAGGTTTGCTTTTATTGGAATGTATCTATTTTTGGAGTATTTTCAAGCTGTGGATGGTTGAATCCGTGGATAAGAATCCGTGGATATGGAGGGCTGACTGTATCTCCCTTTTAGGACCTTGCAGAGCCTTATGATCCATATAGGAGGGTTTTTTTCTTGGTCTTACCAACGTCACAAGCCTGTCTGGTGAGGACACAGGACAGAGATTACTCAGTGGCTGATCCTAGTCTGTGGAACTCCTTTCCACTGGAAACTAGGCTGCCTTTCTCTTTACTCCACTGCTATCAGCGGACAAATACCGTACCTTTTTTTAATTCAGAAAGGCACTTAATCTTGTATGCGGTTGCAGGGAGCCTTTTTAAGGTGTGTGAATGTGTGTTGTGCCCCCCCCCCCGGTAATATTAGGATTTTAAATAATTCTGTACTTTTTCAAATGTCCTGGTGTGTTGATGTGATGGTTTGTTCAACTGTGTTCAAACTTTTTTTTTAGCTTATCTTGTTATAGCCTTTCCTAACCATGCCAGGAGAGAGGCAGCATATAAATAAAATATAGATATAAATAAAACTTAGGCTATCCAGATTCAAGCTAAGAAACTGGGTGACCTCTGGCTGGTCCTCCTCTCTCTCTGACCTACCTCAGAGGGTCGTTGTGTGAGGGAGAGGAAAGATAGCCCTGTCCTTGAGCTCTTTGGAGGAAAGATAAGAGATAAACCTACTCAATAAATGATCAATCTTTCCCCCCCCCCCCCCCATCCCTACCTCTTTGCTGACCGCTGGGTCTTGGATGGGCTTCTTCCAGGAGTGCTTTAGTCGTGTATTCTTCCATATCAGGGGATTGAACTAGATGGGGGTCTTGGGGTCCCTTCCAACTCCTATGATTCTCTGCCTTGTTTTCATACAGCTCCTGTCTCCAGAACGGTGGCATCTCAGTCTTGCCCATAAGGGCACCAAGATTGCCACCCAGGCTAGTTTCCTCTCTCTTTCTCTCTCCTCCTTTTTCTCTTTCATTTTCTCGCCAGCTGTCTTGCTGACCGAAGGGCAGAGCCAGCTCTGAACCTCCGTCCCATCCCGCAGAAGGAAAGAACATCGTGTCTTCATCCTTGCTTGCAAGCCCAGCTCCTTTTGCTCAGTGGGCGTCTCTCTGGACTTTAGTAAACACTCCCTCCCTCATCCCGAATTCATCGGGGAAAGACGCTTGCCAGGATTCTTCCTTTTGGCCAGAAATCCTATCCCTCTCTTCCCAGCCCCCCTGGCATTAATCTAAATATTGCTTGGGTATTTTGGAGCTGAAAACAGTGGAGGGAGGGCTCTCGGCCCAGCCAAAGAGCTGTCCTTTCGCTTGGGAAAAAGCAGAGCTTTCATCCCTTTTCTTTTGCTTTCTTTTCAAAGCAAACATTTGTGTGTTGTCTAATTTTTCAAGCAGATGCCAGCTTTGCCAGGCGGTGAGTTAATCTCAGGGGGTGGCGATCAGTTTTTGGGCTTCCGGATGTTTTGGACTGCAGCCTCCAATATCCCTGGCCCTTGACCAAGCTGCCTGGGGCTTCTGGGTGATGAAGCTGAAAACACCTGTGGGTTGAAAAGCACAGTTTTATACCTCACCTCTTCCATCAAGGAGGTTGGGATGTGTATGCTCAGGCAACCCCATTTCCCCCCTTTCTCTCAAAATGGTTCAGTGGAGGTTGAAAGAGATCATAGCTGACCCCAGTGAATTTCACAGCCAGGTTGGGACTTGAACACAGGTCTCTCTTGCCACTACGGTCAGCTCTCCATATTTGCAGCTTTGACTTTTGTAGATTTAATTATCCACAGATTTGATTAATATGTTCTCTCTAGGAATCTCTAGGTCCTCCAGCGCGACTCTTCCAGAAGTTGACCACAGTGTCACGCTGATGGACCTAGAGATTCCTTGAGAAAACACTTCTCTGGGCATTTGTAGGTCCTCCAGCATCATTCTGTGGTCAACTTCTGGTGGATATTGACCATAGAATTGTGCTGGAGGACCTGGAGATTCCTAGAAAGGTGTTCTCTCAGGTAACAGAGTAGCTATGACTTCTGCTGTACAGAATTGGGTGGGGTGAGTTTTGAGCCCGTGAGGTGTAATGTTTTGAGTAATGGACTAAGCCTCTGGAGGACAGAGTTCAGATCTCCACTCAGCCATGGGAAACCCACTGGTTTACCTTAGGCAAGTCACCATCTCTCAGCCTCAGAGGAAGGCGGGGCAAACCCTCTCTGAACAAATCTTGCCAAGAAAACCCTCTGATAGAGTCATCTTAGGGTTGCCATAAGTAAGAAACAACTAGGAGGTACACCTGAAGACAGGAATTTTGGAATTCATCAAGGTGCCTATATTTAAAAGCATGCATGCGAGAATGTGAAAGGTCCCATTAGATGTGCCTAAAGTAGTATTCCACACATGTTGTCCAAAGACAGCAGCAGGAACGATGTAGAAGTCCTTGATGTAGAAGTCCTTGAATATAATATTATTTCCACAGACACCGGAAACACCTTTGCTTTGCCTCTCCCAAGAATCCTCTGTCCAGCTTCTGGACACCACAGTTCAAGAAGGATATTGATAAACTGGAAAGTGTCCAGAGAAGAAGAGTGATCAAGATAATGATAGGTCTGGAAACCTCAAAGCCCTCTTCAGAATAGTTTACCAATTAGGTTTCCATGCACTGGCTGGGAGTTTGCTGTGTTCAACTAGATGTTCTAAATGAGAGCATTCGTTTATAGGTATTGTTGAGAGTCTTTTCATTCCTTCTTGCTATTAGTTACTTTTATTCCTGCAGAAAACCTGGAAGCCCAGATTCATCTAGGTCAGCTCCTTGCTTTGTGTATTAGTAGCCAGTTGCCTGGTCCCCTATGGTGAATATGACTCATCCCTAGGTGAATAGGCATGGCGGCTTTGTAAATAGAAAAACGGTGGTTCCGTTTTTATTTCCGGCTGTCTGTTCAAATGGGCTTTTTTTTTTTGCATTTTTGAAAGTTTTTAATTCGTCATTGCAATGTCATTTTCAGGCATATTGCAGAGGGGAATATTTCGTGGGATAAGCTCATTTTCTTCCTCTTTCTCTTCTTTTCCAAACGGTTCCAAGTGTTAACATCTATGTTTTGTATACCTGACAGGCAGTGTGGAGGTAGGATAGCCTCGTACATTTTAATTTTAAAACGTATGGTCCCCTCGCACCAAGTTCCTGGACCTGATCCCCCTGTTTTTTAGCCCCGGTGTGTAATTCTGACTGCTTCCATTTCAGCAACAAATCACTCGACCTTCCCAAGAAGAAAAAGTCGAAGAAAAAATAGAGGAGGAGAAGGCCGAGAGAACTGAGAAAAAGGAAGAAGAAAAGAGAGATGAAGAGGAGAAAGACGAAAAAGAAGAATCAAAGTGAGCATAATTCTTTCTCTTTTAATATGAGGTGTGTCTCAGTTGGTTGGACAAGATTAGGGAACTTGGAGGGCATTTAATCCAAAGTCGTTCCAAAATATTTTTACTTACAGTAATTATTAGAAGCATATACAGTACTGTTCAATGGCCAGATACCATCATGGCTGTGAGAAAACCCCAATGAGTCAGTAATTGAGTCAGGGAGAGGGAAAGTTCTTTTTTTTAAACTATAAATCCCAGAATCCCCCCAATCAGCCTGCTGGCTGGTGTGTGTGTGTGTGTGTGTGTGTGTGTGTGTGTGTGTTTGGGTGTCATAGTCCCAAAAAAGGAAGTTTTCCAAGATCTGCAAAATAATATCCCAAATGGTAACACAGCCAGTTCCAGCAGAAATGATTAAAAAATGAGGGTGTTCAAAATCTGGCAGTAACATTACTAATAAGAGGATGGAGTTAAAGATTAAATGGCTGCTAGGAATGGAAGAAGTCCTAGCTTGGCATCTAAGCAGTTGTAGTGGACTCTAGGTCAGTCATCCTTGGGAGGGCAGATCAGGGAGACAACACAGTGAAGAGTCTTCCTGGAAGCTGCATTTTATGCCATAGTGAGCCATGACCCTGAGAGAGTAAATTCTTGGGAATGATCCCTTTCCCTAGGCTGTTTCCTCAAGCTTTTGAGAATTCACATAGAATCTTTCATTCACCAGTAAGATCCTTGACTGTGAAGCAACTCTGTGGGTCTCCAAAATGTGCAACACTAGCTCAACAAAAAACATTTTTCCAATCTGTTTTCTCTTTGTCGTGTCTGAGGGGGGGATTGAATCCATCTTTTTATGGGTCAAAATCTTATCTTCTTCCTTGGTTTTATTTTGGGTCTTCTCCTTCACCACCCCCAGAGAGAATATCAAAGAGAAGGACAAGATCGAAGCCGTACCCGAAGAATCCGAGGAACGGGAGCAGGCAGCTCCCCGGGGTCGCAAGACCGCCAACAGCCAAGGTCGAAGGAAGGGCCGGATCACCAGATCGATGACGAATGAAGCAGCGGCAGCCAATGCTGCAGCAGCCGCGGCTACAGAAGAGCCACCCCCTCCACTGCCTCCGCCACCGGAACCTTGTAAGTTGGCCTCAGAACTGTATACACACTATATCTCCCACCTCGCCGATGGCAACGTGGATGGCCTTGACAAGTAGCCTAGTGAGATTGCTGATGCAGGCGGACGAGAACCTAATATCTTCCAGATCCCAAGTCCAACATTGACTTTCATCCTTGCCATAACTTGTCATCTTTGCAACAAACCTATGAAGTTGGTCAAGCTGAGAGAGAGAATATTGACAAGCCTAAGGTCACCCAGTGTGATTTATGGCTCAGGGAGACCAGAACCCAAAATGCCCAGATCCTACTCACAATAAACATGTGAGGTGGATCTGACAGAGACAGAAAATGTGCAATGGTCTTGGGGGTTACACAGTGAATTCCATAACTTGGGGGAGGAGGAGAATCCAGATCTCCCAGCCTTCTACCCTTCATCCTCACCCAACCATTTTCATCCTCAGACCAAATCTGTAAGATAGGACAGGGAGATGGAGAGAGATGACAAGGCCTAAGATCACTCAGCAAGCTTCATGTCTGAGAGGAGACCAAGAACCCAGATTTCTCAGATCAGAAATACAACAAACCTGTGAGGTAGAACAAGCAGAGAGAGAGGGAGGGAGTTTGCAAAACCTAGTTTTGGATCCATTCAGTTACTCAGTGAATTTCATACTTCAGGGTACGGGGTGAAAACCCAAATCTCCCAGATCCCTGGTCCAGCCATCTGAAATGCCACACCACACTCACTCTTCCCAATACATTTTGCATAAGAATAGAGCTGCAAAGATAATAGCGAAGAAAAACATTTTAAGCACTCACTTATTTCTGCCTCCTTGCCCCTAGTTTTGTAAATATTGTTTCTGTACCAATATCGTATGAATCTTTTTCTTTTTGTCTGTGAAGACTGGCTGGCCTAGTTTCAGACCGGGAAACAAATAAAAAATCGGACAGTTGCACAGACAAACAAGGTCGGTCTTTCTGCTGAGATTTCCCCCTCACCCACTTGGCACTGATGTTCAAGATATTCAGTGAATGCTCCCTCTTGACAATGGGTGTATTCTAGTCCATGGCCTGCATAGTGAGTCCCTGCTGAGGAGTGACTTTTTTGTTGTTATTTCTTTTAGATAAAGAAAGGATGTGGTGCAATTCTATGCTCAGAAAACAACTCAGACAAAATTAAGAGGGGGCGGGAAACAAAATTTAGTGGAAAAACAAAAAAATAGCACACATTTAGGACAGGACAAGCAGCCTGGTGCCCTCTGGATGTTTTGAATGGTTCCCACAATTCTGTGGCTGTGCCAAGTGGAAGTGATGGGAGTTGTAGTCCCAAAAATTGGGGGAAGCACCTTAGTGAAATATGCCTCCAAGAGAGGAACTTTCTTGTGCTAAGGCTAACCTTGATTTAGGATGTCCACCCTGGCACCATTCTGTCTTAGTAGCAAACACAGGTGAGACGTGCCAGGAGGAATGGATCCAAAACTAGGTTTTGCAAACACGGTTTCTTCCTAACCCCTCTTCCCTCAGCTTTGGTAATGGAGAAGCAGCCCAAATCCCCACAAAGTTCACAGGAGAAAGTTGGGCAGTCCTAATTGTTCCTACTCTCTTTCCTTCTCTCCCTCTCTCTTACCCTATCCTACCTCACAAGGTTGTTGTAAGGACAAAATGTCAAGATGGCATTGTCCATGAATTGCCTTCCTTGGCTGGAAGATTCTGTGGGGGGAAAGGAGGGATACGACGAAATAAGGATGGGTCAGTGCCACCCTGCGTCTTTATAGAAAATAAAGTTTAAAAAGTCATTTAGTATACAAACGGATGCTCAGATACACACACTTTCCAGCACTAAATACGAGGTCGAACTGCATTATGCATTTATTTCTTAGCTCCTGAGCCCAATATATCCTTCCATATCACTGCAGCCCATAATGTAATGTCAGGACATGGGTGTAAGTGGCCCAGGATGTGATAGAGAGCACTGGACTAGAAAGTGGGAGCAACTGTAAGGTGTTGTTGTTGTTGTTGTTTGGTTGATTTGGTGACAATGCTGTCCTCCAAGTTTTGGTCGGGACTCTTAGGTCCTCTTTCCCCTTAGGCTGGGGTGAGAATCGTGCACCCCTTCGGTGCTTTTGTGTTGCATCTCCCAGTGCTCTTCACCCTAGGTATGCAACATAAGAGGCTGCTGGGAGCTACAGTCCAGCCACATTTGGAGTACGGAATGATTCCCAGCCCCACCTCTGACAACAGATCGGTCTGGACACCGACCCACTAGAAAGTTCTATTGTGCCAACCTTGCCACAGTGAACAGGAACTGCTATTCTTCTCCAGTCCTCCGGTGCCAGAGCACTTTCTGGAAGGTTGTGCCCAGTGGTTTGTTTTGACGTATGCTCAGGGGATAAGACGGGAGTGTGCGTGTAGTAGAAATTTGGATTTTTGGCCTCACCGTCCAAACAATTACTCATTTAAAAAACAATTCTCCCCACTTACTACCCTCTTAGCTCTGAGTCTCTGGCTCTACGCACTTTCAAAACACACAAGCCTATCTCTCCATCTCTCTCTCTCCTTCCCTCCTCCTCTCAATTCTTCTGTCCCTCAATTTTTGACATAATAAAAACTGACTGTCTCCCGCTGTCAATGGGCATCTTTCCCGAATGTCCTGAGCAGGCCTTAATGTAAACAGATTAATAGATTACTTGGAAAGCGCGAGTCTTGGCTCTTTTGCCATCTGACAGGGTTCCCTCTCGTTCTCTCTCCTTGTTTCAGCTTCTACGGAGCCGGTGGAAACTTCCCGCTGGACTGAAGAAGAAATGGAAGTTGCAAAAAAAGGTAAAAACTTTCCTCTTGCAGTCCTCTTTTTTCTAGGGGGAAAGAAAAAGCCAATGTATTTTGTTGGTAGTGCTGGAGTTTGGTTCCAGTTGAAGACAGATGCATGTGACTAACACCACGTAACGTTTGCTCATGAGGACTTGGATATCCAAGCTTTTTCTTGATGTCCCAGATTCAACTCCTGGCACTTCCATCTCTGCCAAAGACCTTGGAGAAGAAACTATGGACTGGAGGGTGTTGGCCATTTTTTCTTTGGAGGTCTGTTTCTCGGGAGTGTTTTAGTCATGTATTTCTGTGGTCTCTTCCAAGTCTGTGATTCTGTGACATTCTTTGGGAGAAGGTCTCCCAGCCACTTTATATTGCTTTCATATGCTTGCCTTTCCCCCGAAAGCACGCTGGGAATTGATGTTCAGTAAGGGGCGTTGATGGTCTGTCTTGGAAACATGTAGCTCTGTAAATGGGATGATGGTTTCTTAGAGCTGAAAGCACAGCGTCGGGGCTTCTCAGTCTAGGATTTGAGTTCCCAGATCATTCTGGTCCTTTTGAGAGTCCAAAATACTTGGGGAGCTGCTGCAGAATGATTGTTTTTGAAATCATATAGACCTGTATTGTGCTGAGCTGAGAAGAGACCCCTTCCTCCCCCCCCCCCAAAAAAAATGACAACTCCCAGCATCTCTGTGTCTCTCCCAGTAACTCTGTATTTCTCTGATTCCAGAGTGCCTCTTTTTGTAAAGATTTTACTGGCTGCATGCACCCATTGCCAGGGTGGGGAAAGTGCAGGTTATGTGTGGCCCCCAAGGACCATTTTATGACCCCCAAGCCCCTGGTGAATTGCGTGGCTTAGTGCGGACTTGAACATCGGTCTAACTGTGGTCTTTTCACGCTACACAATTACAGTGTGATGGTTCCACTTGCAGTGCCCGTGGACTCCTGGGAATTATAGTTTATGAAGCAGCAATCTCAGCCAGAGTGCTCTATCTAGTCCCTCCCCAAACTACACATCCCAGGATTCCATAGGATTTTGTCGAGACAGTTAAAGTGGAATCATAGTGCTATAATTACGTAGTGTGAAAGATAGCACTTGTAACTCAATGGTGGGAGTGGTGTGACCCTGCAAGTATTGTCAGATTGCACCTTCCAGCATTCGTTGCATTTGGCTTTGCTGGCAAGGACTACTGGGACTTGCAGTCGAACAGACGTTGAAAGACCACCTGATTCCCACCATTGCAGTAACCATCACACCATGCTGACTCACACAAGCCTTCTCTTGAGGCATTTAATTCAAATGCCTGTTCCCTCAGGCATTTAATTTTAACCGCTACATCTGTCCCTGTTCACCTAGGAGAATGTTTTGTTCCTTCCCAAATATTAGTCATCTTAATACTAATTTGCAAAATAGGGGGAGAGCTAGTTAATGTTTTTTTAAACGTTGAAGACTTCCAATGTGTGTTTGTTCAGCTTGACCTTCCCAGTACTATGAGAGGGCAAAGTACAGTTAACCTCTGTGTTAAAAAAAAAAATAGATTTTAAAATATCCCATTCGTGGTAGTTTTGGTTTTTCTTTGATCCTGACTAGTTGGGAGATTAATTCTTTCTCAAAATGTTAATAGTGGTGAAATTGTTCTCCCCCTCCCCAATTTTTCTTTGACTTCTGGTTTGGATTACTAGAGGAACCTTTTTCTAAAAGAAAAGAATAAAGAAGTCCGGGTATCACTCCAGCAGTTTAAACAGTGGGGAAAGGAGAGGAAAGTTTTTAATAATCCTTTAATCATTTGACCTTAATAGATCTGGCTTGATCTTGGTTGGGTCTTTTAGTTCTGGTTTTCCCCTTCCTTGAACTTGTTCACCTTCAAATTGCACTTTGCAACAAGGATTCCTGGCTCTCTCCTCGGCTTGTAAATTATCCACTGCCTTTAATTGCTTCATGCAACTAACAGCGTGCAATATTTTCCCTCTTGCAAGCCTGGGACAAAATGGATTTCCCCAAACATAACTCTTAGACTTTGAACAGGAGTTAGGGTAATGGGGAGCCTTTGGCTCTTAACCAAGGCTGCAATTCCCATTGTCCCCAGTCAGCGTGGCTAATGATGAAAACAGATTATGAAGTCCAAAATATATGGCAAATCAAAGGTTCCCCAGCCGTTGCTTTAAACAAGAGACAAGTTGTGACCTTACAGGGGTTGTTGGACTGCAGCTCCTATTATCATTAGCTATGTCAGTAAGCCTGATGGGGGTTGCAATCCAAGGATGCTTGGAGGGCCATATGTCGGTGAGTACAAGGATATATTTAGGAATATATTGGACACATACAATTTATCCTTCTCCCTCCCATCTTGGTTTTTCTCTTGTTTTCCAAGGAACGACCTCTATTCTGTGGTTTTCCTGGGGAATTTTGAGCTCTCCTTGAGCTGTTTGTTATTCTAATTATTTTTGCACTTCTGCAAATACTAGAATCCCCTTTCCACCCAGGACACTGTGATCCCTCCCTCTTGTTTTCTCGGTGGATCTATTTTTCCATTGCCTCTCTCATGGGGTGTGTGTGTGTGTGTTGTGTGTCATGATTTCTCTGTTAGATAGGCTGATAACAAAAGCGCTGCGGGCGTTACAAAAATAAAAATTTGCAGGCCCAGTTTCTTCCTCCCAGGAAGGCAGAGTCCTTTCTCATAGACTGGGAATTTTCCCCTTCCCTTTGCCATTTTTATTTCTCTCTTTTTTGCTGGGCTTAACGCTGTGGCAGTGAGGCTAGCGGCTTTATGGCCCAGGGAGAATTAGGTTATGTCAACCAGGGAGACAGCATGATCCAGCAGATAAGCCCTCCATGCTGCGGGGTCAGGGAGAGCTGGGTTTTATTTTATTTTTTTATTCTTAGCACTGACACGGTTTGACCTCAGGGAAAGAGCTGAGCTCCCCCTCTGCCACTCGCTGGTGCCTCACCAGGCGCCTTGGCTTTGATAAGTGTGGGAAATGAGGCTAATACCTGTCGCATTGGCCGGCTCTGCCATGAGACAGAGTCAGACGTTTGCCTTAGGCGTCAGATCCTGGGAGACGGCAGCAAAAAATTCAAGGCGGAGAAAGCTACCCATGCCTCATGCAGCCTGCCCTGAACGCTGACGCTGATCTTTGTTGAATTAAGATTCATCCACCCAGTCATCTTTCCCCCCCCCCCAACAAAATGGTCTGCATTAAGTCCCACCCTTTCAGTGGTCTGCCCTCTTTGTCCATGATTTCCCTCCATTCCCTACACTGTCTTATACATTTGCTGCAAATTTCCACAGCCATTTTCTTCAGGAGAAAAGCTAGAGGCTTGTCAGAGGTTTATCTGGGAGAGCTTCCCCTTCCACCACTGTTCTTGAAAACTCACTTCCAGCAGCCATTTTGTGCCATGCATAGCAACGCACCTCAGGCTGATAACCGTTTTCCAGATTACCCTCTTTATCCTCCAGTCCATTGTGATGCACAGAGGATTTTTGCCCATCCATCTTCCTTCTAATGGAAATCACAGGGGAGCACCTGATGGCGTATCTCAGCAAAACCTCTGCCTTTTCTTTCGACAGGGTTGGTGGAGCATGGTCGCAACTGGGCAGCCATTGCCAAGATGGTGGGGACAAAGAGCGAGGCCCAGTGCAAGAACTTCTACTTCAACTACAAGAGGCGGCACAACCTCGACAGCCTCCTTCAGCAGTACAAGCAAAAGGTGAGCCCTGGGCTGACCTTATGTTGGGTGCTGGGGACGGGAATCTCTGCCTGCGGCATCCCTTTCCAGCCAGGGGAGGTGAACCTAGGTGTACCCGGCTCAAAGAGGGACCTGAGAACCGCCACCTGAGAGGCAGCCTGAGGTCACAACTGTGCAAAGGTGTGTGGGCAGGCAGAGCAGGTGGGGGTTAAGGAAAGCTCCTGGGAGGATCGGTTGCAGCCAGGATATTGCAGAGAAGCTGGTGATGCCGAATTAACAGGGGCGTAACTTGGAGGTGGGAAGTACAAATGACTCTGAGCAATGTTGCGGCCATCTTGTCTGTCAGGGCAGGTGATGGCAGAAAATCCCCACTGCCTGGAGGGTCAGAAGCTATGCCCCCTCCCAGTCTCTTCCTTATGTCATATACTGGGAGGGAATTGGCATCTGGCAAGAGCTGGGAAAGATTTGAAAGGGGCTAATCTCGTTGAGTGTCTTTCAAGTTGTTGTGTCTTCTTGTCATTTCCAACTTATGATGACCCTAACGCGAACCAGCCAAAAAGCCCATGGCAAGATTTGTTAAGAGAGGCTTTGCCTTTGCCTTCCTCTGAGGCTGAGAGAGTGGGACTTGCCCAAGGTCACTCAGGGGGTTTCCATGGCTGAGTGGGGATTTGAACCCTGGTCTCCCAGAGTCATAGTCCAACAAGAACAAGTCACAACCATCTATTGTTGTGAGGGGCAGCTCACAATAATATATTGTTGTTGGGGAAAACCTATTCAAGTCTCTCCCCCCCGCCCCCTTGCAAACATACTGTGGGGATTTCAGTTAAAGTCAGAGGGAACAGGAAGACCAGAGGAGAATGGCACAGGATGGTGTTGTCTATGCTACTCAGTACATATCTCATCACTGTAGAGGCATGAAAAATTCATAGATGAACACGAAGTGATTGTATTTGAAGGAGGCATTGTTGCACACTTTGCTTGCAGAAAGTCCTAGGTTCAATCCTTGCTATCTCCAGTTAAAGTGGGGATCAGAACCATGAGGAATTTTATTTCAGTGCCAGCTTTGCATGCAAATGGTTCAGAGCTTAGAAGACTTCCTAGTTTTGGACTACCACTCCTAGCATGCTTGCTGGGGGATCTGCGAGTGGCATTCCTAAAAAATTAAAAATTAAAAAAAAATGAATGCTTCCACATTCTGAGAGAGTCCCAGATTTGCTTCCTGGCATGTCCAATTAAAACAGGAGTTGCAGATAATGGGAAAGATACATCTCTCTGCAAGAGGCCCAAGTGCACTGCTGCCCTTCAGGGGAGCCAAGGTTAGGCTAGGTGGGCAAAGCTTCTGACCTGGCAGAGGACAGAGCCTTCTGTTCATACATAAGCAAGTGAAGGAGTGTTAAAAGGAGGGAGAGAGAGAAGAAGGGCTGGTCTGAGCTCCGCAGGGGACTGGGCTCTAACCAAGGTCATGGGTTCATACTCATCTT
The DNA here is from genome assembly GCA_026167975.1 of Phrynosoma blainvillii. NCBI lineage: Eukaryota > Metazoa > Chordata > Lepidosauria > Squamata > Phrynosomatidae > Phrynosoma > Phrynosoma blainvillii. The sequence continues at coordinate 12,024,302 of JANUYF010000014.1, forward strand.
GAGCTCCTAACGCCTTCTTAAAGAGCTTGAGGTTAGGAGCCGGGATTATGGTCAAGAGAAGGCTCAGGACTTGGCAGGCGTTGGGCTGTGCTGCGTTTCCCAGGTCATGAAAAACAGTGACTTATGATGAGCGTTTTGAAAGGGCGTGGATGCATATGCAGTGGCAGCGTTCTGGCAAGATATACATGTCTGGAAAAGAGGAATGGATATTCAACTATCTGTTTCTCCACCTGGTTCTGCCCTTTCCCAAAAATGCCCCATTATGTCTCACACAGTGGACTCAGGTTGTTTTCAAGCACAGCACTCAAGAGCAGCTTCCCTGAGCCTGGTGGCCTTCGGGTGTGTTGGACTGCAAATCCCAGTTGGCTAGGTGATACAGGGAGTTGTAGTCCAGCACATCTAGAGGGCACTAGGTTCCCAGGCATCCCTTGACTATCATAGTTGTTCAGGAGGGAGACATAGTGTTATTCATAAAAGTGTTTGTGAAGCGCACACCTTCTCACCCATTTAATTTTTGATGTTTCAGCTTTGTGCTTTTGAAGAGACCTTTGCTGTACACTTGGAGGGGGGAAATATTTAACAGGCTGAAGGAGCCCTTGAGATAAGAGTGGGAAACATTTGCCCCTCCTCACTAGAGATGTTAAACTCCCTCCCCCTTAAATAAAATCCAAAAAATTACAATGGGGCAGATGTGTTTTCCCATTTCTTCTAAGTGTTTTTAATGGGAAAAGATAGGGGGCAGGATGGATTATGGGACATTTTCATTTAAAACAGTGAATAAAATGTTTAAAACAAAGGAGTTCACGTATTTGTTCTCCCAAATATTTCTGAAAAAGCTGTGTAAGAGGAAGTGTTGTGGAAGATTTTGTGTAATTTCAGATCATTGTCTTTTCTTCCTTATCTCATTTTTTATAAAGGGAATGAGTGTGTTATGTCTGCTTGGCACTTTTTTTATTTTATTTTAATTTAAATTAACTCCCAGCACCTCCCTTTCTGTCACAGTCCTCTCGAAGGCCCCGTGAGGAGCGCGAAGTGTCCCAGAGTGAAAGTGTGGCGTCAACTGTCTCTGCACAGGAAGATGAAGACATTGAAGCGTCCAACGAGGAGGAGAACCCAGAAGACAGTGAAGGTGATGCCAGAAGTGGCTCAAGCTGGCCTTCTGAGTGTAGTGGACTACAGCTCCCCTCCCTTAGCCATGCTAGCCTGGGTGATTAGAGGAATGATAGTCCAAAACAGTGCTGGTCTGGGAGCGACCAAATTAGAAGGGCTTCACAGTAAAGGGAGAAGCATGGCTTGAGTTTGGTGCAGTTCCAGAGGTGCAGAATACATTTCTGCCCCCTCAGTCCCTTCACTGTGTGTCATGAGGTCTGCGAGGCATCAGGTCTGTCCTTCTGTGTCACTGAGCGGTAATCGTGCTGCATCCAGTTACAGCTTCTTAATTACCTTTCAGATGCTTACACTTGACTTCAATGCCTTTCCAGGTGCTGAAAATAGTTCAGATACTGAGAGCGCGCCATCGCCTTCCCCAGCGGAGGCTGCCAAGCCTACGGAAGATGCCCCTTCCGAGAACAACTCTTCCCGGGTGACCGCCGAAGCAGTGGTAGAAGAGGAATCCACTGTCAAACCAGCCCCTGATGCATCCCCTCCCTCAGAGGCTCAGAATGTGAAACCGGATGAAAACGAGAGTGTGGAGGTGCAGGTGAAGGAAGAGGCAACGACTGAGGTGGAGGAACCCATGGAGGTGGAGAACCGGAGCCAGTCGGGTGACACGAAACCCGTTGTCAACCTTCCTGCGACTACCAAAGTGGAACCGGTCGATACTGACGCGACGGGACTTCCTGAAGACGTTCAAGTGAAGACAGAAAATGACACCAAAGAGAGGGAAGAAGAAGTGCTGAAGGAGAAGTCTGAGCCCGAGGGGATGGACTTTGGCCTCCCTCAACAGGCCAGCAGTGGCCAGCGGTTGGATCCCAACTCAGATAATGACTCAAGTGCCACCTGCAGTGCGGACGAAGAGGTGGATGGGGACCCTGATAGGCAACGGTGAGGGTCTACTTACTGATGTAATTAAAGGCCACCTTTTTCCTCTCCTAAGAAAGGTAGGCCTTAGAGGATTTGCAGAAAAGCGGGAGCTAATTGCTGGCAGGGAAGACTTCCTGACATACCATACATTCCACAACAGCACTGGAGAAGCTTTGGCTCTCCTTAGAGCTGCAGCTCCCAAAATCCCTTGCTGCAGATCGTGTTGTCTAGGGCTTCTGGGAGCTGGAAGTCCAAAACACCTCTTTGAAAAAAAACACCAAATGTCCACCCAGTTCCCAGTCTTATCCATGAGTTGATTTACAGGGTTCCCTATAAGTGGGCAAGTGAGAAATCTAGTGTATTTTAATTAATTCCAGTAAGCCGCCTTGGATCCTATACTGGGACAAAGGCAAGATATGAATGAAAATGAATGAAATTCGAAGCTGCTTTCACTCCAGTGTTCCTTACTGAGGTTATCAAGACTCTTCCTTTAAATGCTAAGAGGTCTCATGTGTGTGGGTTTAGTTGATTAGTTACGTAAGACACAAAAGTTTATTGTTAACTGTCATTTTCCCCACCAACAAGTGAACATTCTCCAACATCAGCAACCACTCTCTACCTCACTTCAGTACTTTAGGCTTCCCTTCCATTGCCAATCCACAAGCTGAGCAGGTTACTAGCAACAGAGCAAACTATCCCTTTCCTACCAGCCAGCCTGCTCTCCTGTATCTAATTTCTGCATCGCCAGTGGTGATCAGGCAAATTGTTCTGTAGAAGGCTGCTTTGCACGAAGGATCTGTCGTGTCCTGTGCTCCGTTTTTCAACGCCAGCAACCACTCACTACCTCACCTCAATGCTTTAGCCTGCCTTGCTTTGCTGAGTGTGTGTGCCACAATCTTTTATTGCCCAGGGAACCAGCTCCAGTTCATTCTGTCCACCTTCTTCCCTTCCATCAGTGATAAACCAAGAGAGTGGTGTGTAATGGAAAATTTCCTGTGTCCTGGGAGCATTTGGCAAGGCGGTCTTAGCTGGGCCTGTCTTGGAGTGGGCATGAAATGTCAAAGCTATCAAGTTGCCTCATTCCCATCCCCTTTTTATTTCGTTACTTGTTTGTCTCCGAGGGGATTGTCCAGAAAACATTTCCCTCAGGTTTTACAGAGATGGAATCTTTTTGTGTATGTATAAGCTTTCAAGTCACCTGTCGACTTAAGGCAACCTCATGAATTTCAGAGGGTTTTCCTAGGCAAGGAATCTTTAGAGGTGGTTTTGCCAGTTCCTTCCTCTGAAATACAGCCCATAGCTCCTCGTATTTGTTGGCAGTCTCTCATCCAAGTACTCACTAATGCTGGCCCTGCTTAGCTTTCAAGATCAGACAGTATCTGATACCTTTAAGTAGTTACTGGCACAAAAAGAACTGGAGTGGGCTATGCCGGAGCAGAGGCCATTTTGAATACATTCTGGCTGTCCACACCAGCATGTCCAAAGCAGTTGGAAATGACAGGAGTCCCTTATTCTTAAAACCTCTCAGAATATGTATATTTTCATTTGCTTCCAAAAGGAGAATAAGAAGGGAAGCCATCCTTGGCTCCCTAGAGATGACATTCCAAATCCTGTGAGCAACCACCAAAAATACCCTCTCTTGTACCCGCTAAACATGCTGAGAAGGTGGTGGTGGGACTGAGGGAAGTGCCTCTTCTGAAGACTTTAGGGGCCCAACAGGTTCATATAGAAATGTACAGTCTTTAAGATGCTGTGTGCCTTTTCTAATAGTTTGCCATACTTCTCTTTGTACCCCTCCAGAATCTTTACAATGGACTCCAAGCCTTCCTTGTTGAACCCTACTGGGCCTCTGATGGTGTCACCCACCATAAAACAAGGGTCGATGGATCTGCAGCAGCTCCAACACCGGGCAGCAGTCATCCCACCAATGGTATGTTCTGGATTTTAAATTTAATGATTTTAATTTAATATAAATCAAATCAGTTTTAACTTCTAAAACACATCTTGTCCCAAACTCTGTGTATCATCCCTTGCCAGGGTGGTATTCCCTTTTCCAGGATGTTGGTTCTGGGAGGTAGGAAGGGAAGACGTCCACTCCCGGGCCCTTCTTGACTATCATTAGAGTCATTCCGCTCTGCTCAACAAGGCCAGAATGGGTAGTGGTTGCCTTGAACAAAATCTGATTGATTCCTGTGAGGATACCTATCAGTTCTTCTTCCTCTACCTCTTTGTAGGTCTCTTCTTCATTGCCGGGGTTGCCCCAAGGAATAACCATGAGTGGCTACACCCTCTTCCAGCAACACATCAAAGCCATGCACAAGTCCACCATGTTGGAGGACCAGCAGCGCCAACGGCAAGAACAGATGGAGGTGGAATGCCGGCGGTCAGCCAGCCCTTGCGGCCCAGCCAAGAGTCCGAATGTCGAATGGGATGGTAGGTGGAAGGACATGTGTGAGCTTCCTTTGGAGCTGCCGCATATAAACTCTGCTTTTTCCAAAGGTCAGAAAGGCCAGTCACTTGGCAACCTTAGGCTGGATGGAAGTTGAAGAGGGAAGTTGTGCTGGGATTGGGCCAGTTTTCAGCCCAATTTTTTCTGGGTCAGATCAGGGGTAACAGCCTCCCACCCAGTTACTTCCAGGCAACTGAATTTTCCTTATTTTTCCATTGTCAGTCACTGGCATTTTAAGGTACACTGCATCCACATATGACCCCATGTAGCTTTCATGAGTCTGCTTGAGTGGCCTTGTTGAATAAATTTTCAAAGCTGCCTTTATAAACTTTGCAATTCTTGTGACTGTGAGTTCTGTAAGATACACAGCGCACAAAGAAATTCTTCCCCTAGCCTGTAAATAAGTCGTCATCTTATTTAGAGTGACATTTCAGGTTCTAGGGTGCTTTTTTTTTAATACGAGGGGGGAAATGCTTTAATTTTTCTTCTTTTTCCTAGTACACTTAGATATACTGTCACAGGATGTTCTACATACCTGTCTTGATGGATAGGTGTGGGTTGATCTGTCTTCCTCTGAGAATCTGCTGCATTTATTCTTTATTTGTTTCCTGAGCCAAATTGGTGACCATGATATCTTGTGGCAAGGAATGATTCTGAACTCCTGCCCTGCCAGTTTCTTCAAAATCCTGATTTTTTTGGTAGCAGAGAGAAATCATATTGCATAGGATAATCTCCAGCCACGGCATATGCCGCTCACTTATCTTCTCACAGGGAAGCCTGTTGCCTACATGCCTTATGCCGAAGTGAAGCGTGCCATGGAGCAGGAGGCTCAGATGCAGAATGCAGTGGTGAGATCCTCTTCACCATATCGCTTGTCCCCAAGGGAGGTCAGCAAAGCCTCACCCCAGCCGGACATGAATGCCACCCGTTACAGCGTCCCACCAGGTAACTTCCACCAGACAATTTGTTCCACATTGAACTCTTGTTAAAAATTTTGAGGCAGGGAGGAACTTTGCACTTTGTGTCCTTCTCTTCCTCTTCACCTTTAGTTACATATGTTGTGCGGCCAAGACTGAATTCTGAAATCAGGACATCTCACTCTTTGGTTCTGATATGAAATCTAAAAAGAGAGGAAAATGTCGTATGGTCAGAGCAAGTGTGGGCATGGTATGACCTGCGGGTAGCATGAAACTCCTGGATCCCATTTTGTGGCGGCTGAGCCCCCCACCACACCTCAGAACCCCCCTACACCATTTTTTTTATGGTGCAATTTTCAGGCAATTTTTGCCCCATAATCACACAAAGTCCCCCAAATGCTTCAAAAACATGTAAATAAAAAGGCCCACTCTTAAAAGGACCACAGCAAGCCCCCATGCCTCTGTTAACTTCTGTTATTTGTGCAACGTCTTTAAAACAGAGACAAGCTGACACAGTCTGGCTGAAGTGCAGCTCCCAGCATCCCTCACCACTGGCCATGCTGGCTGGGGATGCTGGGAGTTGTAGTTCAACCACATCCACATCTGGAGGGCCAGACTTATTCCCACCCCTGCTTTTGAAGCTTAATAATAGCAAAGACTTTAAACAAATCTTTAATGATAATTTAAAAATAAGACTGAGTATTGAAACCCTGTGTTGGACTGTGACTCTGAAGAGCAGGATTCAAATCCCGCTGGGTGACTTTGGGCAAGTCACAGTCTCAGCCTCAGGATGGCAATGGCAAACTCCCTCTGAAGAAGCTTGCCAAGAAATCCCTGTGATAGGTTTGTCTTATGATCTCCAAAAGTCGGAAACAACTTGAAAGCACACAACAACAAACACAGCCCTGCTGTTGATGGAATTCTGATATCTGCTGAAAACACGGAGCACATTGCTTTGATTTATTGACTGCGGTGTTTTCAAAGATACCTTTCTTTTCCCCCCTTCTTTTCTCAAGTTCTCCAGCCTGCTCCTCACCAAGTAATAACCAATCTCCCTGAAGGAGTCCGGCCCCCGACAACACGGCCGACCAGACCGCCTCCCCCACTGATCCCCTCTTCCAAAACAGTGGTGCCCTCAGAGAAGCCATCTTTCATCATGGGGGGATCCATCTCACAGGTAAGTTTGTGGCAGAGAAGGCAGTGTGTCCTTAGTAGTCTTTTGTACCAGCAATAACACTCCGCAGACTGTGTCCTCATCCCAACCACTACCGCTCCAGGTTTGAGTCAAGAAATGGTGTGACCCCAAGTTGGTCATCCTCTCCCTCTGCCCTGTCTGACCTACCTCATAGGGTTGTTATGTTTGAAGTAGGGAGCATGTGCTCAAGCTCTTTGGAGGAAAGGCAGGAATGATCAATTTCCCCCTACTCATCCCTATTTCTCCATATATGTGTTGATGGATGGAAGTTGGATGGACCTCTTTCAGGAGGGATTTAGTTGTATGTTCCTCCATGGCAGGGGGTACCTTCAAACTATTAAGATTCTATGACAACTTCCTTCTGCTTTTAGATTGTCATTATCCTGTAGTTAACCGTTTTCTTCTCTTTCCCTCCTTCCTTTTTTCTCTATCCCTCTCCAATTCCAGGGGACACCCGGCACGTACTTAACATCCCACAGTCAAGCGTCTTACAGCCAAGAACCCGCCAAGCCCTCTGTTGGTTCCATCTCCCTTGGACTGCCGAGGCAACAGGACTCAGCCAAGTCGGGTAAGGGGAATGTCTGTTTTCCTCAGATCTGTTCTGTTGAGGTGAAGATTGTGCTCAGGGAATAAAAGGAGAAGGAGAAGCATGAGTGTGGCCTTGCAATGGCTTTTGCACCCTTGTTAGTACTATCTAAGCATGGCCCCGTATGACTTGCTGGTTGCCAAAACTGGGCTCAGTTACAGAACACATGAACGATGAACAAAGAGGTAAATTACTCTTGGCCTGGCAGTTAGCATTCCTTCACTGTTTTTTGTGTTGTCCTCCACTTCCACTTTCTCACTTTTTATCATCTTCAGTTCCTCCGCCCCCTTTCTCTGCATATGTCAGAGTGCTGATACTTTGGTTTTTATTTCCATTCGGAATGGGAAAACTCAGACGTTGAGTATGTGGGGCTGTTTTTGAGAAATGAAATGAGGAGAAGGAGGCAGCACCAGCGTATCTATGCTGGGATTCTCTTCAACCATGCAAGGAAGCCAGTTGTCAGTCATCGTGATGAAAAGCCTTTTCTTTCTTCCTTTTCTGCCTCCCCAGCTTCCATGCCCTACATCAAGCAAGAGGAATTCTCCCCGCGAGGTCAAAACTCGCAGCCTGAAGGCCTGTTGGTCAGAGCCCAGCATGAGGGAGTGGTTCGAGGTGAGCAAAAGAGACAAAAACAGGTGATCACCCAATAGAAGCCACAAGAAAAAAGTGAGGCACATCTCCAAGTGCTCCATGGATGGCTGTTTTCCTTCTGGAAAAAGCCTGACATGTTTCAGCCCCCCCCCCCCATGTGTATGTATACACACACACACACACACACACACACACACACACAGAGTTGGCCTTCACATTCGCAGTTTTGACTTTTGTGGATTTGATTATTCGTGCTTTTGATTAATATGATTCTCTAGGAATCTCTAAGTCTTCCAGTGCAATTCTGGTGGAAGTTGACCATAGAGTTCTGCTGGAGAAGCTACAAGTTCCTAGTGAAAACACTTTTCTAGGCATTTGTAGGTCCTCCAGCATCATTCTATCATCAGCTTCTGACAGAAAACGATCTATGGGCAACTTCTGGTGGGCAGAAAAGTGATGAACACCGTACATTTGCCCTTCCCAATTCACGGGGGATCCGTTCCGCACTTTCCTCACAAAAATGGCAGCTCGCTAATATCCGAGCCCCATTGAAACTAATGGCGTGCTCAGGGCTGCACGCGGGCATGCACAGCCATTTTACCTATAGGTGCTTGTCCCTCCCCATGAAGAGCAAGACCACAGACCCGAAGTTTGTGAACGGGGAGGGACAGCTGTATTTTAAAAACTAAATAAATGCTTTGCATCTCCAACCAGGGACGGCAACCACTATCCAAGAAGGAAGCATAACCCGAGGGACGCCAGCCAGCAAAGTTTCTGTTGAAGCAATGCCATCCCTGCGAGGTTCCATTACCCAGGTACAGGCTGTCTGTTGCATGGGGCTGACACATCAGCCATCAGGACTAACCATTGGCTGTGCCTGCTAAGGAGTTGCATCCCAATGGCCATGTTGGCTGTGGGCATTCTGGGATTTGTAGTCCATAAGGAGGAACTTTGACAAGCTCTGAACTATCTGTAGCTTTTCACTTACTGCATAACATCCTTGCAAGATTTGTTGGAGGGTGACTGGGCCAGTGTCCCCCGGTTGACTTTATGATTTTGAATTGGAGCTTCCCATAATCCTGCATTGTTTGTCCCAGTTCCAGTATGAGAGCTGTAGTCTGCAACATCTAGAGCAGTGGTTCCCAAACTTTGATCCTCTAGATGTTTTGGACTTCAGCTCTCAGAATCCCCAGCCAGCTTGGCCAGCTGTTAGGAATTCTGGGAGCTGAAGTCCAAAACATCTGAAGGACCAAAGTTTGGGAATCACTAATGTAGAGTGTCCCATGTTTGCTTCCATGACATTTGCCTCTTGAATTAACCAATGGTGTGGTTGGATATGAGGTAGCTTCCATGGATGCCTTGGCTTCTAGCTTCTTCCACTTTCTTTGCAGGGGACTCCAGCTTTGTCACAGTCTGGGATTGCAGCTGATGTGCTGCTGAAGGGAACCATCACTCGACTGGCCACAGAAGACAGTCCAGAGAAATGCCGGGAGGAGGCCGGAGCATCTAAAGGCCATGTCATTTATGAGGGCAAGAGTGGGCACATCATAACCTATGACGGTAATTATATAGGCCAGGCATGAAAATCCTGTGACTTGTTCGCCCCCACAGACATCTCAGCTTTTTCAAACAAAAAACTCGAGTGGGTGCAGTTTTACAGATAATAGTTGTTTGGCTTTCTTATCCTGTATGGGGCCCATATGGTCAACAATACTGGAAGCAGAATTGTGAGCTATCTCTTGTCAAGTGGAAGAACAGACTGCGGTCCATGGCTTTAATGGAAAACATAATTATGTTAGAGATTAAAAAACATAAAAATACATTGAGACAGGATATAATTCTCAAACTGTGGTCCCTCTTTATAGTTTGTGTGAGCTATATTGGAAGCATTTATTCTCTATCAGTTACACATGCTCCTTTGTGGAAAGATTGACTGGAGCAGATGTCAGATGAGAGCAGCCTTCTAACCTTTGCTTCACCCTGATGAATTGTGCTCAATGTCTCAATTGTCTTCTCTGTTGTGTCCCCCTTCCCAGTCTAATTTGTGACTGAAAGTTTGTTTGTCTTTAAAATTATCATCATTGTATTTGATCAATGAGGATGTGGTCTAAATTTCTTTTCACAGATGACCTGTTGTGTCACGCCAGATCTGGTGTTTTTCTCTTCTCTGCCTCCATTTTGATATTGGCCAGGTTTTGTTCCCTACCTCCATTTTGACCCCTATCTCTGCATTTTTACAGCCATCAAGAATGTCCGGGAAGGGACCCGGAGTCCAAGGACAGCTCATGAAATGACTCTGAAGAGGACATACGACGCCATGGAAGGAAACATCAAGCAGGGGATGTCCATGAGGGAGTCTCCTGTCTCTGCACCGTTAGAAGGTAAACACGGCTGCCATATCACTTCCTGTTTTAAAAAGAATGAAAGAAAATCCAACTTGCTTGCATGAGAAGTGTATAAATAACATTTCAGAGCATAATACCTCATATCTCAAGGCATGTCAGGACATTTTTCAAAAGAACATACCACCAACAATAAAACAGAACTTTTAACACATATATTTATTATAATTGATTATATAGCAGAGGGAATATTGAAAAGTTAGAGTGGATTAAGACATTTATAGAGGAACACTTGTGTATGTGAGGAGTGGTCTGTGTTTTCCCTTTTCATATGTGAACTGATACATGACACACCATAAAATAGTATGTCTTGTTTACAAAAGAAGATGGCAGCTCTCATTTTTATCATTTTCAAAAGGGTTAATCTGCCGTGCCCTGCCTCGAGGTAGCCCCCATCCAGAATTAAAAGAGAGGACTGTACTGTCAGGATCCATAATGCAAGGTAATGAGGCCATTTTTTTCTTTACATTTATTGCTGTTCATGGATTCCTGTATTTGAGTTAGATTTATATCCTGGGGGAGTCACAAAAATAGAGTTGAGGGCACACAAAGACCTCCCTTTCCTCACCCCAGGACTTTTATCTGTCTCTTTGTTTCCTGGCCAGGCACCCCGCGAGCAACAGCCGAAAGCTACGAGGAAGGTCTGAAGTACCCCAAAATCAAGAGGGAGTCTCCACCTACGCGGAGCTTCGAAGGTGCCATTACCAAGGGCAAGCCATATGAGGGGGTCACCACCATCAAGGAGATGGGCCGCTCTATCCATGAGATTCCTCGACAGGATCTGCTGAGCCAAGAAAGCCGCAAGACCCCCGAAATTGTCCAGACCGCCCGGCCGATCATCGAGGGCTCCATCTCCCAGGTAGGCAGACACTGGGCCGACATCTTCATTGCTGGAGGAGGAACCACCCAAACACACTCACACACCTAAAGGCAGAATGTTTTTCCAACTGTTATCAAAAGGTCTTTGTATGCAACATGGTCATAAATGACCAGTGAAGAAAGAAAGCTCTCCATGGAATAAAGTATTAGTCTTGAGCAGGCCTTCTTTTTAGCTCAGGGTTAGGGACCATGCAGATGTCATTTGACTCCAAATCCCAGCAGTCCTAGCCAGCATAGTGAAGGATGAGAGATGCTGGGAGTTACAGTTCAAAAACTTCAGGAAGGCTGCCAGATTCCCACCCTGGTTGTGCTCCCAGTCCCCTTTCATAGAGGAAGAACAGCCTCCATTGGCAGTCCCACAAGGGAGGAGAGCATTCCTAGGTAGGCCTTCCGTTTGTGTGGTTGGCTGCAGCACGCTCCCACCCAGTTGTCATAGGTCACCTTGTGTACACAGCACATTGTATCTTTTTGAGCCACAGAAGAATTTTCTCATGCTGCTGAAGACAAGGTTTCTGAGGTAATTTTCCATGGCTGTGGTGAAAAGGAGATTTGGGCTGATATTGGATCTCTGCTTTCTTCGCTCCAGGGCACACCCATCAAATATGAAAACAGCTCTGGCCAGTCGGCCATTAAACACAACGTCAAGTCGTTGATCACAGGCCCAAGCAAACTGCCTCGGGGGATGCCGCCTCTGGAGATGGTGTCGGAGAATGTGAAGGTGGTGGAGCGAGGGAAGTACGAAGATGCTAAGTCCAGCGAGGTCCGTTCTCGACACACCTCGGTGGTCAGTTCTGGGACCTCAGTCCTCCGGTCAACGCTCCATGAGGCACCCAAGTCCCAGGTGAGCCCAGGAATCTATGAGGACGCCAACGCGAGGAGGACGCCTGTGAACTACCAGAGCATGTCCAGGAGTTCCCCGATGATGAACCGAGTTTCTGAAGGTGCGTTTCACTCGAGCTGGGTGGGAAGCTGGGCAGGGACTGGAGGCCAGTTTTCTCCCTCAGTCCCTGAAGATTGCATCTCTTCCAGGGAGCACCCCCAAAATATCTTACGTTTTCTCTGTAGCCCAGCCAAAATGGTGATCAGAAGTGGCATTTCCGGTCAACCTGTTCTCAAACATATTCTTGTTCTTGTTTATTATATTTATATTTCTTTATTTATATCCTGCCATTTTCCTATTATGGGACTCGAAGCAGGTTACATCAGTTAAAACAAACAGTTTAAAAATTAACAGCATATTGATGTTAAAGAGAAATTAAACCATCATAACATTGGGAATCAGTTGAAACAATGAAGGCATGGAGGGCAGAGTGCTTTTCTTCATTTCTGCACATTGAGGAGAGCTTTGGGTGTTATTATTTTGGGCATCTTGTTTTTTTTTTTTAAAGGGGTTCAAGGTGCTTTGGGGGACTAGTAGGGGGGTTCAGAGTTGTAAATTTGTAGGGCCTATGCTGTTATTGGGCCATACTTCCCTGCCCCTACTTGATTGATTGATTTTGATTTGTATCCTGCTTTTCTGCTTACATTCAGAAAATGTATACAGAACAGAAAGAAACATACAGGAGAAAAAGAAAGAGAAGAAAAGAGAACAGGGGAAAGACATATAACTAAAACTTAGTATGGCTCTGACCCCCTCCCCACCTTAACTGTAATGAACAGAAGAATTGAAATGATAGAAAAAAATATACATTGACCTTGTTAATGAAGATGTACATCAAAATGTCTCTGCTGTCCACAGGACAGTGCCTTACCTTTGCTGCGTTTTCTTTCCTCCTCTTTGCAGGCAGTATGTCTTCAGGGAAATCGTCCAATCACGAGAGGAAGTCCACCCTGACACCGACGCAGCGGGAGAGCGTCCCGTCCAAATCCCCTGTTCCCGGGGTGGATCCTGTGGTCACTCACAGCCCATTTGATCCCCACCACCGTGGGGCTACCCCCGACGTCTACAGGAGCCATCTCTCTGCCCACCTGGACCCGGCCATACAGTACCATAGGGCTCTGGATCCTGGTAAGTTCATTCCTTCTGTTCTGGAAAATTGAGGCAATCAACATGGAGCAGAATCCTGGTGGTTTTTCAGACCTTTTAATGCCAGTGTTTTCTCACAGACTTGTACTGATTTTAGGACAGGGATAGTTGCGTTCCCACCTCAAGCCCTTTTTAGGGGCCTTCGAGCCCCCCTGTGTCCCCTGTCATCCCTATTTTAACTTGGGAGAGGGTTGGAGTGGCTGGGCCCTATTTTGTGTGCTGTCGAGACTCTCACAGCCCTCAAACCCTCTCCCTCCAAAATTTGCGTAAAACAGATTTTTGGAGGGTGATTTGTTTTTCCTGCTAAATGTGGCACCATGGGAATTTGAATCCTGATTTTCTTGGTCTGGCACTTGTTGTTGTTAACTGCCATCGAGTTTAGTTTAGTTTAGTTTAGTTTAGTTTAGTTTATTGAATAGCCCAAAGGCCGTTTCAATGTAGTGAGTATGCCATCGAGTTGATCTCGACTCATGTCCGTCCTATGGATGAGGGATCTCTGTCCTCCACTGCTCTGCTTAAATCCTGCAGCCCCTTAATACTCATGATCTCCTTTGTAGAGTCCCTCCATCTGGCATGCAGCCTTCCTCTCTTCTTACTTCCCTCCCCCTTTCCCAGCATTATTGTTTTTTCCAAAGAGTCCTCTCTCCTCATGATGTGTCCAAAGTACAACAGCCTCGCTTTGGTCATCTTGGCTTCTTCGAGGGAGGTTTCTGGCTTGATCTGCTCTAGAAACCATTTATTTGCCCTTTTGGCTGTCCATGGGATCCTCAGCACTCTAATCCAGTACCACATTCTCTCAAATGCATTGATTTTCTTCCTATCTGCTTTCTTAATTGTCCCGTTCTCACATCCATCCATGGGAATAGGGAATGCAATGCCTTGTATGATGTTGACTTTTGCGCTGCGTTGTATATCTTTGCATTTTAGGATCTTTTCTAGTTCTTCCATAGCCACCCTCCCCATTCTTAGTCTTCTCCTTATTTCCTGACTGCAGTCCCCATTTCTATCAATGTTTGGTCCCAGGGATGGGAATTCTTTGACTATTTCTATTTCCTCATTGTCTAGGTTAGGAACTTGTGAAGGTCCTCAATGGTCATTATTTTTGTTTTCTTTATGATCAGTCTTAAGCTTGCCTTTGCACTTTCTTCTTTGATCTCCCTTCGTAGGTGTTCCAGGTCTGTGAGGTTTTCTGCTAGTATTATGGTGTCATCTGCATATCTTACATTGTTGATATTCCTTCCTCCTATTTTCACTCCTCTTCCTTCTGTGTCCAAGCCTGCTTTTCTTATAATATGTTCTGCATACAAGTTGAACAGATCAGGTGAAAGGATGCAGCCTCATCTGACCCCTTTCCCAATTGGGAACCATTCTGTTTCTCTGTCTTTTGTCCTGATAGTAGCCTCTTGTCCTGAGTACAGATTCCTCATCAGGACTATCAGATGTGTTAGCACTCCCATGTCTTTAAGAGTGTTCCATAGCCTTTCATGATCTATGCAGTCAAAGGCTTTGCTATTTAGTCTGTAAAGCACATGCTGATTTTCTTTTGGAATTCCCTGGTGCGCTCCATTAGCCATTGTATGTTTGCAATGTGGTCCCTTGTGCCTCTTCCTTTCCTGAACCCCGCTTGGACCTCTGGGATTTCTGTCTCCATGTATGGTTGGGGTCTATGTTGCAGAATTTTGAGCATGATTTTCCTTATGTGGGAGATCAATTCTATGGCCCTATAATTGCTGCAGTCTCCCTTTTTGTGGATGGGGATGTATATTGATCGCTTCCAATGTGTTGGCCATCATTTCGTTTTCCATATCTGTTGACATATGTTGGTTAGCACTAGAGTTGACGCTGTCTGGCACTAGAAACTAGAAATTGGAATCACGTAGCCTACCTCTCTGCTGTTTTTGTACCACCACACCTACAGTCACCAAAAGAATTTGTAGGCATGAAAAAATGAGAATTGACATTTCCAAATAAACTTCAGGAACGGCAATTTCTACCAACCACAAGATATCTCTCTCTCACAGAGACACTTTAAAATAAAATAAAAAAATACTGTTTTTATGATAAGGAAAGCGGACTTCTGCTCACTTCCACTTGTATTTTGGGCTTCTTTCCCCTCCATCTGAGGAGGGGGGTGTTTGGTACAGTCCTTGGTGGAATCTTAGAGGTGGGAAAATGGGTCTTAGGCCTACCAGCTCTCGCTCTGGCTGAAACTGTTCTGTTTCCTTGTGACTTTTTCTCTCTCCATCTCCTACCTCAGCCACAGCCTACATGTTCCAGCGACAGCTGTCACCCACCCCTGGCTATCCGAGCCAATATCAGCTCTATGCCATGGAGAACACGCGGCAGACCATCCTCAATGACTACATCACCTCCCAGCAGATGCAAGTCAACTTGCGGCCCGACTTGGCCCGGGGGCTCTCCCCCCGAGAGCAGACATTGGGCCTTCCCTACGCGGGAGCCAGAGGTGAGTCTTAATCTCCCAGCCACACAGTTTTGTCTTGTTAAAGCTGGGAGACCACCAGAGACCTCCAAGTAGGACTAGAAAGAGAATCCTGCTGGAGACCTGGAGTGGAGGTTGCCAGTCACAACTGACAATGGTAATGCTGACTTTCTTTGTATTTTTAATTGTATTCTTATCGAGTCCCCATCTTGGGAAAAAGGTGGGATATAAAGAAGAAGAAAATGATGATGGTGGTGGTGGTGGTGGTGATGGCTGGTTTACTCAGCAACTCCCAGATTCCATTGTGCTGATCAAGAGATTGTGGGAGCAGTGAGAAAGACGTGACACAAAAGGAAGAGGGATTGGGAAGGAGGAGGGGAAAAAGTGCACTCAGTGGCTAGATTCTTGGTGACGGACTCAGCACAGAGCTGGGCTGAAGCACTCCAGAAAGGCTGCTTCTTTCTTGGACCTTTCTTTCTTTCTCCCTCTCCCTGCCTTTTCATTAGGAATTATTGACCTGAACAGCATGGCTCCCACGATCCTGGTGCCCCACCCGGGAGGACCGAGCACCCCCCCAATGGAGAGGATCACATACATCCCCGGAACTCAGCTTGCGTTTCCAACCAGGCCTTACAACCCTCCTTCCATGTCCCCAGGTAAGAGCTGAGTGCTTCCCCCACAGTTGGAATCTCCATTCCAGCTTCCTCTCACAGCCAGGGGTCAAATTGGGGTCCTAAACAATTGAATCTACCCGGACTATCTCTGGCCAGAAATCCAGTTCCCCATGGCTGGCTAAATAGGGAACCTCTGGGCTGAGATGCACTCCCCCACACGGCAAGGCTAAGGGAAGATGGACTTCCCTTGTTGCCCAAAGGAACCTATCTTGCCAAACCATAAAACTCTTTCCCCCTTCAAGGGCACCCTTCGCATCTGGCAGCTTCCGCAGCAGCCAACGCAGAGCGAGAACGGGAACGGGAACGAGAGAAAGAGCGAGAGCGGGAACGGGAGCGAGAGAGAGAGCGTGAGCGAGAGAGGGAGAGAATAGCCACTGTCCCTTCTGAGCTCTACCTGCGTCCAGGTGAGCATCCTTCGGCTGGATGCGTATGTCTCTTTTCAGTGTCTCCCACCACAAATTTTTGTGCATGAAGGTCCTGTTACAACGATTCTAACTCTGATGGAAGAAGGGAATTCTTACCTAAAGGACAGGCCATGATCTGATAGTTCAGAATCTTACCATTGTTGATGGAAATGTTCTCAGATGGGAAATGGGGAACTGGACTATCAAATGTAATCCAAATGGCAAGTTCTTTTTAAAAGCAAAGGTAGGGGAATGCATGTAACCCTTCAGCTGTTGTTCAACTGGAGATCTCATCAGCCCTTGCCAGATTAGTTTTCATTCATTCATTCATTCATTCATTCATTCATTTAACCTTTATTAGGCATACAAGAGTAGGATTTACAATTGATTTGCAATAAATAAATACGTTTACAATATAATTTCAGGATCATTATTATAAAATTTAAGGCATAATCTTGAAGCTTCCAGCAGGAAATTGGCCATTAGCCTGGTAATATGTGGATTCCGATCTTCCAATAAAAATTCCACTGATAACCCATCCAAAGCCAGATTAGTTAGTGGGGGAGGATCATAAGAGTTGTGGTCCATCTGAAGGGCCACACATTCCCTACCCTCTGATGCAAAGAACAGTGACTTTTTTGAGGGAAAATGGGCTTTCTTATCCCCCAATCTGAAAAAGGAGGCTCTAGCCACCAGCACTGTATTTAAAAACCAAATGACAAAGGCACACATTTTGCTTTGGGGTGCAGCCTCTGGCAGGCCCTCATAGATCCAGAATTGGCTCCTGGGCCTTATCCATGTGGAGAATCACTGGCCATTCTTGACCTGTTGGTTGCCCAGCATGCCATTCCCTAGATCTGATCAGCAAGGAGGAGCCCAGCCCTTCCTTTTGGCACCAGGCTGCTCAGGTTTCATGGCCTGTGCATGTCTGCCTTTGCTCTTGTTTAGACTCCAGTTCCCATCTTGTTTAGAGTCTAGTTCCCACATCTTGCTGGCCCTTGCTCTGAAGTACTCTCTCTCTCTCTGCATTTGCTTTCTGTTTTTCCTCTTCCTCATTCTTCCTTCTTCCCCTTCTGAAGGTGCTGAGCAACCTGGTCGACCTGCCAGCCATGGCTATGTCCGCTCGCCCTCCCCTTCGGTGCGGGGCCAGGAGAGCATTATGCAGCAGCGACCCAGCATTTTCCAAGGATCCAACGGGACGAGTGTCATCACCCCGCTGGATCCCACTGCCCAGTTGCGCATCATGTACGGTTTGATTGGGTGGATTGAGCCAGATTTTTGGGGGGAGGGGGTATGTGTTGCATGCATACACTTGATAAATGCCTTCCCTGCTTTAAGCCAAGTTATCCAAGGAGTGACATAAGACAGAGAATGGAGGCTACGTTTCCCTGAAATGAAGTCCCGGGTTCAATCCCTAGTACCCCAAGTCTGGGGAGGGAGCTTTGCCAACCAGTCCTGGACGGGGTCACACTTCCCCTAAAGGACAAAGTACGCAGTTTGGGAGTACTCCTGGACTCATCTCTGCAGTTGTCATCTCAAGTGGATGCGATGACCAGGAGTGCTTGGTACCAACTTTGGTTGATACATCAACTGTGTCTACCTGGACCGAAAGGACCTTGAAGCAGTAGTACTTGCCCTGGTAATCTCTTGCTTAGATTTCTGCAATGTGCTCTACATGGGGCTACCTCTGTACCAAGTTCAGAAGCTTCAGCTTGTCCAAAATGCAGCAGCCAGATTGGTCACAGGAACACCCAGGTCTGACCATATAATTCCTATATTAAAAGCTTTACGTTGGCTGCCGATTAGCTTCTGGACGCAGTACAAAGTGTTGGTTATTACCTTTAAAGCCCTATATGGCTTGGGTCCGAGTTGCTTGAAGGAACGCCTCTCCCCACACAATCTGCCCTGCACTCTCAGAACATCTGGGAAGAATTTGCTAGACTACCACAAAATCAGACTTAATATGACTTCCCAAAAATCGCAGCCCCAAACTGTAGAACAGCCTGTCAGAGGAGCTCCGTCTTACTACTAATTTAGACACCTTTAAGAAGGCACTTAGACAGAGCTTTTCCGGTGGGCCTACCCACATGATCTTCCTAATGGACCTCCAAGATAATAGTATTATTTTGATTGATTACTTGGCTCTTCGGTGTGAATGACAATCAGGTTTTTATTGAATTTTTATAATGTCGATATTTTAGTGTTGGTATTATGCTTTTTATGTATTTTTGTAATCCTGTATTTTGTGTATGTTGTATATTTTTATTGATATAATCCCGCCTCGATCTGCATGTAAAATTTGAGGGGGTGTTCAGATATGTGGGAGATGTCCAGTAGGGCTTGGGGAACAGGAAGTTGCAGGGAGCCTTCTTATGTGGAGGAAGGGTGCTTTATTTTTTAATTTTGCCCATGCCTCGTAATGATTGTATGCTGTTTATGAGCTATTATTTTTAATTTGATGATTTTAAATTGTGTTTTAACATTTTATTGTTAGGTTTTAGCTGATTCTTGTTGTGAGCAGCCTTGGGTCTCAGGTCAAGAGAAGGACAGCATATAGCTAAAATACTCTACTACTACTACTACTACTAATAATAATAATAATAATAGTTGTTGTTATTTTCATTAACACTGTATCCTGAGCCATTTCCTTCTGCTTTTTGGGTGGGGGACAACAGGCAGCTCCCTCCTGGCGCCCCCTCGATCACCCAGGGGTTGCCTGCTTCCCGCTACAACACAGCCGCTGACGCACTGGCTGCCCTGGTGGATGCCGCAGCTTCGGCCCCCCAGATGGAGGTTGCCAAGTCAAAAGAGGGTAAACACGAAGGAAACCGCATCGAGGAGAACCCGGGGCGCAGGTCGGTGGTGAGCGAGCAGCAGCAGATGGAACAGAAGACGCTGGAGGCTGCGGAGAAGAGGGGAGCCCCTGGCCCATACTCCTCTTCCTCCTCCTCCTCCTCTTCCTCATTTTCCAACAGCAAGGCCCAGAGCCAGTCCTCATCGTCGATCTACTCGGAGGCTGGGAAGGAGAAAGGCCCACCCTCCATCTCCAAGTACGAGGAGGAGTTGCGGACCCGCGGGAAGACCACCATCACGGCTGCCAACTTCATCGACGTCATCATCACTCGCCAGATCGCCTCTGACAAGGACGCCCGCGATCGTGGCTCCCAAAGCTCGGACTCCTCCAGCAGCCGTACGTTACCTTCCCAGGTCTCGCAGGGGTGGCTTTTCCCAGCCAGAAGTCGTCTTTCTCATTTTGGGATGGGGGAAGGAAGTTGTGGGCTGCACCCTGCTTTCCCACAAAAATAATTGCTCTTGGAAGCATTGTGAACATAAAAGTCTCTTTTGGTGAGAAGATTTTTTGCCACTATCACCTGAGCAGCCCCTGAGGGCTGCAGAAGCATTCTTGGGGCCACAGTTTGCCTACTTTTGCACTGTCTCCTTGCAGCCTTCGCTCCTCTCCTCTCCTCTCCTGAAAGGATTTAGAAAATCAGGGCAGACTAGAAAACTCTTTCTCTCTTTGATTTTCTGGCCTTATTTTTTTAAGTTGAGGTATCATAATTTGGTACAGTTTACCAGTCCCAATGGCTGGGATGCAGTGCTGACCCTCATGTCCAGCCAGTGTATGTGGGTACACACAACCCCAAAATCTTCTTCTCTCAGGCAAGGCAGAGAACTAGATTTGTTTGCTGTTGCCTAACTGCTGAAGCTTTCTTGAGCTCAGGAATCTGTCAGGCACAGGACTGGGAAAAAAGTCTGGTGGTTCTTTCAAATCCCAAAGAACATTTGCTGGGTAGAATAGACAGTGGTGAGCTAGAACACTAATGGTTTCTGTATAAGTGGTTTTCTACGTTTCTATTTCAACCATTTATTTAGAACCATGAGGACTAGAATTTCAGTGGGAGGAGCCCCCTGCTTTTATATGCAAGGTTCTCCATTCAGTCCCTGGATTCTCAATGAGATAGATGTTAAAGACACCTTCTCTGTTTCAGGGTGTTTTGCAATAAAATCGAGAATCTTACTCCTACATTAGCAAGACCGACATCCCTTTCACAGTATACAGTTAAAGCATCTTGATCCTACTCTTAACCATCATATCTCTATCTTTTGGAATCCTGGAATGTGCAGTTTTATGAGGCATTTAGAATTCTCTGCTAAAGAGCTCTAGTGCTTCCCCAAATTACTAAGGTCAGGATTCCCTAGGATGGAACCATGGCAGTTAAAATAGTGGAATTAAAGTATGTAGTGAATCAAAACCAACTGTGTTGTGTGGAAAGGATCTGACCGGTTGATACAAGTACGGGATTGGAAAGCAAATGCTTTTGAATGACCTCCCTCTTTCTTTTCGCTTCTCCCTGGCTCAGTGTCCTCTTCTCACCGATACGAACCACCCCGAGACGCCATTGAGGTGATCAGTCCCGCCAACTCGCCTGTCCCGCCCCAGGAGAAGATGCCGCCTTATCAACAGGAGCCCCCCAAAATGAGCCAGGGGGAAAGTAAGAAGCTGTGGTGGTGGTTTTTTGTTCTTTCGTGTATATCTCATCTTAATAACCCAGCCTCTGGGGCTCAAGGCAGTTTTAAGGAAATTTAGTTTGGAAACAGGAAGGCAGATTGGATGGACATATTTTGCATGCTGATCCAACAGGTGGTGGTGGTGGTGGGGTTAAGGAACAAACCAGAGGATTTACCATTACCTCTGAGGCTTGTGAAGGTTCGAGAGGCACCTGTGAACACAATGCCAGAGTAAACAGAGCCTCTTAGATTGAGCTGAACAGTCCTTACATTTACATCATACAGAATGCAAAGTCTCTTTCTTTCTTTCTTTCTTTCTTTCTTTCTTTCTTTCTTTCTTTCTTCTTTCTTTCACCTTGTCTGCGAACCAGGAGACTGCAGCCGACAGTATGAGGGCTCAATCCACCCTTACCGGCCTCAGCAAGATTCCCCATCGCCTCAACAACAGCTGCCACCGCCGCAGCAGCAACAGGCACCCCCACCGCCGCCGCCTCCCCCACAAGGCGAAGGGATGGGGCCCGTTCCTCGGACCCACCGCCTCATCACCCTTGCTGATCACATCTGTGTAGGTTTGCGTTCTGAGCCTCTGTTCTTTGAGGGAACTGTATTTCTTGACGATTTAGCCAAGGGTCTCCCCACATGATGTTTGCATCCATGGAAAATTGCATGATGATCTATTAACAATCTCCCCCCCCCCCCCACCACCACCACCAGGTTGGAAATGTTCCTTTGGGGGGACTACAGCTCCCAGAATACCCCAGACAAATCCTAAAGTAACAAAGTGACTTTCAATATTGCATTAGTTTTTCTAGTTTTATTCCCTTGGAAAAGAAAACCTGGTGTGTGTGTGTGTGTGTGATTTCTTTTCTTTGGCTTCCATATTTCCTGAAATTGTTCATCTCTACATGTGTTGCTTCAGTCCTCCAAATGGCTGACGGCGAGTGACACACAGGGTTTCTGTGGCTTTTTCTTTCCATCTCTTCTCTTCCATTCCTCTCCCCAGCAAATCATCACCCAGGACTTTGCACGCAGTCAAGCTTCCACCCAGGCCTCCCTCCAGACCCCCACCAGCACATTCCAGACCTCGGCCCCCACCTCTATCACCACTACCAATCGGGCAAAGCCCCCCAGCCGCTACAGCCCCGAGGTGCAGCCGCAGTCCACTCCCCACCAGCGCCCAGGCTCCCGCGTGTCTCCTGAAAACCTCTCCGACAAAAGTAGGGGAAGGTAAGCATTCTGGAAGGGAGGGAGGGAGGGAAGGAAGAAGCATCCACTGGGTTCAGTGTTTGTGGACCATATCACAGATGCACAAATTGGATAAAATCAGTTAGGCACTGAAGGACTTAATAAAATGCCACGTTTTGACTTGGTGGCAGAATGACATCAGGATTGGTATGCATCGGACCTCTGAGGGGAGGATATTCCATAACTCAGGTGCCACAGCGGAGAAAGCCTTTTCCATGTTTTCCCACAAAGTTTTGCTCCCCTTCCCACCAGTGGGTCACAGAGGGACAAGATGGCAGCCGAAGCCTTGTTTGCCTGCTTCCAAAGGAAATTCCCACCATTGTCCCTCTGTCATACTACTCAAATTGCCCTTCTTTCCCTGGAGGTTGGAGGAGTGTGTCTTTTGGTGAACCCAGTGTCATCTTCTTAATCTCTCTTGCACTATGATCCCTTAGGCTTGGAAAATCCCCTGAGAGAAGCCACGTCTCCTCGGAGTCTTATGAGCCAATCTCTCCGCCTCAGGCCCCTGCCAGTCATGAGAAGCAAGACAGCCTTTTGTTACTGTCCCAAAGATCTGAGCCTTCGGAACAGAGGTACGCCAGCTCTGTGTCTGTGCATGTTTGACCCATTTATGAGTCCTGAAAGGATTGAAATCAGTGAGTTTTGCCAGAATGACAAAGCAGAGGCTATAAAAAAATACAACAGTGATTATAATATTAATATACTATGCATGTAGTAATGAAAATCCATTTGCATATTTTAAAACAATAAGAATAACAACATTGCCAGTTGGCTTAAAATCAGGACACAGCGGGCAGCCCTTCAGGCAGTAATGGTATGTCCCTTCAAGCTGACTTATGGAGACCCTAACATAGGGTTTTCTGGCCATATTTATTCAGAGAGGGGTTGCCATAGTCTGAGTTGGCCTGACAGCTGAGAGAGTGGAACTTGCCCAAGTTCTCTTCAATGGGTTTCCAGGGCTGAGCACAGATTTGAACCCCAGTCTCCCAGAGTCCAGCTTTGAGATCCAAACCACTGCACCATGCTTGCTCTCTGTTGTTGTATGCTTTCAGGTCAACTCAGATTATATGGTAACCTAAAGTAGCGTTTTCCTGGCAAGATTTCTTCAGAGGAGGGTTGCCATGATCTTCCTCTAAAAGTGGGACTTGTCCAGGGTCACCCAGTGGGTTTCCTTGACACCTTGCACTCCTGGGGTCTTAGTCTTACATTCAAATAACTGCCTCACACTTCCTCTCTTCAGGTGTTCAGGGTATAAAATGTTTCCCTTCTAGATCGCCTAGTGTGGAAATCCTGCCATAAAACAGGACTCTAGGATGGCTGAAACATTCTTTCTGTCTTGAGGGTGAAGCAAGGTGGAGGGTTGTCATTGGTGGGCATACATGTCATTTTCCCCCTTTCTCATCTCTCAGCAGGACGGATTCTCGTTCTCCTGGAAGCATGAGCTACCTGCCTTCCTTCTTCACCAAACTGGAGAGCACTTCACCCATGGTGAAGTCCAAGAAGCAGGAGATCTTCCGGAAACTGAACTCTTGTGGTGGTGGCGACTCGGACATGAGTAAGAGATGTTTCTTCCATTTTCTTTGGCCTTTTTCTCCTTCCTTCCTTCTCCCTCTCCCAAACAAGAAGGAACTGCTTGCAAATCCCAAGAAAATGGGTTAATTCATTGAATTAGAATGTCACGCAGTTACCTCCAAGTTCTCTCTGGTTGAAGGGAGGGTTGTACAGTGTCTCTCTGCATGAGTTTCTCTTCTGTTGTCATTGTATTTATTTATATTTGATTTATATTCTTCCTCTCTATATTTGATTTATATCCTTCCTGGGATCTTTTCTCCTCTTCTGATTGACCTCCGTTGAGGACAGAAGACAGACAGATGACAGTCAAATCCTGAGGCTGATTTTAGCTTTTTTCTGAACCATGTAAAATTCATGGGGTCTCCTTGAAGGGACACACACAAACATGGTTTGGATCATAGCAAAGACCCCAAAGAATTAGTGTAGTTTTTGTAAAGCACAAGTGAGAATAAAGCAGTCCTTTAGATGCTGTTGGGACTACAACTTCCAGAAATCTCCCTGGTAAATGTTTTACTATGGGATTTTTAAAAAAATTCATCTCAGTTTTTTTTTTTAAGGATGAGAGAATATAATTTGTGTACCTTTCAATGTGTCTGGAGTGATTCCTTAAGATTTACTGGAATGTGTATCCAATTATTTTTCTCTTGCTTTAACAGCTGCTGCTCAGCCAGGGACAGAAATATTTAACTTGCCAGCAGTAACTACTTCAGGTAAGGGCTTTGGAAACATCTTAAGCAGACCATGGTAAAGGAGCATCCCTGATGCTTGAAATCTTGCACTATAACCAAATACCCAGTGATCCAGATTAAGCATTTGGATGTTGCTTGGGGGGTTCTGGGTTTGTCTTCCAAAGAAGGAACTTTTCCAGGTTTCTGGTTTCAATCAGATTTTTCATGTTGTAATCCCACCTGACAATTGTTAGAATGCCCCTAAAAGAATTTTTCCAAGGTTGTACAACTGAACAACTTTTCTTCAGTTATTCTGGAGTTTGTCTGGTCAAGTTGAGGCATTCATTAACTGTGTTCCCCTTTTGTCTCTCTCTCCCTAACTCCCATCTTCCTGTCTTAACCCACCCCACCTCCTGAACCCCGGGTGGCCTCTGTCACCTTTGTTGAGGGGCATTGCCCTCCTCCTCATCTCTTCCCCTTCCCAGGGCCAGTCAGTGCCCGAGGTCATTCCTTCGCCGACCCCGCCAGCAACCTGGGACTGGAGGACATCATCCGCAAAGCCCTGATGGGCAACTTTGATGACAAAGGGGAAGACCACGGCCTCATCATGGCCCAGCCCATGGGCCTCATACCAGGTGGATCCAACTCAGCGCTGCCAGCAAACAGCGAAACCCGTAGGGAGGAGGCAAACCCATCCCCAAATCCAGGTAAGAAAGACTGGCATCTGGCAGCGTTGGATGGAATGAAAACTGTAGGCTTAATTCACTCCCTGGGTCAATTTTTCACACACATACACCCCTGCTTGCAAATACCTTCTGTAGGGCATGGGGGCATTTTCACCACTGTTTCCCCACCACCACTATTTTAGGGCCAGGAGAGGTCATTTGGAAAAAAAACAGGAAACCTCCAGTTGTTAAAGGCCTCTTCTGAGCCTAAAAGGTCATGGGAGAGGTGAAAACATGGCAAAGTGACCCCGTACCCCATAGAAGGCATTGGGGGAATATTTTTTTTAAACCATGCAGGGGCTGCAACCCTCCAAGGTGTCCAACATTGAAAACTTGAGGGGGCTTTAGTGGTTGTGTAGAAGAGGGAGTTTCAGCAGGTGTTGCTTGTCACACAACCAGATGACAAGCCAAATGGGCTGAAATGCCCTCTTCTGTGCAACAGTTAACAGAGGCAGGAGCCTTTTCTGGTTTTGAGTCTGGCGACCTTGGCATGGGGCGGGCGGGTGGGCTACTGTAGTCTCTGAGCTTCCCACAGTTCCCCACCCCTGGTTTAACAAGAATCTTTTCCAGCCAGGGATTGAACCCAGGACCTGTTCTGCATGGCAAGATCCCCTCTCCTCCTCCTGAGCTACACCCCATTTGTTCCCTCACTGAAAGGCAGACAATGGGGGTCCCATCTCAGCCTGCTTAACTTCCGCTCCTCTTCTTTGCAGGTGGGGGAGTCAGCAAGCAGAAGCTGATGGGCAAATCCAGCAGCAGGAAGTCCAAGTCTCCCATTCCGGGGCAAGGCTACTTGGGGACGGAGCGGCCTTCGTCGGTCTCATCGGTGCACTCGGAAGGCGATTACCACAGGCAGACGCCGGTGTGGTCATGGGAGGACAGGCCCTCCTCCACAGGTCAGCCGAGCCAGGCAGCCAACGGGGAGAGCAACTTGAAAGCAGGTTCTTCCCCACAATTAATAGATAAACCGATCCCTCTGCTCTTTATCCGAAAATCAGTGCCTGAAAATCCATAGCTTTCTTGTTGGGTCACCTCTGCTGCTGCATGTATTTGAGTTCTCCCCTGCCCTTCATTCCCAAATTTCAAGGTGGGATTGTGGTGCTTCCTCCCTGTACTCTCACAAAGCCCTGTTAGGAGATTGCTGCTGCTGGTCCAGGGTGACCCAGTGAGCTCCACAGCTGGGGATTTGAACTCAAGATCTGACACTGCAACTGCTGTGGTTTGTTAAATGTAGAACACGAGCACCACCAGGGCTTCTGTGATACAATCGCATTAATGTCAGGGTGGGGACGATCTGGCCCTGAGGTCGAATCGTCCTCTTAGGGTTCCCAAGAGGGTCATACCTTTTCCCCCAGCTCTTCTGAACTAGTTTCCCAGCTTCTGAACACATTGCCTTCTAAGAGGCTGAAAGGTCTCTGATAAGTTTCAGTTCTGCCTGGTCATTGATCTTACTGGCATTGGTCCCGCCAGTACCATTGGTCCCACCCACTGTTAGAATATGGCTCCAAGCTCTTGTCTTTGAAATTGAATGTGGTGGCCCTTAGATCAACACCTTTGTTTTAATAGATGACAATAAGAGGACTTGGGTCCCTGCTTCAGTTTTCTAGTTCTTCTGTGTCTTCCAAGCTTAGAGGGCACAATCTTCAGCTACTGTCCTTTGAGTTTAGAGATGTGTCCTCCAAGCCTGGAGAGCACAGTCTTCCTCTGTGTTCTCCAAGCCTGGAAATCAAAGTTCTTGTCCTCTAAGCCTGGAATTCAAAGATGTAGCCATGTTAGTCTGTAGAATCAGTATGTAGAGAGATCTTGTAGCACCTTTGAGACTAACTGAAAGAAGTTGGCAGCAGGAGCTTTCGTAGACTGGTCTACTTCTCAGATGCATATCCTCTAGGCCTGGAGATCAGAATCCTTATCCTCCAAGCTTGAAGGGCACAATCTTTATGTTTGTCCTCTGAGCTTGGAGAACAAAGTCCTTGTCCTTCAAGCTTGGAGGGTACAGTCTTTGCATCCTCCAAGCTTGGGAGTACTGCCCCACCTTTCCCCGTAACTAGTCTCAAACAGGAGAGGGGCCTGATCTTGGTCTCGATAGGATTGGGGAGGTGTTTCAACTTTGTCTCATTTTTTAAAATCTGTTAGGATCTACCCAGTTCCCCTACAACCCCCTGACGATGCGCATGCTGAGCAGTACCCCTCCGACGTCCATCACCTGCGCCCCGTCATCAGTCAGCCAGGCGGCCGCTCACCAGCCCAACCGGATATGGGAACGGGAACCTGCCCCACTCCTCTCAGCCCAATACGAGACCCTTTCGGACAGCGACGACTGAAGCTTGGGGTGAGAGGGTGAGAAAAGACCCTATTTTAACAAAAGAATATGGAAAAGATATTCATTTGTGGGGCTTGGAAACCCATCAGATTGGTCTTTAAAAAAAACAACAAAATACGCAGCGTCCCCTGAAGACATCTTCAAAGACAGACAAAAGGGGGGTGGCTGCAGGAGATGAAGAAATTTTCTGGAACTTAGAAATATCCCCCCCCCCAATCTAGTTGAAAAAAGACTCCTTTCTACATGAGCCGGGGGGGTGGGTGGGTTGGGGAGGGAGCAACGGCCGTGAAAATATGTAAAGAGGTGTTTTGTTTTGTTTTTTAAAAAAGAGGACATATTACTGAGCAACATCTTTATTTGTAAAGAGAACCCAAACATATACCTTCTCTAAAGAAAACCAAGTGAGCAAGGAAAAGATCCTTCTTCTGTAAATAGAGTAACTTCCCCTTCCCTGCTGCAGTGTTCTGTCCTGGTCCACTCACCCCCTTGTTAGAATATCTGGTGTACTTATGTTGAAATCATTGCATAAAACCTTTTTCGGGGTCGTTTTATAATTTTTTTTAAAGCGTTTTTCTCGAGTGTAGAAGGTTAGTAATTTTTCAAGGGGCAGCCCGGCTTCAACATTTCGGGTGCATGCCCATGGGCGCATCTCCCACTTGTTCCAATGGGCGCTTGCACCCAAAATGTTCAGCCTTGGGCGACGCTCCCAGCCAATCTGCACATAGCAACCTCACCCAGGCTGTATATTGCTACTTTTCACGGGTGGCGAACTTCTTCCCATCTCATCCAAAATGCATCTTTTCTTTTCCCTCCGCCTTTCTGTGGTTATTAAAGACCTTGTGGAGTACCATTTTTAATTTTTTGGAGGCTGACCCCCCCTTCTCGATTGCTGTACATTTTTTTTAAAAAAACGTTGTTCTGCCGGGATAACGCGGTATTACCAATCTCTGCCATGCTGTACATTCCCCTCTCCGCCGTTCCCCGTAGGGTCAGGTTTTTGTTTAGCGACACTGTGAAACATTGGCACAGAGACGTAACGGTGACGTCTTTCTCTCACACATCGCATGCGCAGTGGGCAAAAGCTAGGCATCATGGAGCGAACGCCTCTCCTCCATTGGCTCTTCCGCCAAAGAATTCTTGCTTTGAGATTGCAGTTTCAAAAACCAGTTTTATTTCTTTGTCAGGTGCTTGCATCTAAATTGTTTTCCAGAACTAAAGAAGGCTGGAATCAGTTCTTAATATAATTTTTTTTAAAAAAAAATGTTAATGCCACTGGATTTTCTGCTTCTGGTTTTCCAATTCTTGTATGGAGATGTTTCTAGTTCCCGTCTTGTTTGCTGTCTACAACTAAGACAAAAATACATATATACCACAGTACATCCACTAGTACTTGCTTAAACCTTTCCTTATCTCTGTATTTTGCTTTTTTATATAAAAAAAACACACTTTAGACCAGATTCCGGTACGATTCTTGACCTGTAGGCCTCTCTTGTGTTTGAAATTTCTTGAATGATGGACTAAGAAGCCGCCTTAAAACACTGGATCCTGCTAGCATGTGGGGACTGGCTTGATCTCTGAAATAAAAGAACTGCACTTTTGAGTGAATTTAAACTGAGAAGCTCACGTTTAACTTGGGGGGAAGAGGGAAGCGAAACGACCTGCTTTTGTAAAGTTTTGCAAATCTTATGTACTGTGTTTTTCTCAAGATTGGGGTTAGGTGTGTATGTGTCCAGATCTGCTGTAAAAGGTGTGGAAGAGCAAAGTGGAACTCCTACCAACAGTAATTTCCTTGCGCTAGCGGCTACAAAGGTTTGCGGGATTGCTTGATCAAACCTGAGCCTGTGTACGCTCCGGACAGCTTTGTAACCTCTGGAACCTCCATTTTGTCCCACATTTTTCATGATGCCAAGTTGCTGAAGAACACTCTTTTAAGCAGCTGCACTGACAAAGCATCTGGCATAGCCTCGTGAAAAGCTGTCCTGTAACCAAAATGAGACAGAACCTCTTTTCAATCTGCACTCTGGTTTTTGGATATCTTACTTCTTTTTCTAAACGTGCTGTTTTGTTCCAGCTGCACTGTGCACCCTCAAGGATCTGGTTTTTCCTCCTCTTCAACAAGCAGTTACCTTTTCCTGTTTTTGTGAAACTGTCAGCTATTCTTGATCCAGGATGTGTAAAGCAGGGATGGTAATTGGTGTATTATGTCTTGACAAGGACCCCGAATCTCTGTGCCGTGCCTGTTAATAACTTTGTTTTGCACCTAGCCTGTGTCATGGCTCAGGCGATGCCATGTTCATTTTTGTGAAACTGAGGGATTCCTGTACTTAAAAAAAAATCCTAATATGAACACCACCCATAGCCAAAGTGGAAATCTGTGCAAGAATGCTGAGGTTCCAAAACGTTTTATTACAGCCCGTTTTCTCATGCGGGAAGGCGTTGATCCAAATTAATATAGTTTGGGTGTCTTTTTGAAAAGATACATGTATGCCTGTGGTGTGTATGTGTTTTTTTTAAACACAGCTTTTGTTAGTATGTTCAGCAGTTCTGTACAAACCTCTTTAATTTTAGGGGTGAGGTGGGAGCAACCCAGAGACCCTGTGCATCATGAAACCTTCCTGTGTTTGGTCTACACTCATGTTGTTTGAGTAAGATGGCAACTTTCTGCAATTCAGACCAATCAAATAAAACAAAAGTGGGGATCAGCACTCCCATAATGGATTTTTTTTTTCCTTTTGGCAATCTTGTCTTGTTTCTGAGTGGTGGAAATGGAAGAGGAGAGGGCAGGACTGACTTCCAATACAGAGCAAATGCCACGGTGAGCCAGAATTTTTCCTTGTTGCCATCCAGCCTAGCTCATTATAGTGTGGCAGCAGCTAACAGGTGTCTCTTCATTTTTTAGATGTCAGGAGAGTGAACCTGGGACCTTCTGCATGGAAAGCAGGGGCTTGACCAGCGAGGTATGGGGGATTCTAATCTTCCTGCTTCAGAATAAATACTTGCTCTGGACAAAGAGGCAGATGCCTCAAACCCTTAGAGATCCTAGTGATCTCCATACCAATTATAGCAGGGGTGGGGAGCCACAATAACCTTCCTCCAAGACTGGGAGGCTGCACTTTCCTTCCCTCCCTCAAAATAATCTCAGTAAAGGCACTCAAGCAAAACCAGTCTGGCTGAAGCAAGCAGACGCCTTTGCCATTTATTTGGTGCCAAGATCTGGAGGGTAGACCCCATTGAAATTACAATGTCCCTGAAGTTTCAGATTTGCTGCTGCAATGCATTGCATGCCCAGTCCCGGCCTTTCAGAGTCCTGCCATGCCCTGACCTCTTTGTCTGATGGGTGCTTCTCAAAGCAACGCATGCCCTGGATCCCTGTAGCACCAAAGAACCAGCACCACCATACAAAATGTTCTGCACAATGTAGAAAACCATCCTCACTCTCTTCCAGCATCTTCTCTGTTCTCCTTCTGCAACTTTGAGCGCCTTTTGGTCTTCTTGGCCAGTTCCACCAGTTCCTTCCGAATGTATCGGGCTGATGCCTCATCTCCAGTTTTCTCCGCCTGCTTCAGGGCTTCTTGGTAAACTTCTTTGGCCTGAGAATAATCTTCTGTATTTGTGGAAAGGAGAAATGCAGAGATCAAAAATCTGGCATGTCTGAACTGATGCCCAAACAAGCTGCCCTGTGCTAGGAATAGTATTTGGTTCTCTCTGAAGGGATATGATGTGGAGCCAGATTGTTTTCTGCTGCTCCAGAGACTAAAACATGGGCCAGTTGTTTCTGACATAGGGCAACTCTAAGGTGAACCTATCAAGAGGTTTTCTAGGGCTGAAATGTGTGACTTGCCCAAGGTCACTTAGTGGGTTTCCACTGCCGAGTTGGGATTTGAACCCTGGTCTCTAGCATTGTAGTCCAACATTCAAACCACTACGCCATGGTTACATCAATTACAAGGTGACCTAGGATTCCAGTGGCCATTTTTAACTGTTTCAAGTTAGACTCGCATTATTTTCCTTCTGGTGTGAGCTCTCCCCAGCACTGAGAAATTTTGAAACAAAGCAGAATATAAATATTGTAATAAAGAAAAGCCAAGTATAGCCTCTGCCTCCTGTCCTTAAGTCCGTCCCTCGGCCTACCTTTATGCATCAGGATCCCAGCCAAGTTATTCAACACGATGTGGACTTCTGGGTGTTCAGTCTCTCGAGCTAGTTCTGCCGCCCTCCTCACCCGGGCATAGGCATCCTCGTAGCGCCCCTGAGCATCCAAGGCGGTTGCCAAGTCATTCATCAGGACCACTGTCTGCCGCAGAAAGAACCCAATTCAGAGCAGAAGCCAAGTTCAAAAGCAGGGCTGGTGGGATTTACAATCAGATCAAAAATCATGGTTTAAATTGCTTCTCTAAGGGACTCTTTGTTTTAGTTACTGGTCCCTGTCTGTTAGCTTCGTTTCCAGAGGCAAAGGGAAAACCTCTCCCTGGGCTCTCTCTTTTCTTCCCCGCTGCTTCCTTACCTGGGGATGTGTTTCTCCTTGAACTTCAGTGGCAATCCGCAGTGCCCGCTCATACATCTTCTGAGCCACGGCAGCCTGACTGTGAGCCAGCAGATAGCGGGCGTAAGAGTCCAGGCTCATACCCAGAAGAAGGCGTGTGTCGTTCCTTTCTTTTTCTAAGAACAAGAGAAGGCGAGCCAGTTGAAGAGAAACGTCAAAGAGCAGTAGTTTTTAAAGAGCTGGAATTGGGAGACCCGTGTTCAGATCCACCAGTTCATGAGATGAGCTTAGGCTAGCTGCGTTCTCTCTCAACCTACCCCCACAGGGCTGCTGTGATGATAAAATGAGAAGGAATCATGTACATAGGTCGGCCTGCGTTGTGTGCCTTGAAGTCGTTTCCGACTTACGGCGACCCTAAGATGGGGCTTTCTAGGCAAGATTTGTTCAGAGGACGTTTGCCATTGCCTTCCCCCTAACTTGTCCCAAGATCACACAGTACATTTCATGGCTGAGCTGGGAATCGAATCCCGGTCTCCAGAGCCATAGTCTAATGCTCAAACAACTATACCACAATGGCTACCCAGCCTTTATACCTTCTAGAACATCAGCAGGCATGTTCTTCTGCTTGGCAACTTTCTCCTCCAGAGTCAGAATGCAGAACTCGTAACCAGCCAACGCCAATTTGTGCCTGCCCAACAAAACAGCAAATTCTATCACAGTCAGAAGATGGCAGAAGGGAACTGTTACTTTACCATACTCCAAGAAATTGTTGTTGTTGTTATTGTGTGCCTTCAAGTTGTTTCTGACTTAGAGCAACCCCAAGGCTCATGGGGTTGTCTTGGCCAGATTTCTTCAGAGCGGAGGGGGGGGGGTTACCTGTGCTTCCCCTGAAAAACTCCATGCAACATATTTAAAAACAAATTTTAAAAGCATTCACTAAGAAAGCCTGAGAAAGCGGTAGGGCAGAGAGAGGGGCCTCTCCTAAAGACCTCAGCACTCTAATGGGATCAATAATAACAGTAAAGACTTTGATCTGGTGCCACAACAAACTACAGTCCCCAGAATTCCATAGCGTTGAGCCATGGCAGTTAAAGTGGTGTCAGACTGGGTTATTTCTGCAGTGCGGATGCAGCCAGAGAGACAATAAAACTTAACTGATTCTGTGCAGCATAGATACTGGCCAGCTTGAGGGACATCTCGATGATGGCATTATCATCCTGGAGGAATAGGGGAAACAGAAGGAAAATGAGAACTAATTTGTTAGCTAGTTGGGAGTACTGATTATTTTACTTATTTAACATGGACCGTGGAATGCTGGCTGCGGGATTCTGGGAGTTGCATTCCAAAAAATAAATGTCTCCAAATGCTTTCTCTGCCTGCAAAGGAAGTTTTTCTTTCGCCCTTTTCTGCTCCTGTTTGCAGGAAAAAAAACCACAGAATCACAAAATCTTGAAACAGTCCAAGGGGGCCTCAAAGGCCATCTAATCTAACCCCATTCTGCCACGCAGGAATCCAACTAAAGCAGTCAGGAAAAATGCCCATGTAATCTCTGCTTAAAGACCTCCAAAGACGGCAATTCCGCCACCCTCGAAGGCAGCTCTTGGAGTTAAAAAAGGAAGCTATGGCCGCCATCTGGGGCAACCATGAAGCTTCTTTAAAAGCCAAAGGGTTAGTCTGACCCCTTCACTCCTCTCATCTTTCACCCCAACATCCTTCTCTACTTGGCACACATCAAGCATTGTTAACAATTTCTACATTTGAAGCATCCTGGGATAACGGAGCTGCTGCAATTAAATACAGGTTGGGTTCAAAGGGAAGAAACCTCCTTACTTCCTTCGTGTCTCCAGCAAGCAGGAAACTCATTGCTGCTTTGAAAAGTTTTTCTGCCTGAAAAGAGAAAAGAGAGAGGGCCAAGCCGAAGAAGTATCAGAAAAGTCTGCAATCTTCAACGTCCGCCGTTCCCACTTCTTTGAGCACCAGCATTTGGGGTCTTCAGGTACAAACTTACTTGCTCCATCTGCCCTCTCATAAAAGCGAGATTTGCCATCTGCAACACAACCAAACAAAGCTCTGCTTAGACCAAGGGTGGGCTGCATTTGACCCCTGAAGCCCCAACTCCGTCCTCAAAAGTTGCCCCAGATTTTTGTTAATGGTGTAATTGGGGGGCAATTTTTGCCCCCAAACTCAGCTTGAAAGAATATGTGTGAATGTGTGTGTATGCATCTACCCCAAGCACTCCAGAACCCAATGTTACCATTAAATAAATCTGTTTTAATCTGCAGTGCCTCTTAAAACGGAGACAAGAAATGACAGGACATAATAATAATAATAATAATAATAATAATAATAATAATAATAATAATAATTATTATTATTATTATTATTATTTTATTTATATACCGCCCTATGGCGAACCAATCCGGGCGGTGAACATAATAAAATACAATATACAATGAATGCGATCTAAAACACACCATTCCCCCCTCCCCCCTTTAAAAAACTATTAAATCAGATCAAAATAAAAAACAGAATACAGCTTATCACTTCCTGTCACCATTTTGAGAGGGTCTACAGAAGAAAATGGGATTATCTGGGCTTTTTGTTAGGGATACTCACAGTTGCCCATCCCATGGCATAGGATACTGTGGCCCCGAACAAGACTGCGGCCACCATGATCTCTGAATATACCCACCCTTGATTCAATGCCATGCCATTGCAGGACTAAACACTGGGCACTAACCGTGTCATATGTGTAGATTATGGCCGCCTTGTTTTCTGACTGGTGCGAGAGTCGGGCGGCTTCATGAAGGATCCTCTCAGCTTCTTCCAACTCTCCTTTCATGATGCTTAGCTGGAAGAGTAAGAGGAGAACCAGATTAAAATTCTCAAAGGCAGGCTGGTGATACTGGGATGAGAGAGTTTTAAAGAGGTGGTGATGAATTCCTGTAATATCATTATTTTTGACCGATCTTGTAGCACCTTTGAGACCAATTGAGAGAAAGAAGTTGGCAGCATGAGCTTTCCTAGACTTCAGTCTGCATTTAAATGTATCTTAAATGCTTCCTAAATGCATCTGAGGAAGTAGACTGAAGTCTAGGAAAGCTCATGCTGCCAACTTCTTTCTTTCCGTCAATCTCAAAGGTGCGACAAGATCTCTCTTCATACAGACCAAACTAGTTCAGTGATGTGATGGCTCCCTAAAATGCCCCATTTAAAGGAACAAGTACTGTCGTGTGTCACTGAAAAGGTTAATGTCATCATTATAATGCTAAAAGTAACAACAAAGATATAGCCATGTTAGTCTGTAGGTTCAGTATGCTGAAAGATCTTGTAGCCCCTTTGAGACTCACTGAAAGGAAGAAGTTGGAAGCATGAGCTTTCCTAGACTTAAGTCTACTTCCTCAGATGCAACTGGTTGTTATTATTATTAGTATTATTCAAAGATATAGCTGTGTTAGTCTGTAGAATCAGTATATATAGAGAGATCTTGTAGCTCCTTTGATACTTGAGTTTTCGGAGACTTAAGTCTACTTCCCCATCTAAATGCATCCGAGGAACTAGACTGAAGTCTAGGAAAGCTGATGCTGCCAACTTCTTTATTTGATTCCACAGACTAATACGGCTATATATATCTTTGCATTCTATTATTGTTATTTCCCCAATGTTTATTTCAGCCCCCAGTGTCTCCAGTTAAAAGGAAAACGGTCGTGACTTAGTACTTTGAGTGCTGGACTACAACTCTGGAGACCAGGGTTCGATTCCCGGCTCGGCCACGTAAACCCACTGGGTGACCTTGTGCAAGTCACACTCTCTCGGCCTCAGAGGAAGGCCAAGGAAAACCATAAGGGTCGCCTTAAGTTGGAAAGGACTTGGAGGCACACAACAAACAGGAAGAGATTGCCTCAGGCCATCTCCGGAGCCTCACCTTTGCCTTTTTCAGCAAGTATATGATGGCGTCTTCTTGCGTCGCTTCGTTCTGCCCTTCTTCTTGTTCTTGTTCTTCTTCTTCCCTTTCCTTCTCTTTCTCCTTCTCTGCTTCTTCTTGGGAGAAAAAGGAAAAGGCTGGAAAAGGCAAAGAGAGAAAGAGAGAGCAAAGCAAGGTGAGACGAAAGGAGACAATTAGGCGACCTGGCTTTACTTGACAACTTCGATCCCTTTTCAAAAACTGAATTTTGTGGGTTTGTTGTGTGCCTTCAGATCGTTTCTGAGTTACGGTGACCCTATCCTGGGGTTTTCTTGGCAAGATTTGTTCAGAGGACGGTTGCCATTGCCTTCCTCTGAGGCTGAGAGAGTGTGACTTGCCCAAGGCCACCCAATGGGTTTCATGGCCGAAGCAGGATTCGAACCCTTGTCTCCAGAGTCCCAGTCCAAACACTCAAACTAGGCTATTATGTATTTATTCCGTAATAAATCAATGCTAATAAGTACTTTACGTAAATAATTGTTTCAAACTAAAGACTTTCTAGGGAATTTTATTTTTATTTTTTTACCCTGAGTATTATGGTGGTTCTAATTATCTAAGAAAAGTAATATTTTAAATAGGTTTTCCCATCTGTTTTTAATTTAAAAAAAATATGTTCAGAGGTATTTTGGGCAATTTTTTGGGGGGGGGAGATTGAAAACTGGGCCAGAAATTTACGAAATCCATGAAAAATAACAGTTTTAAAACCCATAAAGTATCATTCCTTTCCCTTCTGTCACTCAAAAGGCTACTTTCTATCATGCCCCGCCCACTTCCGCATCTAGCCCCGCCCCTTTCACCTGATAGGCCGAGGCTGCCCACAATGGCGGCGGAGGCTCCGCCCACCGCTCCTCGCCCACCGCTCCTCCCCCTTCCCTGGAGCCGAGGCGGCGCCTTCGTCAGGAAGCGCTTCCCGGCCGCCAGAGCCGCAGCCACGGCCGCCATTCCGAGGCCCCGCCGGGGCAGCAGCGTCAGGAGAGGCATGGCCCTTTAAGAAGCAGCCCGGAATAGCCGACGTACAGCGCGCTTCCCGTCACGTGACGCGGAAGTGATGTCTTTGAGCGCCACTTCCGGCCCCCCGTGTTTCCGACGGCATTGCACGGCGAGAGACGACTAAACGCGAATTCTGAGGTAACTCTAGACCCCGAGTTTCCTCCCGCTTCAGTTTAAAAACCAGTTGGAGTTTGTGTTTCTTTGTAATTTACTTCAGGTTTCACTGTCTTTTGCCGTTCCCCCGCTTTATTTTTTGGCTGGTTGTTGATTGGCTGTAGGGGGGTCACGTGTTGTGCGCTTGGTTGCAACCCAGCCATTCTCCCCTCCTTTGTTTTGTGGCTGTTTGTTGATTGGCTGTAGGAAGTCACGTGTGGTGCGCGCGTTCGCTGCCCCCGCCCTCAACTCTCCCATGCTTGATTTTGCATCTGCTTGTTCATTGGTTGTAGGAGTCACGTGCCGCCCCCACCATTTCCTAGCTTACTTGTATAGCGGCCTGTTCATTGGGTGTAAAATGTCATGTGGTATGTGTCTTATTGACGCCCTCCATTTCCTAGTTAACATGTATAGCGGTTTGTTCATTGGCTGGAAGTAGTCACGTGTCGTACGCCTGGCTTTTTCGCTTCTCAGAGCGTTGCTGGGCACGCCGGCTCTCGCTGCTCACGTGACCGAGGCCTGGGTCTCAGGTTGTTGCTAGGCAACAGAATGGCCCAAGCCTGGCCTGGTAGGCCTCAGCCATCTATTTAATTTGATTTTTAAACTGCTGTTTCCACACAAAAGCAAATTCGTATTGAAAATAAACAAAACGTGGAACTCTTGAGCTCAGAGCGTTGTAGGGGTTTATTTTTTTGATAAAGTTTCTACACAATTTTTTTTTAAAAAAAAATCCTAAATATGTGCTTAACCAAATAAATCAATCACCACACAATTTGAACACGTTATTTATTCCTTTTATAGGCCGCCTTTCTCTCAGGATGGGACCCAAGGCGGCTTCCAAAGAGCATTGGTGAAAGTACCTCAATAAAAAAAAATGTAAAAAGAATTTTAAAATTCCCTATTAGACAACATAAAATCACTTAGAGGCCATACAACAGATTTAAAAAGTAAAACATAGATCTCAAATTAAAAACAAAACCTGTTTATCCCATTAAAAGCCCACTTAAACAGGCTTTTACAGGAAATTATTCAATTTGTAGGCCTTATTTCAGACAAAAGTTAGCACTCAAGGCAGCTGCTGACAGGAGTGTTAGAACAAAGATAATGAGCTTGTATCATTTATTGGAAAAAATATTTGTATTTAGTACAATATTATTGAAACTGGCTACGTTTCGCTAACTTTAACCTTGTCATTTTAGCAAGACCTGAGGAGAAGCGGCTTCAGAGCTTTTCCAAGTTTCTCTTTAAACCCTTCAAAGACTTAAAGACTTGTGGTTTGTTTGCTTTTTTACTGTTGCTTCTCAGATTTTTACATTTCTCAACAAAATAAAAAGCAGCCACAGTGTAACACCTCCCAAGGCTTTATAAAACAGAGGAAGAAAAATAGAAGGTTGTCTTTTTGGAGAAGTGGGAAAACATGAAAAATGCCATACTTGCTCTTACACAGATTTCAACAAATGTATTTATTTTTAACTTATATTTATTTATTTATAGGATTTATATCCCACCTTCTCCAACAAATGCTAAATATAGCTGGAGGCTACTAAACAAATTTGTTGTTTGTCAGCTTGAGTCCTTATATCTGGAGAAAAGCATAATAATAATATTAATAATAATAATAATAATATCCTGCCTCTCTGTAAAATACAACCGATATAAATAGTAAAAGATATAATTAATAAATCCATTTTTTAAAACCAATATCATTTTTAATAAAGCCGCTTCCACTTTTGTTATGCTTTGGTTATGTCAGTAATTGATAAACTTCTAATTAAATAACAAACTTTTGTTATAAAGTTGGTAACTTTTTTTTACAGTGGAGCATGTGATAGCTCTAAGTTTCCTGAACTTATTTTGAACTTAACTTGAAATACCATAAAGTATTCTGAAATCTGTCTCCAAAATGCACTTTCATATATCTCTGATTAAATATGTCTGGATGCAAAAGTGGATAAAACTAACAAAATATTTATAGGAGACGTTAGAATCAACATTTCTGATAAATGGTCTGGCTTTACTGGAATAATAACAGAAAGATTAGAAAAGTATTTGTTTTTTGTTATAAAGAGGATATTAGTAGTATGCATTGTTTCTTCGCTCGTGATTCATCGTTTATTGCCTAGAGGGTGTTTTTATTTAATATTTGAAATCTCTGGCTGCGGTGCTCAGTTGTTTTACAGCATTGCTATATGAATGTTTACTTTAAGCGAGGCTTAAAGCTAAATTGAATTTCTTCGGCGCATTGCTGATGTCTGCGTTCTGGTTTACATTTTACAGGGGAATGAGTCCCATTGAACTCAGAGTAAACCGTGCGAGGTTGCTTTGTTGGTAGATGAATCTGCTCAGAAATACTCAAGAGGTCCAAAACACACTGCAGAAATAATCCAGTTTGAGATCGCTTTAAGGGCCTGTACAGACTGCCAGAAATAATGCAGCTTGAGGCCACTTGAACTGTCCTGGCGCTCAGTGCTAGAGAATCAAGGGAATTGTAGTTTTTTCTGAGACATTGAGCCCTCTCTATCAGAGCCCTGGTGCCACAATAAACTACAGTTCCCATGATTCCCTAGCTCTGAGCCAGGGCAGTTCAAGCGGTCTCAAGCTGGATTATTTCTGCAGGGTGTTTTGGACCAAAGTCAGGTTTATTCTATATTAGTCGACCAGGGCTTTGGCTCAAAAAATACATTTAATTAGTGTTCCCAGATCTTAGGGCCTGGTTTTGGTGGCTCACCTTCAGAACAAAAGATAGGGGCTACCTCTGCACTGCAAAAATAAAGCAGTTTGACACCACTTTCACTGGGATTTGTTGATGTGGCACCAGGGCACTGCGACACAGAAGGTGAAATATCTCGCAAAACTACGAATCCTAGCATGGAGCCATGGTGGTGAAATCAGTATCAAACTGCTTTATTCCTGCAGTGCAGACGCAGCCAAAGGTGCAGATTTTCCAGTTTTGAAGGGTTCAGATCCAGGCAAGAGGAAAAGGCTGGCTGCAAATCTTCAATTCACTTAGGAGAGGATCTGCTTGCTACAGTTTCCAATGATTCGTTGATTGTTTGTTACAACTTACAAAGGGGGGATATATATATATATATATATATATATATATATATATATATATATTTGCTTACAGCTTGCTATTTAAACACAGAGACAAAGAAAATTTAGCTACTCCTAGCTACTCTTTCCTCTTCTGTCTCTCTCTGTGTTTAAATAGCAAACTGTAAGCAACTGTGGTTAGTACTTAATGGCTTCTCTCAGGTTTTGACCTGGAAACCTCAAGGCCTGAAAGAATCCTGAGCTGGGAACCCTACATTTAATTGGTGTTTCTGATTAATCACTCCGCAGTGTTTAATTTTAATTTAATTTTTTAAAAGCTGAAATGAAATGGTAGGGTTGGAAGGGAGCTCCAAAGGTCTTCTAACCCAGCCCCTGGGATTTGACGGCGACCATTAGAATTGAATCGAAGGGAAGCAACAACAAGGCGAAAGAAAGAAAGAAGGAAAGAGAGAAAGAAAGAAAGAAAGCCACCTTTTGTAAAACTTCCCCAGAGTTTTTGTTAAAAAATCAAGGCTTTCTCTGAGCTGGTGGCCTTCAGCTGCAGACTACAA
This sequence comes from Phrynosoma blainvillii, assembly GCA_026167975.1. NCBI lineage: Eukaryota > Metazoa > Chordata > Lepidosauria > Squamata > Phrynosomatidae > Phrynosoma > Phrynosoma blainvillii. The sequence continues at coordinate 12,065,124 of JANUYF010000014.1, forward strand.
CTTTCCACCTCCAAGTGATGGGAATTGTAGTCCAAGGCTTTTTGGAGCCCTCCAAGCTGGAGAAGGGCTGTGGATTTACATCCACATTCTTGAGACCCTTCTGAAGACACTGGCCCTGTTTTGCTTGTTTTCAGGGATATATGTCTGTCTCCACTTTGGAGCGTCGTCTGCGTTTAGCTAGTTGACGAAGCAGAGAAAACGGATCAGACCCCCCGTCTGTTCATCTCAAAATATTAATATCCCAGGAGGTCAAGATCCCAGGATCTCAGCTTTCTCTTGCTGCCAGAAGTCTATAGCCCTGCCTTGGCCAAACATCCTACGTATTTAAATAATCAAAAGTAATCCCATGGTACCAGAAGGAATTGGATCTTGGTGTGTTTGTGTGTGTAGGTTGTGTTGCTTTTTTAAAAATTAAGTAGCTGCTGGACAAAACTATGCTGACTACAGTATATCTCTTCATGTATGTCTCAAACCCACCCTTCTCCAGTCCTTTTCCCCCCCCCCCCCCCCCGGTCTTTATTTTCTTTACAGAAATTTGCCTAGTAAGAGAGCAAGTTGTTTGTTTTGTTGTTGTTGTTTGTTTTAATATATTTTATTTTATATAATTATTGATTATTATTATTTTTTTACTCTGCCTTTCTCCCGGGAATGGAACCCAAGGCGGCTATAATAATAAGCACCTTCTTGTGGGAAATTGCCATACAAGAATGAGTAAACAAGGGAGAATTTATGTAAAAGCGTGTCTATATTACAAGAAAATGACTTGTAAAAATACATATTTTTTTGGGGGGGGGGAACGGGTATGAAAACTTGTACAGAAGATGCAAGAACGTATGTCTTGAGTTTTCAGGCAGGCTTTTCTTATGGGATGGTACATTTGATATATGTGGAAAATAAAACAGACTGAAATGGTTTGGGGGAGAGAGGTGAGACAGACACAGAAAATGGACACAGGTATCTTCCTCTTTGAAGTGGAGATGCCTGACGTTTTAAAAAGGCATAGAGAAGTGTAAAAATAATACAGATTTTTCTCATATTTTAGAAAAGGTCTTTTAACCCACCAAGAGAATGGCCATGAGACTTTACATAGATCTGATTTTTTCCCCCCTGAAAAAATTGTTCGCAAAAAAACCAACAACAATCTTTCCCACAAAATTATTTGAATTTTGCAGAAAGTTCAAATGAACTTTTTTAAAGTGTGAAAATCTGTTAACAAAATCTCTTTGTAATCTGCCCAGCAATGGAGGGAAGGGCAGTCACTTTTTGAAATTACACTTGTCCCTCCACATTCACTGGGGTTAGGGACACAGGACCCCTGTGAAAGTGGATAAACTGCAAATAATGGAAACACTATGTTTTTCCCTGAGAAAACATCTCTCTAGGAACCTCTAGGTCCTCCATTGTAACCATAAAATTGTGCAGAAGGAGTTACAAATGCCTAGTGGAGGGTTCTCTCTAGGAATCCCTAGGTCCTTTGGTGCTACTTTGGGTTAAAATTGACCACAGAGTTGCACTGGAGGGCCTAGAGATTCCTAGAGAGAGCATATTAATAAAATCTGTGAATAATCAAATCCACAAAAGTCAAAGCCGCAAATATGGAGGGACGAGTCTACTGCTTTTGCGTGCAAGTGTGAATGAAGCAAAGATTTCCCCTCTCTGCTGGGGAGTCGTCTTCTTTGGAGGTCCTGCTCTTTGAACTCTCTCCCTGTGGCCTTTATTATTAGTAGTATTATTTGCAGCTCTTATTTAACACTGGGGAGTGGGCCATGACCCCCATGGGCCCTAGACAATAAAGTGAAGGTGACACTTAATAAATATTTGCATTTTTCAAAATACTAAGGGATATGATATCTGAGAGGCCTTTCCTTTGAATGAAAAACAAATGGAATGTGAGGTTTATTAAGGATAAATAAATAAGGGGGCCCCTCTGTCTTCCCCCCCTTCTTCTGAAAACTTTCAATATTATTCTTTCATAACAACCCTGCATGTGTTTGTTTGCCTCTTGCCACAGGAGACGGAGGGAAAGCGTGGTATGTTTTTGGGATGGACGCCACTCTGCCTGCCGTGGCAGAGGAACTGTTGAAAGAGATTGAGAGCGCTTTTCGGGAGACATCACATGGTAAGTTTTTCTTTTGGAGAGAGGGGAGGGTTGCCAAGTGTCCCTTATTATGACAGATGTCCCTGATTTGAGGTCTGGAAAGCTTGTCCCTTGTTGAACTGGGAAATCTCCCTTACATACCCTCCAGCATTTCACAGATGAAAACCGTGGACAAATGTGGCCAAGCAACATCAGAGTGTGGTCAAAATGGAAAAGTTTATTAATGAGAAAGACTAAGAGAGGCTGTTGCATTTTGCTTTTGTCTGAGCCTACTTTAAAGGGTGAATTCTGCCCCCTTCTTACCTCTCCTCTCTGCTGAGTTAAATGAGGGTGAATGCATTTTGCGCTTTGAACTCAGTTTGCAGCAACTGAAGAAAGCTGAGGACAAAGGGGGAAAATGGGAGGAGGAAAGAGAAACTGGGACACTTTAAAAGCAGCTGAAAAGTAGGAAAGCAGAGATTGATAGGAACTGTCCCTGACATATCGGAACAGTTGAAAGGTATACCCTTATTGTAAGAGATTTCCCGTATTTTAGCTGTGGAAAGCTTTTCCTTTTATGTAGACTGAGCCAGGTGCCAAAAAGTCCCATATTTGTTTGGAGGAGGGGGCCATCCTAAAGACCGAAATGTGTGCATCCTTTAACGTATGAAAGTGGACAATATGCTAATTTTACAGAGAAACAAATAGCCGTGTGAATAGAAATCAATACTTCCATTTGCTCTGCTGATAAAACACAGACTTGGTAGCAGTTATTTCCTGGTTGTTCAACCCTGCAAGTCATGAATTTTGGCTGTCCCTTATTGCTGGTTTGAAAACCTGGCAATAGTAGCTGAGGGAGATGTAGAAGCCCCCCTCTTTGTGCCATCCTGAAAACCCACAATTAAGCCTAAACCTGTAGATAAATGTTCAGTCCATGGCCAGCAGAGTGTGCCAGAGTATAGCCAACATTGGGACGGTTCAAAGCCAGAGAGTGAAAGTGACAAACAAACAAACTTGATTATATATATATATATATATATATATATATATATATATTAAAAGCCTTGGCTGCTTCTCCCTACAGAGATGGGAACATTCTTGTTCTCGGCCTGCTGGACTAGGAAGCTGTTTCAATAACCCATGCAGAATAAATCCTCACCCCTGTCTCTATTATCTACATTTGCTCCTAATCGGCCATGGTCCCTTCCGGAACTAGAGACGTTAATAAAATGTATGCTTTTAAAACATATATTTTAAAACTAGTAGCCGTAGGAAGAATACTGTATTCCATCACACAAGGAAGGCTGCTTCTGAACCTTGAACCTTATGGGAAAGTGTATTATGGGCTAATGCTGTAAGGCAGCTGATGCAGAGGAGCAGTTAAGACTGTAAGCCTAGATGTTGAAGGCTGCCACAAACCCCTGTAGGCAAAAATGAGTAGACTTTAGACTTGTGGGAAATGAGGTTTCTGGCAATTTAGAGGTCCACCAAGTGGAAACGAAAGGCAAAATGGTGGCTGAGATGGCAGCGTCTGGTCATTTCCCTGCAACTGGTGAGCCTTTTAGGCAAGAGTGGCTAGCATTCACACAATATATGCTGTACATGCTCCAATACATGCTCCAAGGTGAGCAAAGCACCTGGCTCAGCTGGAAATGACCAGACGCTGCCATCTCAGCCACCATTTTGCCTCTACACCTAAAGGCAGCAAGTGCAGGCCATTGTAGAGGGAAGCAGTTATAGGAGAGTCAAGCCAGTCCACATCATATAAAGGGGACCGAGGGCAGTACTTCCCAGGCATCTGATGTGGGGGATTGCCAGTTATTTTTTTTCCTGAGACTGGAAATTGTGCCCATTGAGTACAATGGTTTTGTTTCTTTCTTGGGAGCTTGCCAGGAACCAGCAGCCAATGGTTGAGGAACCACCACCGGTTCAGAGACCACCACTGATCTAGGACATTCATCCAAGAGGTGCCTTAGAAAGGTCTCAACTTTTCCAGGTTTAGTCCCAAGAAAGCTGTCATGATAACCAAAACCAAACAAAAGGGCAAGGCAGTGAGTGAGACTAGCATATGCCAGCCAGTCCAGAGGTTTAAAATCCACATAAATCCAAGAGCATGTTGCCTATGACAAGAACTCTCAGCAACTCCTGGGAGATTTATAACCAACTGACCTAGAGAGGTCAGGTGGCTGTGCATTTCTCCTTTAAAAATCTGTGCATCCTTAAAGCCTCTGCAAGAGGAGTTGACCCTTTTGACTCTGCTGCTTTTCTTGTGGGTATGCTGCAAATGATGGAGAGGTTTCCTTGGTGTCCCCTAATCCTGGCTGAGCAGGGGCCAGTCTTGCTGAAGGTCCTCATTTGCTGCATCTGCCACTAGTTGGATGAATTATGGTGGGTAGAAATAATCAGCATCTAGAACTGGATCAAAAATTAGTAATGTTTTTCTTTTTCTCTTTTGCAGTCCCTGACGAACTCCTCTCGGCGTGAGTACCCTGCTTTGGTCTTTCTGTGTGTAAGTGTGGTCTGCTTCTGATCCCTTCTGCATCTCAGCACTGCCACCAAAACACTGAATGCATGTTGCATGCCCTGCTCTTAATGCCACCTGGCGTACCGGGTTCATTTGAAACAATTTCAACCCACACTAGAATATGATTACATCATGCTCTTTACCACAGGCCATGGCAATGCTGAGAATAGCAAGCTAAAATGCCAATGACAGATAGCATAGCAGACAGCATAAAATAGATGCCCAAAGATTTCTTATACCTGCATTCCCTCTCTGGAAGCCAAGATGACTAAGCTGAGGGTGTCATACTTTGGCCATATCATAAGAAGACATGACTTATTAGAAAAGACAATTATGCTTGGTAAGACAGCAGGAAAAGAGGAAGGCTGAGTTACAGGGGGAAGACTCCATTTAAAAAGCCACGGCTGCCCTGTGTTTGAAAGACCTGAGTAAGACTGTTGATGGCAGGGTGACTTGGAGGTCTCTTATTCAGAGATTCACCATACATTTAAGGCAATTTGACGGGAGTTAACAACGACAACAACAAAGTAATATTGAAGCATAAAAAGCATTATGTAATTACATTCTACTGTGTGATGAGGGAAGAATGTATCAGGTCTTGCAAGTTTTAGGAAAGCCTTAGCAGCTTATTCCTATCCCAGAAACAGCTTCCTTAGAATTTGATGGAAAAAAGGAAATGCTAATACTTCCCTAGTTATTTCTGGAACTAAAGTTTGGCCAGTTTTCAGCATGCAGGCCTCCGTGTAACTGAACAAAAAGCAAACCATGGTTCCAAACGCTTGGGTATATAATAGCATTGTTTATTATGTTTAGACCATCGACCAGAGGTAGGCAACCTTTTCCCTTTAAGGGCCGAGGGACTTCAGCTCCCAGAATCCCAGGAGCTATTGGCCAACATGGGACTATTGGCCAACATGGCTGAGGCTTCTGGGAGCTGAAGTCCCTTGGCCCTTAAAGGGGAAAGGTTGCCTACCCCTGCCATAGACCATTCACATACAAAACAAATGAGTACAATAGAAAAGTGCAACATGGAATAAATAGCATATGGATCTAGAATGCTTTTTTTAAAAAAAAACCTCAGTAAGATTAAAGCACTTTGAATATAAACAACAAGGGTACAATTAAATGAGAGCATCTCCAGAACAATTTATTCCAGCATCAGCAATAAATCTTGCCTGAATTGTCATTGCTGCCAGGGCGAAAAGAGGAATCTTGTGAGTAATCGTACAGTCATTATCAGATAAGAGAGAGAAAATCTTTTCCGGAGCAATATTAGAGCGTAGGCAAGACAGAACAAATCCCAACAATTTAGCTCTTGATGCAGAATATAAAAGCCAAATAACGAGGCATATCCTCCATTTCTGGAGCTTTTCTTGTACTGATACATAGTGCAAGATCTCTGTGTGGCTTGTTTGTTTTGTTTTGTTTGTTTGTGGGCATATGTAAACAAGTAAGTTTCTAGTCCTCAGGGCTGTTAGCATTTCCTGAAAATTTGTGAGCCATTTTGTGCTCTGATGGCATAGAGACTAGACTCATATTTATATATATAGGAAAGGCCAAGTTTAAATGGGAAGAGTGGGTTGAGGTTGTTTCAGTAGTAATAATTCAGGGAGTGAGAGATGGCAGGGTGTGTGTGATTCCACCAAAGGAAAGAAAAGCACATTTACAAATGCGTGCTTCTCTCTCCGTCTTGGTGGCTGGGGAGCATTGACCTGCCATACAGCGCCTGGCTGGAGGATGTCCTCCCTTCACGTATTTGGCTCTGGGGCATCGTCTTTCCTCCTTTTCCCACGTCTCCCCCCTTTGAATTTTCCTCCTGCAGCTGTTACGCCTCATCTTCCAACTTCCTGCTGATGGAAAGACAGAGGGCCTTTGAAGAGAAATATTTTAAAAAGAGAGAGAGAGGGAGAGAGTGAAGAGGAGGGAAAGAGAGGCTCGGATTAGGGTTGCCATATCTCTGCTTTTGTGGGTTTTGTGGGTCATCTTCAGGTGGGAGACAGGGGTGCAAATTCTCCAGTTGTTTTTTTTTGGGGGGGGGGAGATTCTGCTCTAGCAAAATGCCTAGCTCAGCTAGTAAAGCACCAGCTTGCTAAGGATGAATTGATTCCTTGGTGCAATTTACAAAGATATGGGGTCTATATAGGTAGCTTTCTTTTCCCTCTCAGATGCTTTGGGGGCCAGGGCTCACCTTCTGCTCTGCTCTCTATCCACTTTCTGCCTAGAAGCAAGGAGGCTAGATTAAAGGTTCCTTATCTCGCCTTTCTCATTAAGTGAGAAGGAATACTCCTCTCATTTCATCTTGATCTGGGAGCCACCCCTTTGGCTTAGACTTTTCTCTTAATATCCAAATGGGAAAATAAGTTCTCTGTGTGTGTGTGTATAAATAACATGGAGTAAGCAACAGTGTTTGGTATAATACTTAATGCATAACAGTTAATGACATCACTGGGCTGTTTGTTAATTGCTCTCAGGGTTTGGCCAAGAAACCTCGCAGCTTGGGACGATCTTGAACTCGGAACCGTAGACCCTGTACATAAAGGAACCCATTTTGGCCCCTTGTTCTGTGAACAGGAGAACTGCCCAGCGGCCTCTCCGATGGCCGGGCTTTAGGCGCAAGTCCATCTGTCAGCGTTTCAGTGGAGATTAGGGTCAGCTGTACTGTACAGTGTTTAAAATCCCTCGAGTTCTGTCCTCGGCTCCGGGGGAGGAATTAGACCCCTTCTTCCCAGAATAGAAAAGCTGTCTTCCTGGGGTTTATTTTCAGATCCCTTTGAGTACAGCCACTGCTGTCTCTTGTCTTGCAGTTTGAATATTCACCGCTGCAGTCAGTAAAGCTTTTGCCACCTCCTGACGTCTGAGCCGGCAGGGTGTGAGGAGGATGTACCACCCAAAAATAACGGCTAAGCTTCCCGTTCTTTTGGACAGGGTGTGACACCTCTGGTTAATGGTACAGTCACCTGTGATGTCAGTTGTGTAAAGTGGCCGTGTCATCCAGGGATTAAGCCCTTCTACCAAACATAAAAGGATTTTCCACATTTGCAGAGCTCCCCTAAGACTGGCGAACACTCATTCAAGCCTTGCGAATGGTTTCACGAAAAGTTCCTAATTTGCTGGTGACAGTCGGGCCTGTTCAAGTAACTTGTGCAAAAAATAAGCTTTTTGAAAATGAAGGTCTGTGTTTGGTTGCCTGGGGGGGAGAGGTCAGCACTCGCCACAGGTGACCAAATGAATTTATTATTATTATTATTAAAATTTATTTTTAAAGTGCTGTTAATGTACACAGCACTGTACAAAGATATAATCAAAACACTCTACCTTTTTTTGGGATTGCTTTTCCTTAGGATGGGGGGGGGTCTTCTGTGGGGGACGGCAGAACCAGCAGGGCAGGTTTCCTACCCAGATCACCCCATGGACCACATACACACCCACAAACACCCACATCAGGTCCAAATACCTGTTGTCTTCTATAGTCTCTCTCAAAATGGCAACAAGAAGTGTAGCTCTATACATCTGGGAGGCAGCAGGTTGGGGAATAGCTAGTGTAGTCAGTACTCAGGTAGACAGACCAAGGGTTTATTTCAATATTAGGTGCTTTCCTACATCCTGGTTCACTGAGAAGCATGAGGACTGGAATCTTTATTTAGTTTTTAAGGGATGCTGAATAGTATAAGGCAGCTTCTTGCGTTTCTATTCATTCAGAGCCATGAGGACTGGGAACGTACTTTAGTTTTAGGGGACACTGAGTGGTGTAAGGCAATTTCTTATGTTCATGTTAACTCAGAACCGTGAGGGGTAGAATCTTATTTCTTTTCAGTGGTGTCTGGTGACATTAAAGCAACTTCCTGTGTATTTCTGTAGTCAGGCAGAGGGGGTGTCTTCCTGGCATATACTTCTCCACACTCCTCAAACTCTCCTTCCTCATAATCCTTTAGGTTTTAAATGCCTTTTAAAAACAACAGAAGTGGGCACACTAAAGGGGTTGGCACAATGTCTTCAGCCCAACTTAACCTGGCCATTTTCTTTCTCCTAGGCTTAAATTCGTCTTCGGTGCTTCTGCTGTCCCTGCTTTAGATTTAGTCGATCGCAAGTCAGTCACACGCGTTGTGTCTCCTAGCGGAAGAACAGTGTACCAGGTACAATTGCTTTTTCTTTCTCTTAAGTGGTGGCCTTTTAGAGTGAGTCAAGCGACTCTATGGATATGTGGGGACATTTAATTATACAAGACATACCTATCTGTTTCGATTCCACCTTTCGATGCAGCTAGTTACCCAAAAGGCTTAGTTTAACATAATATGATGCAATCATTCTGGGATTATTTAAACTGCTTTCCTCCAAAATGCATGGCATTGATAAGAGATAGGATAAACCCACCGAGTTAGAGTGGGTCCATAAAGGTGGTCTAGTTCAGGGCTCAGAATCCGCCAGCGACCCAACCCCACTCAGTGACTATTCTGGCTGGGGGGTTCTGGGAGTTGTAGTCCAAGACAGTGACTTCCCCCTAAACTTTGACTGAATCCACCCCACCCAGCCCTTTTCTGTGTCAGAGAACCTGTTAGAGAAGGCCCATCCACGTTCTATTATCAATTTCCTCTTTCTGCTAATCCATGTGGTGTAGTAGTTACCATGACAGAATGGGACATCCAGGTTCAAGCCCCCCACCTCCCAAAGAGCCATGAAAACTTACTGGGAGACTTTGGGTCAGTTGTTTTTAGTCATCTTGGCCCGCCTCACAAGATGGTTGTGAGGATACACCAGGAGGTAGAAGATCCACACATGGAGAAAGACAAGATGATGCACTTTTCTTGCCAAATTCCACATATGTAAGCTGACAGCTGAATTTGGGGGAGCAGAGTTACAACAACCGGATGGGATGTTTTCAGACATAAATGGGTGCTGGGAATGGTACTCACTTTGATGTACAGTTCCCAGAATCCCCCACTTTTGGGGGGGATTGTGGAGGTTGTGGAAAGGCCTGGAGGAAGCCCTCTATCCCCTAACATAGGCCTGAAGGAGTTTTTGCCTTTCTCCCCTCCTCTCAGACTCCACCATCCTCCTAAAGCCGGATTAAAACAGATGCATCAATTAAGACTTGACTGATGTCCTAAGGAGGGCAATGCTAAGCTCAAAGAGGAAGGCAAAGCAGTTGACATACAAGGCGTCTGCCTGTCAGACAGACGGGCTTCAGAGACAGCAACTGCCTCCAGACTGCTTTGAAAAATGAAAGAAATAATTGAAACCATTCCCTTTGTAACGCTTGTGATATTTCAAGTATAACAACTGCTCAGATGTATAAATAGGAGCGTTCAAAAACAGCAATCAGAACACTTACCAAAAAAGCCTTCTCATTGATTCAAAAGGCAAATACATCCTTCCAAGCATGATATTGCCATATATGCTCATGTATATCTCAACCTCATTATAAGTTGAGGGCAGGTTTTGGGGCAAAAATTATAGATTTAGATACCACCCTTGATAAGTTGAGGGGAAAGCTTAAGGGCACATAACTTTTAACTGTTGAACTGTTTGAGCTCATCCCAAAGGCTGGATGGAGGAGGAGGGAACTACGGGGAATGGTGGCTGTGATGTGTGGGGACCAGGTGCAGACAGGGCAAAGAAAATGTACACACGTCAAAAAGGATGTAATGGCCAAGAGTTAAAGTACAGTATTAACTTTTATCAAAAAAGGAACCATCCCCTTTTCTGAGTAGAGTGGCAAAAAGCAAGAAAGCAATCTATCTGACTCTCTCTACTCTCTCAGGACTACTTTGAGGGGAAACTCTGCCCAGTTAATTAATTACATTTAAAACAAAACATTTTCTAAGCTCTCCTAACAGTATCCCAGGCAAGGCTTGGCCACGTTGGCCTCTGTTTCTTGCCCCCAGCACTATTGCGTCAGCCACAAGATGGGAGGGAGGTAGCATTTTGGGGTGGGTTAAATGAAGGAATGTTGCAACCGACAGCTTTGCTGGAGAGGTTGGATCTTCCTTTGGCTTGCTTGTTTTCTTCCTTCGCCTTCTCTGTGTTATTTGATTTTTAAAATTACATTCATGTTAATTATCTTTGGGGGAGGTGGCTTGCCCCCTGCCCCCAGTATAATAAGTGCATTACATGAGCTGAATTATTATTTCTTGAATGTACTGGGTTAGCAAGAGGGGTAGATTTAGTTGGATGACCTGGAAGTGAGAGGTTGGTCAGGAGCCAGAGTTTCTCAGACAAGAAGGCAGCCAGCGATCTGCTCTCCCACCGACCTCCCTCTGCTGCAGCTCACTGAGAAATAATTTCCTACACACTTCAGGCAGTTTTTTAGGGGGAGACACACTGACCCTACAAGAGCTGTGTCTCTTGGTCAAGGACCAACAGTTCCTCAGAAGCCTTAGTAGCTGGCTCCCTCTTCCTCCACTCTGGTTAGCCCCCCTCTTTTTCTCTCTTCTCTTAAGTCAGCTCAAGACAAGCAGAGAAAAACCTTCCTCCTGGACATTTGGACATCTAAGAGCGAGAGCGAATGGTCTCTCATCTCCACGTGGGCTGGATCCAAAATCTGAGTAGTGGGGAATGAGTTTGAGGGAGGAGGTTGCTATTTGCCATCAAGTTAGTTCTGACTTGTTCTTGTTCTTACCCTGATCTGGTTGTTTCATTTCACATGTGCACATTGTTCATTTTGAATAAAAAGTTGGTGAAAGACATCAAACTCCCTTTTTTAAAATGGTGTAGGACTCTCCCCCCCTATTCTTCCCCTGTTATTTCTACCTGGGTACCAAATTTTTTGTTAAAGAACTAATGCCCAGAGACACAGCTGCTTCATTGACTGTGATGTATCTGTACATACCATTTAAAAATTCAGTTTAAAAATCTGAAATGAAATCTGTGTTGCTTTATTTGTTTAATTTAAGTTAAGCACTAGTTTTCCTTCTTCTGTTTCTACAGGTGGTTGGCAGCTCAGGGAAACTCTACACTTGCTATGCCTCCTGCCACTTCTGCACGTGTCCAGCTTTTACATTCTCCGTCCTCCGGAAAGGCGACAGCCTAGTGGTGAGTTGACTGGACCGAGAGGTCCAGTAGGGAGGAAATGCTAACCATAATGATGTGTGTAGCAGACAATGAGTTTCTCTCGCTTGTGCATGCCTTGTCCAAAACAACATGAGCAGCTGAAAAAACAGAGGATAATTGCTCAGTGGATAGAGCTTCTGCTTTGTACATAGAGGGCCCTGGGCTCAATCCATGGCATGTCCAGGTTAGGTAAAGGGGAAGCGCCTTCTCTGAGATCCCAGACAATGTTCAGAACCATGAGGACTAGAACCTTGCTTTACTATAGCTCAGTGGTAGAGCATTGCTTTACAGATGTTGGCTGCAATTCTGTGTATCAGTCTGTGTCGTATAACTTTACACATATATCGCTATGTAACTTTACTTTGCTATATAGCAGAGGCACCGCTGTGGAACCCTCCTGGTGAATTGCAAAGATGTGTACCAGGGCACCGACAAAAGTTTTCTGGTGCACACTGGACTGTACTAACATACATTGGCACTCTCTAGCCAGTGCCCTGAAGCCCCTCGGTGCCCATTGTGCATTGGGCACTTTGCTGCCTCCCCATATATTAACATCACAGCAGCCCCTTGCAGAATATGGACATTACAAAACTGCTCAGTGCTTTTTCCTGCCGACTCAAGTTCACATATGTAGACACACATCCCTTACTGAATTCCAGCCATTAAGTCCTCAGGTTCACTCCCCAGCAGCTCCACTTACAAAAGGGATCAAGTAGTAGAAATGACAAAGAAAGACCCTTCTTGCTACTCAAAGAGCTGCTACCGGTTAGAGGAGAAACATTTCTCTGTGTCTGCTGGAGGCTTCCATGAACTTTCAAGAAGCAACCCCCAAGTGCTGTTTGGGAGATAGAGGTCATAACCTCGGATTGGCTTCTTCAGAGTTCAGTTTAGAACTTGGACCAGAATCACACACACCTATCCCAAAAAACCTGGAAGCCTTCAGGCACCAATCCACATCTTTTCTGCTTTATGAGGAAGGAGAAAATGGAGTGGAGGGTCTCAGACTGCTACCTGCCGACCCTGCAGTTTGTCCATTTCCAAATGCCACTCATTCCCCTTTCCCTCCCGCAGTGCAAACACATTCTGGCCGTCTACCTCAGCCGGGCTGTCGGAGCCTGCCAGGAGCTGACTGTACCAGATGAGCAATTGACCAAACTTTTGCTGCCCCAGGAAGATGGGGGGGAGGAGGATCACACACGGACGTAATTTCACCAGAGAGGGAGAGAAAACACAGAAGGATTTGCTGTCGTCTTTATGAAATCCCCCGAAAGGTGCTTAGGACTCTCACCAGATGGCGTTTATTAGTCCTCACCTGCCCACCCATTTTCCTTCTGAGGGTACATTCTACCAACACTGTGGAGAACTGATCTGCAAATGGGTAGTATTTTCATGCAGAGGAAGTGTTTTTTTCTAGGATGACAATTAGATTAAAGTTTTATGTGTGTACATGTGTATCCCCTGGCTTGAAACAGATGGGTGTCCGCGTCTTGGGGGTGGTGGTCTGTCTGTAGGACTTCTTTAAATATTGGGTTTTTGTGTCTGACAGGATTCTGTAGTAGCACAAGGGTGATGATAGTCATGAATTCAGGCCTCTGGAAATGTCAACACTTTTGCCAGAATCCTATGTGATGCAGCTATTTGTGGCACTGAATTTGAACAGCTTTGTGTCTAGAGGTTTTTAAATCTCTGTCTGTGGCTACCAAGTACATTACACACAACTCTGATCTTAAACCATCCTTCCATTAAAGTATTCACCCAGGGCATCAAATATGCCTAAACCTAGAGCCCAGGAAAAGCTTACTCTTTTGGACTACAACCCCCAGAGTCCCCAAAGGCCAGCTACAGGCTTTTTCTGTGCTTATAACCAAAACAGCATTTAAAGCATTTTGTATGAATCAAAACAAAACACATCCATCTACATCAGGAGTTTTTGCCATCAGCAACTCTTTTATTAAAAAAAATGAAGGAAAGATTTTGTATCAAACCATCCTCTCTCCTTTCCCAATTAAAAAACAATTTAAATGAAGAACAGCAAATTCCCCTTGCCTCTGTCTTTCCCCTCCAAGTTACTTTAAATTAAAGTTGTTGGGGCTTTTTTAAAGACACTTACTGTATTGTTACATGCCTACCCAAAACGTTTTTCCCATTGGAGAATACCAGCAGCATCAAATAACTGATGAAAAAAAAATTAAATTAAGCCCTAAAAAAGTGACAACAGGGGTGGGAAAAGCCAGAAATCTTTCTACCGAATATTAGTTTAGCAAACTCTTGCACATTGACCCCTCCTTTTATCCTGACAAGTTATTTTTAATCGCTGAAAAATAAACATGACAGATATCCAAAAAGAGAACGTGCACAACCCCATCTGGAAAATTTGCTCTTGTTACGGAGGCAAGAATTTAATGTACTGCTTCCTTTTTTTAAAAAAATGTATTCTTTCCCATGTTAAGGGCAGAGTTTGGAAATGTTAACCTTTCTTGTAGACCACCGTGCCCATAATCCCCAGCTTCCCTTGTTACTAGGTGATTATGGGAATGGTAGTTCCATAATAAGACTTGTTTTCCTCAACCTCTGGAAAAGGGCTCAGACAGCATCAAATTCCTCTGAGAGGCGTCATGTTTGTCCCAAACGCAAAATCCCGATCCTAGAATTTTAAGAGTTAATTTTTGAGTTGGCAGGGATCTTGAGAGGTAATATATCCCATCCCTATTCCCTTTTTCTCAGTGCAGGATAACACACGTGTATCTGTGCGTCACAGAGATTAATAGTTCAACCGCAGCAGTACAATTTAACAACAACAAAAAAATTGGTCACAGGCTCCTTCGGGAGCATCGGCTGTCACGCTCTCGAGAAGAGAAGCCAACCACCTCCCTCAAAGGAAGGCCGGAGATGTACTGATGTTGCTCACGGCGAGTTGGCGGCTGCTGCCTCCACCTCCACCCTTTTTGGGGTAGTTGGGGAACTCCTCTGCCTTGCAGAGCAGGTACCGCGAGAGGATCTTGCGGAAGGTGTAGCGGAAATCCCGGATCCTGTAGGCGTAGATGATGGGGTTCACCACCGAGTTGGCGTGGGAGAGGATGATAGTCAAGTTCATCACCCAGTGCGGCTTGCTCTCGGCAAAGTCCGGCCGGAAGAGGGTGAGGCAGTTCAAGATGTGGAGGGGGAGCCAACAGAGGGCAAAGAGGCCCACGATGATGGCCAGGGACTTGGCGGCGTTGACCTCCCGCTGCAGCGTGGTCCGGGAGTTCCCCATGAGCTCCATCTGCCTCAACTGCTTGCAGGCCACCATGAAGATCTTGATGTAGATGCCCAGCATGATCACCAGAGGCAGGAGGACGCAGCCAAAGAAGTTGAAGTAGACCATGTAGCTCATGGGCACCACGTTCTCGAAAAGGCATGGGACCAAACAAGCCGGGGAGCCGTGCCACGGCCCCACTGCCACCTCTTCTTCCTTCTCTTCCGGGGTCCCTGTCCTGTTTGTGCAGTTCTTGGTGGCCGTCTCCCAACGGTTCCAACCCATCAGAGGCGTGAGACCGATGCCGAATGAGAGGATCCAGAGGATGGTGATGAGACCCCGGGCCCGTTTTCCAGTCACTAGGCTCTTGTATCTGCAAAGCCAATGGCCACAAAAAAGGAAAAGGGACCAAGCATTAATATGCAAGCTGTCTTCCGCCTATGCACCTTTGGCTTTTGTGGGTTGGATTATTCGCAGATTTGATTAATTTGTTCTCTCTGGGAATTAACATTTTAAGAAGGAAGATAATAAACTCTTAGCTGAGACAGTGACTTTGCAACGTGTGATCCCCACATCTCCTGCCATTCCTTTCAAGTGGGAATTCTGTGGCCTTCTTGGACTGCAACTCCCATCAGCCCTGAATTCTACTGTGAGTCCCAACTAGGGAAGACCCATTGAATATTTGTGAGATTTACCTATGTAATGGCTCACCATTCAGCAATCGGTTTGGTGAGGCTACTCTAGTTGGGAGTAACCTAGACAGCTCAACCCCATGTTCAGGAATGCTAGGAGTTGCAATCCATCTGCATCTCAAGGGCCACACAATTCCCACTGGGCTGCAGTTAGAGGGTGGGGAACTTCTTTTAGCCCAAGGGCCAAATTCAGTGTCTCGGGGGTCACATTCAAGCAGCAAGCTGACCGAAACCACATCCCACTCTGCTCTTCTCTCTGTGGGAAGCAACGGTGTGACACAACACATTGTGGGGCCGACAACAATGGGGGGATATGAGAAACAGCAGGGAGTGCGAAAGAACGGCAGCCTTGGAGGGAATGCCGAAGGCTGACTTCCCTTCAGAAAAATTCCACAGATACCAAATGGCCCTGGGATCGAGGGACGTGACGGACCGGGAGTTCCACATTCGACTCCTACCTCCTAAATTATTTGCTTCACATCCTTCTTTTGTTCCAGGGAACAGGGCCAGGGGCATGGATGAGTCTCCCCCCACTCCTTATAGCTTCATGAGGACCTTGTGAGGTTGGATCAAAGTCGTCCACTGAGTTTTGTGACAATAGGGATTCGAATACAGATCTCAGAAGGTAAGGAACGCATGGCCATCCATAAGTTGCTGGACTATAGCATCCATCTGCTCTAGCCTGAATTCCCAATGCATGCCTTCCAATATGTCACAAGAGGACGTACTTGGCCCGGCATCATCAGAGTGTGGTCAAATTAATGAGGGAGAAAAGACAAGCTGGATGAGGTTGCTGCAATTTGCTTTTGCCTACATCTACAGGGAAGGGCAAGACGTCATCCCCTCTTCTCTTCCCGCTGAATTAACTGAGCGCAAACTACTTTTGCACTTTGAATTCAGTCTGCAGCAATTGAAGAAGCTGAGGACAAAGGCTGAAAGTGGGAGGAAGAGAGAGAAACGGGGACATTTTAAAAGCAGCTGAGGAAGCGGGATGGCAGAGGATTAAACAAGGCTTGTTCAAGCCCAGCTGGGACACTTGGAGGGTATGCCAATGGTGAGAAAGTATGGAAGGTACAGCTTCGAATTTGCCACCCCACTGTAACCCCAAAATTTTGTTGGACAGTTTAGCGCATTGCAACGGCCAGGTGACAAACCTTATTCTCTGAATGTCTACCCACTGGCAACAGAAGAGAGATATTCTCAACAAGTTTCACCCAGCCCATGAAAATATGTTGGAAATGTGAAAAGAAGCGAAATAGGCAAAAACAAATACACCCAACAAACACACAGTTTTCAAAGAGGACACTAAATGACCCATAAGGAAACCGTCCCATTGAAGGGTCAGCATGGTGTAGTGGCTTGAGCGTTGGACTGAGACTCTGGAGACCAAGGTTTGAATCCCCGCTCGGACATGGAAAGCCCTTGGGTGTCCTTGGGCAAGTCACATGCTCTCGGCCTCAAGAGGAAGGCGATGGTGGCAGGCATCCTTTGAACGAATCTTGCCGAGAAAATCTGAGTTGCCATAACTCCGAAGGCACTCAACGCCAACGCCAACCAAGGCAATGGTGAGAAACAGTTGAGAGGAACGGAGTAAACTACGAAAAAGAGTGTCAGGCTAGCCGGCCAGAAACCCCAACAGGGTCTTCCATTCGACGCGGCACCATTTTGTTCAAAATGGCACCCAAGCAAGTCCGGAAATGGCTTCCCAACTGGCATAAGAAAGGTGTGTGTGTATGGTCACAGAGGTTGGGGGGAAAGGCACATTTCAACACTTTTTATAAGAGAAAAGGCAGAGAGGGGAAGCGTTGGCTTTTTCCTTCCCGTCAGACACAGGGAAAGTCCTCCCTCTTCTCTTCGCCACCACAAAGAAGTCCATTCTTAGCTGCCTTATTTGCATTTCTACTTAGCGTCTCCTTCTGTTGGGTTTCTTATTCAAGGGTATGAATGGGCCACAGGGTTCCTTTTCTCCACCCAAAAGACTCCCATGGAAACCGAGATTGCTTGAAATAAACAGTGACAGTTTTCTAAAGGGAGGGGGGGGGCAAAATATTGGGAATTTCTCTCTCTTTTCCCCTCCCTAGGGCTCCCTCCATTTCGAGAAAAAGACCCACAACGTGCTTAGCAAGTCCAAATCATGGGCCTTCCTCAGCCTTGCCGAACCTGAGCTGCTTGGCGCAAACTTTGCATGACTCTTCAGGTGCCTCTCCACGCATTTGCTCAACCCCAGCGGCCGAAAAGGAGTAGAGTAAGTAGCCCAGAAAGATGCACAGAAACCAGTGCGGACCAGTTATCAAATGTAACATGAACCTGAACTAATTTACAAAACGATGATAGGAAAGAGAAGAGGCCAAGTCTTCCTCCGGCTGATTTTCAGCAAAGTGGGGGAACTGTGGAGAGAGCAAAAGCATGCATCTCAGGAAGAAATCTCAGTCTCTTGGCTTTTTAAACTCACATGATCTGCAGAGATAGACAAACCATTCTGCAAAAAACAATTCTGTTCAGCCAGGTGGAGTCCGATCCAAGGCTGCCGCCCCAAGACATCTCACCACCTGAGGCACAGAACAAAATAGTTCTTTCACCTATACAAAAGCAGAGGAGATAAAGCTTTTTGCAATTCATGGCACCAGATCCGCTGCCATACCTGACTAACTTGGGGTGTCCAGACCAGAATTAAATGGCACTTTCTGACGCTTTGCCACCAAGAATCTGCTGCCTGAAGCAACCCAGCTGAGAAAGCTGCTCATTCCACCAGAATATTTTAACTATAGTGACTGAGGATATATATGGATGATGGATAGCCAAATACCAATTTGTCATCTTTCCCCAGTTGTCTGCATCTAATGCAAATGAAAACAGGACCAACATCGAGAGACTCTCCTACCCAATGCAAGTTTTTCTTTTCTCCCTCAAGTACTTTAAAAAATACTCAATTATTAATGACCCCAAGAGGCTTCGTGTTTTGTTTTTTCTCTGCTTTGCTTTGGCATTGATGAATTTATCAATTATTAATTCGGCCATTAGCACGCAAAAAAACAAACAAACGTGTTTACCTGCTCACGAGCCCCTTTTTTTCTTCCCCCGTTGAATAATTCATCTTCAAAACAGGGCATGTTTCCGTTTGTCGATTCAGCTTTTACAATAAGCCAGGAGGGATTTCTTGAACCCATTTCCAGAGATAACCAGCCAACCAAGGCTGACTGGGAATTATTATTGCCTTTGCCGGTTAAAAATAAAAATAGCCCTGAAAATATCCGTAATATTAAGGTTCCTCATAGAATTGTTGAAGTCTTTGAGTCTAAGGAATCTTGTTATCTAAGGATTGTTGGGGACCCGCATCTTTGCAAGAGGATAAATACAAATCCCACGTATGGCTGCGGGAATTAAAATTAGGCGCTTCTGTAAAATTGGGGACTTCCATAATGTCCGTATCCAAGTAAAAGGCTGCCCATACGTTAGCTTATTCAACTTATATGCCGAAAAAATCCTATGCAAAGCAGGTTTAGACTCGGAAGAAGGAGGAGGAAAGATCGGCGATCAAAAACGTAAGATACGCAATGCTAAATGACAACTTGGAATGACCGCTGGGGTAAGTCAATAAAGAAAGTGCAAACCTATGGATGCCGGCCGTGAAAGCCTTCGACTTCATATTTTGAATTCATTTTGCAACAACCGAAGTAAGCTGAGGACAAAGGAAGAAGGGGAGGGAGAAAACGGGGCCTTTAAAAATAGCTGGAAAAGTGGGATGGCAGAGGATTAACCAAAATTCAGGACGGTTTTGCCAAATCAGGACAGTTGGACGATGTGCTTTTGACTGGGAGTTAGCTATGGTTACCTCGAATCTTTATGTTTTTACTAGTCACCATTACTATTTATAAATTTCAAGGGAGGAAGAGGAAACAAGGAGTAATTCTTATCACGCCGGCCACATGTAGTAGAGAGCTCAGTTGCTCCAGCCGTGGCATTGGAAGATAAGCCAACCCACGCTGGGCTTTTCTCATGACAGATCAACTAGATAAAGACAGACTTTGGGGAAAACTAAACACTTCTTTTCTTCATACTTTCCCTGTCCCCAGCAATCCCACAAAGGAAACTGGTCCGAGCCAAAGTTTATCCTAACAGAAGCATAGGTAATCCTTTATCTGAAACTCAAACCATCCAGTCTTGCAAATCCAGTCTTCCCACCCTTCTGCCCAGCAAACCGGTGCATCTAGGGTTATTCCTTGCTTTTTCTAACTAGAGATTATTACGCTCAAGACATCTGCCTCCAATGCACAGATTTTCTTACTGAAATACAAGTAAAGGAAAGTTCACTTCATGGTTCTGAACCAAGATTTGGTTTTAGGGTTTGGGTCGTCTAAATCCAAATCTTGAACAGGGAGGGCCACCCTATCCAAAGTCAGGTAAAAAATAAAATATTAAAACGTAATACAGTCAGCCTTGCGTATCCAAGGATTGTGCATCCACGGATTCAACCCTCCATGGATTGAAAAAAATATATATATTAAAAAAAAAAACCTCCAGAAAGCAAACCTTGATTGTGCCATTTTCCTACAAGGGATGGCATTTTTATTACACCATTGTATGCAATGGGACTTGGGCATCTGTGGATTTTGGGATCCACAGGGATACCTGAAATTAAACTCCCCAAAATACCAAGGGCCCACTGTAAAGGTCCAATTGGTGCCAAAGATGGTTTCTTGCCAATGCCAAGTTGGAAATTAATGGCATTGAGGCTTAATTTATTTTAAGTGTATATATACTGGGATTATTATTATTATTATTATTATTATTATTATTATGGCCTTTTAAACTGAATGTCGTGTTTAATAAATTGAGAGATATGGTTATGTAGTGGTTGGAGGACTTTAGGACTTTAGAAGACCAGGGTTCGAATCACCACTCAACCACAGAAATGCATTGGTTATTCTCTCGGTTTCAAAGGAAAGCAAAGGCAAAAATTTCCCCAAATAATTCTTACCAATGAGAGTCAGCATCCTGTCTTGGTTTGAGAGTTTGACTAAGGCTCAAGGAGACCAGGGTTCAAATCCCTTTCAGTCTTGGAGACCCTCTAGATGACCTTGGGCAAGTCACTCTCTCTCAGCCTCAGCCATGGCAAACCCCTTCTGAACCAATCCTGCCAACGCAGTGAGTGGGATGTGTTTTAAGTCACATATTCTTTCATTAAAAAAAATTACTTCCAATACATACTTATTTTTGCATTTTAGAGTCTAGAAATAGGAACATAGGAAATATAATTTCACAAAGGAGCAGGAGCAAAAAAATGTGTTTATAAATAACAGCATTTCCTTTACTGTTGCAAGGATCTGTGTTTTACAGTTTCCACAAAAGCACCAGCTCTGGGAATATGGAAGAGAGGGAAAATTGTACATAATTAGATATTAGGGAACCTTTTGCGTCCATCCCTCTGTGACTTTATCGGCAAACCACGCAACCAGAGCTCTCTTTCAAAAATACTCGATTGTACAATATACATTCATTAACGGGAAGTGGCTAGCCAGTTCTCTTTTCTACAGCTGCCACCTTTTTCCTGCGCCAGCGCTCTTCTGTCATTAAAAAACAACAACCCACTATCCCTGCCAAATTTGGACAGTTGGAGGATATGGGAGGAAAAAGGATACAGTATAATGCACCTTCCTATGTTCCTATTTCTTCAAAATCGTGTGAAATAACATTTTACTTCATTGTTAGAGAAAGTCTAGAGATACAAGTCTAGCTTCCTAGAATAAAGGCAGAAGAAATAAATGCTCCTCTGAATTCTCCTTCCCCTAATTCCCCCAGATTTTGTCAAGACTTGGTTTTATTTTAAATCCCCATTTATTATTTTGTTGTTTAAATCTTGCATTTCATTTTCCAGGCAGCACAGAAGACGCCGCGGTTTAAAACAGCGAGGGATGAATTGGAAAGCGATGACAGATATCTCCACCGAGGGAAGACAAGGTAAGGCTAAAATGGTCGCACCTCACGGCGGGTTGAGAAAGCTGACACCTTGACAGAGCTGGAGGGTTGGGCAGAGACTTCACAAAATCCAGAGCCTTTGTTTCACATTTAGACGGGGCACACCAAGAACAGCCATTCTCTTTGGATAAGTTAGGCTAAATTAAAATACAGGCCCCTCTCCCTTTTCGTGGACTTGATTATTCACGGAGGGGCGAGCCCCCCATTGGCTAAAATGGCCGTTCAAGCCAATGGGGCTTGAATATATGTGAGTTTCCGGAAGCGATCTCCCACGAAAACAGAGGGGCGACTGTATACCAAAGGCTGAAAGACGTAAGAACAGGGTTGAACATACAGACCATCTTCTCTGACAATAGACTCTCAGAAAGTTGTTGAGCCTTGTTATAAAGATACTTAAACATGTAGACTCCACCTTGGAAAAATTATTTAGGGGTGGGGGCTACAAATCTCTGGCTAGCCCAGCTGGAAAGCACTAAGATTTCTGAGTCCCCGACTTAGGGCAACCTTAAGGTAAACCTATCAGAGGGGTTTCATGACATTTCTGTTTCTGAGTGGTTTTGCTATTGCCTTCTTCTGAGGCTGAGAAAATGTGACTTGCTCAAGGTCACCCAGTGGGGATTCGAAGCCTGCTCTCCAGAGTCGTAGTCCGGCACTCAAACTACTACACAGCGCAATACGGACCTGCAAACACATGTAAAGGGTAAAGGTATTTTGTTGTTGTTGTGTGCCTTCAAGGCAAAGCTGTCATGGGGTTTTTTTGGCAATATTTGTTCATGGGGGTTTGCCATTGCCTTCTTCTGAGGCTGAGAGAATGTGACTTGTCCAGTATCACCCAGTGGGTTTCTATGGCTAAGTAGGATTTGAACCCTGGTCTCCAGAGTCGTAGTCCAATGCTCAAGCCATTACACCAGAGACGACAATACTTCCCATGAATGGTTCCTTAACAGGAGCATAAGGTAGCCCTTGGATGATGATGATGATGATGATGATTCAAAGATACAGCTGTGTTAGTCTGTAGGATCAGTATGTAGAGAGAAATTGTAGCCCCTTTGAGATTAAATGAAAGAAAGAAGTTGGCAGCAGGAGCTTTCCTAGGCTTCAATCTACTTCCTAAGATGCTTTTGGTGGAGTCTAGGAAAGCTCCTGCTGCCAACTTCTTTCTTTCATTTAATCTCAAAGGGGCTACAAGATCTCTCTACATTATTATTATTATTATTATTATTATTATACAAATACATGGGTTTAAAAAATTGCTTTGTGGGCAAATCAGGGTCATGCACTTTGTATGATCTGAGGGCATTTGTTCACTCCTCCCACATGAACCTCCATGTTCAGAAAGAGTCTACCTTGGTTTATGGTCTCGGTTCAGCCGTGAACGTATGTGGTGCATGGACTCACCTGAGAGAGAGGTGAGTGGGCATCTTTCTGGGACCCCTTAAGAGCACCAGAAGGGAGGGTTGGACTAGCTGACCCCTGGGGTCCCTTCTAACTCTTTATCAGACGCAGTCTATAGGAAGGTCAGACTCACTAATCTTTGAGGAAGGTCAGAATTCCCGGAATACAGTTTCAGGGCAGGGAAAAAAATATATGTGAACAGTGAGGAAGCCTTCGCAGACTAAGAGGCAGTGTGGAATAGTAGTTAGAGAGTCCACTTTCTCCCTCACCTCTCTTTCTCCCTGGCCAACCAGATCTTGGGAACGTTAGGATAGATTTTTTGTTTTTGGGATTGCAACACCCAGCATCCCCAAACAAGACTGGCCAAGAGAGAAGAGATCTATCAATTCTACCAAAAGATCGTCTGTTTGGTGTGGTTGTTTCTCCCCCTCTTCCTTTTCTGTCCTTTTCTTCCTCTGGTGTCATCCTCTCTTAGACAATAAACCTAGGAGTAAGAAACTGTGACGTTTTTAAAAAGCAGATTGTACCTAAATTGTAATAAGGGGAAATAAGGGCCAGGTGCTTTCCAATAAATAACATTATCTTATTTATTGGAATAAATAACACATCTTATTCATTGGAAGAACGATCTTCCTCAGCATATATTATTTTTTTCAAGAATTCAGTGACTTCCTAACAGAGCCAAACAAGCAACAGGGCACATTGCATAGCAGACGAGACTCGGATGTGGAAGATCCGAGTTCGAGACCCCTCATAAGCCATGAAGCACAAGCCTTTAGGCAGGTCGTCTTGTCGCTAGGTTGTCATTCTGGAGTTCAAGTGGGGAAAAAGAGACAAGCACACGCCTCTGAGCTCAGGAAAGGACTCTCTAAGGCTAACTTAACAAATTCACAGATTAGAAGAGTCTAGAAGGGAAGATAGACTGCCCTTGAATAGAGAGGCTCTCAGGGAG
Source organism: Phrynosoma blainvillii (assembly GCA_026167975.1). NCBI lineage: Eukaryota > Metazoa > Chordata > Lepidosauria > Squamata > Phrynosomatidae > Phrynosoma > Phrynosoma blainvillii. Next base: position 12,089,022 of record JANUYF010000014.1, read on the forward strand.
GGTTGTTGCCATGGCTGGCAAACATGGACAGATCTATCATCGCAGATCTGTCATCAGCGGTTAACAGTAATTGCCAGCTTTGCCAACAAAGAGAGTGGAAACCGCTCCTGCCTCTGGCTAATTCAACAATCGCGGCGGATTTTCCCACGTTCCTCCAAATCCTACAGAACCCGGATGCTGTCATTTCAAGCGGCTTTGGGCCACAAAAGCAGAATCCCACGGCTTCAGACAGCTTCAGCCCACCTCCAGCACTTAGGTTTGCTTCCTCCACAGGAGGACTGAGTTGCACGGGACCCCTGAGGGCCATCTAGACGAACCTCAGCCGAGGCAAGAAACCCACACTTAACACCAACCCTGACAGGTGGGACCCGTCCAGCCTCGACAGTAGCTGCCTTTCCACGATGCCACGGGACGTCTCTTTTTTTGCGATGCCCATTTAAAAGGAAGGTGAACCCTACCTAGGCTAAGAGAAAGAGGAGAAGACCCCAGGCAACGCAGCTCAGTGGCTTCAGAGCCAACCCATCTGCTCTCTTTCCCCACAAATGTGTGTCTCCGGTTGGTCCTCAGAAAAGAGGAGGACGGTCAACCCTGGCTGATCCCCAATTTTTCCAATCCCTTGAACCACACCAGCCAAAGTCGGGCTGTTCCAAAATGGCATGACTCAGGCAGCTGCCAGAATTTGCTAAATTGGTCAAACAGAGAGAGAGAGAGAAAGAGAGAGAGAAAGGGGATTTAAAACTGCAGAGTCCGAAGGCCAGCCCTTTCGTCTTTGGACAGAAACATGGGAGAAAGCAAACATCTCCTCCCTTGCCTTGTGAAATGCAGGAAACTACAAATTGCTGGCGAGGGTGCGGAGAGAGCGAGATGGATTTCGAAGTTTGGGTTTCTTCCAAAACCGTTTCGAACTCGTTCCACCGTTCGGGCTGAGCCCTTTGGATCCCCAGCAGGCTTAAACCCAAAGCCCAGACAGACTAGATCCACTAGCCATCACCAAAACGGCCAGTCAGTATTTCCATTTGTTGTTGTTGTTGTGTGCCTTCAAGTCATTTCTGACTTAGGGCAACTCTAAGGTTCATCTATCGCAGGGTTTTCTTGGCAAGATTTGTTCAGTGGATGTCTGCCTGAGGCTGAGAGAGTGTGGCTTGCCCAAGGCCGCCCAGTGGGTTTCCATGGCCGAGCCCCGATTCGAGCCCTGGTCATTATATCCCCAAATTCAGTTAATTCAAGTGGTTGGGACTAGTGATTGGAGTGAGGCTACTTTTATTTTTATTTTTTAGAAGGTCTCCAATTTTTAGGAAAGGACTGGTTGCTGCCTCCCATCGATGCCACCAGATCCGGTCTTCCAGATGTTTCGGATGGCAACCCACGGATGTCAACCAACACATCTGGAAAGGCTCCACGTTCAGGGAGAAGGTGAGGAAGTTGGTTTGGATCCTAACCCACCCCTCAGCAGGGATTTGTCCTGGCAGAGCAACCCAACTTTAGGTCTCTCGAGTGAGCAAGCCAGGCTGCGTTTTAGCACTACCCCCCCCCTCTTTTCCTATGGAGAACAGCCCCCCTTCCCTTCCCGTCCCACGCGTCCCGCCACGGGCGACCGTACCTAAGCGGGATCTTGATGGCCACGTACCGGTCGACGGCCACCGCCAGGAGGCTGAAGATGGAGCCCTGGGTGAGGACCAGGACGAAGCAGGCCAAGAAGAGGCAGCAGTGGAAGTCCGTCTCCAAGCCGATGCTGATGACCACAGCGAAGGGGATGGCCAGCAGGCCCACGGCGATGTCGGCCACGGCCAGGGAGACCAGGAAGTAGTTGGTGGCGTTCTTCAAGGTGCTGTTGATGGCCACCGCCCAGCACACCAAAACGTTGCCCACGATGGACAGCACTGCGATCACCAGCTCCACCGCTATGTACCCCGAATCCATGCTGCCCAGCGCCACCACCGCGTCCGGCGCCGTCATGTCGACGGAACGAGAGTCCGGCCCCAGCGTCCAAGATGGCCACGGACCCACGCCGAAGGGGTCGAGGAGCCACCCATGGGTGGGGAGAGAGCTCAGGGTGCCCACCTACAGCATCCTCACTCCGTCAACGGCGCTCCCGAGTCGCTGCGACGCCGACCGAGACGCATCTCCGGCCATCTTTGAAGGCCTTCTCCCTCAATATCTTTTTTAAAAATCCCAATTTTAAATTCTAATATTTTTATTAAAAAAAAATCAAAAATTTAAATGGGAAATTTCAAAAAGTAGGAATTTCAAATGGAAAATGTTTGGAAAAAAATTAAATTTCAAATTGAAAAATTTGAAAAAAATTAAATTTCAAATGGATTTTCCCCCCAAAAATTTAAATTTTGATTTTTTTTTAAATAATTCAATCAGTTTTTTTTTTAAAAAAAGATGTTGATACCGCAGATACCGTTTTTGACGCCCCTCTTTCTCCTCCACGTTCGGTGCCGCTATCACAATTGCCCCAGTTTGCCAGTCCAGTTTGAGACTGGGTTGAAATGGTTTTCAGGGAGTCTAGATTTAGCTGCAATTACCAAAAAAAGTCTTGGGGGAGGGGGAAATTAAAAAAAAGCTCCTTTTGGGACCCAGAAAGGCAAAAACTAGGAAAACAGGCTCAAGTCCATGAGTTCAAGGCTGGCTCTCCCCTCCTAAAAAAATAGCCAAAATTTGCAATTAATTAAATTAATTAAATTAAGGTTGCTGTAAAAGCCCCCCCCCCCAAAAAATCCTCTCTTTCTCTCTCTTTTTGTCTGTCTCTTTTTCCCTTCTTCTTCTGCCTTTAACGCATTCAGTTCTGCCTTTGCAAAAGACAGTATAGCCTTCCTTCCTTCCTTCTCTTGCAAAGACTGATCTCCCTTCTGCAGCCAGCCTTCCTTTTGCGCCTCTATATCAAGAGGGATGGGGGGAGCGGGGCGTGGCCTCCAGGGCCCTCGCCCTCCCATTGGCTAAGACGCACGGGGCGGCCCCGCCCCTCCGGAGCTTCTTACCGTAAGCCTTGGAGCCCAGGCGCATGCAGAAAGAAAGAGAGAAAGAGAAAGATCCTTGGGGTTTTCAGCTCCTTTTCTTAGCTCCATCCTTGAAGGGAAGATAAAAGAGAGGAGGGAGCTTTTGCTCGCTTTTTGGGTGGAAAAGTGAGGGTTTTTTTCCTCCAGCACAGAGGGGAGTAGAGAAGAGCACTCTGCATATGCTCAGAGGCAGGCTTGGGATACAGGTTGGGTCTCCCTTACTTCCCCTGAATGTCCAAAATGGTCCATTCAGGCGGGTAAGACCCTGACTTTCTTACGGCTCAACGCTTGCTTTCTAAGGGCTCAGTCTACACACACCTTTGTTTTCAGGGACAACATTATTTTTAAAACAGAGTAAATTATTTGGCTTAAGGTTGCCATAAGTCCAAAACGACTTGAAGCTACGTCGAGGTAAATGAATACAATTATTTTACAGTTATCGTGGGGTCTTCTTGGCAAAAAATAATTGTATTAAGTATACGTCTTTCATATCCATCTCCTACACATACCCAGAACGTAATTTAATACAATTATTTTTGCCAAGAAAACCCCATGATGGGTTCTATCTCCTGTTGTCGTGTGTCTTCACGTCCTTTCTGACTTATGGCAATGCCAAAATGAACGTATTTTATGGGGTTTTCTGGGGCTGAGAGAGTGTGACTCACCCAATGGATTTCCATGGCCATGCAAGGAAATCGATGCAATCCAGTGCTGAAACCACTCCACCACACTGGCTCTAATTATTCTTTATTTATTCTGATTTCTTACATTTCTGTCCTGCCCTCTTCCCATCTTTAACCCTCACAACAACTTTGCAAAGTAGGCCAGGCGGAGGAGAGAGAAGGACGGAGGGAAATTCAATTTAATATCTTGGCAGGGGTATCCATCCATTAATAAAATCCCAATATTCTCACCTAGGAAATACATTTATTAGGCTCTCCCAAATGTTCATGAACGAAGAAGCCTTTCAGCTCTACAGAACTGTTCCTCAGGCCGGATATTACACAAGAGAAAGGCTAACGGGTCCAAAACACACAGCAGAATTAATCCAGTTTGAGACTGCTTTAACCGCCCTGGCTCAATAGTAGGGAATTCTGGGATTTGTAGTTTATTGTGGCCCCAGAGCTCTCTGACAGAGGAGGCTCAAGGTCTCCCAGAACTACAGTTCCCAGGATTCCCTAGCACTGAGCCAGGGCGGTTAAAGCGGTCTCAAACTGGATTATTTCTGCCGTGTGTTTTGGACTTTGGTTGTGAAGCCATAAAGTGTGTGTTTTTTAAGCCTTGGCTTTAAAATGATAAAAGACTGCAGACCAAATGGGGAAGACCGTATTATTTGGCCTGAGTGCGGATTCTGTGAAACCTGAAAGCTTGCATTATAATAATAATAATTAGATATATATATATATATTAAAAAATAAAGAAGGACAATGAGTAATAAGATCCATGCTTGAACTAAGCGATGCTTATTTTGCTTGCCAGCAGCCTGGCGCCTCGAGCCAACGTATTTATTTACTTAATTTAAAATGCTTCTTCTTGCCAAAAGCTCTGAGAGCCGCTTGCAAAAACCGAAGCCGTCAAAAAACAACAAAGAGACGGATTAATATAATAATCAGAGTTTTGAAGAGCATCCATTATGGGACTCCATTACGTTCCCCCATTAAACCTAGGATCTTTCTCTGCTTGCTTTTAGCCCAATGCATCTTGTTCACTAAAGCAGTGATTCCCAAACTTTGGTCCTCCAGGGGCTTTGGACTTCAACTCCCAGCTGCCCCAGCCAGCTTGGCCAGTGGTCAAGGATTCTGGGAGCTGGAGTCCAAAACATCTGGAGGACCTCACTTTGGAGGACCACTGCACCAAAGTCTTGGGTTCCTTTTTAACCAACTAAGGGCCTGAACAGACTGCTAGAAATAATCCAGTTTGAGTCCACTTTAACTGCCCTGGCTCAGTGCTAGGGAATCATGGGAACTGTAGTTTATTGTGGCACCAGAGCTCTCTGACAGAGAAGGATCAATGTCTCAGGAAAAAAACTACAATTCCCATGATTCCCTAGCACTGAGCCAGGGCAGTTAAAGTGGTCTCAAACTGGATTATTTCTGGAAGTCTGCATAAGGCCCTACATCTTCTTGGTTTTGTTTGTTTGTTTCAAAGTCTTGTGTTTCTTTTTAACCCACTAAAACTTTCTATTTTGTACGTTTTCTTTCAATTCCACCAAAGTTGTTTCTTTTTAACCCACTAAATCTTCTTGTTTTGTATGTTTTGTTTCAGATCCGCTAAAGTGTTGTGTGTGTTGTTAAACCCGCTAAATCTTTTTGTTTTGTATGTTTGTTTCAAACCCAAATCCCTTGTGTTCATTTTTAACCCGCTGGCCGGGCGGCTGGCCGGGGGATTTTGGGAGTTGTAGTCTTAGGAAAGTGGAAATGAATGCAGCCTTTTTGCAGGCAAAGTGTGAGAATTTCCTTTTCTCCCTGGAAAGAGGCAAGTAAGTCTTCTTCTTCCGGCCTTTTCCTCTTCCTCTTCTCTTTGGGTTTCAGGGCCACTGATCCAACCTGTCCTAAAGGAGGGAGGGGAGGGGAGGGGAGGGTCGGGAGGACTCGAATCCGTCACCCGGCTGGCTTCAAGGGACAGTTTGGAGACCGTTTTGGAGGAGAAAGATCGCCCAAATTATCCGTCCGCCATGTTAGCCATCAGCCCCCGGTCGATGATGGACTGGGCTGGCATTAATTAATAAGACTGGACAGAGGGAAGTCTTTTTAATCATATTTAGCAATCCATGTCTTTGCTGCTGCAAAGTGGATCCGACAGTCCTTGCTATTGTTAATATTAGGAGTAAAGAGGGAGCATGGCGCAGTGGTTTCAACGTTGGACTCTGGGGGACCAGGGTTCAAATCCTTGTTTGGCTAAGGGAACCCACTGGGGGACCCCGGATCATCATCATCATCATCAAGATCTATATATACCTTTGCATTTTAGCTCATTTTATTTCCACGAATTAGTACGCATAGTAGCTGTCTTGGCCAACAAAAACCCTCAAACCATGATAACCTTTATTGGCCAACCGAAAAACACAAGACTATACTTGTGGCAACAACTATCCTGTGCATTTTGGCTGGCCAATAAAGGTATCACAGTTTGGGGTTGTTATTTTTTTGTATGAACTGGTATGTTTGTAGGTTTGTTTCTGCTAGATAATAGTAAGTAGTGCTCTTTTTAGATATTTTGGTGGAAGACTGAAAATACAGTGGATTGAGATTGACTGGTTGATCATAGGAATGATGATGATAATAATGTTTATTTATAATGGCCTTTTCCACCAAAGAAGATATACAATCAAAACCAACAATAACACACCACACTATAAAATGCTAAAACAAAAATTAAATGCTAAAAGTATTAAAATAAGATACAAATATTGTTGTTGTTCCCTGTCTTGATTCATGCAGCAAAGTGGGTAAGAAATATATATGATTATGATTAGTAGTACAAATATAACAATATAATAGGAAGGATATATATATATATATATGTTCCTCCCTACTATTTTGTTATACTTGTACTACTAATCATTATACACACACACACACACACACACAGTACTTATGTATATGTGTGTATGTATGTGTGTATTATGATTAATAGTACAAGTATAACAATATAGTAGGGATATATATATATATATATATATATATATATATATTCCTCTCTACTATATTGTTATACTTGTACTACTAATCATAATAGATAGATAGATAGATAGGTAGATAGATAGATAGATATCTGTTCCTTCCTATTTTGTTGTACTTGTACTACTAATTATATATATATATATATATATATATATATATATATACACTCTCTCTCTCTCTCTCTCTCTCTCTCTCTATATATATATATATATATATATATACATATATATACACATATATATATACACACACACACATACATAGTATTTATATATATGTATGTGTATTATGATTAGTAGTGCAAGTATAACAATATAGAAGGGAAGAATATAAGTTCCTCCCTACTATATTATTATACTTGTACTACTAATCATAATAGATAGATAGATAGATATCTGTTCCTCCCTATTATTTTGTTGTACTACTAATCATTATATATATATGTGGCTAGTGGTCTGAGCATTGGGCTAGGCCTCTGGAGAGCAGAGTTCAAGCCACACTCTCTCGGCCTCAGAGGTACGTATGGCAATGGCAAACCCCCCGGGAAGAAAGTTTCCAGGAAAACCCTGTGACTTGGAAGCAAACCACCAACACAAACTGGACAAACTGGACTTTTAAGGCAGGGGTAGGCAACCTTTCCCCTTTAAGGGCCGAGGGACTTCAGCTCCCAGAAGCCTCAGCCATGTTGGCCAATAGTCCCATGTTGGCCAATAGCTCCTGGGATTCTGGGAGCTGAAGTCCCTCGGCCCTTAAAGGGGAAAGGTTGCATACCCCTGGTTTAAGGATTCTCTTTCTGCTTTGTATTTCATTTTGAGTTAACTTTTTTTCCCTAACTAGTTTTCACTGTGGCTCTTGGTCTTGGCCCTGGAACCAAACCCCAGAACGAAGCTGGAATCTCATTTAAATCCTCATTAAAATCAAACTTTTTCCCCTTATGCTGAACCACGAGGAACTTAACTCTTCGGTGCGGACTTCCTCCTCCAAACATTAAAAAAAAAACATTTTTTTCCTTGCTGTGTGTTCTGTTCATTATCTTTTTTGGGGTTGGGGGGTGTTTCCCTTTCTGAACTTGAATCCCTTCCCCAACCTTACAGGCTCCTTCCACAGCCCCTCCTTCGGCCATCCTCTGAGGCTGAGAGAGTGTGACTCCCTGCAAAGGAGGAGGAGAAGGCACCACAAAAACTGGGAGGGGGAGAAAAATCCACCGTAAATCAAGTGGTTCCCCCAACCTTGCTCTTTGAAAGGGCTTTCTTTGGACTTCAGCTCCCAGAATCCCAGGCTATTGGCTTCCATGGCTGAGGCTTCTGGGAACTGAAGTCCAGAATCTAAATTGTTAATGTCTGGGGAAAGGAGGACCTCTGCTTTCCTCCATTGGTTGCCTTGGCCTCCCTCTCTCTCAGCCTCTCCTTGGCCTCCTTTGGGGACTACAAATCCCAGGAGGCTTTGGAGATTTTGGTGGCTCAAAAGAGGGGTGTTTGCAGGGGGGCTGTGGGTGTTTGTGGGTGCGAAGGGGGTCTGTTTGTGTCTCTGTGGTTGTGTCTGTGTCTCTGTGTCTGTTGCTGGTGCTGGCATGTCCCCCCTCCGTTAAGGACCACTCTCAGTGCCCTTTGAGAGGTTTTGGACTTCAACTCCCAGAAGCCTCAGCCATATGGTCCAATAGCCCTGGCATCTGGGAGCTGAAGTCCAAAAGCCCTTCAAGAGCACAGACAGGGCCCTTAAACCTCAACTGCAGAGGCCCCCAGACTCTGCTCTTTTGAGGGAGTTTTGGACTTCAGCTCCCAGAAGCCTCAGCCATGTAGGCCAATAGCCTGGGCTTCTGGGAGCTGAAGTCCAAAAGCCCTTAAAAGGGCGCAGTTTGGAGGCCGCTGCGGTACAAGGTTTAGGGGGGTGTCTTTGCTGTGCCTCAGGGTGCAGCATCAGTGGTCCCCGGACTCTGCTTTCGAAGGGGCTTTGGACTTCAGCTCCCAGAAGCCTCGGCCCTGTAGGCCAATAGCTTCTGGGAGCTGAAGTCCAAAAGCCCTTCAAGAGCACAGAGTTGGAGGGGGTCTCTGTTATGCCTCAGGGTGCAACTGCAGAGCCCCCCCAACCATGCTCTTTTAAGGGGTTTTGGACTTCATTTCCCAGAAGCCTCAGCCATAGGGCCATATGGCTTAGGCTTCTGGGAGCTGAAGTCCAAGACCCTTTAAAAGAGCATGGGGGGAGGGCGCTTGCAAGGGCTACCTGTTATAAAAGTGTAGGCCAAAGAACACATTACTAGAGGGGTCCCAAAAGGTGATCCGAGGACATGAAAGGTCATCTGAGGACACAAAAGGTCATCCGAGGACACGCGGGGTCCCTGAAAGGTCATCTGAGGTCACGCGAGGTCCCCGAAAGGTCATCCGAGGACACAGAAACGTCATCCGAGGACACAGAAAGGTCATCCGAGGTCACGCGAGGTCCCCGAAAGGTCATCCGAGGTCACACGGGGATCCCGAAAGGTCATCTGAGGTCACCGAAAGGTCATCCGAGGTCACCGAAAGGTCATCTGAGGACACAAAGGTCATCTGAGGTCACACGAGGTCCCCGAAAGGTCATCTGACACGAAAGGTCATCCGAGGTCACCGAAAGATCATCCGAGGACACGAAAGGTCATCCGAGGTCACATGAGGTCCCCGAAAGGTCATCCGAGGTCCCCGAAAGGTCACCCGAGGTCCCCGAAAGGCCATCCGAGGTCCCCGAAAGGTCATCCGAGGTCATGCGAGGTACCCGAAAGGTCATCCGAGGACACGAAAGGTCATCCGAGGGCACGAAAGGTTACCTAAGGTAAAGGTCCCCCTTTGGCCCTATAGCAGCCTCCTTTCCCTATATTTATTTTGTTTAAGTCTTCCTCTGGACTTTGAAACACAAATGACACAAACACAGACACACTTTGGGGCCAAAAAGCCATTTTATTACAAATATTAGGCATCTGACGCTAATGCCCCCCCTTTTTTATTGTTTGTTTGTTTGTACAACAACAAAGAAAAGAGATGTACAAGAAGTCAATCAAGGAGAACAAAGAAAGGAGAGTTTGGTCTTATTGAAAAGCAACACAGTCTCTACCGATCATGTCCAAAATATTTCTCTCTTGTTTGAGTACCACAAAACAAACCAAGTCGCTAAAAATATTCTCATTATTATCACGATTATTATTACAGCATCCTTCTATCTTTTAGGTTTCTTTTAAGGATGCTATTCTAATATATATTTTTAGCAACTTTGCTTTGTGACACTCAAAGAGGAGAGAGAAAGACTTTGGACATTATCTGTGTACAGATTGTGTCTCTTTTCAATCATAGCAAAGTCCCATTGCTTTGTCTTTACTAGTGATTCCCCAACTTTGGTCCTTCAAGTGTTTTGGACTTCATTTCCCAGAAGCCCCTGGAGTCAGGAATTCTGGGAGCTGAAGTCCAAAAGCCCTGGAGGATCAAGGTTTGGGAACCACCGGACTCTTTACCGTACAAACCTTGCCGTCCGCGCATCCAAAGGCCTTCGGAGGATCCTGGGAGGAAGGGAAAAAGGGGAAGGGAAGGGGCGAGTCCTGCCCTTGGTTTTAGGACCTCTAGTGCGCCCTCGGGATAAATAGGAAAGAGGAGGAAAAGAAGCGCCATCTCCAGCCAAAGAGAGAAGGAGAGAAGGTAAAAAGAGAAATTGTGACGGAGGGGAAGGGGTGGCCCTGGGGAGATGGGAAGGGCGTCCTCCAAAACTCCCTCCGGAAGGGAAGTGCCCCGAAGGGAGTCAGTCTGTCCTCCCCCAAATCCAGGACCTGCAAGGAGGTGTCTCTGCAGCCCCTGTGCTCCCTTTTGGAAAACAGTAGCACTGGATCTCCCATCGCCCTTGCGTACTCCTTGACACACACAACACACACTAGGGGTCCTTGGAGGCCCTTGGCTTGGAAACTGGTGTGTGTGTGTGTGTCCTAAATGCAAGCATCCTCTCCTTTTCCTGAGAGAGAAAACACCCAAAGGTACCCTCCGCCAACAGATCCTTGAACTCGGACCCTGCCAACTCTGAACCGTCTCCCGCTCTTCTCTCCATCTCTAGCATTCACTTACCCAAAGGCAGTATAGCATACACCGCCTCACTGAAAACTACAATTCTGGAAGGTAAGCCACATTTGGGAGGGAGGCAGCCCCTGTTGCCCTCCACTTGTGCCAAGACTGCAGCGCCCATAATCCATCCGCCAGGCCATGAAACCTCTGCAAAGCATCTCATCCCTCGCTATCCATCTCCCTTCCTCCCAGACACATGGGCCGCCTCGACTCTGTGCAAACAATGCAGCTTGGGGCCACCTTTAAGTGCTGGAGCTCCATCCTGTGGAATCCTGGGATTTGTAGTCTTGCATGGTCTTTAGCCTTCGCTGCCAAAGAGTGCTGGTGCTTCTCCAAAACTTCAAGTCCCAGGATCCTGGAGGATGGAGCCATTCAAGTGGCGTCAAAGTGCATGATTTCTAGAGTGCCTCCCTTCCCTTGCCTCGGACTTTCTGCTCAACGTACTCGAACCCGCTACTCTCCCCTCACGCCCCACAAGTGGCTAGAAATAATCCAAACGCTTTCCTAGACCCCAGGGACTTAGAGCTGGGGGGCTCCCTGCTTTGCAAAACCAAAATCTCAGCCTGACAGAAAACTCAATTTGTTTTGCAAAGTTCTTTCTGAACCCGTGCCATATTTCCCCCAGAGAAGATGGAAGAAGAAATAGGGCCTAAGTGGATGGATAGATAGATAGATAGATAGACAGACAGAGAGAGATAGATAGATAGATAGAATGCATAGATAGATAGATAGATAGATAGATATAGATAGAAAGATAGATAGATAGACATAGATAGAATGCATAGATAGAGAGATAGATAGATAGACAGACATAGATAGATATAGATAGATAGACAGAGAGAGAGAGAGAGATAGAATGCATAGATAGATAGACAGACATAGATAGAAAGATAGATAGACAGACATAGATAGATAGATAGATAGACAGATAGATTAGATAGATAGGATATGGATAGACGATAGATAGATAGATAGATAGATAGATAGATAGACAGACATAGATAGATAGAATGCATAGATAGATAGATAGACAGACAGACATAGATAGATAGATAGATAGATAGATAGATAGATAGATAGATAGGATATGGATAGACGATAGATAGACAGACAGACATAGATAGAATGGATGGATGGATAGACAGATAGATAGAAAGAGACAGATAGATAGGATGCATAGATAGAGAGAGAGACAGACAGACAGACATAGATAGATAGGATCTATGGATGGATGGATAGACAGATAGACAGACAGACCAATAGATAGAATGTGTGGCTAGGTAGATAGATAGATAGATAGATAGAGTGTATCTGTCTATTTATCTACTGGTCTATCTATCTATCTATCTATCTGTCCATGCAACTGATCTGTCTGCCCTAAAATATATGAATAAATAAATAAACCCTGAAAACCCCAGACTAGGAAAACTACAAACTTTCTAGTCCCCCATTTTAGATTACAGAATGTATCTGGGGGCTGCAATGAAGATCCTAAAAAGAGGGTTTCTTGGGGGGTGGGTGGGATCTGAACCTTCTGCCCCACTTTGCAAGAGAGTCGACAGAAGGACTTTCCTTCTTCCTGGCCCCACAACTCATAAAACCTGAGTGACAGAAACACATCATTTGCAGATCCGGGGTTTGTTCTGGAAAAGCCCATTCCAGCCCCAAAACCCAAGACCCAAACCTTAAGAGGAAGGGAATCCGAAGGGGGCAAAAGGGGGGTTCTCTGGGGCACGGCTTTGGGGCTCTCCTGGATTGACTGCTGTCCCCCGAAAGCCGAGAGGAGCGTGTGTTACACTCTTGGAGTGTTCTTACATTTTGGCACGGGAGTGAAATCCTCCCCGGAGGCGTCAAGCCCATCATCCCTCGATGGAACGAAAAAAGGTACGTGTCGGTGATGACCGTTTCCGGCGGCCACCCAAGCGTCCAGGTGTGGGTTTGAGTCCTGGTTGGAAAGAGAGTCCATTTGGCACACGGCGGGAAGGAAGGAGGAGCAGGCCGCCCTCTCCGAGGTCCTGAGCCCGACAAAATGGCCGCCCTGCGCAGGTTTTAACGGAGGCGCAAGGGCTTCGCGGAGAGGAATTGGGGGGCGATGGGTTTTGTCTGTGGCTTCTTCTAAAGTGATGCAGTGCTTCTTGCGACGCCTTCTCCCTCCTCAGGTCTCAAAGTATTTGTAGATCTGCGCCACGTACTGCATCACGCTCTGCCAGTCCGGACGGTCCGTGTGCAGGATCGCACTCAGTTCCTGCGGAGAGGAAGAAGAAAACATTACTATGTTTTGTTTTGTCCGAACATGCTCTCTAGGCCCTTTTTGGAGAAAGGCAGCAGACCGATGAAATAAATGGCAAGTTATACTGGAAACTGTTCATGCATCTGAGAAGATGTTTTATCAGAATCCTAGAGTTGGAAGAGACCCTATTCTGCCATGCAGGAACTCCCACTCAAAGCACATCCCCTGAGAGACGGATGGTCATCCATCTGCAGGAAACCTATTTAAACCTGTATCTTGGTTTTTGTATTTTACTGCCCTTCAGTTTATTGCAAGACAACAATTTACTGCTATTAACTCAAAGTAATAGGTGCGATGTCTTATTTTGTCTCATTTATCTTACCCCATTATATTTTATCCATTCTATGTCTGCTGTTTGATAACTGACTAAGCAATACACTTTGAACTAACTTTATGGGGATCTTCTTGGCAGGGTTTGCCTTTGCCTTCCACTGAGGCTGAGAGAGTGTGACGTTCCCAAGGCCACCCGTTATGACGTTTCCATGGGGGACTGAGGCCACTAGACCGTTCTGGCTTTCAGTTACAGTCCTGCAAAGGGATGGGCAAAGCGTGGCTCTTTGGCGGCTGTTGGACTCTGGCTCCTATCATCCCCCACTACTATGCCAATGGGAGTTGTGATACAAGAGCATCTATATATATTCCAGACTTTGGAATGGCCTGCCGGAAGAGATCCGTCATATTACCACCCTCGCTGCTTTTAAGAAAGCAGTGAAGACGGATCTCTTTCGGCAGGCCTTCCCGGAATAATTCTCCGGTTTGCAGGAACAGCTCCATTGCCCCCTCCCTCATGCCGCCATCATCATGTTATTTATTATTGTATTTACAGGTTTATTTTATTTTGGAGCATGTTGTTTTAATTTATAATTAGTTTAATATTGTTTTAAGGGGTGGGAGGGATAGATGGGGATTTTGATTGTTTTAACTTGTGTATTTTAAATGCTGTAACCCGCCCCGATTGCTCCGCAGAGGGGCGGGCTATAAATAAAAATTATTATTATTATTATTATTATTGGGAAATGGGTGTTTGGAGGCCCAGAAATAACCCTTCCGCATTCGCAGCTTTGCATGTTTCCTGCCTCGCTTTCTGGTTTTGGAAAGAAAGAAAGACCACAACCGCCGACCCAGCAGCCAGCCGCCTTCTGCTTTGCCACAGGAGGGGACCTTTCGCACCCGAGTCCCATCTGCACCTGGTCTTTGCTCTTTTGCCATGGCTGGCAGGTGACTCATAAAAACCTCCCGTGGGACTTAGTTTTTGCAGGCCTCCAGGTTGCAGATCGGAAGGAAGGAAGGAAGGGGACGGAGGCCGGGCCACATTTTCGGTCGCCTTCTTGCACTTTATTCCGTCACTTTCCACTTCATTTTACTACTGTGAGTGTGCAGTTCGAATTACAAACTTCCTCTGCTTTATTCGTGTTAGAAAGCTGCCTCTATGGTTTAAGGGAGGAGAGTCAGGCTGACCTAGTGGTTTGAGCAATGGACTATAGATAGATAGATAGATAGGCCAGTAGATAAATAGACAGAATAGAGGAAGACACTGGGAGGCCAAGTTTCGAATCCCAGCCCTGCTGTGGAAACCCCCTTGGGTGAGTCACACTCTCTCAGCCTCAGAGGAAGGCATGGAAGGCAAACCCCCTCTGAACACGGTCTGCTAACAAATAACAAAACCCTGGGACCAGTCCACCTTAGCTTCACCTAACATTTGTGTGTGTGTGTGTGTGTGTGTATATATATTAATTATATACTCTCTCTCTCTCTCTCTCTCTCTCTCTCTATATATATATATATGTATACACACACATATATACAAACACACATTATATATATATATATACACACACACACACTATATATATATACACACACATATACACACAAACATGTTTTTATATATATATATATATATATACACACATGCACATATATACAAACACTATATATATATATGCACAAACACACACACACACACATATATACACACGCACACACACACACACACACACAAACATGTTATATATATATATACACACACACATGCACATATATACAAACACACTATATATATATATATATATATGCACAAACACACACACATATATATATATACACACACACACACACATACACACAAACATGTTATATATATATGCACACACACACATACAAACGCACTATATATATATATATACACACACACACACATATATATATATACAAATATACAAACACACAGACACTATATATATATACATATACATACACACTATACACACATACTATATATATATATATATATACACACACACACACACACTCACACAAATACATACATATATGTTCACTTAGGTTCAGAAGTGACTGGAAGGCGCACAAAGGCGACGGACGGTTCAGATGCACTTCTCTATTTTTAAAACAGTGCCTTATCTTTTCTTTACGCCTTTTCCTTGTAAGGGTGGCATGCCACTACTTTTGCCGACTTAGAAAGCCACCTGTCGATAAAGAATACGGTAGGTATTGCTCTACCCTCCGCCCCAGTATCCACCGCACTCACAACCCGGGAAACACAAAAACACTCACCAAACTGGGCTTGATGCCAACGCTTTCGGCAGCCTGGAAAGCCAAAAGGAGGTTTCTTTTCTGCGGAAAAGGAAGAAGACAAGAGAGAAAAAGGTCAGCAACGAAAAACGGATCCACTTGGGGCTGCGACACTTCAACAAAGAGTTTGGAAGACAATGCTAGACTACAGCACCCAGCATCCCCCCATTTTGATTGACATAAAATATTTTACATTTCAATTTTCATATATTGTAATTTATATTTTAATTTTAATTTTATATACATATATACATATAAACATGTTCCATTTTTCATATTTCCAGTTTTATTTTGCTACGGCAAGCCCATTTTCGGAATTTTAAAAATATTGTAATTTTTTGACATTTTCACCTGTACTATACATCAGGGTATTTTTCAGGTCGAAAATTTTATATTTTTAGTTTAAGTTAATAATATATTTATTACATTCGTACCTTTAAACCTATTCCATTTTTCATATTTCCAATTTTATTCCGCTACTGCAAGCCCATTTTCGGAATTTTAAAAATATTGTAATTTTTTGACATTTTCACCTGTACTATACATCAGGGTATTTTCAGGTCGAAAATTTTATATTTTTAGTTTAAGTTAATAGTATATTTATTACATTCGTACCTTTAAACCTATTCCATTTTTCATATTTCCAATTTTATTCCGCTACTGCAAGCCCATTTTCGGAATTTTAAAAATATTGTAATTTTTTGACATTTTCACCTGTACTATACATCAGGGTATTTTTCAGGTCGAAAATTTTATATTTTTAGTTTAAGTTAATAGTATATTTATTACATTCGCACCTTTAAACCTATTCCATTTTTCATATTTCCAATTTTATTCTGCTACTGCAAGCCCATTTTCAGAATTTTAAAAATATTGTAATTTTTTGGCATTTTCACCTGTACTATACATCAGGGTATTTTTCAGGTCGAAAATTTTATATTTTTAGTTTAAGTTAATAGTATATTTATTACATTCGTACCTTGAAACCTATTCCATTTTTCATATTTCCAATTTTATTCTGCTACTGCAAGCCCATTTTTGGAATTTTAAAAATATTGTAATTTTTTGACATTTTCACCTGTACCCACCATCAGCGTATTTTTCAGGTCGAAAATTTTATATTTTTAGATTAAGTTAATACTATATTTATTACATTCGCACCTTTAAACCTATTCCATTTTTCATATTTCCAATTTTATTCTGCTACTGCAAGCCCATTTTTGGAATTTTAAAAATATTGTAATTTTTTGACATTTTCACCTGTACTATACATCAGGGTATTTTTCAGGTCGAAAATTTTATATTTTTAGTTTAAGTTAATAATATATTTATTACATTCGTACCTTGAAACCTATTCCATTTTTCATATTTCCAATTTTATTCTACTACTGCAAGCCCATTTTCGGAATTTTAAAAATATTGTAATTTTTTGACATTTTCACCTGTACTATACATCAGGGTATTTTTCAGGTCGAAAATTTTATATTTTTAGTTTAAGTTAATAATATATTTATTACATTCGGACCTTTAAACCTATTCCATTTTTCATATTTCCAATTTTATTCTACTACTGCAAGCCCATTTTTGGAATTTTAAAAATCTTGTAATTTTTTGACATTTTCACCTGTACTATACATCAGGGTATTTTTCAGGTCGAAAATTTTATATTTTTAGTTTAAGTTAATAGTATATTTATTACATTCGTACCTTTAAACCTATTCCATTTTTCATATTTCCAATTTTATTCCGCTACTGCAAGCCCATTTTCGGAATTTTAAAAATATTGTAATTTTTTGACATTTTCACCTGTACTATACATCAGGGTATTTTTCAGGTCGAAAATTTTATATTTTTAGTTTAAGTTAATAGTATATTTATTACATTCGCACCTTTAAACCTATTCCATTTTTCATATTTCCAATTTTATTCTGCTACTGCAAGCCCATTTTCAGAATTTTAAAAATATTGTAATTTTTTGACATTTTCACCTGTACTATACATCAGGGTATTTTTCAGGTCGAAAATTTTATATTTTTAGTTTAAGTTAATAGTATATTTATTACATTCGCACCTTTAAACCTATTCCATTTTTCATATTTCCAATTTTATTCTGCTACTGCAAGCCCATTTTCAGAATTTTAAAAATATTGTAATTTTTTGGCATTTTCACCTGTACTATACATCAGGGTATTTTTCAGGTCGAAAATTTTATATTTTAAGTTTAAGTTAATAGTATATTTATTACATTCGTACCTTGAAACCTATTCCATTTTTCATATTTCCAATTTTATTCTACTACTGCAAGCCCATTTTTGGAATTTTAAAAATATTGTAATTTTTTGACATTTTCACCTGTACTATACATCAGGGTATTTTTCAGGTCGAAAATTTTATATTTTTAGTTTAAGTTAATAATATATTTATTACATTCGGATCTTTAAACCTATTCCATTTTTCATATTTCCAATTTTATTCTGCTACTGCAAGCTCATTTTTGGAATTTTAAAAATATTGTAATTTTTTGACATTTTCACCTGTACTATACATCAGGGTATTTTTCAGGTCGAAAATTTTATATTTTTAGTTTAAGTTAATAGTATATTTATTACATTCGTACCTTTAAACCTATTCCATTTTTCATATTTCCAATTTTATTCTGCTACTGCAAGCCCATTTTCAGAATTTTAAAAATATTGTAATTTTTTGACATTTTCACCTGTACTATACATCAGGGTATTTTTCAGGTCGAAAATTTTATATTTTTAGTTTAAGTTAATAGTATATTTATTACATTCGTACCTTTAAACCTATTCCATTTTTCATATTTCCAATTTTATTCCGCTACTGCAAGCCCATTTTCGGAATTTTAAAAATATTGTAATTTTTTGACATTTTCACCTGTACTATACATCAGGGTATTTTTCAGGTCGAAAATTTTATATTTTTAGTTTAAGTTAATAGTATATTTATTACATTCGCACCTTTAAACCTATTCCATTTTTCATATTTCCAATTTTATTCTGCTACTGCAAGCCCATTTTCAGAATTTTAAAAATATTGTAATTTTTTGGCATTTTCACCTGTACTATACATCAGGGTATTTTTCAGGTCGAAAATTTTATATTTTTAGTTTAAGTTAATAGTATATTTATTACATTCGTACCTTGAAACCTATTCCATTTTTCATATTTCCAATTTTATTCTGCTACTGCAAGCCCATTTTTGGAATTTTAAAAATATTGTAATTTTTTGACATTTTCACCTGTACCCGGCATCAGGGTATTTTTCAGGTCGAAAAATTTATATTTTTAGTTTAAGTTAATAGTATATTTATTACATTCGCACCTTTAAACCTATTCCATTTTTCATATTTCCAATTTTATTCTGCTACTGCAAGCCCATTTTTGGAATTTTAAAAATATTGTAATTTTTTGACATTTTCACCTGTACTATACATCAGGGTATTTTTCAGGTCGAAAATTTTATATTTTTAGTTTAAGTTAATAATATATTTATTACATTCGTACCTTGAAACCTATTCCATTTTTCATATTTCCAATTTTATTCTACTACTGCAAGCCCATTTTCGGAATTTTAAAAATATTGTAATTTTTTGACATTTTCACCTGTACTATACATCAGGGTATTTTTCAGGTCGAAAATTTTATATTTTTAGTTTAAGTTAATAGTATATTTATTACATTCGTACCTTTAAACCTATTCCATTTTTCATATTTCCAATTTTATTCCGCTACTGCAAGCCCATTTTCGGAATTTTAAAAATATTGTAATTTTTTGACATTTTCACCTGTACTATACATCAGGGTATTTTTCAGGTCGAAAATTTTATATTTTTAGTTTAAGTTAATAGTATATTTATTACATTCGCACCTTTAAACCTATTCCATTTTTCATATTTCCAATTTTATTCTGCTACTGCAAGCCCATTTTCAGAATTTTAAAAATATTGTAATTTTTTGACATTTTCACCTGTACTATACATCAGGGTATTTTTCAGGTCGAAAATTTTATATTTTTAGATTAAGTTAATACTATATTTATTACATTCGCACCTTTAAACCTATTCCATTTTTCATATTTCCAATTTTATTCTGCTACTGCAAGCCCATTTTTGGAATTTTAAAAATATTGTAATTTTTTGACATTTTCACCTGTACTATACATCAGGGTGTTTTTCAGGTCGAAAATTTTATATTTTTATTTTAAGTTAATAGTATATTTATTACATTCGCACCTTTAAACCTATTCCATTTTTCATATTTCCAATTTTATTCTGCTACTGCAAGCCCATTTTCAGAATTTTAAAAATATTGTAATTTTTTGACATTTTCACCTGTACTATACATCAGGGTATTTTTCAGGTCGAAAATTTTATATTTTTAGTTTAAGTTAATAATATATTTATTACATTCGTACCTTGAAACCTATTCCATTTTTCATATTTCCAATTTTATTCTACTACTGCAAGCCCATTTTCGGAATTTTAAAAATATTGTAATTTTTTGACATTTTCACCTGTACTATACATCAGGGTGTTTTTCAGGTCGAAAATTTTATATTTTTAGTTTAACTTAATAGTATATTTATTACATTCGTACCTTTAAACCTATTCCATTTTTCATATTTCCAATTTTATTCTGCTACTGCAAGCCCATTTTCAGAATTTTAAAAATATTGTAATTTTTTGACATTTTCACCTGTACTATACATCAGGGTATTTTTCAGGTCGAAAATTTTATATTTTTAGTTTAAGTTAATAATATATTTATTACATTCGGACCTTTAAACCTATTCCATTTTTCATATTTCCAATTTTATTCTACTACTGCAAGCCCATTTTTGGAATTTTAAAAATCTTGTAATTTTTTGACATTTTCACCTGTACTATACATCAGGGTGTTTTTCAGGTCGAAAATTTTATATTTTTAGTTTAAGTTAATAATATATTTATTACATTCGGATCTTTAAACCTATTCCATTTTTCATATTTCCAATTTTATTCTGCTACTGCAAGCTCATTTTTGGAATTTTAAAAATATTGTAATTTTTTGACATTTTCACCTGTACTATACATCAGGGTATTTTTCAGGTCGAAAATTTTATATTTTTAGTTTAAGTTAATAGTATATTTATTACATTCGTACCTTTAAACCTATTCCATTTTTCATATTTCCAATTTTATTCTGCTACTGCAAGCCCATTTTCGGAATTTTAAAAATATTGTAATTTTTTGACATTTTCACCTGTACTATACATCAGGGTATTTTTCAGGTCGAAAATTTTATATTTTTAGTTTAAGTTAATAGTATATTTATTACATTCGCACCTTTAAACCTATTCCATTTTTCATATTTCCAATTTTATTCTGCTACTGCAAGCCCATTTTCAGAATTTTAAAAATATTGTAATTTTTTGACATTTTCACCTGTACTATACATCAGGGTATTTTTCAGGTCGAAAATTTCATATTTTTAGTTTAAGTTAATAGTATATTTATTACATTCGGACCTTTAAACCTATTCCATTTTTCATATTTCCAATTTTATTCTGCTACTGCAAGCCCATTTTCAGAATTTTAAAAATATTGTAATTTTTTGACATTTTCACCTGTACTATACATCAGGGTATTTTTCAGGTCGAAAATTTTATATTTTTAGTTTAAGTTAATAGTATATTTATTACATTCGCACCTTTAAACCTATTCCATTTTTCATATTTCCAATTTTATTCTACTACTGTAAGCCCATTTTCAGAATTTTAAAAATATTGTAATTTTTTGACATTTTCACCTGTACTATACATCAGGGTATTTTTCAGGTCGAAAATTTTATATTTTTAGTTTAAGTTAATAATATATTTATTACATTCGGACCTTTAAACCTATTCCATTTTTCATATTTCCAATTTTATTCTGCTACTGCAAGCCCATTTTCAGAATTTTAAAAATATTGTAATTTTTTGACATTTTCACCTGTACTATACATCAGGGTATTTTTCAGGTCGAAAATTTTATATTTTTAGTTTAAGTTAATAGTATATTTATTACATTCGTACCTTTAAACCTATTCCATTTTTCATATTTCCAATTTTATTCTGCTACTGCAAGCCCATTTTCAGAATTTTAAAAATATTGTAATTTTTTGACATTTTCACCTGTACTATACATCAGGGTATTTTTCAGGTCGAAAATTTTATATTTTTAGTTTAAGTTAATAGTATATTTATTACATTCGCACCTTTAAACCTATTCCATTTTTCATATTTCCAATTTTATTCTGCTACTGCAAGCCCATTTTCAGAATTTTAAAAATATTGTAATTTTTTGACATTTTCACCTGTACTATACATCAGGGTATTTTTCAGGTCGAAAATTTTATATTTTTAGTTTAAGTTAATAGTATATTTATTACATTCGTACCTTGAAACCTATTCCATTTTTCATATTTCCAATTTTATTCTGCTACTGCAAGCCCATTTTTGGAATTTTAAAAATATTGTAATTTTTTGACATTTTCACCTGTACCCGGCATCAGGGTATTTTTCAGGTCGAAAAATTTATATTTTTAGTTTAAGTTAATAGTATATTTATTACATTCGCACCTTTAAACCTATTCCATTTTTCATATTTCCAATTTTATTCTACTACTGCAAGCCCATTTTCGGAATTTTAAAAATATTGTAATTTTTTGACATTTTCACCTGTACTATACATCAGCGTATTTTTCAGGTCGAAAATTTTATATTTTTAGATTAAGTTAATACTATATTTATTACATTCGCACCTTTAAACCTATTCCATTTTTCATATTTCCAATTTTATTCTGCTACTGCAAGCCCATTTTTGGAATTTTAAAAATATTGTAATTTTTTGACATTTTCACCTGTACTATACATCAGGGTATTTTTCAGGTCGAAAATTTTATATTTTTAGTTTAAGTTAATAATATATTTATTACATTCGTACCTTGAAACCTATTCCATTTTTCATATTTCCAATTTTATTCTACTACTGCAAGCCCATTTTCGGAATTTTAAAAATATTGTAATTTTTTGGCATTTTCACCTGTACTATACATCAGGGTATTTTTCAGGTCGAAAATTTTATATTTTTAGTTTAAGTTAATAGTATATTTATTACATTCGTACCTTGAAACCTATTCCATTTTTCATATTTCCAATTTTATTCTGCTACTGCAAGCCCATTTTTGGAATTTTAAAAATATTGTAATTTTTTGACATTTTCACCTGTACTATACATCAGGGTATTTTTCAGGTCGAAAATTTTATATTTTTAGTTTAAGTTAATAGTATATTTATTACATTCGCACCTTTAAACCTATTCCATTTTTCATATTTCCAATTTTATTCTGCTACTGCAAGCCCATTTTCAGAATTTTAAAAATATTGTAATTTTTTGGCATTTTCACCTGTACTATACATCAGGGTATTTTTCAGGTCGAAAATTTTATATTTTAAGTTTAAGTTAATAGTATATTTATTACATTCGTACCTTGAAACCTATTCCATTTTTCATATTTCCAATTTTATTCTACTACTGCAAGCCCATTTTTGGAATTTTAAAAATATTGTAATTTTTTGACATTTTCACCTGTACTATACATCAGGGTATTTTTCAGGTCGAAAATTTTATATTTTTAGTTTAAGTTAATAATATATTTATTACATTCGGATCTTTAAACCTATTCCATTTTTCATATTTCCAATTTTATTCTGCTACTGCAAGCTCATTTTTGGAATTTTAAAAATATTGTAATTTTTTGACATTTTCACCTGTACTATACATCAGGGTATTTTTCAGGTCGAAAATTTTATATTTTTAGTTTAAGTTAATAGTATATTTATTACATTCATACCTTTAAACCTATTCCATTTTTCATATTTCCAATTTTATTCTGCTACTGCAAGCCCATTTTCAGAATTTTAAAAATATTGTAATTTTTTGACATTTTCACCTGTACTATACATCAGGGTATTTTTCAGGTCGAAAATTTTATATTTTTAGTTTAAGTTAATAGTATATTTATTACATTCGTACCTTTAAACCTATTCCATTTTTCATATTTCCAATTTTATTCCGCTACTGCAAGCCCATTTTCGGAATTTTAAAAATATTGTAATTTTTTGACATTTTCACCTGTACTATACATCAGGGTATTTTTCAGGTCGAAAATTTTATATTTTTAGTTTAAGTTAATAGTATATTTATTACATTCGCACCTTTAAACCTATTCCATTTTTCATATTTCCAATTTTATTCTGCTACTGCAAGCCCATTTTCAGAATTTTAAAAATATTGTAATTTTTTGGCATTTTCACCTGTACTATACATCAGGGTATTTTTCAGGTCGAAAATTTTATATTTTTAGTTTAAGTTAATAGTATATTTATTACATTCGTACCTTGAAACCTATTCCATTTTTCATATTTCCAATTTTATTCTGCTACTGCAAGCCCATTTTTGGAATTTTAAAAATATTGTAATTTTTTGACATTTTCACCTGTACCCGGCATCAGGGTATTTTTCAGGTCGAAAAATTTATATTTTTAGTTTAAGTTAATAGTATATTTATTACATTCGCACCTTTAAACCTATTCCATTTTTCATATTTCCAATTTTATTCTACTACTGCAAGCCCATTTTCGGAATTTTAAAAATATTGTAATTTTTTGACATTTTCACCTGTACTATACATCAGCGTATTTTTCAGGTCGAAAATTTTATATTTTTAGATTAAGTTAATACTATATTTATTACATTCGCACCTTTAAACCTATTCCATTTTTCATATTTCCAATTTTATTCTGCTACTGCAAGCCCATTTTTGGAATTTTAAAAATATTGTAATTTTTTGACATTTTCACCTGTACTATACATCAGGGTATTTTTCAGGTCGAAAATTTTATATTTTTAGTTTAAGTTAATAATATATTTATTACATTCGTACCTTGAAACCTATTCCATTTTTCATATTTCCAATTTTATTCTACTACTGCAAGCCCATTTTCGGAATTTTAAAAATATTGTAATTTTTTGACATTTTCACCTGTACTATACATCAGGGTATTTTTCAGGTCGAAAATTTTATATTTTTAGTTTAAGTTAATAATATATTTATTACATTCGGACCTTTAAACCTATTCCATTTTTCATATTTCCAATTTTATTCTACTACTGCAAGCCCATTTTTGGAATTTTAAAAATCTTGTAATTTTTTGACATTTTCACCTGTACTATACATCAGGGTATTTTTCAGGTCGAAAATTTTATATTTTTAGTTTAAGTTAATAGTATATTTATTACATTCGTACCTTTAAACCTATTCCATTTTTCATATTTCCAATTTTATTCCGCTACTGCAAGCCCATTTTCGGAATTTTAAAAATATTGTAATTTTTTGACATTTTCACCTGTACTATACATCAAGGTATTTTTCAGGTCGAAAATTTTATATTTTTAGTTTAAGTTAATAGTATATTTATTACATTCGCACCTTTAAACCTATTCCATTTTTCATATTTCCAATTTTATTCTGCTACTGCAAGCCCATTTTCAGAATTTTAAAAATATTGTAATTTTTTGACATTTTCACCTGTACTATACATCAGGGTATTTTTCAGGTCGAAAATTTTATATTTTTAGATTAAGTTAATACTATATTTATTACATTCGTACCTTTAAACCTATTCCATTTTTCATATTTCCAATTTTTTTCGGCTACTGCAAGCCCATTTTCAGAATTTTAAAAATATTGTAATTTTTTGACATTTTCACCTGTACTATACATCAGGGTATTTTTCAGGTCGAAAATTTTATATTTTTAGTTTAAGTTAATAGTATATTTATTACATTCGTACCTTTAAACCTATTCCATTTTTCATATTTCCAATTTTTTTCGGCTACTGCAAGCCCATTTTCAGAATTTTAAAAATATTGTAATTTTTTGACATTTTCACCTGTACTATACATCAGGGTATTTTTCAGGTCGAAAATTTTATATTTTTAGTTTCAGTTAATAATATATTTATTACATTCGTACCTTTAAACCTATTCCATTTTTCATATTTCCAATTTTATTCGGCTACTGCAAGCCCATTTTCAGAATTTTAAAAATATTGTAATTTTTTGACATTTTCACCTGTACTATAAATCAGGGTATTTTTCAGGTCGAAAATTTTATATTTTTATTTTAAGTTAATAGTATATTTATTACATTCGTACCTTTAAACCTATTCCATTTTTCATATTTCCAATTTTTTTCGGCTACTGCAAGCCCATTTTCAGAATTTTAAAAATATTGTAATTTTTTGACATTTTCACCTGTACTATACATCATGGTATTTTTGAGGTCGAAAATTTTACATTTTTAGTTTAAGTTAATAGTATATTTATTACATTCGTACCTTTAAACCTATTCCATTTTTCATATTTCCAATTTTATTCGGCTACTGCAAGCCCATTTTCAGAATTTTAAAAATATTGTAATTTTTTGACATTTTCACCTGTACTATACATCAGGGTATTTTTCAGGTCGAAAATTTTATATTTTTAGTTTAAGTTAATAATATATTTATTACATTTGCACCTTTAAACCTATTCCATTTTTCATATTTCCAATTTTATTCTGCTACTGCAAGCCCATTTTTGGAATTTTAAAAATATTGTAATTTTTTGACATTTTCACCTGTACTATACATCAGGGTATTTTTCAGGTCAAAAAATTTATATTTTTATTTTAAGTTAATAATATATTTATTACATTCGTACCTTTAAACCTATTCCATTTTTCATATTTCCAATTTTATTCTGCTACTGCAAGCCCATTTTTGGAATTTTAAAAATATTGTCATTTTTTGACATTTTCACCTGTACTATACATCAGGGTATTTTTCAGGTCGAAAATTTTATATTTTTATTTTAAGTTAATAGTATATTTATTACATTCGTACCTTTAAACCTATTCCATTTTTCATATTTCCAATTTTATTCTGCTACTGCAAGCCCATTTTCAGAATTTTAAAAATATTGTAATTTTTTTACATTTTCACCTGTACTATACATCAGGGTATTTTTCAGGTCGAAAATTTTATATTTTTATTTTAAGTTAATAGTATATTTATTACATTCGTACCTTTAAACCTATTTCATTTTTCATATTTCCAATTTTATTCGGCTACTGCAAGCCCATTTTCAGAATTTTAAAAATATTGTAATTTTTTGACATTTTCACCTGTACTATACATCAGGATATTTTTCAAGTCGAAAATTTTATATTTTTATTTTAAGTTAATAGTATATTTATTACATTCGTACCTTTAAACCTATTCCATTTTTCATATTTCCAATTTTATTCTGCTACTGCAAGCCCATTTTCAGAATTTTAAAAATATTGTAATTTTTTGACATTTTCACCTGTACTATACATCAGGGTATTTTTCAGGTCGAAAATTTTACATTTTTAGTTTAAGTTAATAGTATATTTATTACATTCGTACCTTTAAACCTATTTCATTTTTCATATTTCCAATTTTATTCTACTACTGCAACCCCATTTTCAGAATTTTAAAAATATTGTAATTTTTTGACATTTTCACCTGTACTATACATCAGGGTATTTTTCAGGTCGAAAATTTTATATTTTTATTTTAAGTTAATAGTATATTTATTACATTCGTACCTTTAAACCTATTCCATTTTTCATATTTCCAATTTTTTTCGGCTACTGCAAGCCCATTTTCAGAATTTTAAAAATATTGTAATTTTTTGACATTTTCACCTGTACTATACATCAGGGTATTTTTCAGGTCGAAAATTTTATATTTTTAGTTTCAGTTAATACTATATTTATTACATTCGTACCTTTAAACCTATTCCATTTTTCATATTTCCAATTTTATTCGGCTACTGCAAGCCCATTTTCAGAATTTTAAAAATATTGTAATTTTTTGACATTTTCACCTGTACTATACATCAGGGTATTTTTCAGGTCGAAAATTTTACCTTTTTAGTTTAAGTTAATAGTATATTTATTACATTCCTACCTTTAAACCTATTCCATTTTTCATATTTCCAATTTTATTCGGCTACTGGAAGCCCATTTTCAGAATTTTAAAAATATTGTAATTTTTTGACATTTTCACCTGTACTATACATCAGGGTATTTTTCAGGTCGAAAATTTTACATTTTTATTTTAAGTTAATAGTATATTTATTACATTCGTACCTTTAAACCTATTCCATTTTTCATATTTCCAATTTTTTTCGGCTACTGCAAGCCCATTTTCAGAATTTTAAAAATATTGTAATTTTTTGACATTTTCACCTGTACTATACATCAGGGTATTTTTCAGGTCGAAAATTTTATATTTTTATTTTAAGTTAATAGTATATTTATTACATTCGTACCTTTAAACCTATTCCATTTTTCATATTTCCAATTTTTTTCGGCTACTGCAAGCCCATTTTCGGAATTTTAAAAATATTGTAATTTTTTGACATTTTCACCTGTACTATACATCAGGGTATTTTTCAGGTCGAAAATTTTATATTTTTATTTTAAGTTAATAATATATTTATTACATTCGTATCTTTAAACCTATTCCATTTTTCATATTTCCAATTTTATTCTGCTACTGCAAGCCCATTTTCGGAATTTTAAAAATATTGTAATTTTTTGACATTTTCACCTGTACTATACATCAGGGTATTTTTCAGGTCGAAAATTTTATATTTTTAGTTTCAGTTAATACTATATTTATTACATTCGTACCTTTAAACCTATTCCATTTTTCATATTTCCAATTTTATTCAGCTACTGCAAGCCCATTTTCAGAATTTTAAAAATATTGTAATTTTTTGACATTTTCACCTGTACTATACATCAGGATATTTTTCAAGTCGAAAATTTTATATTTTTATTTTAAGTTAATAGTATATTTATTACATTCGTACCTTTAAACCTATTCCATTTTTCATATTTCCAATTTTATTCTGCTACTGCAAGCCCATTTTCAGAATTTTAAAAATATTGTAATTTTTTGACATTTTCACCTGTACTATACATCAGGGTATTTTTCAGGTCGAAAATTTTACATTTTTAGTTTAAGTTAATAGTATATTTATTACATTCGTACCTTTAAACCTATTTCATTTTTCATATTTCCAATTTTATTCTACTACTGCAACCCCATTTTCAGAATTTTAAAAATATTGTAATTTTTTGACATTTTCACCTGTACTATACATCAGGGTATTTTTCAGGTCAAAAATTTTATATTTTTATTTTAAGTTAATAGTATATTTATTACATTCGTACCTTTAAACCTATTCCATTTTTCATATTTCCAATTTTTTTCGGCTACTGCAAGCCCATTTTCAGAATTTTAAAAATATTGTAATTTTTTGACATTTTCACCTGTACTATACATCAGGGTATTTTTCAGGTCGAAAATTTTATATTTTTAGTTTCAGTTAATACTATATTTATTACATTCGTACCTTTAAACCTATTCCATTTTTCATATTTCCAATTTTATTCGGCTACTGCAAGCCCATTTTCAGAATTTTAAAAATATTGTAATTTTTTGACATTTTCACCTGTACTATACATCAGGGTATTTTTCAGGTCGAAAATTTTATATTTTTAGTTTCAGTTAATACTATATTTATTACATTCGTACCTTTAAACCTATTCCATTTTTCATATTTCCAATTTTATTCGGCTACTGCAAGCCCATTTTCAGAATTTTAAAAATATTGTAATTTTTTGACATTTTCACCTGTACTATACATCAGGGTATTTTTCAGGTCGAAAATTTTATATTTTTATTTTAAGTTAATAGTATATTTATTACATTCGTACCTTTAAACCTATTCCATTTTTCATATTTCCAATTTTATTCGGCTACTGCAAGCCCATTTTCAGAATTTTAAAAATATTGTAATTTTTTGACATTTTCACCTGTACTATACATCAGGGTATTTTTCAGGTGGAAAATTTTATATTTTTATTTTAAGTTAATAGTATATTTATTACATTCGTACCTTTAAACCTATTTCATTTTTCATATTTCCAATTTTATTCTTCTACTGCAAGCCCATTTTCGGAATTTTAAAAATATTTTCATTTTTTGACATTTTCACCTGTACTATACATCAGGGTATTTTTCAGGTCGAAAATTTTATATTTTTAGTTTCAGTTAATACTATATTTATTACATTCGTACCTTTAAACCTATTCCATTTTTCATATTTCCAATTTTATTCGGCTACTGCAAGCCCATTTTCAGAATTTTAAAAATATTGTAATTTTTTGACATTTTCACCTGTACTATACATCAGGGTATTTTTCAGGTCGAAAATTTTATATTTTTAGTTTCAGTTAATACTATATTTATTACATTCGTACCTTTAAACCTATTCCATTTTTCATATTTCCAATTTTATTCGGCTACTGCAAGCCCATTTTCAGAATTTTAAAAATATTGTAATTTTTTGACATTTTCACCTGTACTATACATCAGGGTATTTTTCAGGTCGAAAATTTTATATTTTTATTTTAAGTTAATAGTATATTTATTACATTCGTACCTTTAAACCTATTCCATTTTTCATATTTCCAATTTTATTCGGCTACTGCAAGCCCATTTTCAGAATTTTAAAAATATTGTAATTTTTTGACATTTTCACCTGTACTATACATCAGGGTATTTTTCAGGTCGAAAATTTTATATTTTTAGTTTAAGTTAATAGTATATTTATTACATTCGTACCTTTAAACCTATTCCATTTTTCATATTTCCAATTTTATTCTGCTACTGCAAGCCCATTTTCGGAATTTTAAAAATATTGTAATTTTTTGACATTTTCACCTGTACTATACATCAGGGTATTTTTCAGGTCGAAAATTTTATATTTTTATTTTAAGTTAATAGTATATTTATTACATTCGTACCTTTAAACCTATTCTATTTTTCATATTTCCAATTTTTTTCGGCTACTGCAAGCCCATTTTCAGAATTTTAAAAATATTGTAATTTTTTGATATTTTCACCTGTACTATACATCAGGGTATTTTTGAGGTCGAAAATTTTACATTTTTAGTTTAAGTTAATAGTATATTTATTACATTCCTACCTTTAAACCTATTCCATTTTTCATATTTCCAATTTTATTCGGCTACTGCAAGCCCATTTTCAGAATTTTAAAAATATTGTAATTTTTTGACATTTTCACCTGTACTATACATCAGGGTATTTTTCAGGTCGAAAATTTTACATTTTTAGTTTCAGTTAATAGTATATTTATTACATTCGTACCTTTAAACCTATTCCATTTTTCATATTTCCAATTTTATTCGGCTACTGCAAGCCCATTTTCAGAATTTTAAAAATATTGTAATTTTTTGACATTTTCACCTGTACTATACATCAGGGTATTTTTCAGGTCGAAAATTTTATATTTTTAGTTTCAGTTAATACTATATTTATTACATTCGTACCTTTAAACCTATTCCATTTTTCATATTTCCAATTTTATTCTGCTACTGCAAGCCCATTTTCAGAATTTTAAAAATATTGTAATTTTTTGACATTTTCACCTGTTCTATACATCAGGGTATTTTTGAGGTCGAAAATTTTACATTTTTAGTTTAAGTTAATAGTATATTTATTACATTCGTACCTTTAAACCTATTCCATTTTTCATATTTCCAATTTTATTCGGCTACTGCAAGCCCATTTTCAGAATTTTAAAAATATTGTAATTTTTTGACATTTTCACCTGTACTATACATCAGGGTATTTTTCAGGTCGAAAATTTTATATTTTTAGTTTCAGTTAATACTATATTTGTTACATTCGTACCTTTAAACCTATTCCATTTTTCATATTTCCAATTTTATTCTGCTACTGCAAGCCCATTTTCAGAATTTTAAAAATATTGTAATTTTTTGACATTTTCACCTGTTCTATACATCAGGGTATTTTTCAGGTCGAAAATTTTATATTTTTATTTTAAGTTAATAGTATATTTATTACATTCGTACCTTTAAACCTATTCTATTTTTCATATTTCCAATTTTTTTCGGCTACTGCAAGCCCATTTTCAGAATTTTAAAAATATTGTAATTTTTTGACATTTTCACCTGTACTATACATCAGGGTATTTTTCAGGTCGAAAATTTTATATTTTTATTTTAAGTTAATAGTATATTTATTACATTCGTACCTTTAAACCTATTCCATTTTTCATATTTCCAATTTTTTTCGGCTACTGCAAGCCCATTTTCAGAATTTTAAAAATATTGTAATTTTTTGACATTTTCACCTGTACTATACATCAGGGTATTTTTCAGGTCGAAAATTTTATATTTTTAGTTTCAGTTAATACTATATTTATTACATTCGTACCTTTAAACCTATTCCATTTTTCATATTTCCAATTTTATTCGGCTACTGCAAGCCCATTTTCAGAATTTTAAAAATATTGTAATTTTTTGACATTTTCACCTGTACTATACATCAGGGTATTTTTCAGGTCGAAAATTTTACATTTTTAGTTTAAGTTAATAGTATATTTATTACATTCCTACCTTTAAACCTATTCCATTTTTCATATTTCCAATTTTATTCGGCTACTGCAAGCCCATTTTCAGAATTTTAAAAATATTGTAATTTTTTGACATTTTCACCTGTACTATACATCAGGGTATTTTTCAGGTCGAAAATTTTATATTTTTATTTTAAGTTAATAGTATATTTATTACATTCGTACCTTTAAACCTATTCCATTTTTCATATTTCCAATTTTTTTCGGCTACTGCAAGCCCATTTTCAGAATTTTAAAAATATTGTAATTTTTTGACATTTTCACCTGTACTATACATCAGGGTATTTTTCAGGTCGAAAATTTTATATTTTTATTTTAAGTTAATAGTATATTTATTACATTCGTACCTTTAAACCTATTCCATTTTTCATATTTCCAATTTTATTCGGCTACTGCAAGCCCATTTTCAGAATTTTAAAAATATTGTAATTTTTTGACATTTTCACCTGTACTATACATCAGGGTATTTTTCAGGTGGAAAATTTTATATTTTTATTTTAAGTTAATAGTATATTTATTACATTCGTACCTTTAAACCTATTTCATTTTTCATATTTCCAATTTTATTCTTCTACTGCAAGCCCATTTTCGGAATTTTAAAAATATTTTCATTTTTTGACATTTTCACCTGTACTATACATCAGGGTATTTTTCAGGTCGAAAATTTTATATTTTTAGTTTCAGTTAATACTATATTTATTACATTCGTACCTTTAAACCTATTCCATTTTTCATATTTCCAATTTTATTCGGCTACTGCAAGCCCATTTTCAGAATTTTAAAAATATTGTAATTTTTTGACATTTTCACCTGTACTATACATCAGGGTATTTTTCAGGTCGAAAATTTTATATTTTTAGTTTCAGTTAATACTATATTTATTACATTCGTACCTTTAAACCTATTCCATTTTTCATATTTCCAATTTTATTCGGCTACTGCAAGCCCATTTTCAGAATTTTAAAAATATTGTAATTTTTTGACATTTTCACCTGTACTATACATCAGGGTATTTTTCAGGTCGAAAATTTTACATTTTTAGTTTAAGTTAATAGTATATTTATTACATTCGTACCTTTAAACCTATTCCATTTTTCATATTTCCAATTTTATTCGGCTACTGCAAGCCCATTTTCAGAATTTTAAAAATATTGTAATTTTTTGACATTTTCACCTGTACTATACATCAGGGTATTTTTCAGGTCGAAAATTTTACATTTTTATTTTAAGTTAATAGTATATTTATTACATTCGTACCTTTAAACCTATTCCATTTTTCATGTTTCCAATTTTTTTCGGCTACTGCAAGCCCATTTTCAGAATTTTAAAAATATTGTAATTTTTTGACATTTTCACCTGTACTATAATCAGGGTATTTTTCAGGTCGAAAATGTTATATTTTTAGTTTCAGTTAATACTATATTTATTACATTCGTACCTTTAAACCTATTCCATTTTTCATATTTCCAATTTTATTCTGCTACTGCAAGCCCATTTTCAGAATTTTAAAAATATTGTAATTTTTTGACATTTTCACCTGTACTATACATCAGGGTATTTTTCAGGTCGAAAATTTTATATTTTTATTTTAAGTTAATACTATATTTATTACATTCGTACCTTTAAACCTATTCCATTTTTCATATTTCCAATTTTATTCGGCTACTGCAAGCCCATTTTCAGAATTTTAAAAATATTGTAATTTTTTGACATTTTCACCTGTACTATACATCAGGGTATTTTTGAGGTCGAAAATTTTACATTTTTAGTTTAAGTTAATAGTATATTTATTACATTCGTACCTTTAAACCTATTTCATTTTTCATATTTCCAATTTTATTCTACTACTGCAAGCCCATTTTCAGAATTTTAAAAATATTGTAATTTTTTGACATTTTCACCTGTACTATACATCAGGATATTTTTCAAGTCGAAAATTTTATATTTTTATTTTGTTAATAGTATATTTATTACATTCGTACCTTTAAACCTATTCCATTTTTCATATTTCCAATTTTATTCTGCTACTGCAAGCCCATTTTCGGAATTTTAAAAATATTGTAATTTTTTGACATTTTCACCTGTACTATACATCAGGGTATTTTTCAGGTCGAAAATTTTATATTTTTATTTTAAGTTAATAGTATATTTATTACATTCGTACCTTTAAACCTATTCTATTTTTCATATTTCCAATTTTTTTCGGCTACTGCAAGCCCATTTTCAGAATTTTAAAAATATTGTAATTTTTTGACATTTTCACCTGTACATCAGGGTATTTTTCAGGTCGAAAATTTTATATTTTTAGTTTCAGTTAATACTATATTTATTACATTCGTACCTTTAAACCTATTCCATTTTTCATATTTCCAATTTTATTCGGCTACTGCAAGCCCATTTTCAGAATTTTAAAAATATTGTAATTTTTTGACATTTTCACCTGTACTATACATCAGGGTATTTTTGAGGTCGAAAATTTTACATTTTTAGTTTAAGTTAATAGTATATTTATTACATTCCTACCTTTAAACCTATTCCATTTTTCATATTTCCAATTTTATTCGGCTACTGCAAGCCCATTTTCAGAATTTTAAAAATATTGTAATTTTTTGACATTTTCACCTGTACTATACATCAGGGTATTTTTGAGGTCGAAAATTTTACATTTTTAGTTTAAGTTAATAGTATATTTATTACACTCGTACCTTTAAACCTATTCCATTTTTCATATTTCCAATTTTATTCGGCTACTGCAAGCCCATTTTCAGAATTTTAAAAATATTGTAATTTTTTGACATTTTCACCTGTACTATACATCAGGGTATTTTTGAGGTCGAAAATTTTACATTTTTAGTTTAAGTTAATAGTATATTTATTACATTCGTACCTTTAAACCTATTCCATTTTTCATATTTCCAATTTTATTCGGCTACTGCAAGCCCATTTTCAGAATTTTAAAAATATTGTAATTTTTTGACATTTTCACCTGTACTATACATCAGGGTATTTTTCAGGTCGAAAATTTTATATTTTTATAATAAGTTAATAGTATATTTATTACATTAGTACCTTTAAACCTATTCCATTTTTCATATTTCCATTTTTTTTCGGCTACTGCAAGCCCATTTTCAGAATTTTAAAAATATTGTAATTTTTTGACATTTTCACCTGTACTATACATCAGGGTATTTTTCAGGTCGAAAATTTTATATTTTTAGTTTCAGTTAATACTATATTTATTACATTCGTACCTTTAAACCTATTCCATTTTTCATATTTCCAATTTTATTCGGCTACTGCAAGCCCATTTTCAGAATTTTAAAAATATTGTAATTTTTTGACATTTTCACCTGTACTATACATCAGGGTATTTTTGAGGTCGAAAATTTTACATTTTTAGTTTAAGTTAATAGTATATTTATTACATTCCTACCTTTAAACCTATTCCATTTTTCATATTTCCAATTTTATTCGGCTACTGCAAGCCCATTTTCAGAATTTTAAAAATATTGTAATTTTTTGACATTTTCACCTGTACTATACATCAGGGTATTTTTGAGGTCGAAAATTTTACATTTTTAATTTAAGTTAATAGTATATTTATTACATTCGTACCTTTAAACCTATTCCATTTTTCATATTTCCAATTTTATTCGGCTACTGCAAGCCTATTTTCAGAATTTTAAAAATATTGTAATTTTTTGACATTTTCACCTGTACTATACATCAGGGTATTTTTCAGGTCGAAAATTTATATTTTTTGTTTAAGTTAATAATATATTTATTACATTCGTACCTTTAAAACTATTTCATTTTTCATATTTCCAATTTTATTCTACTACTGCAAGCCCATTTTCGGAATTTTAAAAATATTGTAATTTTTTGACATTTTCACCTGTACTATACATCAGGATATTTTTCAGGTCGAAAATTTTATATTTTTAGTTTCAGTTAATACTATATTTATTACATTCGTACCTTTAAACCTATTCCATTTTTCATATTTCCAATTTTATTCTGCTACTGCAAGCCCATTTTCAGAATTTTAAAAATATTGTAATTTTTTGACATTTTCACCTGTACTATACATCAGGGTATTTTTGAGGTCGAAAATTTTACATTTTTATTTTAAGTTAATAGTATATTTATTACATTCGTACCTTTAAACCTATTCCATTTTTCATATTTCCAATTTTATTCGGCTACTGCAAGCCCATTTTCAGAATTTTAAAAATATTGTAATTTTTTGACATTTTCACCTGTACTATACATCAGGGTATTTTTCAGGTCGAAAATTTTATATTTTTTGTTTAAGTTAATAATATATTTATTACATTCGTACCTTTAAACCTATTTCATTTTTCATATTTCCAATTTTATTCTACTACTGCAAGCCCATTTTCGGAATTTTAAAAATATTGTAATTTTTTGACATTTTTCAAGTCGAAAATTTTATATTTTTATTTTAAGTTAATAGTATATTTATTACATTCGTACCTTTAAACCTATTCCATTTTTCATATTTCCAATTTTTTTCGGCTACTGCAAGCCCATTTTCAGAATTTTAAAAATATTGTAATTTTTTGACATTTTCACCTGTACTATACATCAGGGTATTTTTGAGGTCGAAAATTTTACATTTTTAGTTTAAGTTAATAGTATATTTATTACATTCCTACCTTTAAACCTATTCCATTTTTCATATTTCCAATTTTATTCGGCTACTGCAAGCCCATTTTCAGAATTTTAAAAATATTGTAATTTTTTGACATTTTCACCTGTACTATACATCAGGGTATTTTTCAGGTCGAAAATTTTATATTTTTAGTTTCAGTTAATACTATATTTATTACATTCGTACCTTTAAACCTATTCCATTTTTCATATTTCCAATTTTATTCTGCTACTGCAAGCCCATTTTCAGAATTTTAAAAATATTGTAATTTTTTGACATTTTCACCTGTACTATACATCAGGGTATTTTTGAGGTCGAAAATTTTACATTTTTAGTTTAAGTTAATAGTATATTTATTACATTCGTACCTTTAAACCTATTCCATTTTTCATATTTCCAATTTTATTCGGCTACTGCAAGCCCATTTTCAGAATTTTAAAAATATTGTAATTTTTTGACATTTTCACCTGTACTATACATCAGGGTATTTTTCAGGTCGAAAATTTTATATTTTTATTTTAAGTTAATAGTATATTTATTACATTCGTACCTTTAAACCTATTCCATTTTTCATATTTCCAATTTTATTCTGCTACTGCAAGCCCATTTTCGGAATTTTAAAAATATTGTAATTTTTTGACATTTTCACCTGTTCTATACATCAGGGTATTTTTCAGGTCGAAAATTTATATTTTTTGTTTAAGTTAATAATATATTTATTACATTCGTACCTTTAAACCTATTTCATTTTTCATATTTCCAATTTTATTCTACTACTGCAAGCCCATTTTCGGAATTTTAAAAATATTGTAATTTTTTGACATTTACACCTGTACTATACATCAGGATATTTTTCAGGTCGAAAATTTTATATTTTTAGTTTCAGTTAATACTATATTTATTATATTCGTACCTTTAAACCTATTCCATTTTTCATATTTCCAATTTTATTCTGCTACTGCAAGCCCATTTTCAGAATTTTAAAAATATTGTAATTTTTTGACATTTTCACCTGTACTATACATCAGGGTATTTTTGAGGTCGAAAATTTTACATTTTTAGTTTAAGTTAATAGTATATTTATTACATTCCTACCTTTAAACCTATTCCATTTTTCATATTTCCAATTTTATTCGGCTACTGCAAGCCCATTTTCAGAATTTTAAAAATATTGTAATTTTTTGACATTTTCACCTGTACTATACATCAGGGTATTTTTCAGGTCGAAAATTTTACATTTTTAGTTTAAGTTAATAGTATATTTATTACATTCGTACCTTTAAACCTATTCCATTTTTCATATTTCCAATTTTATTCGGCTACTGCAAGCCCATTTTCAGAATTTTAAAAATATTGTAATTTTTTGACATTTTCACCTGTACTATACATCAGGATATTTTTCAGGTCGAAAATTTTATATTTTTAGTTTCAGTTAATACTATATTTATTACATTCGTACCTTTAAACCTATTCCATTTTTCATATTTCCAATTTTATTCTGCTACTGCAAGCCCATTTTCAGAATTTTAAAAATATTGTAATTTTTTGACATTTTCACCTGTACTATACATCAGGGTATTTTTGAGGTCGAAAATTTTACATTTTTAGTTTAAGTTAATAGTATATTTATTACATTCGTACCTTTAAACCTATTCCATTTTTCATATTTCCAATTTTATTCGGCTACTGCAAGCCCATTTTCAGAATTTTAAAAATATTGTAATTTTTTGACATTTTCACCTGTACTATACATCAGGGTATTTTTCAGGTCGAAAATTTTATATTTTTAGTTTCAGTTAATACTATATTTATTACATTCGTACCTTTAAACCTATTCCATTTTTCATATTTCCAATTTTATTCTGCTACTGCAAGCCCATTTTCAGAATTTTAAAAATATTGTAATTTTTTGACATTTTCACCTGTACTATACATCAGGGTATTTTTGAGGTCGAAAATTTTACATTTTTAGTTTAAGTTAATAGTATATGTATTACATTCGTACCTTTAAACCTATTCCATTTTTCATATTTCCAATTTTATTCGGCTACTGCAAGCCCATTTTCAGAATTTTAAAAATATTGTAATTTTTTGACATTTTCACCTGTACTATACATCAGGGTATTTTTCAGGTCGAAAATTTTATATTTTTTGTTTAAGTTAATAATATATTTATTACATTCGTACCTTTAAACCTATTTCATTTTTCATATTTCCAATTTTATTCTACTACTGCAAGCCCATTTTCGGAATTTTAAAAATATTGTAATTTTTTGACATTTTTCAAGTCGAAAATTTTATATTTTTATTTTAAGTTAATAGTATATTTATTACATTCGTACCTTTAAACCTATTCCATTTTTCATATTTCCAATTTTTTTCGGCTACTGCAAGCCCATTTTCAGAATTTTAAAATATTGTAATTTTTTGACATTTTCACCTGTACTATACATCAGGGTATTTTTGAGGTCGAAAATTTTACATTTTTAGTTTAAGTTAATAGTATATTTATTACATTCCTACCTTTAAACCTATTCCATTTTTCATATTTCCAATTTTATTCGGCTACTGCAAGCCCATTTTCAGAATTTTAAAAATATTGTAATTTTTTGACATTTTCACCTGTACTATACATCAGGGTATTTTTCAGGTCGAAAATTTTATATTTTTAGTTTCAGTTAATACTATATTTATTACATTCGTACCTTTAAACCTATTCCATTTTTCATATTTCCAATTTTATTCTGCTACTGCAAGCCCATTTTCAGAATTTTAAAAATATTGTAATTTTTTGACATTTTCACCTGTACTATACATCAGGGTATTTTTGAGGTCGAAAATTTTACATTTTTAGTTTAAGTTAATAGTATATTTATTACATTCGTACCTTTAAACCTATTCCATTTTTCATATTTCCAATTTTATTCGGCTACTGCAAGCCCATTTTCAGAATTTTAAAAATATTGTAATTTTTTGACATTTTCACCTGTACTATACATCAGGGTATTTTTCAGGTCGAAAATTTTATATTTTTATTTTAAGTTAATAGTATATTTATTACATTCGTACCTTTAAACCTATTCCATTTTTCATATTTCCAATTTTATTCTGCTACTGCAAGCCCATTTTCGGAATTTTAAAAATATTGTAATTTTTTGACATTTTCACCTGTACTATACATCAGGGTATTTTTCAGGTCGAAAATTTATATTTTTTGTTTAAGTTAATAATATATTTATTACATTCGTACCTTTAAACCTATTTCATTTTTCATATTTCCAATTTTATTCTACTACTGCAAGCCCATTTTCGGAATTTTAAAAATATTGTAATTTTTTGACATTTACACCTGTACTATACATCAGGATATTTTTCAGGTCGAAAATTTTATATTTTTAGTTTCAGTTAATACTATATTTATTATATTCGTACCTTTAAACCTATTCCATTTTTCATATTTCCAATTTTATTCTGCTACTGCAAGCCCATTTTCAGAATTTTAAAAATATTGTAATTTTTTGACATTTTCACCTGTACTATACATCAGGGTATTTTTGAGGTCGAAAATTTTACATTTTTAGTTTAAGTTAATAGTATATTTATTACATTCCTACCTTTAAACCTATTCCATTTTTCATATTTCCAATTTTATTCGGCTACTGCAAGCCCATTTTCAGAATTTTAAAAATATTGTAATTTTTTGACATTTTCACCTGTACTATACATCAGGGTATTTTTCAGGTCGAAAATTTTACATTTTTAGTTTAAGTTAATAGTATATTTATTACATTCGTACCTTTAAACCTATTCCATTTTTCATATTTCCAATTTTATTCGGCTACTGCAAGCCCATTTTCAGAATTTTAAAAATATTGTAATTTTTTGACATTTTCACCTGTACTATACATCAGGGTATTTTTCAGGTCGAAAATTTATATTTTTTGTTTAAGTTAATAGTATATTTATTACATTCGTACCTTTAAACCTATTTCATTTTTGATATTTCCAATTTTATTCTACTACTGCAAGCCCATTTTCGGAATTTTAAAAATATTGTAATTTTTTGACATTTTCACCTGTACTATAAATCAGGATATTTTTCAAGTCGAAAATTTTATATTTTTATTTTAAGTTAATAGTATATTTATTACATTCGTACCTTTAAACCTATTCCATTTTTCATATTTCCAATTTTTTTCGGCTACTGCAAGCCCATTTTCAGAATTTTAAAAATATTGTAATTTTTTGACATTTTCACCTGTACTATACATCAGGGTATTTTTCAGGTCGAAAATTTATATTTTTTGTTTAAGTTAATAATATATTTATTACATTCGTACGTTTAAACCTATTTCATTTTTCATATTTCCAATTTTATTCTACTACTGCAAGCCCATTTTCAGAATTTTAAAAATATTGTAATTTTTTGACATTTTCACCTGTACTATACATCAGGGTATTTTTCAGGTCGAAAATTCATATTTTTTGTTTAAGTTAATAATATATTTATTACATTCGTACCTTTAAACCTATTTCATTTTTCATATTTCCAATTTTATTCTACTACTGCAAGCCCATTTTCGGAATTTTAAAAATATTGTAATTTTTTGACATTTTCACCTGTACTATACATCAGGGTATTTTTGAGGTCGAAAATTTTACATTTTTAGTTTAAGTTAATAGTATATTTATTACATTCCTACCTTTAAACCTATTCCATTTTTCATATTTCCAATTTTATTCGGCTACTGCAAGCCCATTTTCAGAATTTTAAAAATATTGTAATTTTTTGACATTTTCACCTGTACTATACATCAGGGTATTTTTCAGGTCGAAAATTTATATGTTTTGTTTAAGTTAATAATATATTTATTACATTCGTACCTTTAAACCTATTTCATTTTTCATATTTCCAATTTTATTCTACTACTGCA
This sequence comes from Phrynosoma blainvillii, assembly GCA_026167975.1. Taxonomy (NCBI): domain Eukaryota; kingdom Metazoa; phylum Chordata; class Lepidosauria; order Squamata; family Phrynosomatidae; genus Phrynosoma; species Phrynosoma blainvillii. The sequence continues at coordinate 12,130,916 of JANUYF010000014.1, forward strand.
AGCCCATTTTCGGAATTTTAAAAATATTGTAATTTTTTGACATTTACACCTGTACTATACATCAGGATATTTTTCAGGTCGAAAATTTTATATTTTTAGTTTCAGTTAATACTATATTTATTACATTCGTACCTTTAAACCTATTCCATTTTTCATATTTCCAATTTTATTCGGCTACTGCAAGCCCATTTTCAGAATTTTAAAAATATTGTAATTTTTTGACATTTTCACCTGTACTATACATCAGGGTATTTTTGAGGTCGAAAATTTTACATTTTTAGTTTAAGTTAATAGTATATTTATTACATTCCTACCTTTAAACCTATTCCATTTTTCATATTTCCAATTTTATTCGGCTACTGCAAGCCCATTTTCAGAATTTTAAAAATATTGTAATCATGGTATTTTTGAGGTCGAACATTTTACATTTTTAGTTTAAGTTAATAGTATATTTATTACATTCGTACCTTTAAACCTATTCCATTTTTCATATTTCCAATTTTATTCGGCTACTGCAAGCCCATTTTCAGAATTTCAAAAATATTTTAATTTTTTGACATTTTCACCTGTACTATACATCAGGGTATTTTTCAGGTCGAAAATTTTATATTTTTATTTTAAGTTAATAGTATATTTATTACATTCGTACCTTTAAACCTATTCCATTTTTCATATTTCCAATTTTTTTCGGCTACTGCAAGCCCATTTTCAGAATTTTAAAAATATTGTAATTTTTTGACATTTTCACCTGTACTATACATCAGGGTATTTTTCAGGTCGAAAATTTTATATTTTTAGTTTCAGTTAATACTATATTTATTACATTCGTACCTTTAAACCTATTCCATTTTTCATATTTCCAATTTTATTCTGCTACTGCAAGCCCATTTTCAGAATTTTAAAAATATTGTAATTTTTTGACATTTTCACCTGTACTATACATCAGGGTATTTTTGAGGTCGAAAATTTTACATTTTTATTTTAAGTTAATAGTATATTTATTACATTCCTACCTTTAAACCTATTCCATTTTTCATATTTCCAATTTTATTCGGCTACTGCAAGCCCATTTTCAGAATTTTAAAAATATTGTAATTTTTTGACATTTTCACCTGTACTATACATCAGGGTATTTTTCAGGTCGAAAATTTTATATTTTTAGTTTCAGTTAATACTATATTTATTACATTCGTACCTTTAAACCTATTCCATTTTTCATATTTCCAATTTTATTCTGCTACTGCAAGCCCATTTTCAGGATTTTAAAAATATTGTAATTTTTTGACATTTTCACCTGTACTATACATCAGGGTATTTTTGAGGTCGAAAATTTTACATTTTTAGTTTAAGTTAATAGTATATTTATTACATTCGTACCTTTAAACCTATTCCATTTTTCATATTTCCAATTTTATTCGGCTACTGCAAGCCCATTTTCAGAATTTTAAAAATATTGTAATTTTTTGACATTTTCACCTGTACTATACATCAGGGTATTTTTGAGGTCGAAAATTTTACATTTTTAGTTTAAGTTAATAGTATATTTATTACATTCCTACCTTTAAACCTATTCCATTTTTCATATTTCCAATTTTATTCGGCTACTGCAAGCCCATTTTCAGAATTTTAAAAATATTGTAATTTTTTGACATTTTCACCTGTACTATACATCAGGGTATTTTTCAGGTCGAAAATTTTATATTTTTAGTTTAAGTTAATAGTATATTTATTACATTCCTACCTTTAAACCTATTCCATTTTTCATATTTCCAATTTTATTCTGCTACTGCAAGCCCATTTTCAGAATTTTAAAAATATTGTAATTTTTTGACATTTTCACCTGTACTATACATCAGGGTATTTTTGAGGTCGAAAATTTTACATTTTTAGTTTAAGTTAATAGTATATTTATTACATTCGTACCTTTAAACCTATTCCATTTTTCATATTTCCAATTTTTTTCGGCTACTGCAAGCCCATTTTCAGAATTTTAAAAATATTGTAATTTTTTGACATTTTCACCTGTACTATACATCAGGGTATTTTTCAGGTCGAAAATTTTATATTTTTAGTTTCAGTTAATACTATATTTATTACATTCCTACCTTTAAACCTATTCCATTTTTCATATTTCCAATTTTATTCGGCTACTGCAAGCCCATTTTCAGAATTTTAAAAATATTGTAATTTTTTGACATTTTCACCTGTACTATACATCAGGGTATTTTTCAGGTCGAAAATTTTATATTTTTAGTTTAAGTTAATAGTATATTTATTACATTCCTACCTTTAAACCTATTCCATTTTTCATATTTCCAATTTTATTCTGCTACTGCAAGCCCATTTTCAGAATTTTAAAAATATTGTAATTTTTTGACATTTTCACCTGTACTATACATCAGGGTATTTTTGAGGTCGAAAATTTTACATTTTTAGTTTAAGTTAATAGTATATTTATTACATTCGTACCTTTAAACCTATTCCATTTTTCATATTTCCAATTTTTTTCGGCTACTGCAAGCCCATTTTCAGAATTTTAAAAATATTGTAATTTTTTGACATTTTCACCTGTACTATACATCAGGGTATTTTTCAGGTCGAAAATTTTATATTTTTAGTTTCAGTTAATACTATATTTATTACATTCGTACCTTTAAACCTATTCCATTTTTCATATTTCCAATTTTATTCGGCTACTGCAAGCCCATTTTCAGAATTTTAAAAATATTGTAATTTTTTGACATTTTCACCTGTACTATACATCAGGGTATTTTTGAGGTCGAAAATTTTACATTTTTAGTTTAAGTTAATAGTATATTTATTACATTCCTACCTTTAAACCTATTCCATTTTTCATATTTCCAATTTTATTCGGCTACTGCAAGCCCATTTTCAGAATTTTAAAAATATTGTAATTTTTTGACATTTTGACCTGTACTATACATCAGGGTATTTTTGAGGTCGAAAATTTTACATTTTTAATTTAAGTTAATAGTATATTTATTACATTCGTACCTTTAAACCTATTCTATTTTTCATATTTCCAATTTTATTCGGCTACTGCAAGCCCATTTTCAGAATTTTAAAAATATTGTAATTTTTTGACATTTTCACCTGTACTATACATCAGGGTATTTTTCAGGTCGAAAATTTATATTTTTTGTTTAAGTTAATAATATATTTATTACATTCGTACCTTTAAACCTATTTCATTTTTCATATTTCCAATTTTATTCTACTACTGCAAGCCCATTTTCGGAATTTTAAAAATATTGTAATTTTTTGACATTTTCACCTGTACTATACATCAGGATATTTTTCAAGTCGAAAATTTTATATTTTTATTTTAAGTTAATAGTATATTTATTACATTCGTACCTTTAAACCTATTCCATTTTTCATATTTCCAATTTTTTTCGGCTACTGCAAGCCCATTTTCAGAATTTTAAAAATATTGTAATTTTTTGACATTTTCACCTGTACTATACATCAGGGTATTTTTGAGGTCGAAAATTTTACATTTTTAGTTTAAGTTAATAGTATATTTATTACATGCGTACCTTTAAACCTATTTCATTTTTCATATTTCCAATTTTATTCTACTACTGCAAGCCCATTTTCGGAATTTTAAAAATCTTGTAATTTTTTGACATTTACACCTGTACTATACATCAGGATATTTTTCAGGTCGAAAATTTTATATTTTTAGTTTCAGTTAATACTATATTTATTATATTCGTACCTTTAAACCTATTCCATTTTTCATATTTCCAATTTTATTCGGCTACTGCAAGCCCATTTTCAAAATTTTAAAAATATTGTAATTTTTTGACATTTTCACCTGTACTATACATCAGGGTATTTTTGAGGTCGAAAATTTTACATTTTTAGTTTAAGTTAATAGTATATTTATTACATTCCTACCTTTAAACCTATTCCATTTTTCATATTTCCAATTTTATTCGGCTACTGCAAGCCCATTTTCAGAATTTTAAAAATATTGTAATTTTTTGACATTTTCACCTGTACTATACATCAGGGTATTTTTCAGGTCGAAAATTTTACATTTTTAGTTTAAGTTAATAGTATATTTATTACATTCGTACCTTTAAACCTATTCCATTTTTCATATTTCCAATTTTATTCGGCTACTGCAAGCCCATTTTCAGAATTTTAAAAATATTGTAATTTTTTGACATTTTCACCTGTACTATACATCAGGGTATTTTTCAGGTCGAAAATTTTATATTTTTATTTTAAGTTAATAGTATATTTATTACATTCGTACCTTTAAACCTATTCCATTTTTCATATTTACAATTTTTTTCGGCTACTGCAAGCCCATTTTCAGAATTTTAAAAATATTGTAATTTTTTGACATTTTCACCTGTACTATACATCAGGGTATTTTTCAGGTCGAAAATTTTATATTTTTAGTCTCAGTTAATACTATATTTATTACATTCGTACCTTTAAACCTATTCCATTTTTCATATTTCCAATTTTATTCGGCTACTGCAAGCCCATTTTCAGAATTTTAAAAATATTGTAATTTTTTGACATTTTCACCTGTACTATACATCAGGGTATTTTTGAGGTCGAAAATTTTACATTTTTAGTTTAAGTTAATAGTATATTTATTACATTCCTACCTTTAAACCTATTCCATTTTTCATATTTCCAATTTTATTCGGCTACTGCAAGCCCATTTTCAGAATTTTAAAAATATTGTAATTTTTTGACATTTTGACCTGTACTATACATCAGGGTATTTTTGAGGTCGAAAATTTTACATTTTTAATTTAAGTTAATAGTATATTTATTACATTCCTACCTTTAAACCTATTCCATTTTTCATATTTCCAATTTTATTCGGCTACTGCAAGCCCATTTTCAGAATTTTAAAAATATTGTAATTTTTTGACATTTTCACCTGTACTATACATCAGGGTATTTTTCAGGTCGAAAATTTATATTTTTTGTTTAAGTTAATAATATATTTATTACATTCGTACCTTTAAACCTATTTCATTTTTCATATTTCCAATTTTATTCTACTACTGCAAGCCCATTTTCGGAATTTTAAAAATATTGTAATTTTTTGACATTTTCACCTGTACTATACATCAGGATATTTTTCAAGTCGAAAATTTTATATTTTTATTTTAAGTTAATAGTATATTTATTACATTCGTACCTTTAAACCTATTCCATTTTTCATATTTCCAATTTTTTTCGGCTACTGCAAGCCCATTTTCGGAATTTTAAAAATATTGTAATTTTTTGACATTTTCACCTGTACTATACATCAGGGTATTTTTCAGGTTGAAAATTTTATATTTTTAGTTTCAGTTAATACTATATTTATTACATTCGTACCTTTAAACCTATTCCATTTTTCATATTTCCAATTTTATTCTGCTACTGCAAGCCCATTTTCAGAATTTTAAAAATATTGTAATTTTTTGACATTTTCACCTGTACTATACATCAGGGTATTTTTGAGGTCGAAAATTTTACATTTTTAATTTAAGTTAATAGTATATTTATTACATTCGTACCTTTAAACCTATTCCATTTTTCATATTTCCAATTTTATTCGGCTACTGCAAGCCCATTTTCAGAATTTTAAAAATATTGTAATTTTTTGACATTTTCACCTGTACTATACATCAGGGTATTTTTCAGGTCGAAAATTTTATATTTTTATTTTAAGTTAATAGTATATTTATTACATTCGTACCTTTAAACCTATTCCATTTTTCATATTTCCAATTTTTTTCGGCTACTGCAAGCCCATTTTCAGAATTTTAAAAATATTGTAATTTTTTGACATTTTCACCTGTACTATACATCAGGGTATTTTTGAGGTCGAAAATTTTACATTTTTAGTTTAAGTTAATAGTATATTTATTACATTCCTACCTTTAAACCTATTCCATTTTTCATATTTCCAATTTTATTCGGCTACTGCAAGCCCATTTTCAGAATTTTAAAAATATTGTAATTTTTTGACATTTTCACCTGTACTATACATCAGGGTATTTTTCAGGTCGAAAATTTTACATTTTTAATTTAAGTTAATAGTATATTTATTACATTCGTACCTTTAAACCTATTCCATTTTTCATATTTCCAATTTTATTCGGCTACTGCAAGCCCATTTTCAGAATTTTAAAAATATTGTAATTTTTTGACATTTTCACCTGTACTATACATCAGGGTATTTTTCAGGTCTAAAATTTATATTTTTTGTTTAAGTTAATAATATATTTATTACATTCGTACCTTTAAACCTATTTCATTTTTCATATTTCCAATTTTATTCTACTACTGCAAGCCCATTTTCGGAATTTTAAAAATATTGTAATTTTTTGACATTTTCACCTGTACTATACATCAGGATATTTTTCAAGTCGAAAATTTTATATTTTTAGTTTAAGTTAATAGTATATTTATTACATTCGTACCTTTAAACCTATTCCATTTTTCATATTTCCAATTTTATTCTACTACTGCAAGCCCATTTTCGGAATTTTAAAAATATTGTAATTTTTTGACATTTTCACCTGTACTATACATCAGGGTATTTTTCAGGTCGAAAATTTTATATTTTTAGTTTCAGTTAATACTATATTTATTACATTCGTACCTTTAAACCTATTCCATTTTTCATATTTCCAATTTTATTCTGCTACTGCAAGCCCATTTTCAGAATTTTAAAAATCTTGTAATTTTTTGACATTTTCACCTGTACTATACATCAGGGTATTTTTGAGGTCGAAAATTTTATATTTTTAGTTTCAGTTAATACTATATTTATTACATTCGTACCTTTAAACCTATTCCATTTTTCATATTTCCAATTTTATTCGGCTACTGCAAGCCCATTTTCAGAATTTTAAAAATATTGTAATTTTTTGACATTTTCACCTGTACTATACATCAGGGTATTTTTGAGGTCGAAAATTTTACATTTTTAGTTTAAGTTAATAGTATATTTATTACATTCCTACCTTTAAACCTATTCCATTTTTCATATTTCCAATTTTATTCGGCTACTGCAAGCCCATTTTCAGAATTTTAAAAATATTGTAATTTTTTGACATTTTCACCTGTACTATACATCAGGGTATTTTTCAGGTCGAAAATTTATATTTTTAGTTTCAGTTAATACTATATTTATTACATTCGTACCTTTAAACCTATTCCATTTTTCATATTTCCAATTTTATTCGGCTACTGCAAGCCCATTTTCAGAATTTTAAAAATATTGTAATTTTTTGACATTTTCACCTGTACTATACATCAGGGTATTTTTGAGGTCGAAAATTTTACATTTTTAGTTTAAGTTAATAGTATATTTATTACATTCCTACCTTTAAACCTATTCCATTATAAATATTTCCAATTTTATTCGGCTACTGCAAGCCCATTTTCAGAATTTTAAAAATATTGTAATTTTTTGACATTTTCACCTGTACTATACATCAGGGTATTTTTCAGGTCGAAAATTTATATTTTTAGTTTCAGTTAATACTATATTTATTACATTCGTACCTTTAAACCTATTCCATTTTTCATATTTCCAATTTTATTCGGCTACTGCAAGCCCATTTTCAGAATTGTAAAAATATTGTAATTTTTTGACATTTTCACCTGTACTATACATCAGGGTATTTTTGAGGTCGAAAATTTTACATTTTTATTTTAAGTTAATAGTATATTTATTACATTCCTACCTTTAAACCTATTCCATTTTTCATATTTCCAATTTTATTCGGCTACTGCAAGCCCATTTTCAGAATTTTAAAAATATTGTAATTTTTTGACATTTTCACCTGTACTATACATCAGGGTATTTTTCAGGTCGAAAATTTATATTTTTTGTTTAAGTTAATAATATATTTATTACATTCGTACCTTTAAACCTATTTCATTTTTCATATTTCCAATTTTATTCTACTACTGCAAGCCCATTTTCGGAATTTTAAAAATATTGTAATTTTTTGACATTTTCACCTGTACTATACATCAGGGTATTTTTGAGGTCGAAAATTTTACATTTTTAGTTTAAGTTAATAGTATATTTATTACATTCCTACCTTTAAACCTATTCCATTTTTCATATTTCCAATTTTATTCGGCTACTGCAAGCCCATTTTCAGAATTTTAAAAATATTGTAATTTTTTGACATTTTCACCTGTACTATACATCAGAGTATTTTTCAGGTCGAAAATTTATATTTTTTGTTTAAGTTAATAATATATTTATTACATTCGTACCTTTAAACCTATTTCATTTTTCATATTTCCAATTTTATTCTACTACTGCAAGCCCATTTTCGGAATTTTAAAAATATTGTAATTTTTTGACATTTACACCTGTACTATACATCAGGATATTTTTCAGGTCGAAAATTTTATATTTTTAGTTTCAGTTAATACTATATTTATTACATTCGTACCTTTAAACCTATTCCATTTTTCATATTTCCAATTTTATTCGGCTACTGCAAGCCCATTTTCAGAATTTTAAAAATATTGTAATTTTTTGACATTTTCACCTGTACTATACATCAGGGTATTTTTGAGGTCGAAAATTTTACATTTTTAGTTTAAGTTAATAGTATATTTATTACATTCCTACCTTTAAACCTATTCCATTTTTCATATTTCCAATTTTATTCGGCTACTGCAAGCCCATTTTCAGAATTTTAAAAATATTGTAATTTTTTGACATTTTCACCTGTACTATACATCAGGGTATTTTTGAGGTCGAAAATTTTACATTTTTAGTTTAAGTTAATAGTATATTTATTACATTCGTACCTTTAAACCTATTCCATTTTTCATATTTCCAATTTTATTCGGCTACTGCAAGCCCATTTTCAGAATTTCAAAAATATTTTAATTTTTTGACATTTTCACCTGTACTATACATCAGGGTATTTTTCAGGTCGAAAATTTTATATTTTTATTTTAAGTTAATAGTATATTTATTACATTCGTACCTTTAAACCTATTCCATTTTTCATATTTCCAATTTTTTTCGGCTACTGCAAGCCCATTTTCAGAATTTTAAAAATATTGTAATTTTTTGACATTTTCACCTGTACTATACATCAGGGTATTTTTCAGGTCGAAAATTTTATATTTTTAGTTTCAGTTAATACTATATTTATTACATTCGTACCTTTAAACCTATTCCATTTTTCATATTTCCAATTTTATTCTGCTACTGCAAGCCCATTTTCAGAATTTTAAAAATATTGTAATTTTTTGACATTTTCACCTGTACTATACATCAGGGTATTTTTGAGGTCGAAAATTTTACATTTTTAGTTTAAGTTAATAGTATATTTATTACATTCGTACCTTTAAACCTATTCCATTTTTCATATTTCCAATTTTATTCGGCTACTGCAAGCCCATTTTCAGAATTTTAAAAATATTGTAATTTTTTGACATTTTCACCTGTACTATACATCAGGGTATTTTTCAGGTCGAAAATTTATATTTTTTGTTTAAGTTAATACTATATTTATTACATTCGTACCTTTAAACCTATTCCATTTTTCATATTTCCAATTTTATTCGGCTACTGCAAGCCCATTTTCAGAATTTTAAAAATATTGTAATTTTTTGACATTTTCACCTGTACTATACATCAGGGTATTTTTGAGGTCGAAAATTTTACATTTTTAGTTTAAGTTAATAGTATATTTATTACATTCCTACCTTTAAACCTATTCCATTTTTCATATTTCCAATTTTATTCGGCTACTGCAAGCCCATTTTCAGAATTTTAAATATATTGTAATTTTTTGACATTTTCACCTGTACTATACATCAGGGTATTTTTCAGGTCGAAAATTTTATATTTTTAGTTTAAGTTAATAGTATATTTATTACATTCGTACCTTTAAACCTATTCCATTTTTCATATTTCCAATTTTATTCTGCTACTGCAAGCCCATTTTCAGAATTTTAAAAATATTGTAATTTTTTGACATTTTCACCTGTACTATACATCAGGGTATTTTTGAGGTTGAAAATTTTACATTTTTAGTTTAAGTTAATAGTATATTTATTACATTCGTACCTTTAAACCTATTTCATTTTTCATATTTCCAATTTTATTCTACTACTGCAAGCCCATTTTCGGAATTTTAAAAATATTGTAATTTTTTGACATTTACACCTGTACTATACATCAGGATATTTTTCAGGTCGAAAATTTTATATTTTTAGTTTCAGTTAATACTATATTTATTATATTCGTACCTTTAAACCTATTCCATTTTTCATATTTCCAATTTTATTCGGCTACTGCAAGCCCATTTTCAGAATTTTAAAAATATTGTAATTTTTTGACATTTTCACCTGTACTATACATCAGGGTATTTTTGAGGTCGAAAATTTTACATTTTTAGTTTAAGTTAATAGTATATTTATTACATTCCTACCTTTAAACCTATTCCATTTTTCATATTTCCAATTTTATTCAGCTACTGCAAGCCCATTTTCAGAATTTTAAATATATTGTAATTTTTTGACATTTTCACCTGTACTATACATCAGGGTATTTTTCAGGTCGAAAATTTTACATTTTTAGTTTAAGTTAATAGTATATTTATTACATTCGTACCTTTAAACCTATTCCATTTTTCATATTTCCAATTTTATTCGGCTACTGCAAGCCCATTTTCAGAATTTTAAAAATATTGTAATTTTTTGACATTTTCACCTGTACTATACATCAGGGTATTTTTCAGGTCGAAAATTTTATATTTTTATTTTAAGTTAATAGTATATTTATTACATTCGTACCTTTAAACCTATTCCATTTTTCATATTTCCAATTTTTTTCGGCTACTGCAAGCCCATTTTCAGAATTTTAAAAATATTGTAATTTTTTGACATTTTCACCTGTACTATACATCAGGGTATTTTTCAGGTCGAAAATTTTATATTTTTAGTTTCAGTTAATACTATATTTATTACATTCGTACCTTTAAACCTATTCCATTTTTCATATTTCCAATTTTATTCGGCTACTGCAAGCCCATTTTCAGAATTTTAAAAATCTTGTAATTTTTTGACATTTTCACCTGTACTATACATCAGGGTATTTTTGAGGTCGAAAATTTTACATTTTTAGTTTAAGTTAATAGTATATTTATTACATTCCTACCTTTAAACCTATTCCATTTTTCATATTTCCAATTTTATTCGGCTACTGCAAGCCCATTTTCAGAATTTTAAAAATATTGTAATTTTTTGACATTTTGACCTGTACTATACATCAGGGTATTTTTGAGGTCGAAAATTTTACATTTTTAATTTAAGTTAATAGTATATTTATTACATTCGTACCTTTAAACCTATTCCATTTTTCATATTTCCAATTTTATTCGGCTACTGCAAGCCCATTTTCAGAATTTTAAAAATATTGTAATTTTTTGACATTTTCACCTGTACTATACATCAGGGTATTTTTCAGGTCGAAAATTTATATTTTTTGTTTAAGTTAATAATATATTTATTACATTCGTACCTTTAAACCTATTTCATTTTTCATATTTCCAATTTTATTCTACTACTGCAAGCCCATTTTCGGAATTTTAAAAATATTGTAATTTTTTGACATTTTCACCTGTACTATACATCAGGATATTTTTCAAGTCGAAAATTTTATATTTTTATTTTAAGTTAATAGTATATTTATTACATTCGTACCTTTAAACCTATTCCATTTTTCATATTTCCAATTTTTTTTCGGCTACTGCAAGCCCATTTTCGGAATTTTAAAAATATTGTAATTTTTTGACATTTTCACCTGTACTATACATCAGGGTATTTTTCAGGTTGAAAATTTTATATTTTTAGTTTCAGTTAATACTATATTTATTACATTCGTACCTTTAAACCTATTCCATTTTTCATATTTCCAATTTTATTCTGCTACTGCAAGCCCATTTTCAGAATTTTAAAAATATTGTAATTTTTTGACATTTTCACCTGTACTATACATCAGGGTATTTTTGAGGTCGAAAATTTTACATTTTTAGTTTAAGTTAATAGTATATTTATTACATTCGTACCTTTAAACCTATTCCATTTTTCATATTTCCAATTTTATTCGGCTACTGCAAGCCCATTTTCAGAATTTTAAAAATATTGTCATTTTTTGACATTTTCACCTGTACTATACATCAGGGTATTTTTCAGGTCGAAAATTTTATATTTTTATTTTAAGTTAATAGTATATTTATTACATTCGTACCTTTAAACCTATTCCATTTTTCATATTTCCAATTTTTTTCGGCTACTGCAAGCCCATTTTCAGAATTTTAAAAATATTGTAATTTTTTGACATTTTCACCTGTACTATACATCAGGGTATTTTTGAGGTCGAAAATTTTACATTTTTAGTTTAAGTTAATACTATATTTATTACATTCCTACCTTTAAACCTATTCCATTTTTCATATTTCCAATTTAATTCGGCTACTGCAAGCCCATTTTCAGAATTTTAAAAATATTGTAATTTTTTGACATTTTCACCTGTACTATACATCAGGGTATTTTTGAGGTCGAAAATTTTACATTTTTAATTTAAGTTAATAGTATATTTATTACATTCGTACCTTTAAACCTATTCCATTTTTCATATTTCCAATTTTATTCGGCTACTGCAAGCCCATTTTCAGAATTTTAAAAATATTGTAATTTTTTGACATTTTCACCTGTACTATACATCAGGGTATTTTTCAGGTCGAAAATTTATATTTTTTGTTTAAGTTAATACTATATTTATTACATTCGTACCTTTAAACCTATTCCATTTTTCATATTTCCAATTTTATTCGGCTACTGCAAGCCCATTTTCAGAATTTTAAAAATATTGTAATTTTTTGACATTTTCACCTGTACTATACATCAGGGTATTTTTGAGGTCGAAAATTTTACATTTTTAGTTTAAGTTAATAGTATATTTATTACATTCCTACCTTTAAACCTATTCCATTTTTCATATTTCCAATTTTATTCGGCTACTGAAAGCCCATTTTCAGAATTTTAAATATATTGTAATTTTTTGACATTTTCACCTGTACTATACATCAGGGTATTTTTCAGGTCGAAAATTTTATATTTTTAGTTTAAGTTAATAGTATATTTATTACATTCGTACCTTTAAACCTATTCCATTTTTCATATTTCCAATTTTATTCTGCTACTGCAAGCCCATTTTCAGAATTTTAAAAATATTGTAATTTTTTGACATTTTCACCTGTACTATACATCAGGGTATTTTTGAGGTTGAAAATTTTACATTTTTAGTTTAAGTTAATAGTATATTTATTACATTCGTACCTTTAAACCTATTTCATTTTTCATATTTCCAATTTTATTCTACTACTGCAAGCCCATTTTCGGAATTTTAAAAATATTGTAATTTTTTGACATTTACACCTGTACTATACATCAGGATATTTTTCAGGTCGAAAATTTTATATTTTTAGTTTCAGTTAATACTATATTTATTATATTCGTACCTTTAAACCTATTCCATTTTTCATATTTCCAATTTTATTCGGCTACTGCAAGCCCATTTTCAGAATTTTAAAAATATTGTAATTTTTTGACATTTTCACCTGTACTATACATCAGGGTATTTTTGAGGTCGAAAATTTTACATTTTTAGTTTAAGTTAATAGTATATTTATTACATTCCTACCTTTAAACCTATTCCATTTTTCATATTTCCAATTTTATTCAGCTACTGCAAGCCCATTTTCAGAATTTTAAATATATTGTAATTTTTTGACATTTTCACCTGTACTATACATCAGGGTATTTTTCAGGTCGAAAATTTTACATTTTTAGTTTAAGTTAATAGTATATTTATTACATTCGTACCTTTAAACCTATTCCATTTTTCATATTTCCAATTTTATTCGGCTACTGCAAGCCCATTTTCAGAATTTTAAAAATATTGTAATTTTTTGACATTTTCACCTGTACTATACATCAGGGTATTTTTCAGGTCGAAAATTTTATATTTTTATTTTAAGTTAATAGTATATTTATTACATTCGTACCTTTAAACCTATTCCATTTTTCATATTTCCAATTTTTTTCGGCTACTGCAAGCCCATTTTCAGAATTTTAAAAATATTGTAATTTTTTGACATTTTCACCTGTACTATACATCAGGGTATTTTTGAGGTCGAAAATTTTACATTTTTAGTTTAAGTTAATACTATATTTATTACATTCCTACCTTTAAACCTATTCCATTTTTCATATTTCCAATTTAATTCGGCTACTGCAAGCCCATTTTCAGAATTTTAAAAATATTGTAATTTTTTGACATTTTCACCTGTACTATACATCAGGGTATTTTTGAGGTCGAAAATTTTACATTTTTAATTTAAGTTAATAGTATATTTATTACATTCGTACCTTTAAACCTATTCCATTTTTCATATTTCCAATTTTATTCGGCTACTGCAAGCCCATTTTCAGAATTTTAAAAATATTGTAATTTTTTGACATTTTCACCTGTACTATACATCAGGGTATTTTTCAGGTCGAAAATTTATATTTTTTGTTTAAGTTAATACTATATTTATTACATTCGTACCTTTAAACCTATTCCATTTTTCATATTTCCAATTTTATTCGGCTACTGCAAGCCCATTTTCAGAATTTTAAAAATATTGTAATTTTTTGACATTTTCACCTGTACTATACATCAGGGTATTTTTGAGGTCGAAAATTTTACATTTTTAGTTTAAGTTAATAGTATATTTATTACATTCCTACCTTTAAACCTATTCCATTTTTCATATTTCCAATTTTATTCGGCTACTGAAAGCCCATTTTCAGAATTTTAAATATATTGTAATTTTTTGACATTTTCACCTGTACTATACATCAGGGTATTTTTCAGGTCGAAAATTTTATATTTTTAGTTTAAGTTAATAGTATATTTATTACATTCGTACCTTTAAACCTATTCCATTTTTCATATTTCCAATTTTATTCTGCTACTGCAAGCCCATTTTCAGAATTTTAAAAATATTGTAATTTTTTGACATTTTCACCTGTACTATACATCAGGGTATTTTTGAGGTTGAAAATTTTACATTTTTAGTTTAAGTTAATAGTATATTTATTACATTCGTACCTTTAAACCTATTTCATTTTTCATATTTCCAATTTTATTCTACTACTGCAAGCCCATTTTCGGAATTTTAAAAATATTGTAATTTTTTGACATTTACACCTGTACTATACATCAGGATATTTTTCAGGTCGAAAATTTTATATTTTTAGTTTCAGTTAATACTATATTTATTATATTCGTACCTTTAAACCTATTCCATTTTTCATATTTCCAATTTTATTCGGCTACTGCAAGCCCATTTTCAGAATTTTAAAAATATTGTAATTTTTTGACATTTTCACCTGTACTATACATCAGGGTATTTTTGAGGTCGAAAATTTTACATTTTTAGTTTAAGTTAATAGTATATTTATTACATTCCTACCTTTAAACCTATTCCATTTTTCATATTTCCAATTTTATTCAGCTACTGCAAGCCCATTTTCAGAATTTTAAATATATTGTAATTTTTTGACATTTTCACCTGTACTATACATCAGGGTATTTTTCAGGTCGAAAATTTTACATTTTTAGTTTAAGTTAATAGTATATTTATTACATTCGTACCTTTAAACCTATTCCATTTTTCATATTTCCAATTTTATTCGGCTACTGCAAGCCCATTTTCAGAATTTTAAAAATATTGTAATTTTTTGACATTTTCACCTGTACTATACATCAGGGTATTTTTCAGGTCGAAAATTTTATATTTTTATTTTAAGTTAATAGTATATTTATTACATTCGTACCTTTAAACCTATTCCATTTTTCATATTTCCAATTTTTTTCGGCTACTGCAAGCCCATTTTCAGAATTTTAAAAATATTGTAATTTTTTGACATTTTCACCTGTACTATACATCAGGGTATTTTTCAGGTCGAAAATTTTATATTTTTAGTTTCAGTTAATACTATATTTATTACATTCGTACCTTTAAACCTATTCCATTTTTCATATTTCCAATTTTATTCGGCTACTGCAAGCCCATTTTCAGAATTTTAAAAATCTTGTAATTTTTTGACATTTTCACCTGTACTATACATCAGGGTATTTTTGAGGTCGAAAATTTTACATTTTTAGTTTAAGTTAATAGTATATTTATTACATTCCTACCTTTAAACCTATTCCATTTTTCATATTTCCAATTTTATTCGGCTACTGCAAGCCCATTTTCAGAATTTTAAAAATATTGTAATTTTTTGACATTTTGACCTGTACTATACATCAGGGTATTTTTGAGGTCGAAAATTTTACATTTTTAATTTAAGTTAATAGTATATTTATTACATTCGTACCTTTAAACCTATTCCATTTTTCATATTTCCAATTTTATTCGGCTACTGCAAGCCCATTTTCAGAATTTTAAAAATATTGTAATTTTTTGACATTTTCACCTGTACTATACATCAGGGTATTTTTCAGGTCGAAAATTTATATTTTTTGTTTAAGTTAATAATATATTTATTACATTCGTACCTTTAAACCTATTTCATTTTTCATATTTCCAATTTTATTCTACTACTGCAAGCCCATTTTCGGAATTTTAAAAATATTGTAATTTTTTGACATTTTCACCTGTACTATACATCAGGATATTTTTCAAGTCGAAAATTTTATATTTTTATTTTAAGTTAATAGTATATTTATTACATTCGTACCTTTAAACCTATTCCATTTTTCATATTTCCAATTTTTTTTCGGCTACTGCAAGCCCATTTTCGGAATTTTAAAAATATTGTAATTTTTTGACATTTTCACCTGTACTATACATCAGGGTATTTTTCAGGTTGAAAATTTTATATTTTTAGTTTCAGTTAATACTATATTTATTACATTCGTACCTTTAAACCTATTCCATTTTTCATATTTCCAATTTTATTCTGCTACTGCAAGCCCATTTTCAGAATTTTAAAAATATTGTAATTTTTTGACATTTTCACCTGTACTATACATCAGGGTATTTTTGAGGTCGAAAATTTTACATTTTTAGTTTAAGTTAATAGTATATTTATTACATTCGTACCTTTAAACCTATTCCATTTTTCATATTTCCAATTTTATTCGGCTACTGCAAGCCCATTTTCAGAATTTTAAAAATATTGTCATTTTTTGACATTTTCACCTGTACTATACATCAGGGTATTTTTCAGGTCGAAAATTTTATATTTTTATTTTAAGTTAATAGTATATTTATTACATTCGTACCTTTAAACCTATTCCATTTTTCATATTTCCAATTTTTTTCGGCTACTGCAAGCCCATTTTCAGAATTTTAAAAATATTGTAATTTTTTGACATTTTCACCTGTACTATACATCAGGGTATTTTTGAGGTCGAAAATTTTACATTTTTAGTTTAAGTTAATAGTATATTTATTACATTCCTACCTTTAAACCTATTCCATTTTTCATATTTCCAATTTAATTCGGCTACTGCAAGCCCATTTTCAGAATTTTAAAAATATTGTAATTTTTTGACATTTTCACCTGTACTATACATCAGGGTATTTTTGAGGTCGAAAATTTTACATTTTTAATTTAAGTTAATAGTATATTTATTACATTCGTACCTTTAAACCTATTCCATTTTTCATATTTCCAATTTTATTCGGCTACTGCAAGCCCATTTTCAGAATTTTAAAAATATTGTAATTTTTTGACATTTTCACCTGTACTATAAATCAGGATATTTTTCAAGTCGAAAATTTTATATTTTTATTTTAAGTTAATAGTATATTTATTACATTCGTACCTTTAAACCTATTCCATTTTTCATATTTCCAATTTTTTTCGGCTACTGCAAGCCCATTTTCAGAATTTTAAAAATATTGTAATTTTTTGACATTTTCACCTGTACTATACATCAGGGTATTTTTCAGGTCGAAAATTTTATATTTTTAGTTTCAGTTAATACTATATTTATTACATTCGTACCTTTAAACCTATTCCATTTTTCATATTTCCAATTTTATTCTGCTACTGCAAGATCATTTTCAGAATTTTAAAAATATTGTAATTTTTTGACATTTTCACCTGTACTATACATCAGGGTATTTTTGAGGTCGAAAATTTTACATTTTTAGTTTAAGTTAATAGTATATTTATTACATTCGTACCTTTAAACCTATTCCATTTTTCATATTTCCAATTTTATTCGGCTACTGCAAGCCCATTTTCAGAATTTTAAAAATATTGTAATTTTTTGACATTTTCACCTGTACTATACATCAGGGTATTTTTCAGGTCGAAAATTTTATATTTTTAGTTTCAGTTAATACTATATTTATTACATTCGTACCTTTAAACCTATTCCATTTTTCATATTTCCAATTTTATTCTGCTACTGCAAGCCCATTTTCAGAATTTTAAAAATATTGTAATTTTTTGACATTTTCACCTGTACTATACATCAGGGTATTTTTCAGGTCGAAAATTTATATTTTTTGTTTAAGTTAATAATATATTTATTACATTCGTACCTTTAAACCTATTTCATTTTTCATATTTCCAATTTTATTCTGCTACTGCAAGCCCATTTTCAGAATTTTAAAAATATTGTAATTTTTTGACATTTTCACCTGTACTATACATCAGGGTATTTTTGAGGTCGAAAATTTTACATTTTTAGTTTAAGTTAATAGTATATTTATTACATTCCTACCTTTAAACCTATTCCATTTTTCATATTTCCAATTTTATTCGGCTACTGCAAGCCCATTTTCAGAATTTTAAAAATATTGTAATTTTTTGACATTTTCACCTGTACTATACATCAGGGTATTTTTCAGGTCAAAAATTTTATATTTTTATTTTAAGTTAATAGTATATTTATTACATTCGTACCTTTAAACCTATTCCATTTTTCATATTTCCAATTTTTTTCGGCTACTGCAAGCCCATTTTCAGAATTTTAAAAATATTGTAATTTTTTGACATTTTCACCTGTACTATACATCAGGGTATTTTTGAGGTCGAAAATTTTACATTTTTAGTTTAAGTTAATAGTATATTTATTACATTCGTACCTTTAAACCTATTCCATTTTTCATATTTCCAATTTTATTCGGCTACTGCAAGCCCATTTTCAGAATTTTAAAAATATTGTAATTTTTTGACATTTTCACCTGTACTATACATCAGGGTATTTTTCAGGTCGAAAATTTATATTTTTTGTTTAAGTTAATACTATATTTATTACATTCGTACCTTTAAACCTATTCCATTTTTCATATTTCCAATTTTATTCGGCTACTGCAAGCCCATTTTCAGAATTTTAAAAATATTGTAATTTTTTGACATTTTCACCTGTACTATACATCAGGGTATTTTTGAGGTCGAAAATTTTACATTTTTAGTTTAAGTTAATAGTATATTTATTACATTCCTACCTTTAAACCTATTCCATTTTTCATATTTCCAATTTTATTCGGCTACTGCAAGCCCATTTTCAGAATTTTAAAAATATTGTAATTTTTTGACATTTTCACCTGTACTATACATCAGGGTATTTTTCAGGTCGAAAATTTTATATTTTTAGTTTAAGTTAATAGTATATTTATTACATTCGTACCTTTAAACCTATTCCATTTTTCATATTTCCAATTTTATTCTGCTACTGCAAGCCCATTTTCAGAATTTTAAAAATATTGTAATTTTTTGACATTTTCACCTGTACTAATTTTTGAGGTCGAAAATTTTACATTTTTAGTTTAAGTTAATAGTATATTTATTACATTCGTACCTTTAAACCTATTCCATTTTTCATATTTCCAATTTTATTCGGCTACTGCAAGCCCATTTTCAGAATTTTAAAAATATTGTAATTTTTTGACATTTTCACCTGTACTATACATCAGGGTATTTTTCAGGTCGAAAATTTATATTTTTTGTTTAAGTTAATAATATATTTATTACATTCGTACCTTTAAACCTATTTCATTTTTCATATTTCCAATTTTATTCTACTACTGCAAGCCCATTTTCGGAATTTTAAAAATATTGTAATTTTTTGACATTTACACCTGTACTATACATCAGGATATTTTTCAGGTCGAAAATTTTACATTTTTAGTTTAAGTTAATAGTATATTTATTACATTCCTACCTTTAAACCTATTCCATTTTTCATATTTCCAATTTTATTCGGCTACTGCAAGCCCATTTTCAGAATTTTAAAAATATTGTAATTTTTTGACATTTTCACCTGTACTATACATCAGGGTATTTTTGAGGTCGAAAATTTTACATTTTTAGTTTAAGTTAATAGTATATTTATTACATTCCTACCTTTAAACCTATTCCATTTTTCATATTTCCAATTTTATTCGGCTACTGCAAGCCCATTTTCAGAATTTTAAAAATATTGTAATTTTTTGACATTTTCACCTGTACTATACATCAGGGTATTTTTCAGGTCGAAAATTTTATATTTTTATTTTAAGTTAATAGTATATTTATTACATTCGTACCTTTAAACCTATTCCATTTTTCATATTTCCAATTTTTTTCGGCTACTGCAAGCCCATTTTCAGAATTTTAAAAATATTGTAATTTTTTGACATTTTCACCTGTACTATACATCAGGGTATTTTTCAGGTCGAAAATTTTATATTTTTAGTTTCAGTTAATACTATATTTATTACATTCGTACCTTTAAACCTATTCCATTTTTCATATTTCCAATTTTATTCGGCTACTGCAAGCCCATTTTCAGAATTTTAAAAATATTGTAATTTTTTGACATTTTCACCTGTACTATACATCAGGGTATTTTTGAGGTCGAAAATTTTACATTTTTAGTTTAAGTTAATAGTATATTTATTACATTCCTACCTTTAAACCTATTCCATTTTTCATATTTCCAATTTTATTCGGCTACTGCAAGCCCATTTTCAGAATTTTAAAAATATTGTAATTTTTTGACATTTTCACCTGTACTATACATCAGGGTATTTTTGAGGTCGAAAATTTTACATTTTTAGTTTAAGTTAATAGTATATTTATTACATTCGTACCTTTAAACCTATTCCATTTTTCATATTTCCAATTTTATTCGGCTACTGCAAGCCCATTTTCAGAATTTTAAAAATATTGTAATTTTTTGACATTTTCACCTGTACTATACATCAGGGTATTTTTCAGGTCGAAAATTTTATATTTTTAGTTTCAGTTAATACTATATTTATTACATTCGTACCGTTAAACCTATTCCATTTTTCATATTTCCAATTTTATTCGGCTACTGCAAGCCCATTTTCAGAATTTTAAAAATATTGTAATTTTTTGACATTTTCACCTGTACTATACATCAGGGTATTTTTGAGGTCGAAAATTTTACATTTTTAGTTTAAGTTAATAGTATATTTATTACATTCGTACCTTTAAACCTATTCCATTTTTCATATTTCCAATTTTATTCGGCTACTGCAAGCCCATTTTCAGAATTTTAAAAATATTGTAATTTTTTGACATTTTCACCTGTACTATACATCAGGGTATTTTTCAGGTCGAAAATTTTATATTTTTATTTTAAGTTAATAGTATATTTATTACATTCGTACCTTTAAACCTATTCCATTTTTCATATTTCCAATTTTATTCGGCTACTGCAAGCCCATTTTCAGAATTTTAAAAATATTGTAATTTTTTGACATTTTCACCTGTACTATACATCAGGGTATTTTTCAGGTCGAAAATTTATATTTTTTGTTTAAGTTAATACTATATTTATTACATTCGTACCTTTAAACCTATTCCATTTTTCATATTTCCAATTTTATTCGGCTACTGCAAGCCCATTTTCAGAATTTTAAAAATATTGTAATTTTTTGACATTTTCACCTGTACTATACATCAGGGTATTTTTGAGGTCGAAAATTTTACATTTTTAGTTTAAGTTAATAGTGTATTTATTACATTCCTACCTTTAAACCTATTCCATTTTTCATATTTCCAATTTTATTCGGCTACTGCAAGCCCATTTTCAGAATTTTAAAAATATTGTAATTTTTTGACATTTTCACCTGTACTAATTTTTGAGGTCGAAAATTTTACATTTTTAGTTTAAGTTAATAGTATATTTATTACATTCGTACCTTTAAACCTATTCCATTTTTCATATTTCCAATTTTATTCTGCTACTGCAAGCCCATTTTCAGAATTTTAAAAATATTGTAATTTTTTGACATTTTCACCTGTACTAATTTTTGAGGTCGAAAATTTTACATTTTTAGTTTAAGTTAATAGTATATTTATTACATTCGTACCTTTAAACCTATTCCATTTTTCATATTTCCAATTTTATTCGGCTACTGCAAGCCCATTTTCAGAATTTTAAAAATATTGTAATTTTTTGACATTTTCACCTGTACTATACATCAGGGTATTTTTCAGGTCGAAAATTTATATTTTTTGTTTAAGTTAATAATATATTTATTACATTCGTACCTTTAAACCTATTTCATTTTTCATATTTCCAATTTTATTCTACTACTGCAAGCCCATTTTCGGAATTTTAAAAATATTGTAATTTTTTGACATTTACACCTGTACTATACATCAGGATATTTTTCAGGTCGAAAATTTTACATTTTTAGTTTAAGTTAATAGTATATTTATTACATTCCTACCTTTAAACCTATTCCATTTTTCATATTTCCAATTTTATTCGGCTACTGCAAGCCCATTTTCAGAATTTTAAAAATATTGTAATTTTTTGACATTTTCACCTGTACTATACATCAGGGTATTTTTCAGGTCGAAAATTTTATATTTTTATTTTAAGTTAATAGTATATTTATTACATTCGTACCTTTAAACCTATTCCATTTTTCATATTTCCAATTTTTTTCGGCTACTGCAAGCCCATTTTCAGAATTTTAAAAATATTGTAATTTTTTGACATTTTCACCTGTACTATACATCAGGGTATTTTTCAGGTCGAAAATTTTATATTTTTAGTTTCAGTTAATACTATATTTATTACATTCGTACCTTTAAACCTATTCCATTTTTCATATTTCCAATTTTATTCGGCTACTGCAAGCCCATTTTCAGAATTTTAAAAATATTGTAATTTTTTGACATTTTCACCTGTACTATACATCAGGGTATTTTTCAGGTCGAAAATTTTATATTTTTAGTTTCAGTTAATACTATATTTATTACATTCGTACCTTTAAACCTATTCCATTTTTCATATTTCCAATTTTATTCGGCTACTGCAAGCCCATTTTCAGAATTTTAAAAATATTGTAATTTTTTGACATTTTCACCTGTACTATACATCAGGGTATTTTTGAGGTCGAAAATTTTACATTTTTAGTTTAAGTTAATAGTATATTTATTACATTCCTACCTTTAAACCTATTCCATTTTTCATATTTCCAATTTTATTCGGCTACTGCAAGCCCATTTTCAGAATTTTAAAAATATTGTAATTTTTTGACATTTTCACCTGTACTATACATCAGGGTATTTTTGAGGTCGAAAATTTTACATTTTTAGTTTAAGTTAATAGTATATTTATTACATTCGTACCTTTAAACCTATTCCATTTTTCATATTTCCAATTTTATTCGGCTACTGCAAGCCCATTTTCAGAATTTTAAAAATATTGTAATTTTTTGACATTTTCACCTGTACTATACATCAGGGTATTTTTGAGGTCGAAAATTTTACATTTTTAGTTTAAGTTAATAGTATATTTATTACATTCGTACCTTTAAACCTATTCCATTTTTCATATTTCCAATTTTATTCGGCTACTGCAAGCCCATTTTCAGAATTTTAAAAATATTGTAATTTTTTGACATTTTCACCTGTACTATACATCAGGGTATTTTTCAGGTCGAAAATTTATATTTTTTGTTTAAGTTAATAATATATTTATTACATTCGTACCTTTAAACCTATTTCATTTTTCATATTTCCAATTTTATTCTACTACTGCAAGCCCATTTTCGGAATTTTAAAAATATTGTAATTTTTTGACATTTACACCTGTACTATACATCAGGATATTTTTCAGGTCGAAAATTTTATATTTTTAGTTTCAGTTAATACTATATTTATTACATTCGTACCTTTAAACCTATTCCATTTTTCATATTTCCAATTTTATTCGGCTACTGCAAGCCCATTTTCAGAATTTTAAAAATATTGTAATTTTTTGACATTTTCACCTGTACTATACATCAGGGTATTTTTGAGGTCGAAAATTTTACATTTTTAGTTTAAGTTAATAGTATATTTATTACATTCCTACCTTTAAACCTATTCCATTTTTCATATTTCCAATTTTATTCGGCTACTGCAAGCCCATTTTCAGAATTTTAAAAATATTGTAATTTTTTGACATTTTCACCTGTACTATACATCAGGGTATTTTTGAGGTCGAAAATTTTACATTTTTAGTTTAAGTTAATAGTATATTTATTACATTCGTACCTTTAAACCTATTCCATTTTTCATATTTCCAATTTTATTCGGCTACTGCAAGCCCATTTTCAGAATTTCAAAAATATTTTAATTTTTTGACATTTTCACCTGTACTATACATCAGGGTATTTTTCAGGTCGAAAATTTTATATTTTTATTTTAAGTTAATAGTATATTTATTACATTCGTACCTTTAAACCTATTCCATTTTTCATATTTCCAATTTTTTTCGGCTACTGCAAGCCCATTTTCAGAATTTTAAAAATATTGTAATTTTTTGACATTTTCACCTGTACTATACATCAGGGTATTTTTCAGGTCGAAAATTTTATATTTTTAGTTTCAGTTAATACTATATTTATTACATTCGTACCTTTAAACCTATTCCATTTTTCATATTTCCAATTTTATTCTGCTACTGCAAGCCCATTTTCAGAATTTTAAAAATATTGTAATTTTTTGACATTTTCACCTGTACTATACATCAGGGTATTTTTGAGGTCGAAAATTTTACATTTTTATTTTAAGTTAATAGTATATTTATTACATTCCTACCTTTAAACCTATTCCATTTTTCATATTTCCAATTTTATTCGGCTACTGCAAGCCCATTTTCAGAATTTTAAAAATATTGTAATTTTTTGACATTTTCACCTGTACTATACATCAGGGTATTTTTCAGGTCGAAAATTTTATATTTTTAGTTTCAGTTAATACTATATTTATTACATTCGTACCTTTAAACCTATTCCATTTTTCATATTTCCAATTTTATTCTGCTACTGCAAGCCCATTTTCAGAATTTTAAAAATATTGTAATTTTTTGACATTTTCACCTGTACTATACATCAGGGTATTTTTGAGGTCGAAAATTTTACATTTTTAGTTTAAGTTAATAGTATATTTATTACATTCGTACCTTTAAACCTATTCCATTTTTCATATTTCCAATTTTATTCGGCTACTGCAAGCCCATTTTCAGAATTTTAAAAATATTGTAATTTTTTGACATTTTCACCTGTACTATACATCAGGGTATTTTTCAGGTCGAAAATTTATATTTTTTGTTTAAGTTAATACTATATTTATTACATTTGTACCTTTAAACCTATTCCATTTTTCATATTTCCAATTTTATTCTGCTACTGCAAGCCCATTTTCAGAATTTTAAAAATATTGTAATTTTTTGACATTTTCACCTGTACTAATTTTTGAGGTCGAAAATTTTACATTTTTAGTTTAAGTTAATAGTATATTTATTACATTCGTACCTTTAAACCTATTCCATTTTTCATATTTCCAATTTTATTCGGCTACTGCAAGCCCATTTTCAGAATTTTAAAAATATTGTAATTTTTTGACATTTTCACCTGTACTATACATCAGGGTATTTTTCAGGTCGAAAATTTATATTTTTTGTTTAAGTTAATAATATATTTATTACATTCGTACCTTTAAACCTATTTCATTTTTCATATTTCCAATTTTATTCTACTACTGCAAGCCCATTTTCGGAATTTTAAAAATATTGTAATTTTTTGACATTTACACCTGTACTATACATCAGGATATTTTTCAGGTCGAAAATTTTACATTTTTAGTTTAAGTTAATAGTATATTTATTACATTCCTACCTTTAAACCTATTCCATTTTTCATATTTCCAATTTTATTCGGCTACTGCAAGCCCATTTTCAGAATTTTAAAAATATTGTAATTTTTTGACATTTTCACCTGTACTATACATCAGGGTATTTTTGAGGTCGAAAATTTTACATTTTTAGTTTAAGTTAATAGTATATTTATTACATTCGTACCTTTAAACCTATTCCATTTTTCATATTTCCAATTTTATTCGGCTACTGCAAGCCCATTTTCAGAATTTTAAAAATATTGTAATTTTTTGACATTTTCACCTGTACTATACATCAGGGTATTTTTGAGGTCGAAAATTTTACATTTTTAGTTTAAGTTAATAGTATATTTATTACATTCGTACCTTTAAACCTATTCCATTTTTCATATTTCCAATTTTATTCGGCTACTGCATGCCCATTTTCGGAATTTTAAAAATATTGTAATTTTTTGACATTTACACCTGTACTATACATCAGGGTATTTTTCAGGTCGAAAATTTATATTTTTAGTTTCAGTTAATACTATATTTATTACATTCGTACCTTTAAACCTATTCCATTTTTCATATTTCCAATTTTATTCTGCTACTGCAAGCCGATTTTCAGAATTTTAAAAATATTGTAATTTTTTGACATTTTCACCTGTACTATACATCAGGGTATTTTTGAGGTCGAAAATTTTACATTTTTAGTTTCAGTTAATAGTATATTTATTACATTCCTACCTTTAAACCTATTCCATTTTTCATATTTCCAATTTTATTCGGCTACTGCAAGCCCATTTTCAGAATTTTAAAAATATTGTAATTTTTTGACATTTTCACCTGTACTATACATCAGGGTATTTTTCAGGTCGAAAATTTTACATTTTTAGTTTAAGTTAATAGTATATTTATTACATTCGTACCTTTAAACCTATTCCATTTTTCATATTTCCAATTTTATTCGGCTACTGCAAGCCCATTTTCAGAATTTTAAAAATATTGTAATTTTTTGACATTTTCACCTGTACTATACATCAGGGTATTTTTCAGGTCGAAAATTTATATTTTTTGTTTAAGTTAATACTATATTTATTACATTCGTACCTTTAAACCTATTCCATTTTTCATATTTCCAATTTTATTCGGCTACTGCAAGCCCATTTTCAGAATTTTAAAAATATTGTAATTTTTTGACATTTTCACCTGTACTATACATCAGGGTATTTTTGAGGTCGAAAATTTTACATTTTTAGTTTAAGTTAATAGTATATTTATTACATTCCTACCTTTAAACCTATTCCATTTTTCATATTTCCAATTTTATTCGGCTACTGCAAGCCCATTTTCAGAATTTTAAAAATATTGTAATTTTTTGACATTTTCACCTGTACTATACATCAGGGTATTTTTCAGGTCGAAAATTTTATATTTTTAGTTTAAGTTAATAGTATATTTATTACATTCGTACCTTTAAACCTATTCCATTTTTCATATTTCCAATTTTATTCTGCTACTGCAAGCCCATTTTCAGAATTTTAAAAATATTGTAATTTTTTGACATTTTCACCTGTACTAATTTTTGAGGTCGAAAATTTTACATTTTTAGTTTAAGTTAATAGTATATTTATTACATTCGTACCTTTAAACCTATTCCATTTTTCATATTTCCAATTTTATTCGGCTACTGCAAGCCCATTTTCAGAATTTTAAAAATATTGTAATTTTTTGACATTTTCACCTGTACTATACATCAGGGTATTTTTCAGGTCGAAAATTTATATTTTTTGTTTAAGTTAATAATATATTTATTACATTCGTACCTTTAAACCTATTTCATTTTTCATATTTCCAATTTTATTCGGCTACTGCAAGCCCATTTTCAGAATTTTAAAAATATTGTAATTTTTTGACATTTTCACCTGTACTATACATCAGGGTATTTTTGAGGTCGAAAATTTTACATTTTTAGTTTAAGTTAATAGTATATTTATTACATTCCTACCTTTAAACCTATTCCATTTTTCATATTTCCAATTTTATTCGGCTACTGCAAGCCCATTTTCAGAATTTTAAAAATATTGTAATTTTTTGACATTTTCACCTGTACTATACATCAGGGTATTTTTGAGGTCGAAAATTTTACATTTTTAGTTTAAGTTAATAGTATATTTATTACATTCGTACCTTTAAACCTATTCCATTTTTCATATTTCCAATTTTATTCGGCTACTGCAAGCCCATTTTCAGAATTTTAAAAATATTGTAATTTTTTGACATTTTCACCTGTACTATACATCAGGGTATTTTTCAGGTCGAAAATTTTATATTTTTAGTTTCAGTTAATACTATATTTATTACATTCGTACCGTTAAACCTATTCCATTTTTCATATTTCCAATTTTATTCGGCTACTGCAAGCCCATTTTCAGAATTTTAAAAATATTGTAATTTTTTGACATTTTCACCTGTACTATACATCAGGGTATTTTTGAGGTCGAAAATTTTACATTTTTAGTTTAAGTTAATAGTATATTTATTACATTCGTACCTTTAAACCTATTCCATTTTTCATATTTCCAATTTTATTCGGCTACTGCAAGCCCATTTTCAGAATTTTAAAAATATTGTAATTTTTTGACATTTTCACCTGTACTATACATCAGGGTATTTTTCAGGTCGAAAATTTTATATTTTTATTTTAAGTTAATAGTATATTTATTACATTCGTACCTTTAAACCTATTCCATTTTTCATATTTCCAATTTTATTCGGCTACTGCAAGCCCATTTTCAGAATTTTAAAAATATTGTAATTTTTTGACATTTTCACCTGTACTATACATCAGGGTATTTTTCAGGTCGAAAATTTATATTTTTTGTTTAAGTTAATACTATATTTATTACATTCGTACCTTTAAACCTATTCCATTTTTCATATTTCCAATTTTATTCGGCTACTGCAAGCCCATTTTCAGAATTTTAAAAATATTGTAATTTTTTGACATTTTCACCTGTACTATACATCAGGGTATTTTTGAGGTCGAAAATTTTACATTTTTAGTTTAAGTTAATAGTGTATTTATTACATTCCTACCTTTAAACCTATTCCATTTTTCATATTTCCAATTTTATTCGGCTACTGCAAGCCCATTTTCAGAATTTTAAAAATATTGTAATTTTTTGACATTTTCACCTGTACTAATTTTTGAGGTCGAAAATTTTACATTTTTAGTTTAAGTTAATAGTATATTTATTACATTCGTACCTTTAAACCTATTCCATTTTTCATATTTCCAATTTTATTCTGCTACTGCAAGCCCATTTTCAGAATTTTAAAAATATTGTAATTTTTTGACATTTTCACCTGTACTAATTTTTGAGGTCGAAAATTTTACATTTTTAGTTTAAGTTAATAGTATATTTATTACATTCGTACCTTTAAACCTATTCCATTTTTCATATTTCCAATTTTATTCGGCTACTGCAAGCCCATTTTCAGAATTTTAAAAATATTGTAATTTTTTGACATTTTCACCTGTACTATACATCAGGGTATTTTTCAGGTCGAAAATTTATATTTTTTGTTTAAGTTAATAATATATTTATTACATTCGTACCTTTAAACCTATTTCATTTTTCATATTTCCAATTTTATTCTACTACTGCAAGCCCATTTTCGGAATTTTAAAAATATTGTAATTTTTTGACATTTACACCTGTACTATACATCAGGATATTTTTCAGGTCGAAAATTTTACATTTTTAGTTTAAGTTAATAGTATATTTATTACATTCCTACCTTTAAACCTATTCCATTTTTCATATTTCCAATTTTATTCGGCTACTGCAAGCCCATTTTCAGAATTTTAAAAATATTGTAATTTTTTGACATTTTCA
This sequence comes from Phrynosoma blainvillii, assembly GCA_026167975.1. Taxonomy (NCBI): domain Eukaryota; kingdom Metazoa; phylum Chordata; class Lepidosauria; order Squamata; family Phrynosomatidae; genus Phrynosoma; species Phrynosoma blainvillii. The sequence continues at coordinate 12,161,047 of JANUYF010000014.1, forward strand.
CCTGTACTATACATCAGGGTATTTTTCAGGTCGAAAATTTTATATTTTTATTTTAAGTTAATAGTATATTTATTACATTCGTACCTTTAAACCTATTCCATTTTTCATATTTCCAATTTTTTTCGGCTACTGCAAGCCCATTTTCAGAATTTTAAAAATATTGTAATTTTTTGACATTTTCACCTGTACTATACATCAGGGTATTTTTCAGGTCGAAAATTTTATATTTTTAGTTTCAGTTAATACTATATTTATTACATTCGTACCTTTAAACCTATTCCATTTTTCATATTTCCAATTTTATTCGGCTACTGCAAGCCCATTTTCAGAATTTTAAAAATATTGTAATTTTTTGACATTTTCACCTGTACTATACATCAGGGTATTTTTCAGGTCGAAAATTTTATATTTTTAGTTTCAGTTAATACTATATTTATTACATTCGTACCTTTAAACCTATTCCATTTTTCATATTTCCAATTTTATTCGGCTACTGCAAGCCCATTTTCAGAATTTTAAAAATATTGTAATTTTTTGACATTTTCACCTGTACTATACATCAGGGTATTTTTGAGGTCGAAAATTTTACATTTTTAGTTTAAGTTAATAGTATATTTATTACATTCCTACCTTTAAACCTATTCCATTTTTCATATTTCCAATTTTATTCGGCTACTGCAAGCCCATTTTCAGAATTTTAAAAATATTGTAATTTTTTGACATTTTCACCTGTACTATACATCAGGGTATTTTTGAGGTCGAAAATTTTACATTTTTAGTTTAAGTTAATAGTATATTTATTACATTCGTACCTTTAAACCTATTCCATTTTTCATATTTCCAATTTTATTCGGCTACTGCAAGCCCATTTTCAGAATTTTAAAAATATTGTAATTTTTTGACATTTTCACCTGTACTATACATCAGGGTATTTTTCAGGTCGAAAATTTATATTTTTAGTTTCAGTTAATACTATATTTATTACATTCGTACCTTTAAACCTATTCCATTTTTCATATTTCCAATTTTATTCTGCTACTGCAAGCCGATTTTCAGAATTTTAAAAATATTGTAATTTTTTGACATTTTCACCTGTACTATACATCAGGGTATTTTTGAGGTCGAAAATTTTATATTTTTAGTTTCAGTTAATACTATATTTATTACATTCGTACCTTTAAACCTATTCCATTTTTCATATTTCCAATTTTATTCGGCTACTGCAAGCCCATTTTCAGAATTTTAAAAATATTGTAATTTTTTGACATTTTCACCTGTGCTATACATCAGGGTATTTTTGAGGTCGAAAATTTTACATTTTTAGTTTAAGTTAATAGTATATTTATTACATTCGTACCTTTAAACCTATTCCATTTTTCATATTTCCAATTTTATTCGGCTACTGCAAGCCCATTTTCAGAATTTTAAAAATATTGTAATTTTTTGACATTTTCACCTGTACTATACATCAGGGTATTTTTCAGGTCGAAAATTTATATTTTTTGTTTAAGTTAATAATATATTTATTACATTCGTACCTTTAAACCTATTTCATTTTTCATATTTCCAATTTTATTCTACTACTGCAAGCCCATTTTCGGAATTTTAAAAATATTGTAATTTTTTGACATTTACACCTGTACTATACATCAGGATATTTTTCAGGTCGAAAATTTTATATTTTTAGTTTCAGTTAATACTATATTTATTACATTCGTACCTTTAAACCTATTCCATTTTTCATATTTCCAATTTTATTCGGCTACTGCAAGCCCATTTTCAGAATTTTAAAAATATTGTAATTTTTTGACATTTTCACCTGTACTATACATCAGGGTATTTTTGAGGTCGAAAATTTTACATTTTTAGTTTAAGTTAATAGTATATTTATTACATTCGTACCTTTAAACCTATTCCATTTTTCATATTTCCAATTTTATTCGGCTACTGCAAGCCCATTTTCAGAATTTTAAAAATATTGTAATTTTTTGACATTTTCACCTGTACTATACATCAGGGTATTTTTCAGGTCGAAAATTTATATTTTTAGTTTCAGTTAATACTATATTTATTACATTCGTACCTTTAAACCTATTCCATTTTTCATATTTCCAATTTTATTCTGCTACTGCAAGCCGATTTTCAGAATTTTAAAAATATTGTAATTTTTTGACATTTTCACCTGTACTATACATCAGGGTATTTTTGAGGTCGAAAATTTTATATTTTTAGTTTCAGTTAATACTATATTTATTACATTCGTACCTTTAAACCTATTCCATTTTTCATATTTCCAATTTTATTCGGCTACTGCAAGCCCATTTTCAGAATTTTAAAAATATTGTAATTTTTTGACATTTTCACCTGTGCTATACATCAGGGTATTTTTGAGGTCGAAAATTTTACATTTTTAGTTTAAGTTAATAGTATATTTATTACATTCGTACCTTTAAACCTATTCCATTTTTCATATTTCCAATTTTATTCGGCTACTGCAAGCCCATTTTCAGAATTTTAAAAATATTGTAATTTTTTGACATTTTCACCTGTACTATACATCAGGGTATTTTTCAGGTCGAAAATTTATATTTTTTGTTTAAGTTAATAATATATTTATTACATTCGTACCTTTAAACCTATTTCATTTTTCATATTTCCAATTTTATTCTACTACTGCAAGCCCATTTTCGGAATTTTAAAAATATTGTAATTTTTTGACATTTACACCTGTACTATACATCAGGATATTTTTCAGGTCGAAAATTTTATATTTTTAGTTTCAGTTAATACTATATTTATTACATTCGTACCTTTAAACCTATTCCATTTTTCATATTTCCAATTTTATTCGGCTACTGCAAGCCCATTTTCAGAATTTTAAAAATATTGTAATTTTTTGACATTTTCACCTGTACTATACATCAGGGTATTTTTGAGGTCGAAAATTTTACATTTTTAGTTTAAGTTAATAGTATATTTATTACATTCGTACCTTTAAACCTATTCCATTTTTCATATTTCCAATTTTATTCGGCTACTGCAAGCCCATTTTCAGAATTTCAAAAATATTTTAATTTTTTGACATTTTCACCTGTACTATACATCAGGGTATTTTTCAGGTCGAAAATTTTATATTTTTATTTTAAGTTAATAGTATATTTATTACATTCGTACCTTTAAACCTATTCCATTTTTCATATTTCCAATTTTTTTCGGCTACTGCAAGCCCATTTTCAGAATTTTAAAAATATTGTAATTTTTTGACATTTTCACCTGTACTATACATCAGGGTATTTTTCAGGTCGAAAATTTTATATTTTTAGTTTCAGTTAATACTATATTTATTACATTCGTACCTTTAAACCTATTCCATTTTTCATATTTCCAATTTTATTCTGCTACTGCAAGCCCATTTTCAGAATTTTAAAAATATTGTAATTTTTTGACATTTTCACCTGTACTATACATCAGGGTATTTTTGAGGTCGAAAATTTTACATTTTTATTTTAAGTTAATAGTATATTTATTACATTCCTACCTTTAAACCTATTCCATTTTTCATATTTCCAATTTTATTCGGCTACTGCAAGCCCATTTTCAGAATTTTAAAAATATTGTAATTTTTTGACATTTTCACCTGTACTATACATCAGGGTATTTTTCAGGTCGAAAATTTTATATTTTTAGTTTCAGTTAATACTATATTTATTACATTCGTACCTTTAAACCTATTCCATTTTTCATATTTCCAATTTTATTCTGCTACTGCAAGCCCATTTTCAGAATTTTAAAAATATTGTAATTTTTTGACATTTTCACCTGTACTATACATCAGGGTATTTTTGAGGTCGAAAATTTTACATTTTTAGTTTAAGTTAATAGTATATTTATTACATTCGTACCTTTAAACCTATTCCATTTTTCATATTTCCAATTTTATTCGGCTACTGCAAGCCCATTTTCAGAATTTTAAAAATATTGTAATTTTTTGACATTTTCACCTGTACTATACATCAGGGTATTTTTCAGGTCGAAAATTTATATTTTTTGTTTAAGTTAATACTATATTTATTACATTTGTACCTTTAAACCTATTCCATTTTTCATATTTCCAATTTTATTCGGCTACTGCAAGCCCATTTTCAGAATTTTAAAAATATTGTAATTTTTTGACATTTTCACCTGTACTATACATCAGGGTATTTTTGAGGTCGAAAATTTTACATTTTTAGTTTAAGTTAATAGTATATTTATTACATTCCTACCTTTAAACCTATTCCATTTTTCATATTTCCAATTTTATTCGGCTACTGCAAGCCCATTTTCAGAATTTTAAAAATATTGTAATTTTTTGACATTTTCACCTGTACTATACATCAGGGTATTTTTCAGGTCGAAAATTTTATATTTTTAGTTTAAGTTAATAGTATATTTATTACATTCGTACCTTTAAACCTATTCCATTTTTCATATTTCCAATTTTTTTCGGCTACTGCAAGCCCATTTTCAGAATTTTAAAAATATTGTAATTTTTTGACATTTTCACCTGTACTATACATCAGGGTATTTTTGAGGTCGAAAATTTTACATTTTTAGTTTAAGTTAATAGTATATTTATTACATTCCTACCTTTAAACCTATTCCATTTTTCATATTTCCAATTTTATTCGGCTACTGCAAGCCCATTTTCAGAATTTTAAAAATATTGTAATTTTTTGACATTTTCACCTGTACTATACATCAGGGTATTTTTCAGGTCGAAAATTTTATATTTTTAGTTTAAGTTAATAGTATATTTATTACATTCGTACCTTTAAACCTATTCCATTTTTCATATTTCCAATTTTATTCTGCTACTGCAAGCCCATTTTCAGAATTTTAAAAATATTGTAATTTTTTGACATTTTCACCTGTACTAATTTTTGAGGTCGAAAATTTTACATTTTTAGTTTAAGTTAATAGTATATTTATTACATTCGTACCTTTAAACCTATTCCATTTTTCATATTTCCAATTTTATTCGGCTACTGCAAGCCCATTTTCAGAATTTTAAAAATATTGTAATTTTTTGACATTTTCACCTGTACTATACATCAGGGTATTTTTCAGGTCGAAAATTTATATTTTTTGTTTAAGTTAATAATATATTTATTACATTCGTACCTTTAAACCTATTTCATTTTTCATATTTCCAATTTTATTCTACTACTGCAAGCCCATATTCGGAATTTTAAAAATATTGTAATTTTTTGACATTTACACCTGTACTATACATCAGGATATTTTTCAGGTCGAAAATTTTACATTTTTAGTTTAAGTTAATAGTATATTTATTACATTCCTACCTTTAAACCTATTCCATTTTTCATATTTCCAATTTTATTCGGCTACTGCAAGCCCATTTTCAGAATTTTAAAAATATTGTAATTTTTTGACATTTTCACCTGTACTATACATCAGGGTATTTTTGAGGTCGAAAATTTTACATTTTTAGTTTAAGTTAATAGTATATTTATTACATTCGTACCTTTAAACCTATTCCATTTTTCATATTTCCAATTTTATTCGGCTACTGCAAGCCCATTTTCAGAATTTTAAAAATATTGTAATTTTTTGACATTTTCACCTGTACTATACATCAGGGTATTTTTGAGGTCGAAAATTTTACATTTTTAGTTTAAGTTAATAGTATATTTATTACATTCCTACCTTTAAACCTATTCCATTTTTCATATTTCCAATTTTATTCGGCTACTGCAAGCCCATTTTCAGAATTTTAAAAATATTGTAATTTTTTGACATTTTCACCTGTACTATACATCAGGGTATTTTTGAGGTCGAAAATTTTACATTTTTAGTTTAAGTTAATAGTATATTTATTACATTCGTACCTTTAAACCTATTCCATTTTTCATATTTCCAATTTTATTCGGCTACTGCAAGCCCATTTTCAGAATTTTAAAAATATTGTAATTTTTTGACATTTTCACCTGTACTATACATCAGGGTATTTTTCAGGTCGAAAATTTATATTTTTAGTTTCAGTTAATACTATATTTATTACATTCGTACCTTTAAACCTATTCCATTTTTCATATTTCCAATTTTATTCTGCTACTGCAAGCCGATTTTCAGAATTTTAAAAATATTGTAATTTTTTGACATTTTCACCTGTACTATACATCAGGGTATTTTTGAGGTCGAAAATTTTACATTTTTAGTTTCAGTTAATAGTATATTTATTACATTCCTACCTTTAAACCTATTCCATTTTTCATATTTCCAATTTTATTCGGCTACTGCAAGCCCATTTTCAGAATTTTAAAAATATTGTAATTTTTTGACATTTTCACCTGTACTATACATCAGGGTATTTTTCAGGTCGAAAATTTTATATTTTTAGTTTAAGTTAATAGTATATTTATTACATTCCTACCTTTAAACCTATTCCATTTTTCATATTTCCAATTTTATTCGGCTACTGCAAGCCCATTTTCAGAATTTTAAAAATATTGTAATTTTTTGACATTTTCACCTGTACTATACATCAGGGTATTTTTGAGGTCGAAAATTTTACATTTTTAGTTTAAGTTAATAGTATATTTATTACATTCGTACCTTTAAACCTATTCCATTTTTCATATTTCCAATTTTATTCGGCTACTGCAAGCCCATTTTCAGAATTTTAAAAATATTGTAATTTTTTGACATTTTCACCTGTACTATACATCAGGGTATTTTTCAGGTCGAAAATTTATATTTTTTGTTTAAGTTAATACTATATTTATTACATTCGTACCTTTAAACCTATTCCATTTTTCATATTTCCAATTTTATTCGGCTACTGCAAGCCCATTTTCAGAATTTTAAAAATATTGTAATTTTTTGACATTTTCACCTGTACTATACATCAGGGTATTTTTGAGGTCGAAAATTTTACATTTTTAGTTTAAGTTAATAGTATATTTATTACATTCCTACCTTTAAACCTATTCCATTTTTCATATTTCCAATTTTATTCGGCTACTGCAAGCCCATTTTCAGAATTTTAAAAATATTGTAATTTTTTGACATTTTCACCTGTACTATACATCAGGGTATTTTTCAGGTCGAAAATTTTATATTTTTAGTTTAAGTTAATAGTATATTTATTACATTCGTACCTTTAAACCTATTCCATTTTTCATATTTCCAATTTTATTCTGCTACTGCAAGCCCATTTTCAGAATTTTAAAAATATTGTAATTTTTTGACATTTTCACCTGTACTAATTTTTGAGGTCGAAAATTTTACATTTTTAGTTTAAGTTAATAGTATATTTATTACATTCGTACCTTTAAACCTATTCCATTTTTCATATTTCCAATTTTATTCGGCTACTGCAAGCCCATTTTCAGAATTTTAAAAATATTGTAATTTTTTGACATTTTCACCTGTACTATACATCAGGGTATTTTTGAGGTCGAAAATTTTACATTTTTAGTTTAAGTTAATAGTATATTTATTACATTCGTACCTTTAAACCTATTCCATTTTTCATATTTCCAATTTTATTCGGCTACTGCAAGCCCATTTTCAGAATTTTAAAAATATTGTAATTTTTTGACATTTTCACCTGTACTATACATCAGGGTATTTTTGAGGTCGAAAATTTTACATTTTTAGTTTAAGTTAATAGTATATTTATTACATTCCTACCTTTAAACCTATTCCATTTTTCATATTTCCAATTTTATTCGGCTACTGCAAGCCCATTTTCAGAATTTTAAAAATATTGTAATTTTTTGACATTTTCACCTGTACTATACATCAGGGTATTTTTGAGGTCGAAAATTTTACATTTTTAGTTTAAGTTAATAGTATATTTATTACATTCGTACCTTTAAACCTATTCCATTTTTCATATTTCCAATTTTATTCGGCTACTGCAAGCCCATTTTCAGAATTTTAAAAATATTGTAATTTTTTGACATTTTCACCTGTACTATACATCAGGGTATTTTTCAGGTCGAAAATTTATATTTTTAGTTTCAGTTAATACTATATTTATTACATTCGTACCTTTAAACCTATTCCATTTTTCATATTTCCAATTTTATTCTGCTACTGCAAGCCGATTTTCAGAATTTTAAAAATATTGTAATTTTTTGACATTTTCACCTGTACTATACATCAGGGTATTTTTGAGGTCGAAAATTTTACATTTTTAGTTTCAGTTAATAGTATATTTATTACATTCCTACCTTTAAACCTATTCCATTTTTCATATTTCCAATTTTATTCGGCTACTGCAAGCCCATTTTCAGAATTTTAAAAATATTGTAATTTTTTGACATTTTCACCTGTACTATACATCAGGGTATTTTTCAGGTCGAAAATTTTATATTTTTAGTTTAAGTTAATAGTATATTTATTACATTCCTACCTTTAAACCTATTCCATTTTTCATATTTCCAATTTTATTCGGCTACTGCAAGCCCATTTTCAGAATTTTAAAAATATTGTAATTTTTTGACATTTTCACCTGTACTATACATCAGGGTATTTTTGAGGTCGAAAATTTTACATTTTTAGTTTAAGTTAATAGTATATTTATTACATTCGTACCTTTAAACCTATTCCATTTTTCATATTTCCAATTTTATTCGGCTACTGCAAGCCCATTTTCAGAATTTTAAAAATATTGTAATTTTTTGACATTTTCACCTGTACTATACATCAGGGTATTTTTCAGGTCGAAAATTTATATTTTTTGTTTAAGTTAATACTATATTTATTACATTCGTACCTTTAAACCTATTCCATTTTTCATATTTCCAATTTTATTCGGCTACTGCAAGCCCATTTTCAGAATTTTAAAAATATTGTAATTTTTTGACATTTTCACCTGTACTATACATCAGGGTATTTTTGAGGTCGAAAATTTTACATTTTTAGTTTAAGTTAATAGTATATTTATTACATTCCTACCTTTAAACCTATTCCATTTTTCATATTTCCAATTTTATTCGGCTACTGCAAGCCCATTTTCAGAATTTTAAAAATATTGTAATTTTTTGACATTTTCACCTGTACTATACATCAGGGTATTTTTCAGGTCGAAAATTTTATATTTTTAGTTTAAGTTAATAGTATATTTATTACATTCGTACCTTTAAACCTATTCCATTTTTCATATTTCCAATTTTATTCTGCTACTGCAAGCCCATTTTCAGAATTTTAAAAATATTGTAATTTTTTGACATTTTCACCTGTACTAATTTTTGAGGTCGAAAATTTTACATTTTTAGTTTAAGTTAATAGTATATTTATTACATTCGTACCTTTAAACCTATTCCATTTTTCATATTTCCAATTTTATTCGGCTACTGCAAGCCCATTTTCAGAATTTTAAAAATATTGTAATTTTTTGACATTTTCACCTGTACTATACATCAGGGTATTTTTCAGGTCGAAAATTTATATTTTTTGTTTAAGTTAATAATATATTTATTACATTCGTACCTTTAAACCTATTTCATTTTTCATATTTCCAATTTTATTCTACTACTGCAAGCCCATTTTCGGAATTTTAAAAATATTGTAATTTTTTGACATTTACACCTGTACTATACATCAGGATATTTTTCAGGTCGAAAATTTTACATTTTTAGTTTAAGTTAATAGTATATTTATTACATTCCTACCTTTAAACCTATTCCATTTTTCATATTTCCAATTTTATTCGGCTACTGCAAGCCCATTTTCAGAATTTTAAAAATATTGTAATTTTTTGACATTTTCACCTGTACTATACATCAGGGTATTTTTGAGGTCGAAAATTTTACATTTTTAGTTTAAGTTAATAGTATATTTATTACATTCGTACCTTTAAACCTATTCCATTTTTCATATTTCCAATTTTATTCGGCTACTGCAAGCCCATTTTCAGAATTTTAAAAATATTGTAATTTTTTGACATTTTCACCTGTACTATACATCAGGGTATTTTTCAGGTCGAAAATTTTATATTTTTAGTTTCAGTTAATACTATATTTATTACATTCGTACCTTTAAACCTATTCCATTTTTCATATTTCCAATTTTATTCGGCTACTGCAAGCCCATTTTCAGAATTTTAAAAATATTGTAATTTTTTGACATTTTCACCTGTACTATACATCAGGGTATTTTTGAGGTCGAAAATTTTACATTTTTAGTTTAAGTTAATAGTATATTTATTACATTCCTACCTTTAAACCTATTCCATTTTTCATATTTCCAATTTTATTCGGCTACTGCAAGCCCATTTTCAGAATTTTAAAAATATTGTAATTTTTTGACATTTTCACCTGTACTATACATCAGGGTATTTTTGAGGTCGAAAATTTTACATTTTTAGTTTAAGTTAATAGTATATTTATTACATTCGTACCTTTAAACCTATTCCATTTTTCATATTTCCAATTTTATTCGGCTACTGCAAGCCCATTTTCAGAATTTTAAAAATATTGTAATTTTTTGACATTTTCACCTGTACTATACATCAGGGTATTTTTCAGGTCGAAAATTTTATATTTTTAGTTTCAGTTAATACTATATTTATTACATTCGTACCGTTAAACCTATTCCATTTTTCATATTTCCAATTTTATTCGGCTACTGCAAGCCCATTTTCAGAATTTTAAAAATATTGTAATTTTTTGACATTTTCACCTGTACTATACATCAGGGTATTTTTGAGGTCGAAAATTTTACATTTTTAGTTTAAGTTAATAGTATATTTATTACATTCGTACCTTTAAACCTATTCCATTTTTCATATTTCCAATTTTATTCGGCTACTGCAAGCCCATTTTCAGAATTTTAAAAATATTGTAATTTTTTGACATTTTCACCTGTACTATACATCAGGGTATTTTTCAGGTCGAAAATTTTATATTTTTATTTTAAGTTAATAGTATATTTATTACATTCGTACCTTTAAACCTATTCCATTTTTCATATTTCCAATTTTATTCGGCTACTGCAAGCCCATTTTCAGAATTTTAAAAATATTGTAATTTTTTGACATTTTCACCTGTACTATACATCAGGGTATTTTTCAGGTCGAAAATTTATATTTTTTGTTTAAGTTAATACTATATTTATTACATTCGTACCTTTAAACCTATTCCATTTTTCATATTTCCAATTTTATTCGGCTACTGCAAGCCCATTTTCAGAATTTTAAAAATATTGTAATTTTTTGACATTTTCACCTGTACTATACATCAGGGTATTTTTGAGGTCGAAAATTTTACATTTTTAGTTTAAGTTAATAGTGTATTTATTACATTCCTACCTTTAAACCTATTCCATTTTTCATATTTCCAATTTTATTCGGCTACTGCAAGCCCATTTTCAGAATTTTAAAAATATTGTAATTTTTTGACATTTTCACCTGTACTAATTTTTGAGGTCGAAAATTTTACATTTTTAGTTTAAGTTAATAGTATATTTATTACATTCGTACCTTTAAACCTATTCCATTTTTCATATTTCCAATTTTATTCTGCTACTGCAAGCCCATTTTCAGAATTTTAAAAATATTGTAATTTTTTGACATTTTCACCTGTACTAATTTTTGAGGTCGAAAATTTTACATTTTTAGTTTAAGTTAATAGTATATTTATTACATTCGTACCTTTAAACCTATTCCATTTTTCATATTTCCAATTTTATTCGGCTACTGCAAGCCCATTTTCAGAATTTTAAAAATATTGTAATTTTTTGACATTTTCACCTGTACTATACATCAGGGTATTTTTCAGGTCGAAAATTTATATTTTTTGTTTAAGTTAATAATATATTTATTACATTCGTACCTTTAAACCTATTTCATTTTTCATATTTCCAATTTTATTCTACTACTGCAAGCCCATTTTCGGAATTTTAAAAATATTGTAATTTTTTGACATTTACACCTGTACTATACATCAGGATATTTTTCAGGTCGAAAATTTTACATTTTTAGTTTAAGTTAATAGTATATTTATTACATTCCTACCTTTAAACCTATTCCATTTTTCATATTTCCAATTTTATTCGGCTACTGCAAGCCCATTTTCAGAATTTTAAAAATATTGTAATTTTTTGACATTTTCACCTGTACTATACATCAGGGTATTTTTCAGGTCGAAAATTTTATATTTTTATTTTAAGTTAATAGTATATTTATTACATTCGTACCTTTAAACCTATTCCATTTTTCATATTTCCAATTTTTTTCGGCTACTGCAAGCCCATTTTCAGAATTTTAAAAATATTGTAATTTTTTGACATTTTCACCTGTACTATACATCAGGGTATTTTTCAGGTCGAAAATTTTATATTTTTAGTTTCAGTTAATACTATATTTATTACATTCGTACCTTTAAACCTATTCCATTTTTCATATTTCCAATTTTATTCGGCTACTGCAAGCCCATTTTCAGAATTTTAAAAATATTGTAATTTTTTGACATTTTCACCTGTACTATACATCAGGGTATTTTTCAGGTCGAAAATTTTATATTTTTAGTTTCAGTTAATACTATATTTATTACATTCGTACCTTTAAACCTATTCCATTTTTCATATTTCCAATTTTATTCGGCTACTGCAAGCCCATTTTCAGAATTTTAAAAATATTGTAATTTTTTGACATTTTCACCTGTACTATACATCAGGGTATTTTTGAGGTCGAAAATTTTACATTTTTAGTTTAAGTTAATAGTATATTTATTACATTCCTACCTTTAAACCTATTCCATTTTTCATATTTCCAATTTTATTCGGCTACTGCAAGCCCATTTTCAGAATTTTAAAAATATTGTAATTTTTTGACATTTTCACCTGTACTATACATCAGGGTATTTTTGAGGTCGAAAATTTTACATTTTTAGTTTAAGTTAATAGTATATTTATTACATTCGTACCTTTAAACCTATTCCATTTTTCATATTTCCAATTTTATTCGGCTACTGCAAGCCCATTTTCAGAATTTTAAAAATATTGTAATTTTTTGACATTTTCACCTGTACTATACATCAGGGTATTTTTCAGGTCGAAAATTTATATTTTTAGTTTCAGTTAATACTATATTTATTACATTCGTACCTTTAAACCTATTCCATTTTTCATATTTCCAATTTTATTCTGCTACTGCAAGCCGATTTTCAGAATTTTAAAAATATTGTAATTTTTTGACATTTTCACCTGTACTATACATCAGGGTATTTTTGAGGTCGAAAATTTTATATTTTTAGTTTCAGTTAATACTATATTTATTACATTCGTACCTTTAAACCTATTCCATTTTTCATATTTCCAATTTTATTCGGCTACTGCAAGCCCATTTTCAGAATTTTAAAAATATTGTAATTTTTTGACATTTTCACCTGTACTATACATCAGGGTATTTTTGAGGTCGAAAATTTTACATTTTTAGTTTAAGTTAATAGTATATTTATTACATTCGTACCTTTAAACCTATTCCATTTTTCATATTTCCAATTTTATTCGGCTACTGCAAGCCCATTTTCAGAATTTTAAAAATATTGTAATTTTTTGACATTTTCACCTGTACTATACATCAGGGTATTTTTCAGGTCGAAAATTTATATTTTTTGTTTAAGTTAATAATATATTTATTACATTCGTACCTTTAAACCTATTTCATTTTTCATATTTCCAATTTTATTCTACTACTGCAAGCCCATTTTCGGAATTTTAAAAATATTGTAATTTTTTGACATTTACACCTGTACTATACATCAGGATATTTTTCAGGTCGAAAATTTTATATTTTTAGTTTCAGTTAATACTATATTTATTACATTCGTACCTTTAAACCTATTCCATTTTTCATATTTCCAATTTTATTCGGCTACTGCAAGCCCATTTTCAGAATTTTAAAAATATTGTAATTTTTTGACATTTTCACCTGTACTATACATCAGGGTATTTTTGAGGTCGAAAATTTTACATTTTTAGTTTAAGTTAATAGTATATTTATTACATTCCTACCTTTAAACCTATTCCATTTTTCATATTTCCAATTTTATTCGGCTACTGCAAGCCCATTTTCAGAATTTTAAAAATATTGTAATTTTTTGACATTTTCACCTGTACTATACATCAGGGTATTTTTGAGGTCGAAAATTTTACATTTTTAGTTTAAGTTAATAGTATATTTATTACATTCGTACCTTTAAACCTATTCCATTTTTCATATTTCCAATTTTATTCGGCTACTGCAAGCCCATTTTCAGAATTTCAAAAATATTTTAATTTTTTGACATTTTCACCTGTACTATACATCAGGGTATTTTTCAGGTCGAAAATTTTATATTTTTATTTTAAGTTAATAGTATATTTATTACATTCGTACCTTTAAACCTATTCCATTTTTCATATTTCCAATTTTTTTCGGCTACTGCAAGCCCATTTTCAGAATTTTAAAAATATTGTAATTTTTTGACATTTTCACCTGTACTATACATCAGGGTATTTTTCAGGTCGAAAATTTTATATTTTTAGTTTCAGTTAATACTATATTTATTACATTCGTACCTTTAAACCTATTCCATTTTTCATATTTCCAATTTTATTCTGCTACTGCAAGCCCATTTTCAGAATTTTAAAAATATTGTAATTTTTTGACATTTTCACCTGTACTATACATCAGGGTATTTTTGAGGTCGAAAATTTTACATTTTTATTTTAAGTTAATAGTATATTTATTACATTCCTACCTTTAAACCTATTCCATTTTTCATATTTCCAATTTTATTCGGCTACTGCAAGCCCATTTTCAGAATTTTAAAAATATTGTAATTTTTTGACATTTTCACCTGTACTATACATCAGGGTATTTTTCAGGTCGAAAATTTTATATTTTTAGTTTCAGTTAATACTATATTTATTACATTCGTACCTTTAAACCTATTCCATTTTTCATATTTCCAATTTTATTCGGCTACTGCAAGCCCATTTTCAGAATTTTAAAAATATTGTAATTTTTTGACATTTTCACCTGTACTATACATCAGGGTATTTTTGAGGTCGAAAATTTTACATTTTTAGTTTAAGTTAATAGTATATTTATTACATTCGTACCTTTAAACCTATTCCATTTTTCATATTTCCAATTTTATTCGGCTACTGCAAGCCCATTTTCAGAATTTTAAAAATATTGTAATTTTTTGACATTTTCACCTGTACTATACATCAGGGTATTTTTCAGGTCGAAAATTTATATTTTTTGTTTAAGTTAATACTATATTTATTACATTCGTACCTTTAAACCTATTCCATTTTTCATATTTCCAATTTTATTCGGCTACTGCAAGCCCATATTCAGAATTTTAAAAATATTGCAATTTTTTGACATTTTCACCTGTACTATACATCAGGGTATTTTTGAGGTCGAAAATTTTACATTTTTAGTTTAAGTTAATAGTATATTTATTACATTCCTACCTTTAAACCTATTCCATTTTTCATATTTCCAATTTTATTCGGCTACTGCAAGCCCATTTTCAGAATTTTAAAAATATTGTAATTTTTTGACATTTTCACCTGTACTATACATCAGGGTATTTTTCAGGTCGAAAATTTTATATTTTTAGTTTAAGTTAATAGTATATTTATTACATTCGTACCTTTAAACCTATTCCATTTTTCATATTTCCAATTTTATTCTGCTACTGCAAGCCCATTTTCAGAATTTTAAAAATATTGTAATTTTTTGACATTTTCACCTGTACTAATTTTTGAGGTCGAAAATTTTACATTTTTAGTTTAAGTTAATAGTATATTTATTACATTCGTACCTTTAAACCTATTCCATTTTTCATATTTCCAATTTTATTCGGCTACTGCAAGCCCATTTTCAGAATTTTAAAAATATTGTAATTTTTTGACATTTTCACCTGTACTATACATCAGGGTATTTTTCAGGTCGAAAATTTATATTTTTTGTTTAAGTTAATAATATATTTATTACATTCGTACCTTTAAACCTATTTCATTTTTCATATTTCCAATTTTATTCTACTACTGCAAGCCCATTTTCGGAATTTTAAAAATATTGTAATTTTTTGACATTTACACCTGTACTATACATCAGGATATTTTTCAGGTCGAAAATTTTACATTTTTAGTTTAAGTTAATAGTATATTTATTACATTCCTACCTTTAAACCTATTCCATTTTTCATATTTCCAATTTTATTCGGCTACTGCAAGCCCATTTTCAGAATTTTAAAAATATTGTAATTTTTTGACATTTTCACCTGTACTATACATCAGGGTATTTTTCAGGTCGAAAATTTTATATTTTTATTTTAAGTTAATAGTATATTTATTACATTCGTACCTTTAAACCTATTCCATTTTTCATATTTCCAATTTTTTTCGGCTACTGCAAGCCCATTTTCAGAATTTTAAAAATATTGTAATTTTTTGACATTTTCACCTGTACTATACATCAGGGTATTTTTCAGGTCGAAAATTTTACATTTTTAGTTTAAGTTAATAGTATATTTATTACATTCCTACCTTTAAACCTATTCCATTTTTCATATTTCCAATTTTATTCGGCTACTGCAAGCCCATTTTCAGAATTTTAAAAATATTGTAATTTTTTGACATTTTCACCTGTACTATACATCAGGGTATTTTTGAGGTCGAAAATTTTACATTTTTAGTTTAAGTTAATAGTATATTTATTACATTCGTACCTTTAAACCTATTCCATTTTTCATATTTCCAATTTTATTCGGCTACTGCAAGCCCATTTTCAGAATTTTAAAAATATTGTAATTTTTTGACATTTTCACCTGTACTATACATCAGGGTATTTTTCAGGTCGAAAATTTTATATTTTTATTTTAAGTTAATAGTATATTTATTACATTCGTACCTTTAAACCTATTCCATTTTTCATATTTCCAAATTTTTCGGCTACTGCAAGCCCATTTTCAGAATTTTAAAAATATTGTAATTTTTTGACATTTTCACCTGTACTATACATCAGGGTATTTTTCAGGTCGAAAATTTTATATTTTTAGTTTCAGTTAATACTATATTTATTACATTCGTACCTTTAAACCTATTCCATTTTTCATATTTCCAATTTTATTCGGCTACTGCAAGCCCATTTTCAGAATTTTAAAAATATTGTAATTTTTTGACATTTTCACCTGTACTATACATCAGGGTATTTTTGAGGTCGAAAATTTTACATTTTTAGTTTAAGTTAATAGTATATTTATTACATTCGTACCTTTAAACCTATTCCATTTTTCATATTTCCAATTTTATTCGGCTACTGCAAGCCCATTTTCAGAATTTTAAAAATATTGTAATTTTTTGACATTTTCACCTGTACTATACATCAGGGTATTTTTCAGGTCGAAAATTTTATATTTTTATTTTAAGTTAATAGTATATTTATTACACTCGTACCTTTAAACCTATTCCATTTTTCATATTTCCAATTTTATTCGGCTACTGCAAGCCCATTTTCAGAATTTTAAAAATATTGTAATTTTTTGACATTTTCACCTGTACTATACATCAGGGTATTTTTCAGGTCGAAAATTTATATTTTTTGTTTAAGTTAATACTATATTTATTACATTCGTACCTTTAAACCTATTCCATTTTTCATATTTCCAATTTTATTCGGCTACTGCAAGCCCATTTTCAGAATTTTAAAAATATTGTAATTTTTTGACATTTTCACCTGTACTATACATCAGGGTATTTTTGAGGTCGAAAATTTTACATTTTTAGTTTAAGTTAATAGTATATTTATTACATTCCTACCTTTAAACCTATTCCATTTTTCATATTTCCAATTTTATTCGGCTACTGCAAGCCCATTTTCAGAATTTTAAAAATATTGTAATTTTTTGACATTTTCACCTGTACTATACATCAGGGTATTTTTCAGGTCGAAAATTTTACATTTTTAGTTTAAGTTAATAGTATATTTATTACATTCGTACCTTTAAACCTATTCCATTTTTCATATTTCCAATTTTATTCGGCTACTGCAAGCCCATTTTCAGAATTTTAAAAATATTGTAAGTTTTTGACATTTTCACCTGTACTATACATCAGGGTATTTTTCAGGTCGAAAATTTATATTTTTTGTTTAAGTTAATAATATATTTATTACATTCGTACCTTTAAACCTATTTCATTTTTCATATTTCCAATTTTATTCTACTACTGCAAGCCCATTTTCGGAATTTTAAAAATATTGTAATTTTTTGACATTTACACCTGTACTATACATCAGGATATTTTTCAGGTCGAAAATTTTACATTTTTAGTTTAAGTTAATAGTATATTTATTACATTCCTACCTTTAAACCTATTCCATTTTTCATATTTCCAATTTTATTCGGCTACTGCAAGCCCATTTTCAGAATTTTAAAAATATTGTAATTTTTTGACATTTTCACCTGTACTATACATCATGGTATTTTTGAGGTCGAAAATTTTACATTTTTAGTTTAAGTTAATAGTATATTTATTACATTCGTACCTTTAAACCTATTCCATTTTTCATATTTCCAATTTTTTTCGGCTACTGCAAGCCCATTTTCAGAATTTTAAAAATATTGTAATTTTTTGACATTTTCACCTGTACTATACATCAGGGTATTTTTCAGGTCGAAAATTTTATATTTTTAGTTTCAGTTAATACTATATTTATTACATTCGTACCTTTAAACCTATTCCATTTTTCATATTTCCAATTTTATTCGGCTACTGCAAGCCCATTTTCAGAATTTTAAAAATATTGTAATTTTTTGACATTTTCACCTGTACTATACATCAGGGTATTTATGAAGTCAAAAATTTTACATTTTTAGTTTAAGTTAATAGTATATTTATTACATTCGTACCTTTAAACCTATTCCATTTTTCATATTTCCAATTTTATTCGGCTACTGCAAGCCCATTTTCAGAATTTTAAAAATATTGTAATTTTTTGACATTTTCACCTGTACTATACATCAGGGTATTTTTCAGGTCGAAAATTTTATATTTTTATTTTAAGTTAATAGTATATTTATTACATTCGTACCTTTAAACCTATTCCATTTTTCATATTTCCAATTTTTTTCGGCTACTGCAAGCCCATTTTCAGAATTTTAAAAATATTGTAATTTTTTGACATTTTCACCTGTACTATACATCAGGGTATTTTTGAGGTCGAAAATTTTACATTTTTAGTTTAAGTTAATAGTATATTTATTACATTCCTACCTTTAAACCTATTCCATTTTTCATATTTCCAATTTTATTCGGCTACTGCAAGCCCATTTTCAGAATTTTAAAAATATTGTAATTTTTTGACATTTTCACCTGTACTATACATCAGGGTATTTTTCAGGTCGAAAATTTTATATTTTTATTTTCAGTTAATAGTATATTTATTACATTCGTACCTTTAAACCTATTCCATTTTTCATATTTCCAATTTTTTTCAGCTACTGCAAGCCCATTTTCAGAATTTTAAAAATATTGTAATTTTTTGACATTTTCACCTGTACTATACATCAGGGTATTTTTCAGGTCGAAAATTTTATATTTTTAGTTTCAGTTAATACTATATTTATTACATTCGTACCTTTAAACCTATTCCATTTTTCATATTTCCAATTTTATTCGGCTACTGCAAGCCCATTTTCAGAATTTTAAAAATATTGTAATTTTTTGACATTTTGACCTGTACTATACATCAGGGTATTTTTGAGGTCGAAAATTTTACATTTTTAATTTAAGTTAATAGTATATTTATTACATTCGTACCTTTAAACCTATTCCATTTTTCATATTTCCAATTTTTTTCGGCTACTGCAAGCCCATTTTCAGAATTTTAAAAATATTGTAATTTTTTGACATTTTCACCTGTACTATACATCAGGGTATTTTTCAGGTCGAAAAATTTATATTTTTAGTTTAAGTTAATAGTATATTTATTACATTCGTACCTTTAAACCTATTCCATTTTTCATATTTCCAATTTTATTCTGCTACTGCAAGCCCATTTTCAGAATTTTAAAAATATTGTAATTTTTTGACATTTTCACCTGTACTATACATCAGGGTATTTTTGAGGTCGAAAATTTTACATTTTTATTTTAAGTTAATAGTATATTTATTACATTCCTACCTTTAAACCTATTCCATTTTTCATATTTCCAATTTTATTCGGCTACTGCAAGCCCATTTTCAGAATTTTAAAAATATTGTAATTTTTTGACATTT
Source organism: Phrynosoma blainvillii (assembly GCA_026167975.1). Taxonomy (NCBI): domain Eukaryota; kingdom Metazoa; phylum Chordata; class Lepidosauria; order Squamata; family Phrynosomatidae; genus Phrynosoma; species Phrynosoma blainvillii. The sequence goes on from JANUYF010000014.1 coordinate 12,181,342, forward strand.
TCACCTGTACTATACATCAGGGTATTTTTCAGGTCGAAAATTTTATATTTTTAGTTTCAGTTAATACTATATTTATTACATTCGTACCTTTAAACCTATTCCATTTTTCATATTTCCAATTTTATTCTGCTACTGCAAGCCCATTTTCAGAATTTTAAAAATATTGTAATTTTTTGACATTTTCACCTGTACTATACATCAGGGTATTTTTGAGGTCGAAAATTTTACATTTTTAGTTTAAGTTAATAGTATATTTATTACATTCGTACCTTTAAACCTATTCCATTTTTCATATTTCCAATTTTATTCGGCTACTGCAAGCCCATTTTCAGAATTTTAAAAATATTGTCATTTTTTGACATTTTCACCTGTACTATACATCAGGGTATTTTTCAGGTCGAAAATTTATATTTTTTGTTTAAGTTAATACTATATTTATTACATTCGTACCTTTAAACCTATTCCATTTTTCATATTTCCAATTTTATTCGGCTACTGCAAGCCCATTTTCAGAATTTTAAAAATATTGTAATTTTTTGACATTTTCACCTGTACTATACATCAGGGTATTTTTGAGGTCGAAAATTTTACATTTTTAGTTTAAGTTAATAGTATATTTATTACATTCGTACCTTTAAACCTATTCCATTTTTCATATTTCCAATTTTATTCGGCTACTGCAAGCCCATTTTCAGAATTTTAAAAATATTGTAAGTTTTTGACATTTTCACCTGTACTATACATCAGGGTATTTTTCAGGTCGAAAATTTATATTTTTTGTTTAAGTTAATAATATATTTATTACATTCGTACCTTTAAACCTATTTCATTTTTCATATTTCCAATTTTATTCTACTACTGCAAGCCCATTTTCGGAATTTTAAAAATATTGTAATTTTTTGACATTTACACCTGTACTATACATCAGGATATTTTTCAGGTCGAAAATTTTACATTTTTAGTTTAAGTTAATAGTATATTTATTACATTCGTACCTTTAAACCTATTCCATTTTTCATATTTCCAATTTTATTCGGCTACTGCAAGCCCATTTTCAGAATTTTAAAAATATTGTAATTTTTTGACATTTTCACCTGTACTATACATCAGGGTATTTTTCAGGTCGAAAATTTTATATTTTTATTTTAAGTTAATAGTATATTTATTACATTCGTACCTTTAAACCTATTCCATTTTTCATATTTCCAATTTTTTTCGGCTACTGCAAGCCCATTTTCAGAATTTTAAAAATATTGTAATTTTTTGACATTTTCACCTGTACTATACATCAGGGTATTTTTCAGGTCGAAAATTTTATATTTTTAGTTTCAGTTAATACTATATTTATTACATTCGTACCTTTAAACCTATTCCATTTTTCATATTTCCAATTTTATTCGGCTACTGCAAGCCCATTTTCAGAATTTTAAAAATATTGTAATTTTTTGACATTTTCACCTGTACTATACATCAGGGTATTTTTGAGGTCGAAAATTTTACATTTTTAGTTTAAGTTAATAGTATATTTATTACATTCCTACCTTTAAACCTATTCCATTTTTCATATTTCCAATTTTATTCGGCTACTGCAAGCCCATTTTCAGAATTTTAAAAATATTGTAATTTTTTGACATTTTCACCTGTACTATACATCAGGGTATTTTTGAGGTCGAAAATTTTACATTTTTAGTTTAAGTTAATAGTATATTTATTACATTCGTACCTTTAAACCTATTCCATTTTTCATATTTCCAATTTTATTCGGCTACTGCAAGCCCATTTTCAGAATTTTAAAAATATTGTAATTTTTTGACATTTTCACCTGTACTATACATCAGGGTATTTTTCAGGTCGAAAATTTTATATTTTTATTTTAAGTTAATAGTATATTTATTACATTCGTACCTTTAAACCTATTCCATTTTTCATATTTCCAATTTTTTTCGGCTACTGCAAGCCCATTTTCAGAATTTTAAAAATATTGTAATTTTTTGACATTTTCACCTGTACTATACATCAGGGTATTTTTCAGGTCGAAAATTTTATATTTTTAGTTTCAGTTAATACTATATTTATTACATTCGTACCTTTAAACCTATTCCATTTTTCATATTTCCAATTTTATTCGGCTACTGCAAGCCCATTTTCAGAATTTTAAAAATATTGTAATTTTTTGACATTTTCACCTGTACTATACATCAGGGTATTTTTGAGGTCGAAAATTTTACATTTTTAGTTTAAGTTAATAGTATATTTATTACATTCGTACCTTTAAACCTATTCCATTTTTCATATTTCCAATTTTATTCGGCTACTGCAAGCCCATTTTCAGAATTTTAAAAATATTGTAATTTTTTGACATTTTCACCTGTACTATACATCAGGGTATTTTTCAGGTCGAAAATTTTATATTTTTATTTTAAGTTAATAGTATATTTATTACATTCGTACCTTTAAACCTATTCCATTTTTCATATTTCCAATTTTATTCGGCTACTGCAAGCCCATTTTCAGAATTTTAAAAATATTGTAATTTTTTGACATTTTCACCTGTACTATACATCAGGGTATTTTTCAGGTCGAAAATTTATATTTTTTGTTTAAGTTAATACTATATTTATTACATTCGTACCTTTAAACCTATTCCATTTTTCATATTTCCAATTTTATTCGGCTACTGCAAGCCCATTTTCAGAATTTTAAAAATATTGTAATTTTTTGACATTTTCACCTGTACTATACATCAGGGTATTTTTGAGGTCGAAAATTTTACATTTTTAGTTTAAGTTAATAGTATATTTATTACATTCCTACCTTTAAACCTATTCCATTTTTCATATTTCCAATTTTATTCGGCTACTGCAAGCCCATTTTCAGAATTTTAAAAATATTGTAATTTTTTGACATTTTCACCTGTACTATACATCAGGGTATTTTTCAGGTCGAAAATTTTACATTTTTAGTTTAAGTTAATAGTATATTTATTACATTCGTACCTTTAAACCTATTCCATTTTTCATATTTCCAATTTTATTCGGCTACTGCAAGCCCATTTTCAGAATTTTAAAAATATTGTAAGTTTTTGACATTTTCACCTGTACTATACATCAGGGTATTTTTCAGGTCGAAAATTTATATTTTTTGTTTAAGTTAATAATATATTTATTACATTCGTACCTTTAAACCTATTTCATTTTTCATATTTCCAATTTTATTCTACTACTGCAAGCCCATTTTCGGAATTTTAAAAATATTGTAATTTTTTGACATTTACACCTGTACTATACATCAGGATATTTTTCAGGTCGAAAATTTTACATTTTTAGTTTAAGTTAATAGTATATTTATTACATTCCTACCTTTAAACCTATTCCATTTTTCATATTTCCAATTTTATTCGGCTACTGCAAGCCCATTTTCAGAATTTTAAAAATATTGTAATTTTTTGACATTTTCACCTGTACTATACATCAGGGTATTTTTCAGGTCGAAAATTTTATATTTTTATTTTAAGTTAATAGTATATTTATTACATTCGTACCTTTAAACCTATTCCATTTTTCATATTTCCAATTTTTTTCGGCTACTGCAAGCCCATTTTCAGAATTTTAAAAATATTGTAATTTTTTGACATTTTCACCTGTACTATACATCAGGGTATTTTTCAGGTCGAAAATTTTATATTTTTAGTTTCAGTTAATACTATATTTATTACATTCGTACCTTTAAACCTATTCCATTTTTCATATTTCCAATTTTATTCGGCTACTGCAAGCCCATTTTCAGAATTTTAAAAATATTGTAATTTTTTGACATTTTCACCTGTACTATACATCAGGGTATTTATGAAGTCAAAAATTTTACATTTTTAGTTTAAGTTAATAGTATATTTATTACATTCGTACCTTTAAACCTATTCCATTTTTCATATTTCCAATTTTATTCGGCTACTGCAAGCCCATTTTCAGAATTTTAAAAATATTGTAATTTTTTGACATTTTCACCTGTACTATACATCAGGGTATTTTTCAGGTCGAAAATTTTATATTTTTATTTTAAGTTAATAGTATATTTATTACATTCGTACCTTTAAACCTATTCCATTTTTCATATTTCCAATTTTTTTCGGCTACTGCAAGCCCATTTTCAGAATTTTAAAAATATTGTAATTTTTTGACATTTTCACCTGTACTATACATCAGGGTATTTTTGAGGTCGAAAATTTTACATTTTTAGTTTAAGTTAATAGTATATTTATTACATTCCTACCTTTAAACCTATTCCATTTTTCATATTTCCAATTTTATTCGGCTACTGCAAGCCCATTTTCAGAATTTTAAAAATATTGTAATTTTTTGACATTTTCACCTGTACTATACATCAGGGTATTTTTCAGGTCGAAAATTTTATATTTTTATTTTCAGTTAATAGTATATTTATTACATTCGTACCTTTAAACCTATTCCATTTTTCATATTTCCAATTTTTTTCGGCTACTGCAAGCCCATTTTCAGAATTTTAAAAATATTGTAATTTTTTGACATTTTCACCTGTACTATACATCAGGGTATTTTTCAGGTCGAAAATTTTATATTTTTAGTTTCAGTTAATACTATATTTATTACATTCGTACCTTTAAACCTATTCCATTTTTCATATTTCCAATTTTATTCGGCTACTGCAAGCCCATTTTCAGAATTTTAAAAATATTGTAATTTTTTGACATTTTGACCTGTACTATACATCAGGGTATTTTTGAGGTCGAAAATTTTACATTTTTAATTTAAGTTAATAGTATATTTATTACATTCGTACCTTTAAACCTATTCCATTTTTCATATTTCCAATTTTTTTCGGCTACTGCAAGCCCATTTTCAGAATTTTAAAAATATTGTAATTTTTTGACATTTTCACCTGTACTATACATCAGGGTATTTTTGAGGTCGAAAATTTTACATTTTTATTTTAAGTTAATAGTATATTTATTACATTCCTACCTTTAAACCTATTCCATTTTTCATATTTCCAATTTTATTCGGCTACTGCAAGCCCATTTTCAGAATTTTAAAAATATTGTAATTTTTTGACATTTTCACCTGTACTATACATCAGGGTATTTTTCAGGTCGAAAATTTTATATTTTTAGTTTCAGTTAATACTATATTTATTACATTCGTACCTTTAAACCTATTCCATTTTTCATATTTCCAATTTTATTCTGCTACTGCAAGCCCATTTTCAGAATTTTAAAAATATTGTAATTTTTTGACATTTTCACCTGTACTATACATCAGGGTATTTTTCAGGTCGAAAATGTATATTTTTTGTTTAAGTTAATACTATATTTATTACATTCCTACCTTTAAACCTATTCCATTTTTCATATTTCCAATTTTATTCGGCTACTGCAAGCCCATTTTCAGAATTTTAAAAATATTGTAATTTTTTGACATTTTCACCTGTACTATACATCAGGGTATTTTTGAGGTCGAAAATTTTACATTTTTAGTTTAAGTTAATAGTATATTTATTACATTCCTACCTTTAAACCTATTCCATTTTTCATATTTCCAATTTTATTCGGCTACTGCAAGCCCATTTTCAGAATTTTAAAAATATTGTAATTTTTTGACATTTTCACCTGTACTATACATCAGGGTATTTTTCAGGTCGAAAATTTTATATTTTTAGTTTAAGTTAATAGTATATTTATTACATTCGTACCTTTAAACCTATTCCATTTTTCATATTTCCAATTTTATTCTGCTACTGCAAGCCCATTTTCAGAATTTTAAAAATATTGTAATTTTTTGACATTTTCACCTGTACTAATTTTTGAGGTCGAAAATTTTACATTTTTAGTTTAAGTTAATAGTATATTTATTACATTCGTACCTTTAAACCTATTCCATTTTTCATATTTCCAATTTTATTCGGCTACTGCAAGCCCATTTTCAGAATTTTAAAAATATTGTAATTTTTTGACATTTTCACCTGTACTATACATCAGGGTATTTTTCAGGTCGAAAATTTATATTTTTTGTTTAAGTTAATAATATATTTATTACATTCGTACCTTTAAACCTATTTCATTTTTCATATTTCCAATTTTATTCTACTACTGCAAGCCCATTTTCGGAATTTTAAAAATATTGTAATTTTTTTACATTTACACCTGTACTATACATCAGGATATTTTTCAGGTCGAAAATTTTACATTTTTAGTTTAAGTTAATAGTATATTTATTACATTCCTACCTTTAAACCTATTCCATTTTTCATATTTCCAATTTTATTCGGCTACTGCAAGCCCATTTTCAGAATTTTAAAAATATTGTAATTTTTTGACATTTTCACCTGTACTATACATCAGGGTATTTTTCAGGTCGAAAATTTTATATTTTTATTTTAAGTTAATAGTATATTTATTACATTCGTACCTTTAAACCTATTCCATTTTTCATATTTCCAATTTTTTTCGGCTACTGCAAGCCCATTTTCAGAATTTTAAAAATATTGTAATTTTTTGACATTTTCACCTGTACTATACATCAGGGTATTTTTCAGGTCGAAAATTTTATATTTTTAGTTTCAGTTAATACTATATTTATTACATTCGTACCTTTAAACCTATTCCATTTTTCATATTTCCAATTTTATTCGGCTACTGCAAGCCCATTTTCAGAATTTTAAAAATATTGTAATTTTTTGACATTTTCACCTGTACTATACATCAGGGTATTTTTGAGGTCGAAAATTTTACATTTTTAGTTTAAGTTAATAGTATATTTATTACATTCCTACCTTTAAACCTATTCCATTTTTCATATTTCCAATTTTATTCGGCTACTGCAAGCCCATTTTCAGAATTTTAAAAATATTGTAATTTTTTGACATTTTCACCTGTACTATACATCAGGGTATTTTTGAGGTCGAAAATTTTACATTTTTAGTTTAAGTTAATAGTATATTTATTACATTCGTACCTTTAAACCTATTCCATTTTTCATATTTCCAATTTTATTCGGCTACTGCAAGCCCATTTTCAGAATTTTAAAAATATTGTAATTTTTTGACATTTTCACCTGTACTATACATCAGGGTATTTTTCAGGTCGAAAATTTTATATTTTTATTTTAAGTTAATAGTATATTTATTACATTCGTACCTTTAAACCTATTCCATTTTTCATATTTCCAATTTTTTTCGGCTACTGCAAGCCCATTTTCAGAATTTTAAAAATATTGTAATTTTTTGACATTTTCACCTGTACTATACATCAGGGTATTTTTCAGGTCGAAAATTTTATATTTTTAGTTTCAGTTAATACTATATTTATTACATTCGTACCTTTAAACCTATTCCATTTTTCATATTTCCAATTTTATTCGGCTACTGCAAGCCCATTTTCAGAATTTTAAAAATATTGTAATTTTTTGACATTTTCACCTGTACTATACATCAGGGTATTTTTGAGGTCGAAAATTTTACATTTTTAGTTTAAGTTAATAGTATATTTATTACATTCGTACCTTTAAACCTATTCCATTTTTCATATTTCCAATTTTATTCGGCTACTGCAAGCCCATTTTCAGAATTTTAAAAATATTGTAATTTTTTGACATTTTCACCTGTACTATACATCAGGGTATTTTTCAGGTCGAAAATTTTATATTTTTATTTTAAGTTAATAGTATATTTATTACATTCGTACCTTTAAACCTATTCCATTTTTCATATTTCCAATTTTATTCGGCTACTGCAAGCCCATTTTCAGAATTTTAAAAATATTGTAATTTTTTGACATTTTCACCTGTACTATACATCAGGGTATTTTTCAGGTCGAAAATTTATATTTTTTGTTTAAGTTAATACTATATTTATTACATTCGTACCTTTAAACCTATTCCATTTTTCATATTTCCAATTTTATTCGGCTACTGCAAGCCCATTTTCAGAATTTTAAAAATATTGTAATTTTTTGACATTTTCACCTGTACTATACATCAGGGTATTTTTGAGGTCGAAAATTTTACATTTTTAGTTTAAGTTAATAGTATATTTATTACATTCCTACCTTTAAACCTATTCCATTTTTCATATTTCCAATTTTATTCGGCTACTGCAAGCCCATTTTCAGAATTTTAAAAATATTGTAATTTTTTGACATTTTCACCTGTACTATACATCAGGGTATTTTTCAGGTCGAAAATTTTACATTTTTAGTTTAAGTTAATAGTATATTTATTACATTCGTACCTTTAAACCTATTCCATTTTTCATATTTCCAATTTTATTCGGCTACTGCAAGCCCATTTTCAGAATTTTAAAAATATTGTAAGTTTTTGACATTTTCACCTGTACTATACATCAGGGTATTTTTCAGGTCGAAAATTTATATTTTTTGTTTAAGTTAATAATATATTTATTACATTCGTACCTTTAAACCTATTTCATTTTTCATATTTCCAATTTTATTCTACTACTGCAAGCCCATTTTCGGAATTTTAAAAATATTGTAATTTTTTGACATTTACACCTGTACTATACATCAGGATATTTTTCATGTCGAAAATTTTACATTTTTTGTTTAAGTTAATAGTATATTTATTACATTCCTACCTTTAAACCTATTCCATTTTTCATATTTCCAATTTTATTCGGCTACTGCAAGCCCATTTTCAGAATTTTAAAAATATTGTAATTTTTTGACATTTTCACCTGTACTATACATCAGGGTATTTTTCAGGTCGAAAATTTTATATTTTTATTTTAAGTTAATAGTATATTTATTACATTCGTACCTTTAAACCTATTCCATTTTTCATATTTCCAATTTTTTTCGGCTACTGCAAGCCCATTTTCAGAATTTTAAAAATATTGTAATTTTTTGACATTTTCACCTGTACTATACATCAGGGTATTTTTCAGGTCGAAAATTTTATATTTTTAGTTTCAGTTAATACTATATTTATTACATTCGTACCTTTAAACCTATTCCATTTTTCATATTTCCAATTTTATTCGGCTACTGCAAGCCCATTTTCAGAATTTTAAAAATATTGTAATTTTTTGACATTTTCACCTGTACTATACATCAGGGTATTTATGAAGTCAAAAATTTTACATTTTTAGTTTAAGTTAATAGTATATTTATTACATTCGTACCTTTAAACCTATTCCATTTTTCATATTTCCAATTTTATTCGGCTACTGCAAGCCCATTTTCAGAATTTTAAAAATATTGTAATTTTTTGACATTTTCACCTGTACTATACATCAGGGTATTTTTCAGGTCGAAAATTTTATATTTTTATTTTAAGTTAATAGTATATTTATTACATTCGTACCTTTAAACCTATTCCATTTTTCATATTTCCAATTTTTTTCGGCTACTGCAAGCCCATTTTCAGAATTTTAAAAATATTGTAATTTTTTGACATTTTCACCTGTACTATACATCAGGGTATTTTTGAGGTCGAAAATTTTACATTTTTAGTTTAAGTTAATAGTATATTTATTACATTCCTACCTTTAAACCTATTCCATTTTTCATATTTCCAATTTTATTCGGCTACTGCAAGCCCATTTTCAGAATTTTAAAAATATTGTAATTTTTTGACATTTTCACCTGTACTATACATCAGGGTATTTTTCAGGTCGAAAATTTTATATTTTTATTTTCAGTTAATAGTATATTTATTACATTCGTACCTTTAAACCTATTCCATTTTTCATATTTCCAATTTTTTTCGGCTACTGCAAGCCCATTTTCAGAATTTTAAAAATATTGTAATTTTTTGACATTTTCACCTGTACTATACATCAGGGTATTTTTGAGGTCGAAAATTTTACATTTTTATTTTAAGTTAATAGTATATTTATTACATTCCTACCTTTAAACCTATTCCATTTTTCATATTTCCAATTTTATTCGGCTACTGCAAGCCCATTTTCAGAATTTTAAAAATATTGTAATTTTTTGACATTTTCACCTGTACTATACATCAGGGTATTTTTCAGGTCGAAAATTTTATATTTTTAGTTTCAGTTAATACTATATTTATTACATTCGTACCTTTAAACCTATTCCATTTTTCATATTTCCAATTTTATTCTGCTACTGCAAGCCCATTTTCAGAATTTTAAAAATATTGTAATTTTTTGACATTTTCACCTGTACTATACATCAGGGTATTTTTGAGGTCGAAAATTTTACATTTTTAGTTTAAGTTAATAGTATATTTATTACATTCGTACCTTTAAACCTATTCCATTTTTCATATTTCCAATTTTATTCGGCTACTGCAAGCCCATTTTCAGAATTTTAAAAATATTGTAATTTTTTGACATTTTCACCTGTACTATACATCAGGGTATTTTTCAGGTCGAAAATTTATATTTTTTGTTTAAGTTAATACTATATTTATTACATTCGTACCTTTAAACCTATTCCATTTTTCATATTTCCAATTTTATTCGGCTACTGCAAGCCCATTTTCAGAATTTTAAAAATATTGTAATTTTTTGACATTTTCACCTGTACTATACATCAGGGTATCTTTGAGGTCGAAAATTTTACATTTTTAGTTTAAGTTAATAGTATATTTATTACATTCCTACCTTTAAACCTATTCCATTTTTCATATTTCCAATTTTATTCGGCTACTGCAAGCCCATTTTCAGAATTTTAAAAATATTGTAATTTTTTGACATTTTCACCTGTACTATACATCAGGGTATTTTTCAGGTCGAAAATTTTATATTTTTAGTTTAAGTTAATAGTATATTTATTACATTCGTACCTTTAAACCTATTCCATTTTTCATATTTCCAATTTTATTCTGCTACTGCAAGCCCATTTTCAGAATTTTAAAAATATTGTAATTTTTTGACATTTTCACCTGTACTAATTTTTGAGGTCGAAAATTTTACATTTTTAGTTTAAGTTAATAGTATATTTATTACATTCGTACCTTTAAACCTATTCCATTTTTCATATTTCCAATTTTATTCGGCTACTGCAAGCCCATTTTCAGAATTTTAAAAATATTGTAATTTTTTGACATTTTCACCTGTACTATACATCAGGGTATTTTTCAGGTCGAAAATTTATATTTTTTGTTTAAGTTAATAATATATTTATTACATTCGTACCTTTAAACCTATTTCATTTTTCATATTTCCAATTTTATTCTACTACTGCAAGCCCATTTTCGGAATTTTAAAAATATTGTAATTTTTTGACATTTACACCTGTACTATACATCAGGATATTTTTCAGGTCGAAAATTTTACATTTTTAGTTTAAGTTAATAGTATATTTATTACATTCCTACCTTTAAACCTATTCCATTTTTCATATTTCCAATTTTATTCGGCTACTGCAAGCCCATTTTCAGAATTTTAAAAATATTGTAATTTTTTGACATTTTCACCTGTACTATACATCAGGGTATTTTTCAGGTCGAAAATTTTATATTTTTATTTTAAGTTAATAGTATATTTATTACATTCGTACCTTTAAACCTATTCCATTTTTCATATTTCCAATTTTTTTCGGCTACTGCAAGCCCATTTTCAGAATTTTAAAAATATTGTAATTTTTTGACATTTTCACCTGTACTATACATCAGGGTATTTTTCAGGTCGAAAATTTTATATTTTTAGTTTCAGTTAATACTATATTTATTACATTCGTACCTTTAAACCTATTCCATTTTTCATATTTCCAATTTTATTCGGCTACTGCAAGCCCATTTTCAGAATTTTAAAAATATTGTAATTTTTTGACATTTTCACCTGTACTATACATCAGGGTATTTTTGAGGTCGAAAATTTTACATTTTTAGTTTAAGTTAATAGTATATTTATTACATTCCTACCTTTAAACCTATTCCATTTTTCATATTTCCAATTTTATTCGGCTACTGCAAGCCCATTTTCAGAATTTTAAAAATATTGTAATTTTTTGACATTTTCACCTGTACTATACATCAGGGTATTTTTGAGGTCGAAAATTTTACATTTTTAGTTTAAGTTAATAGTATATTTATTACATTCGTACCTTTAAACCTATTCCATTTTTCATATTTCCAATTTTATTCGGCTACTGCAAGCCCATTTTCAGAATTTTAAAAATATTGTAATTTTTTGACATTTTCACCTGTACTATACATCAGGGTATTTTTCAGGTCGAAAATTTTATATTTTTATTTTAAGTTAATAGTATATTTATTACATTCGTACCTTTAAACCTATTCCATTTTTCATATTTCCAATTTTTTTCGGCTACTGCAAGCCCATTTTCAGAATTTTAAAAATATTGTAATTTTTTGACATTTTCACCTGTACTATACATCAGGGTATTTTTCAGGTCGAAAATTTTATATTTTTAGTTTCAGTTAATACTATATTTATTACATTCGTACCTTTAAACCTATTCCATTTTTCATATTTCCAATTTTATTCGGCTACTGCAAGCCCATTTTCAGAATTTTAAAAATATTGTAATTTTTTGACATTTTCACCTGTACTATACATCAGGGTATTTTTGAGGTCGAAAATTTTACATTTTTAGTTTAAGTTAATAGTATATTTATTACATTCGTACCTTTAAACCTATTCCATTTTTCATATTTCCAATTTTATTCGGCTACTGCAAGCCCATTTTCAGAATTTTAAAAATATTGTAATTTTTTGACATTTTCACCTGTACTATACATCAGGGTATTTTTCAGGTCGAAAATTTTATATTTTTATTTTAAGTTAATAGTATATTTATTACATTCGTACCTTTAAACCTATTCCATTTTTCATATTTCCAATTTTATTCGGCTACTGCAAGCCCATTTTCAGAATTTTAAAAATATTGTAATTTTTTGACATTTTCACCTGTACTATACATCAGGGTATTTTTCAGGTCGAAAATTTATATTTTTTGTTTAAGTTAATACTATATTTATTACATTCGTACCTTTAAACCTATTCCATTTTTCATATTTCCAATTTTATTCGGCTACTGCAAGCCCATTTTCAGAATTTTAAAAATATTGTAATTTTTTGACATTTTCACCTGTACTATACATCAGGGTATTTTTGAGGTCGAAAATTTTACATTTTTAGTTTAAGTTAATAGTATATTTATTACATTCCTACCTTTAAACCTATTCCATTTTTCATATTTCCAATTTTATTCGGCTACTGCAAGCCCATTTTCAGAATTTTAAAAATATTGTAATTTTTTGACATTTTCACCTGTACTATACATCAGGGTATTTTTCAGGTCGAAAATTTTACATTTTTAGTTTAAGTTAATAGTATATTTATTACATTCGTACCTTTAAACCTATTCCATTTTTCATATTTCCAATTTTATTCGGCTACTGCAAGCCCATTTTCAGAATTTTAAAAATATTGTAAGTTTTTGACATTTTCACCTGTACTATACATCAGGGTATTTTTCAGGTCGAAAATTTATATTTTTTGTTTAAGTTAATAATATATTTATTACATTCGTACCTTTAAACCTATTTCATTTTTCATATTTCCAATTTTATTCTACTACTGCAAGCCCATTTTCGGAATTTTAAAAATATTGTAATTTTTTGACATTTACACCTGTACTATACATCAGGATATTTTTCAGGTCGAAAATTTTACATTTTTAGTTTAAGTTAATAGTATATTTATTACATTCCTACCTTTAAACCTATTCCATTTTTCATATTTCCAATTTTATTCGGCTACTGCAAGCCCATTTTCAGAATTTTAAAAATATTGTAATTTTTTGACATTTTCACCTGTACTATACATCAGGGTATTTTTCAGGTCGAAAATTTTATATTTTTATTTTAAGTTAATAGTATATTTATTACATTCGTACCTTTAAACCTATTCCATTTTTCATATTTCCAATTTTTTTCGGCTACTGCAAGCCCATTTTCAGAATTTTAAAAATATTGTAATTTTTTGACATTTTCACCTGTACTATACATCAGGGTATTTTTCAGGTCGAAAATTTTATATTTTTAGTTTCAGTTAATACTATATTTATTACATTCGTACCTTTAAACCTAATCCATTTTTCATATTTCCAATTTTATTCGGCTACTGCAAGCCCATTTTCAGAATTTTAAAAATATTGTAATTTTTTGACATTTTCACCTGTACTATACATCAGGGTATTGATGAAGTCAAAAATTTTACATTTTTAGTTTAAGTTAATAGTATATTTATTACATTCGTACCTTTAAACCTATTCCATTTTTCATATTTCCAATTTTTTTCGGCTACTGCAAGCCCATTTTCAGAATTTTAAAAATATTGTAATTTTTTGACATTTTCACCTGTACTATACATCAGGGTATTTTTCAGGTCGAAAATTTTATATTTTTAGTTTCAGTTAATACTATATTTATTACATTCGTACCTTTAAACCTATTCCATTTTTCATATTTCCAATTTTTTTCGGCTACTGCAAGCCCATTTTCAGAATTTTAAAAATATTGTAATTTTTTGACATTTTCACCTGTACTATACATCAGGGTATTTTTGAGGTCGAAAATTTTACATTTTTAGTTTAAGTTAATAGTATATTTATTACATTCCTACCTTTAAACCTATTCCATTTTTCATATTTCCAATTTTATTCGGCTACTGCAAGCCCATTTTCAGAATTTTAAAAATATTGTAATTTTTTGACATTTTCACCTGTACTATACATCAGGGTATTTTTCAGGTCGAAAATTTTATATTTTTATTTTCAGTTAATAGTATATTTATTACATTCGTACCTTTAAACCTATTCCATTTTTCATATTTCCAATTTTTTTCGGCTACTGCAAGCCCATTTTCAGAATTTTAAAAATATTGTAATTTTTTGACATTTTCACCTGTACTATACATCAGGGTATTTTTGAGGTCGAAAATTTTACATTTTTATTTTAAGTTAATAGTATATTTATTACATTCCTACCTTTAAACCTATTCCATTTTTCATATTTCCAATTTTATTCGGCTACTGCAAGCCCATTTTCAGAATTTTAAAAATATTGTAATTTTTTGACATTTTCACCTGTACTATACATCAGGGTATTTTTCAGGTCGAAAATTTTATATTTTTAGTTTCAGTTAATACTATATTTATTACATTCGTACCTTTAAACCTATTCCATTTTTCATATTTCCAATTTTATTCTGCTACTGCAAGCCCATTTTCAGAATTTTAAAAATATTGTAATTTTTTGACATTTTCACCTGTACTATACATCAGGGTATTTTTGAGGTCGAAAATTTTACATTTTTAGTTTAAGTTAATAGTATATTTATTACATTCGTACCTTTAAACCTATTCCATTTTTCATATTTCCAATTTTATTCGGCTACTGCAAGCCCATTTTCAGAATTTTAAAAATATTGTAATTTTTTGACATTTTCACCTGTACTATACATCAGGGTATTTTTCAGGTCGAAAATTTATATTTTTTGTTTAAGTTAATACTATATTTATTACATTCGTACCTTTAAACCTATTCCATTTTTCATATTTCCAATTTTATTCGGCTACTGCAAGCCCATTTTCAGAATTTTAAAAATATTGTAATTTTTTGACATTTTCACCTGTACTATACATCAGGGTATCTTTGAGGTCGAAAATTTTACATTTTTAGTTTAAGTTAATAGTATATTTATTACATTCCTACCTTTAAACCTATTCCATTTTTCATATTTCCAATTTTATTCGGCTACTGCAAGCCCATTTTCAGAATTTTAAAAATATTGTAATTTTTTGACATTTTCACCTGTACTATACATCAGGGTATTTTTCAGGTCGAAAATTTTATATTTTTAGTTTAAGTTAATAGTATATTTATTACATTCGTACCTTTAAACCTATTCCATTTTTCATATTTCCAATTTTATTCTGCTACTGCAAGCCCATTATCAGAATTTTAAAAATATTGTAATTTTTTGACATTTTCACCTGTACTAATTTTTGAGGTCGAAAATTTTACATTTTTAGTTTAAGTTAATAGTATATTTATTACATTCGTACCTTTAAACCTATTCCATTTTTCATATTTCCAATTTTATTCGGCTACTGCAAGCCCATTTTCAGAATTTTAAAAATATTGTAATTTTTTGACATTTTCACCTGTACTATACATCAGGGTATTTTTCAGGTCGAAAATTTATATTTTTTGTTTAAGTTAATAATATATTTATTACATTCGTACCTTTAAACCTATTTCATTTTTCATATTTCCAATTTTATTCTACTACTGCAAGCCCATTTTCGGAATTTTAAAAATATTGTAATTTTTTGACATTTACACCTGTACTATACATCAGGATATTTTTCAGGTCGAAAATTTTACATTTTTAGTTTAAGTTAATAGTATATTTATTACATTCCTACCTTTAAACCTATTCCATTTTTCATATTTCCAATTTTATTCGGCTACTGCAAGCCCATTTTCAGAATTTTAAAAATATTGTAATTTTTTGACATTTTCACCTGTACTATACATCAGGGTATTTTTCAGGTCGAAAATTTTATATTTTTATTTTAAGTTAATAGTATATTTATTACATTCGTACCTTTAAACCTATTCCATTTTTCATATTTCCAATTTTTTTCGGCTACTGCAAGCCCATTTTCAGAATTTTAAAAATATTGTAATTTTTTGACATTTTCACCTGTACTATACATCAGGGTATTTTTCAGGTCGAAAATTTTATATTTTTAGTTTCAGTTAATACTATATTTATTACATTCGTACCTTTAAACCTATTCCATTTTTCATATTTCCAATTTTATTCGGCTACTGCAAGCCCATTTTCAGAATTTTAAAAATATTGTAATTTTTTGACATTTTCACCTGTACTATACATCAGGGTATTTTTGAGGTCGAAAATTTTACATTTTTAGTTTAAGTTAATAGTATATTTATTACATTCCTACCTTTAAACCTATTCCATTTTTCATATTTCCAATTTTATTCGGCTACTGCAAGCCCATTTTCAGAATTTTAAAAATATTGTAATTTTTTGACATTTTCACCTGTACTATACATCAGGGTATTTTTGAGGTCGAAAATTTTACATTTTTAGTTTAAGTTAATAGTATATTTATTACATTCGTACCTTTAAACCTATTCCATTTTTCATATTTCCAATTTTATTCGGCTACTGCAAGCCCATTTTCAGAATTTTAAAAATATTGTAATTTTTTGACATTTTCACCTGTACTATACATCAGGGTATTTTTCAGGTCGAAAATTTTATATTTTTATTTTAAGTTAATAGTATATTTATTACATTCGTACCTTTAAACCTATTCCATTTTTCATATTTCCAATTTTTTTCGGCTACTGCAAGCCCATTTTCAGAATTTTAAAAATATTGTAATTTTTTGACATTTTCACCTGTACTATACATCAGGGTATTTTTCAGGTCGAAAATTTTATATTTTTAGTTTCAGTTAATACTATATTTATTACATTCGTACCTTTAAACCTATTCCATTTTTCATATTTCCAATTTTATTCGGCTACTGCAAGCCCATTTTCAGAATTTTAAAAATATTGTAATTTTTTGACATTTTCACCTGTACTATACATCAGGGTATTTTTGAGGTCGAAAATTTTACATTTTTAGTTTAAGTTAATAGTATATTTATTACATTCGTACCTTTAAACCTATTCCATTTTTCATATTTCCAATTTTATTCGGCTACTGCAAGCCCATTTTCAGAATTTTAAAAATATTGTAATTTTTTGACATTTTCACCTGTACTATACATCAGGGTATTTTTCAGGTCGAAAATTTTATATTTTTATTTTAAGTTAATAGTATATTTATTACATTCGTACCTTTAAACCTATTCCATTTTTCATATTTCCAATTTTATTCGGCTACTGCAAGCCCATTTTCAGAATTTTAAAAATATTGTAATTTTTTGACATTTTCACCTGTACTATACATCAGGGTATTTTTCAGGTCGAAAATTTATATTTTTTGTTTAAGTTAATACTATATTTATTACATTCGTACCTTTAAACCTATTCCATTTTTCATATTTCCAATTTTATTCGGCTACTGCAAGCCCATTTTCAGAATTTTAAAAATATTGTAATTTTTTGACATTTTCACCTGTACTATACATCAGGGTATTTTTGAGGTCGAAAATTTTACATTTTTAGTTTAAGTTAATAGTATATTTATTACATTCCTACCTTTAAACCTATTCCATTTTTCATATTTCCAATTTTATTCGGCTACTGCAAGCCCATTTTCAGAATTTTAAAAATATTGTAATTTTTTGACATTTTCACCTGTACTATACATCAGGGTATTTTTCAGGTCGAAAATTTTACATTTTTAGTTTAAGTTAATAGTATATTTATTACATTCGTACCTTTAAACCTATTCCATTTTTCATATTTCCAATTTTATTCGGCTACTGCAAGCCCATTTTCAGAATTTTAAAAATATTGTAAGTTTTTGACATTTTCACCTGTACTATACATCAGGGTATTTTTCAGGTCGAAAATTTATATTTTTTGTTTAAGTTAATAATATATTTATTACATTCGTACCTTTAAACCTATTTCATTTTTCATATTTCCAATTTTATTCTACTACTGCAAGCCCATTTTCGGAATTTTAAAAATATTGTAATTTTTTGACATTTACACCTGTACTATACATCAGGATATTTTTCAGGTCGAAAATTTTACATTTTTAGTTTAAGTTAATAGTATATTTATTACATTCCTACCTTTAAACCTATTCCATTTTTCATATTTCCAATTTTATTCGGCTACTGCAAGCCCATTTTCAGAATTTTAAAAATATTGTAATTTTTTGACATTTTCACCTGTACTATACATCAGGGTATTTTTCAGGTCGAAAATTTTATATTTTTATTTTAAGTTAATAATATATTTATTACATTCGTACCTTTAAACCTATTCCATTTTTCATATTTCCAATTTTTTTCGGCTACTGCAAGCCCATTTTCAGAATTTTAAAAATATTGTAATTTTTTGACATTTTCACCTGTACTATACATCAGGGTATTTTTCAGGTCGAAAATTTTATATTTTTAGTTTCAGTTAATACTATATTTATTACATTCGTACCTTTAAACCTATTCCATTTTTCATATTTCCAATTTTATTCGGCTACTGCAAGCCCATTTTCAGAATTTTAAAAATATTGTAATTTTTTGACATTTTCACCTGTACTATACATCAGGGTATTGATGAAGTCAAAAATTTTACATTTTTAGTTTAAGTTAATAGTATATTTATTACATTCGTACCTTTAAACCTATTCCATTTTTCATATTTCCAATTTTTTTCGGCTACTGCAAGCCCATTTTCAGAATTTTAAAAATATTGTAATTTTTTGACATTTTCACCTGTACTATACATCAGGGTATTTTTCAGGTCGAAAATTTTATATTTTTAGTTTCAGTTAATACTATATTTATTACATTCGTACCTTTAAACCTATTCCATTTTTCATATTTCCAATTTTATTCGGCTACTGCAAGCCCATTTTCAGAATTTTAAAAATATTGTAATTTTTTGACATTTTGACCTGTACTATACATCAGGGTATTTTTGAGGTCGAAAATTTTACATTTTTAATTTAAGTTAATAGTATATTTATTACATTCGTACCTTTAAACCTATTCCATTTTTCATATTTCCAATTTTTTTCGGCTACTGCAAGCCCATTTTCAGAATTTTAAAAATATTGTAATTTTTTGACATTTTCACCTGTACTATACATCAGGGTATTTTTGAGGTCGAAAATTTTATATTTTTATTTTAAGTTAATAGTATATTTATTACATTCGTACCTTTAAACCTATTCCATTTTTCATATTTCCAATTTTTTTCGGCTACTGCAAGCCCATTTTCAGAATTTTAAAAATATTGTAATTTTTTGACATTTTCACCTGTACTATACATCAGGGTATTTTTGAGGTCGAAAATTTTACATTTTTATTTTAAGTTAATAGTATATTTATTACATTCGTACCTTTAAACCTATTCCATTTTTCATATTTCCAATTTTATTCGGCTACTGCAAGCCCATTTTCAGAATTTTAAAAATATTGTAATTTTTTGACATTTTCACCTGTACTATACATCAGGGTATTTTTCAGGTCGAAAATTTTATATTTTTAGTTTCAGATAATACTATATTTATTACATTCGTACCTTTAAACCTATTCCATTTTTCATATTTCCAATTTTATTCTGCTACTGCAAGCCCATTTTCAGAATTTTAAAAATATTGTAATTTTTTGACATTTTCACCTGTACTATACATCAGGGTATTTTTGAGGTCGAAAATTTTACATTTTTAGTTTAAGTTAATAGTATATTTATTACATTCGTACCTTTAAACCTATTCCATTTTTCATATTTCCAATTTTATTCGGCTACTGCAAGCCCATTTTCAGAATTTTAAAAATATTGTAATTTTTTGACATTTTCACCTGTACTATACATCAGTGTATTTTTCAGGTCGAAAATTTATATTTTTTGTTTAAGTTAATAATATATTTATTACATTCGTACCTTTAAACCTATTTCATTTTTCATATTTCCAATTTTATTCTACTACTGCAAGCCCATTTTCGGAATTTTAAAAATATTGTAATTTTTTGACATTTACACCTGTACTATACATCAGGATATTTTTCAGGTCGAAAATTTTATATTTTTAGTTTCAGTTAATAATATATTTATTACATTCGTACCTTTAAACCTATTCCATTTTTCATATTTCCAATTTTATTCGGCTACTGCAAGCCCATTTTCAGAATTTTAAAAATATTGTAATTTTTTGACATTTTCACCTGTACTATACATCAGGGTATTTTTGAGGTCGAAAATTTTACATTTTTAGTTTAAGTTAATAGTATATTTATTACATTCCTACCTTTAAACCTATTCCATTTTTCATATTTCCAATTTTATTCGGCTACTGCAAGCCCATTTTCAGAATTTTAAAAATATTGTAATTTTTTGACATTTTCACCTGTACTATACATCAGGGTATTTTTGAGGTCGAAAATTTTACATTTTTATTTTAAGTTAATAGTATATTTATTACATTCGTACCTTTAAACCTATTCCATTTTTCATATTTCCAATTTTATTCGGCTACTGCAAGCCCATTTTCAGAATTTTAAAAATATTGTAATTTTTTGACATTTTCACCTGTACTATACATCAGGGTATTTTTCAGGTCGAAAATTTTATATTTTTAGTTTCAGTTAATACTATATTTATTACATTCGTACCTTTAAACCTATTCCATTTTTCATATTTCCAATTTTATTCGGCTACTGCAAGCCCATTTTCAGAATTTTAAAAATATTGTAATTTTTTGACATTTTCACCTGTACTATACATCAGGGTATTTATGAAGTCAAAAATTTTACATTTTTAGTTTAAGTTAATAGTATATTTATTACATTCGTACCTTTAAACCTATTCCATTTTTCATATTTCCAATTTTATTCGGCTACTGCAAGCCCATTTTCAGAATTTTAAAAATATTGTAATTTTTTGACATTTTCACCTGTACTATACATCAGGGTATTTTTCAGGTCGAAAATTTTATATTTTTATTTTAAGTTAATAGTATATTTATTACATTCGTACCTTTAAACCTATTCCATTTTTCATATTTCCAATTTTTTTCGGCTACTGCAAGCCCATTTTCAGAATTTTAAAAATATTGTAATTTTTTGACATTTTCACCTGTACTATACATCAGGGTATTTTTCAGGTCGAAAATTTTATATTTTTAGTTTCAGTTAATACTATATTTATTACATTCGTACCTTTAAACCTATTCCATTTTTCATATTTCCAATTTTATTCGGCTACTGCAAGCCCATTTTCAGAATTTTAAAAATATTGTAATTTTTTGACATTTTCACCTGTACTATACATCAGGGTATTTTTGAGGTCGAAAATTTTACATTTTTAGTTTAAGTTAATAGTATATTTATTACATTCCTACCTTTAAACCTATTCCATTTTTCATATTTCCAATTTTATTCGGCTACTGCAAGCCCATTTTCAGAATTTTAAAAATATTGTAATTTTTTGACATTTTCACCTGTACTATACATCAGGGTATTTTTCAGGTCGAAAATTTTATATTTTTAGTTTCAGTTAATAGTATATTTATTACATTCGTACCTTTAAACCTATTCCATTTTTCATATTTCCAATTTTATTCGGCTACTGCAAGCCCATTTTCAGAATTTTAAAAATATTGTAATTTTTTGACATTTTCACCTGTACTATACATCAGGGTATTTTTGAGGTCGAAAATTTTACGTTTTTAGTTTAAGTTAATAGTATATTTATTACATTCCTACCTTTAAACCTATTCCATTTTTCATATTTCCAATTTTATTCGGCTACTGCAAGCCCATTTTCAGAATTTTAAAAATATTGTAATTTTTTGACATTTTCACCTGTACTATACATCAGGGTATTTTTGAGGTCGAAAATTTTACATTTTTAGTTTAAGTTAATAGTATATTTATTACATTCGTACCTTTAAACCTATTCCATTTTTCATATTTCCAATTTTATTCGGCTACTGCAAGCCCATTTTCAGAATTTTAAAAATATTGTAATTTTTTGACATTTTCACCTGTACTATACATCAGGGTATTTTTCAGGTCGAAAATTTTATATTTTTATTTTAAGTTAATAGTATATTTATTACATTCGTACCTTTAAACCTATTCCATTTTTCATATTTCTAATTTTTTTCGGCTACTGCAAGCCCATTTTCAGAATTTTAAAAATATTGTAATTTTTTGACATTTTCACCTGTACTACATCAGGGTATTTTTCAGGTGGAAAATTTTATATTTTTAGTTTCAGTTAATACTATATTTATTACATTCGTACCTTTAAACCTATTCCATTTTTCATATTTCCAATTTTATTCGGCTACTGCAAGCCCATTTTCAGAATTTTAAAAATATTGTAATTTTTTGACATTTTCACCTGTACTATACATCAGGGTATTTTTGAGGTCGAAAATTTTACATTTTTAATTTAAGTTAATAGTATATTTATTACATTCGTACCTTTAAACCTATTCCATTTTTCATATTTCCAATTTTATTCGGCTACTGCAAGCCCATTTTCAGAATTTTAAAAATATTGTAATTTTTTCACATTTTCACCTGTACTATACATCAGGGTATTTTTCAGGTCGAAAATTTATATTTTTTGTTTAAGTTAATAATATATTTATTACATTCGTACCTTTAAACCTATTTCATTTTTCATATTTCCAATTTTATTCGGCTACTGCAAGCCCATTTTCGGAATTTTAAAAATATTGTAATTTTTTGACATTTTCACCTGTACTATACATCAGGATATTTTTCAAGTCGAAAATTTTATATTTTTAGTTTCAGTTAATACTATATTTATTACATTCGTACCTTTAAACCTATTCCATTTTTCATATTTCCAATTTTATTCTGCTACTGCAAGCCCATTTTCAGAATTTTAAAAATATTGTAATTTTTTGACATTTTCACCTGTACTATACATCAGGGTATTTTTCAGGTCGAAAATTTTACATTTTTAGTTTAAGTTAATAGTATATTTATTACATTCGTACCTTTAAACCTATTCCATTTTTCATATTTCCAATTTTATTCGGCTACTGCAAGCCCATTTTCAGAATTTTAAAAATATTGTAATTTTTTGACATTTTCACCTGTACTATACATCAGGGTATTTTTCAGGTCGAAAATTTATATTTTTTGTTTAAGTTAATAATATATTTATTACATTCGTACCTTTAAACCTATTTCATTTTTCATATTTCCAATTTTATTCTACTACTGCAAGCCCATTTTCGGAATTTTAAAAATATTGTAATTTTTTGACATTTACACCTGTACTATACATCAGGATATTTTTCAGGTCGAAAATTTTATATTTTTAGTTTCAGTTAATACTATATTTATTACATTCGTACCTTTAAACCTATTCCATTTTTCATATTTCCAATTTTATTCTGCTACTGCAAGCCCATTTTCGGAATTTTAAAAATATTGTAATTTTTTGACATTTTCACCTGTACTATACATCAGGGTATTTTTGAGGTCGAAAATTTTACATTTTTAGATTAAGTTAATAGTATATTTATTACATTCGTACCTTTAAACCTATTCCATTTTTCATATTTCCAATTTTATTCGGCTACTGCAAGCCCATTTTCAGAATTTTAAAAATATTGTAATTTTTTGACATTTTCACCTGTACTATACATCAGGGTATTTTTCAGGTCGAAAATTTATATTTTTTGTTTAAGTTAATAATATATTTATTACATTCGTACCTTTAAACCTATTTCATTTTTCATATTTCCAATTTTATTCTACTACTGCAAGCCCATTTTCGGAATTTTAAAAATATTGTAATTTTTTGACATTTACACCTGTACTATACATCAGGATATTTTTCAGGTCGAAAATTTTATATTTTTAGTTTCAGTTAATACTATATTTATTACATTCGTACCTTTAAACCTATTCCATTTTTCATATTTCCAATTTTATTCGGCTACTGCAAGCCCATTTTCAGAATTTTAAAAATATTGTAATTTTTTGACATTTTCACCTGTACTATACATCAGGGTATTTTTGAGGTCGAAAATTTTACATTTTTAGATTAAGTTAATAGTATATTTATTACATTCGTACCTTTAAACCTATTCCATTTTTCATATTTCCAATTTTATTCGGCTACTGCAAGCCCATTTTCAGAATTTTAAAAATATTGTAATTTTTTGACATTTTCACCTGTACTATACATCAGGGTATTTTTCAGGTCGAAAATTTATATTTTTTGTTTAAGTTAATAATATATTTATTACATTCGTACCTTTAAACCTATTTCATTTTTCATATTTCCAATTTTATTCTACTACTGCAAGCCCATTTTCGGAATTTTAAAAATATTGTATTTTTTTGACATTTTCACCTGTACTATACATCAGGGTATTTTTGAGGTCGAAAATTTTACATTTTTAGTTTAAGTTAATAGTATATTTATTACATTCCTACCTTTAAACCTATTCCATTTTTCATATTTCCAATTTTATTCGGCTACTGCAAGCCCATTTTCAGAATTTTAAAAATATTGTAATTTTTTGACATTTTCACCTGTACTATACATCAGGGTATTTTTGAGGTCGAAAATTTTACATTTTTAGTTTAAGTTAACAGTATATTTATTACATTCGTACCTTTAAACCTATTCCATTTTTCATATTTCCAATTTTATTCGGCTACTGCAAGCCCATTTTCAGAATTTTAAAAATATTGTAATTTTTTGACATTTTCACCTGTACTATACATCAGGGTATTTTTCAGGTCGAAAATTTTATATTTTTATTTTAAGTTAATAGTATATTTATTACATTCGTACCTTTAAACCTATTCCATTTTTCATATTTCCAATTTTTTTCGGCTACTGCAAGCCCATTTTCAGAATTTTAAAAATATTGTAATTTTTTGACATTTTCACCTGTACTACATCAGGGTATTTTTCAGGTCGAAAATTTTATATTTTTAGTTTCAGTTAATACTATATTTATTACATTCGTACCTTTAAACCTATTCCATTTTTCATATTTCCAATTTTATTCGGCTACTGCAAGCCCATTTTCAGAATTTTAAAAATATTGTAATTTTTTGACATTTTCACCTGTACTATACATCAGGGTATTTTTGAGGTCGAAAATTTTACATTTTTAATTTAAGTTAATAGTATATTTATTACATACGTACCTTTAAACCTATTCCATTTTTCATATTTCAAATTTTATTCGGCTACTGCAAGCCCATTTTCAGAATTTTAAAAATATTGTAATTTTTTGACATTTTCACCTGTACTATACATCAGGGTATTTTTCAGGTCGAAAATTTATATTTTTTGTTTAAGTTAATAATATATTTATTACATTCGTACCTTTAAACCTATTTCATTTTTCATATTTCCAATTTTATTCTACTACTGCAAGCCCATTTTCGGAATTTTAAAAATATTGTAATTTTTTGACATTTACACCTGTACTATACATCAGGATATTTTTCAGGTCGAAAATTTTATATTTTTAGTTTCAGTTAATACTATATTTATTACATTCGTACCTTTAAACCTATTCCATTTTTCATATTTCCAATTTTATTCGGCTACTGCAAGCCCATTTTCAGAATTTTAAAAATATTGTAATTTTTTGACATTTTCACCTGTACTATACATCAGGGTATTTTTGAGGTCGAAAATTTTACATTTTTAGATTAAGTTAATAGTATATTTATTACATTCGTACCTTTAAACCTATTCCATTTTTCATATTTCCAATTTTATTCGGCTACTGCAAGCCCATTTTCAGAATTTTAAAAATATTGTAATTTTTTGACATTTTCACCTGTACTATACATCAGGGTATTTTTCAGGTCGAAAATTTATATTTTTTGTTTAAGTTAATAATATATTTATTACATTCGTACCTTTAAACCTATTTCATTTTTCATATTTCCAATTTTATTCTACTACTGCAAGCCCATTTTCGGAATTTTAAAAATATTGTATTTTTTTGACATTTTCACCTGTACTATACATCAGGGTATTTTTGAGGTCGAAAATTTTACATTTTTAGTTTAAGTTAATAGTATATTTATTACATTCCTACCTTTAAACCTATTCCATTTTTCATATTTCCAATTTTATTCGGCTACTGCAAGCCCATTTTCAGAATTTTAAAAATATTGTAATTTTTTGACATTTTCACCTGTACTATACATCAGGGTATTTTTGAGGTCGAAAATTTTACATTTTTAGTTTAAGTTAACAGTATATTTATTACATTCGTACCTTTAAACCTATTCCATTTTTCATATTTCCAATTTTATTCGGCTACTGCAAGCCCATTTTCAGAATTTTAAAAATATTGTAATTTTTTGACATTTTCACCTGTACTATACATCAGGGTATTTTTCAGGTCGAAAATTTTATATTTTTATTTTAAGTTAATAGTATATTTATTACATTCGTACCTTTAAACCTATTCCATTTTTCATATTTCCAATTTTTTTCGGCTACTGCAAGCCCATTTTCAGAATTTTAAAAATATTGTAATTTTTTGACATTTTCACCTGTACTACATCAGGGTATTTTTCAGGTCGAAAATTTTATATTTTTAGTTTCAGTTAATACTATATTTATTACATTCGTACCTTTAAACCTATTCCATTTTTCATATTTCCAATTTTATTCGGCTACTGCAAGCCCATTTTCAGAATTTTAAAAATATTGTAATTTTTTGACATTTTCACCTGTACTATACATCAGGGTATTTTTGAGGTCGAAAATTTTACATTTTTAGTTTAAGTTAACAGTATATTTATTACATTCGTACCTTTAAACCTATTCCATTTTTCATATTTCCAATTTTATTCGGCTACTGCAAGCCCATTTTCAGAATTTTAAAAATATTGTAATTTTTTGACATTTTCACCTGTACTATACATCAGGGTATTTTTCAGGTCGAAAATTTTATATTTTTATTTTAAGTTAATAGTATATTTATTACATTCGTACCTTTAAACCTATTCCATTTTTCATATTTCCAATTTTTTTCGGCTACTGCAAGCCCATTTTCAGAATTTTAAAAATATTGTAATTTTTTGACATTTTCACCTGTACTACATCAGGGTATTTTTCAGGTCGAAAATTTTATATTTTTAGTTTCAGTTAATACTATATTTATTACATTCGTACCTTTAAACCTATTCCATTTTTCATATTTCCAATTTTATTCGGCTACTGCAAGCCCATTTTCAGAATTTTAAAAATATTGTAATTTTTTGACATTTTCACCTGTACTATACATCAGGGTATTTTTGAGGTCGAAAATTTTACATTTTTAATTTAAGTTAATAGTATATTTATTACATTCGTACCTTTAAACCTATTCCATTTTTCATATTTCAAATTTTATTCGGCTACTGCAAGCCCATTTTCAGAATTTTAAAAATATTGTAATTTTTTGACATTTTCACCTGTACTATACATCAGGGTATTTTTCAGGTCGAAAATTTATATTTTTTGTTTAAGTTAATAATATATTTATTACATTCGTACCTTTAAACCTATTTCATTTTTCATATTTCCAATTTTATTCTACTACTGCAAGCCCATTTTCGGAATTTTAAAAATATTGTAATTTTTTGACATTTACACCTGTACTATACATCAGGATATTTTTCAGGTCGAAAATTTTATATTTTTAGTTTCAGTTAATACTATATTTATTACATTCGTACCTTTAAACCTATTCCATTTTTCATATTTCCAATTTTATTCGGCTACTGCAAGCCCATTTTCAGAATTTTAAAAATATTGTAATTTTTTGACATTTTCACCTGTACTATACATCAGGGTATTTTTGAGGTCGAAAATTTTACATTTTTAGATTAAGTTAATAGTATATTTATTACATTCGTACCTTTAAACCTATTCCATTTTTCATATTTCCAATTTTATTCGGCTACTGCAAGCCCATTTTCAGAATTTTAAAAATATTGTAATTTTTTGACATTTTCACCTGTACTATACATCAGGGTATTTTTCAGGTCGAAAATTTATATTTTTTGTTTAAGTTAATAATATATTTATTACATTCGTACCTTTAAACCTATTTCATTTTTCATATTTCCAATTTTATTCTACTACTGCAAGCCCATTTTCGGAATTTTAAAAATATTGTATTTTTTTGACATTTTCACCTGTACTATACATCAGGGTATTTTTGAGGTCGAAAATTTTACATTTTTAGTTTAAGTTAATAGTATATTTATTACATTCCTACCTTTAAACCTATTCCATTTTTCATATTTCCAATTTTATTCGGCTACTGCAAGCCCATTTTCAGAATTTTAAAAATATTGTAATTTTTTGACATTTTCACCTGTACTATACATCAGGGTATTTTTGAGGTCGAAAATTTTACATTTTTAGTTTAAGTTAACAGTATATTTATTACATTCGTACCTTTAAACCTATTCCATTTTTCATATTTCCAATTTTATTCGGCTACTGCAAGCCCATTTTCAGAATTTTAAAAATATTGTAATTTTTTGACATTTTCACCTGTACTATACATCAGGGTATTTTTCAGGTCGAAAATTTTATATTTTTATTTTAAGTTAATAGTATATTTATTACATTCGTACCTTTAAACCTATTCCATTTTTCATATTTCCAATTTTTTTCGGCTACTGCAAGCCCATTTTCAGAATTTTAAAAATATTGTAATTTTTTGACATTTTCACCTGTACTACATCAGGGTATTTTTCAGGTCGAAAATTTTATATTTTTAGTTTCAGTTAATACTATATTTATTACATTCGTACCTTTAAACCTATTCCATTTTTCATATTTCCAATTTTATTCGGCTACTGCAAGCCCATTTTCAGAATTTTAAAAATATTGTAATTTTTTGACATTTTCACCTGTACTATACATCAGGGTATTTTTGAGGTCGAAAATTTTACATTTTTAATTTAAGTTAATAGTATATTTATTACATTCGTACCTTTAAACCTATTCCATTTTTCATATTTCAAATTTTATTCGGCTACTGCAAGCCCATTTTCAGAATTTTAAAAATATTGTAATTTTTTGACATTTTCACCTGTACTATACATCAGGGTATTTTTCAGGTCGAAAATTTATATTTTTTGTTTAAGTTAATAATATATTTATTACATTCGTACCTTTAAACCTATTTCATTTTTCATATTTCCAATTTTATTCTACTACTGCAAGCCCATTTTCGGAATTTTAAAAATATTGTAATTTTTTGACATTTTCACCTGTACTATACATCAGGGTATTTTTCAGGTCGAAAATTTTACATTTTTAGTTTAAGTTAATAGTATATTTATTACATTCGTACCTTTAAACCTATTCCATTTTTCATATTTCCAATTTTATTCGGCTACTGCAAGCCCATTTTCAGAATTTTAAAAATATTGTAATTTTTTGACATTTTCACCTGTACTATACATCAGGGTATTTTTCAGGTCGAAAATTTATATTTTTTGTTTAAGTTAATAATATATTTATTACATTCGTACCTTTAAACCTATTTCATTTTTCATATTTCCAATTTTATTCTACTACTGCAAGCCCATTTTCGGAATTTTAAAAATATTGTAATTTTTTGACATTTACACCTGTACTATACATCAGGATATTTTTCAGGTCGAAAATTTTATATTTTTAGTTTCAGTTAATACTATATTTATTACATTCGTACCTTTAAACCTATTCCATTTTTCATATTTCCAATTTTATTCTGCTACTGCAAGCCCATTTTCGGAATTTTAAAAATATTGTAATTTTTTGACATTTTCACCTGTACTATACATCAGGGTATTTTTGAGGTCGAAAATTTTACATTTTTAGTTTAAGTTAATAGTATATTTATTACATTCGTACCTTTAAACCTATTCCATTTTTCATATTTCCAATTTTATTCGGCTACTGCAAGCCCATTTTCAGAATTTTAAAAATATTGTAATTTTTTGACATTTTCACCTGTACTATACATCAGGGTATTTTTCAGGTCGAAAATTTATATTTTTTGTTTAAGTTAATAATATATTTATTACATTTGTACCTTTAAACCTATTTCATTTTTCATATTTCCAATTTTATTCTACTACTGCAAGCCCATTTTCGGAATTTTAAAAATATTGTAATTTTTTGACATTTACACCTGTACTATACATCAGGATATTTTTCAGGTCGAAAATTTTACATTTTTAGTTTCAGTTAATAGTATATTTATTACATTCGTACCTTTAAACCTATTCCATTTTTCATATTTCCAATTTTATTCGGCTACTGCAAGCCCATTTTCAGAATTTTAAAAATATTGTAATTTTTTGACATTTTCACCTGTACTATACATCAGGGTATTTTTGAGGTCGAAAATTTTACATTTTTAGTTTAAGTTAATAGTATATTTATTACATTCCTACCTTTAAACCTATTCCATTTTTCATATTTCCAATTTTATTCGGCTACTGCAAGCCCATTTTCAGAATTTTAAAAATATTGTAATTTTTTGACATTTTCACCTGTACTATACATCAGGGTATTTTTCAGGTCGAAAATTTATATTTTTTGTTTAAGTTAATAATATATTTATTACATTCGTACCTTTAAACCTATTTCATTTTTCATATTTCCAATTTTATTCTACTACTGCAAGCCCATTTTCGGAATTTTAAAAATATTGTAATTTTTTGACATTTACACCTGTACTATACATCAGGATATTTTTCAGGTCGAAAATTTTATATTTTTAGTTTCAGTTAATACTATATTTATTACATTCGTACCTTTAAACCTATTCCATTTTTCATATTTCCAATTTTATTCGGCTACTGCAAGCCCATTTTCAGAATTTTAAAAATATTGTAATTTTTTGACATTTTGACCTGTACTATACATCAGGGTATTTTTGAGGTCGAAAATTTTACATTTTTAATTTAAGTTAATAGTATATTTATTACATTCGTACCTTTAAACCTATTCCATTTTTCATATTTCCAATTTTTTTCGGCTACTGCAAGCCCATTTTCAGAATTTTAAAAATATTGTAATTTTTTGACATTTTCACCTGTACTATACATCAGGGTATTTTTGAGGTCGAAAATTTTATATTTTTATTTTAAGTTAATAGTATATTTATTACATTCGTACCTTTAAACCTATTCCATTTTTCATATTTCCAATTTTTTTCGGCTACTGCAAGCCCATTTTCAGAATTTTAAAAATATTGTAATTTTTTGACATTTTCACCTGTACTATACATCAGGGTATTTTTGAGGTCGAAAATTTTACATTTTTATTTTAAGTTAATAGTATATTTATTACATTCGTACCTTTAAACCTATTCCATTTTTCATATTTCCAATTTTATTCGGCTACTGCAAGCCCATTTTCAGAATTTTAAAAATATTGTAATTTTTTGACATTTTCACCTGTACTATACATCAGGGTATTTTTCAGGTCGAAAATTTTATATTTTTAGTTTCAGATAATACTATATTTATTACATTCGTACCTTTAAACCTATTCCATTTTTCATATTTCCAATTTTATTCTGCTACTGCAAGCCCATTTTCAGAATTTTAAAAATATTGTAATTTTTTGACATTTTCACCTGTACTATACATCAGGGTATTTTTGAGGTCGAAAATTTTACATTTTTAGTTTAAGTTAATAGTATATTTATTACATTCGTACCTTTAAACCTATTCCATTTTTCATATTTCCAATTTTATTCGGCTACTGCAAGCCCATTTTCAGAATTTTAAAAATATTGTAATTTTTTGACATTTTCACCTGTACTATACATCAGTGTATTTTTCAGGTCGAAAATTTATATTTTTTGTTTAAGTTAATAATATATTTATTACATTCGTACCTTTAAACCTATTTCATTTTTCATATTTCCAATTTTATTCTACTACTGCAAGCCCATTTTCGGAATTTTAAAAATATTGTAATTTTTTGACATTTACACCTGTACTATACATCAGGATATTTTTCAGGTCGAAAATTTTATATTTTTAGTTTCAGTTAATAATATATTTATTACATTCGTACCTTTAAAGCTATTCCATTTTTCATATTTCCAATTTTATTCGGCTACTGCAAGCCCATTTTCAGAATTTTAAAAATATTGTAATTTTTTGACATTTTCACCTGTACTATACATCAGGGTATTTTTGAGGTCGAAAATTTTACATTTTTAGTTTAAGTTAATAGTATATTTATTACATTCCTACCTTTAAACCTATTCCATTTTTCATATTTCCAATTTTATTCGGCTACTGCAAGCCCATTTTCAGAATTTTAAAAATATTGTAATTTTTTGACATTTTCACCTGTACTATACATCAGGGTATTTTTGAGGTCGAAAATTTTACATTTTTATTTTAAGTTAATAGTATATTTATTACATTCGTACCTTTAAACCTATTCCATTTTTCATATTTCCAATTTTATTCGGCTACTGCAAGCCCATTTTCAGAATTTTAAAAATATTGTAATTTTTTGACATTTTCACCTGTACTATACATCAGGGTATTTTTCAGGTCGAAAATTTTATATTTTTAGTTTCAGTTAATACTATATTTATTACATTCGTACCTTTAAACCTATTCCATTTTTCATATTTCCAATTTTATTCGGCTACTGCAAGCCCATTTTCAGAATTTTAAAAATATTGTAATTTTTTGACATTTTCACCTGTACTATACATCAGGGTATTTATGAAGTCAAAAATTTTACATTTTTAGTTTAAGTTAATAGTATATTTATTACATTCGTACCTTTAAACCTATTCCATTTTTCATATTTCCAATTTTATTCGGCTACTGCAAGCCCATTTTCAGAATTTTAAAAATATTGTAATTTTTTGACATTTTCACCTGTACTATACATCAGGGTATTTTTCAGGTCGAAAATTTTATATTTTTATTTTAAGTTAATAGTATATTTATTACATTCGTACCTTTAAACCTATTCCATTTTTCATATTTCCAATTTTTTTCGGCTACTGCAAGCCCATTTTCAGAATTTTAAAAATATTGTAATTTTTTGACATTTTCACCTGTACTATACATCAGGGTATTTTTCAGGTCGAAAATTTTATATTTTTAGTTTCAGTTAATACTATATTTATTACATTCGTACCTTTAAACCTATTCCATTTTTCATATTTCCAATTTTATTCGGCTACTGCAAGCCCATTTTCAGAATTTTAAAAATATTGTAATTTTTTGACATTTTCACCTGTACTATACATCAGGGTATTTTTGAGGTCGAAAATTTTACATTTTTAGTTTAAGTTAATAGTATATTTATTACATTCCTACCTTTAAACCTATTCCATTTTTCATATTTCCAATTTTATTCGGCTACTGCAAGCCCATTTTCAGAATTTTAAAAATATTGTAATTTTTTGACATTTTCACCTGTACTATACATCAGGGTATCTTTCAGGTCGAAAATTTTACATTTTTAGTTTAAGTTAATAGTATATTTATTACATTCGTACCTTTAAACCTATTCCATTTTTCATATTTCCAATTTTATTCGGCTACTGCAAGCCCATTTTCAGAATTTTAAAAATATTGTAATTTTTTGACATTTTCACCTGTACTATACATCAGGGTATTTTTGAGGTCGAAAATTTTACATTTTTAGTTTAAGTTAATAGTATATTTATTACATTCCTACCTTTAAACCTATTCCATTTTTCATATTTCCAATTTTATTCGGCTACTGCAAGCCCATTTTCAGAATTTTAAAAATATTGTAATTTTTTGACATTTTCACCTGTACTATACATCAGGGTATTTTTGAGGTCGAAAATTTTACATTTTTAGTTTAAGTTAATAGTATATTTATTACATTCGTACCTTTAAACCTATTCCATTTTTCATATTTCCAATTTTATTCGGCTACTGCAAGCCCATTTTCAGAATTTTAAAAATATTGTAATTTTTTGACATTTTCACCTGTACTATACATCAGGGTATTTTTCAGGTCGAAAATTTTATATTTTTATTTTAAGTTAATAGTATATTTATTACATTCGTACCTTTAAACCTATTCCATTTTTCATATTTCTAATTTTTTTCGGCTACTGCAAGCCCATTTTCAGAATTTTAAAAATATTGTAATTTTTTGACATTTTCACCTGTACTACATCAGGGTATTTTTCAGGTGGAAAATTTTATATTTTTAGTTTCAGTTAATACTATATTTATTACATTCGTACCTTTAAACCTATTCCATTTTTCATATTTCCAATTTTATTCGGCTACTGCAAGCCCATTTTCAGAATTTTAAAAATATTGTAATTTTTTGACATTTTCACCTGTACTATACATCAGGGTATTTTTGAGGTCGAAAATTTTACATTTTTAATTTAAGTTAATAGTATATTTATTACATTCGTACCTTTAAACCTATTCCATTTTTCATATTTCCAATTTTATTCGGCTACTGCAAGCCCATTTTCAGAATTTTAAAAATATTGTAATTTTTTCACATTTTCACCTGTACTATACATCAGGGTATTTTTCAGGTCGAAAATTTATATTTTTTGTTTAAGTTAATAATATATTTATTACATTCGTACCTTTAAACCTATTTCATTTTTCATATTTCCAATTTTATTCGGCTACTGCAAGCCCATTTTCGGAATTTTAAAAATATTGTAATTTTTTGACATTTTCACCTGTACTATACATCAGGATATTTTTCAAGTCGAAAATTTTATATTTTTAGTTTCAGTTAATACTATATTTATTACATTCGTACCTTTAAACCTATTCCATTTTTCATATTTCCAATTTTATTCTGCTACTGCAAGCCCATTTTCAGAATTTTAAAAATATTGTAATTTTTTGACATTTTCACCTGTACTATACATCAGGGTATTTTTCAGGTCGAAAATTTTACATTTTTAGTTTAAGTTAATAGTATATTTATTACATTCGTACCTTTAAACCTATTCCATTTTTCATATTTCCAATTTTATTCGGCTACTGCAAGCCCATTTTCAGAATTTTAAAAATATTGTAATTTTTTGACATTTTCACCTGTACTATACATCAGGGTATTTTTCAGGTCGAAAATTTATATTTTTTGTTTAAGTTAATAATATATTTATTACATTCGTACCTTTAAACCTATTTCATTTTTCATATTTCCAATTTTATTCTACTACTGCAAGCCCATTTTCGGAATTTTAAAAATATTGTAATTTTTTGACATTTACACCTGTACTATACATCAGGATATTTTTCAGGTCGAAAATTTTATATTTTTAGTTTCAGTTAATACTATATTTATTACATTCGTACCTTTAAACCTATTCCATTTTTCATATTTCCAATTTTATTCTGCTACTGCAAGCCCATTTTCGGAATTTTAAAAATATTGTAATTTTTTGACATTTTCACCTGTACTATACATCAGGGTATTTTTGAGGTCGAAAATTTTACATTTTTAGATTAAGTTAATAGTATATTTATTACATTCGTACCTTTAAACCTATTCCATTTTTCATATTTCCAATTTTATTCGGCTACTGCAAGCCCATTTTCAGAATTTTAAAAATATTGTAATTTTTTGACATTTTCACCTGTACTATACATCAGGGTATTTTTCAGGTCGAAAATTTATATTTTTTGTTTAAGTTAATAATATATTTATTACATTCGTACCTTTAAACCTATTTCATTTTTCATATTTCCAATTTTATTCTACTACTGCAAGCCCATTTTCGGAATTTTAAAAATATTGTAATTTTTTGACATTTACACCTGTACTATACATCAGGATATTTTTCAGGTCGAAAATTTTATATTTTTAGTTTCAGTTAATACTATATTTATTACATTCGTACCTTTAAACCTATTCCATTTTTCATATTTCCAATTTTATTCGGCTACTGCAAGCCCATTTTCAGAATTTTAAAAATATTGTAATTTTTTGACATTTTCACCTGTACTATACATCAGGGTATTTTTGAGGTCGAAAATTTTACATTTTTAGATTAAGTTAATAGTATATTTATTACATTCGTACCTTTAAACCTATTCCATTTTTCATATTTCCAATTTTATTCGGCTACTGCAAGCCCATTTTCAGAATTTTAAAAATATTGTAATTTTTTGACATTTTCACCTGTACTATACATCAGGGTATTTTTCAGGTCGAAAATTTATATTTTTTGTTTAAGTTAATAATATATTTATTACATTCGTACCTTTAAACCTATTTCATTTTTCATATTTCCAATTTTATTCTACTACTGCAAGCCCATTTTCGGAATTTTAAAAATATTGTAATTTTTTGACATTTACACCTGTACTATACATCAGGATATTTTTCAGGTCGAAAATTTTATATTTTTAGTTCCAGTTAATACTATATTTATTACATTCGTACCTTTAAACCTATTCCATTTTTCATATTTCCAATTTTATTCGGCTACTGCAAGCCCATTTTCAGAATTTTAAAAATATTGTATTTTTTTGACATTTTCACCTGTACTATACATCAGGGTATTTTTGAGGTCGAAAATTTTACATTTTTAGTTTAAGTTAATAGTATATTTATTACATTCCTACCTTTAAACCTATTCCATTTTTCATATTTCCAATTTTATTCGGCTACTGCAAGCCCATTTTCAGAATTTTAAAAATATTGTAATTTTTTGACATTTTCACCTGTACTATACATCAGGGTATTTTTCAGGTCGAAAATTTTATATTTTTATTTTAAGTTAATAGTATATTTATTACATTCGTACCTTTAAACCTATTCCATTTTTCATATTTCCAATTTTTTTCGGCTACTGCAAGCCCATTTTCAGAATTTTAAAAATATTGTAATTTTTTGACATTTTCACCTGTACTACATCAGGGTATTTTTCAGGTCGAAAATTTTATATTTTTAGTTTCAGTTAATACTATATTTATTACATTCGTACCTTTAAACCTATTCCATTTTTCATATTTCCAATTTTATTCGGCTACTGCAAGCCCATTTTCAGAATTTTAAAAATATTGTAATTTTTTGACATTTTCACCTGTACTATACATCAGGGTATTTTTGAGGTCGAAAATTTTACATTTTTAATTTAAGTTAATAGTATATTTATTACATTCGTACCTTTAAACCTATTCCATTTTTCATATTTCAAATTTTATTCGGCTACTGCAAGCCCATTTTCAGAATTTTAAAAATATTGTAATTTTTTGACATTTTCACCTGTACTATACATCAGGGTATTTTTCAGGTCGAAAATTTATATTTTTTGTTTAAGTTAATAATATATTTATTACATTCGTACCTTTAAACCTATTTCATTTTTCATATTTCCAATTTTATTCTACTACTGCAAGCCCATTTTCGGAATTTTAAAAATATTGTAATTTTTTGACATTTTCACCTGTACTATACATCAGGGTATTTTTCAGGTCGAAAATTTTACATTTTTAGTTTAAGTTAATAGTATATTTATTAC
The DNA here is from genome assembly GCA_026167975.1 of Phrynosoma blainvillii. NCBI lineage: Eukaryota > Metazoa > Chordata > Lepidosauria > Squamata > Phrynosomatidae > Phrynosoma > Phrynosoma blainvillii. The sequence continues at coordinate 12,219,559 of JANUYF010000014.1, forward strand.
ATTCGTACCTTTAAACCTATTCCATTTTTCATATTTCCAATTTTATTCGGCTACTGCAAGCCCATTTTCAGAATTTTAAAAATATTGTAATTTTTTGACATTTTCACCTGTACTATACATCAGGGTATTTTTCAGGTCGAAAATTTATATTTTTTGTTTAAGTTAATAATATATTTATTACATTCGTACCTTTAAACCTATTTCATTTTTCATATTTCCAATTTTATTCTACTACTGCAAGCCCATTTTCGGAATTTTAAAAATATTGTAATTTTTTGACATTTACACCTGTACTATACATCAGGATATTTTTCAGGTCGAAAATTTTATATTTTTAGTTTCAGTTAATACTATATTTATTACATTCGTACCTTTAAACCTATTCCATTTTTCATATTTCCAATTTTATTCTGCTACTGCAAGCCCATTTTCGGAATTTTAAAAATATTGTAATTTTTTGACATTTTCACCTGTACTATACATCAGGGTATTTTTGAGGTCGAAAATTTTACATTTTTAGTTTAAGTTAATAGTATATTTATTACATTCGTACCTTTAAACCTATTCCATTTTTCATATTTCCAATTTTATTCGGCTACTGCAAGCCCATTTTCAGAATTTTAAAAATATTGTAATTTTTTGACATTTTCACCTGTACTATACATCAGGGTATTTTTCAGGTCGAAAATTTATATTTTTTGTTTAAGTTAATAATATATTTATTACATTTGTACCTTTAAACCTATTTCATTTTTCATATTTCCAATTTTATTCTACTACTGCAAGCCCATTTTCGGAATTTTAAAAATATTGTAATTTTTTGACATTTACACCTGTACTATACATCAGGATATTTTTCAGGTCGAAAATTTTACATTTTTAGTTTCAGTTAATAGTATATTTATTACATTCGTACCTTTAAACCTATTCCATTTTTCATATTTCCAATTTTATTCGGCTACTGCAAGCCCATTTTCAGAATTTTAAAAATATTGTAATTTTTTGACATTTTCACCTGTACTATACATCAGGGTATTTTTGAGGTCGAAAATTTTACATTTTTAGTTTAAGTTAATAGTATATTTATTACATTCCTACCTTTAAACCTATTCCATTTTTCATATTTCCAATTTTATTCGGCTACTGCAAGCCCATTTTCAGAATTTTAAAAATATTGTAATTTTTTGACATTTTCACCTGTACTATACATCAGGGTATTTTTCAGGTCGAAAATTTATATTTTTTGTTTAAGTTAATAATATATTTATTACATTCGTACCTTTAAACCTATTTCATTTTTCATATTTCCAATTTTATTCTACTACTGCAAGCCCATTTTCGGAATTTTAAAAATATTGTAATTTTTTGACATTTACACCTGTACTATACATCAGGATATTTTTCAGGTCGAAAATTTTATATTTTTAGTTTCAGTTAATACTATATTTATTACATTCGTACCTTTAAACCTATTCCATTTTTCATATTTCCAATTTTATTCGGCTACTGCAAGCCCATTTTCAGAATTTTAAAAATATTGTAATTTTTTGACATTTTCACCTGTACTATACATCAGGGTATTTTTGAGGTCGAAAATTTTACATTTTTAGTTTAAGTTAATAGTATATTTATTACATTCCTACCTTTAAACCTATTCCATTTTTCATATTTCCAATTTTATTCGGCTACTGCAAGCCCATTTTCAGAATTTTAAAAATATTGTAATTTTTTGACATTTTCACCTGTACTATACATCAGGGTATTTTTGAGGTCGAAAATTTTACATTTTTAGTTTAAGTTAATAGTATATTTATTACATTCGTACCTTTAAACCTATTCCATTTTTCATATTTCCAATTTTATTCGGCTACTGCAAGCCCATTCTCAGAATTTTAAAAATATTGTAATTTTTTGACATTTTCACCTGTACTATACATCAGGGTATTTTTCAGGTCGAAAATTTTATATTTTTATTTTAAGTTAATAGTATATTTATTACATTCGTACCTTTAAACCTATTCCATTTTTCATATTTCCAATTTTTTTTGGCTACTGCAAGCCCATTTTCAGAATTTTAAAAATATTGTAATTTTTTGACATTTTCACCTGTACTATACATCAGGGTATTTTTCAGGTCGAAAATTTTATATTTTTAGTTTCAGTTAATACTATATTTATTACATTCGTACCTTTAAACCTATTCCATTTTTCATATTTCCAATTTTATTCGGCTACTGCAAGCCCATTTTCAGAATTTTAAAAGTATTGTAATTTTTTGACATTTTCACCTGTACTATACATCAGGGTATTTTTGAGGTCGAAAATTTTACATTTTTAGTTTAAGTTAATAGTATATTTATTACATTCCTACCTTTAAACCTATTCCATTTTTCATATTTCCAATTTTATTCGGCTACTGCAAGCCCATTTTCAGAATTTTAAAAATATTGTAATTTTTTGACATTTTCACCTGTACTATACATCAGGGTATTTTTGAGGTCGAAAATTTTACATTTTTAGTTTAAGTTAATAGTATATTTATTACATTCGTACCTTTAAACCTATTCCATTTTTCATATTTCCAATTTTATTCTGCTACTGCAAGCCCATTTTCGGAATTTTAAAAATATTGTAATTTTTTGACATTTTCACCTGTACTATACATCAGGGTATTTTTCAGGTCGAAAATTTTATATTTTTAGTTTAAGTTAATAATATATTTATTACATTTGTACCTTTAAACCTATTTCATTTTTCATATTTCCAATTTTATTCTACTACTGCAAGCCCATTTTCGGAATTTTAAAAATATTGTAATTTTTTGACATTTACACCTGTACTATACATCAGGATATTTTTCAGGTCGAAAATTTTACATTTTTAGTTTCAGTTAATAGTATATTTATTACATTCGTACCTTTAAACCTATTCCATTTTTCATATTTCCAATTTTATTCGGCTACTGCAAGCCCATTTTCAGAATTTTAAAAATATTGTAATTTTTTGACATTTTCACCTGTACTATACATCAGGGTATTTTTGAGGTCGAAAATTTTACATTTTTAGTTTAAGTTAATAGTATATTTATTACATTCCTACCTTTAAACCTATTCCATTTTTCATATTTCCAATTTTATTCGGCTACTGCAAGCCCATTTTCAGAATTTTAAAAATATTGTAATTTTTTGACATTTTCACCTGTACTATACATCAGGGTATTTTTCAGGTCGAAAATTTATATTTTTTGTTTAAGTTAATAATATATTTATTACATTCGTACCTTTAAACCTATTTCATTTTTCATATTTCCAATTTTATTCTACTACTGCAAGCCCATTTTCGGAATTTTAAAAATATTGTAATTTTTTGACATTTACACCTGTACTATACATCAGGATATTTTTCAGGTCGAAAATTTTATATTTTTAGTTTCAGTTAATACTATATTTATTACATTCGTACCTTTAAACCTATTCCATTTTTCATATTTCCAATTTTATTCGGCTACTGCAAGCCCATTTTCAGAATTTTAAAAATATTGTAATTTTTTGACATTTTCACCTGTACTATACATCAGGGTATTTTTGAGGTCGAAAATTTTACATTTTTAGTTTAAGTTAATAGTATATTTATTACATTCCTACCTTTAAACCTATTCCATTTTTCATATTTCCAATTTTATTCGGCTACTGCAAGCCCATTTTCAGAATTTTAAAAATATTGTAATTTTTTGACATTTTCACCTGTACTATACATCAGGGTATTTTTCAGGTCGAAAATTTTATATTTTTAGTTTCAGTTAATACTATATTTATTACATTCGTACCTTTAAACCTATTCCATTTTTCATATTTCCAATTTTATTCGGCTACTGCAAGCCCATTTTCAGAATTTTAAAAATATTGTAATTTTTTGACATTTTCACCTGTACTATACATCAGGGTATTTTTGAGGTCGAAAATTTTACATTTTTAGTTTAAGTTAATAGTATATTTATTACATTCCTACCTTTAAACCTATTCCATTTTTCATATTTCCAATTTTATTCGGCTACTGCAAGCCCATTTTCAGAATTTTAAAAATATTGTAATTTTTTGACATTTTCACCTGTACTATACATCAGGGTATTTTTGAGGTCGAAAATTTTACATTTTTATTTTAAGTTAATAGTATATTTATTACATTCGTACCTTTAAACCTATTCCATTTTTCATATTTCCAATTTTATTCGGCTACTGCAAGCCCATTTTCAGAATTTTAAAAATATTGTAATTTTTTGACATTTTCACCTGTACTATACATCAGGGTATTTTTCAGGTCGAAAATTTATATTTTTTGTTTAAGTTAATAATATATTTATTACATTCGTACCTTTAAACCTATTTCATTTTTCATATTTCCAATTTTATTCTACTACTGCAAGCCCATTTTCGGAATTTTAAAAATATTGTAATTTTTTGACATTTTCACCTGTACTATACATCAGGATATTTTTCAAGTCGAAAATTTTATATTTTTAGTTTCAGTTAATACTATATTTATTACATTCGTACCTTTAAACCTATTCCATTTTTCATATTTCCAATTTTATTCTGCTACTGCAAGCCCATTTTCAGAATTTTAAAAATATTGTAATTTTTTGACATTTTCACCTGTACTATACATCAGGGTATTTTTGAGGTCGAAAATTTTACATTTTTATTTTAAGTTAATAGTATATTTATTACATTCGTACCTTTAAACCTATTCCATTTTTCATATTTCCAATTTTATTCGGCTACTGCAAGCCCATTTTCAGAATTTTAAAAATATTGTAATTTTTTGACATTTTCACCTGTACTATACATCAGGGTATTTTTCAGGTCGAAAATTTATATTTTTTGTTTAAGTTAATAATATATTTATTACATTCGTACCTTTAAACCTATTTCATTTTTCATATTTCCAATTTCATTCTACTACTGCAAGCCCATTTTCGGAATTTTAAAAATATTGTAATTTTTTGACATTTTCACCTGTACTATACATCAGGGTATTTTTCAGGTCGAAAATTTTATATTTTTTGTTTAAGTTAATAATATATTTATTACATTCGTATCTTTAAACCTATTCCATTTTTCATATTTCCAATTTTATTCTGCTACGGCAAGCCCATTTTCGGAATTTTAAAAATATTGTAATTTTTTGACATTTTCACCTGTACTATACATCAGGGTATTTTTCAGGTCAAAAATTTTATATTTTTTGTTTAAGTTAATAATATATTTATTACATTCGTATCTTTAAACCTATTCCATTTTTCATATTTCCAATTTTATTCGGCTACTGCAAGCCCATTTTCGGAATTTTAAAAATATTGTAATTTTTTGACATTTTCACCTGTACTATACATCAGGGTATTTTTCAGGTCGAAAATTTTATATTTTTAGTTTAAGTTAATAGTATATTTATTACATTCGTACCTTTAAACCTATTCCATTTTTCATATTTCCAATTTTATTCGGCTACTGCAAGCCCATTTTCAGAATTTTAAAAATATTGTCATTTTTTGACATTTTCACCTGTACTATACATCAGGGTATTTTTCAGGTCGAAAATTTTATATTTTTAGTTTCAGTTAATAATATATTTATTACATTCGTACCTTTAAACCTATTCCATTTTTCATATTTCCAATTTTCTTCTGCTACTGCAAGCCAATTTTCAGAATTTTAAAAATATTGTAATTTTTTGACATTTTCACCTGTACTATACATCAGGGTATTTTTGAGGTCGAAAATTTTACATTTTTAGTTTAAGTTAATAGTATATTTATTACATTCGTACCTTTAAACCTATTCCATTTTTCATATTTCCAATTTTATTCTGCTACTGCAAGCCCATTTTCAGAATTTTAAAAATATTGTAATTTTTTGACATTTTCACCTGTACTATACATCAGGGTATTTTTCAGGTCGAAAATTTTATATTTTTTGTTCAAGTTAATAATATATTTATTACATTCGTATCTTTAAACCTATTCCATTTTTCATATTTCCAATTTTATTCTGCTACTGCAAGCCCATTTTCAGAATTTTAAAAATATTTTAATTTTTTGACATTTTCACCTGTACTATATACATCAGGGTATTTTTCAGGTCGAAAATTTTATATTTTTAGTTTAAATTATTAATGTATCTATTATATTTGTATGTTTAAACATATTCTATTTTTCATATTTAAATTTTTTTTTGTAAATTTATATATTTATTAATTATAATTTAAAAATTAGCTTGCAGTCCCACACTGTATCCACCAGGTGGTGGTATTCTCCTTTTCTTATATGTGTAGGAAAATGAGAAGTGCGCCCCCTTGTGTAGATATTCTGATACTGCAAGCAAATTTTTAAAATTTAAAAATATTTTAATTTTTTTATATTTTAACGTATACTATTACCCATGGTATTTTTCTTATTGAAAATTTCATATTTTTAGTTTAAATTAATAATATATTTATTACATTTGTATGTTTAAACATATTCTATTTTTCATATTTAAAATTTTATTCTGCTACTGCAAGCCAATTTTTAAATTTAACTATATTTAATTTCTACCCCCAACTATTTTTCTAATATTTCTGTTTATATTTTCCTATCATATTATTTAATTTCTACCCCAACTATTTTTCTAATATTTTTATTTATATTTTCCTTTCATATTATTTAATTTCTACCCCCAACTATTTTTTATATTTCTATATATATTTTCCTATCATATTATTTAATTTCTACCCCCAACTATTTTTCTAATATTTCTATTTATATTTTAATATCATATTATTTAATTTCTACCCCCAACTTTTTTTCTAATATTTCTTAATACTCATTACTAAATTTAAATTCTCTACGAATATTTATTTAAGTAATGAGTGTAAAGAAATAATATTTAATTTCTACCCAACTATTTTTCTAATATTTCTTTACAGTCATTACTAATTTTAAATTCTCTACAAATATTTATTTAAGTAATGAGTGTAAAGAAATAATGTTTAATTTCTACCCCCAACTATTTTTCTAATATTTCTATTTATATTTTCCTATTATATTATTTAATTTCTACCCCCAACTATTTTTCTAATATTTCTATTTATATTATAATATGATATTATTTAATTTCTACCCCCAACTATTTTTCTAATATTCATATTTATATTTTCCTATCATATTATTTAATTTCTACCCCAACTATTTTTCTAATATTTCTATTTATATTTTCCTTTCATATTATTTATTTTCTGATATTTCTATTTATATTTTAATATCATATTTAATTTCTACCCCCAACTTTTTTTCTAATATTTCTTTACACGCATTACTAAATTTAAATTCTCTACAAATATGTATTGAAGTAATGAATGTAAAGAAATAATCTTTAATTTCTACCCCAAACTATTTTTCTAATATTTCTTTGCACTCATTACTAAATTTAAATTTTCATCTAAATATATACACTTACTATTAGCAAATTCTCTTAATTTTTTGTATTTATATTTTTCTGACTTAACTATATTTAATTTCTACCCCCAACTATTTTTGTAATATTTCTATTTATATTTTAATATCATATTATTTAATTTCTATCCCCAACTATTTTTCTAATATTTCTTTACACTCATTACTAAATTTAAATTCTCATCTAAATATATAGACTTACTATTAGCAAATTCTCTTAATTTTTTGTATTTATATTTTGCTATCTTAAATATATTTAATTTCTACCCCATCTATTTTTCTAATACTTCTTTTACATGCATTACTAAGATTAATTTCTCTACAAATATTTATTTAAGTAATGAGTGTAAAGAAATAATATTTCATTTCTACCCCCAACTATTTTTCTAATATTTCTATTTATATTTTCCTATCATATTATTTAATTTCTACCCCCAACTATTTTTCTAATATTTCTATTTATATTTTCCTATCATATTTTTTAATTTCTACCCCCAACTATTTTTCTAATATTTCTATTTATATTTTCCTATCATATTATTTAATTTCTACCCCCAACTATTTTTCTAATATTTCTTTACACTCATTACTGAATTTAAATTCTCTACAAATATTCTCTACAAATAATTAGGTTTTTCCTAATTGCTGAGATGCTGCTACATTTTAATAAAATTTGGAGAGGGAAGCAGCAGCATAGGGAGGTCTATAAGGTTTTTCCTAATTCCTGGGATGTTTTTAATTTTAATAAAATTAGGAAAGGGAATCAGCAGCCTAGGGAACATATATATGTGTGTATATATGTGTTTGTGAGACAGGGAGACTTGTGTCCTTAGGAGTGTGAGGTGTCCCCTCTTCCCCTTGTCCCTCGACAGGTGTGCAAAGCAGGCCCCTCACCTTTTCTTGGCCACTCAGCTCCTGGAAAGGGATGTGAGCCGGCAGGTAAGTGTGCAAGAGAGCGCAGAAGGCCAAGCCGTCGCTCCAGCTGCTGCTGAAATTCGTGATTTCGATATTCTGTGAATGGGAGGAAAAGAAAAAGAAGACTCACGGTTACACACACAGGGGCCAAGAACTAGCGCAGAGCTAAGAAATGTGAGTCAGGACTACCACTCCCAGCATCCCCCACCCCATACAGCTATGCGACATAGGGTTTGAAAACCAGTGCTAAGTTGGCCCTAGAGTTGAGAAATTTCTATTTTATTTTATTTTTTATTACCACTCCCAGCATCCCCCCCCCCCCGAGCCAGCGTAGGGATACTGGGAGTGGTAATCCCAAAAAAAGACTTACATTTCCTAGCTCTGGAATGGGTCAAGATTGTTTTTCTTTGGAGGTCTTTCAACAGGGGCTTGGCATGGGCATCTCTCTCCCAGGAGTGCTTTGGTTGGGTATTCCTGCATGGCAGGGGGGGCTGAGACTAGATAGCCAGACCCTAGGGTACCCTCCTCCTCAAATCCACCGCTCTGTGATGGAGACTGCAAATTTTGAGATATTCCTCTGCCAAAGCAACCAAGCCCCGTCCGCGGCCAAAGCACAAAAACAGCCAAACCCGAGGACGCATGTCTCCCTGTGAGATCGATAACGCTTTCCCTCCATACAATTAATGCCTGGACCAGGAGGCATTAATCATTCAAAATGGTGCGTTTTGGGGCAGCGGGGGGGGGGGGGAGAGATATAAGCGTACTGTTCTCCCAAGCCCCTGGACATTAATGACCAGCCGGTTTAATTCCATTAAGGGCCCTTCTCAAATTGGATTATCTCTCTTTTTTCCTCGTAAATGGGAGAAGGAACACCGTTAAATATGGTCATTCATCACCAGGCTCTGGATCTCAGTGTGCTCCGGAGGGGCAAAACCTAGAGCTTGGAAAAGGAATGGGGGGGAGGCAATGCTGAAAAGCGACCCCGCTTCCCAAAGCCAAAGTTTAGAAAAGCTAGACTTCCGAATCCACAGGCCACAGCTGGCTGGGGATTATGGGAACAGGAGTCTGTCAAAAATATCTTTCCCTAATTCTGTTTCTGCAAAGTAGAAAAACTAACAAAAGCTGTGCCTCCAAACAAAAACCTGCCAAACAGTGATACCTTTAGGGTTTTGTGGGTTTTTCGAGCTCTGAGGCCGTCCTAGAAGGATGTAGTCCTGACATTTCGCCTGCATCTGTGGCTGGCATCTTCAGAGAATGCTGGCATGGAGGTGTGTGAGGTGTGTGTGTGTATATATATATATATATATATATATATACATATATATATACACACACACACACACACACACACACGTACACACACTTCTACTCTAAGAAAGAGGTAGGGAAAAGTTACTTTTGGGGGACTACAACTCTCAGAATCCCCTTCTCCAGCACAGCCAATGGTCATACTGGCTTGGGTGCTTTTGGGAGTTGTACATTTTTTAAAATCCAAGATGGTTTGGATATTAAGACTTAGGACTCCAGTAGACCAGAGCTCGAATCCTCGCTCAGCCAAAGAAATCCACTGGGGCACTTTGGGTAAGTCCCGCTCTCTCAGCCTCAGAGGAAAGCAATGGCAAATCTCCTTTCAAGAAAACTCCTGGAGAGGCAGCATGGTGCAGTGGTTTGAGTGTTAAAAGTAAGACTCTGCGAGATCCGAGTTTGAATCCCAACGCACTCATTAAAACCAGAGGGATGACTTTGGACAAGTCTTACTCTCTCAGCCTCAGAGGAAGAAATCTTGCCAAGAAAACCCTAGCAGAAGTTGACATCAACTTAACATAAGAAAAAAGAACTTATGTTCAGCTTTCAAGCAAGCGTGCAAAACAGGACCAACGCCCGAGGCTCTAAATAACATTTTCATTGGTGTTATTAATACTGCTACGTGGGTTTTTTCCTCCTCCTCCTCCTAATTTTTCTTCAGAGTTTGGTTAATTTCTTTTCTGATTTACAAGCTGCCTTGGGTGATTTACAGAAACACAGCACATAAATCCTATTAAGAAAGAAAGAAAGCCCTAACAGATTTGCACTCGAATATACAGAAGAAATTCTCGAAGCCAAAAGGAAATGTTGAGGAAGAAGCAATGGGAAGAAGACCTGACTTTCAAGGCAACCAACAAAGTAATGGCAGGACATGAAAGGAGCCAGGCCCCTCTTTGGCTAGCAGCCCTTCGCCTTTTTCCTAAGGCAGCCATGTGTATTTGTTTTGCCCTAAAAAACCTTTTTCTTTGCTGTCGTCTGGCAAGCTTCTAGTGAGAGCGAAGGAAACCCATCGCATTTTCTCGTCCCTGGTTTTCCTGGTTTTCCTCTTCTTTTCCATTCCCTATTTCCTTTAGTGCTCTGTCTTTTTGGAGATTTTTTTTTCTAGGTAGGAGTCGCTGTCTTGTCCCTTCGAAAAAGAAAAGTATGTAGATCAAGATATAGATGCTATCAATAAGCAATAACGTACCTTCCAACTGTCCTGATTTAACAGGGGCTGTCAAAGATTCATAGAGCTAGAAAGGGTCCTATGGACTATTAGAGCAGCCCCAGTAGATATTATTATTACCATCATCATAATCGTCGTCGTCTCATCGTCATCATCATCTATTTATATATGGTGCTTTACAAGAAAAAGTTCCCTGCCCTCAGGTTTACTCCTCTGCCGTCCCACTTTCTCAGCTGCTTTTAAAGCGTCCCAGTTTCATTATTTATTTATTTATTTAGAAGTACATGGCTCATAGTTTAATTGGAATTAAGCAAGGAGGGCAAGACATAAGTTAAGCTAAGATCTTAGTCCTAGTTCAGGAAGTATATTGTTAATTTGTGGCTGAAGTGGTTTTGTCTATGCGGATATATGTTATATGTTTTATGTCATGTGTGTATGTATGTAGGTATATTTTTAAATTAATAAAATTCATTTAAAAAAAAAAAGTCCAAAAAATGGTCCATTAACTCAGCAAGAGGACAGGCTCTTCCCAGTTGGATCAGGGAAAAGCAAACTGCTGCATCCTCTCCTAACTTGTGCATTCTTCCTTACTACTAACTTTTGCCAGCCACCTTGACATTGCTTGGCCACACGTGTCCTGGTTTTTATCTCTGAAACGTTGGAGGGTATGCGATGAGAAGCGTAGTATACATTGCAAGCCTGCCTCCATCTTGGGATTTAGGGATGCCTGTATCTTTGGAAAGGGAGTGATTTCACACCAAACTGACAAGAGCCGGTTCAGACCCGACCGCGGCTGCTCTCAATATTGAAGCAAAACCCAAAGGATGATCTCACCCTGACCTCTTGTCATTTTCGGGATGCTGTGATGATACAGAAGTAAATCACAAGAAGAGACAGCGGAGACAAGAGGCAGCCAGGAAGGCTCCGGGAAGGAAAAAATGGGTCCCTAAATCAATTTTCAAAAGCAAATCAAAACAAAATGGATGGAAGGGGGGGGGGAGGGAGAACCAAATCTGGGAGATCATTTTCAAGTTGCAAGGAGATCACTTGGACGAGTCACATTCTCTCAGCCTCAGGGGGAGGCTATGGCAAACCTCCTCTGAATGAATCTTGCCAAGAAAACTCTCCTCCCGGTTTCTCCCTCTTTTCCATTTTGTCCTCTACTGACTTCATTTGCTGCAAAACCAAGTTCCAAAATGTAAAAGTAGTTCCCATTTGATAAATACAGTGAAGGATTGGGAGGAGGAACAGAACTGTGCCCTTCCCAATAGAACCAGGCAAAGGCAAGCTGCGGCAGCCTCTCCTAGCTTGTGTGTGTTGTGTTGTGTTGTGTGTGTTGTTCCTCGTTCGTAACTTTGGCCACTTTGACCACACTCTCACGTTGCTTAAAATGCAAAGCTTATGGGTTTCTTAGACGCTGAGAGTTTTTTCTTTTCTCCAGAGCCAAGGATTGCGGGAGGACCGTTGCGTAGGACCGGAAAGGACGGATTCCCTCCGAAACGGGGAAATTCCAGCCGCCGCGATCAGGTGTGCCTCCTGGTTGTGAAACTGCCTCTCTGTGGACACAAGATCTGCCTAAATCCCTGGGGATTAGAACAAAAACCAAAGTCCTAACAAAACACTCCCCACTTGGGAACCATTCAGGCCTTCACCCCATGACCTATCTTGCCCTCTTAATAATAAAAAATAATAATATTTTATTGGCAAGCCATGTTGTGAGGCAGTTAGACTAACTGCCCCCAGTTTGATGCCCCTCCGATGGGATGCGTTGGACAAAAACTCCCCGAATTTCAGCCCATCGACTGGGAGAGCCAAAATTAAAAGCAAAAATAAACAGAATGGCTTCTGCCATCCTTTGAAGCAAGAGGGTGTTTCAGGGAAAGGTTCGGGGTTTTGTTTTTTGTACAAGCAGAACAGTTGAAACCACAGACAGGGCTGGGGGCTTCTTCAGGGGCTGAGATGGCAGATCCCAAAGGGAGGCTGGGATCGAGCGGGGGATCCCCTGCAGCCATCGAAGAAACAATGGCTTTCAATAGATCTCCCTCCCAGCACTGTGGGATTTTTGGAATAGGCGAAAAGCACTTTCAAAAGATAACAAAGACAACCCCCTGCCAAGCCACAAAGAGCATACAAGGAGGGGCCAATGTATTGAGGAAATCAATAAATTTTTTTTGTAGGAAGTGTGCATTACTTGAAGACCTTGAAGAAAGAAGACCAAAGAGAACTACCTCACAGAGACAAAAAGCAAAGAAACCCAAAGAGCCCAAAAGGATAAAACCTTTTGCTTTGCATCGCAGCCGACGCTGGCAGTGCATACTGAGCATTTTTGCAGGTCACGGCCATCCATGTATTTTCTGAACAGCCATGGTTAGTTTTATAAGCTATGAATCGCACAACCAACATCCAAGCTGTAAAACATTTTGAGATTGCTTCTGGTTTGTCCCCCTCCTGCCCTTTTTTCTCAGCTCCCCTTTTGGCCTCTGAGAGCAGCTGGGAAAACAAGCCAGGGATATTGGATAGGGAAGGCAGCACAACAAACCATGGTTTAAACAAGCCAGAGTTTGTCAGCAAACAAACCATGATTTCAGAATGGGGCTTTGTGGTTGGCTTGACTACTTACCAAGATGGGTCTGGAGATTAAAATGAGAACAATTTCCAAAAACTGTGGCTGGTTATGGCACATGAAAACAGCTAACGTTTTGGCAAATAACAGACTTTGGCAAGGAAGAAATATATTTGCTGAAAAAAGAAAGGAAACAGAGATTCTCTACTTACTGGATAGCCTTCTGTTTTCTTCTGACACCACTTCAGTAGTGCGTTCCTCTTCGATCCGCCATACTCCCTCGCCAAAGCAGCCAATGGGTCTTTCCTCTCCACGCTAAAACCAGGCAACGGAGATGAGGAAAAGAGAACAGCTCTTGTTAAGGCTGGTTTTGCAGCTCTCGGCCTTGCCAGACACCTTCACCCTTTTCCATGCCAAAACAGGGAAGCCTTGAGGAGCATGCTATTTGCCCTTTTTAAAGTGTACTCCTTAACATTAGAAAAATGGCCCATTTTCCAAAGCCAAGCCTTTGCTTTCCACCATTTTCAGCAATCCACCCAGAGGGTCCTGGGAGGAAAATATTGGCCCCTGGGTCCGTCCCCCACCCCCCAATGTAGACAATAATGTGCAATGAGGATGCAAAATGATCAGAAAGCTATCCCTGTCCCCCCACCTCGCCTTCCCCAATATCAACGGTGTATGCCCACTTCCTAGTGAATTACCTGAGCTTGCTGGGGGGTCTCAACCCACTTGGGGTGGAGGTCAGCATCCTGCCTGCAAACGTTACGGCGGGGGGCTTGCTGAGAGACTCCAGCGAAGGGCTTTTGCGGAGGAAGGGGTCTGGTTTCAAGTCTTCCTCGCCTCTTCCTTTCAGGAGGTCTGCGGTGGGGTAGGGGGAGGCGGGAAAGGACAGAAAGGAGAACCGGTAAGGCTGTGATCCCCAAAGCTAAACAAGGGTGCCCAAGATGGACCAGCTAATATTATTATATTATTATTATATTACTTTCTATCCCGCTCTTTTCCCAGAATTGGGAACAGTTCCTTGCAGTGCGCAAAGATATAGCTGTGTTAGTCTGTAGAATCAGTATGTAGAGAAATCTTGTCGCACCTTTGAGACTTAGCAGAAAGAAAGAAGTTAGCAGCATGCACTTTCCTAGACTTAAGTCTGATAGCATCTGAGGAAGTAGATTTTAGTAGACCCCAAATGCATCTGAGGAAGTAGACTCTAGTCTACAAAAGCTCCTGCTGCCAACTTTTCTTTCTTTCTTTCAGTTAGTCTCACAGGTGCTGCAAAATCTTGCAGGAGCCTTTTCAGAATTCCCTACAAACTCCCCCCTTTCATAGTTAAAGCTCATATTTCATCATGTCATTGTACCCAATGCGTTACTATGATTTGCTTCCCCTTTTTGAGGTTTGTTGTGTGTGTGTGTGTGTGGTTTCTTAGTCTGGATGTTGGAAATTGCTCTTCTATATCCATCCATCTATTGCTTCTATCTGTATGTCCACCTGTCTGTCCATTCGTCCATCCAGCCATCACATGCATGCATCTATCTATCTATCTATCTATCTATCTATCTATCCATCCATCCCTATTTAGCCACCCACCTATCCATCCATCACATCTTTCTATCTATCCATCCATTCATGCATCTATCCATCTATTGCATCTCTCTCTCTCTTCATCTATCCATCCATCCACTCTAGATCCATCCATCTATTCCTCCTATCTACCTACCCATGAGCTAGACCAGGGGTAGGCAACCTTTTTTCCCCTTTAAGGGCCGAGGGACTTCAGCTCCCAGAAGCCTCAGCCATGTTGGCCAATAGTCCCATGTTGGCCAATAGCTCCTGGGATTCTGGGAGCTGAAGTCCCTCGGCCCTTAAAGGGGAAAGGTTGCCTACCCCTGAGCTAGACCTTGACCACCTATTCTTAAAGGTAACACCTAAATATCTATCTATCTATCTATCTATCTCTATTTAGTCATCCACCTTTCCATCCATCACATCTATCCATCCATCCATCCATCCATCCATTGTATCTCTCTCTCTCTCTCTCTCTCTCTCCATCCATCCCTCCACTCTCAATCTATCCATTCCTCCTGTCTTATCTACTGGCCCATGGGCTAGACTTTGACCACCTATGCTTAAAAGGTAAGACCTATCTATCTATCTATCTATCCCTATTTAGCCACCCACCTATCTACACATCATGTCTTTCCATCTATCTATCCTTTCATCCATCCATCCATCTACTGCCTTTCATTCTCTCTCTCTCTGTCCATTCCTCCTGTCTTATCTACCGACCCCTGGGCTAGACCTTGACCCCCGATGCTTAAAAGATAAGACCTAAATAGTAAACACTGGTGTGCCGGAAGAGCCAGCAAAGTTAGCAAAAGCTTGCTCTTCTTGGTGGTTTTGTGTTCCCGTAAACAGATCTTCTCCCGAGAGGTCTTTGGGCCAGATCCACGCAGAATATTGACTCCTAGGCTGTAAGAGACTCTTGTGGTTTCTCTCCCTCTTGCATTTTGCTCTTCTTGTAAAAGACTTTATCCATCTGCTCACTTAAGGTAATGGACAGTAAATGCCTCCCCTTTTAGCTCTCTTGAAAAACACACAGTCACTGTTTTCCCACGTCTAGCACGAGGCTTTTACACACATTTGCACTTGGGTTTCTCATTCAGAGAGTCGCATTAACTCAAAGTTGACTTGACAGCAAACAACAACAACAACAGCAGCCAAAGGTGTGAGAGATAGCCACGGATGGGAATTTCGTTTCGGTTCATTAAAAAAAACTTTTTAATAGTTATCAACATTTGCAAAATCCAAGGGTAGCTGAAGGAATTGGAGGAGAGCTTTGTTTCAAATTATTTTCGATCATCGTTTACCAAGATTTGCAACAACAACAACAAATATCTGCCAAGCCAGCTTTTGGCAACCAACTTGGCTGCTGGGAAAAAAAATGAGGCTTTTAACCAGTGAATGCTGTGGTTTTTAAAAAATCAATGTGTTTTTCTGAAATTGCTTTTTAATTCCATTAAAATCCAGCCGCGTACTTTGGGAACCAACCCTAGCAAAAAATATTTCCTCTCCTCTCATTGCAGCCTTCTGTAGTCCCAGAGGGTTTCTGCCCCCCAAAATTAGATTTTGGGGGAACATCGGAGAAAGGACTACAAGGGAGGGATGCAATGTTTGAGGAAATCAGGACAGAGACATTAAGCAAAAGTACACCTATGTATTTTTCTGGTATTATGATAGTTTTTAACATTCGAACTTCTTGTAGGGAGATCTTCCAGCCCAGTATCTGTTTCGTCTCTTTTTCTCTGCTACCTTGGTTTTTTGGATTTGGGAGAAAGTCAGGATGCAACTCAAAGAAATAAATATAATTTTCAAAGGAGAGGAAGGAAATGTTTTGCCCAGCCCAAATCAGAAAGCCAGCTGAGATGCTGGGTTGCTGAAGGGTGCATCTGCATACCAGAGTTATAGCAGTTTGAATCCACTTTAAAGTTCTTTACCTTGGCTCAAGCATCCATCCAAATGGAAATTCAACAAAGACTTGGAAAGGGCTTAGGGAACTAGGTAAGAGTCCCAAGTGAAAAGAAAGCAGACGAGAGCTTTCTGGCAGAGAATTGTAAACCCTTCCAAAACTACAAATTCCATGGGATGCTGCCATGGCAATTAAAGTGGGATCAAACCCACTATAACCATGTTAGTGCAGATACGCCCTGAGAGAGACTGACCAGCAGCCATCTGACTCACTTGTCTCTTGTCTGTTAATCGAACGGATGCTCATTCAAGACAGGGAATGCAAATGCCTTTAGGCAAGGGCAAAGAGCTGTCTCTTAGATTCCGGAAGAATCCCCCTGAGCCACTGTTGTTCCTTTCAAAGAAGCCAACAGGCCCCGAGTGCGAAAAGCGCAGCGGCGGAACAGCAGAGGAGGACCCACTGACTTACGGCCGGGGAGTCCAGATGATAACATCTTCCAAGACAATTGACAAGAGAGAGACGTTTGAGAGAGGATGGTACCAGGTTATTGAGGAAGGAAATGAAGGAAGGAAATGTTCTTCTTCATCATGGCAGTGTAAAAAAGCCTTTGTCCACCTCAACAACGGTGGTGACATATCCAGCAAGAGAGGTGACTCCCAAAATCTTGCTCCGTGGCAACAATAGGAGAGAAAGGGCAGCCATGCCCAGGGGGTGAGGAGGGCAGGTACAGACTTGGCACTTCCGAAAAATACACGCTTGCTAAATGGGAACGGCAAGGAAAAAATGATTTTCCTAGGCGAGGGAGACTGGGTGACCCACGTAACTCAAAAGATGTCTCTGTCTGGGATGCTTTGCAAGCAAAAAGAAGCCCCATGTTCACTCTACTTCTGATTTTTTTTTATATTTTATTTTTAAGGGATGGGAAGCAGGTGATAGGAAGGATCCTCTCTATCCAACAAAATGGGAGCAAAACGGACAGCCATGGTCTCACTCAGTGAAAGGCTGCATCATACGTTCCGGTTTCTATCTGACTTTCATCTGGAACCGTGAAGACTAGAAACTTTGGGTGCATCTCTGCACTGTAGAAATAATGACATCACTTTAACTGCCCTGACTCCATCCTCCAGAATTCTGGGATTTGTAGTTTAGTGAGGGACCAGCACTCTTGGGCAGAGAAGGCAGTAAGTCAAACACTTATCCTGTAGTATGTCGAGAGATCTTGTTAATATTTTAACCTTTGAAAGGTTAATATTGTTAACCTTTGAGACTCACTGAAATAAAGAAGTTGGCAGCAGGAGTTTTCGTAGACTTCAGTCTACTTCCTCAGATGCATTTAGGAAACATTTAAAATGCATTTAGACGCATCAGAGAAAGTAGAATGAAGTCGAGGAAAGATCCTGCTGCCAACCTCTTTCTTTCTTTCAGTGAGTCTCAAAGGTGCTACAAGATCTCTCTGCATACTGATTCTACAGACTAACATGGCTATATCTTTGAATTTATCCTATAGATTATTATTCCCGTTGCTTCTGTTATTTGTTGTATTTGGTTACAGCTTACCTGTTAGCGGGAGTTCAGGCAGATCAGAGTGTTTGGAGACGGTTTTCCCAGAGGGCTTGGAATTGCTGAAGGTCGAATGTCTCTGCAATGATAAAATGGAGCAAAGAAAATTTAAACCTTGTTAATTCGTTTATTCAGTACTTATGGCATTCAAGTGCTACCTTTTTCTCCTAGAAGCAAAAGACAGCATATACTTGTGTATGTTTTTAATTGCACTGTTCTTTTCATTTGTATCTCTGTGTCCTAATTTCGGGGAAACGCAGAAAATAATACTAATACTAATACTAATACTAATAATAATAATAATATACATGGCTCTCCTCCCCCTCACAATAACTCTAAAAAGTAAGTCAGATTGAGAGAAAAAGAGAGACAGTGAAAGAGAAGGAGAGGGACTAAGGTTGCTCTGTAGTTTACAGAGATTTGTAGTTTGTTGTTGTACCAGAACTCTCCTGACCGAGGCAGCTACCTATCTCACAAAATTACCGACCCCAGATTTCCACAGCATTGAGCCATGGCAGATAAAGCGGTGTCAAACCAGATTAATTCTGCAGTGCAGATGCAGACTCAGTGAGCCGCAGAGCACCTTTCATGGCTCAATCAGGATTAGAACCCAGACCCCCAAGCCCCATTCTGATACTCTAAACACTAGACCACACTGCCCCCAAATTTATATCTTAAAGCAAACTGCAGACCACAACTCCCTGGAACAAAAGTTCCCGTTTAACTGAAATTCAATATATTTTCCAGGTGGGGTCTCTAGGCCATTTGGGGGACATTTTTGCCATGTTTTTTACCCCCTCCCTCCGGCCATTTAGGCTCAAGAGCGGCCTGTTTTTGTTTTGCTTTTTTAACAAGAGGAAATGATCTCAATTAATTATTAAGGAAGTGACTTTAATAAAGTTCTGGAATGTTTTCAAATTGTACAGTTTAAAAATGGCTTTTAAAAGAATGTTTAATTCTTTGAAAATGCCTCTAATCCCATTGATAGTCTGACTCCATTTTAAAGTTGACTTTTTGTATATTTTGGGGTTTTTCCCCCCTCCTCTTTTTAATTTGTAGGTTAGGCTTTCGAGGACAGGAGGGATATAAATAAAAATGATGATGCTCAAGATGATGATGACGATGACGATGGAAATGATGAATTATTAAAGCCTGCATTCGGTTCCTCTGGGAAAAGAAAACCACTGTGGTGCCGGAAGCGAAAGGTGCTCCGGGAAAAATCTCAAACGGACTAACAATGCATCTGAATAAAATCAGCATAGATAGGATCAGACAACAGCACCATTACAAAAGATGACAAGTGCTGCTAGGAATAGGCCATGTTATCCAATGATACTACTTGATTCCTAGATTCTTGGATGGAATTGTGACTGTGAAATGGAGACCCCTTCAGATGAGAAAAAAGACCCCGAAAGTCCCCGGTTTTGTTCCCGTACAAGCCGGTTTTGGACATTTTCTTCATTTCCCCAAAGGACTTCTTGAGAACTCACAACACTGTTGTTGTGTGCTTTCAAGTCATTTCCGACTTATGGCAACCTCAAGGCCAGCCTCTCATGGGTTTTCTTGTTCAGAGGAGGTTCGTCTTTTCCTTCCTCTGAGGCCGAGAGAGTGTGACGTGTTCCCTCCTCCCCCCCTTATTTTTTTCAACCTCACTCCTTTTTTATTTTTCCTCCTTCATTCCTTCTCTGTTTATTTCCCTTGCTTTTTGCCTTCCTCCCTTCCTTCATTTTCCCTTTCTGCAATATCTTTCTCTGCTTTGCTTTCTTTTTTTCCTTCTTTCCTTCAATTTCTCTCCCCACTACTTTTCTCTCCTCTCTTCTCTCAATTTACCTCCCTTCCTTTCTCCCTCTCTTCTCTTTTGTTTCTTTCTTTCTTTTTCCTTCCTTCCTTCCTTCCTTCCTTCCTTCCTTCCTCTCCCTCCCTCCCTTTGCTTCTCTCTCTTCCTTCTTCCCTCCTTCCTTCTCTCTTTTTCTATTGCATCTAGACTTCCGAAATTGCCTTCCACCAATTTCCACTGAGCCCTTTTGACTTACAGTCAAAGTGTTAAAGGAATTTAGCAATATCAAACTAGTCAAGCATTATGAACATTTTCTTTTCTCAAAAGCCTCACTCAATCTCCATGGAACTGACTGTCCAGAAACAATTGCTGGGTTTCCTGAGGACAGCCATCTTAAGACAAATGGACAGCCATGGAGGGCTCCACTGCATTTGACAAAAGAGTGGGTTCATTTAAACTGACCCAAAGAGTTAGACTTAAAAGTCTTTGGGAGTTCTGGGAGTTCCCTGGGAATAATTTGGGATGAGGGCGAGATGTCACAGAGATCTCCAAGATAAAATCCAAAAAGGACAGGAACAAAGCCAGGGACTTTCTGCTTTTTCCATCCGTCTGGTTGGGTCCTTAGGCTCTCTCTTTTTGTCCTCCTTTGCAGGGTTGTTGTAAAGATAAACTGTGAGGGGAGGAGGAAGAGAAGATCCAGGTACAGAGGTGGAGATAGCAATGTTGCTAATAAATTAAAAAAGAGAAAGATTTCCCAGCATCATAATATGACTTGATTCACCAGGAATTTACTGCCTCAAGGCGATATTCATCTCCAAAACAACAACAAAGGGTTGGATATTTATTTATCTATCTATTTCCGTATCCATTTTATCCATCTAATCTCGGGTCTTCCAGTCAGAATCCCCCAGCCTAATGGGCTGATTTTGGCCATGCCTGCTCCCTCCTTCATCTCCCTCTTTCTCACACTCCCTCGCTCCGTGTACAGTTTATTTTATTAGTCCTCTCAAGGAGGGGCAGAAGGTGGGGTGGGAGAAAGCGATTAAAATGGGATTTTACGGTTATTATTTTTTTTAACAGATCCCACATCCTTTGCTAAATTCCAGCAAAGTCAAAGGTGCTTCAACCCCCTTGGCCAACGGCTTTGATCTATCGGCATATTTGATGTCTCGAGGAAAAGAAACAAACAAATGTTTTCAAAAGCCCTCCCAAGTCAAGCAGAACCACTTCCCCATCTCAGCAGTTGTCGGGACGTGATTTCAAACCCATTTTTTTCGGTCCTCTTTCCGTAAAAAGGCTCCCTGTCATGTGCAAGGTCTCCTCCCTGCCCAAACCACAATGAATCCTGCCTTCTGCAAAGGAAGGGAGAGTGGAAGGAGGGTCGCTTTTGGCTTCCGGTACCTGGATGGGCGAGACGGCAGCGGCGGGAGCTGTCCTGGTAGGGATGCCGCTCAGGGGACTCCGGGCCGCCTTGTGGACTGGGATGCTCTGCCCGCCTCCAGTGCCTGAGATTTGTGAAGAGAAGCACAAAACAGAGGGTCAGTTTATGCAGGAGAGGACCAGTTAAAAGCAACAAATGGAGGATACTTCATTTGTGGGGATGTATGAAGCCGACAGGGGCCCCAGCGTTGTGGTTGCTGTGTGCCGTCAGTCATTTCTGACTCACGGCGACCCTAAGGCAATCCAAAACAAGTTTGCCATGGCCTTCACCGGGGGCTGAGAGGATGACTTGCCCAAGACTACCTACAGCGAGGATTTGAACCCTGATCACCCAAAGTCCTGGTTGAATACGCAAAACCACTGCACAGCACTGCCTCCTTCAAGGCGACTGACTCAGGGCAACCCTTTCCTAGGGTTTTCTTGGAAAGATTTATCGAGAGGCCTTGCTCTAAGGTTGAGAGAGTGGGATGAGCCCAGGGTCAACCATGGATTTCCATGTCTGAGCAGGGATTTGAACCCTAGTCTCCCCGAGGCCTAGTCCAACACTCAGACCACTATACTACATTGACCCACCCAAAACCTCAGCAACCTTCCTTGCAATATGTGTGTTTGTGTGTACACACACACACACATTTCCTGTT
Organism: Phrynosoma blainvillii; assembly: GCA_026167975.1. Taxonomy (NCBI): domain Eukaryota; kingdom Metazoa; phylum Chordata; class Lepidosauria; order Squamata; family Phrynosomatidae; genus Phrynosoma; species Phrynosoma blainvillii. The sequence continues at coordinate 12,241,877 of JANUYF010000014.1, forward strand.
TGGAACGGAGTTTCAGTTCTCCAGCCAAACCTCAGAAGTCTAACAAATGGTTTCAGAAGACTCAGATATGCTGTTTTAGGAATGAGAAGGTTCCTCCACCATGAAATTGTTGTTATGGAAGCCGCCTTGGGTCCCGGCCTTGGAGAAAGGCAGCATATATATAAATGATTGGAGAGGGAAGGGGGGGAACTCTGTACAAAAAGCTATGCCAGAGTGATGTGACAACTATACCAGTCGTCCATATCAGCTCTGGAAACCGCCTGTCTGTTTTACTCTTTGACAACATATGGCTCCATGTCGGTGGGGCAGTAAATCCACTCGGTGTTTTAATTTGAACTTCCAAAGCACTGGACCTGTTTTTTAAGGGGGAAAGAAGGGCGCACTCCCTACCTGTGGCAATTCGGGATTACCTGGGCACCCCAAGTCGAAGGACTTGATCAGCGATTTGACGGTGGCCAGGGACTCCGGCGGTGTCGGTGAAGCGTGGTTTACTGAAACGCCTTGCCAGTGCTTGGTGGTGTCTCCCTCCGTGGAGTTCGTCACCTCGGTGGATGGCCTGGAGAAGGAAGGAAAATCAGACAAAAGGATGTTACAGTTATCCGTCTCCATCCTCAGCTTCAGGCTTTTCACAGCTTTTCCTTGGAGTGTGTGATTCCAAGAGAATCGTAGGTGAAAATACAGAGAGGAATGCAAGTTATCTTGAATGGTTTTTGCACTTCTCTGATGTCAACAGAGACCCTACAACGGAGTTTTCCTGGCAAGATTAGTTCAGAGACCACAACTCTGGAGAACAGGGTTCAAATCCCTGCTCAGCCATGGAAAACCAGTGGCTGCTCTTGGGTGAATCACGCTCTCTCAGCCTCAGAGGAAGGCCATGGTAGCAAACCCCCGCTGAGCAAATCTTGTCAAGAAAACCCCACGACAGGGGTTTCCATAAGTCAGAATTGACTTGAAGGCATACAGCAACAATAACTTTAATAACATCAATATGCAGATCTCTTTGCAAAAATTATTCTAGTTGAATGGCAAGGAGGTGTTGTGGCCAGAATGCTGGATGAGGACCCAGAGACCTGAATGCAAATTTTGCCACTCTGCAATGATGCAAAAGACACGACCTTTCAATATATCCTACCTCATTGGGCTGTTGTGAATACGAAGGAATGGGAAAGGGAGAATCATGCACACCATCCTGAGTAGCTTGGAGAAAGGGCAGCATACAATTTTTAATAATTTTTTTTCCTCTTCCTTATTCGAAGCCTATTCTCTATCTCTTGTGGCAGGGGGTTGGATTGGATGGCTCTTGGGGTCCCTTTCCAACTCTTAGGAGGAACGTCCTGATTGTATGCAAGAAGGGATTTTATAGTGGAACGGACTCTGCCTGTGAGGCTGCCCAATTCCCCTTCTTTGGAGAAGGAGAGATGGATGGGCATTTTTCAGGCTGACTTTAGAAGGCTCCTTCGCTATGCTCTGTTGCAAGACACTGACCTGAAAAGGTGGTGTGTTTCCCTTTAGCAGAAGAATATATATTTTTTTTTTTTTTGAAAAACCGCTTTGCCACCTGTTAAATTTCCTGCCTTTTACAAGAGGAGAGAAAGGAGAGCCAGATTCTGGTCTGAATGTGTTTTCCTTTTCCCCTCCCGGCCCGCATTCAGAGAAAGAGAGCAAAATCAGATCCATTCTGTTTCTCCTTTCGCTCTGGATGGACTATGCACAGGAACTCCCAAGTCAGTCATCTTTGGATGGAGGGGGGCTATGTCCCTTTTGGCGGTGGGGGCTTCTCCCTGTTACCCACAAGGACTCAGGAAAGGGCAGCCGGGCAACGGAAAGAGGGTGGCTAAGTGGGCAACTCATCCTGGCCTCCAGGGAACAGGTGCCCTGCCTTCCCTGTGCCAAATGCCTTGGCTTTTGTGCCAAAGGGGGGAAAAGAGGGGAAAGGGAAGGGACAGAGGAGGACCCCGGAGTCCGACAAGGGCCTGAAAATAGCTCTTTCATTTCTGTCTCGTCCAGTCTGAGGCATTGTGCCAAATTGTTTTGGAGGATATATATATATATATAGAGAGAGAGAGAGAGAGAGAGAGAGAGAGAGAGAGAGAGAAAGACTATCCTTTTCAAAGCATCATCCCCAATGTTCCTTTCTGCGCACGCTTCCGGACGTGCCATCGCCGTTCCCTCGAACACGAAACAGCCCCGCAGCTGGGCTTGATTTGCATGGCGCAGAGGACGGGTTTTACGGACAAAGATGGGTGGGCTTCCTTCTGGCATGAGCTCACCCAAATCAAATGTGTTTGACTGGGGGAGAGAAAAATGGTATCAGGGGATTTTGCGTGAAAGAAGACGCAGTGGTAAGCGGGCTCAGTGCCTTGGAACAGATAGTTCCAAAGGAAGGAAGGAAGGAGAAAGAAAGAAAGAAAGAAAAAGAAAAGAAAGGAAGGAAGGAAGGAAGGAAGGAAGGAAGGAAGGACGCAGTCTCCTTTTTTGGAGGTTTTTAAACAGAGGCTCGATAGTACATCTGTCAGGGGTGCTTGGATTGTGTCTTTCTGCATGGCAGAAGGAGGCTGGATTCTAGGACTCTATTCTAGGAAGCTAACTAATTCTTTGCAAGCTAGCTTTGCAAACCACGGATGGAATAAGACACTTAATTTCAGGATTTAAAAGGCATGGAGGAAAGGCACAGAATCCTGTTTCCGACAATGACGCTCTTGGAAACTCCCTGCCCCTCCAGAGAACAGTATTCTGAGGTAGAGTGCACTTGAATCAGGAGGCTCTTCCCATCTGCCTAAGCATCACAACAGCCTACCCTCTACCTGCAACTGGAGCTGTCCTTGCAGCTAGGCGTTTGCTTCCGACAAAAGCTCTTCCCCACCTCCGTCCGTTCCCAAAATGGAAACCCTGCTGGGATCTTGACCCTGTACTAAGCAAGGCATCGAAAGTCTTTCCTTGTCAGTGCTGGAAGGTGTCACGGAAGTGGGAAAAGAAAGAGGCACCGATCCACCTTAATCACCAGTCGCACGTTTATTTAGCACTTTTTGTACAGTTCCATTCAACACAATGTTCCCCCATACACACACAGACAAATTCATACACAAACACATGTCATTGGGACTATTGCAAGAAGGTTCGGAGGATTGTAGCGTGGACACAGCAGCGCAAAAAGTATAGAAACGAAGGACGCCTGGTAACCCCTGTGCCCCTTTGGCCAGGATCCGGCAAAACGCAGCAACGGGGAGGAGAGAATGGTGAGTTTGGTTGCCTGGCCGTGCCAGAGAAGAGACGCTCCTTCATTTTGTGTGATCAGTTACGAGCCCATACAGAGCCACTTTGGAGGAAAACACGGAAAAGTTCCTTTTGCAGGGGATAACAAGTCCCAGAATCCCCCAAACCAGCATGGCTGATGATGTTTTGTGCAAATTGTAGCCAAAGAATTCATAAAAGTAGTCTTTCTATATCCTGGAATCCCTCAGTATGTTCTTTAGAGAGAAACAACAATAACAACAAACCCTGCATTGTGGCTACAAGTAGAGCATGGAAAAGCTCCTCTTTTGGATGACAGTTCCCAGAATCCCCCAGCCAGCTGGGAGCTATCATCCAAAAAAGAGAGGAATTTTTCCAAGCTGTGATTGCAATCTCTTTACAGTCGCATTCCCTTTCATTTGACTGCTGAGGACAGAGTCTTGCCTGTAAAAGCACCATAAAAAGGAGGCAAAGAGGATCGGCCAAGTCAAAAAACCCCAAAGGACAGGGGTCCTTCCTCCATACCATTCTCAAATGCAGAGGACAAACCACACTATTTCAGTGTTTGGGTTTTGTTTAGGGCCCGCCAGCTGCCCACCCTGAAAATAAAAATCTACCTGGGCAAATTTCCAAGCAAAGGGTTCTGCAAAGAAATATGCAGAAACACACCGGTGCAACACACAGGGCTTTATGGAACAAACCCGGCTTGTCCCATGGACTTCCCCTGAGTAGAATGTTCTAAAAAATAAACCCACAAATATATATATATATATATTTAAGGGAGGAAGCTACCTACTGTCTTGACAGGTCTAAAAAAGACAACCACCCAGAAAACGTCTGTTCAGTGGAGCTATACTGACATTGCTTCAAAATATCCTGCCAAAGGTTTGCAGGAGGCTGCAGAAGAGATGTAAATCCTCAGTTATTTTGTCTTTGCATGCAAGTATGAATAATCACTCGTTTCCGCATTGCTGCGGGAGAAAATGGATTATTTTTAAGCAATGTTCTCCCAGGATTTAAGTATCCTGACTTCAAGTGTCCAGAGGATTTTGCTGTATAGAGAAAAAACAGGTGGGGTTTTGTTGTTTTTTTAGAGATAAACAAATGTTTCCCACGCAGAAAATACCTTTTTTTAACTGCGTACGCAATATGTTTTCTTATACAAAATTATGTGTTTCCTGTGCAGAAAACATTGGGGGGGGTGACACCTTTTCTGCATTGAAAATGCTTCTTTTGCAGGAGGGGGGGAAAAGCCACAAATCTGTGCAGAAAAAACAAAAACAAACCCCTTTTTCAGGACATTTGAATACTGGAAGAAAATGGTGCCTAGGCTTCACTGCCCTATTATTCTTCCCGAAACAGGCTCCCAATTTTTGGGAATCCCATTTATTGGCTGTGAAACAAAGGTAATATTCTGGCTAGGCTGCATTTTTATGCCACCTCTGAAACGGGGAAGAAGGAAACGCTTCCCGCATCCTGACGGTTCTTAGGATGAACTACAACATCCATTCGGTTAGCACAGCTTTTTAAAATAAAAATTCACAAGCAAAAACGCACACGCATGAGGTCAACGTTTTCATCGGCTCTTGCAGTTTCAAGGCGATCTTGAGATAATGCAGTTTTCGTGCCACTCCATAAAACAGTTTGCAATTTTCGGTGCATGTCGAGAAAAGGATTAGGGGCCAAAGGGCAGAGATGGGGCGTGGGTGGGTGTTTCCACAGTGGCTCCCAATCTTGGCACACATGCACCCGTTTTGCAAATTTGCAAATGTTCTTCATTCTTTTGGCCTCAGGAAAATACAAACAAACAGCAAGCGGCATTTCCTTGTTTTCTTAAAAGAAGAAAATTCCATGGTTCCTTCCCAAAAATTATCCTCCAGAAGTTTCTGGTCTTGTGCTGACACCTCGTGGCAAGTCTTTGCTGGCGGTCTTGAGATATCCAAGTACTTGAGCGCCACTCGGAGCTGACAGTGGGAAATACAGCCAGCCAAAAATTCCCAGGCAAATCCTCTCCGTCTGGTGCAAATCCAGAAGGAGGAAAGAGGTATGTTGTTGGGAGCACGTTCTCATTGAAAAGTCTCAAGTATATGGAATATAATCCTTTCCCCCTCCACTCCACTTATAGTGGCCTGTTAAAAGCGTGATGCATCACCGTGAGCTAATATCTGTAGCAACTCTGACTCATTTTCACAGCTTTATATGGCCCATCCGCAGGAGAAATAAAATCCCAGAAGATTAGAGGCCAGGCAAAACATAGACCCCATAGGGATTGTTTTCACAGGGTTAAGTCCCAGCCGATTCCCCCTGGGAAAGATGGATTATTTGAAAAATAAGAAAGATAAGTGCTCGGTTTGAAATTCCAATTGCTTTTCCCCCCTGTGAAGCTGCAGAAGTCTGAGTAGGGATGATGCTGAGCGTTCTTCCAGGGCCAGGTTAATTGACCGGGATCAGAGACCTGCAAGAGACACAGAAAGAGAGATGGATATGAAGGTGGCTTTTACAGGATGCTTGAAGCATGAGGAATTTTAAAATCATGATGTCAGCAATGAAGTTAGACTGAGTCTTCCCTGCGGCCACAGCCTCCGGAAGGATGTCTGGCATGGCTGCTGCGCAAGCGAGAAAGCGACATGATGCCCTTTCTGGCTTGCCCAACAGCCGCACCAGTCCCACCAGGTAACCACCCCACTGGGTGACACCTTCCTCTGGGGTGTCATCCAGTATAGTCTGCATCCCACGCACTCCCCTAGTGGCACCACTATTTCAATTTGGCTAATACTTTCTATGGACTTATTTGCAAGATTTCTTTCACAGCAACATTGTCTATCCACAGAAATCACAGCTGTTCCACTGTGTGGAAAGCCAGCCCACTGTGCAGGGTGGTCACATACGGCTTACTGAGGCAGCATACAGAAAGTGATGCGACGTACAGAAAGCAACACTTGTGATCCTCTTATTATTGGGTCCCACCCACAACAGGAGGAGAATTTTGGATACTGCTGTGGCCCTTCTCCTACCATGAACCAGTGTCATGTGTTTCCCCACATCTGGAACAGGCTCCTTACCCGTGAGGTCAGTGTACCGAAGGGGTAACTGCCAAGCCCTTGAGAAGCAGATAACAACTGAGGAGGGTGAACGGGTCAAACAAACACGCCTGTCCCCCCCTCCCTGGGCTCCGCTTCACTTCAGACCCAGTGTGAAAACGAGAGCACGGCAGACTCCGGAAGCTTCTGGCAAGATGGGACACAGCTGCGACACATAGGCATGGAAGGGGAGGAAGACACGTCAGCAGACGAGGACCGACGAGGAGAGAGCTTAGTACACACACAGAGAGTGCAAGCGGATCTCTAGGAGAGAGAAAGGGAGGTTATAAAAAACACACACGTGTCGCACGTGCCAAGGGATGGGAGCAGGTTAGTAGGATGTGGGGGGGGGGGGATTCCAAGGTTTTTGAGGGCATCCACTAGGGGTAATTGCTTACCTTGAGTTTGGAGGTGCTTTGGAGACTTTGTGGCTTCGGCTTGGCCAGCTGCTCCGCAAACATGCCTGTCCATGTTTTGTGTTCTTGTTTGTGAGTGTGTATGAAGGCCTAAAGAAAGCAGGGTGCTGTGGATGACGTCAGGTTGTGATACAACGGAAGGATGAGGAGCCTGACACCCATTTAATAGGGCTGGCTCCAAAGGCGAGTTCTGGGACCTTGCCCCTGAACACCCGCCTGCAGTGCCCATCTGGACTGCAGAAGTTCCCTATCTACTTGGTGGATGTTTGTGGTAAGGCAAAGTTAGCCCCTAGATCAGTGGTTTTGTCCAGGTGATTTGAACTTCAGCTCCCATCATTCCTGACTGTTCCAGGAGCTGAAGTCCAAAACAAATGGAGGACCAAAGACTGAGAACCTCAGTGTCTTTGTTACTAGTACGGACAGTGTGGTGTAGTAGTTTGAGCTTCAGATATGGGAGATCCAGGTTCAAGTCTCTGCTGAGCTATGAAATGCACCTTGGGCCAGTCCTCCCTTTTGGGCCTGGCCCTAATTCATGGAGTTGTGGAAGGATAAAGAACGCGGGTAATTTGCTTTCACATACTTATTTGTGGTTCCACTTTCTTCGTTTTGCGAGGTGACAAGGAAGATGGACGCAAAAAACAAAACCCGAACGAAACCAGCGAAAGAGACAGACAAACGGAGAAGCAGAAACAGGTTGATAATGCAAGAACAAACTCCTTAAACCCATTGGAATTTGCCAGACCTGTTGCAAGTTTATTTTTTTCATCTTGGTAGGGTCGCCATTCCCGAGGGAGAAAAGAGTCAGCCTGTGTCTCCAGTTCTGGGAATGGCGAAAGGGAACTGGGTTTAAATGGAACCTGGTGATCTGACTGCCCTCCTTCTCAGCATTTAGGAGAGTGTGGCCAACAACACTCTTTCCCATCCCATGCTAACAATCCTGATTCAGACCAATGTCTCATTGCTCTTAATAGCAATTCCAGCTGAGGGGTTTGGGGGTAGTGGTGGTAAATCCTGGCCCTGCAATATTTTTCTCCAGCTCTGGAGTCAGGTAGATTGTAGAATCATAGTGAGGGAAGGGATACTTGAGGCCTTTAACCTCCTGCTGGATGTAAGATCTGCTGTGCCAGATGCGAACATATCTATGTAGCAAGCCACAGCTTGGGGGAAATTCTCTCTTTCTCTTACTCTCTCTCTCTGGATTACAACCCCAGCTGTCCTTCTGGGTGTTGTAGTCCAAAAAAGGGAACTCCCCCTCCCCATGCTCTGATAATGACCAGATGCAAGGGAATCTGTGATGCAGCTGAACAGACTGGAAAAGGAGGGCTTATCATATTAGCATCCGGAATGACATGCGGTATGAACAGTGTGGCAAATGTGTGCATTTTGAACATGAATGGAGCAAACCCAGAGAAAGAGGAGAAGAGGAAAGAAGAGAGAGAGAGACTTTGAGAGAGAGGGATATGGTATGCATGCAAGACCAGGGAAGAGGGAAAGTCCACGTATGTGCCACTTCAGTGCCCGACGGGGGCCTAGTGCCACACGCCAGCCATGCACCCACCTGGTGCTCCCTCCTCGAGCCTCCTCCAGTTCCTTCTGCAGCCGAGCACTCTTCTCCTCCTCCTCCAGGAGGCGCCGCTTCACAGTCCGCAACTCTTGCTGCGCTTCGCACTTGATGTCGTTCGCCACCACCACGGCCGTCTGCAGGTCGGCTTGGAAGCGGCGCCATTCCTCTGTGTCTTCCTACATTTTGGGGTTAGGGAAGGGAGAGGAAGGGGGGGAGAAAACAGCGTTTGAGAGCTTGCCTTGAGACCCTTGGATTTCATGTGGCATTTAAAAGGTATTTTTATGGCCCTTGGCTCCATAACCAACCATTTCCAAACAGGAGCAAACTGACTCTCTTTTGAGCCATAAGGAGGGGCAATTCACCTTTGGAAATAAGTTTCAGCTGCCCCACCCCAATGGGACATTTTAAAAAACTATTTACAAAGCCAGAATTAGACATTTGGACATTCCCTTTCTCTCCCATCACTCACCTTGATCTGTTTATTTAAGGACTTCAGTTGCCTCTCCAAATCTGCCTTCTGATCTTCTAGTTTCAGCAGATTACCTGGGAAGAGCGAAAGTAGGAAGGTTACCTTTTGCTTGGAGATAAAAGGTAGAAAGGGTGTGGTCAAGGAAACACAGCAGTCTGGCCAGCGCAGACTGATTCCCTAGGGATGGAGTCGGGTGGTCTTATTTTGGGGAAGGAGAGTCACTCCCTTCTCCATCTGAATAATAATAATTATTGAGAAGGCGTAGGCTTTCATGGCCGGCATCCATAGTTTTTTTGTGGGTTTTTTCGGGCTGTGTGGCCATGTTCTAGAAGAGTTTCTTTCTGACGTTTCGCCAGCATCTGTGGCTGGCAACCCACAAAAAACTATAATAATAATTATTATTATTTATATGCCGGCCCTCTGCAGAGCAATCAGGACAGCTTACAGCATTGAAAATTTCCATAAAATACAATCACAATCAAGAAAATCTTGCCCTCTTGTTTCGGACCCCATGCGGGGTTTAAAAACCTAATAATCTTCCCCGCAGGCCACCAGCTTTGCCCAGACTAGGCAATTTCACATGAAAAGCAAAGGTTGGTGATGCCCCTATTTTGTTATCAAAGCCAAACAAGGTGACACTTCCCTGTTTCTGCCAGCAGATGGTGGACTTGCATTTCCATAGAAAACATGCTAGCTCCTAATGCAGAGATCAGTAATTTGGATTTAGAAATGTTACTTTTTTGGACTGTTACTCCCAGTATCCCCCAGCCAGCATGGACAGTATTGTTTTTGAGAAGGTGGATGCAAACACCTTAAAATAAAAAACTGACCCCAGTCGAATAGGCCCAGCATACTGTATAGGGTAGCGTGTTCTACTGGAATTTTGAAGATCTAGGTTCAAGTTATCACCGAATCATGAAAGCACAGCTGGGTGTTGATCCTGGGCCAGTCTTTGTTTCTCAGCCCTGGCCTACCTCACAAGGTTATTGTTGGGAGAATAAAATGAGGAGCCACATACATGGGGAGCCACACACATAGTCCCACTGAGGAAGGGCAAGATATTAAAGTAACGCACAGAGAAAAGACACAATAAATTTCTAAATGAGTATGAAAGCCAGTGAGAGAGTTGGTTCACAGTGATAAAAAACAGATAGGGATGATCCTGGGTTCAAATCTCCCAACTGAGCAACCTGAGTGGACTTCACAGGGCTGTTGTGAGGCTAAAACAGTAGATGAAGTGAGAGAAAGAGCCAAGGGCGTATTGACATTGTAGAAATAATGTAGTTTGGCACCACTTTAAGTGCTGTAGCCCCTTCCTATGGACTCCTGGGATTTGTAGCTCTTCTCAGACAAAGAGTGCTGCTGCCTCCTAAAAATACAAATCCCAGAATTCTGTAGGATGGAGACGTAGGAGTTAAAATGGTGTCAAACTGCATTATTTCTACAGTGTAGATGCACCCCAAGTGCATCTTTTTGCAGCAAAGGCATTAAAAACAACTGAATGAAAAGAGTTTAATCCCTCTCATTTAGATTTTACGGGGTGATTCCCCAACCGCAGCCACTCGATTCCTCCGCTTACCCTCCAAGTCCCGAATGATCTGGTTGTCGTGCAGCTTGACCGCCCGGTGTTGCTCCACTTGATCTTCCAGCTCAAAGATGGTCTCCTTCAGGTTCTTGATCTCAGTCTCATTCTCCAATGTTTTCTCCTGCAGTTTGAGGCCGATGCGGCTCAGCTGCTCCGACTGCCGGTCAAAGGCCTCCTTCAGCTGCCCCCGTTCCTTCTCGACCTGAGCGGAAGAAGAGGAAGGTCAAAGTGAGAGGAAAAGAACAAGTCTGAGAAACTGGATTGCAAGCTGAACCCCGCATTCACCAATACAGAAAAAAGTCTGAATCTGCACTGTAGAAATAATGCAGTTTCGGAACGCACGGTTATGGCTCCATCCTATGGAATCCAAGGATTTGTAGTTTGTTGTGGCACAAGAAAGGAACTCTCTGACCAAGAAAGCTAAACGTTTCACCAAACTACAGATCCAAGAATTCCATAGTGCTGGGTCACAGCAGTTAAAGCGGTGTCAAACTGCATTAATTCTGCAGTGCAGATTCAGCCCAAAAGATATCTTCCAAAGGCAATTTCAGCATTCACATACCAAGCATGGCGGAAAAACCTGCAGCATACCCCCCCAGTTGTCCTGATTTGACAGGGGCAGCCCTGCTTAATTCTCTGTTTTCCCACTTTTTCAGCTGCTTCTAAAATGTCCCAGTTTCTCTCTCCTCCTTCCGTGCTCCTCCTTCATGCTGTCCTACTTCAAATTGCTACTAAGTGAATTCAAAGTGCAAAAGTAGTTTGCATGGTATTAACTCAGCAAGGGGAGAGGAGAGGAAGGGGTGGGTGGGTGGGTGACTTGGAGGTCTCTCATCCATAGGGTCACCAAGCTGACAGCAGTGAGCAACAACAAATGCCCTTTGACCCTACCCTACCATCTGCAGCATGGGGGGCCCTTCCCATGGGCCTTTCCCTGACTAGGAGGCCATTTCCGAGCCCAGTAAAAGGCTCCGGTTACGAGTCTAAGATCTGACAAAAACATTCGCTCAAACACACAAGAAGTGTATGAACACCTGGAGTCTGTGGGAAACTGAGCCGCTAATGAACTCCATCTGCAACAGACAGAGAAAGCCCCGAAGGAACGGATCAGGAAAGAGGAAACGAAAGGCCTGGAACCATCCAGAAAGCGACTGAAGGCGGGAAGCATCCAAACGCAAAAAACTTTATAGTGACTGTGGATTGGGGAGAAAGAGGAAGCATGGTCCCCGACTGCCCCAATTACACAGGGATGGTCCCAATTAATTTTCTGTCATTCCACTTTTTCAGCTGCTTTTAAAATGTCCTGTTTTCTCTCCACTTTCCCCCTTTGTCCTCAGTTTACTTCCATTGCTTCAAACTTGAAACAGTCTGCACTCTATCAGCTCAGGAGAGGGGAATGGTGAGAAGGGGGGAAAAATCTTGCCCATCACACCCCCCTTGAGGTCATTTGGGGGCAAAAAAAATGTTTTCAAATATATATGTATTTTGCATAATTTTTTTTTTGAGGCAGGCCACAAAAGGCCCACAGCCTGGATTTTGATCTACACCAGTGGCTCCCAAACTTTTGTCCTCCAGATGATTTGGACTTCTGCTCCCATGACCAGCTTGGCTGGAGCTTCTGGGAGATGAAGTCCACAACACCCGGAGGATAAAAGTTTGGGAATAATTGCTCTACTACACTATGCCTTGCATTCCAGATCAGTGGCTCATGGGGTTGCCTGGGTGGCTGACCTCAACCCAGAAGAAAAGAGGAGCTGTCATGTCGGACCAGACCAGCAGACCAGCATTCTGTTCATACCCACTGGTAGGACATGAATGCAACTAGCTTTGGTTCCAACAACAGGTACACTGCTGAAACTGGAGGTACCATTAATTCCCCCCGCCCCCAGGCCTTTACCTTGGCTAGCTGACCCTGCACAGCCTTCACTTCACTGTGGGCCTTCAGCAATTCCCGCTTGAGCTCTGTGCAGGCTAGCTCTAGCCGGTCCTTCTCCACCCGGACCCCCTTCAGCATCTCCTGGACATCAGAGTCGCCGGCAGTACGACCCATGGCGTCCAGGGCAGCCGCTTTCTGCTTCTCGCTCTCCAGCTGGGACCGAAGCGAGCCATTCTCAATCTTGATGCCTTCCAGGGAGACCTTGCACTCCTCCAGGGTCTTGGCCAGGGCGGCGTTGCTCTGCCGTTCGGCTTCCAGGAGGAGGCCGAGACGCTCCTTCTCCTCCTGAAGGTTCCCAACGGCCACATGGGATTCTTGGTGTTCCCTCTCCAAGCTCCTCAGGCTGCTGGTCAGTTGCTGCTGGATGTTGAGCATCTTCTCCCGCTCAAAACGGGCCTTTTGCTCCAACTCGGCACATCTCTGCTCCAGCTCGTGGACCTTGGCTTTGCTCTCGTCATTTTTCGGTCGCTCCTGAAGGCGAGCGGTGAGTTTCTCGTTCTCTTGGCTCAGCTGCTCGGCTCTTTCCCGGTGCTGGTGGAAGGAGCTCTCCAGAAGGGCCTTCTCCTCCGCCAGCTTCTCGTTCTCGGCCGTCAGCTCCTGGACCACTTGCTGCTGGTCTGAGAGCTCCTGAAGGGTGGCCTGGAGCTCCTCAGCCGTGCAGTGGTGGTTCTCCTCCATCCGCTGGATCCTCTCTGTCAGCGAGGCCACTGAAAGATCACTGACATTGTTGGGGGAGCTCCCTGAGGTGGACCCCCGGGAGGTCTTGAACGGTGGGTCACTGGGTGAAGAGGTTGCCCGTGAGGGGACATCCATGATGTGCTCAAACTCCGACGCGTCGGGTGACAGGGAAGCTTTGGTCACGTCGCTGCTCGATGAGCCAGATGTCTGGAAGGGCGGCCCATTGGGACATGGGAGGTTGCTGCTGGCTCCATCCGCCGAGGGTCGCATGGGGCTTCCAAAGCTTGATTCCTGCGTGGTTGGAGTCGGGAGGCTGCTGTCCCCGCCGCTGCTGCTGAGGGTGTCCATCAATGGGGAGTTCTCCAAGTGGGCCAGTTTCTCTTTCAGCAACCGGTTCTCCTCCCCCAGAGTCAAGAGCTCCCGCTGGAAAGTCCGGTTCTTCTCCCGCAGAGCCCGGATCAAGGGCTCGGCCTCGGCCGATATCCCGCTCTGTTCTGGGGAACCCGCGAGAAGGTCCCCGTTTGTCGGCTCCTTCTCCTGCCGCTTCTTCAGCTCGTTCCGCAGCTTGGAGATCTCCGAGTCCTTCGTCTTGGCTTCGGCCAGAAGCTCCTTGACCTGGGTCTCCAGGACCGCCTTGTCCCCGGCTTCGACCTCATTCCTGAGCTTGAGGACGGGTCGCGAGTGTTTGGTCGGTGTGGGAGCCCCGGACGACGTGGGGCTGGGCTGGGCCTTCCTAGGCCTCAGAGCCGCCTTTTCCCTGGCCACGGAAGTTGGCAGCTCTCGGGGAGCCGGGATCCCAGTCCGTTTTGATGACAAGATGGAACCTTTGGAGGGAGAAAGAAAATTAGGAGAAAGGTGAGTTAAACACTATCGGGGATAGCCGTTCATAATTTACCTGGATCTTGAGAAAAGAATGGTGCATTAAGAACAGTACAACAGAGAGGTTCAGACATCAAAGGTGTGGTTGATCAGAATCAAATGCAAAAGCTTCCTGTGCATGTAAATGCAAAACCACAGTTTCTCACAGAGAAGTTACTTTTTTTGGAAACAATTATCCAGCAGCCATTCCACCAGACCAAGGAACCTTTCCACATTTGTAACTTGTGCCTCTGGTTTTCCTCTTCCCTCCTCATTCCCTTTTCCTTTTGTGCTATTACAATCATTTGGGAATGATATTTAAAGCTATCGGCGGAGGACGGGAGGTCAAACTAGACTGCCTCAGGAGAAGGAAGCTGTATCTAGCCATTGAGCCAACTAGCCACCCCTTCCTTCCTTGTTCTCCATGATTACCAGCAGACATCACCCAAACTTGCGGCAGCCATTTACATAGCTTTTTGGTGGGCCTTTCGGGCTATTTGGCTGGGTTCTGGAAGAATTTATCCTTGATGTTTCGCCTACACCTGTGGCTGGCAAAATGTCAGGGATAAATTTCTTCCAGAACGTGGCCACATAGCCCAAAAAAACCATTAAAAAACCCCAAAAAACTATGGATGCCAGCCGTGAAAGCCTTCGACTTCACATTTACATAGCACTTGCCTCCTAAGTTGGCACGCTATCCCTTGACATGGAAAATGCCATTCAGGCCCTGACACAATTGTGTATGTGTGTGTGATGGGGAGCAATGTCAAAGAGAAGCCAAAAAGAAAGATATGCCTCCTTCCCCCCACCCCCCCAAGAAACACACACACAATAGAGAAAGGGTTTGTGAGGGAAAGGATATCTTGCATCCAGGGAAACACAGTGCAGTGTTGTGCTACAGACGTCCCTGAGAGATCTAAGACAAAGAGGGCAGTGTGTGGGGGTTTCCCCCCCTCCGGTTGTTGTTGGTGGAAGATAGCATGCCTTCTCCCTGGACAAGCCCCAAAGCACATCCCACGCACACAGACACACAAACACACACACAGCCAAACCCCGGGGTGCAGCTGGAGGAAGTGGCAAGCCGGGACCAGAGGCGTTACGTTTTTCCACTCCCCAATGCTTCGTCCCAGTCTACCCCTGCCAAAAATTGTGGGATCATTCAATAGGGGAATAAAAAAGGGGAAATAAGTTTTGTTATTGTTGTCAATTGCCCTCGAGTCGATCTTGACTCATGGCCACCCTATGGATGAGCTCTCTACAAGACGACCCTCTGTCCTCCACTGCTCTGCTTAAATCCTACAACCGTGGTGACCTCCTTAATAATAGAGTCCATCCATCTAACATTAAGGAAACAAAAATAATGACCACCGAGGGCCTTTCACAAGTTCAGCCTAGATAATGAGGAAACAGAAATAGTCAAAGCATTCCCATCCCTGGGATCAAACCTTGATAGAAATGGGGACTGCAGTCAGGAAATCAGGAGAAGACTAAGAATAGGAAGAACGGCTATGGAAGAACTAGAAAAGATCCTAAAATGCAAAGATATACAACTCAGCACAAAAGTCAGAATCATACAAGCCATCGTATTCCCTATTGCCATGTATGGATGTGAGAGCTGGATCGTCAAGAAAGAAGATAGGAAGAAAACCAATGCATTGGAGAGAATGTGGGGCTGGAGAAGAGTGCGAAGGATCCCATGGAGAGCCAAAAGGACAAACAAATGGGTCCTAGAGCAGATCAAGGCAGAAGCCTCCCTGGAAGAAGCCAAGGTGACCAAACTGAGGCTGTCGTACTTTGGACACATCATGAGAAGAGAGGACTCTTTGGAAAAGATAATAATACTGGGGAAATAAGTTTTATGTTATAATAATTTTGATGTTATAATAAGTTTTCTTTATGTTAACATAGGTAGAGAAGAGGAATCGAACAGCACAGACTAACAGATATTTATTTAAGCATGAGCTTCCCTGGAGAGAGAGAGAAACCAGGACATTTGAAAAGCGGCGGAGACAATGGGACGGCAGAGGATTAATCAGGAATTCTTCCTGCCAAATGGGGACAGTTGGAGGGCACGCAACAGCTGTTCCCCATGTGTAATTGCAAATACTGGAATATATATCATTTTGGAAAGAATTAGCAAGGGAAATGTTTCCAGGGATGGAATGTCACCCGTCCCCTCTGCCCCATTCCTCATTTTCTATCCTGGGAGGTTGCATTTGATTCAAGGCACTGAGATGTGATGGCATTTCACCTACGAACGACAAGGGCACAATTGCAGGTAGGCACATGCCAAGTCCCAAGAATGAGGCAAAAATGCATCGCTTCCTGGAGGGCAACCCTGACACCAGAAGGCTCAGAACTCGGGACAAAGGCAAATCTTTTCCAGCAAAGGCGTTGAGTTCCCAAAACAAAAGTTTCCTTTCAGGGGACGGTTCCCTTCCCGATGACCTTCAGAGATGGGGCAAACAGCCTTCTCCTCCTCCGTCCCAGTTGCTAATGGAAAGAGTGGCAACCTCAGTGGAATGCGTGGCCAAGCCGTGACCCGCACTCGCTGCAAAGGGCCGGCAACTCTGAACAAAGTTTTTCCCTCTCTCAGGAAGCCTAAGGAGAAACTCCCTCTCAATTCCCACCCATCCCCAAAAAATGCTTTTTGGGTTGTTATTAGGTTTTGGGTTTTTTTTAGGGCCCAGGTGTTTGGAGAAAGCCCAGCTTTCTCGAAAGCAAACCCTGGGATTGAAAAGTAAAACATTAAAATAATTATTATTAATAAGTAGCAAAAAATAAACCCAACCTACCTCGATCTCTATCCACAGGCTTATTATGTGCCCTTCAACATTTTGCTGGACCGAGCAACACTAGAGTGTGGTCAAGGTGGCAAAAGTTACGAATGCAGAACAGCAGAAGTGAGGAGAGGATGCAGCAGTTTGCTTTTGCCTGAGCTGACTGGGAAGGGCAAGATTTGGCCCCTCTGCTCTTTTCCCTTTTCTAGGTTAATTGCATGCAAAGGCACTTTTGCATTCACACTTTAACATTTGCAGCAACTGAAGTAAACCAAGGTCAAAGATGATAAGCAGGAGGAGGAGAGAGAAACCAGGACGTTTCCAATGCAGCCGAGAAAGTGGGAAAGCAGAGGATTAATCCGTACTCTCCCTGGCAAATTGGGACAGTTGGAAGCGTCCCTACTGCCTCCCCCCAAACAGACACAATAACCCCCAAACTGTGACAAATTGGGCAAGCGCTCCTGTCGCCTCTTCCAATTGCACATGGATGTAAAGCAATGCTCTCTGCTGCCTTGTGGGCTTCAGGCTGGTGTGCAGAATCCTGCACTAGAAAGCATCTCTCCTTAGGCCAATTTAGTTAAGTTTTCAGAAGGCCAATGTGGTTTGAGTTTTGGACTCTGACTCTGGAGAACAGGGTTCAGTTCCCAGCTTGAACACTGGGTGACCTTGGCCAAGTCACGCTCTCTCAGCCTCAGGGGAAGACAATGGCCAACCTCATCATACGAACAAACCTTGCCAAGAAAACCTCAGGATAGGTTCACCTTAGAGTCACCACGAGTCGGAAATTACTTGAAGGCACACGCAATAAAGCTTGTGCTAGGAAGAACTGGATCGTTAAAGGCGGCGGGGGGCAGGGGGGAGGAGGAAATTGTTCTTAAACTTAATTATTTTAAAAATAAATTGTTGCCACAACTTGTTGCCGTGTTTTGGACAGTCTGCTTTTGCATTATGTGTTGTCCTCCTTGTTATTTTTTTGGTTGTACCCTGAAGATTAGCAAAAAAGATGATGCAGACATGGCAAAATTCTGGCGATAATGCCTCTTTAAAGTATGGGTTTAAAAAGCCACATTTCAAGGCGACAAGAGCTGCTATCGAAATGGGACTGTGTCCACCGCCGCCCTGGATGCCAAATGTTTTAAACAAGTTGTTGCAGGTAAACTATCTTAGTAACTTGTTACTTCTCTGCTCGAGGAAGTCTTGCCATTTTTACGGGAGATTTCTGGAAGTCTCTCTGGAGTTGAGCCGAATGACTAATTTATTGAGGGCTGACAGTGGAACAAAAGATGCTGTGCATTCGCAGAACCCCCGCAAACCTTGTCTAAATGATGAATGGGTTTTGTATTTCTTCCCTACCCCCCCCCTCCCACTAGTGCCTGGGGATGATGGGTCTGTTGAGCAGATGCCAGAAAAGAAAGGTGAAGAACGGAGGAAGGAAAGAGACGGAGAAGGAAGGAAGGAAGGAAGGAAGGAAGGAAGGAAGGAAACAGGCGTGGGGAAATTAAAGAAGCAGGAGGTAATAGGATTTAGCAACAGCACGTTTTGGGTTTCTTTAGCACTACATAGTTATAGCATTTGGATTCCACTTTAATTAATGGCTTTATGGATCCATCCTGTCCCGGTTTCTCTCTTCTCCTCCCACTTTCCCACTTCATCCTACCTTTACTTCAACTGCTACAACCTGAGTTCAAAATGCAAACCTTTGTGTGAGTGAATTGGAATCGAGTCGCTTGTCGGCTTATTTTGTAGGCTACCCGCCCCCCCCACAGCCAGAAATCCTCAGAGGTGGTTTTGCAAATTCCTTCCTCCGAAACAGGAGCCCTCAGCATCTGTGATTCACTGACAGAAACTCTGGTCTTGAGGCCGGTTCTCCTTTTTTGGGATTGCCAATCCCAGAATGTGTTGAAAAAAGCAATGCCCGGAAATGCATCTCCGCTGAGGGATCCCCATATAAGAAAATAATAAAAGAATGGGTGCAGTTGTTGTTTTTTGCAACAGCCAAGCGCCTCTCTTCTACGATCCTTGGGTCAAATTTCCTAACCTCTGGGCCACCCTGGCACCATCGTTCGAAGGATTGCACCGCCAGGTGTCCCCTGGACTTTGCACAAGACACCAAGGCACAGCAGCCAGCGCCACGGTTGCCCCGGAGCGAGCCTTGTTTGCCGAGGGATTAGTCACAGGGGCAACACCCGAGTCGGGCGTCTAATCTTTCCTCCTTGGGCCTCCTTTCTCGCCCGGCAGGTACAGAAAAAGAACGCAGCTCAGAGGCTGGGAGCGCCTCCCTTTTTGAACTGCAGCTCCCATTATCCCCAGAACGCCTTAACCCTAAGATGTCTTTTGCACACACACTGATCCTACCTCGCTGAGACTTGAGAAGGTGTTAAGAGGAGGGGCAGGGAGCTACCATTAAGTCCAAAAACCGATTTTTCTCTTCCTCTGGGAGCAACATGTGTGGGGCTGTCTCTCTGTGCCTTCAAGTCACCTGTTGAACAACAACAATAATGATAACAATAGCAACAAGAAGTCAGGAGGCACCTTGAAGGCACAGACAGACACTCACATGTGTTGCTTCCAGAGAGAGAGAGATGAGAGTAAGAAATAATAATAGCAACAACAAACAGCTGTTGTTGCTGCTGTTGTTGTTGTTAATAATAATATTGTCATCATCATCATTATCTTACCTGCCCTTCCCGATGGATCGAGGCGGGGAACCCCACCAAATCAGCAATGCACAACATCACTTAAAACACATTAACGGAAACATGCGACATTTTTAAAGGACAAATAAGATGTATGCGTTTTAAAAAGTCATCCTTTCAAAATTTACAATTCAAATATCATTTGGATAAGCCTGCCGGGAAGAGACTGGGCTTGAATTGCTGTTTTAAAATCCGAACAGTGTATTCAGCCGCCAGCTCTTTTCCGGCAGGTCATTCCCACAACTTTGGAGGTGGCTGAAGAGAAAGTCCTCTCTGGACGCCTTACGGTGGTCCCCGTGAATTTCATCAGATTTCCTTAGGCAAAGAGCCCTTGGCCGAATTAAGGGCAGTCAATACCTTCATTGGGGATTTGGGGATAAACGTGGCCAGCTTCCCAATTGTCTAGCTTTTGTGCCATGAATTTTGACCACCCCCTTGTTTTGAAAACTTGGCAACGCCAGACAACTCTTGTCCTTAGTTTGCCTCCATCCGATTTGGAGATGCACCCAGAACAAGGCTTCGCTCAGAGCAGCAACGGGGATGCTCCTCTAAATTATCATTTCCCTGGATGAGACCTTGGGCATGTCACACTCTCTCAGCCTCAGAGGATGGCAGTGGCACACCCGCTCTGAAGGAACGAGCCAAGAAAACCCCGTGATGGGGCTGCCGTAAGCCGGAAACGACTCCAAGACACACAATAAACAAACCATATCTCCCTGTGTGGGAGGGGGTTTGGTTGGATGGCCTTTTAGGACTCTTCCGACTCTGGGATTCTAGATGCCATTGCTTCTTTGGGTGAGTGGATAATCATTAATCTCCCGGCACAAAAGGAACCTGCCTTCTCAGCAGCCAGGAAGAAACTTTGCCTCCAACCAAGCGGGGCTAATGGTTTTCTCTCTCCCATGGCCAAACAAACCCTGGGCAATGCCAACGCAGGGACTGAGATTCCTGGAAAGGCGGCCAGATACACCAGGGTTACTATCTGGGTAAAGAAAGCATTGAGCCGGGATATTCCCCTCACTCCAAGTGTGTGTGACATTAAAGACAATTGCTACTTCTGTGGACGGGAAACATTCATTCATTCATTCATTCATTCATTGCATTTATACCCCACCTTTCTCCCACAGTGGGATCCATGATCGCTTACTGTAATTTAAAAATTATTACTCTACAAAAGTCTTTTAAAAAAGAATTAAACACACACACACACTCAGGGATAGCTGTGTTGGCCATTTAGCAAATTCAAACAAACAAAAATCCATCAGTGATACCTTTATTGACCAACCAAAATGCACAAGATACTCCATGGAGCTTCGAAAGCTTGTATATTGTATATTGTGCCTCACTGTTTGGTGGATTTTTGTTGTTAACTGGGATATATATATATATATATATATATATATATATATATATATTATTGTTGTTGCATGCCTTCAAATAGTTTCCAAATTATGGCGACCCTAAGGCCAAGGTATCATAGGGTTTTCATGGCAAGTTTCTTCAGAGGAGTTTGCCATTGCCATCCTCTGAGGCTGAGAGAGTGTGGCTTGCCCCAGGTCACCCAGTGGGTTTACATGGCTGAGCTGGGATTTGAATCCTGGTCTCCAGGACTGTAGTCCAACGCTCATACCACTACGCCACACAAGCTCCTCTATCTATCTACCTATCTATCTCATATATATTAAAGGAGCCTGCAAGGAGTAGTGGTTTGAGCATTAGTCCAAAAAAAAAAAACCCTACGTTTTCCGAGCTCCAATCCCAAGCAAACAAGCCTGTGGACTTGCTAGGGGAATCCGCTTGCTTTAAAGGTCCTTCCTTACCTGGAATACCTGGGGCTTGCCCTCGGTAGGTACAAACTCAGGAGTGGATTTTTTGGAGGAACCTCCTGGGGAGGTCAGATTGCAGCAGGGCCTTGGAAATCCCCATCCTGATCCAGCCGCCCTTTTACTCAGCTGTCAGGATGATGTATGGGTCTGCCAACATTGCAAACCAAACAGGCCTGGCTGCTTGAAAAGGCCGTGGGAGAGTAAACTGAATACGCACCTTGTCCAGTGTCCCTTTGCGTCCACCGCAACGCGTCCGCAGCTTCCCCAGATTTCATTTTGTGTGTGTGTTGGGTGTCTTCAAGGCGTTTCCGACTTATGGAGACCCCAAGGCAAACCTATCACGGGGTTTTCTCGGCCACATTTGTTCAGAGGAGGTTTGCCAATGAATTTCCTTCCCCTGAGGCTGAGAGAATGTGACTTGCCCAAGGTCACCCAATGGGTTTGCGTGGCCAAACCAGGATTCGAACCCTGGTCCCCAGAGTTGTAGTCCAACGCTCAAACCATACCTGTTCTATTGTGCCCCAAGACAACCAAATTAAGTCTGCTGACGAATCAAATAAATTGCCGTCACTTTTAATAATCTAAGTTTTAGCTGATTGAGGATGCAGCCCTGTGTATAGTGCTTGGATGCAGAGAGCCAGCCGGCATAGGGATTTGGGTTTTGGACTTGGACTCTGGAAGACCAGGGTTCACATCCCCACTCTGCCATGGAAACCCACTGGGTGGCATTGGACAAGTTACACTCTCTCAGCCTCACAGGATGACAAAGGCACCTCCCCCCAACAAATCTCTGCCAAGAAAACCCCAAGATAGGTTCAGAAAAGACTTGAAGGCACACAGCAGCAGCAGCAACAACAAAGTATTAAACTTACAACCCATTCTCTCCAATTCATCGAGAACGTCTTTTCGGACAGTTTTATAAGTTTGTGGTTTCACTTAGGTTTTTAAGTCCATCTGGTTCTGAAGACTGCCTTTCCCTCCGCTTCATCCCAGACAGGGATTATTTCTTTGACCTTCCTCCCGACGGTGCTATCCATCCCTTTTAACTTTTGTCTAAAGTGAAGGTTCGGGTTCGGGGCCTTGTAGATAAAAAGTCCGGCCGAACGGTTGGCGATTCTTATCTGCTGGGGGACTGCTTTCGCTCCCACGAAGCTTCCCTGGACGGAGAAGTCAGAGTCGCTGGCTCGCTCACGTAGGCACAGGCCCCGGGGCTACCAAAACCACCCTCCGGGCCACATTCCTTCCCTGGGCTGACTACTCCCCACCTTTTCTTATGGTAACCCCCCTAAGGGAGAATCTCTTACCTGTGCCATGGCTATCCCCTATGTGCCTTCACGCATATCCAAGGGTAGCCGTGTGGGCCGGATACCATATAAGTAAGTACAGACTCATCCAA
The DNA here is from genome assembly GCA_026167975.1 of Phrynosoma blainvillii. NCBI lineage: Eukaryota > Metazoa > Chordata > Lepidosauria > Squamata > Phrynosomatidae > Phrynosoma > Phrynosoma blainvillii. The sequence continues at coordinate 12,264,389 of JANUYF010000014.1, forward strand.
AACCCACAAAGCAGGGACACCTTTACTGGGCCCACCAAAATGCACACTCCAAAAGCCTGCAGCGTGTATAATGCGCATTTTGGCTTTTGTGCATTTTGGATGATGCAGTATGCGCCTTCGACTCACCTGCCGACTTGTTGACCCCATGCATTTCAGAGGGTTTTCTTAGGCAAGGGATACTCCATTTCAGAGGGTTTTGCCGGTTCCTTCCTGTGAAATATCACCTGGGATTCGTTGGCAGTCTTTGCCGCTGTTTCCTTGGAAATATTTTCCTGCAGCGCCTGATGGCATTCGTTGGTGGCCTCCCCTCCAAGGGCTCAGCTTCCAGGACCGGACGGGAATCTGGTGCCTTTGGGAGATTTAGGACCTGACGACTGACCAGTGATCCCCAAACTTTGGTCCTCCAGGTGTTTCAGACTTCAACTCCCAGGTGCCCCAGTCAACTTGGCCAACAGTCAGGAATTCTGGGAGCTGGAGTCCCAAACATCTGGAGGACCAAAATTTGGGAACTACTGGACTGGACACATAATGGACACACATTGGCAGCCTTTTGCAGGTCTTTGCAAACCCCTTCTGAACAAATCTTGCCAAGAAAGCCCCATGAAAGGTTCACCTTAGGGATGCTGTAAGCCAGAAATGACTTGAAGACACACAACAACAACAACAACAACAACAACAACAACTTTCCACGGGAGACATAAACCAATGGCTGGGAACTCATACAGAGAAATATAGAAATCCCAAACATGGGTTCTCCATCTCTTCCCCCACAAAAGAAGCCACAGTGCAACCCTGTCCCCCAACGTGACCACTCTCTCAATGGGCTGGACTACAACTCCCACCATGGCAAGGGAGGGTGGGAGTTATAGTCCAACCCGCCAGGAAAGTGGCTGAGCTGCAGGGGAGGGAAGGCTGCCCGTAACAAGAATGGAAAAAAGCAATTATTATTATTATTATTATTATTTTCTTGGCATGCCATTCCCTCCTCCTCCTCCAAGTCATAACCTTGCAAATTCCATCTGCAACCCTCCTTTCTTTGCAATCTCTTCTAGATTAGGCCAGAACAATGGAGCCACTCTGGAAACAAAAGAAGTCTCTTTTTGCAAATATCAGGGAATGAGGTCCTTTCTCTTTCTGCTCTCCTTGCCCCTGTCAGATCTAGATTTTAGGAAGAACAAGAATGGAAATCCTCCCATACAGAGATCCTTCGCTAACCAGCCAGGCAAGGCCTTTTCCAGGATACTCAGTTTCATATTGTTTTTAAAGCATTTTTATCCTATCCTTTTAATCACAGGAGGATCTCAGGGTGTTGTTTTGACAAAACAGGATGATAATAATAACGCCTTTGTGAAAGAATAAATAAATAACACCTTTGTGAAAGAATAAATTGCAACCATCAATAGGCACGCAAAGCAAGGACTTGTTTCTTCTTTTGCCCGTAGATCCTAAATATGTGCTTCCCAGGACCCGGCAAACAATAGGACCAACCTAAAAGATCCTCACATTAAAAAAACATAAATAATTGGGGGGAAAGTTTTAAAACACACTAAACGTACTAGTAACAGGTAAAAACAACAACAACACACCACTTTGAAAAGCAAGGGTTCAAACCACTTAAAAGCTACAACACCCACATGTAGGCTTGGACTAAATTAGTCTCAATCCTCAAATGGTTTTAAATTACAGAAAGATAGGTTTCGGTTGAACATTAAAAGGAGTTACTTAACGGTAAGAGTGGTTCAGTAACAGATCTGAATACAGTTGGTCCTCTGTATCCACGGATCCAACCATCCACGGCTTGAAAATATATATAAATTCCAAAAAGCAGACCTTCATTTTGCCCTTTTATATGAGGGGTGCCATTCTCATACACCATGGGACTTGATCATCCATGGGTTTTGGTATCCAGGGGGGTTCCTGAAACCCAAATCCCAAAGGCTACCAAGGGTCCAGTATAATGCAAAGAGAAGAGCATTGGATTATGGCTCTGGAGAGCAGGGTTCAAAACCCAGTCTGGCCATGAAAGTCCCCTGGGTGACCTTGTGGAAGTCACACACTCTCAGCCTCAAGAGGGTAGCAATGGCAAGCCCCTCTGAACAAATCTTGCCAATAAAACCCCATGACAGGTTCTCCTTAGGATCCCCAAATTCGGAAACAACTTGAAGGCACACAACAACAACAACTACAACATAAGATGCTTGAGTGGGGAGTGACCCTTGCTCCATGGAATTGAGCCTTGAAATCAGAATTTTACCCAGAAATCATGAGGACTAGGATCTTGGGTTGCCACAGCTTTGTGGCAGAGTGTCCGCTGGGCACGTAAGGAAGCTCTCAGATCCAATTCCCAGAATCTCAGTGGGGAAAAATGGGGAAAAACCCTTCCTCTCTGCAAGGCACCCTGGAGAGGACATGGGGCTAAGATGTGCCCATTCTTTCAGGTTCATGGTCCACATTTTTTTCGGTTTAGTGAACCAGCAGGGCCACAAATGTGATGTGTGTGGGGGTCACACACACCCTATTAAATCTTGAGAGATCTTGTAGCACCTTTGAGACTCACTGAAAGAAAGAAGTTGGCAGCATGAGCTTTCCTAGACTTAGGTCTACTGTACTTCCTACTAATGCATCTGAGGAAGTAGACTGAAGTCTAGGAAAGCTCATGCTGCCAACTTCTTCCTTCCAGTGAGTTTCAAAGGTGCTACAAGATCTCTCTACATACTATTCCACAGATTCACCCAGCTATATCTTTGAATCATGCCCTATTAACATCTCCTTAGATGGGTGCTTGCTCACTCCCGGCTGGCTTGCCAGCTTCCTTTGTGCATCTAGGAATAGAAAGGAATCTGTTCCAGGCATTGCCAGATAAGACTGAGTCGACAAGTTTGGAATTAGCTATTTCTTTGTTCATGAGACTGTGTATCCCCGTTGTTGTTTTTTCCCAACGGGGTCAAAAGACAAGTCCCTTAGTCCCACCGCAGACTTACAATGACCTTGCGAGGTAGGTCAGGTTGAAAGAGAGGGGCTGGCTCAAGATGGGAGAGCGTGACTTTAAAATCTGGAAGAGATTTTAAGAGATATAGTCCAAAACAGTCACTGAGAGATATAGTCCAAAACAGATGCTTTTTTTGCCACATTCTGGAAAGACCCTTCGCTGCCTGAGAATTTTGCAGAGCGAGACAATACTGGTCACCCAGTCCAGCGTTGGTTTTTAAGTCCAGTCCAGAACTGGTTTTAGCCTTGTAAGTTTCTCGGCAAGATGGGGCCATAAAGCCATACTTGCCTACTTTGCATTGCTGCGCCAAGGACAGCCGAGACACAAAAATGCCTTGTTAAAATGTGAAGGGTTATTAGTGTGTTTGTTTTGTGGTGGAAGGGAAATAGCTCTGTGCATGCTTAGAGGCACTCTTAGGATTGACTCATGTGGCCTGACACTCGGTTTCAGCACTGAGATGCAAGTTTTGGGGGCAATGAAGTCATCTCCAGTTGCGTGACGCCTGTTATCTCCAGCCAACCTTTCTATTCTTCCTCAGACAAGACGGTTCCTGATTCACACAACTAAGGAGACCAGGTTTGGTGCTCACATCCTGCCATAAAAGAAAGCATCAGCATTGGGTTCAATGGGTTCATGTCAAGATTTGGAAAATCCCCGCCAAATGGACTTTTATAGCTTTGGGAGAAACCTAGTATTAACAGGGTGGCTTTTCTCTTCTTGCATTTTTATTGTTCGGCTTTGTTTTACTGGAATATCATCCTATGCAACTGAGAATTGCTTCTAATATTTGATAATTTAGATCAGGGGTTCCCAAACTTTGGTCCTTCAGATGTTTTGTGTGCCTTCGTCTCCCAGAATTCCTGACTGTTGGCCAAACTGACAAGAGCTTCTGGGAGCTGAATTCCAAAATACCCAGAAGCCCCAAGTTTGGGAACCACTAATTTAGATGATTAATTATTTATTATTTATTATTTATTATTATTATTATTATTATTATTCTCTCACTCTACCTACCTCAGCAGAAAGCAATGCAAAACCTCCTCTGGATAAACCCTAGAAGGGTTTGGTCATAAGTCAAAGTCTCCTTGAACGCTTAGAACAACAACAAGGAACACATGCAGTCTTGGAAATGATACCTTCTGGACTACAACTCCCAGCTTTGGCTAAGGAGAGGATTCTGGGAGTTGCAATCCCCAAACTAACATTTGCACACTACAGTATTTGGGGAGTTGCAACCCCCAAACTAACATTTGTCCTGGCATATAACAATAACAAAGAACACATGTAGTCTACTTCGGAGTTTAGAAATGATAACTTTTGGACTACAATTCCCAGATTTGGCTGTCATGGGGGGGGGGGATTCTGGGAGCTGTGATTCCTCAAACCGACATCCCTGTCCTCTGTTCCAATTCACAGGGCAGAGCTATTTCAGCCTCCTGGTCCTGGGTGTCTGGTTGTGGCCCAGCCTAAATAAACAAGCAAATAAATAGCATTTTACCTCTTTGAGCCAGCAAGGTGATTTTGGCTGGAAATAATGTTAAGACCTAAAAGAGACCCACCCAACAGCTGGAGAGGAAACGGGAAGGCAGGCATACCAGGAGATTGGGCAACCCAAATAACCATCTCGCCCTTCCTGCTCCAAAAACGCCCAAATTCCACCGACCAGCAAAACCCGACACAGGTATTTTTTTCCGAGGGTGGATCGGATGGATGAGAGAGAGAGATATGGGATGTGATCTTCTCTTTTTAGGACATCCCTGGGGCACTTCTTTCCCTCCCCTCTGGGAGCTATTTGCGTCTGCTTTTACATTTCCTGGCGTGAAACGCGCGTTCCACCTTTCCAAATGGGCTTTGTGGTCACCAAAATAACATTGAGGACGGGGGGGGGGGGGGGGGAAGAGATTATATTTTTTAAGACTACAAACAAGTCTACAAAGTTGTCATCCCCAAAAGGAGCGTTTCTTCCAAACTTGGGAGGAGTTTGGGCTCAGGAATTGTGGAATAAATATAGTGGAATTGTAAAAAGGGGGCCTTTGAGATCATCTATTGGGCTCCATAGTTTGGGACGCAACCCATTTCCCCCGCAAATGTCCACCCAGCTTCTCTCTAAATACCTCTAGAAAAAGACATTTCTCTCCAAAGAAAAAAGACAAATAATGCATTTTGACACTACATGGCTCAATGCTAAGGAAATCTAGGATTTGAAGTTTGTGGTGGCACCACAGCTTTCTGGCAGAATAGCTAAATATCTCACAAAACTACAAATCCCCGAATGCCACGGCATTGAGGCACGGTAGTTAAAGTGGCATCAAACTGCATTATTTCCGCAGTGCAGACTGGGACCTGCCAAACAGACCTTTGTGTGGCCTAAAAGTTCCCGATTTTTGAGGACGAGAAACACGGGAATCTCCGGAGGTCCTAGGTATGGAAAGATTTGGCACAATCCAGCAAAAGACACACTTTAAAAAGATGAAATGCGTGGAACTTTTCTTTTTAAAAACTGGAAGGATAAATAGAAGTATGGGAGAGGACAGACGCTACGACGGGACGAGAAAAAGCAACGATACAGGTAGTTTTTATTTGCCTGGCCCCACAATTAAAAGAGACACGTTGGGTCCAAAGAGTGCAAGGGATGCAAAGAGAAAATATATTTATCAAATTTGCTGGAACATATTATTCAAGAGAGAGAGAGAGACACCAAAAAGTTTGCTCTGAAGCTCACTCCAAGCCACAAGAGACATCAATTCTTATCATGGAAAGGCATATTTCCCACCCTGCGCTGTTGTTTCCCCTCCATTTCCATCCCCTTTTCCCCAAAGCGAATGGTCCCCTTCAAAGAGATAACCCTGTTAGTCTGTTTTGGCATAAAAAGAAATAGATAAACCTAGTGCCAGCTTCTGAGCATAGCAAGAGCGGACTCCGGCGGCACTGTCTGTCTCGCAAAACTGCAGTTCCCAGAATCCTGGATTATTTCTGCAGTGCGGTTGCAGTCTGGATTATTTTTATACTTTCTTATGCTAATGATCTCTTGATACGGAGAGAGACGATGGCTGCATCTGCGCTGCAGAAGCCATCCGGTTTGACACCGCTTTGACTGCCACGGCTCCTTCCTATGGAATCCTGGGATTTGTAGTTTGTGGTGGCACCAGAGCTCACTGATGGAGAAGGCTAAAGAGTTCACGGACTACAAATCCCAACATGGCATCGCACAAAGCTGTGGCAGCTCAAGCGGTGTCTAAACTGCATTAATTCTGCAGTGTGGACACAGCCACGGAAAGCCCTCAAGAGCATACCTTCCCAGATTTCACAGATGAAAACAGGAGTGCAGGCAATGTAAAAGCGTGGCCAAGATGCCCCAATTACGAATGAGGAAGAAGCACAGGTGGCTAGGAAAGGTTACCGGAGTTTGCTTTTGCCTGAGCCTACTGGGAAGGGCAAGATTCTGCCCCTTCCTCTCTCCAGAGAGTTAATGGATTGCAAACTACTTCTGCCCCTTTTGCAGCAATGGAAGTAAGGCTGAGGACAAAGGGGGTGGGGAGAGAAAAACCGGGACATTTTAAAAGCAGTTGGGAAAGTTTTAATCGGGACTGACCCTGCCGTTATCGAGACAGCTGGAAGGTGTGCGATATTGGATGGATGCATACACACACACACATACGCCCCTTTGCATTTTACCACCCTCCAGAAACAGAAAGAACTGTGAAATAGATGATGGGCATGGTCTGTTATTTCACATGGCTATGGCTGGGGGAATCGTGTCCATCTCCTAATACCAAGTTGTCCTCTGCTCAGGGGTACTGAATCCCCAAAGAAAGAGGGAGAAGGAGAAAGAGGAGCCCTTTCTTCTCTTCTCCCCAGTCCTGCCCCACTGCCCTGAAGCTGTTTAGTATGCACAAGAGGGCACTTTCCAAAGGACAATGGAGGGGAAGGGGAGGCAGGCAGCCCCACAAAACAAAGACGGAGGAACCAGCCTGGCTGGCAACCGTTCCCAAGCCCTCCTCACCCGCTTTGCTTGGTCTCTGAAAGGCTGAATGGCCCATCCGGGGGTCTGGGGAAGGACAGATGGGCACAAGGCCGGCCGGAGCTTTGACCCAGAATGGGATGGCACCCCTTGAAGAGCCATGCTCCACCGACCGACCCGACCGACCGGACGGCTGGCACTGAGCCTTGTTTATTATACCTGTACATACTTCATAAACTGGGTTCTTCTTTGCCGCGTGCCCACATTGTTTTGCCATGCACTGTGCCCTCGAAAGAGTGGCACACAGATGGTGGCATGTATGTATATGTATGCATCTGTATCTGTCACCCCAGGCAATCCCACTCCTCCCTGGCTGCTGCCTCTCCAAGAGACCTGTCTCCTGGCTCTGCCCTTCCTCCGGTTCCTTCTCTGATGGGAAAGGGAATGAGGTTGGCTGTCCCCCTTCCCCACCTGCCAGGAGGAGAAAGAAAGACAGACAGACTGACCCATGGCACCCCCTCCCTCCCACACAGACAGACAGACAGACAGACCTGGCTCCGGCTCTGGCTCCTGGGCTCTCCCCGGCTGGTTGCCCATCGTGGCTGCTCCTCCTCTCCTAAGGCTCCCTTGGCCTCCTCATCCCTTCTTTTTTTGGGGGGGGGATGATGGTGGTGGTGGTGGTGATGGAAGGCTCCAGGGGGTCAGTTCCCTGCAGGACTGCTGGTGGTGGTGGTGCCTGTGAGGCAAGGCATCTGGGCGCTGCTGCTGCTGCTGCTGGGTTCCTCCTCCTCCTCCTCCTCCTCCTCCTCCTCTTCCTCCTCCTCCTCTTCCTCCTCCTCCTCCTCCCCTTTCAGGACAATGGGCCCAGCAGCTCCTTCTTCTTTTTCTTCTTCTTCTTCTCCCTTGCTCTCTCTGCCCCAGAGCAGAAGCAGCAGCAGCAGCAGCAGCTGCCAAGGGAATGAATGGAGCAGGGAAGGGAGGCCCCCCACAGGCAGAGGGAGGGACTGCAAGAGGAGGAGGAGGAGGAGGAAGAAGAAGAAAGAAGAGGAAGAGATAGGTGATGATAAAGAAGAGGAAGAGATAGGTGATGATAAAGAAGAGGAAGAGATAGGTGATGATAAAGAAGGCAAGGCAGGGGAGGAAGGAAGAGGAAGAGAAGGAGAAAGAATGGAGGAAGAGGAAGCAAAAAAGGAGGAGGGAGAAGAAAAGAGGCAGAGGAGGAGGAAGAAGGCAAGGCAGGGAGGGAGGGAAGAGAGGATAAAGAGGAAGACAAGGAAGAGGAGGAGGAAGAGAAGGCAGGGGAGGGAGGGAGGAAGAGGAAGATGAGGGGGAGAAAGAAAAAGAGGGGGAGGAAAAGGAAGTGTAGGAAGAAGAAAGGGCAGTGGATGGAGGAGGAAGGATGGAAGGAGGCAGAAGACAAAGAAAAGGCAGTGGCGGGAGGAGATAAGAGGCCAAGGAGGAGATAAAGGAGGAGGAAGAAGAAGAAGAAGAAAAGGCAGTGGATAGTTTTGTGAGACCTTTTGCCTTCTCAGTCAGGGGGCTCTGGTGCCACCACAAACTACAAATCCCAGGATTCCCTAGCATGGGGCCATGGCAGATAAAGTGGTGCCAAAGTGCATTATCTCTGCAGTGCAGACGGAGCCTATGGTTCTGTGCCTGTATGGGTGGGCAGTGTGATAGCTCTGCGTTTCTGAGCTCCTCTGGCTTCCTTTGCAAGAAGACCCCCAAAGAAGAGGGTGAGGGTCGGAGGGGGTCTGGAGGCCACTATATAGGGCCCCCCTGAAGGGCGGCTGCCCCTCCTTCCCGCTTTTCCAAAATTAAACCCAGCTGTTTTGTTACCAACCTAACAGGATGAACAGTTTGCCTACTGGTGGGTTGGGAGGAGACTGAAAATAGTTAAAAACATGAAAACCCAGGTACTTACAGGCCTGCAGAGTAACATCTTGAGTGCATCTACACTGTAGAAATGATGCAATCTGACACCGCTTTAAGCACTGTTGTTCCATCCCATGAGATCCTAGGACTTACAAGGCCTTGAGCCTTTTTCTGGCAAAGATTTCTGCAGGAAGGAGCCCTGGCAGTTAAAGTGGAGTCAAACTGTGTTATTTCTACGGTGTAGATGCATGCCACATATAAAGCAATTACTTCTGAAGGCACCAGTTCCAAGCCCCGATCCCTATTTCGACTTGATATGGAGAAACTGGATGGTTCCCAATTGGCAAAGGGGTCAGACATGGCTCTATCACCCTATTTACGCAACTTGTTTGCAGAAGATATCATACGAAAAGCAGGTTTAGACTCTGAAAAAGGAGGAGTGCCGATAGGACCAAGAAACAAGATATGCGGATGACACCGTACTACTAGCCGAAAACATCATAGACTTGGAACAACTACTAAGGGAGGTCAAGGAAGAAAGTGCAAAAGCAGGATTATTGCTGAACAGAAAGAAAGAAAACAAGAATAACGACCACACAAGGGTCGACACAAGCTCAACCTAGATAAGGGAGACATTGAATTCGTTAAAAGACTTTCCGTACCTTGGATCAAACATGGATCAGAATGGAGACTGCATTGGTTATCCATCCCTCTTGTTGTTATTGCAAAAAATTAGAAGTAGACTAGGAACGGGAAGGACGGCTGTAAAAGAACTAGAAAAAATCCTAAAGGGTAAAAATATACAACTGAGCACAAAAGTCAGAACTGTACAAGCCACTGTATTCCCCTTGAAGAGAGGTGAGAGCTGAAAAAAGGCAGACAAGAGGAAAAACCAACACATTGGAGATGCAGCGCTGGAGAAGAGTGTTAAGGATGCTGTGGACGGCCAAAAGGACCAACAAAGGGGTCCTAGGATAGATCAAGCCCAAGATGATGAAGTTGAGGCTGTCCTACTTTGGCCGCATCAGGAAAAGACACGGCTCAGGAAAAGACCATAATGGTGGGGGGAAGCAGAAAGAGAGGAAGGCCACATGCCAGACAGAATCATAGAGTTGGAAGAGATCCCAAAGGCCATCCAGTCCAACCCCATCCTGCCATGCAGGAACTCCCAATGAAAGCATCCCTGACAGATGGCCATCCAGCCTCTGTTTAAAGACCTCCAAAGGAGGAGACTCCATCACTCTCTGAGTGACGTATGTATGGTGTGGAGACATCTTAAATGTGAGAAAACACTACCCCGAAACGATGGGCAATCTGCAGTGGTCCTTGAGATGGATAGACTCAATGAAGGAGATCGTGGGCATGACTCTGCAAGACCTGAGCAGAGCAGTTAACGGTAGGGAGGAATGACAGTGTCTCATTCACAGGGCCACCAACAGTCAGCAATGACAACAAGAGGGATGGATAACCAACCACCTTGGCTAAGAAGGAAGCGGTGGAGGTGTTTAGGGGAACCGGCTAACTTCTTTTATAGTTTAGGGATGCTTCCCCTCCAATATCAAAGCCCCCACACGGAACTCATCTATGGGGTCCCTCCTTGGCATCTGACCCTGGTTTCCTAAATCTGGCTGAGCCGAAAATGGGGGCAAACAAGTCAAGGAAAGGCCTCCTGTGCTCCTTTGATGTGACAGGTTGCAAGAAGCAGGCCCTGTCAAACTCCGGAGGTCTACTGGGATGGAGTGGGGGGCAAGGACACAACACACACACAAACCCACACACACAGGGTCTGCCAAGGCCTGGCCTTCAAAGGGGAATCTCTCCCCCTCGAATGCTTAGGAAGAGAGGGCCTGTTTGCATTTTATGGGGGAAAGGAAAGGGCTCATTAAACGGGGGACCAAGGCAACCGGGATTTATTGGAGTTGTTTGGTCCTTCAAGGAGAAGAACTAAGCAAGTCTGGGAAGGGGGAAAAAGTGTGGGGTATAACAACTAGAGAGAGCCAGTGTGGTGCAATGGTTACGGCTCTGGGGACCGAGGTTCGAATCCCCGCTTGGCCATGGAAATCCACTGGGTGACCTCTGGGACCCTGAGGCTTTGGGGTCCAGCAACCCTAGAGATTAAAAACAAATGCAAAGGGGACTGATAACACCCAACAGAAGGGATGTAGAGAAGAAACAAAGGTGTTGGAAAAGATGACGATCTTATTCAGGCTGACTGCAAGCATAAAATCATATTTTCCTTTATCTCTTCTCTCCATCCCAACCCAAGAGGGGACACAGTATTCTGTTTGGGGGGTTGCTGCAACGGACTAAAACAACGACTGCTTTGGCAAATAGTTTCACTAGCATTAACGGACTCGCATGCACTCAAACAGCGTACCTTAAAAATATTTAACAAGGACCCCAATGTTTTAAGAAAAATCCAAAGGTCCACGATTCAGCTTTGAATCTGATGTGAATATAAAACACTGACACCATATCAGAGTATGCTAAACTGGATCTCTCTCCTCTTACCCGACCAGCTGGTGAATATTTCCATTCAAATACTTTCTGGCTATCACAAGAAACCTTCCTGCGAAGTTCATATGAAACATTACACGTGACACTGCTGGGTGGTTGTTTTTTCCTTTACAGTCGGCCGTCCAGATCTATAGATTCAATCATCCACAGCTTGAAAATATACATATATTTTTATTTATTTATTTATTTATAAAAAACTTTATTAATATTAAAAATATTACAACATACACGCATCAATGACCTAACACGACAATATATATATATATTTTTTTAAAAACTCCAACAACTAAACCTTGCTTTTGCCATTTCATAAAAGGAACACTATTTTACTACACCATTGTATATAATGAGATTTGAGCATCAACGGATTTTGATATCCATGGGGGGAGGTTTCCTCGAATCAAACCCTAATGGATTCCTTAGGCCTGGTGTATTTATTTTGTTTGCTAAATATAAAAATCAAACAAAAATGGGGAGGGATCAGGTACACACTGCTGGTTAATACTGAATTTTTCAAGCAATGCCTCCAGCTGAAAACCCTTGCATCTGGCTAGAATTTTTGCAACCTTTTAGACTTCAGGAGGCTGTTGGCACTCTCTAGCGGTGAAACTACAGAAATACAAAGAGGTGAGGCAGGAAAACCTGACTGAGAGTTCAAAGCCCGGATGGACAGGAAGCAAATATTACTTCCCGTTTCCCCATCTCTGTAAGTGAAAGGAATTCCCAGGAGATGTGTCCTATAACTTTCACAAAGTCAGCAAGGAAGGGCAGATAGAGGATTTTGAGGCACTTTTTGTACTTGCTGGAGAACCTATGTTTGCAAAATACGAATCAGGATGGGGAAAAACAGGGCAAATGGTTCTGCTCTTTCAAACAGCATCAGTCACATCACCTCATTGTAGCATATAGTGCATCTAAGTGCAATAAATAAAATACATACAACTGGTTTCACTTGCATTATTCAGTCACTATACCATGGCCCAGTGGTGTAAGTGTGGGGCACTAGACCAGAGTTCGAATCCCTGCTGCGTGAACTTGGGCAAACCACTCTCTCTCAGCCTCAGAGGAAGGCAGGGGCAAATCCCCTTCTGAACAAATCTTACCAAAAAAAACTCCATGATAGGTTTGCCTTAAGGGGCACTCTTTCTCCCCACTGTTTTTCCACAGAGATCCATGGTCTCAGTACCACCAAACAACACAGGTTCAAGAACTTCTGCAAATGGAAAAACAGCACAGATAGCTGCCTGTGAAACACAACTTGTCTCCAAAAATGTCAATGCCTGCTAACCAATGTTTGGGAAAGTGACTCATTTGGACTCTCCTCTACATTACGTTTCTGGACCACAATTCTCAGAATCCCAACTGTGCTGGATGGGGGGGATTCTGAGAGTTGTAGTCCAAGAGCACAACTTCCACAAGTTGTTCCACAAGCGCTGCCGAAGAACACACCAAACTACTATTTTAAGCAGTGAAACACTCAAATTTATGTGCCGAGTTTAGAAAGGGTAAGATGTCACCCTCTCCTTCTGAGAGCCAACTGCTTTCCCCCTTTGAACTCAGTTTGCAGCAATTCAAGTAAGCTGAGGATGAAGGGGGAAAGTAGGAGTAGGAGAAACCGTGATATTTTAAAAGCACCCAAGGAAGTTGGACAGCGGAGGACTAACTGGGAATCTACCTGCCAAACCAGGGCAGTTGGAGCGTGTGCTAAACCAATCCCTAGTCCAGTGGCCAACTCCAACGGTTCTCACTGACACATTAAAATGCAGCGCATTTTTCATTATACTTTCATTATACAGAAAGAAGGGCCAGCCAAACAGCTTCCCCGGACTTCCCTACCTGTGCTGGGTCGCAGCCGGTTCTCAGCCAGTTCCGAGATGGCCCCCGTTGTGATGGTCTTCTTCAGCCGTGAAGCTCCCGAGGCTGCGATGACTCCTGGTTTGTTCAGCATGTCTTCGCTGCTGGCTCTTTTCAGCTGTGAGAGAAAGGAGAGGGTTTGAGAGCTCAGAGGAGGAGAATTTGGTCCGTGTCCTCAGTTACTCCAACTCTGCCGCTAAACGTATCTACCCAGGCATAAATGTACAAAAACCCAGGCACAGATGTATCTACACTGACACTGTAAAAAACAGTAATGCTCAGCAAAGCAGGACGCAGTAAGGAAAGAGGAAGACTGCATGAAAAGTAGACTAATTTAATCAAGGAAGCCAAAAAGGCTGTCCTGAGTTTGCAAGACCTGAGCATGGCAACGGATGACAGGGGCTCTTGGGGGGCTCTATCATTCATAGAGATGATCCGATGGCACCTAACAGGAGCAAATCAAACCTGAAATCTCACGAGAGGCAAGACTGACTAAGCTGAGACTGTCGTATTTTGGGCATATCATGAAAAGACAGGACTCACCAGAAAAGACAATCATGCTTGGTAAGGTGGAAGGCAGGAGGAAAAGAGGAAAACAGCATTATGTGTGGATGGACTCTGTCAAGGAAGCTACAAAGGTAGCCCTGTGCTTGCAAGACCTGAGCAGAGCTACTGATGACAGGGTGACTTGGAGGTCTCTCATTCACAGGGCCATCATAAGTCAAAGACGACGTGATGGAAGATAACAACAGCAACCATGGGTTTGCTGCTGCATAATATGCTGATCTGGGGAAAGTTACTTTCAGGCTATAATTTTATTTTATTTTGTATCTTGCCTTTCTGGACAGCTGGAGATCCGTAGTCCGAAAAAAGCAAATTTTCCAAATTCGTCTTTGCCCTGAGGAAGGTTATCATTCAACTCTGGATTATGTTTTCAGCCATGCACCAGCACAGTAAACACCTGATTTGTTTAAATCTGATTAAATAATAATAATCCTGATTCCTTTAAACTAGACCTCTCCATTCTTCAGGACTTCGTCTCAGCTGCTCTGCTGCAGAGACCTGGGAAAGCTTTGATCTGGGCCTAGACAGCAGATATTAAAAATGTCTCCCTCAAAAACAGACCATTCCTTTAACCGCCAAACGGGTGGAATTAAAAACACACACCAGGCTCTGGCTGTTTCTCGTCTTCATTCCCCCAGAGTTCCTCCTCTCCCTCCTTTCATCTCTTTCACTTACAAAAAATTGGGGGTCTGTGGATCCAGCTGGGTTGCAACCAGTCCCCCCTCTGCTGTCTTTCTCCAAACCGCTGAGGGCTTAAAGGAAGCCAACACATCTGAAAGGACTTCTGGGTTTTGGGAGAAGCTTTTACAACAGCTTGTGGTGGTTTTAGGTTTTTTAAAAGATATTTTATTTTGATGTGGGTGGGTGGGTGGATGAGCGGAGATGTAAAAAGACAACTTCCTAACCCTCCACTCCCTTTTGTATGCATTGGGAACAAGCCTCTGGAGAAATGGTACCACAGAAGTTCTATGGTGCCCCAGTATTTTTGGGCCACAAAACCATAGGAGAGGTTTACCAGAAGTCAAGAGTCACTTTGAAGGCAGGTAACAACAACAGTCACACAGCAGAGTTCCATAACCTTCCCCAGATCTAAGTGTCCCAGGAATGGATGGAGGATTCTGAGTTTTGCAGTCCAAAAAAAAAAAGTCCAGGTAACATGTTCCAGGAGTGTGGAACCTGAATGTGTTACTGGGTTGTTGTTGTTTTGGAGTGCGGTACCCAGAATCCTCCATCCAGCACAAGGACACAGGTTTAGGGACAATGATGGAACTCTGCTTTTCTGTACACACACGGACACATAAAGGGAGAGTGTTCAGAAATCCCTGTGCCACCCACCGTGCTGCCCACCTTGCTGAGCCGAGAGTCGAAGGCCAGCGAGGTGGAAGACTTGGAGGTCTTCATGCCCCCCGTGGGAGTGGGGAGAAGTTTCCCTCGATCCGTTCCGTGGCTCCCTTGCTTGGATGTGATGGCCGCGCTCCATGGCCGGGCTGCGCTCTTCATTTTCCTTCCAGATGTGAGGACGTCAGCCTGCAAAAAAATTAAGAACACAAAATGAGGGGTGGATGCGAAATGAAGGACAGTTATGAGAAAAGCAGACAGAGGTGGAAAACATCTGGCAAAGGCTTACGCAGCAGCTGGTAAAGATAGGCCAAATATTCTTCAATCTGTCTCTCACACAAAGAGTTGGAACATCCCCACAGGGCTTCACGAAAGCAGCTTTCGCATACCCTCCAAGAGGAAAATTGGGAAAGCTTTGGCTTTCTCACATCTGAGAAGGGTCAAGGTACCAAAGGTTATTAATGCAGAACACATGCATTAAGAGACACCACAGCAGTTTGCTTTTGCTTGAATCTACAGGGAAGGACAAGACTTTGCTCTCTCCTTTCCTCTCCACTATGCAAACTACTTTTGAGCTCAGTTTGCAGGAACTGAAGCAAACTGAGGACAAAGGAGGAGGAGAAAGAAACTGGGACATTTTAAAAGCAGCTGAAAAAGTGAGAAGGGAAAGGATTTGCGGGGACTGTCAAATCAGGACAGTTGTAAGATAGATTTTAAGCCTAATATGACAATGATGTATGACAATGATGATGATGATGATGTCACATACAGCCTGCCTTTACCCAAAAAATGGGACTCAGAGGCAGCTTACAGATATTAAAACACAAAGAGATAAATACACATACAGGAGGCATGAGTAAAAACCTACAAAAAGCAACTGTTAACATGCAGTTAAATGGTCTAGAGGATTAAAAGCCTTTAAGGCAGGGGTGGGCAAAGCGTGCTTGTGGGTCCCAGAAGGCCTTTCGGATGTAGCTCCCAACATTTTTTTTTAAATGTTACGGATTTTTAGGCTAGATCAGAATCCCATTCTTTCCCAGCTTACATTTTATTGCATTGTTTACTGGAGACATGATGCTGCAACCTGACACTGGAAAAAAAATCTTGTGTTTCTCCAGCCTTCCTTCACCATCCTCCCTGTAGCAATGCTGATAAAAATCTTCCAGCTAAACAAAGGATGAGGGAAAAGGCTGGGAGGGGGGAGAAGTATAAAAACTTTGTAAAAAGGAGCTTCATTTTCAGAAGCTTTGCTAAGTATACTCTGAATGCTTGTTCTCCATCGAAGCAGAGCAATATGAACATTTCTTCTGACACATTTTCCCCTCCTCATTTCCCCAAGCCTCACGATTCTGATTCTCATTCCCCTGAAGTGGCTTTTGTACCGGATGCCGAGAACACCAGCCTTTTGGAGGCAGAGGAGTGGGCGGCAGAGAATTAGAAATCTGTTTCTAATAGTTTTCCTGTTCCTTCGCCTCCTCCACCAGGACTGGCAGTGTGGGAAAAGCATGTTATGCAGCCCTGGATTCCTTGCCACAAGGATTAAAATGTAGAAAAAAATTCATTTAGGAAGTTACTTTTGGCTTGGAGTGTACACTGAACCATCGGGAAGCAAAGCAAAGGTGCCGCTATCTCAGCCGCCCAGATGAAGAATTTGGAAGCATTTCAGATTCTGAAATTCCAGAAAAGGGAGACTCAACCTGTACTCCTAAATAATGAGAAACTGAAGAGTAATTTTTTGCAAAAGAAAGATTTGCACTTGTAACTGCAACTAACT
Source organism: Phrynosoma blainvillii (assembly GCA_026167975.1). NCBI lineage: Eukaryota > Metazoa > Chordata > Lepidosauria > Squamata > Phrynosomatidae > Phrynosoma > Phrynosoma blainvillii. The sequence goes on from JANUYF010000014.1 coordinate 12,281,261, forward strand.
ACTCCTCAAAAGGGTAACTGGCCTGTAACTAATTACATTTTTAAATGTTCAAAGCATGTCTTTTGGTCTCTTGCGCAGCTACCCTTCCCCGAAAAGTCAGCTATTCTTGGACCGAACAGAATTACAAGGGAGATAAAGGAACACGGTGGAGTTGTCATGGCTTCCCCACTGGGTTGTGTAGGAAGCGGACGGGGGAAGAAGAAAATTAAGATATGAGAAGCTGAAAGACATTCTTGCCGTTTGAAACCGCAAGATTTGTAGACTTGACAAAGAGCCCCACCGGTCCATCTGACTCACTGGTTTCTCAGAGGCCGGCTTTTGCAGAAGAGAGGAAGCTGATGATGAATGAGGGCAAGGAAGTCCTTTGCAAAAGCGAAGGTCCACTGCCCTGGCCTTGGAAAGCAAGCTGGACGTGTTAAGGAAAGAGGGCACAGGTTAGGGCAAGAAAGACAAATAATAATAGGAAGCCACATCAGAATGTGATCAGGATGGTAAAATTTACTAATCGGGAAGAACCCAAGAGAGGCTGCAGCACTTTGCTTTTGCCTAAGCCTCCTGGGAAGGGTAAGATTCTGCCCCCTCCTTCTGCACTTTAAACACACTTTGCGGCAACTGAAGGGAGCTGAAGGACAAAGCGGAGGAGGACAGAGAAACAGAGGACCTTTTCAAAGCAGGTGAAAAAGTGGCATAGCAGAGAGTAAATTGGGCCTGTCCTTGCCAAATCAGGACTGTTTCATAGGGTTTTCTTAGGCCAGAGATGGTTTGGCCAGGTCCTTCCTCTGAAATACAGCCTACAGCACCAGGTATTCCTCAGTGGTCATCCTCCAAGTCCTAACCAGGGCTGACCCTCCTTAGCATGGTATGGATACAGAAATATCTCCACCCCACGAAACCACTGCCACCATCTTGTCAGGGCAGGGAAAAGTGGGAAGACTGGCCTCCTTAACTGGGCACCCTCCCAGTCCAGTAGCAGCTCTGTACTGTTAAAAAAGAGCAAACTTCTTTTCTTCCAGCATAGCTGCCTTCCCCAGAGCCTCCTTTCCTGTCTAGATTTGCACTCAATGCAGATCTGTTATGCTGTGGTTACAGATGGGAGATCATGTCAGTCATCACTTGCAGGATTGTAACCTACAAAAGCATGGGCCTACACAAGTCAATGAAGCTGAACAAGTGGCTAATGAAGGTAGTGCCAGTAGTAATGCCCTAATACCAATGTGAAGTTTTGGCTGCCTAGTGAATCCCCTGAAAGGGGTGGGGGTGGGGGGGGGTAACTGCTCACTCCATGCCTACAAAGGTAGGTTACCACACATAAGGGGAGAGGAAAGCCCCATAACTCAGTCCTTTGGAGTGGCCTCCTCAGCTTCAAGCAGTAATGACTGCAAACCTATGTGCTGGTTAGGTACATCCGCCATCTAGTGACTGAAGATGGTATGGCAGCTTCAAACACACAGACATATTTAAAACATTTGAACTTACTAATGCATTAAAAATATAAATAACCCCATATTCACAACCTTGGGAT